>CM016727.1:1433750-2867500 GCA_005771605.1 Scutellaria baicalensis
CAAATGCAGTTGCTTGTAGAATGTTAGTGATTGAACTTCTCCATTCTTTGCTGAACAAAATGCATATAAAAATGGAAACATCTGGGTGGCATTGGCGCAATGGTCTCTTGAAATTATTGTGTCCTTCAAAGTAACGTGAGAGTCACTCTTGTAGAAATATATGTTGTTTGTGTGACAAAGAGTATCTCAATGGAGCCATGCCACGTCCTTGAAACTGCATTCAAGCTTTCATTTTATGAGAATATGAAAGTTTTGAACTATTCGGACAACTTTATTGTGAAAGACCTCTTAGTATAATGGTATTCTGTAGATTCAAATTAAGGGTGTGTACTATTTTGTTCTAGAATATTGTGGTTTGTGCAGAGGTATCTAACCAGATGTCACTGGAGATTATGTTAGTTTCAGTTAGAGCTCTTAACTGCAGATTCATCGTGTTCCCTTGGCTATCACACAAAAAGATCACTTGGGTCGTTTTTGGATTGAAGGATTTGTGTCCAGTTGTATTTTGCAGAATATATTTTAAATCCATTACTTCCATTATAACCGTTTTAAGCAATTTTGGGTGGATCTGAAACCCACGTTTTTTGTAATTTTGGGTGTATCTCAAATCCTTCAGTCCAAATTCAACATTGAAGAAATTGTTTTAGATCTCATTCTGCTGTTATTTCAGATTAGCTCTTATTTGCGTTTGTTGATTTTCAACTTGGCTTGGTGGCTTGTGGTGTAGGTGTGTCAAAGTCATCCAGTTGCTGCAATCTTGCTGCGAACAATGCGAATATAAATCAACACATTGTGCATCTGTATCAGATATTCTGAAGCAAATAAACAAGTAAACCTGAACCTAGGCAGATAGAACTTTTCTGTTTGATTTTATACGGATTTGCATCCAAATGAAACAAGTCTCAAAAGATCCATTGTTTTCTGTTGCTTGGATGCAATGCAGCTGATGCTAAATTCTGTAGCTTATAATAAACAAGAGGAAAATAGAGCTTCTTAAATTCACCACATATACCTTCCTGTATTTTTTACTTCAACCGTTTGTACTTTATTTTCTACTTTTAGTCCCTCGTACGTTTTGTTGTGTTTGGATTGAGGGATTTGAGGAAGGGTTGAAATCTAGTAGAAAATCCATTGGTAATGTTTGGATAAACATGGATTTGTAAATCATCTTTTTTTTTCTTAAAACTAATTTCTGAATATATTTTTAAACACTGGTAATCGTAAGGGCAACCAGTTGGCAAACTTGTTATCTAAAATGGACATTGATTCGCATTGGGTGGCCATGCCTCCAACTCCTCTTCCAGCTTAGCTTTCTACAGGTTTTCTTGATATACAAGTGCTCTTTTCTTCCATTGAGTTTTACTATATTGGGGTTTTAACGAGGTCTATACTAGATTGAATTGCTTTTTAAGGTTTTGCTTTGTAATCGATACTCCTTTTCTTTCCCGTTTTGTGGTTATATATGATGCATTTATTTAAAAAAAAGTAGATTTTAAATATTTTTATTTCAAATTTGTATTTCAAAAAAACCATTTTATCCCCCTTTTTCCCAAATTTTTTTTATTTTTAAACTTTTTGGCCTCTACACCATTATTTCTTTCCTTTTCTTTTGCCCATTTGATTTTCACCTCTATTTTTTTTGTTTTCTGGATGTAAAGGGAGGGATAAAACTTAAAGAAAATGAAACTGCAAGAGCAAAAACCCAAAATATATATATTACATGAGATATAATCAAAGAAATTATAAGTACAAGGGACAGAAACTATAAACCTTACTACAATGAAGCAAAATATGAATTTTCCCCAAAAAAGTAAAAAAAAAAGGTAAAAATACATCAGGGTGTTCTCAATGAATCCTGGACCTTCAAAGGATACATTCTTGACCAGAAGCATCATCCTCATCACAATGTTTAGGCAGTAGCTTTGTGCCCATAGACATGGAAGTAGAACCTACATTTCAAATACTATCAATGTAAAGCTTATCTATTGTTTACACAAACACTATTATCATCATCCTTAGCTCCAACACTAGTCGATTTTCACAAAAGGAACAAGCAGCAATAGCCCACGTATATGTACGGGTGATTCCATGCTACCCTAACCAGTTGTATATTAACTCTAATGTTAGAGGCAATCTAAGATAATCCAGAAATTAAATCTATTTGTACTTTTTTCTGACTGACACATGTCACACATCCATCGATGTTAATACACAGCTAGTTGGCATAGCATAGAATCACTCATATATGTAAATACATGTATATGTTTTCGATTATTAGATATGGATCCCAATGTTGGGTCCCTAAAAGATCCAATGTCACAAAACTTCAACAAAAGAGGGTTTAATTTAGCATTGTGTGAACTAACCATCAGCAGCCATGTCTTTTGTTTTGTGCAGAAGAAAGGTTCCAAAAAGGATAGTCACAAACCCACACATCTCAGTAGCAATCTGAGTTGGGTTTTGCGTGTCCCAATCCTGCTCATTCATTAACAATTTTACACATTCATCTACTGCAAACATCAATACCATCATAATTCGGGTTTCGAGTTTTTACACTTTACAGTCTAACTTTGTTTTTTATGATTGCAACCTGAAGTTATACAAGTTGCAACCTCCGACGAATTTTTCTGGCCAAATTGAGGGTTTTTTGATATTTCCATAATCGTTGAGGTCATTTTAGAAAAATCAAAATTATATTATTATAACTCATACCCCTAAATCAATTTGTTCTATTAGGGGTAAAAAATCTTTATTAAAATATGAGTTCTAATAATTTAATTTTGGGTTTTCTAAAATGACCCTAATAATTATAGAAATATAAAAAAAAAACGAATTTCGCCTGAAAAATTCGTCGAAGGTTGCAATTTGTACAATTCGTGAATTTTAGGTTGCAATTTGTCAAAAAATAAAGTTTTGGTTGTGAAGTGTAAAAACACGAAAAATACAAGTTGATTTAAGTATATAACTCTTATAATTCTGATAACCAGAGCAAAATACTTACCTTGAACATGATCATACTTGCTAATATAGTGAAGGATGTAAACATGACATAGTAAATAGGTGAAACTAGAGCAGTGTTGAATGTGTCAAGAGCCTGCGGCCATTCAAGATTCACCAAAAATTATGAGTAAACGGAAAGAATTCGTCGACTAAGAAACACTTTCTTTACCTTATTTAGGTAATTCAGTTGTGTGAGGATGCAAATGGTAACAACCAAAGCAAAGGCCCATGACTGGATATACCTTAGCTGATTCATTCCAGACAGTGTAAGCTTCAATGCGATTCCCAGTGCTTTGACACTCATAACCTGCCAACACCTCTCATGATTTTGACATTTACAAAACTGTTTATGTTTGCTATCTGAAGAAAGAGTTTGCACGAACCGACAATGAACCAACTAGCGAACAAACACCGATGTAGAACAATATATGCGTCTGACCATATTGCGGGATGTAATGAAATATTAAAACTAGGACGATTGCAATCACCAGAGCAGCATAAAAGAGAAATCCTGCAAAATAGATGCATTGTTTTGACCGTGCGGATAGAGAAGAATAGTGCAATACTCCAACGAACCAGTTGATTCATAAGTGCACCTGGATCTGTAGCGAGCTCCCACACTTCTCTCACGGATTCAATCTCACGTTCCTGTGGAGCATGCAGGACAATTGTGGTGGACCCCACTACACACAACACGCACCCGAGAATACCAAAAACGTGAAGCTTCTCCTGCAAAATAATGTGAGCAAGAACGGCACTGCAATATATAATTGCACCAATCAGTAACCAATAAAGGGAATTGCACCTAGTTAGTCTGGTGTCTAACATGGTATTTTCATGCCTGATAATAATACTGAGTGCACCAAGAGGGGTAACAAGAATGGCTGGAGCAAATGCATATGCTGCAAAATTTGCCATTTCTCCAACAATCACTGTCCAACAACAAAAATATCAATGAATCAGTTGCGAGAAATGCAGCTATATCAGAGAGTAAGAACGTACACCATAAATTGAGTGTGTGTGTGTGTGAGAGAGAGAGAGAGAGAGAGAACTCTTGCTAATATGGAATATCAAACTAGTACCATATGCAGACAGCAGTTACTATTTAAAAATGTCTAGCACAAACTAAAAGACATATGCTACTCATGATCCATGATCTATATATTGCCCAGAATGCGGATAATGAGATTTCTCTTGTAGAACCAGAAAAATTACATTTCAATAACAAAATTTTTTGACTCTCCTTTCTCTGTCAAGATTCTGGACACGGCTCAACGGCAATCACACAAGCTTTCCTTGGTGAACATATTCATATATCATCTTTGTAAATTTTCACATTTTTCTAAAGAATAATATTGCTTGGCTGACAGCTTGAACAGGAGAAAACAGAGGCCGTCATCTTGGTTTAAGCTACAGCAGCACAACCAAAGGCCAAAACATAATGACACAAAATGATCCGACTTGAGATGTAAAAAACTTCTTTTATTTTTTTTGTTAAAAGATAGTGGATTCTTTCATTACTTTGTGGCATGATACTATCTACATATATGACTCCACTAAGTAGAGAATGAGTAAATTAGCTTCAGAAATTTCAAACCTATCCCTGTGGAAAAGCAACATGATAATTGAGTTTAGTTTCTTTGCCATCTAAAAATGTGGCTATTTGTGTTGTTTTATTAAAACAGACTTATGATGACAAGATTTCCAACTAATATAGCAAAGAAACAGAGATAAACGTCTCACTTGTTATCATGCCGACCCACCATAGTGGCTCATATAAATATGAATAGCCTCCAACCCCTGTAACATAAAAAATAATTGAACACATTCATGTGTAGATTCTAAGAGAAATATGAGGTTATTAACCAAAAAGTTGACAACCAGAAAAACCAGGAGGTGATGCACATATAACATGCATGAGTTTGCATACCATGAGAAATTTTTTTTAACATAATGATGTAAAAATGCCTAATAATTTTTTTCCAATCCGATGTCATAAGGTCCCACTCCCGACTAAATGGATATTATTTCCATGTAATCAACATTCTAGTGTAAAAGGGAACATAATAAAAAATTTTGGCACCTAAATCAGTAGTAGGATATATTGTGTTGAGAAGTTCAGAATAAAATTTGGAGAAATAAAGTAGCCATTGTTAACTTGGGTAAAATAATTTGTACACCCCATCAATATATCATAAAAAGGAACCAAACCGACTACACTGCAATACCATGAATAGAGCACTCTTCTATCCATCTTCTGATATGTACCCAAATGTAGTTTCAGCAAATTGTCGATATAGTTGGAAGGCTTCATCAAGAAAATCAAATCTAATGTCACTTTGCTAAAACTCAGGGAAACTCATAGACACAAATTTAGGTTTGGAATGAATGAATAAAGATCTATCAATCCAAAGACCTCAGATTCAAAATCCTCAGCAAAAAAGTCCCTATTGAACTTAAAAAAAACAATCAAATTGTTCTAATCAAGAAAACAGCATTCTTGATACCCTCGTAGTAAGATAAGCTAGAATTTAACAGTATACAGACTATTTATTGCAGGTATTAGGACAGCATTCAGTAGCTCTTCAAGGAAAACAACAAGAACAAATAAAACATATCAACCACATAATTTCCTTACAAGATCTAACAATCCAACACTGATCAACAAAGCCCAGATTCTGTGATCACATATACTACACAAAACAGAAGGAAAATCAAGATCTTGACCATCAAATGCAAACCCATATAACCCAACATCCACAAACCAGTAAACCACACACATATTTCCATCCAATAAAGCTAAATTCAGCGTTTCCAAACACTCACACTTGCTCTACTTTGAGCCACAAACAGAGAGCAAAACCATTAACATACCGGCCCTGACACCAGAAGCACCAGCTTTCTTTAAGCCCTTTTTCTTGACAATGAAGCTGGCCCCGATGAACAAGCTGGAAGATAAAGCCAACACTAATCCCTTTATATTGTCGGAGGACATCTCCCTGTCGGAATCCGATGATGTTGGAGCATTTGCCACTCCCATTCTTACAGTTACCGAACAGAGAAAACCCACACCTATCGCGGCCTCATTGTAGCAACAAGAAAAGCACCAACACCATTAATAAGTGTGGTGAGTGAGCTCTCTTTTTACTTTGTCTACAAAGTGTTTGTAATAAGTCCCAAGATTAAATACTTACAAAACTAGAAAAAACAAATTAAATATATTTATTTGTGGGGTTCTGATTTCTCTGTGAGAGATCAGCCATTGTCGGCGGACGACAAAGGGTCAACTGAAGTAAACGCCGGTGTGCTGGCAATGGAAAAATAACAGTGCGGAATTTGGGGAAAGATATTTAAAAATTAAAACATAAAAATATCAATTTTATCAACTTTCTCTCTCCTTTTTTTTTTTTTTTTTTCCCCTTTTATATATACTCATAATTCAATACTTCGAAAATTTCGATATGATTAGTAATCATATCGTTTCATACCCATGTATCAAAATATTTCAATATATCAAAATACTGTCGTATATATCGAAACGTTACATATTCGAAATACCATTATATCGAAATGGAAATTACGTATCAAAATTTTTCGGAAATAAAAAATATTATATTTATTAATATATATTTTAATTTATATATATCATACCGAAACTTAGAAACAACTAGGTTTGAACCCGTGCGTTGCACGAGTTTCATTTAATACTTATCTCATTTTTTATTTTATAATTAGTGTTTAATGTTATATGATAGTAATTTTTTATATAAGTGTGATATTTTTTCGTTATTCTTAAAATAATATTTCTTAGGGTACAATTGAATATGTGGATTTAAGGAGGGATTTGAAATCCTTGTTGGCAAATCCACTGATAGTGTTGGGTAGGATGTGAATTTAAAATCCATAGTTTTCATTTTGAGCTAATTTTAGAGTCATTTTGGTGGATTTCAAATCCACTCAAACTTGAAAGGATTTGAAATCCACTCATTTCAAATTCTGGATTTGAAATCACTCTATCCAAACGGAGTCTTATTGTTTTCTTTAATAATTTTTTTCATTTATTCTTTAATACAAAATTGTTAATATATAGTTCTTAATAGGTGTTTTAATTATCACATTAGGTATTTTCATATATTTCTGTAAAAAGTATATAATATATCACATTAAGTATATCACATTAGGTAATTATCACATTAAGTACATCTGTTTTGTTCAATGTTTGTCCTAAGCTTTATGTATTGGTTTATTTTGTAATTGTGTTCTTTTTGTGATCTTTTTTATTAGCCTTAACGAATTGTTACATATTGTAATATTTTAATACAATTTCTCGATTGTTTAAGGGGGTGGTTGGACTAAATGTGCACGTTTGGATTTTAGATTACCAATATCCGAATCATGTTATTTGTTTGCAGAATCTTATAACTATTCTTTTTTTTTTTGTCTACTTCATCCACTTTTTTACAATTTGAACTGAAAATGTTAGCTCCTTTTTTAAAGATAAAATAACAGTACATCATCTATTTTTCTTATAATTCCCTATATGATGACATATTAATTGTAATCCTACTTTTTAAAATTTCTAAACAAACACAAAATTATCAAATTTCATCATTTTTATAACTCACTTTCATACTTGCCAAATTTACATATGTTATAACCTAAACATATCCTAAAAAAATTTTAAGCACCTATTTTTTGCTAATGTACTAATAATATTGTTTCAGAGTTTAAACACAATTTCAAAGTACATTATTTTTATTTAATGCATGACATTACTGAACTAATGTTTGCACATTGTTGCTTACTTTTTTTTTTTGCCAATTTAAAATGTTGGACAAAAACAATAATTCAAGTTTGAAACCAAAGATTTCATGTGAAAAAAATAATACAACATTAGCAAGCACTTGTAACTTACATATTTAATTTTTCCAAGCACTTTATTATTGTAGGGTAGTGGTGTGTGTATTTAATTGATATTAATATTTTGATATTTTATAAATAAAATAATTTTTAAGGAAGGACACTTGGCAACATTGTAAAGTGCCACTTGTCAAACACTTGGAGGTGACACTTGCAACAATGTAAAGTGCCACTTGTCAAACACTTGAGGGTGCAAACCACACTTATATATATATAATTTATCATTCAAATTAGACGTGATTTTACATTTTTTTTGTATAAACTTTAAAATGCTGCATTTTGTCGTATGAATTTTGAATTTGATACAATTTACGATATTGAACAAATTATAATTGTAAACACATCCTAAATCAATGATTATGATTTATCTTTTACCTTAAGTTCATAGGATATATTGCAACATTTAAATTTTTATATCAAAAAGTGTAAATTCGGGTATAATTAGTTCTATCTTCTATTAATAATTAATATGACGATTGGGATTATTTCGATGTTTAAAGATTTATAGTTAGATTATTTACAAATAAATACATCTAATAATTGGGATTGGTATAAATATTTAGGGCTTCCCTCTCTATTTCCATTTCCCTCTCCACACTTTAAACCGGCCACCGCCGATCTCCGCCGCCGCCGTGCAACCGCCGCAGCAGTAGTGAAAGGAGACGGTTAAGGAGGCAGCTCGCAATGAAAGCGAAGAATTTTCGTAAAAGGAGCATCGAGGTTGAAGACGAAGACCCTGAGCACGAAATCAGGTGAGTTCTATATTTCTGCCCAATCTCAAAAATTCAACACATTTATCTTCTTCAAGCCCTGACTGAAGTTCAATCAGATCCTCTTTGTCCTTAGAGGAAGTCAAATTCCTTCAGAGACAGAGGGGCAAGAAGTCGGGAATCCCCGCTCTACCAACTCCGGCGCCGTCAGCGGGCGGCGCCACCAACGGTAGCACGGCTGCTGTGGCTCGCACTGTCAGTGAAAAGAATGAAGGCGATATTGAGAAGGACGACCTGGTTTTGCAGGACACCTTTGCACAGGAAACTGCTGTCATGGTCGAGGACCCCAATATGTATGCATTAAATTTAAACTTCTTATTTTCTCCTACTTAATTTTCAGGGCTATCTGGTAGAGATATGGGAAATGAAGAGATAGATTAAGTTTGAGATGTGGTTTTGTGGAGAAAGTATTAAGTGTATCATGTCTAGTGCTACATAGACAATTGTTTTTCATGGTTATAGAGATTATTGTTTTGTTCAATAAGTATGCATCTTTGTTAATGATTTGGTGGAATGCAACCCATATCTTACTAAATTTGCCAATTGCTTGGCATATATTTTGCTTGAGGGGTTGAAATGAAAATTAGTGGTCTGAAGTATGAACTGAGATTGGACTTAAAGACGCAGTCAATATCAAATTGTTGGCAGGATGTTTTCCTTGTTGCAAATTCATTGGTCAACCAAACTTGCGAGGCCTATCTTCTAGTTGAGGTTTTCAAAAGTACTTCTCTTTTTAAGAGTAATACCCCACACTGGATAATTATCTGATGAATTAGAAACACGAGATTACAATTTTGATGAAACACTCCCTCATAGACATCATGTATTCTGTTCTCAAACTGAGCCACCTTGCCTTTGTTTTTTGGAGGGGAAGGGGGTGAACATGGGGTAGTGGAACAAATTTTATGTCACATCTCAATGGGGGTAAAATAGGGGATGTTAAAGCCTGTAATTTGTAGTTTCATGCCAGGCAAGAGAACAAATTCTAGTTTCATGTCCCCTCAAATGTCTTAAGTAATAACATACAAAAGCCGTGCTGATTTTAAACATGAGTAAGGAGAACAATGTGGGTGAAAGACAAAAATGATTATCTGAAATGAGATGGAAATATTAAAGTAATATAATATTCAGTAACATGAACTTGTCTAGTCATATATTAGCAATATCACAAACGAGTCGGACATTGTGTGCTTATTGATTAATATGTTTCTAATTTCTTGAATCTGATGTGCAGGTTGAGATATGTAGAACAAGAATTGGCAAAGAAACGGGGCAAAAATATTGATACAGAAAACCAAGTAGAAAATGATATTAAGCATGCAGAGGACGAGTTGTACAAAATTCCTGAGCATCTTAAAGTGGGTGATGTACATTTTGTTTCCACTCTATTATTTTACCCTCCCTCCCTCTCAACTTTCCATCCAATAACATGTGCACCTCTTAGTTACTCCTATTAAGCTTTTGATTCAAGCTTTTATATTTGCGCTCAAGTTTTGGTTCATTTTGAAATATTAATCCGACAAGCTGCCTAAATGGGGTTTGAAAATAGCTCGTTCATCTTCTTAAATTAATGAGCTTACCTCAAGTTCAGCTTATGAAGTAATAAGAAGGCTTGAATACCGTTGACAACAATGAATGAAGAACATATTCATTTATAATTGGTGTAAGCAAGAGCTTGAGCTTGAGCTTGAGCTCGTCAATGGGTTCACAAGCATATAAGTGAGCATTCACAAGCTCATGAATCAATTATTATCAGGCTCAAGCTTGGCTCAATTATTTTCTTAATTAAGCTCAAGCTCAGCTTGATAAATTTAACACTATTAAAAGGTTTTGGGTGGTTTCTTGGCTGTTAGCTTGAGAATGTCTTAGAAATAAGGTTCTAGGTGGTGTAGTGGTGGCTGAAGGAGCTGGGAGATGATGACTGGTAGCCTGGCAGAGGTCACTTGGTAGGATGGAGACCAGGCAGGTGGGGAGAGGGTTGGCATGGTGTTGATGATGACTGATTCTGGGGTGAAACAGGAGACTGATAGTGATAGATAATGGTGTTGGGAAACATAGACTGGTGGGAGGATGCATGTATATTCGCGAATAACGTAATAGCCACAAAATAAAAGGAGGGAGGGAGTAAAAGTGGACAATTCTTTTCACCATTGGACATCAAGTCTGATAAAAGTAATAAGCTAATGGTTTTTTGTTTTAAGATTGTATCTATCACAATCACTTTTTAGTAGTTATGTCCAAAGAACCTAATGGCAGTGTAAAATAGAAACCAATATCAATTTCCTGTTTTTATATTCTTCAGGTGAAGAAGCGAAGCTCAGAAGAGAACTCTACTCAGTGGACTACAGGGATTGCAGAAATTCAGCTTCCAATAGAGTATGCTTGTTTTTTGTGGCTAGATAATTTATTTTCAACCCCAAGTTTTATTATTTATAATAATTTTTTTGTACTTTTCTGTTTTGCCTTTAGTTCTACTTAAAGAAAATTAGAATTGGGCTCCTCCCTTAAAATTCTTATTCCGTCACTGCTATTATATATGATATTTAAAGTCGATTCAAGATGTTTAGTTATAGATATATATATTTTTTCATATTTTGTGAGAGATGAAGTCATTAAAGAGAAATGAAAATGTGAACTTTAGAGTTTGTTGTAGCTGAGGGATTTTTTTTTTAAATCTCCAATGCTCTGCAGGTATAAATTAAGAAATATTGAGGAAACAGAGGCTGCAAAAAAGCTTTTACAGGAGAAGAGGATCGTGGGTCGTACAAGAACAGACTCCAGCATTCCTTCAAGCTTCAGTGCTGACTTCTCCCAACATGGCAAGGACTATGCAGAGAAAATTAGAAAAGGTGGTTTCAATTTTTTTCACTTTATACTCCAAACAGGAACAGGCATCAATAATCAAACAACATATGCCATAATCTTTGTCTGTGCTTTATAGTCGATATTTGAGTGTTTGAGTCAATGCTGACAAAGTTTTCTTACGGTCCTTATGTTAACTGATTATTAACACACGTTACAATGAAATGGAAGAAAAATATTATGTGTTTCTAAACAAATGATAGCTGCTGGATGATTCAAAGCCTTTTTGTGCCTTTGTTGCCAGTATACATCTCAAGTTTAGATTCTATACCAGTGAAGTTAAATAAATTAGCCAATTAAAGATGGAAAGCAAAGATATAAAGAAGAGAGTTGTAATAGTTTGAGTCATAAATTTTGATTCACAGTTGTTTGCACCTTGAACGTGTCTTTGCCATTGTCGATTGTGCCGTTACTGATACATCATTGTTTATCATGATCATATATCTCCAGAACACCCACAGATTCCCAAGGATAAGGGTGCAAATGAAACAGATTCAGGTGCAGATGCTGTGAGTCGAAGGCAAGCTGCTACTGATGAGTTCATGCTGGAGCGTTTTCGCAAACGAGAAAGGCAGCGTCGGAGATAGCCATCTGTGTCTCTGGAGGTCAGTTTTGGCCTATGCTATGGCAGATCGTGCAGTTATAATTTAAAGCTGTTACCATTTAACGTGAAAAGGCAATATCCTGCCTCTAATCCTGTGTACATGCATTCTTGCAATACCTTAATTTGTTGTAATATCACGACTCAAGATTTTGGACCTGCTAAATTTGGTTCCACATTTTAGACATTGATACGATCCTGATAAAATCTTGTTTATACTTTGAGTGATCTATACAACTCTTACCCACACTTTAGATTAGTTGAAGTGGCTTGCTATGGTATTTTGAAATACCTACTTACAGAAACAGTTTAAAGCATATGAGTTAATCCGAAAAGATGAATAAAACTCTACTCAATTCACTTGTACATGTGTGTGTGAATATCCAAATATATTAAGAGTACAATAGCAAATTACATTATGTTTGTTTAAGGTATAAAGTCTGTGAGCCTATTCTTGAGTTCAAGCTCAACTCTATAAACTTATGCAGGCAACAATAGGAACAATACTGCTGTGAAGATGTAAAATTAGAGTAGTATATCTAATTTAACTTTGGAGTCTTGTCTGCATTCAAGCACGATCTGCCTTGCATCACTGTGGAATTATTACCATCTGTTTGGATTGTGATCTTGAAGAGTGTTCTTATCTGCATATCAGTTTCTTCAATTTCGAGTCTGCTTGATGCCTCGAGTCAATTGTCCAAAGTATTTGTTGCATCTCTAATTTTATGTGAGCCCTCTTTTGTCAAGTGAGTATTTGTAGCCACAAGAAATTATGTGGTTCTATTACCCTTTTCTTGTCTTGCCTGCAAATCTCAAATTCTTCCAACTTTTCGTATTTGAGATGTGTTGAAATTTTCTTTACCTGAGCTGAAATTATAAACCTTTATGGTTTGTCTAAGATCACAAAAATGGGCTTAGATTTAGAAAATCGTGATGCCAATCGAGTAGATGATTCAATGATATCAAAATGAATGTTTCTGCTGCCAGGAAAATATGCACTTACGTAGATTCTGTTGTGTCTGTTATTCAATAGCTATATGCTTGGTGCTCTAATTTATAATGCTAATCTAGTGGCATCAACTTTCAGTCTTCTAGAGAAGACGGGTCCTTATCTGCAGAGTATTTCATGTTTTCGTCAAGCATAGCTGAGTATCTGAAGTTGGCATCTTTTGTTATCAGTCATGCAGGTAGTTTTTCTTATCTTTCTACTATATAGTATATAGCACTCACCTATCTTGTGGTTAACTTGTATATCTCTTAATCGATATTCTTCTTCTCTATTGATTCATATACTTGTTCAAAGTAATACACAAGTGTTGATATCACCCCTCATTCTATCTTCTTGCTCATCAACGGAACCAATTATTTACCCTTGATGATGAATGCGCCATATCTTGTGTTTGTTACTCATTTCCCCGATCTTTTTCCAGTTTGGGATGCATACTTGGAGTTGAAAAACCTTTAAATTGCCTTTTAAGAAAGCACCACTTCAAACGCACTGAGTTTTGCTCTGTTTTCAGGTTTTGGGGCATACTTGAGACTCTGTGGGTGTGAGGAAACATGTTTTGTGCTTTGAGAGACCATATCTGCAATGGATCCTGATTTTCTTGTACATTTTCAACCTGGTAAAGCTACACATGTTGCTAATATTTTTGTGGAAAAAGCATTACTTTTTAGTAATACTATTTTTGCACTATTGTCTACTGTTATTTTTGTCTTATGTACTTAAACGATAATTGTTTCATACTAAACTTCTAAGTAAGTGATACTTTTGAACTAAAAGTCAATATTTTTCAAGTTTTTTTTTTTTCTTGAAGAAAAAAAAGTTAATAAATACTCCATCCATCCTGGTCGAAGTTGCCTACTTTGACTTGGTACGGAGCCTAAATGTAGTTGACTTTGATTGGATATGTTAACTTTATACTTTTTGCACTTTAATTAGTCAATGAATTAGTGTGTTAATTATAAAACCAAGCTATGAATATAAAATTTAAAAAAAATGGAGGATGCATTTGATTCAGCCGCTGCTACTTAAAATTTAAGGTGGGAAATTTCCCACCAAATCATCACAAATTCAGGAAAATTACAGCAAAGGGTTACAAAATTTCCCTCCTAAAACACACTGATTATAACAATTCAAATCCTATGCTTCTATAAATACAAATACAAATGCATTCAATGCATTTTCAACAAGCAACAACCAAAATCTCCAAATTTTAGATTCAAGGAAAATGACAAACAACACAAAAGGAAAAAAATTATCTCCATCAGCACGATTTATCATAGCTCAGCGGCTTCTCGTAAACAACAAGAACGGCGTTTTGAATAACGACATCACTGCAGAAGTCACAACATCATTTGGAGTGTTCGTTCGTACTGTCCGACTCATATGGCAAGCTGCAAGGAAGCAAATTTCAGAGGGGCTGCCTATTTCTTTTCCGGAAGTAAGACCATGTCAACCTTCATCTCAACTTAAAAAGTTTGATGAGGAAGCCATTAAATCACAAGTGGGGAGGTGGTAAAATCGGACAAACTTAAAGCACACGCAAATGCAATCAAACCAGCATTGACAGATTCAAATAAGGTGAGCAGAATCAAATTCAGTCTATGTTTCTTGCACAAACATATCAGCAACAAGATCAGCTTTGAAGAAATGCATAACGTAGTTCATATTGACGAGAAGTGGTTTTATATGCAACAGACAAGTGAAAGAGCTTATAAACTGAGTTCAGAGGATGATCCATACATGACATGTAAAAGTAAACGATTCATCTCAAAAGTCATGTTTATGGCTGCTTTGGCAAGACCACAATACACAGAACAAGGGGAGTTGTTGTTTGATGGGAAGATTGGAATTTTCCCATTCACACAAAAAGTCCCCGCCATAAGAAATTTAGCAAACAGACCAAGGGGTGCAATGGTTACAAAATCAATTGACTCCATAAAACAAATAAGTGATTAAGAGATGCCTTTTGGAAAAGGTAACTCAAAACTTACATATTTTTCATCACTTAATGTGTTTAGTAAGTCTCTTAAAAACTGCCCTAAGGTTTTGATTAACTATTGGGCTGATTTGGTGGCATTACTAACACATTTCATGGTGAATTGTTTGTTTGTTTTTTTTCATCACATGACACAACATAGATAATCCCAACAATAAAGACAAAGTGACCAGCAAATGCAAGTAAACAAATCATCATTCAACAAGACAATGCTAGACATCATTTAAGCAATATGAATTTAGATTTTAGGAGGGCTGCCACAGAAGATGGATTTGATATTAAGTTGATGTGTCAACCACCAAATTCACCAGACACTAATGTGTTGGACTTAGGCTACTTCAGAGCTATTCAATCCTTGTCTCACATTGGAAAGACAACACAAGCAAAAAATGATTCACTGCCAATGACAATTGAAGTGGATGAGCAACTTGTAAGGCAAACAATTAATTTTCTGATTGCAAATGAAGAAGCCACAGATACTTATGACATTGGAGGCATTCTAACATATTTAGGGTACATGTAAAGTAGACTTAAAATGCATTTTGACAATCTGGTTTTTTGTTTACAGTGTAAACACATGCAATGTACATTTTGCTTAAACTGTAAACAATAGAATGTCATTAATGATATGACAATTTTATTTTCCCTCAGAAAAATTTCATCATTGGGTTTTTTTCCTATGGCCATTAAAGGTGAGATGGCAACATTAACATAGTCTTAAAACAGACCATGACAAGCTACTACATGCAACATCCTGTCAATTTTTTTCATCACTGCAGTGGCAACAACAATTAATGTTGGGCAGACTCTTAAACAATCAGCATTAATTCACATCATATTGTTGAGCTACCATGCAACTAATCATCAGATTCACAGACACAACACATTGAACTCAAATGGATAATGCAATTGCAACAACAGATAACTGTTGGGCAGCTTTGAGATAGCTACCATGCATTCACATCAAAGTTCAATCACAGAGACTTGTTTGGGCAGCCTATTAAAAAATCAGCATTCAGAATAATCACAGGGCATTCAGAATACACTGGACAGACTCTAGTAGTCATTCAAATACACTGGACAGACTCCAGCAACCATTCAAATAATCAACACTCAGAGTAATCACAGGGCAAATAATCAACATTAAAACCATTCAAATGATCAACTTTTTTTCACCATCAAAGATTTTTTTCTCATACTTCAGCATACTTCATCATCAGTATATTCAAAATTAGGGCTTTCCAGATAATCACAGAAATCAGCATTCAGAATAATCAGCATGCATTCAGAATACACTGGACAGACTCCAGCAGTCATTCAATTAATCAGCATTCAGAATAATCACAGGGCAAATAATCAGCATTAAAACATTCAAAGGATCAACTTTCAACAACCATCAAAGATTTTTTTTCTCATACTTCAGCATACTTCATCATCAGTATATTCAAAATTAGGGCTTTCTAGATAATCACAGAAATCAGCATTCAGAATAATCAGCATGCATTCAGAATACACTGGACAGACTCCAGGAGTCATTCAATTAATCAGCATGCATTCAAATAATCATCATAAATCAGCATGAACAACACATAAACTCACATAAATCATGCAGTTAAAATTAGACAAGAGGGTTCCAGTAGTTTAACCTTTCGATCTGAGGGCACCCAGATAGCCAAACACTCAGTTTTAAAACGAAGCAAATCTGGATCTTACAAAAAGCACTGCAGAAGGGGGGGGGGGTACCTCAATCCCTGTTGGGGGAGCAATCTCATCCCCTTCAAACTGAGTTTCGGCCACGAAGCTTTCTTCAGAATCGGCCACAAAACCCTCTTCCGTACTCGAATCGGCCATGAAACCTCTTCCCTTCTCAAGTCGACCACAAAACCCTCTTCCCTTCTCGAATCGGCCACGAAACCCTCTTCCTTACTCGAATCGGCCATGAAACCAAATTCCATTCTCGAATCGGCAACAAAACCCTCTTCCCTTCTCGATTCGGCCACGAAACCCTTTCCTCTTCCCGAAAACCCAAAATCTTGAACTTGTGGACAAAGGACGGGCCAAGAAATCGAGATTTATAGTCTTAGCTTAAAGCCCACAAATAATTTACAGAAATTGAACTTGTGGACAAAGGACGGACAGATCGGAAGAGGGTTTCGGTGAGGAATAGAGGTTTTCAGTTGGCACAGATTTAGGAGGAAGAACACATGCAGAGGGTTTCAATGGGCACAAATTTAGGAGGAAGAACACGAATTTAGGGTTTCGGTGAGCATCGAAGAGGGAATCGAAGAGAGTTAGGGTTTTCGAGAGAGAATGGCACAGTGGGAATGAGAATGGGAACGACGCACAGTGGGTGACAATGGGAGATTAGGGTTTGAGATAGAGAGAGACGAAGATTCCAGAACGGTGTGGGTAGGAAAATAGGGTTTGGGGGTATGGGATGAGTCATTTTAGGTTAGGGTTAATTAGTTTTAGGGATCCTTAATCATCATTAAGGGATTTAAATCAGAATTTAAAAGGGGAATTGGGGTGACAATTTTGTAAAATGGCAGAAATGTAAGGGTAAGGAGAGAATTTTTCTTTTGCCATTTATGAGTTGACAAATTGGAATGAGACAAACAAAAATGATAAGTAAGTAAATTCGGCCGGGACAGAGGGAGTAAAAGATTATACTTATCAAATCAATTCTTCTAGGGTCCATTTGGATAGATGGATTTGAGGAGGGATTTGAAATCCATGGTAGCAAATCCATCGGTAGTGTTTGGATGGATGGGGATTTGAAATCCATGGTTTTCATTTTGAGCTAATTTCGGAGTCATTTTGGTGGATTTCAAATCCACTCCGACTTGGGGATTTGAAATCCACTCATTTCAAATCTTGAAATTCAAATCACTTTATCCAAATGGAACATTGCAGTAAAAATAATACTTTTAGAAGTTAAAATGCTGCTTTTAAAGTTAAAAAAGGAAGCAAAAAACATGTTGGCTATGTTACTAATGAACTTGTGATGTTAGTCATGCTAATTGGTATTGACTCATGTTGACTGGTTTATGTTTCGGTTCAAATAAGGAGGTTTATAAGATAATCATACATAATTTTTGGTCGAGTCTTGAGTGATATTGTTTCATAGATGAGATTCATGAGATGAGTTGAGTCAATGTTAATCAACACTTGGTTATCATAACTCTAAAGTTGATTTATAAGACAAGCAATGTTATTGTGTAAATATTAAAATATTATATGATACGCATAAAAGATATTACACCATATTAATTGTCAAATTATAATCAAAAGAATGTACTATGAGATACATATAAAAATATTATATACACATTAATAATCACCAACAAACATCAACCAAAAATCATATAAAAATTCAAACATACTATTTAAAAAAATATATATACACCATGATCATTAATATACTGATTTAATATGACTACTGAACCTTGATTCAATATTTCCTACACATTAGTATGTGTTTTGCTATATACATGAGGCAGTGGCTAGGGTTGTTAATGTATGACAGATTGATTGACAGTATGAGACAAAGGGATTGAATAAGTTTGAAACTTAATTCTATACTATATTTATAACAATATACGTGTATATCTTTATATATTAAACTTAGCTAATTATATAATATAATATATAATATGATAGGATATTCGGATCAGGTAAAATTTTAAACACATACCCTACCATTACTCTGAATAATGTAGTTCTTTATTTTATATTTATTAAGTTATGACTCAAATATACTCATGAACCATGAATATAATAATTTGATGCGGTTTTTTCGATTACATTCACAATCAAACTTGTCACACGAAACGTGATCATTAACCAAAACTTTGTCATAACATTTTGATACTATTTAAAATTTCCTTTCGAAATTAAGTAAAGAAACATTTAAACAATTTTTTGATTATAACGATAAACAAAAACTCATGTGAGACGGTGTCACAGATAATTTTTGTGTGAGAGAATTTCATCACTTATGAATAACATGAGACTTAATCGAAGGATTAATAAGATTTCTTCGATTAACTTTTGGGGTTTTCTATCTGCACCCCAAATTTTACTAAACACACCCCAATTAATTAATGCAAAATGAAATGATATACTTAAAGACAAATATACCCTCATAAATAAATAAAATGAATATATTAATATTGCTTAATACACCCACCATATGATATATCTATACACACCCCATTCCATAATACTACTATTTGATCTTCTTCTTCCTTTGTTTCTGCAACTTCAAATCTTGTTTCTGTAAGCACGATCACAGCAAGTTTTGAAGATATCATCAAAAAGCCAGGAAAAACTGATATTTGATCTTCTTCTTCCTTTGTTTCTGCAACTTCAAACCTTGTTTTTGCAACTTCAAACCCTAAGTTGCTGTGATACCATCAAAAAGCCAGGAACAACTCACCTAGGAGCAAAAAGATTGTTATGGAGCATGAAAGAACACTTGGGTCGGGCAATGTAAGCTTTCAAACTTCATTTTACCATTTCGTTTCTTGGTTTAGTGTTAGAAGAAGTTTTTTCAAAAAAATCGAAAATACGATCGGAAAGTACAGGTAGAACGTAATGCAATGTGTTCGACCACAACAGGCCGAACACATCTGAAGGAGTACGACCACTACTGGTCGAACACATCTGAAGGAGTACGACCAGTAGTGGTCGAACACTGTACACTATGTTCTACCTGAACTGGTCGAACATTGCACAATAAGCTCGTCAAATTGTGGTCGAACGGTATTGTCGAACAGTGGGTTTTGGCCTATAATTATCGAACATACTTAATAGTTTTCGTATGGTGGTTTTCCATATTTGCAACATTCTTATAACATTGTATTCATTTGTAGGAAAAATATTCAAATGACACTCAATTAAGCATTTACAAGGAACCCGAGGATTTGAACGTGTTGAGCCCAATGTACGAGCAGATAGATTTTTCTGCAGAGTTCCTCACAGACGAGCTTTTTGATACTCAGGATGACTTGGTGAATTGGGCGTATAGGCTTGGAGCATGTTTGAATATGGTTGTATTAGTTAGAAGATCGGACAATTGTGATAGTGGTCGTCGAGCTCGTGTATTTCTAGGTTGTGAACGTGGTGGTAAGTACCGTCCGTCCAAGAAGAAAGCTGTTGAAGACCCTTCCATTGTACCGGGAAAGAAGAGCAAAACAAGGATGACAAGTACAAAAAAATGTGAGTGTCCATTCATGTTGAAAGGAGTACAAGTGAATGAGTTAGGGCAATGGATATGTATGGGAGTATGTGGATCGCATAATCATCCTTTGGGGCGAAATTTGGTTGGTCACTCGTTTGCAGGTCGACTAAAACCTGCTGAAGATGCACTTGTGCGTGACCTATCAATGAATAATACGAGGCCAAAAGACATATTGAGCACATTGAAGCAATCTTTCAATGAGAATGAAAGTACAATGAAAACTATCTACAATGCTCGACAAAAGCACAGGGTGATTGAGCATGGAGACAGAACCCAAATGCAGTACTTGTTGGAGAAACTGAAGGCTGAGAACTACTACTACTTGGATAAGAGATGCAAGGAAACGGATAGGGTTACCGACCTTTTTTACGCTCATCCCACAAATGTTGATTTGTTGCGTGCATTCCCAAGCGTTCTGCTGATGGATTGCACCTACAAGACGATTAGATACAGGATGCCACTTTTGGAGATTGTCGGTGTCATGTCGACAAATCTCACATTTTCGGTCGCTTGTGTGTACATGTTGGCCAAGCGAGAAGAAAACTATAGATGGGCCCTCACCATATTGAAAGGATTGATGACTGAAGGTGTCTTACCTAATGTGATTGCCACCGACCGTGAAGTGGACACTTATGAATGCGATAAGTGTTGTATTCGCCAACACCACTCACTTGCTTTGTCGGTGACATATCAACAAGAACATCCTTGCCAAGTGCAAACCATTACTTGGGAGAGCCGAGAGGTGGGAGCATTTCAACAGTTGGTGGAATGTGTTGACGTTCGCTGAGGATGAACATCGTTTCTCCGAGTTGCTTAAGACATTTCAATCTGAATTTAGCGATCATCCTGAAGCCGTTGCATACACTTTGAAGACGTGGATTGAGCCGTACAAGGAGAGGTTTGTCTCATGTTGGACAAACAAGGTGATGCACTACGATAACACAACTAGCTCGAGGTAAATATTAAAGACTTCTAATATTGTATTGTTTTTTCAATTAGTGTAGGGTTATTAATAGCTTGTGTTTTTTTGAAGGGCTGAGAGTGCACATTCAAAACTTAAAACGATTAAAGTAAGTCGAACAACTATTGATATGTTCGGCCGATTTTGGTCGAACGACTGCACTTGTGTTCAGCCTCTTCTGGTCGAACTTCTTAGCGTATGTTCGGCCACTTCAGGTCGAACAACTCACAACCATCGCGACCAACCAGGGCCGGACGGAGGCGTGATTTTCAATTCGATTTTTGGAAAAAAAATTCAATACCCATGTGCAATACATTCTACCCATGCTACATTTCATTCTACCCAACTAATAGCATACTATACAAGCGTAAATTCTAAACTATAAGCTTAAAATTAGTAAAAAAAAATAATAGCATACAACTTCTTTAAATGTATAGACCATTGAAGAAACTTACTTAAAAGTTCGGGGTCACGTGGAGGTCGAGGAGGCTCCATTCTTTTTTCTTCGGTGGGATCCATTCAAAGCTTTTTGTTCGACAGAAATGGGTCGAGATTTGAAGGTTTCAAACAAATTTTTGGTGGAGAAGATGGAGATGGTGATGAAGATGGGGGTGTGATGTGTTTGGTGGGGTGTATTTAGTAGTTAGTTTACTTATTGAATTTTTGATATATTAATTTTGACAATAGGGTATATTGATCTATTTAAAGGGTGTAGTTAGTAAATTTAGTGTATAATTTTTTTTTTGTGGGGTGTGTTTAGTAACTCTTGGCAGATAGAAAACCCCTTTTTTTAAGACAACTAATTTATGTGCACGTTTTCTAACTCAAGAGCTGAGTGTATATGAAGATGGCATTTTTGTGAATTCATAGTTTCCCAATCTGGGGATTCAGTTTCAGAGACAATCAGTTGAATCGACGGCGAAATGGCCGTAACTCCGAGAAGCGATTCCGACGCCGGCGAGAATTCGTCGTCGTCGCTGCAATTCGGCACGGCGGAGGCGCTCGAACACGTGCGCAAGCTGACGGACGTCGGAGCCATGACGCGTCTTCTCCATGAATGCATTGCCTACCAGCGCGCCCTAGATCTCGAGCTCGAAACCTTGCTTTCCCAACGCTCCGACCTAGATCGACAACTCTCCGGCCTCCACAAATCCGCCGACGTGTTGGAGATTGTCAAGGCGGAGTCCTCCGACATGCTCTCCAATGTCTCCTCCACCTCCGCTCTCGCCGATCAGGTCTCCGCCAAGGTCCGCCACCTGGATCTCGCTCAATCGCGCGTTCAGGACACGATTCTCCGTATTGATGCCATTGTTGATAGATCCAACTGCCTCGACGGCGTCCACAAGTCTCTCCAGGCTGAGGATTTCGAATCGGCCGCCTCGTACATACAGACCTTCCTTCAGATTGACTCCAAATTCAAGGACTCATCCGCGGCTGATCAGCGCGAGCAGCTCCTCTCCTATAAGAAGCAATTGGAAGGCATTGTTAAGAAGAGGCTTTCCGCCGCGGTGGATCAGCGGGATCATCCGACCATTCTCCGGTTCATCAAGCTCTTCAAGCCCCTGGGCCTTGAAGAGGAGGGCTTGCAGGTTTATGTGAGTTACTTGAAAAAGGTTATCTCCACGAGATCGAGAATGGAATTCGAGCAATTGGTGGAACTCATGGAGCAGTCAAATACTAGCAGTCAGGTAAATTTTGTGGCTTGTTTGACGAATTTGTTCAAAGATATTGTCCTGGCTATTGAGGAAAATGATGAGATTTTGAGGAATTTGTGTGGTGAGGATGGCATTGTTTATGCCATTTGCGAGCTCCAGGAAGAATGTGATTCACGGGGTTCTAATATTTTGAAAAAATTCATGGATTATCGAAAACTAGCGAAAATAACTTCAGAGATCAATTCATACAAGAGCAACCTGCTGTCTGTTCGGGCCGAGGGGCCTGATCCCAGAGAAATTGAGCTTTATCTGGAAGAGATACTTTCGTTGACACAGCTGGGTGAGGATTACACAGAGTATATGGTGTCCAAAATAAGGAGCTTGAGCTCTGTGGATCCAGAGTTGGGTCCCCAAGCCACGAAGGCTTTTCGGAGTGGGAATTTCAGTAAAGTTTCCCAGGACACTACTGGTTATTATGTAATCCTGGAAGGGTTCTTTATGGTGGAGAATGTGAGGAAAGCCATACAGATTGATGAGCAAGTGCCTGATAGCCTAACCACGTCCATGGTGGATGATGTGTTTTATGTGTTGCAGAGTTGCTGCCGTAGGGCGATTTCCACCTCAAATATTAGCTCGGTTATTGCAGTGCTTAGTAGCGCTGTTAGTTTATTGGGGGGTGAATATAGTGAGGCATTGCAGCAGAAAATGAGGGAGCCTAATCTTGGAGCTAAGCTGTTTTTGGGTGGTGTGGGAGTGAACAAGACTGGTACTGAGATTTCTACGGCCTTGAACAACTTGGATGTCAGTAGTGAGTATGCCTTGAAACTTCGGCATGAGATTGAAGAACAGTGTATGGAGGTATGTCCAGATTATATCTTGCATCCTAAATGTGATATTTCTGTGATTTTAGTATTCTCAGAGAATTTCTGCATTTAAATTTTCACTTATGAGAGGGTAAGAACTTAGATTTGGAATTCTAAGTGCCAACTTCAACCTGTAGTTCTTTAAAGTGACGAAAAATAGCAATGACTGATGATGTCACTCGAATTTAATGCATTCTAATTCTAATTGCTAGCATTATCGTTCATGATAGTAGCCATGCCCTTACTATGTTCATGCCTAAATATTAGCATCTCTTAGATTCTCTATGTCCCTTTAGAGTTTCCATCAGTTGTGCTGCTCTGATTGAGATGGCCACTAGTTCCTTCTGCAGTGACTGTATTTTCGGCAGCTGCGATGTATCTTTATGTTTTCAGTCATGATATCTGTCTAACCTTATGTGGCTGTTAAAATATTTTTCAACAATCATGGTACCATCATAGGAATATAAAAGCAACTTCTCTTATAGTGAAAAGAATAATGATTGTGTTGATTATCATTATAATCATCCTATGATTTCTATGACAAATGTGCCTTTACAATTATGCACTGTAGTTCTTTTTTTAAAAACATGAAAGGCCTTATTTTAAGAAGACGAAAAGCTCCATTTTCTATGTTTTCTCCACTATCTTACTCTCTTCAGGTTATTCCTGACATAATATTCATAAATCAGACTGAATCCTTTTGGTGTACATCAGGCATTCCCTACACCAGTCGACAGAGAGAGAGTCAAATCTTGCTTATCCGAATTGAATGAAATGAGCAGCAGTTTCAAGAAGTTACTCAATGTAGGAATGGAGCAGCTTGTGGCCACTGTGACACCTCGGATTCGACCAGTTTTAGATAGTGTGGCAACCATCAGCTATGAGCTTTCTGAAGCTGAATATGCAGATAATGAAGTGAATGACCCCTGGGTGCAGAGGCTTCTCCATGCTGTTGAGAACAACGTGGCATGGCTTCAGCCGGTGATGACAGCCTCCAACTACGACACATTTGTGCATCTAGTGATTGATTTCCTCGTGAAAAGGCTTGAAGTGATCATGATGCAAAAAAGATTCAGCCAACTCGGAGGTCTTCAGCTTGATAGAGACGCAAGGACGTTGGTTAGTCATTTCTCCAGTATGACTCAGAGGACTGTTAGAGACAAATTTTCTCGTCTAACCCAAATGGCTACTATCCTTAACTTGGAGAAAGTCTCTGAGATTTTGGATTTCTGGGGAGAGAACTCCGGGCCCATGACTTGGAGACTGACTCCTGCCGAGGTCAGGAGAGTATTGGGTCTCAGAGTGGATTTCAAACCTGAAGCAATAGCAGCTCTTAAATTGTAACCCACATTTTTACTTGCTTATCGTTATGTCATTCATCTTTTATTTTCACTATCGGCCCATTCTTCAGTTTCTACAAGAGGTGAGATTGTTTTGTCATTCCCTTGAAGATGCATCATAGATATCTTGAGTTCTCTGTCACAAACAAGCCCCTCCAGTACTCAGGTATGCGAGACTGTGAGGAAACTGCCATTTAAATTCGATGGTTGAGTTATTAGCGTAATGAAGGCAGTGAAGGAAATCTTTTGCTATTGTGCTTCTCTCATGCTTTGCATCATTGATCTCGTTTAAATGTTATCTTTTCTCAATCTACTATATACTTTTCATACATATCTCTTATTTGCTGCTTTAGTATAGATGATGAATCTGTTATTGATTTTGTACAAGATATACATCCTGGCCAATTGTTGTGTTCTTGATCTCAGAAGTTTCCTCCTCATCTCCGATTGCGTACGGGGCAGGCTTATGTTACCATGTAGGTCTCATCATATCTTCATGCTAGTGGTCTAGGCCATGCCATTGCTTGCAAGATCGATTTATTTAAGTTGTTATAGCATATCTGAATGACTTGTTACTTATTTCATCTACATTATACACTAGTCAAAGTTGATTATGTGATCAATTTCAGTTGATCATTTATGAAGATGAGTACCAATGCAAGATGAACTCTGAAACATACAGATATAAAACATAGCTTATTAAAATGATTTCTTAGTCTGAGCATTATGCCAAAAAAAGAAGAAAAAAAAAGTGAGCAGAAAATGCTAATATGTATATATGTTACATTGCTGGCTGTTGTTCTACTCACTAAAATTGTGTTCTCAACTGCTCCCAGTTACATCACTGTACGTTTCTTTGATTTTCCGGATCAAAGCTTCCCTGAAATAATACGAGTCGGTTACGACTCTTAGTTTTGGGATGAAGGGAGTAACATTTATAGTAAACTTTCTCGATTTAAGTTTGATCAGAGAGCAGATTTAAATCTAAGTACCTGTCTGGTTTATTGATGAGATTCTTGTATGCAAACCACTGCATTAAATGTAAGGAAATGAGATTATTTGATTGATTCATAGGGTTAAAACTTAAAATCATTTCCCCATTTGAATTATACATGATTTTTCACTTTTTTGTATAAACTTTGAAATGTAGCACTTTGTCATATGAACTTTAAATTTGATGCATTTTACGGTATTGAACAAATCATAGTCATACTAAATCAACGATTAAGATTTGTCTGATACTGTAAAATGCATTAAATTAGAAATTCATATGGTAAAATGCAACATTTCAAAGTTAATACCAAAAAGTGCAAAATCGGATATAGTTGGGACGAGAATATTGGTTGAAAATCATTAAGAAATATTTCAACAACAAATTATGAAGAGTGGATCAAAGAACTTACTCCAGTATATCCTATTCCTACTAGCTCGAGAACTCCTGGTATTAATGGTAGCCTATCAATAGCCTTCCATGTCAAACAAAGAGATTATTCATTAGGGTAAATGAGAGATATAATTATACTCGAAAATAATATATATGTGTTTACGTGCGCATGCACTTACAGAGATCATTCCGGCGGAGGCACAGAGTGCAACTCCTCCGGCCACAACGAGAGCGCTAACGGCGTACTTGTCATCAACTTTGTCCCACTGCAAGATTAATGAGGGAGTTTTAATAGAGCAATCATGTCCCTGTAACTAGAGCCAACAATTTAAGTCTTGTTTGAAGGGTTAATTCGAATAATCTGTAAATAAGGATGGGTTGGACCATGAATATAGCGATCAAAGAAAGCTTTTTGGCCTGCCCAAGCGGCTTGACAAACTTGATGGGCTCGGGTGGCTCGTTGGTTCGACAAAAGTGTTTTTTTTTTCGCTACATAAATGATGAATATTCTCAATTGGATCGATTTGGTTCTTATTGATCGAATGATCTAAGTAAGGTTGGATCGAATGCTATTTATTTTGTGGTTTCGATCATATCACTTGACCCATCGAATTAGGTTGAGTGACCCAAATTACCAGCTCAACCTAAAATCATTTACTAAAACTAGTTATTTAGCAACTAATAATCCAACTTGTTGTGTACATGAATATGAATTGGAGGATGATAAAAAATAAAAAAATCTTACAGCTTCTTGAATTGACTTGAGGATTTCCGGGGTCTCGGTGGTGGCAACGACCTCAGCCGGGGCCTCTCCGGTGGCCATGGCAACAACATTCCGGGCAAGCTTCCGACCTGACAAAAACGAAAGACAAGCTATGTAAGATTACAAGGAACCAATGCATATATAATATACAACCAATTCTTGGATACAAACAATATGCAGTGGTCTTGGCAATGTGAGTGGTGGAGTGAAGAGGCGGAGGAGGAGGCGGCAGGGAGGCGCATTGGGCGGCAGCAGGCTGCAGACGAGGAGCTTTTCCGGCGCTGATGAAGGCGGAGGAAGAAGAGAGAGAGAGGGGGGCAGATGTGGTTGTCGAGGCCATTGCTGAGTTTATTCTTAGCACCCAGCCTGCCTGAAATCTGCCAATATATGACTATAAGAATAATAATTGATATATTTATTACTATATATGCTATATATTTAGTGCTAAATCTTGCAAAGAAAGTATATTTTTGTTGTTGTAGTTTTGTTTAATGGAATTAAAAGGAGATGATATTGGGGACAAGATTGGGGAGATGAAGGCCACTCAAGTGCTATAATCTGGATAATGTGGTTTGATGTGGTGGCACTTGGATAGCCATTTTATGGTGCTCTTTGGATAAAATATTTCAGGTCCCTACTTGATCACTTGGAACACAAAATCAAGAAATGGTTTCATTTTTTGTTCTCAAATTTTAAAATAATATATTTAGAACCAAGAGGAGAAGGATAGTTCTTGTGGGATCGTTTTATGAATCTGGGACGGTGGGATAGGATCGACTTAGGATCCTACGAATCATTGTTAATGCTCGAGTTTGTGAAAGTGAGTTTGTTTATGGTAATGAAGATCCACATCTCTCGAAAATCTACACAGACTGTCTTGTATGAGTTTTTATGAAGACGTACTTTTTTTGAAATTTTATTTTATATATTTCTACCAAAATCTTTAATGTATATTAAAAGAGAAATCATCTAAATGTATTATTACGCATGTATATTATTGAAGACGAGATGAATGTGTTTACAAATTGATGCAACGATGAAGGTCAAATGATTCCACACAACACATACAAGATTAAAATCAAGAATTTCAAGAATATCTGGATATTCATATTGAGATGCGTGACAATCAAAGTGTATCATTCAATTTGCTCTAACATAGTTTAACATATTTGATATCGTTTTGACAACACCACCAACTGACATGCTTAATTTCAGTTCGTTTGATTATATCTTATTTTTAATTCTATGTAAAAAATTACTCCATTTTTATATCTATGAAAATTTATTTTAATACATTAGTGAAGTTTTCAATGAATTATTATATTTAAAGTGTGACAGATAAAATATGTGTATTCAAAATTTACAACACAAATATCTATTACCTATATAAAAGTATGAATATTTCTTACAAAATATGGATTGTCTAATATATCCTTATTAAAGATTTTATTTAAGGTTATAATAATAATTTATAATTTTCATATTTAAATAATTTTAAAAAAGAATTCTAAACCAAAATCATATAGAGTTCTATTATAAGTAGGACTCTAATTTACTATACTTTTTTTAATTTAATTTAATTTAATATAGATTTTATATCCTTATAAAAATTATTATTTAAGATTAATAGTATTATAATATTTTTTATTTAAATAATTTATCTTCCACGTCGATGTGTTGATACTCGTAATATAGAATTAAGAGAAAAAGTATTGAACGAGCGAAACCTATATATGGTTGATTAAATGTTTGACGGGGATGTGAGTGTAGTTAAATGAATTAAATATTGACTTGGAAGAGAAAGAGGGTGTGTGTCTAGGGCATCTTCTTCATTGAGTAAAAACATTTGAATTTCATGTTTTTTATTTCAACGTTGTTAAACATTTGAAGTGTTGTAAAAAATTGTGTTGACTTTTTTCAATTGTTATCTTTACGCAAGGAGTGTCAAACCTTTCGATACTCTTTTTTTTTAAATAATAATTATGAATATGTAAAATATTGTTTTAGTGTAAAATATAGTGCAAATTATTGGAGATGAATGTCAATTTTTTACACTAAAATAACGCAAAATGTACGGTAAAATATTGATGTAATACTATAAAAGATCTTAATGATTAAATTCATTGAGTTTGATGGAATATGATGTTATAAAGGAAAATTAATTAAAAAGATAATCATCGGAAAGATAGATAATTCGACTGTCTTCACGAATATAACATAAATTTTCATAGTTCGTAAAACTAGACATGTAACTTTTGGCCAATATCACCACTAACACGTGGAAATAAAAAGTTAATTGCCAAAGGATACACACCAACTTTTAGTAGATAAATGCAAAACACCAACAATGTGGGGACATAAAATTTAGAAGGCATACCTAATATTAATTTATTGCAAGTAACTATTCTGTGTACTTCGAGTTGGATCGAGTCGATCGCATCCGTGTTTTTGAATTGAAATTTGTTTTTTACTTTAGGTGTGTGATATTTATATTATAATATTGTAATCTTTTTTATGTTGTAACATATTGATCTTTATATATAAGTATACTGACCTTTATATTATATTTTTGCTTAAATCTTTTTTTGGCCTCAAGTATGTGCGACCTTTATATTGTATTAGTGTAATCCTTATGTTATATAAATGTGATCTTTATGCATAAATGTGTTCATCTTCATGTGCGATGCTATAACTTAATAAAATGAAGAATTTCAGTAAAATATGTACATATACACCTTTATGTCATATTACTCATACTTTTATATGTTATTTGTTGCATTTTTATGTTGATATAGTCATACTTTTATGTAATACGAGTATCAACACGTGCGTCGCACGTGGGGATGCTTTTTTTAATCAAAAATATTATATTACTATTAACCTTAAATAATAATTTTTGGCAAAAACTTATATACCCCTAGGGCACATAGGGGCACAGATCTACGTGTTATATACATGCACTTCAGGTGTTATATATATATATACTCTATAGGTGTTATGTTTCTTGGTATTATAAATATATTCTACAAGTATCATATATATATATAAGAGTATACATGTGATACATGAAGAGTATATGTATGATGCCTATAGAGTATATATTTAACAACATATGATGATTAATTTGGGGGCACCATGCCCCTGGGGCACACAAGTGTCACTCATAATTTTTATAAAGATATACAATATATATTAAATTAAATTAACTTAAATTCGAAAATAATCTATAGTAAATTAGAATCATAATATAGCCCTACTAATAATAGAATTCTATATGATTTTGGTTTAGAATGTAAAATTATTTAAATATGAAAATCATAAATTACTATTATAACCTTAAATAAAATCTTCAATAAGAATATAATAGATAATCCATATTTTTTAAGAAATATCCATATTTTTATATAGGTAATAGATATAAATAGATATAAAGGTGCAACTAACATCACATAAAACTATGAGTAATATCATATAAAGATATGTTAGATCAAAAAATGCACTGAAAATTTTGTGAAAATCTTCATCCTTTTTTAAGTTCACATAAAGGTCATGATATTGTACATAAAAGTCACACCAATATAACATAACGATCATACCAAAACAACATAAAAGTCTTCTAAGTTACAGAACATGAAAATCATGATATTTGTACATTACGGTTATACCAAAATAATATAGGTACGTGTCTCTACACTTGAAGAAAAAAAAAACACAATTGAAAAGAAAAACCCCAGTGGGTGTAGATTCGGATCGGATCACTTGCATGAATTAAATTCATGCAACTTGTTCACATAATTACTGTGTTTATTGTATGCAAAGAATTTGGTGCTACTTATGTGTAAATCGTACAACCTTAGTGTGCTAACATAGGCCTTCAATGAAGATTTTGAATTTTATTGGGCTACCACCTATCCACAATTAAGTGTGGAATTTATTAGCACAATGTTCATTTATCAATTACCACATTCTTGAAAATATTAATTATCCCTACAAGATATAAACAAGTATGTCCAATGAGAAAAATGAGGTGGAAATTTGCAACGATGAGACATATAGATGCATAATAGTTACATTGAGGCATATATATGTAGTTTTGTAGTGTATACTTTGCCTTTCGATTAATTCCTCATCAAGAATATAGTTCTTTAGCCTCTATTTTTCTTAATATTAATTTTTCTCTTTTTATTGTTATATTGTTCTTCTTGTTCGATGATTGATGTGTGAGATTCCATTCAAAACTCCACACAACAACAATAGTTTTATAGTTTTAGAAATTTAAAAAAAAAATCATTATGCCAAATTAATATTATAATCGTAAAAAGATAAAGGTACAAATTCTACTTCTCAAGATACTACTGATATGATGTAATGGAGTCACTTAGAAAACTTGAGCTCTTGGCTGAGAATTTTTGGTTGTCACATCTAGATTGGTAATCGGTGGGCCACCATCGAATCACCCCTTTCTGTAGTGTGTTTGGATACGTTAGTTCCGACCAAATTGTTACACATATAAGATAGGGAATCCTAACTCAACCGAAAATCATGGTCAAAAGTAAAAACTTGACTCCCACTTGTATACTCTCCCACACGTTCATGTGAATCCAATTTGAGATATTGTAACAATTCGTGTGTCTTCAATGGTCAACTAGGAGTTTATGGAGGAGAAACAATAAGTCTGCACAAAACGCTTTTTTATATAAGAGTACGAAGTTGAGTTGTGTCATCTCTGAATTGGATGCTAAATCTATAATATTCTTTAATTTTTGTTCGTTTAAATCATTTTGATCAATCATTCTTCTGATGCAGAATACAATGATAGACATAAACTTGAATGGTAAGAAATGAAATGCCTCAACATGATTTTGGTAGCATTTAAGATAGAATAAAACAATCTAAAATATATATATATATAAGTTATACAAGTAAGGAGTGTTAGAATATCTAAATTTGAACAAAAAGAAGAACCAATATGTTCTAATTAAAAGTATTTTTTTTGGGTACTAAACACACCACAAACATTACTAAGCACACCCCAATTTATAGCATTTCCAATAAAAAAAAATACAATAAAATACATACCAATTTTTATAAACTCTATTAGCTTCCTTTGGCCATAATGATCATCATGACCAAATGTATTCGATCATGATGACTGAACACCTTCTACAATTTACTTAGAAATGTGAATTACGTTTTTATAAAAAAAAAAAAAGGGAGGGTTGTGGGTCTTGAATTTCTCAAATAGGTACAGGGTGGGAAATGACAGATATGCCCCTAAATGTGAAAAAATAGTGAGGGCAAGGAAGGGGAAAGAAGAGTAGGAAAAAAGGGGGGGTTTCTTCCATTGTTTCGGATTAGATCTCACAACACTTTCTCCCAGAGAGAGAGAGAGAGAGATACAGATTTTTGGTATGCAGAGTCTCTACTCAAATCTCCTCCTCCTCCTTCTTCTCCCTCTACTTTTGCTGCTCTCTCTCACACACACACACTCTCACACACACACATACATGATTTTGCCCTTTATTCAGTAAACCCTAATTTCTTACGTTCTGGAATCCCCACTTGAATTTGATTGATTTTACGTTGAATTTTTGCTATATGGGCTATACCCTACTCCCAAAATGAGGGCTTTTTTGCGTTTCGCCTGAAGGGCCTTTAATTTTGGTGTGGATACTTTTAATTCGATGGGGGTTTATGATTTTTCTATAATATTTCTATTTTTTTCCTTTTTTTTGGGGGGGGGGGGGGGGTGGTCCTGGTCTGATGATGTATCAGAATGTAGAGTGTTTACTCACATACCATAAGTTTGAGTAATGAAAGAGTTTGGTTATTGTTTCAAATTGGGTACATTTTGCTTGTTATTTGTTATGGGTCTGAGAATGAGAATTAGTGTTTGGATGTGGGATATTGGAGCAACGGATTAGGTGGGATTTGAGCTTCTTCATCTTGAAATGGAGTCCTTTTGGTTTTGTTGAAATGGGAATTGTGATATGGTTTTCCAGTCTGGTGTTTGGTTCTGAGCAATTAGCAAATGCACTATTGGCTTTGAATAGTGTTTTTTTGTTTTTCTTCTGTTCCCATTTGTCCATGAATTTCTTGATTACAATCCCAGACACCTCAAATTTACCATATAGCACCCGAGAACATATAGACGTAAAGTTTCATGTACCCTGCAATATCACATATTATAAACCTGCAATGATGCTTTTCAAATTCTTGGTAGTTAAATGCCTTTCAGCCCAAAAACCATGCAATCTGCAGATGGTTTTCTCTTTTGCCTGCTGCCATAGTAACAATGTAAGCATGCAGATTCTGGTGGTGGACTCCAGGCCTCGAATTGTGTTTATTGAGTGACAAGACTTGGGAATTAAGATAAGGGAATCATGGCAGAGAACACTGAAGTTGATGACCGTGTGGATCTTGATGATGACAATTATACCGAAGAAGATGAGGATGTTGAAGAGCCCATGGAGGATGATGGAGCTGGAGAAGGCGGTGAAGAAAATGGCGAGGAGCCTCGGGAGGACACTAGGAGTGAGGATGGTGAGAAGGAACAATCTCCTGAAATGAACAGTAATGATATTCACATTGAACATGTGGAAGATGAAGATAATACGGTATCTATTAAAGATGATGAGAAAGAGAAACATGCTGAACTTCTTGATCTGCCTCCTCATGGTTCTGAAGTTTTCATTGGAGGTCTTTCTCGAGATATTTTGGAGGATGACTTACGGGAACTCTGTGAACCCTTTGGTGAAAATTTTGAGGTTGGTACCAATTTAGGAGGAGAAATATTTACACTAATGGTGCAAAAAAGTTATGTTACACTTATACTATACCATGTGTTACTCATAACTCTTTCATATGGCAGATAAGGATCATGAAAAACAGGGATACTGGTGAAAGCAAGGGCTTTGCTTTTGTAGCTTTCAGAACAAAAGATGAGGCACAAAAAGCAATCGAAGATTTACATAACAAGGAATTCAAGGTGGGTCGGTTTCTGCCTCATCTCAAAGCCCTTTAGACAACTTTTATTTTTGTAGTGTAAAGAGTTTGTCATTCTTGTGTTCTTTCACTTGGTTTTAGTTCAAATATAGGTCTTTGACCACGTCTTTCCTATCTGCAGGGTAGAACATTGCGGTGTTCTCTATCAGAAACGAAATACAGATTGTTCATTGGTAATGTACCTAAGAGTTGGACTGATGATGAATTCAGGAGAATTATTGAAGCAACCGGTCCTGGTGCTGAAACCATAGAACTGATAAAGGTCTGATTTTGCTTTTTAACTATTAAAGAGTACATGTGTGCTAGTAGGAAGACTTAATTTTTCTTCATCTGACCTTATTTCATCTAACTGCAGGATCCGCAGAACCCAGGTCGTAACCGTGGTTTTGCCTTTGTGGAATATTACAACAATGCCTGTGCTGATTACTCTAGGCAAAAGATGTCTTCTGCAAGCTTCAAGCTAGATGGTAATACACCAACTGTAACATGGGCTGATCCAAAGATTACAGCTGATCATTCTGCTGCTGCTGCTGCTCAGGTATAACCTCAAATTGAATACGTCCTTACTGTCAATATTGAAGTATTCCTTTCCTGTGGAATTAAAGTTAAATATAGTTTTAGATGCTGTCATTCGTTGGAATACTGGACTAAGTCATTAACATTTTATCAAAGAATGCTTTGCATGACACTGAAATTCTCTCTATGATACAAAGTGCTATCTTTGGAGTTACATAAAAGATGTTATTTAAAAACTACTGAGATAAGTAGGGATTTAGTATAACTTAATTGTGATAGTGTGTACTGATAATGATCTTTATGAGAAGTACCTGGAAAAACTTATGCAGTTCTCGTGGAAATGAGTTTGTGACTATCCTGCAATTTAACAGTGCAAGGATGGATTTTCGACTTATGGAATTGACCATCACTTTCCTGTTTTCTGGATGAATCCTTGTTACATTATAAATAGGATTTGCATATTGCAGTAAGTTGCATCTGTATAGGCATTACATTCACAATACCCATGTGTCAGATGGGATCTATGGAAAGGAATAATGTTTTCTGGATGAATCATGTTCTTATGCAATGTTCTTTGGTTTTCTCGTTTCTCCATTGATCCTGTTTGTGCAGGTATATGCTCTTTTATGTTTAGTGAGCAGGATAGTTGGCAGATAAGAAGAAGTTCTGTTGTTTGACACATGTTGCAATATTCCCCTGAAACACTCTTTGTGATGTTTATCCAGGTCAAGGCTCTTTATGTGAAGAATATACCTGAAAATACCTCCACCGACCAATTAAAAGAAATTTTCCAGCGTCATGGGGAAGTCACGAAAGTTGTAATGCCACCTGCCAAAGCTGGTGGAAAGAGAGACTTTGGGTTCATACACTATGCAGAAAGGTCGAGTGCATTAAAAGCTGTCAAAGAAACAGAAAAATATGAGATAAATGGTGTGTTCCCACTTTTAACTTTCTAGGTTATCAGTGCTCGTTTTTTTACTTGTTTTTATGTTTGATCAGTGTTGCAATAAGGATGTAAAATTCTTAGGATTTGATGGCATGACGTGTTTATAGCATCTTGATGCTTACCTCATGATAAAAAAATTCAATCATTGCTCGATGTCTTTGTACACCTGATACAAGTCCCCGATCAATAGTTTTTTTTGCTTGAATGATGCATTACCATTTTATTTCATCAAGAATCATCCAATTTTTCCTTATTTATTATACTTCTATACTGTGGCGAGTATTTGTTTGGAGAATCACAATAATAAAATGTGAATGCAGGCCAGGTGTTAGAAGTTGTTCTTGCAAAGCCTCAGTCTGAAAAGAAGTTCGATTCTTCTAGCCCCCATAATCCTCAAGTTCCAAATTATATTCCTCATCCAGGATACGCTGGTATACCCGTGAATCCTTATGCACCTATGGCTGCTGGATATGGTGGAGCGGCAGCTGGGTTTCAGCAGGTGGTCACTACAATCTTCTGTATCATCCTTCTCTTTTCCTCTTCTGTTGTTTCATTTGAATGTGTTGTACTAACTTGTTGGAACATCTCAGCAGCCCATGATTTATGGGAGGGGGCCAATGCCAGCAGGAATGCAGATGGTGCCTATGGTTTTACCAGATGGTCGAATTGGCTATGTTCTGTAAGTCGAATCAGATGTGGTACACTTTAGTCTTCAGTAAAACAAGGAACGATTCTTTATATCAATCGACCAACATATGTATTATCGATAATATGACAGGCAACAGCCTGGTGTACAGATTCCACCTCCTGCTAGACCAAGAAGGAACGATCGGAGCAATGGTTCAGGTGGATCGCAAGGACGGGGAACGAGCAGTAATACTGATGATAATAACCGTAACAGAAGGTACAGACCCTACTAACAAAGGGGATCAGCAATAAATTGTACTCGGATATTAGCTAGCAGCTTTAGCAGATAGTATAACCCTCAGCAACTTTTGAATGAACTTGGTGAGATTTTAAGGATTATATTGACCATGACAGCAACTTCCTTTTTCTCTCATTTTCTTTTGCCATTTGTTCTCTTTGTTTTTGGGATATGATCGAAGCATATGCGCGTCGATATGAATTTGCGAGTGCTATTTATGAATGAAATGGATATACGAGCTCCTCTCAATCGTGATATGTTGTTCCAAATAAGAGATCATGATCATATTGTTGCTTGTCTGTCTTGTAAGGAAAAGATTGTGGTCACCTGTTTTGCTTGTGTTTATTGTTCTTTCACATAGGTATGGGGTTCATTGTTGCTTGAGTGCAATTTTGGTTCTGTTCGTAAAACATTTCGAAAGAAAAATCATAGAAATAATTAAATTTGGTTCGGTTCTGTGCAAATCGATTGTATGTCAGACTTCTTTGGTTCTGTACGAGGTCTATTGTTTGCTTGAGTGCAATTTTTCGGTTTTTTTGGGTTCGATTCTGAAAGCAAAATCATCAAAATAATTAAATTCGGTTTGGTTCCGTACAAAATGGACTGTAAATTTTCGACTTTTTTGGTTCCGTACGAGGTTTATTGTTGCTTGAGTGCAATTTTCGTTCTGTTCGGTTTAATTCTGAAAGATAAATCATCGAAATAATTAACTTTAGTTCAGTTCTGTACAAAATTTCGATTTTGTTGTTTCGATTTGATGGCCGGATGACCTATCAATAAGTTGTTAATTCAGTAAACTAAACGAGATGAGATTTTCTTTCTATATATCAAATGATATCATTAATTAATACAGCCAGTTTGAAATTAAACGGTCTAGTGTGTGTGGCGATTATAGGATTTGAATTTGGCAAATCTGAATCAACACAAATCATTCATATGAACAAGATGATTATGAATGTATGATGAAAAGCAAAACACAAATTTATACAGATCGGAGATCATCTATATCCACAACCTAAACCTAATTCTAATTTGAGAAATCAAATCGACATAGGAGTGAAACCTGTGGAAGCAAATCAAGGAGCATGAGCAAGCTGGTCGAGTCTGCTCTCCAGATCCTGCAATCGATCACGCCATTCAGGTTTAATGCAGATCGCCCTAATCTTCCCACTCGCAATCGGATTCTCCTCTCTCGCGCCGTGATCTCGGCTCTTCGGTACACGTTTTCTGGCTGATTTCTGTGACTTCGCTCTTCCAAGCGCCATCAGTATATCGGATCCACTCAGCTGCTCCTCCGATACCTTCTTTTCTGCTGAATTTATCTTCGTTTTCGAGTTCGCGCCATTTCCCTGTCTGTTTCGGATCTCGACGCGTACGGCCATGGCTGGCCGATGTGTCGGTGGCGGCGCGGTGGAGGTGAGGCTGCGCGGCCACGGTTTCAGTGGTGGCGCCGCCCACATGCTTCTTTATCTCACCTCTGTGGCTGTGATCTTTTAGCTGCGTTGATATATTGATTGGATTTATGGATTCCTTTGATCTTTTTGGGCCTCATTTGAAATGGGCTTCGGCTCAACCAATCCTTTTCTTTCTGTTTGGTCCTTTCTTTTGGGCTGTCGACCACAATTTTAAATGTGCTTAGGCCCAAGCTAATCTTTTTCCTCTCCTCGCTTTAATAGGATTTGGTCCTTTCTTATGGGCTATTGACCAATTTTAAATGTGCTTAGGTCCAAACCAGTCTTTTTTTCTCTCCTCAATAGGATTATGTCCTTTCTTGTGGGCCATTGCGATTTGGACAAAGATCTAATTGAATCGAATTGAGTCTAAGAGGGTGTTTGGCTAAGCTTATAAGCTCCTTAAACGAGCTTATAAGACGTTAAGTGCTTATAAGCTCCTTAAAAGTGTTTGGCTAACTTTTAAAAATAAGATCTTATTTTATGAGCTTATAAGATGTAAAGAGCTTATAAGCTATTTTTTGAAAAGTTGGGAAATCCCAACTTATTTCTAAAATAAGAGCTTATTTTTCAAAACACCTTCAATTTTAATCATTAAAATTACACAAATGTCATTATTAACAACTTATAAGCTCCACCATCTTATTAGAAATGCATGTTTCAATATTAATAAGTAATTTCTTATTTAATAAAAAAAATTGTAAGAAGGATGTAAGAAAATAATAATAATAATAATAAAAGGAAGTATTTGATAAATTTGCATCAAAATATAAACATTAGGGGTATATATGCACCATAATTTAAACATTAAGAGTGTACTTGCTCCTTAAAAAAAGATCAAGGGTGTATTTGCACCTCTCCATAAACGTTAATGGTATATTTACACCGTTGTCCATTTTCTTATAGTATAACTAAACTCAAAACACATTCTATGATACGAATTGTACTACCTAATTTATACAAAAATATTAACTAATACACGCAAAAATGTTTCATATTTTTAATGTTAGACCCTATCCGACCGGTCTCACGGAATGAGAGCCGTGAGACGGTTTTACCCAAGAAGGTCTCACAAAATGACTATAATCCTAAACCAACATATATTTTGAAATGAATGAAATGTGTAATTAGAGAAGAAATAATATTTGAACCTTCATTGCGTTGTCTACACGGAATTTGTTTTTGAGTTCTCTAAGAAACTTTCTACCTAACGTGAATGTATTTCATCATTATATACCCATCTCCTTTCAAATAAAGATTAGACCATGCTAAAATTCTAAACCTACATCTACTTTGAGATGAATGTAATATGTAATCATAGAAAAATAATAGTTTAACCTTCAATAAGTTGTCCACATGAAATTTGTTTTTGAGTTTTCCAATAAATTTTATTCCTAATGAGTATATTTCATCATTATATACTCATTTTTGTTCAAACAAAGATCAGATCATACTAAAATTCTAAACCAACATTTATCTTGAGACGAATGAAATATGTTTGAACCCTCGTTATGTCATCCACGCGAAATTGATTTTAAGTCTTTCAAGAAACTTTATTCCGAATGCAAGTGTCATTCATCATCATTATATGCTCATCTCCTTTCAACTAAAGACTAGACCATGCTAAAATCGTGATCTATGGCGTGCTTTTAACCAAACGCAGTACAAATTTAATTTTGGGGGTTTGCCGTGAAGACATTCGATCCCCATTTAATGGGAATTAAAAGTTTTGGGTCGATATTTAATTATGGCAGTGTGTAGGGGCTGATATGATATAATGGATTGGTGGGGACCACTGCTGCAAAATAAGAATAAGAGGAGTAGCTGTTGCTTTGTTAGCCCATGAAATATCCATTTTGAATTCTTGAACTGGTCATTCCAAAACTATGTAAAAAGGTCTCTACTTTAATGTTTCAGTTACTTTGGTTCATCTACCCTTATGGGACCAAACTCATGCCCACTTTTATCATGGAGAGGAAGAACTCTGGCCTCCCATCACCGATAGGAGATCTCATAGTCGAATGAATGAGATGTAAATCAAAAAATGTGTTGAAGTGGCAAAACACATAGAAGAGGAATTTTCAAGTTATAAATGTCATAGGTTTCATCACACAACATACAAATTTAAGACAAATCCTTATTATATTTCAATGGAATTTTTTCCCGACGAGATTTGAAATTCCATTGCGGGACCAAACTCATATCACACTTTTAATATAAAAAAAAGACAGAATTCCATCCGACAGTCAGATGAAATGTAAATTGAAAAATGTGTTTGATTGACTGCAGATGAAAATTTTCAATAGTATTTCAACGGAAATCTATCCTGCACGAGATAGGATAACATAAATATGTTCGAGTGGTTAAGAAGAGAGATTTCAATTCAATACAAGTATTTCAATGGAAATCTGTCTCTCACGAGATTTGATCATGTGTTAACTTAATAAATCAAAAATATATATGTGTAGTAACGAGTGTATGTAGAATTAAGGGAGTTTTCAATAGTATTTGAACGAAAATCTACCCCCACACGATATTTCATCATGTGTTAAACTCGAGAAATTAAACCATAAAGAAGCCCCAAATGAAACCCAAAAGAGATGAGATGTATATAAACAAGTAAGAAGAAACAAATCTCATGAATTGGGAATGTGGACAGGGTACTTATCCACACAATCAAACCAGGGATTAGCCTTGGATTCTTTAGCAGGGATTTCCCTCAAGGCCTTCCACACAGCACTGTTGCACTTGAAACCAGACCCGAAGGCGATCTGCCAGACCCGATTCCCCGCCCCGACCCGACCCTTAGCCTCAGTATAAGCCAGCTCATACCACAAAGAACTGCTCGAAGTGTTCCCAAAGCGGTGCAGTGTCATCCTGGACGGCTCCATGTGCCACTCAGTGAGCTGCAGGTTCTTCTGGATCGCGTCGAGCACCGCCCTACCGCCGGCATGGATGCATAGGTGCTCGAAGGCGAGCTTGAAGTCCGGTATGTAGGGCCTCACCTTGGCCCCGAGCACCTTCCTCTTCACCAGCGTGACCAGGAAGGTGAGCTGCTCGGAAAGCGGGAGGACAAGTGGGCCGAGGGTGGTGATATTGGTTTTGAGTGAGTCTCCGGCGACGGCCATGAGCTCCCGGGCGAGGGACACTCCGACTTTCCCCTTGTCGTCCTCTCGTTGGTAAACGCAGTGGTAGCTGTTGTCGTCCGCGCCCTTGTGGGTGCGGACGGTGTGGACGAGCTGGTACTTGGATCGCCGCCGGTCGCGCCTGTGGTTGGAGAGGAGGATGGCGGCGCCGCCCATGCGGAAGATGCAGTTGCAGAGGAGCATGGACCTGTCGTTGCCGAAGTACCAGTTTAGGGTTATGTTCTCGGTGCTGACCACGACGGCGTAGCTGTTAGGGTTGGCTTGGAGGAGGTGGTTGGCGAGGTCGACGGCGATCAGGCCGGCGCTGCACCCCATTCCGCCGAGGTTGTAGCTCTTTACGTCGGTTCGGAGCTTGTAGTGGTTGACGATCATGGCGGATAGAGAGGGAGTTGGGACGAAGAGGCTGCAGTTGACGATAAGGATGCCAATGTCGTTAGGGTTTAGGCCGGTTTGTGCGAAGAGGGAGTCCATGGCTCCGAACATCACTTCCTCCGCCTCCGCCCGGGCCTCGGCCATGGACAGGTTCGGGGGTTTGGAGGTGATGCCTCGGGCGAAGTAAGTCTCGTCTCCGAGGCCTGATCGGTACGAGATCTTGTTCTGAAAGCTCACAGATTCCGGCTCGAAATGGCCGCTCTCCTCCGACATTTTCATGAACGCGTCGACGGAGAGCTTCCGGTCGTCGCCGGGCTTGTAGCAGGCGAAGTCGACGAGATAGACGGGGCGGGGCTTCTTCGCCCAGTAGATGCCGGAGAGGAACATTAGCAGGGTGGAAGCGATGACGATGGTGGCGGTGTCGAGGAGGAGGGCCCGAGTCATCCATACGTCGGAGAAGTGGAGGGCGAGGCGGGTGAGCTGGGCGGCGGTGGCCAGGAATAGTGGGAGGAGGAGGAGGAAGAAGAGGAGCGTGGCCGGATTGCATGAGTAGCCATAGCCGAGCTTCACGTATTTGAGCTTGACGGAGTGGAGAAAATCTGGTAGTTTTCGACGGATTTTGATGACCATGGATGAGGAGTCCTTGAAGGCCACCTCCGCCAGGAGCCTCTCTTCCTTCATCTCTATGCTGTTCATTTCACGATCATCACACGACGACGACGACGACGACGACGTTTCCTCCATTGCTGTTTCGTTTCTCTTCTTAGTTTTGTTAATAAAGGGAATGAGGGTGGATTGCAGCTCAACAAACTGGTGTCTCCTTGGTATTGTTGTTGGGATTGGATAGGAAATATGGGATATATGCAAGAAATGAGAGGTAGTTTTTTATAGGGGATTTATTGATCAATAAATGTCTAGAAATTAACACAAAGCTGCAAGAAAAGTGGGACTATTTAATGGGTTTTGTTTTGAGAGGGGCTGTATACAGAGAGATAGCTCACCAACCTGAACTCAAACAGAGAGAGAGAGAGAGAGAGATTGAGAGAGAGAGAGAGAGAGAGAGAGATTGAAGAGAGAGAGAGAGAGAGAGAGAGAGAGAGAGAGAGATTGAAGAGAGAGAGAGAGAGAGAGAGGTCTAAATACCAAATTAGGTAATGTTGTTGATCAATGTTATGTGGGGTTTTTTGACCAAGTGGCCATGTGAGACGCCCGAGTGCTTTTGTTCAACCATTAATCAATCTTAATGTTAGAAACGAATTCAGTTAACCACCGTAAACACGTATTAATATATACTTAGACTACTCCCTACTTTTCATTTTAGTATCACAATTATTTTTGGGCTAAAATGTAAAAATGACATACTTTTTTCATTTTGCAATCCATATATATAATTTTTTTTACGTGAGTGCAACCTAGTTTTCTAGAATTTATCGAACTGCAACCTATATCATTTTTTCGACACATGAGTTAATTTTTTAACTTTGCAACCGAAACTTCATTTTTTTAGTCCAATTGCAGCCTCTGATTTAGAATATATTTTGTTACATTTCAAACTTGAGAGATTGTAATTAGATAAAGAAAACAACAAAGTTTGAGTTGCAAAGTAAAATAATTAAGTCACGTGCATGTCGTATGATTTCCACTTTGTTGGAAATTTTGTAACTGAATAAATTTTCAAAGATGAGTTGTGATCCGAAAAGAAATTTTAGGTTGCAAATTGAAAATGATTTATATTTATATTGTTTTTTTACATATAATCCTTTACCTTTGAAACTCAACAATATACACACACGTGTACATGTACATGTACACTGCTTGGCTCAGCTGTCTATCAACAAAGAAATTAAATGTGATATTAATGGTTCTATTACTTCAATTTCATTTGGAAAAGGTGACTCTATTAACTATGTTAACTGTCCAAGTTTGTTACTCAAGGGATTAATTAGCCAACCCCAATTAGGGTTGACTCTTAACTGTGAATAAAAAATTTAAATTCTGATTGAGGAATATTAAATTTAAATTCACCAGCCCAAATCCCAATTCAAGCATTTTGTTGGTCCCAAAATAAATATTGATTTGGCTAAAAAGATAATGCTACAAAACAACTGGTATAAATTCGGATATTCTATGTGCTATATCGAAGTGAATATTGAAAGTTTATCTATAAATAATTGAATTAAATATGAGTGATTAATTTTGAACAAACTTCTTTGTTTGCGTGTTGGTTTTGGGATGAAATAGTAATGGATTCTAATTAGGCTATATTGCAATTCCTCGATTGAATTTCTCTCTCTTTGGCAATAAAAACTAGTGTACTCGTGTGTGATATATGGGGGAAAATTCAATTTTAGTCCACTTATGAGGCTATTGTCCATTTTACGTTCACTATGGAAGTTAAATTCAATTTTAGTCCACTTAGCTCAAAATTCGTCACTATTTGGTCCAATTTTCACGGGTAAACGGGTTTCGTCGGCGAGTTTAGTTCAACCGCCCCCGGATTTTTTTAATAGCCTATGTGGCATGCCGAATCCCACATGGACAATCCTCGATCAATCAAAATTATCCGAGTCAACCATATCTATATAAATTAATCAAAAATTAAAAAAAATTAAAAATAAAATTAAAAAAGAAAAAGAAAAAAAGTCTTCTTCCCCAAGCCCCCGCCTCCCCCCCCCGACAACTCAGCCACTCGGCCACCGAGATCGCCGCTGCCAAACACGCCCGCCGCTCTTGCCACCGCCACTCGCGTCTTCTTCCCCCACCGCCGTGCTCGCCACTGCCAACTGCTTCTTCTTCTTCTTCTTCTTCTTCTTCTTCTTCTCTTCTTCCCCATAATCGTTTCCATCAATCCTCCGTCGTCGCCGCAGATCATCCACTTCACGGAACTGATGAAATCCGACGAGAAGCTTCTACCGGAAGTCGAGATCCAAGCAGACGACACAGCGGCGCTGCCGTTCTCCTCCGGCGCCACCGGCATATTTGCCATTCTCCTCCCTTCGCGCCGGCACCGCCACAGATCTGCTCCCTTCAAGGAACTGATGAAATCCGATGAGACGCTTCTACTGGAAGTCGAGATCCACGCAGACGACACGGCGGCGCTGCCGTTCTCCTCCGGCACCACCGCTGTTTTCAATTTGTTTTTTCATTTTTAATTATTTTTCATTTAGATTTTTTATGTTTTTTCTTATTTAATCAAAAAATAAAATATATATATATATATATATATAGAGGTGATTCAGATAATTTTGATTGGTTTACGTGGGATCCGGTGTGCCACCTAGGGTTTAAAAAAATTCGGGGGCGGTTGAATTACACTCGCCGTCGAAATTGGGTTTCCAGCGAAAATTGGACTAAATAGTGACGAATTTTGGCCTAAGTGAACTAAAATTGAATTTAGCTTCGATAGTGGACGTAAAATGGACAGTAACCTTCTAAATGGACCAAAATTGAATTTCCCCTATATATATTTATTTATTTATTTATATAATTATTCAAAATTATAATACCATATATAATGTGAGTATTAATATTTCAATATATATATATATATATATATAAAACTATTAACTATATAAAAGTATGAATATTTCTTATAAAATATAGATTATCTAATATATCCTTAGTAAAGATTATATTTAAGGTTATAATAGTAATTTATGATTTTCATATTTAATCACTATGAACTCATATATAAAACACAACTGCAACCAACCTAAAACCCCTACTGTAATAGGAATAAATATTTTATTTATGATATTATTGTTTGTAATGATATTAAATTAATTTGATCTTCTTAAAATTTAAATGATTTTTAGAATAGTATTTATCTATGTTTCTGTATTTCATAAAACTTATTATAATAATTATTATTACTACTATTATTAAATAAAGTGAGAAACCTATATGAGACCAGATTTACAATTTATGTATTAACAGTGAACTTATGCATCAGTTTTTGCCAAATCAACGAGCACATGAACAAGGCATCGGTTAAGGGCACGCCATAGTTCTCGTGGTACTAAAATATTCGAAAATGTAAATTTGTAACACAAAAACTTATATGAGATCGTGTCTTACGGATAATTTTCGTGAAATAAATCATTTTTACCTACTAACCATACTTATTTGCATGAATTTATATGTGAATTGTGAAATATGAATTGTGAATTAGTCAATCTCACACAAAATGATTCGTGAGACGATCTTACATAATATTTCGTCAACTTTTAATCATATGAAACAAGATAGGCAACATTTGGGATCATGAAAATAAAATGACCAATAACACATGAAACCAAATTTGCAATTTTCTCTGATAAAGATAGGAATTATAAAAATAAATTTATTTTTCTTTATTCCAAAAAAAGAAAAAAAGTCAATCTTTGAATTTCTAAATGGAGATTACGTATTACCATTAATTTTTTTTTATAAAAATCAGCCACGCATTAAGTGAGACAACTCTTGGTATTTCAATAATTCATATTCAACTCTTAATAGTATTTTTGATTGGTTAAAATTCAATATTAGTCCATTTAAAAAGCCACTGTCCAATTTTCGTCCACCATGGAAACGGTTTTCAATTTTAGTTCAATTAAGCAAAAAATCGTCACTTTTTGGTCCATTTTAGTCAAATTAAGTCAAAAATGGACCAAATAGTGATGTGTTTTGGCTTAATTGGACTAAAATTGAAAACCGTTTTCATGATGGACGAAAATTGGAAAGTGAAATGGACTAAAATTGAATTTTTTCGATTTTTAATTACACATCTACATAAATGTGTTCCTTATTGAACTATAAAAATATTAGTCATCCATGTTTACTCCATTAAACAGTTTCATACAAACGTCTCATAGTTTTGTCTAATCAATTTAAGATATCTTCAAAATTGGCAATCATTTAATTTTTGATCTTCTCGTGCTACATAAAATATTCGGAGGCTAATAAAAAATGAAATCACATTAGCTATGTACATATATATCAAAATTACAACACATATATATAAACTTTTAATGTAATAAAATATTCGTTTAATGTCACATATAGCTCATTTGTTCTAAATCGAATAAAAAATTGGGCAATTCTATACACACCCCAAGCAATACTAAACACACCCCATCTATACACATGAAAATTAAAATAATAAAAAAAGAAGTATATGTATAGATGGGGTGTGTTTAGTATTGTTTGCGGTGTGTATAGAATTGCCCTAAAAAAATTATATCAACTTATCAAATATAAAAAAATTCCCTTGCTATTTATTTAAATAAGATAATCTAAAACTGGACTTGATCTAACATTTTCAATAAAATTATTATAAATAGAAATGATAAGATTGATAAATCATTATATCATGTGGGATTTGTAAAAAAATCATAAAATCAACCTTGTCCAAAACATTAAACAACCTTCATTAAAAATATAAATACACCCAAAAAAATTACATCTTTGTGTACAAAATAAAACAATAAGAATGATTAGATAAAACATGTGTGTATTTCAAATTAATGAAGAAATTGTTTAATTTGTAATTACAATTTTTATCTAATATTTTTATAAATATTAGTTAGTTTTGTTTTGTATTGTATATTGTTACATATACCTACAATACATTTCTACTTGTGTTTTTTTTTTTTCTACATTTAATATCAATTTATAACAAATTAACACTTGTATTTTATCATAAAAAAGTTTAAAAAAATCATTGAAACCCTTAAACATACATTTCCATTTTTTTGATATATTTAATATGAATATTCCATTTAAGATCATTAAAAATATATTATATATTTGAAACTAATTTAAAATAAAATATTTATTATAATGAAAAAAATGATGAAAGATAGTAGATATATCATCCCTTATTTTATCTTATTTATCTATTTATTTTTTGTTTTGAGTTTATATACAATAAATACAAAATAAAATATCTTAAATAAGTTTTTTTTTAAATTAAGTGTTTATTTATTTTACTTTAATAAATTCAAAATTAATGTTATTAATGATTATAAAAATGAAAATATTTTATAAATGAGATATTTATTACAACTATTTTGATAGGATATCCTGCTTTTGTGTGTGTGTATATATATATATATATATATATATGTTTTTGTTGCAATTACTATAGTTTACAAATTATTGTATATCATTGATATACAACAATTGTTGTAATTATTGTATTTTTTACTTGACATGTTGTATATGTATAACCAAGAAGGGGCCCAAATTTTAATAAATTATATTAATATATACATTATATCAATGATGAAATTAGTTGTATGTATATATATGAGTAGGTCCTTGCGTACCCAGGGAACGGATCTAGGATCCAGTGCCCCGACCTAACCCTTCCATCCGACCCGACCCAACAACCATAAATATAAATAATAAAATAAAATCATTTTTTAACTTTCTTCCTCAAAGTTGTGTTACTATTTCTTCTTTCTTCTTCTACTCCTTTTCTTCTTCTTCTGTTCGTGGTTGCGCACCAAGGCTCCGCCGCAAGACCTCCTAGAAGTACCTCGACGGCAGCCTCATCTCTGCCACCACCCGCGAAGAAGCCATTTCGCAGCTCTTGGCGAAATGGCTCTCCAGCGATGCCTCTCTCTCAAAATTGTTATTTTTCTGTAGAAGAGAGTTTTCCTTCAACTATTATGTTATCTCTTTTCGGGAAATTTTTGATGAGTTGTTCATGTGTCCAAACCAATTTCTTCATTTTCACCATTAGAATTGTTTGTTTTCTACGATAATTTTGAAATTTCTGAAGTTGATGATATGAAATCATCAAATCCTTCATGACTGGAAGGATCAGATTCAATTTATTAACCTAAAGTTCGATTGAAATAATCAATTCCTACAAGAACATTTTTCCCCAAAAAATAGTTAAGGTTATGTTTGGAAGAGATTTTAGTGGGTTTGGAGATAACCCGACTTTGAAATCCTAAATTTTGTAGTAAAGGTGAATAGTGAAAATATATGTTTGTTTAAGAATTTAATAGGGTATGATTATATTATACATGTCAAATCAATCAGGAAAATGTGGGTTGATATAGTATATTATTGTAAAAGGTTGAGTTGATGTGATATTTTATTATGAAAAAATATATTTTGTAACAATTGAATGATTAAATATAGGTAGTAATAAATATGTTTGGATTTCGTAATCCAAACTTGCATTTGGAAACAAACATATGTTTGGATTTTGAAATCCAAAATCATGCCATCGGAAACCTGTTCCAAACATAGTCTTGGGCTAAATACGTAATACCTTATACTATAAGAAGTAACACCTATCTTAAGCAAGTAATACCATAAAGTTGAATATGTAATACATTATACTATACTCTAAGCACTAATACCTCAAAAGTAAATATGTAATAAATACTTCAAAGGTGCATATGTAATATCAAATATATAATACTTACTATACTCTAAGCATTGATATATGTAATACCTTAAAGGTAAATATGTAATATTCAAATGTGCATATGTAATACCAAATATGTGATACCTCAAAGGTGCATATGTAATACATTATACTCTAAGCTTAATACCTTAAAGGTAAATGTGTAATACCTTAAAAGTATACACGTAATATCTAAAGAGTATATATATAACATTTATCACGGAATCATATAATATGGATCTAATGTGCGTGGGCACACATCAGCTTAGGTACACAACCACGCATGTGGGTGTGTGGGTGCGCGTGGAGGCGACCTACGCGCCAGGTCGAATCGGTGGCACAAATCTAAGATCCATGCCCATGATCCACACAGATTTTTACCTATATGTATATATGTATATGTGATCATTTTTAATAAGGTGCAATTGATTTATAATTGTTACTGGGTTGTAATATATATATTATAATTTTTCTTAAATATACATAAATCTCATATCTTCATGCGTTTTCAATGCTTGATTTTTCTTGATCATTTTACGAACCAAATTCATAAGAATAGAATGATATGAGTTTTTTTATTTTACTGAAATGAGTATATTATATATTTATATTTTATTCAAATATCCAACACCTGAATTTTATCAGTTTAGTATCAAACCATAAATTTGAATTTGTTAGAACATTAAAACTTCAAAGTTGGATATATATTTAGTGTAAAATAAAAAGGTACCTAATTACATATATAATCTATACATATTTCAAATTTTTATACACCACGAATGGACTCTTCGTCACAAATATTTCAAAATTTCTGACTTCGTCACTTTATATAACTATGATTTGCTCGAGCTTACAAAATGCTTAAAAAAAAAAAATTGTATTGTACAATACAATAGGTCTCATAATTTAGATAATGCAATATAATTATAGCATTTTAATTGGGAAACTATGGCCTGTAGTTCACTAGCTATCTATCCCATTCAAGGTGGTTGTGAGGAAAGTCGGTATAATATGTTTGATTGAATGCTAATTTCCAAGATTCACACCACATTTGGCATTTAAGCACAGCCCTCCCAACTCCTAACCATCCCCACAATTTGCCCCATAAAAGAGAGACCCTACCTTTCTCAAACATTATCGGATTGCATTCGGACTTTGAAAGTGATAAGTTGATCAATCTCAAAATTGACTCATTCAAACATAACTCACAATTTACATAGTAGCAACTTGGAGGGGTTGTGCTCTTATCCCCAAATAAGCCTGATAAAAAAAAATTTAAAAAGGCAAACCACTCAATACTTTTCCATCAGTTGCTATCATATAAATTGTAGGATATGTTTGAATGATCGAGATCTCATCCCACCTCAATGTACCTTTCCCAAACATTATCAAACTGCATCCAGGGTTTGAGAGTTATATCAATTGATCAATCTCAAAATCGGGTCATTCAAACACAACCCATAATTTACATGGTAGCAACTTAGAGAGGTTATGTTGTTATCCCCAAATTAGCCTGATAAAAAAAGACAACCCGCTCAGTACTCTTCCATCAGTTGCTATCATATAAATCGTGTGGAATGTGTTTGAATGATCGGGATCTCGTCCCACCTCAAAAGGGCCTCCCGGAATTCGAATTCACACTGTTAGCTTCAACTAAAGTATGTCGGGGCCGTCCCATACTGATCATAAGCTAGTACAATGCATCATCCATTGGCAAATTGCAAACCCACACGTCTTGTAATAAATCCATTGCAAATTGCAAACTCACACTTCTTGTATTAAATCCAATGGGGCCTTATGATATTACTATTCTCTTTGAGGATCTGACAAAGCCTGTTCACACACATCTGCCCACCTCTCATTTACGTAAGCCCAGAATTCCATATCACTATCACATACCACCTTTATGAAATAAACTTACAAAACACAAACATGGTACTCTATTAAAAGTATTAAAATGAGAGAGAGAAAAATGAGATTTGTAAGAATGAACTCTCATTCATTGCTGCGACAGCTTTTGAAGTCGTTTTAAATTAGGAAACTTGTTCATTGAGACAATCCTCCAATCAAGGTTTACCTAATTCAAAGCTGCACATCTTTTCCAAATCATATTTTTATATATAAATATGTTTTTCGGTGCAAGTAATTGACTTTGATATAGTTGAAGATCAATTCCATCAAGAAAGAGTCCAGATTTATTTGGCCAAACTTATTAACAAGGCCAAACAAACTTCTACATTTTGTAATATGTTACATATCCTATTTGAAACATAAATATTGAGCAATATTGCACTAAGATTGCTGTCACCTAAATTTGCTAAATATATGTATAGTATATTAAGACAGGTTAGAATCCACCAACCTGGATTGTCTACTCTTCTTGTTTGTTTTTCAGCATCTTCACCTATCATGCTGGAAAAGTAAAAAAATCTGAAGAAAAAGAGCCCACAAGAGAGATAGAACATAAGAAATGGTTCGATCTTCATATCTTGATTTCCAGTTTGCTATTTATGATTATAATTCATAATACAAGTTACGAACTTATAATTATCTTTTGTCGATTTCAATGGCCCAGTGTCGGAAAAGGGATTTGAGATCGGAAAGGCAGAGAAACATATAAAGTGTTTTCAAAGGTCAAAATTTTAGAAAAAGTATATAGCTACCTCTCATTGAAAGAACACATTACATTCATAAAGGGGAATAGTACTCTTCTGATATATTACCATCATATTGGCTTTACAAATTAATTTCCAGGAAACAGGTAGACCAGCAATGTCAAGATTTTGCAATATATATAAATGCCATTCATTAATACTGTCCTACACTCTTTATCTCCTGACCCACAAGGCTCTTCAGCTAAATATATGCAAAGAGCTCCGCAATCAATCAAGGAACCGTGTTTAATTAATTGCACGGAGAAATCATCGGCTGAAATCTCCCCAGGAAGGAAACTGGATGCCATAAGGTGCCCGAAAATACAATCATACTTACACTGGCAAGGTAGCGTAGAGTTCACCTCGTTTTCTCGTCATTTGATTCAGAAGTCCAGACGACGTCTTTTAAACCGGTTGAGAATGTATTGTAAAACTGCCACATGTATTCAGAAGAAACAAGTTAACTAATTTTCTTGACAATTGAAAATAATCAAACATAATAAAGATGCTTCAAAGTTAAATGCTGGCCTGCCTTGTGAAACTCCAGGGTGTCACCACCAGTTTTACGAAGCTCTACCATGTGCAATGAAGGAGCCACCTCAAAGACCTGACAACGACAGCAGCCAAATGGTCGAGTAATCATGCCATATCAAATCCAAGAAGATCAGAGGACCTGAGAAACCTAAATAAAGAGTATACACTAAACACCCCTTATCCACAGAGAATGCAAATGTATGACTCCAATTACAAGTTCAAATCATGAACTATTCATCTGATGATTAAGTTCTTTCCCCAAACTCTGTATATAGATGTCATTACAAGCTTGCCCCTAATAAGTATTTATGTCTGCTCATATTTTATGTTGTGGTGACTGAACACAAGAAACAGATGGGTTCATTTTAAATCAGTGCATGTTATCATATAATATCTCTGAACATTTATTTCATCAGTTCCAATCACCTCCTCAGGCTCAGCTACTTATGCTGTGTTTGCTATGAAAAATTAAAAACCAGGCAGAAACAATGAGATTTAATTTTTCTACATTTGATGTCAAATACCATAGAAGTTAAATTACTGATCAACAGAAATAGCATTAATGATGAAATACGAATTTCCTGTGCTCATCTCATGTTCTTTAGAATCCGCTTTCATAAGAGAACTTGGAAAGTTATACCTTAAATTCCTCACAAATCTAAATGTTAGGAACAAAAATAATTTCACATTGTCTTTGGAATGCCATTTTCGATATAATGAACACATTCTGCATTGGGTAAGTTCACCAATATTTTATTTCATCAAACAAATTTTTGTAGTACCTTCATTCTCAACTTTTCACAAAATGAATACTATAGTCTATACCTCAGTAGCTACAGAGAGATGGCCTTTTCTTCCTGTCCTGTCACCTTGTAATTTCATCTGCAATAGTGACGAAGAATGAGTAGCAACCAACTTAAAAGGTATTTTAATAAACCGTTAAGGCGCTGACCACCCCTCTTAGGAGGTATAGAACATCTATCATCATCCTTATGCGACATGGAACATTCAAGAAAGTATGATAATACCTTGTAATTTTTTTTCTGGACGTTAAAACCCATAGGCTTAGCAGCTTCTTCAATTTTTGACATTATCTCACTTGCAGGGCACTTGGATGTAAAGCATGTTTCTCTCTTTACCAAGTCCTGCAATATTTGAGTCCAAAAGGAAAAGAGGAAGCAATCATGCCGCCTGATGAATGTAATCAAATCATGAAAATATAAGTGCATGTATGAATCTTGGTGACGGAATGGGCTTTCTAGGCTCTAATATGCCAAGCTAAAGTGACGGTTAGAATAGCATGCAAGATACATTCTCCAAGTAGACAGCCAAAGGTTTATAAAGTGCTACGGAATATCAGTTTCATGTAAACTTGAAATTTTAATTTTGCTTGAAACAAAATATGCAGAAATGGCTACCAAAAGGAGGAAGACAAGTATAGATGAAAGGATTGATATACCATCTGCTTGTTGAATAGATTCTCGAGACTGAAACCCTGAGACCTAGAGATAAGCTCAAAGGCATTCATGGATTCTGGTTTGTCTTTCCTTTCTGTAACGAGATGTTCCTGAAAAGGGATGTACTTGACCTGATTTAAACTCGGTTATGCATATATTGTAGCAGTGGTAACTGAAACAGAATTCTGTGTACTTAGAAAGCTTACCTCGGAGTCATTGAAGACAGCATCAACATCATCAAGACTTACATTCTCATCCTGCTCAAAGTGAGGTGGCTCATAGTCTTTTCTGAACCAGTCATTTTCCAGAATTTCAGGAATTGTCATTCGCTGCAACATAAAAAATAATTATATCAGCAGAAGGCCAAATGCCACCTAAACATGCATAAAGGAATGTGTCACAACATATGATAACAACTAAGATATAAGGAAAGAACAGACTACTCAAGAAGAAACAGAAGAACAACAGCTCATAGTTGAATGGGAGTGTGACTTGTGAATATGAAAAAGAAAAGATTTTAAGAGCTCACAGTCAGTGGATTAGGATCCAGAATACCCTTTATCAGATTTTTTGCACTGGGCGAAAACCAAGAAGGAAATGAGAAATCTGCCTTTTGAATCTGGAAAAAGAGACTAGTAGTCATGATACATTCAAGCAACTCATAAATTTCAAAGCAAGAGATATACACTTGAAACGTACACTCCTATATAAAGCCACAAGGTTGGGCTTATCAAAAGGCAAAAATCCAGCCATTAAAACAAAGAGAATAACCCCACACGACCATATATCTGATGAAGTACCATCATAGCCTTTATCAGTGTACACCTGATAGAAAAACGATCACTCAAATGCTCGATATACAAAAGAGAACTTCAGCCTAACTCAATAAACCATAAAGAGTACCTCAGGTGCCACATAATTTGGTGTGCCACAGGTTGTGTGAAGCAGCCCATCTTCCTATAGAAAAATAATCATGAGATTTTCAGTTTTCACTTTTGATTTTGTAACACCAGAAAAGGGAAACTCCACCAGGGGTTTTAATGACAGTGTTCCCTCGAAAAACAAGATTAAACTCTCAAACACAAAAATATGATTCAATGAAAAACTTAAACAAGTTGTAAAAAGGAAGGGGGTCAAAACAATACTAAATGGAAAAGGGAAACTCCACCAGAGGTTTTAATGACAGTGTTCCCTCGAAAAACAAGATTAAACTCTCAAACACAAAAATATGATTCAATGAAAAACTTAAACAAGTTGTAAAAAGGAAGGGGGTCAAAACAATACTAAATGGAAAAGGGAAAGAGATTTTAGAAAATAGAAAATGAAACTAATACTATAATTTTTCCTTCAAGTAAAGATCTCTACCGCTTTTGGGCAACCTTCTCAACAACTAAGAGATCCATTCGAGGAACACGGGGACTAGTTGAGCCAGGAAACTAAATTAAGAAAAACAAAAGGTAGCCTTTAGAAGATTCAACATGAAGCTACTGATACAGAAAAAATTAAAATAATTTATAATTGGAATCCAATATGAAGAAACTAGGCAAAATAAAAAGGCAGATTGAACAAAAGTTTCTCATCCAGAGATATATGGAAATAGCAATAAATCATAGAATCCAACCGTAGAACAGATCAGCTCATTTTTAGCAGCTGGTCTTCATAGAAAAAAATTCGGAATAGGTTTCAACTTAGGTGTCCAAAGTGTCCATGTTGAGAATTTCACACGGCAGAAGTTACACATCACCTACCCTGACTTGCTTCGAAAATGTACTCAATCCAAAATCCGATACTTTAAGAATGTCATTGGAATCCAGCAACAGATTCTCTGGCTGCAAGGTTTACATAGAGGCACACGGAATATACTATAAACTACATGTACGAAGAAACTGAAATTCTGTAATAGAGAAACATGCATAGATTCATAAGATAGGTAAAAGATCATTTTTGACCTTCAAATCTCTGTGGTATACACCTCTACTGTGGCAGTAATCCACAGCATTGATAAGCTGTTGAAAGTATCTCCTAGCAACATCTTCTTTAAGTCTTCCATGTTTAGCCTATAGATATAGGGGAATGGCATGATTATATTCGTTAAACGCATGATCACAGTGGCAATGTAGCATTTCTTTGCATGCTATAAATGCAGAAGTCACAGAAAAAACATCTTAAATTCTATACAGTGACAACTTACGATTTTGTCAAAGAGTTCGCCCCCACCAACATATTCTAGAACAATATAGATCTTGGTTCTGCTAGCCATAACCTATTCGTGAGCAAAAAAAAGTAGAATTTGAAATATCTGAGGCATAGAAAGACAGTCTAATGCAGAACTTTGACCAACTCACATGACAAAACTGGTAACTTCAAAGTATAACAAGATGGTGAAGAGTATATACACCAACAACTAAGAAAGAAAAAGAGGAAAATATTACACTTGACCTCAAATAAATTCAAGACATTGGGATGCTTGATCATCTTCATGGTAGAAATCTCTCTTTTAATCTGCAAAACACATACAGAATTTTCAAATAAACAAACAGGAAATTCATTCAACTCTTCGCTACTCAATTGGATCCACAGAGTATCTTGTCACCTAAACTAAACAGCAGTAAACCGATTAAACAAAAGAGAACAAGAAGGACATTTATACATGTGCATTTCATAAATGTTGATATATCCTCACACACACACACAGATACCTGTTCAACCATCTTGTGATGGAGGACACCATCGCGATCGATGATTTTAATGGCGACGCGATCACCGGTGAGGGTATTAGTCGCGAACTTGACCTTGGCGAAGGTGCCTTCGCCGAGGGTTTTACCCACTTCATAGTTGCCCACGCGCGTTCTCGTCCGCCCCCTCGATCCGCTGCTCATTTCTCCGATCTCTATTCCGTTTAAAGACGAAACAACAACACTTCAATCTTCTTCTTTTTTCATGAAAAACCAGAATCGATTAACATGGGATTAGGGATTTCATGAACTGATTGGATACTCTGCAAAGCTGAGCAGAATTGGGAGCCATGGAAAAGGTGAAAGACGAAGATGATGAAGGAAGATGAATGTGATGACGTGGCTGTGTTTCGCGGTATATATATCTATTTTGATTGATAAATTCGAGCCATTCATTCCCGCCTTTTATTTATTTCCATTTTAACGTCTTTTGCAAAATAAAATAAGATTAATTGTAGTAAAATCACCAACTTTAAAAAATTTGTAAATTTAATTCGACTTTTGGTTATTAGCAAATTTAACATAATTGTTCATATCTCATGTACTCTTAACTAAATTTTAAAAGGACAATGTTGTGCTGACGTGCCAACTGACCAAATACATCATCTTGTCGGCGTGTATTAGAAAAAGAAATAACATTCTAGGTGGCAAAATAACTCACAATTTTCTCGCTCTAATTGCATGTCTCTCCACTCTCAATTTCACTTCAAACCTATTTTTTCTCTTTCAACCTTTGAATTATAAATTCTTTGATTAATTAAGGATATATTTGTTCAATTTGTATGTTCCTTAATTTATGACAAAACTCCAAAACAACGCATATTTTGAAGTGGAAACGGTACACATGAGGGTCTAGATTGATTAGATCAATTTCTTCTGCAGTCAAAGTGATATAGGCTTTCATGGCCTCATGGCCATACAAAATATGATTAATCTGAACCACCCAATATGTCATGTCCAAGAAATTTATGCCAAATCTAGGTTCCAAAATAGGGGCCAAGATTCCACCTAAATTCTCAGACAAGCTTGGAACTATTCTTCTTTTTTTCTTTTTTTTTTTCCCTTAAAAAGATCTATCATGAGCGTGAGCGAAGCAACATCTCAATTAAACATTAATAATCCCTTTTTGGAAAGTTTGAAGATAAAAATAATACCCACTATGGGAAATTGAAATTCAAAAAGCCCCACAAGGAGCCGCCTATATGAATGTTCCAAATCAGATGCCATTAAATGAGACATACATAACTTGGTAGAACAAGACTCAATTGGGGGTAACCCAGAACCCATGATCCACAAATCAGAGATCGACATGTAAAAATGAGTTTGAATTATGGATGACGAGGTATAAAAAAAAATTGTAAAAGCCAGTACATCATTTGTAACTTTCCCCACATAAATCTGCCCCAGATATCCCCATCAATAATGGGTCTTAGACGCAATCAAGCAGTTTGTATTATATTTTAATAGCTAGTTTGATCAAAAGGCACTCTGATTGAAGCAAAACCACACCTAAGTTAATATAGTTTAACACTAATTGATAATTAAAGTTGAATATTAAAGTAGAAAGTCATGCCCCCATCTTTATCTAAGGGGCTTTAGAGATCATCTTTTCTATCTGCAACCCACTCTTTGCCATGGATATATCTTCCCTTTCTCTTGCTCTTTGATCCCTTTTCATCGGGATTTCTCGTATATGCATGTGTTAAACACACGTACACGCATACGTGTATCAACACATACACACACGTCCAATATATTGATCTGGATGGCATCATATGAAGAAGAAATGAATTCAGAGGAAAGTATAGAGCGAAGAAGAGGGAGGCATACGTGGATTAATTGGTCGGGATCGATGGCGTTGAGCTTGATGGGTGGGTCGATGTTGAGTTGGTGGGAGTTGAAGTATCATCCCACCAATGATCAGCAATGGATGGTCCCTTTGGGTCTCATCCTCTTTTTCACCCCTCATTGTTTGGTCTTCACACTTTATCTCAGATTTCTGCAACTCTAGTGACAAGAATTCACACATAAATCCATATGCTCATGACTTTGATCTTCAGAGATGAGTTCAATGCAAATTCCACGCATATTACCATAGAAACTGGTGTTGCATAAATTTTGTCAAGGAACCATGTAGACCTAGTTGGTATCATATTCATACATGTTTTGTCAGCACAAAATATAGCAATTCATTACGATCAGAATAAGTGATTGGTTGTCTCGTATTGGTTTTGGGCAAGAAAATTTAGTTGAGATTCACGTCAAGATCCACTCAAATCTACCACCAACTTTGTTATTCTGCCAACGCCACCACTGTCATCATAAATCGGGGATGGAAGATGCGACAAACCTAACTTCCATCCTTGGTTCGTGACAGTTGCAACGCCAAACCTCAAAATTGATGATGAATTTGAGACAACCTTGTCAAGACGTGTCCAATAACAGTGGTAGCGTCACAATTAGATGTTGGAAAATGAAGTCGATGTAATTGAAATTTTTCATCGTTCATAACTATCATTTCTACAGATAAAAGTTCATACTATAATTGAAATCAGAAGCAAAGAATATCAGTTGCTTCACTGGTATATGGATGTGAGATTGAATATCACAATACAATTGATTGAGTTTCCAGTTGCCACCAAAATAAAAATATAAGGCACACTGCTAATGAATTATAAGCGACAACAGTTGTTAATGCAACAATATACCAAATTTCACAACTTTTCTTCAACTATATTGTGATGGTAAGTAAAAATAAGAAACAGCCACAGATTACCACTAAAATATAATACCTTATACATTAGTGTCTGAGCATGTTGGAAAATCTAGACCATGAAGGGCAGGTACCCTCTCCAAATCTTCTTTTGAGAATAGAGGGAAGAGCCAAAACACCTTTCTAGTACCAAATACCTAAATGAGAGAATCATGTAAGAACAGTTCAAAAATAAACTGAAAACTGCAGCAAACAAGAAGAATACGCACACTTCCATTGCATACTATCACAGATATATGCTGAAACCCTAGATAATTGCCATGAAATCAAGGAAGTAGGAACTAAAGATTGGCAATCTACATAATTCCTAGGAGTCTATACCCACATTTTTGTAAGAGAACTTTTATATGGAAAGGAAATCCCCTTCATGGGGTTGGTATTGACAAAATGATCCATCTTTCTTTGAGATGTTCCAATTCAAATAACAAGGGTTTGAAGAGTTAATGTTATATAATATCTCACTCCTCACACATATTTTGTCAATAATTAAAAAATGTTTGGTGACATAAGGAAAATATCTGATATAAGTCATCTGACCTGTTCAATGTTCTTTCTCCATCCTAAGTCATACTTCCACCTCTCATATTTTTTCTTCTCATGAACCTGAAACAGATAATCCACAAAATAGTGCAACTTTGAGTTCTTACTTCTGCATTAGTTTGTGCGCATTTGTGGCAGTGTAACATCTTGAACTACAAAACCATGCAGGTCTGATGTGAATGAAGCTATAAGAAATCTGAACCGCAATAATATGATATTCCAAATGTAGATAAGGTGAAATATCATATCATGTTCACCTCGATGGAAGTTGTGTTGCTCAATAGTAGGGACGTATGCATGACAAGGAAACAAAGAAGGCTCAGCACAAAAGCTAGATTTAGAACTGCATCAATGGATGGAATCTGTAAGAGACACTAAAAGAATGAGAATGCAGAAATAGCTGGGATTGCAAGATGCTTGCAGTAGGCAAATTACCGAATGCCAAAAAAGTGATAGCCAGCTTGCCAGGTGAGCCGGAGTGATGCTCAGCTTGATGAAAAAAGTTTATGAAACCAGGAAGCAGCACAAGAGTATCCATCAGCGTCTCCAGAAAAGTGTACAGCTACAAAACATTTTATAGGACAAATTCCATGTATCAGACAGAGAAGAGGAAAATATAATTGAAGTCATGGCACCAATGTAAAGTGCACCAGTATCATTTCTGAGAAAAAATACAGAAAAACCAAGAACCAAGCTCTTTTCAAGTCATGAGACAGTAAATAGTGGTCTTCATAACTTTGACCTGTGCATAGGAAAGAAGAAGCTGGGAAGATACAAACCCTCAAGGAAATTGGAGTAAAGCAATTTGAGTATTGATAAATGACAAGGTATCAGTTAGCAATGCACAAAAGAAGACTTATGCCATCTCAGCCAAAACCTCAATCACCCCCTAACCAAACTGTTGGACATGACGCAAACTAGCATAAGTAATAGAGAGGGGAATGTTAACCCTTTATTTTAAATTACAGCATAGTAATCTAATACCAGGTCCCAACTTTTACTTTGTAAAAGAACATAGAAAAGAACTTCAAAGCTATACATTTCATCGACAGAGGTCACACATCACACACACACACACACATTATAAGATCCTAACAGTGATGAACAAACACGGAGATCACAAAATATGGTGCAAAGGTAGCTGTGGACTTCAAATTGCAAAATTTAATTCAGTCATGTAATTATCATTACACATGGAATTGAGGGTACCTATGATACATTCAAAATAACTTGAAAACTTCAACCCCTCTGAACTTGGAAGACGCAAACTCGGTTTGTTTTATGGTTTATATCTGACTTTGTGACTTTGAGAGCATTAGATTTTTTGAGAGAAAAACTTTAAAAGAAAAACTATTTCCTACCATTTTGACTTTATGATTGACACTCCTAATAATGTATTTAATTGGTTTAGTGATTGTTTCGCATACCATGCGATCCATGCATTTTATTCATATACCATTTTTCGAAAAACTTCTATAACCTACTTAGAATTGTTGTCTTGGTTAAATTTTAACTCTGTAAAAGCCACGTAAAGTACATACATATTATTGCTACATCTAGTTTTTTACTTTTGTAAATGGTGTACAAACTGTTTATGAACTTTTAATTTCTTTTCTAAGTCCTTTCACAAAATGAGAGAGTGAGACATTTTAATAAACTACTATACTTCATCAATGAAAGGTAGTTGGTGTTTGGTCCAGTAGTTACCTCAGGGATTTTATTTGTTTAGACCTCAAAAATGATAATTATTTTTCTATTTAAAGACTTAAATTCTTTGTTGATGTGATATCCTTCCAATTCCAAGAGTTAGAATGCCTCAGAACAGAGCTAGTCATAGATACAAGGGAATGCAGATATAAAGACCTTCACGTGTTAAATTTTAATCAAACTTCATCATATATACATAACAAGAAAGATAATTATCTTAGGTTTAGTTTATTTTATACCAGAAACAGGAGAGAAATTTCAAGTTGCCATTACAACATAGTTCAGGATCTAATCATATATGAAAATAGAAATTCTACAGAATTCAGTTAATATAATTTATCTCACCACAAATAGGAGAAAAAATTTATAGTTGCGAGCGCCAACACAGTTCACAACCCATATGCAGTGGTGGTCCATCTTAAGAACACATCGTTGGCCTGAAATTACAAACACATCGTTAAATTTGAAGCATTACTAGACTAGACTAGATACTGAACTAATAAGAATCCGGATCTTTGAAAACATTGAACAAAAAGTGCATAACATTGTAATATAATTAAAAAATCATAGTATCTATTTTGTGAACAAAAAGCTAAGACGAGATTCAATATTTTCAGTTCGACCAAGAGTAGTGCATAGCAAGTTAAATGCATGGTAAATCAAAATTAGGGCCACCTTATATTTACTTTCACAACAAGCACAAACACAAGAATTTTCAATTAGAAGCGATCAACAAGACAAGACAATTAGCATTTGCAAATGCCACATGAGCAAACTAGGCAACTATATCAACTCTTTGCTTTAACTGGAAAAAGGAGCTTACAAACAGAGCAGTGATGACACCGCGGTGGTTTCCCATTTTGGCAACGGTCACAATATCGTAATGCAGGCGTTCCTCCTAACCCCTCTGACGATGACGGCATGACTAAATTACCATCTGGCACTGAAGGATTGGAAGATATGCATTCATCTTTATCCAAGTCCTGTTCTGCTGACACCCTCCAGTTCGCCGGAACAGCGCCAGGGTCCCGTACGACAACCATCATATAGCTCCATGTCAATAACACAAGCTGCCAGTATGATGACCATTCTTAGAAGAGATCATAGCAGTTACTCAACAAAACACGATGATTTCAAGCATTCACGTCAATTATCACTGATTAACCTATCTGAACACACAATCCCACCCCTCATTCGCTAATTGTAATGCTAATGAACTCAACCCTCATTACAAGCAACAATTCAAAGCAAGAACATCGGCATACACAAATTGAACTCCAGAAAAGCCCTAAATTCAACTTATTACAGCTAGAACTAATCAATTAAAGCCCAGTGTAGATACAAACACTCCACAACGAGATCAACAGTGAGAATTACCAGGACATGGAAAAGAGCGAGGAGAAGGAAGTAGCAGAAGGACTTGAAGCCGCCATCGAAGAGGTGTGGACCCAAGGTGAGAACAACTACGGCATGGTAGGAGACAGCGATCAAAGCCAGAACAAGGAGGATCATTAGGTAGCCAAGGAACTTCAATCCAGAGCATAATCGGAAGGGATTTAAATCCATTCCGGCAAAGGAATCGGATATTCCGGTTCCGATGGGGAGCTGCGTGAATCGGGCCGACCTTCGGCCCGAACGTGGTGGGAAGAGGCGTTTCAGTATACGTGGAGCCCGATTTTCAGCTCTCATGCTTTCTTCTTACACTACCCATATTTCAACCCAAATAATTCATAATTTATTATGGTTAATTTATACCCCAAATTTATTTCATTTAATTTCTCATCTTTTATGAATTCTCTCTTCTTCTTCTTCTTTTTTTTTTTTTAGTGTTCATTCTTGTTTAATACAAATCATTTTATAGCAATTTATAAACTATAATTGGTAATTGGTAATATCTTATAATTTTAGTTCTCATTTCAAATTTAGAGATTAAGGTTGGCTGGTTAATTTGGGAATCTAGGGTTCTTGAAATGACTTGGGGATTCAGGGGTTTGAAACAAGTTCCGTTTGTGTTAGAATGTTTTACGTCTCATTTTTCTTGTAATTCTGTCCATTTTTTTGGTCATTCAATAAGGTGACGAATGATGTGGCATTATGGCTAGTAAAGTAATATAGAAAGAATTGTCACATGTGAAAATAAAAAATTGTCCCATAAGCCTATCTTTATCAACATTTCATCACAACTAGAGCTCGTAATTTGAGCCCCACCTGACGCACGTAAATGAGATCAGGTTGGATTCTAAAATGAGCGGTCCGAAAAACACCAGAACTTTTTAGTCCGGCCCGATGACTTGATAACTTAATTTTTTATTACTTTTTTTATATAATTTGTAAATTTTACATGTGACTCAATTCTCTCCTCCATGTTTTTATGTATTCTTTTAATTTTCTTATAATTATTCTCATCTTCAATTATCATTAACTAATTAGAATCTACTAGCAAACTATGATAATTGAGTTAAAATATTTTTGAATGATAAAAGGAAATAAAAAATGATCGGATTTTATCTTCACTAATAGTTTAATTATATTAAAAAAATTAATTTTGATTACATAAATTAGATACTATAGTTTAGATTGAATGTCTTAAATTATAATAATATGAAGTTATATTTCTAGTTAAATTGATGTAAGAATTTAATGAATTAAAAATTATTTTAATTTTAAAAAATAATTATGGATTTGGACCGATTTGGCCCGTCAGCCCGATGGCCCAAGCCCGCTTGGGCCGGGCTCCAATTTCGCAGGCTTGACAAAAGGATGGGCCTGCCCGGCCCAGTCTGACTTTATCATTTGGCCCGTTGGGCTGGGCCTGACGGCCCGAATTGCCACATCTAATCACAACTCAATCTCTTAATAAAATATTCATTTCTCTCTCATCCACATATACTCCCTCTGTCCCATCTCAACTTACCTACTTGTCATTTCAGTTTGTCCCAACTCAACTTGTCAGCTCATAAATGACAACAAAAGTTAAATATAAATATTATCATATTTCATCGTTATTACAAAAATATCACTCAATTATCTTAAAGAGTTCACTACACAAAATACCCACTTTAACATAACAAGTATTTTATTTACCCACATATATAACAAAATATCACCAAATACCCAAACATATAACAAAATACCCCCAAATACCCACTTTTTAAATACAAGTACACACTCAATTATAGAAATAATGAAATACCAATTATTAGCACTAAATGTGCCACCCAGCACCCCACCAACCCCACTTACTCAATTTTGTGTAAAAAAAAAAAAAGTCAAACCTCTCTCTTCTCCCTTTCTCATTTCTTCTCGTGCAACCTTTCTCCCATTTCTCTCCTTTTCTCTCTTCTTCTTCGGGTTGCCCCCGTAAAGAATATAAAAATCACAGTAAAATCCAAAAAAAAAAAAAATTACAGTGAAATCAAAAACTCTTCCATGAAAGCTCGAAGATTTCGTGCAACAAACTCTCCCTCTTCTCAAAATGGTCAAACAAGTAAGTTTTTTTTTTTAGTTCATGTTTTTTTTTGTTTCATTTCCTATTTTAGTTGATATACGTTGAAATATGTTTTGGGATGTAGTTGAATTTAGGTTTCATTTCGGATTTTAGGATTTATCCGTAGTCTTTTAGGATTTACCCGTATTTCACGAAAGGTTTTTGTATATTGCTAAAAATATAGGGTTGCACGTGCAGCCTTATATTTTTAGGGCTGCACGAAAACTTGGACACATTTCGTGCAACCCTAAAATATAGGGTTGCACGAAATGTGTCCAAGTTTTCGTGGAATGGTTTAAACTCAGTTTTTTTTTATGTAAAAAAAAATTAAAAATTAAGGATTAGTTAAGTCGGTTAATATTTAGAAATGTTTTCTAGTTAATATTTAGAAATATTTTTTCTTGATTGGTTAATATTTAGAAATGTTTAAATTTTTAACCTGCGGCGCTAATTTTTTAATATTAGTGATTGGTTAATTATTGATTGGTTGATATTTAGACTTAGTTTTTAAACTCACTTTAAACTCTTTTTTTTTATTTATGTAAATTCTTGATTGGTTAATAATTAGATTCTCATTTATTTAATATTTCGATTTTTTGGTGTTTGTACATGTGTAGTTCGATTGGGTGTGGGTTCGTCCGTCTTTTCAGGGGGCTATCGCGTACATTAATGAATATGTACGTTTGAGCATTCTCGATGATATCATGACATAATTACGAGGGATAGGTCGAACTCGACGGTGCAAGCGTGCTTTCTTGAACAGTTCGTTTGGGCATTTTCTACTTTGGAAGACCCACAAGGAGTCTTGCAAGTCGTTTCTAAAGGTCCTCATGTCTCGTGAGATGCGTAGTCAGGCCATCCCTACAGACGAGAGATGGTTTGTTATAGGGTGAGACCGACACATTTGTCGGTTCGGGAAGATGTAGTTTGCTCTTATCACCGGTCTAAAGTTCGGTGACTCCACTTTTGACCCAGCATCAGGGGATCACACGCCAGTAGAGAGGGTAGTGTACTATAGAGTCCACGCTGATTTTGTTCGGGTTACGGTTGGTCAACTCCTTGATCGAAAGCGACGAGTTTAGTGATAACGCGCATGACTCTATCAAGATTGTCAAGATCTTGATTTTATATTTGATTCTGCTCGAGTTGGACGCTGGGAAGACTTTTCCTTATTTGTGGGTTTGGGACCTGGTCGAGCATGAGGATCTTTAGGAGAGCTTTCCGTAGGGGAAGATGAACTTTCTCACCCTCCTAGAGTATATCGATAAGGTACCGAAGATTTTGCATGTTCGTCCATTCATGCCAAAAATCCACTTCTATGGGTTCCCAACAGCTCTGATGGTACGTATCTTCTATTTTGTACGAGGAATTATTTGAAAGTTGGTTAAATTTCTAATAAACGTTGTTTGCTAAACAAAATATCTATCTATTTGTCTTATTCAGTTATGGGCATTCGAAGTGATCCCCTTGATGTCCAGGTACGTCGGTTGCACATTGAACACGACAGTATATATGCCTAGGTGTTTGAAGTGGGGACTGATGAGGTCAGAAGTCAATGTTGCACACATTTTAGACGACGAGGTCGTTTACATAAATGTGCAATGAAATAGATTTTTTAATTTAAATAATTATTACTACTCACATATGTTTGTATTTTAAATATACTCACCATGCCATCGAGTGTTTTGAGCGGCTGGAGCCCACCCCAAAACAAATGGCGCAGCCGTACTGGAGTGGTATTGATGACGATGTATATATTCTTAGGAGTACAGGTCATCCAGCATCGATGTGGCCGTCGTTCTACACAGGTCGCTTCGTCTACGCCACACACTGATGATGCCGGTCCATCGAGAAGACGTGCGATCCGAACAGGACGAGCTCCGATGGCCGGTGTTCGGGCAGGTCGTTCGAGGGTGGGCACCCATACGCATGTGCAGTAGGAGCGCCCTACAGTGGATGATGAGGAAGATGACGACACATCACCCAGCCTGCCAGGAGATCACCCATTCCTGGCCCCTTACTGCTCAGAGGTGCCAAATTCAGATTACGAGTCCCAGGGCACAGCCCATGCACAGAGTTCAGGGGTGAATGACAATCTGTTCACCAGGTTAACAGGATGGCTGTAGGAGGACAACGATCGACGCGATCGAGCTCTTCTCGAGCATGTCACGATGGAGACCTAGCATCTGCAGTCACAAATTTCGGGTATGATCAAGGATCAGCTTAAGGCGTGGTGGGAGGCGATGGGGCATGAGACCGAACAACCATGGTGGGGGCACCTGATGCAGCTGTTTACCAAACACCAGTACACACTGATAGATTTGTTCCACCCGGTTCAGGGGTGAATGATAGTATGCAGCATTGTGGAACAGCCCGACCAAATGTGATCCATACTTGGCTAGATTCTGTTGAAAATAGAAACAACAAAGACCGTGGGTTGCTTCAGGATAGATATGTTCAATGACATTATCGATGCTCACATGTTGATCGGAGACAATAACCAGGCCATCTGGGCAACCAAATGCTTCTCGGACTTTAAGCAAAAAACCATGTCCAAAATTCATCGTTCTCGACACTCCCTATCCCAATTCCAAGGGGAAAATTTTGATCATTTACATCTTTTGTCACGACAACAAATCCAATCCCTTTGTACTGCCCTTTCAAGTGGCAACCATCCACAACTATAACAGGTCTTGAATACTAGCTGAAATCCGACAATAGATGCACCCAACGCAAAAAAAAAAAAACTTGAATTTCCCATTCTTCTGAGTGTCTAATGCGGTATATGTACCCGGATTACGTTCCTTCAATACCTGTAAGTAAGTCGGAAGCATGTTGAATGATGTCATTGGATCACCGTATGCACTTCTCATTGCATAACTTTTTACACTCAACGCATGTCTATAACTCAGATTCAATCCATGTCGTGAGTTATGTTGGATACATTTGTAAGATGTTTTGATGAGACAAACCCTTAAAAGTAATTCTAATATGCATAATCAATCTAAGGATATGTTACTGCAATAGAGTTACTGCAGAAGATTAAAAAAAACAGAGAAAGTGTCAAATGGAAGGATACTGAAGAGAAAGGTTATAAAGAATCGAATAAACTAATAATGATACTATTGACTAACAGAAAGCTACTGGAATAAAGGACCTCGCCAAAGAAGGATGCAGCGAGCCAGGAAGCTACCTGAGAAGACCATGCCGAAAGCATACTGCACATGCAACATGCTACAGAAGCCTCGAGTCACCAGAGGGAGCAAGTTGGAAGAGGAAGCTCCAGAGTGAAGCCAGAGGAAGAAGCTGCAAAACAGGCATGGGGAGAAAAATCAAAGTTACCAGTAGACACACGAAGTTACTGGTAGAGAGAAAATAGAAGATGAGCCAACCGGAAGAAGACACGTAGAAAGCGAAAAGCTTGTCAGGAGTGCGGCGCAGAAATGTCAGAAATCTGTCTACCTTCAACGGGCAGATTTCATACCCTATAAAGAGGGGGACTGAAGACTGAAAAGTGTGTGAGAGAAAAGCACAAGGCGTGCGTAAGAAAAGCACAAAATATGCAAGAGATAAGACGTGAGCACATCAGAATATCCAAGGTCACAGAGAGAAGAGCTTAAAAAGAGAGAAACGCAGAAAGAGGGGGAAATCCTTAGAGAAAAGAGTGTTCAACAAGAGCAGATGAAAAGAAGAAAAGCTTGAACACTCTACACCCCAAAAAGACACACGCCCAGTCTACCAGTCACCAGCAAGCTTCGGCGGAATCAATCTGCATACGAAGGCCAAGCTTGTTGCACCCAGCTAAAGAAGAATGAGATAAACCTCTCTAAAAGGTTGTCTCAGAGTACTCAGTGCGAGAAGTAATGTCCTGCTGAGTTTACCACTTTCTATGAGAGAAATTGAGGACCCTGGGTGGGTAGTGTAGGATCATGTGTGGGTCAAGGGAAAGTAGGTAAGTATTTGTGTGAGAAGCTTGCTACTTACTTGTTAAGGGTGGGTTGTAATAGATAGGTCTATGTAATTCAACCAGCTTAATAAAGGTTCTCTCCTGTGTAGAGGAAGAGAGGACGTAGAAGGATTACTCCACCTTCGAACCTCTATACATCCTCGTGTTTTTATCTGCTTACTGCATTACATGCATACATATACTCTCTCTTATAAAGTTGCACAACTTCTACTCGACTCAGTATTAAGCTTCTGCAAACCACTCTAATCAGTAACCTCCCAAAATGTTACTGATCTTAGAAGTGAGCCGAAAGAGTAAGAAGAACAAGTTGAAAAAGAAGGTAGGCTTATTCACCCCCCCCCTCTAAGCCTACCTACAGCAGTTTTGGGACCAACAAGTTCATTTCCCGAATAATGTCCCTAGGAGCGAGATCAAACTTATCTTTTCGGAGCCTCTGGACAAAATAATCTCCAATCAAAGAGGCTGGAAGTTTGCAGGGTGCATTAGTATTCAGCTCATATGAACAAGTATGAGGTAGGAGAACTTTGGAGATTTTCCAAATACCATATTTTTTCCGAAGTAGCCAAAACGAAAGGAAAATCTTTTTGAATGCATTTCACGCACCATAGGTGTTTGTCCGAGTGGTCCACACAGAATTCAACTTGATTCTCCAAATGATAAATCTCAACTGCATTCTTTAATTCAACCTTACTGCCAAACGTCGAACCCTTTTGCAGACCCTGTGGAGCTTGCTCAATCTCTAACGAAGCAGGATGCTCAAATGAAGGTAACTCTGGAATATACCACTCGACTCTCATTATGTCATAGCATAATTACTCATATGCTTCTTGTTGCTCCTCATCCAACCCTGTCTCAACATCTTCATCCAGTACAAAGTCATCTTCTTCATTGTTTGGATCTACCAAAAAGAAATATATATGTCAATTTGTTAATCAAGATACGAATAGAAAAATTTATATATGTACTCACAAAACATGATTACATGTTCGATGATCATAGTTTTCTTGTTCCGGTCCATATTCGTGCGTCGATTTTTCAATTTCATCAGTTTGGTCCAAATTAAGGTCCAAAAAGTTAACACCAATGTAGTCAACACGTCCAGATGAGGACGACCAAGGTTCCCACTTTTCATTTGAAGACGTTCCAACACATGTGTCGTCAAGCCCCATATTGAAAAAAACTCCTGGTCATCGTGTACATTTAACGGAACATTTGACGAATTCAAATTTCCCACGTCCTCACTGCTCAGATTAAAAGTTTGACCACCTCGATTATACTCCTCATCTACTGAATTTTTTTGTTCACGGTAAGAGAATCCACCTGATACTCCAACGTCCATCATTTTCAAAGACAAGAAAAGAACTAAAAGTCCATCGTATTCTGCAAATCTAAATCATTCTTGATTTTTTTTCCTCTTCAACCTTCCATTCGTTTCCACTAGATCATGGATCAAATAACCCTAGCAATTCATGTCCGCATACACGACCTCATGAATTGAGCTCAATAAATCTTGATATGTAAAACTTTCAAGAAGAATGAGTGTCTGACTACCGTTTACATATTGTAAACCTTCCCAATACCCTCCAAACCATAAAGCCACTGTGAAAGTCATTGTGTTCGGCTTCAAAAGAATTTAATAAGAATTCAATAATTAAAGAACAAAAAATTGAATAATTATCACATAAAATAACAACAATAGCAAAAAAACCGGTCTTTTTCCTAAAATATAGGGTTGCACGAAAACTACTCCCAGTTTCGTGCAACCCTAAATTTTTGGGTTGCACAAATTCGTTCGAACTTTTCATGAATACCTAAAATCTTTCGGGAAACCCTAAATATTTTCGTGAAACTCTATTGAAATACTAATTCTCGATTCGAACCCTAATTAAAAGATATTTATTTCGTGAAACCTATCAATTCAAACCATAAGCCCTAAAACATACAATAGACCATTAAACTAATTTCTACATTTCTATAATAAACATCTACATGCATTTAGTTAAACTTTAATATAAAATTTTCAAGTTGTAGACTTACTTGATTCTTTAATGATTCGTGCAAAAATTTTGCCCCGAATGCTCTTAAGAAATTTCATGGAATGGATGTAAATTTTGTGGAATGAATGTAAAATGTGAATTTCAAATCCGTAAAAAATAGAGTAGGTGAGTGAAAATTTATGGAGGTAGATGAGGAGGTAGATAAAAATTTAATGAATCGTGAATGTCAAATAAAATGTGAAATAAAAAGCAAAAGTAAAATAAAGTAAATGGAAAATGAATGTAAAGTAAAAAAAAAAAAAAAAACTGACACAAGTACCAATCATTTGTACCAAACTCAAAAGTGGGTATTTGGATACATTTTGTTATATAAGTGGGTAGAATAAGTAGCTGTTATATTTATATGGGTATTTAGAACCATTTTCTCTATCTTAAAAGGCAATCTTAAAAAACAAAAGTAACAAAAGTCAACTATTAATATCCTCATATTTCATTTTTATTACAAAAATATCACTCAATTATCTTAAAAAACAATAGTTAACTGTTTTTTCTTAACCTCCGTGCCGGTCAAAGTAGACAAGTTCGACCGGAACGGAGGTAATACAATTTACAACCCAACTAAACCCAACATTTTAATAAAATATTAATTTCACTCTTATCTACGGATAATTTATTTCTCACAATATTTTTTTTGGAGAATTATTTTTAAGAGATATAAAAAAAGATTAAAAAAATAATTGATTTTAATTCCACTTCAAGGATAATTTTCTATCATACACATAAAAAAAGAGTGTTAAATTTTGATTCAAAACATATTTTGATTCAAAACATATTAATATTAAACTCTATTTGTAGAGAAAAAAAATTCAAAAATTATATAGTTTTCTTAATTTATATAAACTCATTTATTAAAATTTTAATTATATTCATAAAATAATGTAATGCAAGTATACAACCAATAAAAAAGATACACATGTATAAAGTGGGTCATGAGTCATGACTTGAGTTGTGCTATGGGTTGGTCAACCAACCTTATGCACAACCGTTCATGCATTTCCTTATGTTTTTAATTTATTTTTAAAAAATATTTTCTGCCCTTTATCTATGAACCAAGAGATTGAGTCACCAATAGAGATGGTCTAAGCGTAAATGGTCCAGAATTGTAGAATTTGAGGCGTATATATGTAAAATAAAAATTCCGGTAAAAAAAAGATTGAAATTGAACAAAATTTTCAATTACACCACTAAAATTGAAAATCATAAATAAACAAGATAAAAATCGGACATGTCCTCTAAATGTTGGGTTATGGAGCTAGATTATTGTGCTTTTTTTTTTCGAGATGGATGGGCTTCTAGGGCTACAACTCAATGTTGGGTGTAAATAATCTTTAACTCATTATATTTGTTGAACTTGCATAAATTAATGTATCTCCTTGTTTGGTAGTCAATAATCTTGACGAACTTGGTCAAAAAAAATTGTTGTTTATTGTTTTTTATATCAATCTCCATAATTGCTCTTAAATTTCGAATACTATGTAGGACCAAAAATGAAAGATTTTGATGTTGTTTAGTGCATGTTTCTGCAGATAAGTTCATGCATATCTTCAAACAAAGAACATAAGTGGCAAATAAAATACTTAGAAGAAGATTCACTTGAGAGGATTTACATGGTTGTGTGATTCATTGATCATGTTATGACTTTTTTTTAAGTGATTGAGATTGAAGAACATGACCATGTTGGTTAATGCAATAGGGGAAATTTGATCATTGTTCGTTATATGTCACTCCAGAAAAATTTATCATATACATAATAAAGTATTCGATAAATTATTTGTTATCGAACTTGTCAGTATTCATTCATGTTAGCTCAAGAGTTTTAATAAACATGGAAACTCGTTTATTTGATATTTGTTTATTACTCATTCATCATTTAGTAGTTAAACACTTATCTACTTATTTATTAAATACTCATTCACATTTTTTTAAATATCTACTAATATAATTCCTTTATTTTTAATTCATATACAATATTCCTTTTTTCTACAATAATGTTTCTGAACGTATATTTTTAGTTCTTGCATAAACATTTTTAATTTGTTAATTATAAAAATTTAATGAACATGTCCATGAACCGTCCATTACCATTCATGAATACTTTCAATCAATTATCAAACATATTAAACAAACATCCTATTAAAATAAATGTACTGACATAAACAATAATTCGTGTAGAAGCGGTCGTATCAATGATAAAATTGATAGCTTGAAAAAATAGATAAATGTTGGATATGGTGTTGGACAACACATAGAATAGAATTTTTCACAAGTTATAAAATATAACTTGGAGATGCCTCATAACAAAAGTATGCTCTATGAGATGAGTGAATTACAAAAAATTTCTCACGAAAACTTGCGTGAGACGGTCTCAATTAGTGTTTTCATGAGACGGATCCCATTAACCAAATTCATTTCCACTAATTTATATGTGAATAGTGAAATGTGGGTTGTGGGTTGACCCGTCTCACGTAACATGATCCGTGAGACGGTCTCACATAAGACTTACTCAAAGTTCCTATCAAGCTATGACAAGACACGAACAAAAAACTTAATTCATCCAAACGACGAACGAAGACTATTAAGTTGAGCAAAAGGAAAACTAAATCAACACTCCTAAAACTATTCTCAATATTAAAACATCATCTATGTGAGAAAAACTGATATTACAAAAACGAGAACAAAAATGTTATGAGGAATGTCGACAACACGCTCAGCAACATAGAAGCCTAGTCGACAGCCTATATGGGTGGAAGTTATGCTCCCTTCACTATCAACACTTCAAGTTTAGTTGGTAAGGTCAACTTCAACTTCTTCTCCACTTTTCAACACATGACTTAATTTTAATTTCATGTTCCTACACTCGTTCGAGCTCGACTCATCTGCATCGCATTCTACTATTCATCACTTGCAGTTGCATATAATTTGGTGATCAGTAAATTGATTATATCACTCATTATTTAGCTTTCTTGACATGGCTTGGAATCTATAAACATATAATTAAATAACGAGAAGGTCTCATGTGTATCTGGTGCATGTATTTGAGATCCATGTATTTGGGTCGGATTCGGATCGGTCTGGCCCATAACCTTTTTTTTTCCACTCATGAATTTTATTGTTTTGGTTGTGACCATTATGTAATGTTATTCATATCTCTACATTATGTTAGTCATACATTTATGTTATATTAGTCATACATTTATTTTCAAATTACATACCCTTAGCTCAGAACCATTGATATTTATACTATATTAGTCATATGTTCATATTATATTAAACATACTTTCATAACTGGATACCCTAAACAAATTTTGGTGGATTTGAGTGCATCCATTAGGCGAATATAAACGCGTGGACCGAGTTGCACAAAAATTTCGGTGTTAAATAATATATAGTTTCGCTATTAATGATAAAAATTAAAAATCATGCATATATATTTCAGATTAGATGTGAAACCATCAATCATGAGTGTGACATTGCTATTAAGCACGTGGTTCGCGAATAATACTATGCTCAATCACGTGAGATATATACTCGATCATTGATATATTTATTTAATCATCTCATCACTCATGATTATTAAGGCAAATGCTGCTGTGCACCAGGTGCACGGATCTGGATTGGTGCAACTGGGGCGACCCAACCCGGATCCGTGCACCTGGATTTTCTTTTTTTTTCTTTTTTTTTTCGCTTCAGGCTGTTACCTTTATGTTGTAAAGATGTGACCTTTATGTTATATAAGTGTGACCTTTATGTATAAATGTTATGACCTTTATGTTCAGTAACTTAGGAAAAAAATGAAGATTTTCAGGTTTTTTCGCTTCAGATTAAGACCTTTATGTTGTATTGTTGTAACCTTTATGTACAGTTCTTGTGACCTTTATGTACAAATATTATGACCTTTATAATCCATAACTTTGAAAAAAATTGAAATTTTCAAAATTCAGTGCATTTTAAGGATGGATATATGTGCAGCTAATATTTCATAAACGTAAATATGTACAAATTTTGTTAAAATTCTTCATTTTTTTCTAAGTTAGAGTATATAAATGTCATTACATTTATACATAAAGGTCGCACTTATATAACATAAAGGTCACATGCATATAACATAAAGGTAATAACCTGAAGTGAAAAAATAAAATTCAAAAAAAATAAATAAATAAAAGTGCGCGGATCCGGGTCGACCCGGACCCGACCCGAATTGTACATACACCAGTTACACAGGAGACTAACTCGATTATTAATATGAATATAATCTGATCTTATCCTAATATTTATAAATAAATACTACTAATTGCTAAGTAGTCGTAAAACATACACATTGATTTTAAGAAATCACTTGATGACGAGACATAATAATTTTAATTTACTCTCAAGAATTTGATTAGCTTGAAAGATATATATATATATATATATATAATTAGTTTTAACCTAATAAACATATGTTTATATTATTGGATATTCTTGAGTCTTGACTAAACATATGTATTAATTATTATAGGCACCGAAAAGTCATATGGTTTGTTTTAACTCAACTTAACCATCATATGGTGTCACATATATACTCTTCAGGTATCACATGTATACTCTTATATACATATGATATTTGTAGAGTATATGTATAACACCAAGAAACGCAACACATGTAGAGTATATTTATAACACCTGAAGAATATGTGTATAATACTTAAATTTGTGTCCCTATGTGCCCAGAGGTATATATATAAGTTTTTGCCATAGAAAAATGCTAAAATACACACGATGGGTAGCTCTTAATATGTTCACCGCTGACATGTAATAATCTCATCACTTGATTATATGAAAGACGAGATTGATTGTTGTATTGAATATCTAGCACATTAGAGATGGATACATATTAAATATGTATTACCGTGGACAATGTAGCAGAAATATATATGTATATGTGTATATATTATAGAGCAATAAAAAACCATGTTTGAAAAGTCTTGGCAAATAAGGAGACGTGTTGAGTAAATGATTGGACCCTATCAACTTATTGCCATTAATTAGAAAGATGGGATCGATTCGATTAAAGTTCCCGAGTCAACGTATATGACAATTAATATTTTTGTGTATCACAGAGTGATCGATACTTTCAGTATTACATTTTATGAGAGTAAAAATATTATTTTTCAAATTAATTATTGATTTGAAGTTAATGAACAAATGATATTACTTGATACATATAAAATTATTACCTTTTACAAATAGACATAATAATTACTAATAAATTATAATTTTTTAAAAGTTTTATATAATTACAATAAGAGTATTTCTTCTGAAATATTAGGATTTTTAGAATTAATAATGAAGTTAGAATCTTGGAATCAACGTTGTAAAAGGTATCAAATGATACACGTTTAAGTGTGTATAATATTTAGTCTCGTTTGGACTTTCTTATTAGCTGTGACTTATGAGGAATATATGGGTAATTTCATACCCCATACCTATCAATCAATATTATAATTAGATAGAGTTAATTTTTTTACAATATAAATTTAGGGTTTAGTTTTAATTGTATCATGAATTTTTGATTACAATATAAGAACCTCTTAATTTGATATTTGTTTTAATTTGGGACATGTTCGGTTTTTCGGATTTTAATTGCGGATATGCTGGAATAGGGATGACAATGGGGTTGGTACCCAGGCCCACCCCGCGACCCGCCACGGGTCAGAAATTTTTACCTCATTCCGCCCTGCCCCATTTTTATAAAAAAATTAAAAATAAATCAATAACAATTTACAATTTTAACATAAATAATTTGAAAAAATCTAATTAAATCATTAACTAAATAATTTGATTAGTTATTTGATTGAATAATTTGAAGTGGGGATTTAATTTTACTATTTTACACACTTAACAACAAGTTAAAAACATTATTTTACATGTAATATTACTACTTTAATCTTTTACTTAATTAATTAAAATATGATTCTCAGTTACTTATATATATATATATACACACATATAGACTTAATTATCATAATATATAATTAGATTAATATATATATATATACTTAATTATCACAATATATATATATACATATTATGTATACTAATATTAGTATTAGGCGGGGTGGGGCGTTGTGGGTACCCAGACCCACCCCGCCCCATTTCCTGCACTGGGCGGATCCGCCCCGCCCCAAACACCACGGGTCAGGTCGGGTCCCCACGGGTCGGGTCCATTTTGTCATCCTTAATATGAAACTCAAATTGTATAAGTTAATTGTCAATATATAATTTTAAATGCAGTCATATTCACATTTAAATTTAGAGAAGGTATACACTCGGGCTGAATCCAAGCCGATCATGAATTTTGTGTTTTGATAGACATACCTTCATTTTCATATTTCATATCCTTAGTTCAATACTTTAACTTAAAAAAAAACCCACGGACTTTTATGCTATGATAGTCATACATTTATGTTATATTATTCATACATTTATATGATATTACTTGTACTTTTATGTAATATATAAAGATACAACTAACATAACTATAAGGTATAACTTACATAACATGAAAGTAGGACATTTGAAGCCAATTTTGGTAGGTCTGAGCACCCACCACGCACGTGAGAGTGTGTGGGGCGGGTTGATCCAGGTACATTGATCTAATAAGTTTTTGTCTTAAATTTATACGTTAATAATTAACTTATAAAATTTGGAGTCCACAAGAGCAATCGAAGACTGAAGAACTCGAACATGTCCCGAATTTATAATGAGTGTTAAATTAAGTGATTTTGGTGTTATAGTAAAACAATCATACTGCAGTTGAAATTAGACTCTAAGTCCATTTTTTAAAAATGTAATTAACCCCTTTAAAAATTATGTAACATTACATGTCCATGCTATGGTTTTAAAAATAATGTAATATTATAATTTAATAAATAATGTAGACTCCATCCGTTTCATAATAAGTAATGTTGTATAGTTAAAATTTTAAGTGTGTTTTAAATATTCAATTTTATCCCCAAATTATCCCAACTAATATTTCTCTACTAAAATTTAAAGATTTCGTACGATATATTTTATGAAGTTACCCTGCTTCACTTTCCAATTTCAAATCATGAATTTCCCAATTTCCCAAAATATAATTATCCAATTTTTATATTTCTTAATTAATAAATAAAACTTAGACGGATCAAGAAAATATTACAAGGAGGGGGATTAGAAGCCGGCCGTCTCGGACGACCAATTTGAACTTTGAAATCAAATTGTTAGATAATTACAAAAGCATGATTACAATTTTTATCCAATTTAATAAACCATTATTATCTAATCATTTCTCTTTGCCTAAATTACAAGAGAGACAAATATTACTCCTATAAAAAAATATGGAATCAGATACTTTAAATACTAAAATGGCATTAATTTCATAATAACATCAATATATATATATATATCTATTAATTCTCAATTTAACAGTCAAAATTTGAAAATTTTCAGTTAAGGAATCAATTTAACCTTTTATCTTAATTTAGGATCTCAAATTAGATTGTATTCTTAATTCAAGATACAATTCCATTTTTTCCTTTTCATTTATATCTACAAATTTATTTAATATTTTTTCTATATACAGTCATATTTTGAATAAAATTAAGACAGACTAGGACACTTTTGTAACTATTTTCATCTCGCTTGTCTTAATTTATGACCAAATGAATCGATATCATCATATATCATCAATATTTACCCAATATTACATAGTCTCCTCGATATTGAATTTAAATTGCTCAAAATGGTAGGTGAAATTAGATTGAAAACAAGATATTTGTGTAATATTTCCTAAAATGGTCCGGTTACTATTTTATAAGAGATTGAAGAGGCCAATTATCGTAATCTCATCAAATTTGATAGCTAATATTCTCAATATCTGAGATGTAATTTAAAATCAGATTTGATGACTTGGTCAAATGTATTAATTCTCATATATAAAATCAATACATACAAATATATATATATATTGAAATTAGGACAAAGAGGGAAAAATTAGACATAGAAAGAGTCGAACAGGCTGTCCAAACACCATTTCTCCACCATACATATATCATCCAGATCTCCGCCGGAGAAAATGGATCCGGAAGATCGTCACCTCCGGCACCACCGCCAGCCGGCGGCGATGAAGAAGCTGACGGCGATGGCTACGCAGAGCTTCTCTGCGCCTCGGGCCTACCTCATCCTCATCCTCGTCTCCACCTTCTTCCTCGGCTACCTCTTCCACTCCCACCACCTCCTCTCCAGCGACGCCGCCGACCTCTACCAGCACAACCGCTTCACGAAGCCGGTCTGCGCCGCCGCCGTGCCGGAGTCGGCCGTCCGGCAGACCATCCTCGACAAGGTCTTCAACGGCACCTCGCCCTGGGAGGGTTTCCCCCCACCGCACGTGGTCCCACTCCTCGAGCAGGACTGGAACAAGGGATGGGGATCTCAGGGCGAGGTGTTCGAGCACCTGATCGCACAGGTCCGGCCCCGGGTGATCATCGAGGTCGGGACATTCCTCGGGGCGTCGGCGACCCACATGGCCGGGTTGACTCGGCGGCTCGGGCTGGACACTCAGATACTCTGCATCGATGATTTCCGGGGCTGGCCCGGGTACTACGACGAGGAGAAGAGCTTGAAGATGGTGAACGGAGACAGCTTGTTAATGTATCAGTTCATGCAGAACGTGGTGAAGGCGAACGCGACGGAGACGGTGGTGATGCTGCCGTTCTCGGCGTCGACGGCGCTGGGTGGGCTGTGTGAGTGGGGGGTGTACGGGGATATGGTGGAGGTGGACGCAGCGCATGATTTCCACTCGGCGTGGGTGGACATCAACCACGCCTTCAAGGTGCTCCGCCCAGGTGGGGTCCTCTTCGGACATGATTATCTCTGGGGTGGGGTTCGGAGAGCTGTTCATTCTTTCGCCAGGCTCCATGGATTCCGAGTCAAGCTCGATGGAGAGCACTGGATTTTGTATTGATTTATTCATCATGAATTCTAACCATGAAGATGATGAACACACAGATTTTTCTTTTCCTATAGTTTCTATATCCATCATTACAGAAATTGAGCTTTTGTTCTTGTTGATTTTTGTGTGGGATGATTAATTATGATGGGTTTTGGGGAGAATTAGAAAGGAAATAAATGATTGATGATTTAGATTAGATTTGAGTAATGATTATGAATTTCTTTTTTTTTCCAAAATTTAGAACAGGTCATATTAATGTGTGAATTTTGAAGGGGATTAAGGGATCTTTTTTTGGAAAAATGTTTCTTATATTGGGAAATTTAGGAAACTAGATGAGATAGTTTTTTTATTTTTTTTCCCATTTAAGAATAAGAAGGAATTATAATTATAATGGAAAAAAAGATAAAGAAATCATGGTTTAAATTAGATTTGAGTAATAATCATCACAATTTTTTTTTCAAAAGTTAGCAGGAAATAATGTGTAAATACTGAAGGAGATTAAAGGAGCTTTTTTTGGATTTTTTTTTCTTATTTTGGGTAATTTAGGAAACTGGATGAAATAACTTCGTTTCCATTTAAGAATAAGAGGAAATTGAATTTATAATGGAAAAAATAAAATGAAGAGACCATACTGTTTCTTCCATGTGACCCTAAATATTCAAATGTTATTTTGGAGACAGGCCCACCACTCAAGAATGATACTTAAAATCTTCTTCAATTTTAAAATCCCAATGGAAATTAAAAAAATAAAAGATTCCAATGGAGATTTTTTACACTAGAGAGATTTTATCACCACTTGATAGTTGAATCTGAAATTAGAAATAATTCAGATATAAAATCTTATCCTTTCTACTTTGGCAAAATATTTTATGCAATTAGTGTATGGATCCGGATCGACCCACCCCACGCACCTCTAACGCATGTTTTCACCCCAACGCGTTCTCACGCGCCCCCCTCAAACCCACTAATATTCGCTCAGTCATACCCTCATGTTATGTTAGACTTACCCTCATATTATGTTAGTGTTACCCTCGTGAGGGTAACCCGGGTAACACTAACATAACATGAGGATATGATAGTTCAGTGGTTTTAAACTAAGGGTATGAAATCTGGATATGAGGTCACATTAACATAACACGAAGATAACTCTAACATAACACGAAGGTAACCCTAACATAACATGAGGGTAACGACAAAACACGCTAAATAAGTAAAGAGGCACGGGTTGGGCGGGCCAGCCCAGCCCGCGCACGGCCCAGTTGCACGGATCACATATCCGTGCAATTGATGCACAGGAAAATAACTCTTCTACTTTTTGGGACCCTTTATGAGAATCTCTAGTTATAAAAAAAAGAATTTTAAATTATGATTTAAAAATGCCTCATTGTTGGAAAAGGACGTCCTTCTGTAGTACACCGGATATATTAATACACCAGACTCTCCAACATTTTCAGTCATTAGATCTGAGATCATAGTTGACTTTGACTTTAATGATCTCAAATCTGATGGCTGAAAATGAGTGAAGAGTCTGGTGTATTAATACATCTGGTGTATTATAAAACTACCCTGGAAAAGGAAGAAGAAAATACTAGTATCTACATTTTAGTTCTAAAAATAATTAGAAAAGAGAGAGACTTCAGTTATGTCTTGTAATTGAACTATCATGAATTAATTTTTCGTAAAAACTCATGTGAGACGGTCTCATGGATAGTTTCCGTGAGACGGATCCTTATTAACCATGACTTAAATTCATATTCACAAACTTTCATATGAATTGCTAAGTGTGGGTTATGGGTTGACCCGGCTCACGAAAAAAGACGGTCTCACACAAGACTTACTCTTAATTTTTAACGATCGGATGAAGATATGTACGATACTAATTACAATTTATTGATTAGTTAAATTGTAAATCGTTGTTAATGAGTTGGGTAAGTTTCAAACATATAATTATCTGATCACAAAAAAGTTGATTGATAATTCGATTGCAACCTATATATAATTAAAGATGATTTTTTTCCCCTTTTTTGCCAAAAAATCAAAATTTTTTTAATCAAATTGACAAAGCAAATGTATGATTTTTATGATTGAATCAAAATCTAGCTAGCCACTTTGATAATATTGGGGTCCAATAGAAGTGGGCTATGAATATTATAAAAAAGAGATTAGTTCTATAGTACATCAGATGTATTAATACATCAGATTCTCCACTCATTTTCAGCCATGAGATCTGAGATCATTAAGGTTAAAGTCAACCATGGTTTCAGATCTAATGACTGAAAATGATGAAGAGTTTGGTATATTAATACACCGGTGTACTATAGAATGACCCTAAAAAAGAAGTCTATTATTAACCAATATATCTAAATTTTGGCCCACACCCAAAAAAGTTTGGAATTTTTTTATTGTGTTTGTTTGAAAATTAAAGTGGTAAATGTAGATGAAAATCATAATATTGCTTCAATATTGTATTGGACCAATGGGCCTTTTATTATATTGTGTATATAAAACAGTGAGAATGTGACAATCTGGGTTGGGCCAATTCTATCCTCGCACATGTTTAAAGTGAATCTTGGACCACCTAATTTAAAGCTTCCCAACAATAAACAAAGAATTAAATATTTCAACCAACTAAAATAAAACTTGACAATCAAAAATGAATATGGAAGTTTGCTTGCAAAAGTGTGACAAAAAATATAATGTTGATTCAATATACAACCAAAATCAAAAGATATGTATATCAAAAACAATTTCTTCAGACAATAACATTAACATGGCTGAACTTTGATTGAATAGAGTGGTTTTCTTGATGTTATTGAAGTCTTATTTTAAGATGTCATGATTGCATATTCACTTTAATCAACATTCACAATGATAATTTGAAACTCGGATGATGTTAAGTGTTCTTTTAAAAGTAAGCCAGAAATACATGAAGTTTGAGTAGGTGACAAAATGAAATAGGACTCATATCCACTCACTTTCAATTTTTTTCATATAAAATAATAATTCATTTGATCATAATTCTATGAGTTTGTCTCCATGTGCACTTAAGTGCACATGCTACCGAATTAGGTCGTGTTATTCAAGATCCATGTTTTTTTTTTTTCCGCTTCAAGTTGAAACATTTATATTGTATTTGTGTGATTTATATACAAATGGGGTGACACTTATGTACTATAACTTAGAAAAAAAGGAAGCTCGAATTTCAGTAAAATTTGTGCGTATATATATATATATATATATTTATGTGAACTAATATCATATAAATGTACGAGTAATATCTCATAAAGGTATATTGGTCCAAAAAATGCTCTAATTTTTCCTAAATACCTTTATTCTTTTTCCAAATTATAGAATATAAAGGTGATGATATTTATATATAAATGTCACAAGCACAGAACATAGAAGTCTCAACCTGAAGCAAAAAAATAAAAAAATCTTCGATATAAAGAATAAAAAAATACATGAGAATTATAAGTTAATCATGTGCAATGCATGGACAATTACCTAGTAAATAAATAACCGCGCATTGTGGGGATGAAATACTAGTTTTTGTAATATAATGTTTAATAACCTTCATTCTAATTACACAAAAACTCGTGTGAAATCATCTCATGTGCGATGTCATTGTGCATGGTCGTGCATCCCATGACACGGTCGACCGTGCAAAACAACAATGTATAAGTATGTTTTTCAGCTATAAGTATGTAATTCTTCTTATACTTGCACACAGTCATACCCTGGGACACAGTCCGACAGAGCACAACAAGACGATAGCGTATGTGTGGTGCACAGTCATGTTTTGGGACACAATCGACTGTGTGTGACATAAGTTTATATTTTTCATCCATAAGTATATCATTTAGAACTATTAGGGCCCGTTTACTTTGGTGGTCGGGATTGTTTGGATTGATTAAAAAAGTGGGATTGTACTGTTCATGTATGATTAAAAAGTGTTAATTTTAGTGTTTGGTATGTAGGTTTAGATGTAGGTTTAAATAAATTTTTGTTTGGTTTGAATGATTGCAAGTGAGTTAAAACGAGTTTGTTTATAAAATCTTGTTTGGTACATTGGTTAATATAGATTAAATAAGTGAAATGACAATTTTACCCCCAAACCATATTTTATTAAAAACTGAACTTTTAAAAAATGTTAAATGACAAGCTAAGAGAAATGGTGAAAAAATCTCCATGGAAGTAGAGCTTCCATTCGCAAAAACCAGATCCGAAACTCCAAGCTCAAAGTTCAACCTTGAATCCACTCATCTACTGTCGATCGCAGGTATGGGTAGCAGATTTGTGGAGTTTATTCTTTGAAATCCATGAACTCTCGTCCTTCCATTTTCCTCTTTCGACAAACAATATGTAAGAACACTTCTTTTCCTTTCTTGTAACACAAATATGTTTGAATCGAAATGATTTTGTATGTGGGTATACTTTCGCAAACAAGTAAAGCAAAGGTAGAAATTGGCAGCCACTTCTACTGTCATAGTTGGAATCGACTGGAATTGCAAAACCATTTTGAGTGGAGGACGATCTGATTTGGAGCAATAAATCGGCAGTGACGTTGTTGTTAAAGTGGTGTAATGACGACGAGGTAAATAATTAGTACTTTCGAGATCAATATTGTGGGTGCATACTTGTATTTTCCATAACTGATATGGTTCTAAATTTCGTGATATTGTAAGGATTGTGCATATTCAAGTTTTGCAGGTTCAATTTAGCATTATGTTGTTCAAGTTTTGTGTTGAGATGTGTACAATTTGGAATGTGTAGAACCTGTATCCATCAAAAGTTGCTGGAGAAGTAAATAAAGTGTTGGGAAGAATTTTGCAACTTGTAGCTAACCCAGTAGAATGGGTTTAAGTTGAATGTTAATTTTTATCAAGTGTTGTACTTATTAGCGTGTAGTTGTAATGCATATTCATATGCGCAAAGTTCAAGCATGTCGGTGCATCCACCAGATACATTGTTGCGATGTCGACATTTGATGCCAATGCAAGTGCAAACTTCAGGGACGAAAAAAATCCCATGCGACGTTTTATGACTTGTCCTTTCCGAGGGGTACTTGTAAACTGACATTCGTTTATAATTTACACACTACTGTCATCCACGTATAATGATTCCAACGATCTTACTTATTGAAATTGTTGGCAATTGTAGAAAGAAGCTTGTGATGTGTTCATTTGGTTGGAGCCACCACTCGAAGGACGTGCTCGAGATGTTGCAATTGAGTGTGTTGATAAGATTGCTCGGTTGAAGTTGGACCTTGCGAGGGGCGCAACTCGTGAAAGAAAATTGAAGGCACATATCATCTTATTACTACTTATTTTGTGTTTCATGATGGTTGTCCTCTTTGTGCGTAAGAGTAGTAGCAAGAATGTTGGTGTGTCGAATGGTCTTTGTAAGTTGTAGTGTCTTGATGACGACTTCTGGATGAGCAATGTATTTGTAGTGCCCAAACCTTAAATCTAGCTTGTAAAGACCTTTGGATAATGTCTCGGTTTAATATCATAAAGTTGTGTTTTGCATGGAAGATGAATGGAGTTCATATTGTGTAAATATGTGTTGAACTCTGGTCTACCTCAATCCGTGAAACACCGTGCAATAAAACAGTAGTAGCATACGAAGATATCATTTGAGTGCAACTTCCAACAACATTGTAATTAAACAAAGTTTTGGGCTGTTCAAAACACAGTGTTCAAAAATTGCTAGCACACAAAACATATGATACTAGCATATGAGCAGCCCCCAAACCTTGGAAATTAACCATTTGATCCTAGTAGGAAGAAATTAAATAACATCTTGACAGTTAGCAAAAGACAACCCTTCATCTATCCACATTTCGATAGTTGAGAACAGGACCACACATGGTGCAAAAATATGTACAAACTGTCAACAACTCTTCATAGGGTGCATAGCTTCGAAGGCATGATGCTCATCCTGCGAGGAGTCGACGGGAACTGTACATCCCAGTTGTCAGTGGCTTTGGGATCGAACGGCTCATCCCGAACCACTATCGGTGATGCTAGGTGACGAGCCTACTGGATCCATGACCACTTCAGCAGGTCGGTGGTAGGACAATATGATGCTCCAAGTTTCGTAGAAAGGATATCCACTTTCTCGAAAGAGGACTTGGTGCTCGTTCTCCTGCAATGTAAAGCATTAATTTCTCCCAACAACCCGACATACGGAGAAGCGTGTTAATATACAACATAAGTCATAACAAACAGTTGAGAAGTTGTAATTGTTACCTTCCCAATGAAATGCCAATACTCGACGTCAACGTACATGCGATTCTTAATCTTGTTATACTTGAGCCCAACATTGTTGTTGACATAGTCAACGAACATGGGGAACAACTTGACGTTGTTTGCAACGAACCTCTTCACGTTGTCTTCACTCCATCGAGGATCTCCTGTTTCATTGTAAAACTCCATCGCGGTGCTCGCACATACATTTGCAAGGATCGCCCTATCCTTGAAATTCTGTTTGAAGCCCAAGAAGTTGAACCGGCCTCATCGTTAGTGAAGATGTGGAAGAAGTTCGCCATCTTCGGGTTCCTCTTCGGCATCTTTTCCTGAGATCGTGCAAAAACAGAAAACATGGCATGAATGTGAGAATATGGCGAATTAAAAAAGTTGCCATTTACACACCATACTAAATATAATTACTTGATCTTTTTTGTTTTGCAAATTGTTCACAGCATGTGTGCCTAACATATTGTCTTAAATGCGGCTATCACCTCACAACGACAAACTTTGACCCCCTCACAAAGTACACATTTTGATGATTTAAAATATGATGCATTCAATAAAGATTAGTTGTGTAAGTAATGAATGCCCAACTACACATGATGTAAAGTTCTTCAAAGTCTAATTGTTAATAGTGAAATATATATATATATATATATATATATATATATCAACTGGACATGTTACTTAATTGCATTCAATTACACTACTTCACTACTATTTTTGTCAACACAATTTTGTCTTTTGCGTGGGTCCACCATCCTTAATTTGTGCTGCAATCTCATACATTTGCATATTCCATCAAAGATTCAGCCATGTGTAACTTTCAATGCAGTGTTATATCAGTCCCCATTCATGTTTACTTTACATCCTTGTCTTCTAATGCCTATGGTCAGTTGCTTTCGTCAACTTTTTCATGTGTCTTCAGTGTCTTTATATACCACAATTTTAAGTGCACTTCAAAACATCTTAACACTACCCTTCCTACTAGAAAAGAAAACATTTTCAAGTCCTGTTTTTGAGCAATGGCGAGAGATCCATCGGGTTTAAGACAAGAGAACTACATTTACGGACTATACTGGGACGTCAATGTCGTCACTCTATTCACGGAGGTGCTTGCCGATCAAGCGAGAATGGGTCATTTTCATCCCCAAGGCAATAACCGACAAGCCATACAAACGGCGCAGTATATGCTAACGAAGTTTTTCAACAAGAGTTTCGATCTGAAGGACTGTGTCAACCAAGTTCGTTTGTTGCGAAAAAGATATTCAACTTTCTCAAGGATCATCATGCGCGATGACGTGGCTTGGGCCCTCGAGAACAACGAACTTGCTTACAATGACGACACATGGGCGGAGATTGTGACGATACGTCATATTTTTTGTTCTCTGGATTTTCAAAGTCAGAGGTAGAATGCATGCATGACACATTCAAGTAGCATTTTCAAATAATGTGTTTTACTTTTGTTTGAAGTTGGATCCATTTGCATGGGCTTACGCCACATACGGGGTCCCTCACTGGGATGATTTGCAAGTGATGTTTGGTCCTCTGCCGGTGGTGCGAACATCTACGACTAAGAAGGGCAAGAATGATTGTGAGATAATTGTCATTGAGGATGACATGAAGCCGCCACCTGTCCCAAAGTACACACCATTGGATGAGGTCATTGAAATTTCAAGTGATGTCTCGGGTAGCTTGTCATCAAGTTTCATGAAAGAATTGGGTGTCGGTGGAAATGATTCGGACGATGATGGGTCTTATCGTTCTCCGTCTTTGAAGACGGAGTCCAGCTCAAACAATCGTACTCCTAACTCTAAGGGCAAGTCAAAAATGTTTGGAGACAACGTATGCATGAGCTTGTATGGTGCATCGTACGTCTCATCGTCTACTACGGCATCTCCTAATAGCAAGAAATGATTGCAAGTGCTCGATCTCATGTATTTTGTTGTTGTGTGTTAGTGTGTGTTTATGTTGTTGCTATGTTGATACTCTATCCGTCTAGCCTCCTGTCGTCCCCGTACCGTACTTCTTAATTAGGTGTTAATGGCATGTAATCCATGAAGGGCAATTTTACCTGCATGTGTGATATTGAAGCCCGACGTCGCATTTCGTATGAATTTCTCTAGTGTCCACAAAACTCAAAATTTTCAAGGTAATAAGACAGTACCTCATGATTTATGTATATTGATCTTAAAATCCATTCTGCAATGCAGTATATGTGTTTCATAATAATAACAACGACACCTAAAATTTAACTAAGTCCATATTTGTTTATAATATGATATATCCTAATGGAAGACAACTTTGATATGAAAGTTCATTCTACGAAGTCATTTACATAAGATAACATTAGGGAGGTAGAGTTGTTCCAAAAAGCAGGTAAAGTTTGGCCGCTTGCAAGGATTCACTACAAAAGCATAGTCAACCATAACCTTGAATTCTAAAAACTCCATAATACATGCAATCATAAAGGGTTTTTACATTTTCTCCATGATGTCCTTCACTAACACGTGTCTAGCCTCGTCTGGTACGCTGAGAAAGTAGTCAAACTCAGACTCGCTCATCGCTAAGTAGCGACCAACGTGCACTCTTGCCTCGAAGTTAGGGAAGTCATACGTACCAAGTATATCGTAAACCTGCGAGCGTTTCGCAGTTGGCGATACTTTTGAAGTCTTTCTCGTAGCAACTTTGTTAATGTCTGTCTTGATCTCACACATGTCCTGTGCATTTCTCTCGCAATACTCTGACAATGTCTCCAACAAAGGATCGGGAGAGTCAACCTCAATCTGTCTAGCCTTCGCCTTACCGGTTCGGGCCGACGTGTTTGAAGATTCAGCATTGGTTTTGGATGTGAAATTTGTAGATGTCTCTTCAGCCGAAGGTGGAACAGGGTGCTTCGATGACTTCGTGGTTTCAGTATTACCCGTGTTCAAGAAATCTTGCAAAACATCTACGAACCCCTTCGCATGCTCTCCAGTAGCACGATCCTTCCCAAATATTTCGACCCAGTTGTTGAAAAAAGGCCATGTCTTGAACCGCATGGTCCTAACATTGTTGTCCTTCTGTATGTTGCGTTAATACATATTTGCATTATGTGAAACAGAAATGATGATTGCAAGTTCATTTAAATTGACTTTGTACCTTCACATATTCAGCCCAAACATCGTCTTGGACTTCAATCATGTGGTTTGGGCCGAGCCCGAATCCGCTTGTACTTAGCATTTGTGAGAGATTGTGATAGTTTTTCTTCCACGCATGGATTTAGCAATGTGCGGTTCCACCTTCAAGTCTGTACCGGGAAATTGTTGGGATAGAGCGTGCTCCAACAAGGTTAAGTAACCGGTTCGAAACCCATTATCGGACTTGTACCCTCTGACAATCAACTCTTTCAATGCATGAATGAGTTGTTGCTCTTCATGAATGCTCCAAGTCCTTCTAGTGTTAGTGGTGGCAGTCTTTTTTATCAATACACTCTTTGAGTGATTTATTGCTAAATTGAACGTTTGAATAAGATAAGACATCACGTGTAAATATTAAGATTGGGCGCATACTTGTCAAATTCAACTACTTTGGAATTGAGAGACTAGTGTCAAATAAAGACAACATACATCAAGTAAATGTTGAACAGGAGCAATATGTAATGAAGATAATAAAATTGGGTTTCGAATTACTGAAGTACATCTCAAGGACTGAAAATTACATGTAAAACAACCTTAAATACTAGTCGACTATTCGGGATGATTTTGCCTATTGTTCCACATTTCTAGGACAATGTTCTCTCTTTCATCAGTCCACTCTTGGGATGACTTTACATGTTCAACATACCCCACGTCGACGGGCGGTTCAAAATCGGGGCCAGGGAAAAGGTCTGGCACCTCATTTTCCAACGGATCGATAGTTGCATGAGTACGAATGAAGTTGTGAAGAAGAAAAGTTGCTAAGATGATGTGGTTTTACGTTTTGATTGAAAGAGTGGCTTTTAAGAATTCCCCAACGAGCTTTCAATACCCCGAATGCTCGCTCGATAACATTTCGGGCCCTAGCATGCATCAAGTTAAACAACTGATGAGGTGTTTCAGGTTGTTGGGCAGCGTGATGCCATTCCTGGAGATGATATCTAACACCCCGATAAGGTGCTAGAAATCCATTTCCGTTGGTGTACCCTCCGTCACACAAGTAGTAGTTCCCTGTCAACACATTGTGCGTCGTTATGAATTTTATGACACTACTTAAAAGGACATTTATCTATCTTGCAACGTATGCTAAGTAACAATCTCATACGTGGTAAGAAACAATAATTTTACCTATGGGGACTTTTAATCCATGGGGACGTGTAATGGCATCACGCAGAACACGACCATCGGCCGCCGAACCCTCCCATCCAGTCAACACATAGATGAAATTCATGTTCCTATCGCACACTAGCTAACACATTGACAGAGACAAAGCCCTTGCGGTTCCTATATTTCGGTTTTTCACCAAGAGGTACCTTCACAGGGATGTAAGTGCCATCTAGGGCACCAAGACAGCCCTACAAAGTGGAAGAAAAACTGAATTCCCTAAACAAAAAGATTATTCGTATGAACACAAGTACACGGCTAGGTACCTTAAAATACTTCCAACGATCGGTCTGCTCATCAGCATCAATGGGTTTCGGTTGGACAAGAAGAACAATGTGTAGGGAAAACATATATTTGAGGACAGAATTGAAATGTTTACTTATTGTGTGGCCACTTCTCATAAAGTCATCCTTAACAACTCGGTTCTTTTTGTAGTGAGAAAGGATTGAAAGAAAAATTGCGACTTGCTCATGAATTGGTACATGGATCGTGGACTCAAGACCCCATAAGTGCTCCAATAGGAAACAAAGGCGGCTAAAAGTGTCACGAGACATACGGAGTTGATTGATGCAAGTGGAATCACTTAAAAGGGTAAGGTCACGAATGTGCTCTAATTGCCGAGTTATTTTGAATTTCACATTGTACATTTTCCTAACTCGATTAGGAAGTTGGGTAGAAGAATTTCGACGTCGTCTATGGATATGTACAAATGTGATGAGGGTACACAAGAACTTGAATGAAGCATTCATTGCTTGAACAGCACGACACATAAGCTCGAGGTCTGAGATTTCATCCATCGTAGTTGATATCTACCAAATACAGGAATAACATATTGCACAAATCTCAGGGTTGATATCATTACTTAAAAAAGAAGATTTAAGGACATGTTTAAGGAAATAATATTTATTTCCGAATATGGGTAATTGGAGGAAGACTGAATTTCCACTAATAAACCAATTCAATTCGATGTGTTCATATGGTACAAAGGAATTTTAGTGATCTTACACAAAAACAGTTTCCATACTTGTATTTGACCACATACACAAAGCAACATAAAAACATTTACGTAAGAAATGAGGATAATGTGAGCACCAACACGTAGTCGAATATCTAAAATTGTAGTGTACGCGGAAGTATGCGCCCAAGAGCATTCTTCAATCTACCAAATTGTTACCAACATCTATAAATAGACACTTGGGAGTGGTAGACATGGCCTTTGGTAGGTATAAGACAGGTTAAACAGCTAGTGTTGGTAGGGCTGGTCCATTTAAACTAGGCTAACACAGAATGTACAAGCGAATGCATGCACCACTCCTAGTGGCAGAATTTTGACAAGTTCAAACATTGTTTCAGAGTAAAGCATGAGCAACGCATTTGCACTTGGCATGAAATTAAAAAACTGTCATACAACTTCATCCTGAACAAACAGGCAATGAATGCAAAATTTAATTATTCCATAAACGTTCAAGAAGTTTTTTTTGTTACCATCCAGTGAGGATCTCCTAAGATCTAGCATAGTGTTACGTATTCAAATATCCATCACAACGTTTGCATATAGTACATTCGATCCTAAAGACTACAGCAAGCAAACCCAAACCTAATCAACTAGAATGCTCATCATATATGCTTCTGTAAAGTGTTACTTATGATGCAAAACTTTAGCGTTAGAAGGAGATGTTAGCATGAAACCTGGTATAGCAAGTAAGAGAACCGTAATGTTGATGAGAATTCAGCTCTAACGTGCCAATTCACCTGTCAACAACCGCACTGAAATGAAGTTATAAATTGTACAACTTCAATACACATTAAGGAATGAAATATATAAATATATACATCAATATAAATGCATATAGTATAAAAGAAATTATAGCTTTTGCAGGTTCATTTCTGGAAATTTGAGAAAAGACCATATAATCCTAAAACATCTAACTGAACATCCAACACGAAGCATTCAGTTTTTCTTTTCAAAACTAATAATACTAATGTAAGAACACACACATTTGCACAAAAATGATTGAAAAAATGGGGAACACCATGATTTCCCCTTACAGACAGTAGGTAGTACAATAGAAAACCCAAATCTTTAACACACACCGGATATTCCGCATTCCAGACAGCACAATCAGAACAAGTTCAGTTTAACAAATTTACCAATCTTGTCGGTGTGGTCCATATTGCACAAAAAACAACCTCGTCTACTCATATACAACTTTTTCCCAGCAATTACAGGTGAAAACAACAGAAAAAAGCAAAGGGACAGTCAAACATCCAACATGATCATAAACATAGCTTAAGCACACAAGATCTTAACAGCCACAAGATGTCATGAAGAAGGGAAAAACACACAAACGGAACACTGACTGATTGATGGAGCTCGACGCAAATGTTAAAACGAATTTAACCCACAAGCATTATACATTTTCTGTCGCGCCATTAACGGACTTTTGTTACTGAAATGAAAAGGGGTGGGACGACGATTTACCTAAAGAAGATGGAGGTCGGGACTTGCTTCCGGAGGCGCCACCGTCTGAGCTTCTGACTCGCCGGACCGCCGCACGTTGTTGTTGAATCGACGAAGGCCGCCGCGGGTTCACTGCTTTCGGGACGAAGATGGGTGAGGGTTAGGGTATTGTGTAAAAATCTATATATGTGGTGGCATTTCTGTAAAAAAGATGAACACATGGGGCACGACGATTTACCTAAATAAGATGGAGGTCGGGACTTGCTTCCGGAGGCGCCGCCGTCTGAGCTTCTGACTCGCCGGCCCGCCGCACGTTGCTGCTGAATCGACGATGGCCGCCACGGGTTCACTGCTTTTGGGACGAAGATGGTTGAGGGTTAGGGTGTTGTGTAAACATGTATATATGTGGTGGCATTTCTGTAAAGAAGATGTGGATGTGTGGGATGACGATTTACCTAAAGAAGATGGAGGTCGGGACTTGCGGCCGGAGGTGCCGCCGTCTGAGCTTCTCACTCGCCGGCCCGCCGCACGTTGCTGCTGAATCGACGAAGGCCGCCGCGGGTTCACTGATTTGGGGACGAAGATGGGTGAGGGTTAGGGTTTCCTTAAACATGTATATATGTGGTGGCATTTCTGTAATTCATCGAAGTAAAAGGGCAAAAACGAACTTTTACTATGAATAGTATGGGTAATACAGTATTTTCACCCCAAACACTGTTGGGCTAGGACAAAACCCACCAAAATAGGTGGGTTTATTATCGGACATTTAACACAGCCCAATCATAGTTTTTATCCGGCCCAATCCCGAATTTTTAATTTAAACCCGGGCTTCAATCCCTTAAAGTAAACATAGGTTTGGGTTGTTTTATAAACCTAAACTAACCCAAACCCCCAAAGTAAACATCCCCTTAGTATGCATTTTAAAGTTATAAGTATGTGTGTTTTTGTTGATGTTGTGCTCGATGGATTGTGTTGGAAAACACAAGCGTGCGTGGTCCTATCATACTTGAAGTAGTCTCACAAGAGACTAACTCTTCAAGATATATATGTATAAAGTATAAGGTTTATGTTACTATATCATTAATTGGTGAATAGTCAAGCTGGTATGGTAATAGTGAAATTATAAATATGTTAAAGAAAATTATGAAAATTTAAGTGCGAAAAGAAAAAATACGGACGAGTTGACCTAGATCGGATTTGAATGCATGAATATGACTTCTAAGATCTATATACACCTAATTTACAAGAGACCTTATCATTCATATAATACACTTCTAAATAACAAGAATCACACTTTTGCCCCATCCTTTAATCATTTTCTTCTTATAATATTCTTATTAGAAGAATGCAAGATCTATAGAATAAATATAAGTGAAATCAAGATTGCCAACTAAATATAATCGATCATATAGAAATATATAAACGCTCAACTACCTCCATGGTTGTGATACAATGATAACAAAAATACTAGGTTTTCTTAGAATTAAAAAAATAAAGAATAAAAAATGGCCAGCCCATCCCACCCCTCTTAGTCTACGACTCAAATGGATCAACCCATTTAGACCCATATATTTATGAACTTTTAAATATACAGTTCAACTCACCTCTTATGCATGAGGAATGAGGTGACTTAACGAATCTAACTCATTTTGTTAGCTCTAATATACGAAGCACAAAGCAAAAATAACTAAAAATAAATTTACAATCCAAACGCAACACAATATTTTCTTTCATCAAAAGAGACTGAGAGAGAAAAGAGAGAAAAAAAAACCTAAGGCTCCATTTGGATAGAGTGATTTGAAATTCAGGATTTGAAATGAGTTTGAGTGGATTTGAAATCCACCAAAATGACTTCAAAATTAGCTCAAAATGAAAACCATGGATTTCAAATCCATATCCATTCAAACACTACCGATGGATTTGCTACCATGGATTTTAAATCCCTCCTCAAATCCATCCATCCAAATGACCCTAACATTAGAAATTTATAAACTTGCAAAACCCAACACCAGGGCCAAAATAGTCTTTTCGACTATAACCTGGGTTAAATACCGTCACTCTTCTTAAACCCTTCCCCCATTTTGTTCCAAACCCAAAAATCCCATCTCTCTCTCTCTCTCCCTCTCTCTGCGCAACTGTTCTTTCATAAAGTAAAGAAATGGCTAAGCGTTTGATCCCGCTTCTCAACCGCGTTTTAATTGAGAAAATCACTCCGCCGTCGAAAACCGCCACCGGAATTCTTCTCCCTGAGAAAACCAGCAAGGTAATCTGCTCATATCGCTGTTTATATTGTCTTTGTTACTTCTTTATCGCTAGATTTTGATTCAGTTTGTCAAACCACTGGTTAAATTGTGGCTGATTTGATTATTTTCTCGTACTGTTTATATATGTATAGCTATTGATTTATCATTATGTTGCTCATTTTACTGCCATGTCTCCACACATAGGTTTTAGTTACTTAGCCACTTTGATTGCTTTTAAGTTGAATTTTTCTACTCTTAGATTTAATTATCTGTTTATTTGTGTTGCTGAATCTTTACCGTTGTGGCGCGCGCTTCACTTTGTAAGATTCTCTGGTGTATGTGATGGTAGTGTAACGAGAATTTGTTTAGCATAGTCTGTATTACGGGTGATATTGTGGAACTGTGGTTAGTTGGAGTTTGGTCGAAGACCAGAGTGAATTTGAGAAGAACCGTGGGTGAGATATCAAAATTAACCTGAATAAGTTTGAAATCTTCAAAACAGGAGAGGTGCTTTTAGTGTTTTTGGCTATTAATATGAATAGCCAAATCTCGGAACATTTTCCTTTCTTCCTGATTTGATCGAACGTTACTGGTCTTTGGTACACTGAGTAGCATCTGAAAGCAAATTTGAGCTGTTTTCTAATGATGCAGTTGAACTCTGGAAAAGTTGTTGCTGTTGGTCCTGGCTTCCATGACAAAGCTGGAAAGCTTGTTCCTGTGACTGTGAAGGAAGGAGACACCGTTTTGCTGCCTGATTATGGAGGAACTGAAGTTAAGCTTGGTGAAAAGCAGTAAGTCTGTTAACTTGGTCTATATCTCTTCTTTCTGGTCATAACTTTTCTTCCTTTTTTTGTGGTGTTGATTTTGTGATCTAGATGAAGCAATCAACTTCTTACCTATACGTCATATACAAATAATATGCTGCTTGGCATATTAAATTGCAGTGTTATGTCTATTAGCACAATGACGTTTCTCTTCTAAAAAATCTTACTAGTGCTTAACATGCTATCTTCCATGATGCATAAATATCATTTGAATTAACCTCTAGTTTTGATTGTTAGGTTTTTTCTTATGATGTTCTGTGTCAGTTTACTGCTTCGGTGGTTTAACTGTTTTGTCGAGGCTTAAACAAAATGGTTTTGCTTGGTGGAAATCTATTTAGTATTTTTGTATTCAAGTTGCTTTGTATTTGATTGCATTCAAATGTTTCTTTTATGATTAGAATTTTCATCTTTAATGATTTTGTTCCCTCTGATTCCCCCCAATAAAAAAAAGCAATAATAAGAGTAAAAAAAATCATAATAAGATAGTATGTCTATAGAAATAAAAAATTCTTTATTAGTGTGGATGCAATGTGTTCCTGCTTAATAAAACTTGTTTAAGCGTCGAGAGTTTATATATGAAATGACCTTTACAGTTCTATGAGCATCATGTCATTATGTTACAACTTACATGCAATACCCATTCAAGATAGTTTCAATTTGTTTTATTTTCTCTTCCACTATAATCTCTTCTGGCTAGGCTTGTGTAACATTATGACACATGCTCTAATATATCTCCATTCTAAACAATCCTTCATTTCCAGAATGAAACCCCCCACCTTTTGCAAGTTCGCTAAACACCTTTCCCAAAACTTTCAAAATCAAACCAAATGTTACCTAGGTGTTATTGATTGTAGTATAGCTTTGTTAATTATTGCTATGGTTGTCATTTGAAGCCAATCAAAACACTCAGGCATTTTATTTTTCAAATCTCATTTCCAAGGAAGAATAATGAAACTTGAAGTCAGCCTTCAACATCTGAAGTTTTGGAATCTTGTTTCCATTCATTTGGAATCAGAATATCTTATTTGGCATCATGACACTTTTTCAAATCAGATAACTCATGCCTTGGTGGAGTATCAATTTTCAGCTAAATGATGGTTTCTAGTATAATATAAACCACATCACTCGCTACTTGATTTACATTTTCTTTTGATGATTGCCCTCCGATGCTTTTGGAGCTTGTTACAATTGTGATAATTTTGATGCTCATACAGAATGATTCTGTGATCAATGTTTTCAGGTATCATCTTTACCGTGATGAAGACATTCTGGGAACATTGCACGACTAACTTGGTGGTGTTTACTCTGTGCCAACCAAAATATCACTGGGAAACAATGGCTAATTTAAAACATTCATCAGTTAGTCTTTCAACCACCCTAGTGGGCCTGACACTTGAGTTATTTGGTGATGATCAATGGATTTCTTTGATGAAAACTTTCACTCTATGAGATGTGATTATTGAAGTCATTTTTGAGAAGTGAGCATCTTATATATGAATTATGAGTCTGTTTTAGATGTTTAACCAGTTGTGTGAGTTACTACATGCTGATGACACTTAACTTACATGCATAACATTTCATATCAACTCATCGGGTTTCCTCATAGTTTTTCAAACCCTACTGGACGTTTCTACTGGTTCGATTGGGAATTTGTAGACGATCTGCTCAAGGTGACCTGAAAAAGGGGGAAGCCATTAGAACCACTAAAAAGTTGTCAAGATTGGTTTGACTATGCATATTTTTTTTTCCTCCTAATTAATTTTGAACTTGGTTTTTTGGTTATAACGTGTTGTTATATGGCTGTTTTTCAATTTATCGCCTTAATATTTTAGTGATACTAATCAAGTAATTGTACTATGATTTTGCATAATAAAGTAAAAATATATAAGTGATTTCAAAATAAAAAAAAGGTTTGACCATGATTGAGTTGCTAATTAATGAAAATGCTTAAAACAAGTGTGAATTATATATATATATATATATATATATATATGAGTATCAGCACATGCGTCGCATGTGGAAGATAAATTATTTAAATAAAAAATATTATAATACTATACCTTAAATAATAATTTTTTTATAAGAATATACAATCTATATTAAATTAAATTAAATTCAAAAAAAAAGTATAGTAAATTAGAGTTCTACTTATAATAGAACTCTATATGATTATGGTTTGAAATTTTTTTGTAAAATTATTTAAATATGAAAATCATAAATTACTATTATAACCTTAAATAAAATATTAAATAAGGATATATTAGGCAATCCATATTTTGTAAGAAATATCCATACTTTTATATAGGTAATATATATATATATATATATATATATATATATATAAATGGAAAGCAAGGGCAATGAAGGGTGTGAAATTATAATCACAAGAGATATAATTTATTTTCATGTTAGTATATAACTTGTGTGACATCTCACCTTTATAAAGTAAACATTGAGATGATTAGCCATTTGTGTCATGTAGTTTTGTTCATATTCCTTCTGTCTTTCACGTTTCTTTTAAATGAATTAATCAATCAAACAAAGTGTTGAGATTTAAATGATTTAATATGAATTCACATATTGGTAAAATATTGAGGCAGCAAAAAGAAAGAAATCAATCTAATCTAATCTAATGCATGTAATAAAGCATTAAAAATATCACACATTTGATTGCGCAAGAATCACAGAAAGACTAGGGTCGCGATTGGGGTGGATTACATACAGCAGGGATCACACGTTGTGGTTCAAGTAGGCTGCTCTTGAGATGAAGAACCATGTTGGGAAACCTTGCTGGTGCCAATGGAGGAGTTGTTTCTAGCTTTTTGCAGAGAGACACAAGGAGATCGAAAGAAGGAAGTATTGATTCGGTTCGTGTTATGGCGACGAAGAAACTCAAAAGGAGAAGGCAGATAGAACCAGAGGATGAGTTTGAGTATATTGATGATGTGGTCCCAGAAACAAAGAATCTCAAGATAGTGGAAGCAGCAGCAAAAGAAAGATGTGAGATTTTAGATTTGTCCATATTGGTTAGTGATAATTGCACATTATTTTCCCTCGAAATTCTTTTAAAGATTATGAACTCGATTACCGAGTGTGATGAATTTCTGATTGATATGTCGAACTGATTCATTTGAATGAAATCTAATTTCAATGAAGTTGAAGTAACACATCTATCTGATTCTATAGCAATGGAGGTAGAAATGTACCTTTACAGATGTATATTATCTGGGTATCTAACACTGAAATCTGTAATCCAAAGTAGAATGAGCTTGAGTTGTGAGTAGTTGATGTCGACGAGCTAAGCTAATAACTTAGCAAGTTCATCGACTCTCAGGCTTCCCTGTGGAACGACATTGAGAAAATCCGCTTTAATATCTTCCGTTTTCTTGCTTCTACCACTCTTTCTTTGATCTCTTCCACTCGGAATACTTATTTCTGATCCTACAACCACTGAACCTTCTTCTTTCTCTCCTGAATCATCACTTTCTTTTTCATTACCCTTGTCAACTCCCAAACGCTTGGATCGGCGGAGACGAAAGACGGGTCCCGTTGGAGCATTCTTACCAAAAGCAACTGCCCTTTTGAAAACTTTGTCTGCATCTAAGCTATCATCTCCCAACACAATTGCCATCCCATTTTCAACTGCTTGTTCTCTAAGTAATATAATTTCTGCCATACAAGCCTTGTCGAAACTTGTCTTCTCGTTACTGCTCTTAGCGTTATTCCACGGTGGAGCAACCACTGATGATAAGTCCAACACAGGTGAAATGCTTACAATGTTTTCAAGTGTACTTTCTGATTCTACTAAACTATCCAACACTTTGCTTTCAATGGTTTGATTGACTGATTCTGGATGATTATCATGGGAACCCGGAGAAACAGAAGACCTCTCTGATTTGTCCGTAATCACTTCATGAGAAGTTATAGCTGAGGTAGCAGCTACACTAGATGTAATATCCTCTGTTTCAGTTTCAGCCAACACACTTTTTACCTGGAATTCCTCATTGCTATAAGTAGGAGATAAGTTTGCTTCAAGATTGTTGTGTTTTGGCACTGAGACAGATGAGTTTGGAATAGTTGCTGCTGATATTGTTGAAGCTACAGCTTCAGCTTTATCTTCTTGTGATTCAATTAGACTCGCATTAGGATCAATTGAGGACTTCCAGTCTCGTCCTCTCCATATGAGTATGTGTTCACCATCAAACGATAATAGTACACAAGGGACAAGGTCCTGCAATAAAGAATAAGGAATCAACATTAAATCTTGCAAATAATTATTGGAACAAAAGCATATCTGGGTCCTGTCCGTAATTTCATCAGTAAACATTAGGTTCCTATTATTTCATTGTTGCTTGAATTGGATCCCTGATTTACTAGTTAACATTTAGCCTTGTACTTTTTACTTTCTTTCGTTTTTTCATTTTTTGATCTGGATCCTGTCCTTTTCATTATTTTCTGAATTAGTCCTTGAACTTCTCTTTTCTAAAAATTAAGAGCAATGAAAAGTACATGGCCTAATGTTTACAAATGAAGATTAAAAACCCAAATCCATTTTTTTTTTTTTGAAGTACAAGATCTAAATATGCTTTTGTCAAAATTAGTTTTCATGAATCCCATACATCAGATTCACCCACCCTAAAGCAAGGTCCAATAATCATATATACTTGACTTTTGATTGCACATGATACATACCTTGAGTTTGGCACCTATTTTTCTGTAGTCACTTGGATTCAATCCTTGGCAGTTTATTCGCACTAGTTCACAAGCTTCAAATGCTTCTCTGACATTTTTTACGAGACCAGCATAAACCCCATTTTTAGCTGCAAAACAGTAAAAGACAAGTATACATATATCAGCATAAATCAGTGCAGATATGTACCAATATCTATTTTCAATTATAAAAAGGAAAACTTAGTTTATACAATCACATACCAAGCTTGCATATGGGTATTAGATCACGCCCCTTTTTCCGCAGATCACTTGCTTCTTCTAGAGTCAAACCCTCAGGAACTTTTCGAATCAGTCTTGGGTAAACTGGGGTGACAGGTTTCCACAACATAAGAGGAAAGCGTGGTCGGGATTTATAGTTATAGTTTCTACCGCGGAAAAGGTATAAGCTACAACCACTTCTGTATATAATCTTCCCTCCTGATTTTTCCTGCTTGATTGCAAATTTCCATAACGATACCATCCCACAACAGTAGCTTAACATGTAGTGTGCACACCATAAATTTTTTATGACGCAACAATGGAATTCATAGCCTGAGTTTTGTTTCTTCAGAAACTAATTAAGAAGTAATTTGCCGAAAACAGGCACATCAATTTCATACATTCACATCACATTTAAAGCAGTTCTATTCTCTTCATATCAAACTTGAGCATTTCTGTTAACAGAAAGAACACGACACTCATACCTCCTATATGATTTTAGAGTACAAACTGACTTACCGAAAACAGGCACATCAATTTCATGCATTCATATCACATTCAAAGCAGTTCTATTCTCTTCATATCAAACTTGAGCATTTCTTTTAACAGAAAGAACAATTTGCAAGCTTCCAAACTTCACTAGACACTCCCTTCAACCCTATATGATTTCAGAGTACAAACTGCCTTGTGAATCACAGGCCTTTGATAAACTAATTTCTAATAAGTTGTAAAAGGAAACACACTCTTGGATACTAATGAAGAAAATCCCTTGATCAGGCAGCATTAGCTACATATATGTTGGTCATTGCCACTCGAGTCCATAACAGGCAGACAACTAATGAATCATGTAAGCAAAAAGCAAAAAGCAAAAAGAAAAATTGAAATCTAAATGATGGATCAAATTGATTATAATAAATAACGATGATCCAACAAAAAATAGTATTAGGTACTTCAGAATTTCAAACAATTTTTGATCTACTGTTAATTGAATGTTTTCTCAGGTCATATAAAATGGAATATAAGACAAGAAAACACTCTGAAGAACCATGTTTTCAATATAAACCCTCAAGAAACAGATAGATAGCACTTTGTTACCAAATCAATCCATTTAGTTGCATGTTTGGGAATTAATCACTATGAATATGGCTCATAGATGCAAAAGGATGACTTCATCTTCAAGAAGTTCATGTTCATTTCTGGTGATACATTTTTGATGCAAGTTTACCTTTTAGCTGGGAGCAGGTGGAAGGAGTGAACAAGTGGCGAACAAATTGCCATAATTAATCACAAACCACGATAATCACACATGTTGAATATGAAGATCAAAGAATGCTTGTTCATAAAGAAGCAAGTTCACGACTGCGTTTTTCTTGAATCAAAGAGATTCTTCAAAAACTGATTACAATTGAAGAGTAAGCATTTAAGTCAGGCTATATGGTTTTGCACATTCATTGTATTCTAGAATGATAGTGTAAAAGAATATCGAAAAAGTTGAAATCACTATCTTATTTCGGAAAGAGCAAGGAGAACATACCGACCTCCAATTGTTGGCATACATTGTCCATATCTACTGTGCAAACACCCTTGCATTTTATTTTGCACACCCTTCTTCGCTTCCAAAGAGCATGTATATTATCCAACATGTTGTGTGTTAGGCCATCCCTACCTGAAGAGGAACAATACAATGGTAACAGAAACACTAAGAGAAACGAACTCTCAATTTTATAGATTCCAAGATAGAGCAGTACGTATGATTTGATCCAGCACATCAAGACTAAATAAAATTCAGGGAAAAAGAAACACAGGCGAAAGTAAGATTAAACTCACAGTATCAAGTTAAAAGTGCAGCATACGAGACGAATTTCGACATAAATCAACATTATGACATTTAAACGATAGTCATATGGATGAGCAACTACGGTAGCCACGCCACTAGCTAAAGAGACACTGAAACTAAACAACCAATCAGTCAAAGCACATACTATACTACACCATAAGAAGTGTACAGTTAAAGCATACTGCACTACTCCACAAGACATTATAACTCTACAATGACAGACAAACACACAATAATCATCCAAGATCACAAGAATACCAATATTCAATTGTCTGCTGGATTTTTTAGCCCCATTTACGAGCTCCTCGATTTCCTTCTTAGTCAAGGGCTCCCCCAAAACCTCCTCGCGAGAGCTCACATACTTAGGCCCAGAACCAGCAAGAAAAGGCCCCGGCGATTGCACCGTCTTCACCCCCTTCTTGTTGGGCGGGGGCAGCTTAAACGAGTCAAATTCCGGCAGCTTCTTCTTGCTGGGAGGCAGCGGCTTCCGCCCCAGCCACGGCTTCGCCATTGTTTGAGGCCCGAATGGAGACACCAGCGGCTCCCTCAACTTCAGGGGCTTCACGTTAGGCGTCTCGGTGTAGCTGTACTGATACAGAAATGGAGCCTCCGGCATCTCATAGGAAATCCCATTTTCATCGATTCTGAAATTGGGCGATGCAGGGTTTCGAGCTTCATCATTCTTCACGGGGAATTTTCCGGGTTTGGGGGGTTTGAAGGCGGGATGGGGGGTTTTGGGAGGAGGGGGTTTAGAGTACTTGGATTTCTTGCCGGGGATGGAGGGGGAGGAGGGGGAGGAAGGGGTGCCGGTGGACTTGAAGGTGGTGAGGTAGGGCGGGGCGGGGCTGTAATTATGAGCGATGGTGATGGCGGAGTCGAAGCGTTTCTCGAGGCGGAGTTGGTCCTCGAGTTCCTTTAGGGTTGTGTCGCGGCGGATGAATTTCTGGGCGTTGGCGTTGTTCCACCGGGAGAAGCGGATTTCGGTGGCGGGGCGGTGGGGATGGGGGAGGAGCTGCGGCGGCGCGAAGAGTGGGAATTGAGTCTTCACTGCCATGGTTTCCATCCTAGTCCTACTTTACACCAAATTTTAGAGACACTAAATAGTAAGATTAATATCAGCTTTGTCCTTTTTATTTTTTTATTTTACTCTACTCTCTTTTTCTTTTTTACTTTCTTCTAACACCAAACTCAATGTAGTACATTAACAATTTCATATCAGGGTTCTAGGTAAAAATAATCTATAATATTGGTTTTTTTTTTAGTTTCAACCTAAATTTTTGTTACTTGATTGCAACTTTTGAATCATTTTCCTACAAAAACGTAAACTCATAACACACATTGACTTTGTATGAAAGTCACCTTAATTACAAGATTACAAAAATACCCTTATTTTTTCAATTTGCGAGTATGTGTTCACCTTTTTTTTTTTTTTTGGTCAAAAACAGCTCAAAAATTACAATTTGATAAATTTTAGTAATTCAAATTGCAATCTAATAAAATCAAAGTTTGAGTTAAAAATTTGAAAAAACCCAATATTTAAAATTTGTTATTTTCGCATTTGATATTAAACAAACTTTGGTAATAACTAGAGTTTCCAACAACTTTAAGATGATTGTATGTGGTTTATAAAACTAGTAAAAAGTGTGTTTAGATAAGATGAGTTAAAGGCAGAGGAAAAAGAATGATGAATAGTGAAATGCTGGGGTGAAAGAAATAAAGGTAATGAATTGATGATTCATATTTACAGAGGTGAATGAAAAGCATCTCAAACTCCCATATTTACAGCTTAATCATTAATATTAAAATCTCATCAAAGTAGAGCTAGTAACGTAACCTGAAAAACTGTGTTGTACCAAATAGAATGAAGAATCATATGAAACAAATCATACTTCTCAGGAATCTTGTGCCAAAGGAAATACCTCTGAACTATTTTTAGTCTCCTTTGCATCATCATGTATCTCTCTTCTGATACCGATAAGAGTACGTCTCTCAGATTCGGGATATCATCTTCCCCAATGAACAAAGCAAAAGATTCCCAGTCGAAAACTTCAAAAAACGGGGGCACATAGTTATCAGATATAATAACCGGCACACATCCATAATGTATCGATTCCACCACTCGTGGGGTGTGCACTTCATAACCCTTAGCACATATGCAGTATTTACTGCTTTTCATTAGCTCCCTGTATCTTGCCTTACCTTCCACATCACGAGGCATAGGCCCAACGATTTTCATGTCCGCCTCTTTATTCTGCCAATATTGCAGCAGTTTAGGATGAACATTTCCGTGCATCCCTCCAGCAAAGAAAGCTAGAACAGGTCTGTTAGATGGAGGATTCCCTCCAATATCCTTTAGAGGGTTCTCTGCGGAACGAACATATGTCACAGGTAGAGATACATCCTTCCCTATTTTGAAGCCTCGGGCAATATTGGAATTGCAAAGAGCTCTCGTGCAATTCGCAAAAATCTTTCTCGTGCTACGAGGGGCCTGAAAGAAGTTCTTTTTTTCTTAGTAGGCATATGTGTTGATCACTAACAAAAATCAATTTAGAAAGGCCATTTATCATGTCAAATTGCAGAATGTAGTATTAAACATGAATATGAAGTAGAGATGATGAAGACTTACCCAGTCATGACAAGCCACAAGAAAATGATCTGATCCGCCTCTTTTGTTCCAGAAATGATATTTAGTTGCAATCATGTCGACGTAATTCTTTAGATGATTTTCTAAATCCTTCTGAGTGATGAAACCAGATGTGTTAAGTGCATTTCTTAGCTTTACTGAACTAAATGGTAGATAAAACAAATGAGCCTTCTTTGGATCCTTGACTACAAATTGTTTATTTCTCTCCATCAATTTCATAAACCATCCTTCAGAAGCATAAATCCCCCTCATATAAGGCTGGTGAAAAATTGGTTTTTCCCCTTCCCGGTAAACATAAACTTTAAGTGTCCTTTCCATCAATTCATAACTCCTGCAACAAAGAAGACAATAAGGATCGAATGAAGGTTCCATCAATTATTGTACAAATTAACCCCAATAAAACTTTGATAAGTAGATATTTTATTTGAAAAATTGAACCATGTGGAATCTATTCCTTTCAAAATGAAAAAACTGATAGTTTTCATCCAATTTTTTTAAACAAATGGAACCATTTCGGTCAAACCTGATTTTGAAACTTTCCTATGGGACCAAAAGCAGCCCCCCTCACCTGCATGTGAGGTGTCATATTGACTGCTTGAACTCTAAAAGTACTCTTCTCTATGAAGAATTTTGATAAGGTTGTCTGTCATCTATGCATGTATAACCAGTCATATTTTATGTTGATATGAATTTTCTTGTTTATATTTGGAGCTTGAAAGCAAGCATAAGTAGACAATGTAAAACAAAATACTAAGAATGGATGGATACCTTTTGAACATCGAATAATTCCGAAAAAGAGAAGCATGAACATCAGAAATGTTCCATTGCATGGGAGCATTTTTAATTTGAAATCTGGCATATTCTAGCTCACGATCACGTTGAGAAGACCACCTTAGTCTCTGAAGACATAAAAAAGGTTGAATAACTAATTTTGCATAACTAAGCCCTGAGGGAATGCTATTGCAACTTTAAACGTGTACCTTTAGCTTCTTCTCAACAGAGCTGTTTATTAATAAAGTATTCATCTGGCCAATTGATGTGGCTTTTGCTCCCCGTTTTCTCCGTACAGAACTACTAGCCATCATGGAGATATCAGTAGAGACAAGTGAACCATTTTCATTACACCAGTATCCTTGATCTTGGTTTCATTGCTATGCACCAAAGACAAGTTCATTGCAGCAGACAACACAGCTTTTTCAGAGCCTAACTTGTGCTTCAAGTGGACAAAATATGTTTGTTTGCCAACTATGTCGGGTGGATTACACTGACTTGCTTCTAGGAGACTTTCACCAGCAAGATTTGTATTTGGTCTTCTAGTTTGCTCCACTGAATCAAATTGTGAATCAAGACAATCTTCTTCCATGGAGGTAACAAATGTATGTTCCAACTGGCCATGGTTTTGTGCTTTTCTGAGAGATTGCATTCTCCTCAGTCTCAAATATGGATCCTTGGTTTGAATCTATCTCCTTTATTTCAATCAGGGAATCCATCTGTTCCATACCATCTGAGAAAAGAGCATCATCTCCACCATTCGCATGAGAATTTATAATATCAGAATCAACCGTTTTAGAATTGTTGGAAAAGACTTTGCTGCCAGTCGTCACAGACACCAACCTCACATTTCCACGTGAGAGAATCGATGAGTAGTTCTCATATGGATATGTAAATAAGTGGACAAGACCCAGAACAACAGCTGAAATGCTGACAAAGTACAGTAGCTTTTTGACATGGATATGATGAAACCTTCGAACAACAAAACCATTACCCATGCTACATATTACAAGAAACCCGAAGATCTATCCTTGACATATTTCAGTAGCTGCTGCAACCCATTATACAAGAATGTTCGGATCGCAGATTGCCATCTCATGACTAAAAGAACTTCTGTGTAAAAGAAAAGGTCAATGTATTAATGAGTGAGATAGGATATCTAAGCCCAATGCTTGCAGCATGATAAACAAATAAACACATATACGCATATGGGTATTTTACAAGTAAACATTATGTTCAGGACTACAAGATCTACCACTCAAACTTGAATAATCAATTGGGTTACTTCAAGACGAATTCCAACACACATGGATCATTGCTTTTATCTTTACCACCTTCAGATAAGATCACATATATTGGGTATTAAAGAACTGTAATTTTAGCATTATATTCTTGATGAGCATTGCACAAAGCATTGAGATAAAAATAAAACATCATCTCCCAAGACAATTGGCAAACACTGAGTTCAAGAAACATTGAGATGAAAATAAATTCTATCAAAACTTAAAACAGTAAAATATGATATCATTCATATAAGTATGAACAGAATAGATGGTGAAATCGAGCATCTAGAATGTTAAAAAAGAAATTAAATAAATAAACCCACTAAAGATCAAAATCTAAAAGCAAGCTATTTTGAAGAGTCCAGGTAGCAATTACACCAAAATCGTTATGAGAAAATTTCCAGAACATGAAAATTTCTGAATTGAAAAGCAAATCTCAAGGCAGGAAATATAATCCAAATAGAAAAAAAGTAGTGAGCCAAAATTTGAATGAAGCGAGTAAAAGAGCAGAAAAGCATCAAGTCCGTCCATTAACACTCACAATTGAAGGCAATCGCCATTGCTGATTTGGGAAGAACACGCAGAAGGTATTTCCTGTTTTCTTCTTTGAAGCTGCACAAGACAGGACAATTATTCAGCATATATCCATTTCTATATGATTCATTACACAATGGGTAAATATATCAAGTTATGTGGGAACGGTCACGAATCCGTGATATGGGTTAATTAACAACTATATTTTACAATTCACATATAAATGAGTGAAATTGAGTTTGATTCATGAGTTAAAAGGATCTGTTTCACGAAAACACTATGTGTTTGTGTAAAATATATAAGAGCAAATGCCCTTAAATACCCATTTTGTTTAAAAATAGGACAAAAAATACCATGCTTATATAGATAAGACAAAATTAACACTTTTGTTAAAAAAAAGCCAAAAATACCCACTTTTGAAAGTCAAAAGTGGACTGATTTGACACACCTGAATTCAGTGTTCCCTACTGCCAACTTTTATGTGTTATATGTATGTATAACATTTATATATTGAATGGGGTTATGACATGTGTAAAGTTGGCCTTATATCACATGTTCAAACAATTGCTTACACATTTGCTTACATGTGATATAAGGCTGAAAATTGAGTTTTTTTCAACTTTCACGTGTAAAAGAGACACGAAAAGTGAATAAATATAACACACTCCAAATTGGGATAATATAACACGAAAAGTTTTAGTATAACATTGATTTCAAGAGTTTTTATTGCAAGTATTCATCTAGATAGTAGAAATAGACTAAGAAAATGGAGAGAAATCAAATATTCAATCTATCAAAAGTCGATTACAGAATCGGAGTTAACAACATATATATATATATACACACAGATGTGTATACACAGCTAGCTCACACACACACTCCCATATAACTGCCACTAACGGTCAAGAAACTAACTAACCAAAAACAAGTAAAAAACGTAAAACTAGAGAAACAACATTACAAGTGAAATGACACTTTGAAGCAAAAAGACTAAACTGCCCTTAAGCAACAATAGCTTGATAAAACGTAATAAGCTAGGCACGCCTTATTCCTTCTTCAGAAATGCATGGCTTCAACTACTTTAACAGCTATGCACAACATATATCAACATCCCCCTCAAGTTGGAATGAGGTGAAAGATCATCATTCCTAACTTGGAAATTAAGAACTGAAAACGTGTTATACCAAGAATCTTAGTGAAAATATCCGCGAATTGCAACTTAGTAGACACATGCTGCAGAGAGATGAAGCTTTCTTTGTACTTGTTTCGAACCACATGGCAATCAATGTCGAGATGTTTTGTGTGCTCATGGAAAACCGGATTAGCAGTTATATGAATAGCCGTCTGATTATTACAATGCAATGGAACAGGAAGAGGAATGGAGAGATAAAAGTCCTGGCAAAGAAAAGACAATCATTCAATCTTACTAACAATAGCACATAAAGCTCTATATTCTGCTTCAGCAGTGGACTTGGAAACCGTGGATTGTTTATTGCTTTTCCATGAAATGAGAGAAGCACCATAGAAAAAACAATAACCAGTGACGGAGTGCCGAATATCCTTGCATGCAGCCCAATCAGCATCACTATATGCAAGAAGTGTGCTAGTAGTGAGGGAAGGATAAAATAAACCAAGAGATGGTGTGCCCTTGAGATATCTGAGAACATGTTGTACAGCTAGCCAGTGGGATTGATGAGGAGCAATAACAAATTGTCTTAGTTGCTGCACAGAGTATGTAATATCTGGCCTGGTTAGGTTCAAATAGAGCAACTTGCCAACAACCTTTCTATAGGAATCTGGATCATGAAACAATTCACCATCCTCAGCTGTAAGATGAAAACCAGAAGGTAGAAGAGTAGAAACCACCTTGCAATCTTCCATATTTGCATCTGCTAGCAAATCAAAAATGTATTTTCTTTGGCAGAGATAAGTTCCATCTGATCCTCTAGCAATTTCAACACCCAAGAAATATTTGACAGCTCCCAAATCCTTAATGGTGAAGAGACCATCCAAATAATGCTTAAGCTTGTCAATCAAGGCTGAAGAAGAACCTGTAATGAGTATATCATCTACATAAAACAACAAAACAAGGAAGGAGTTCTCTTTGGATAGAGTGTATAAGCAGTGATCATGAGAAGATTGGCTAAAACCAAAATCAACCAACTTGCATGAAAGTTCTTGATTCCATTCTCTAGAAGCCTATTTCAATCCACAGAGACTCCTTCTTAGTTTACAAACTTGGCCAGATTTAGCACCAGTGTATCCCTCAGGAGGTTTCATGTAGACCTCATCATGCAAATGACCATGTAGAAAGGCATTATTAATATCTAACTGACATAATGGTCAATGTTTCTGAGTAGCAAGAGCTATGAAGAATCTGACAGTAACTAACTTCACAATAGGAGAAAAACTCTCTTTGTAGTCCAATCCATAGACTTGGTTGAAGCCTTTAGCTACCAACCTGACCTTATACCTCTCAATATTTCCATCAGGCTTGAGCTTTAGCTTATATACCCATTTACTACCTATAGCCTTCTTGCCCTTAGGTAGTGTAGTCAACTCCCAAGTTTTATTCCTCTCAAGTGCCAACAATTCAGCCTCCATAGCCTTAACCCACTCGTGATGTGAAGCTGCCTCAGTGAAAGTAGTAGGTTCTTTGACACCAAACACATGATTAAGATATGACACATATGTAGGATGAAAAGTCACATGCTTGTGTATAGACAAATGTGGTGTAGATGAATCTGAAAGTATGTGGTTAAAGACATAATCATTGAACCATAATGGTTGTTTTCTTGGCCTTTGGGATCTGGTGGAATTATCAGATGGATTTGGTGGTGGGCTAGTGTTATGTAGAGGAAGATTATCCATACTGGAATTATCACCAGCTAAAGGAATAACAAGATCATGAGAGGAATTATCAACATCAAGGTAAGGAAATTGAGTAGGAAATTAAAAACCTAACATCCCTGGAAACATGAGTCTTAGACTGATCAATATCATACAGAAAATAACCCTTTTTGCCATCAACAAACCCTAGAAAAACACTCATATGAGCTATAGTAGAAAATTTAGATTTGGAAGGATTCAAATTGGCTGAATATGCCAAACAACCAAAAGGATGTAAGATGGTATAATCTGGTTTGTGGCCATGAATGATCTCAAAAGGTGTTTGTCATTGAGTAACAGAACAAGGAAGCCTATTGATGATATGAGTAGAGTATAAAATTGAATATGTCCAAAACTTGACAGGAAGCTGAGAATGGAACATGATAGATCTAGCAATATCAAGAATGGTTCTATGCTTTCTTTCCATCACACCATTTTGTTGTGGAGTATAAGAGCATGTGGTCTGATGGAGAATTCATAATGTTTCAAAGAATGTGGAACACTGAGTATTTAAGAATTCAAGGTCATTATCACTTCTAACAATCTTGATGTTTTTCTGAAATTGAGTGTGTATTATGAGAATAAATGTTTGGAGGACATTAGGAACTTGACTCTTATGTTTAAGGAGGTATGTCCAGGTTCCTCTACTGAAATCATCAACTATGGTAAGAAAGTATGAAGTATTAGTGATTGATTCTTCCTTACAAGGACCCTAAACATCAACATGAATCAAATCAGACACAACTTTACTCTGAATATATGAATCTTGGAATTTGAATCTATCGAACTTTCCCTTTTGACAAGAACTGCAAGACTTTATTGCTGAAATGGATTCAGAGTTACAAAGACCTTTAAGAAAATCCAAATGTTCTAAGACACCTACTGAAGCATGACCTAAAGAATAGTGCCAAGAAAGAAGAGTGGCAACATTACAATGACTATGTAAATCAACAACAGAAGATGAAGGATTAGATGAGCTTTCTTGTATATATAATCTCCCTTTTAAGTGTCCAACATCAACAACTCTTTTAGTATGGTCTTGTAAAAAATATGATTGTGGTGTGAACAAACAGGTTATTTGTGATTCAAAGGTTAATTGAGCAATGAATAAGAGGTTATATTTGAAGCTAGGAATGTATAGGACATCTTTTAAAGTGATATGATCATTTATATCAATAATTCCAGTTTGTGTAACAACAATGGAGGTTCCATTTGGAAGATAAACAGACAGAGGGTGAGACAAGATATGTATGGAATACATGATAGTTTTATCACAACACATGTGCCTACTTGCACCTGTGTCCAATATCCAAGACTCACTACTAGCACAATCAACAACATTCAAAGCATAAGTAGAGTTAAAGTCCATGTTACCTGTAGTATGCACAAAGTGAAAAACCATCTGCTCCTCCATCACTACTTTCTGCAGATTGACTCTTGCTTCCAAAGAATTTTTTCAATTCTTGCTGAATCATGTTAGAAACATCAGTAGGAGTTAAGAACTTCTTTTCATTTTCAGTGGCAGCTTACATTGGTTCTCCTTCTGTACCAGCTTGATTAGCATATCCAAAGCCTCTTTGTTCTTTATATTTAGTGTACCATTCAGGATATCCATGTAGTTTGAAGCAATCTGCCATTTCATGCCCTGGTCCAGAACAATGTTGGCAAATCAGTTTTGCCTTCTCCACTTTACTCAGCCTATGGAATCCTCTTCATCTAGCACCTCTTCCATTTAGTTGTGAACCATTAAAGCTTCTGCCACCAACACCTCTACCATAAGAACTTTTACCCTGCATCTTTTTGTTATAATTTCCTTTTCCAACCATAGCAGCACTCTCATATCCTTCATGAAAAAGAATGTCAATTGTTTTTTGTTGTTCCACCCTCAACAACAATGAATATGCTTTATCAACATCTGGTAAAGGTTCCATAACCAAGATCTAAGACTTAACTTGCTCATATGTCTCATGTAAGCCCATAAGAAACTGTAATAGCTTAGTTTGCTTCTCAGATTCAACCACATTTCTCCCCATAGGACAATCACAAACACTTGGAGCTCTTAAATTGTCCAATTGATCCCAAAGTTTTTGAATACGTGAGAAGTAAACCATCACACTATCAGATCCTTGAGTGATGCTAGATATTTCCCTCTGAAGTTTGTAAAGTAATGGTCCATTTGATTAACCATATCTCTTAGCAATCCTATCACACAGCTTATTCGCATTCTTAAAGTACACAAAACTCTCAATTATATCCTTAGATAAAGTATTCAATATCCATGACACTACCATATAGTCATTTCTCTTCCAATTTTCATACAAATCATCTTTTTCAGAAGGTTCAGGTATAGATCCATTTACAAAACCTAATTTCGATTTAGCTCCAAGTGCAATAATCATGGAGGTTTTCCATGATAAGTAGTTAGATCCATTGAGAGGATTTGATACAAGTATCATACCTGGATTATTAGAATTAGCCAGGAAAAAAACTTCATCATTCACAGATCTAGAGTTGCCAGCTCCAGATCCCGATCCCCGGCCTCCGGCAGCAAGCGTCGGCCAACTGCTGTTAAACTGAACCTGCTCTGATACCATATTGTAGTATTCATCTAGATAGTAGAAATAGACTAAGAAAATGAAGAGAAATCAGATATTCAATCTATCAAAAGTCGATTACAGAATGAGAGTTAACAACATATATACACACACAAATGTGTATATACAGTTAGCTCACGCACACACTCCCATATAACTGCCACTAACGGTCAAGAAACTAACTAACCAAAAGCAAGTAAAAAACGTAAAACTAGAGAAGTAACATTACAAGTGAAATGACACTTTGAAGCAAAAAGACCAAACTGCTCTTAAGCAACAATAGCTTGATAAAACGTAATAAGCTATTGTTTTTGTGTACAACGTAATAAACTACTTTAACAACCATGCACAACATATATCAATAGTTTTCGTGTAACCTTGATTTCAAGAGTTTTCGTGTAACCTTGATTTCAAGAGTTTTCGTGTAACCTTGATTTGAAAAGTTTTCGTGTAACCTTGATTTCAAGAGTTTTCGTGTAACCCTATTTTTAGGTGTTACACAAAAACTATTATATTAATCTTGTTTGTTCCAGTGGAACTATAGCTTAATTTGCTCATTGTGGTCCTAGGTTTGATTCCTACTGGCCGAAGTGTGCCTTTTTTATTTTGGTATTTTTGGGATAAAAGATAGTTTTTTTGTTAGATTTATCTTTGTATTATAGCAAGGGTTATTTTTATCCCTATTTATAGGAAATAGGGTAGAAATGTCCTGTTTCCCAATATATAATATGGATCTAAATAATCATAAATAATATTGAAACAAATAAATAAAGATCATTTTACCGATTGGATCGACAGTTCAATCAATCCGACCGGTTGAACCGTCAACCGGTGGTCAGGCCGATATAGCCATCAGTTTGGTTATGAAAACAATGGAAAATATGTCATAAAATATAATGAATCGTATAAAAATATCATTAAATATATCATATATACATTTTCTAGCATCAAATATAGCAAATGTATATTTTCTGCAATATTTTTTTTATCAATCAACAATGATCAGACAATTATTACATACAAATTTGAAATGTTCGTCTAGGGTTAAGCGAAGATTTCACATATTTATAGTGTTTTTATATTTTTAAATATTTTACTGTAATGTTTGAAACGATCTTTTTATTAAAACGGTCAAATATTTTTTTTTATTTACATATATAGTTAAACAAAAAAATTGATTTAAAAGGTTAAACAATTTTTTTATTTAACTAGGTAAATAAAATTCTGATTTAAAAGTTTAAACAATTTTTTTTATATTTAAATAGCTTAAACGAATTTTTTTATTTAAATAACTACACTAAATTTTATTATTATAATAGCTAAATGAAATTTTGATTTAAAAGCTTAAACATGTTTTTTTATTTAAATGGTTATAAAAATTGATTTAAAAGCTTAAACAATTTTTTTAATTTAAATAACTTAAATGAATTTTTTTAATTAGCTAAACGAAATCTTTTAAATTAAATAGGTAAACGAAAATTTTGGTTTAAAAGTTTAAACGATTTTTTTAGTTAAATACCTTAAATGAAATATATTTGTTTAATACAGTAGACTAATATTTTTGTTGAAACACCTTAAACGAATGTTTGTTATTAAATACTTTAAATATTCGTTTACATATACAAACAAATTTTTGAATTTTATGAAATCTTCATCTAAGGGTGTTTTTTTTTCTTTTAGTGAGATTTATGAAATTTTCGTGTAGGAAAAAACTTGTGTGCACCGAGGATACAGATCTAAGATCCGGGCCCTTAACCCGACCCAACACGTGGGCCGCCTTCACGTGTATCCACGTACAACAACACCTAAGTTGGTGTGCGCCCACACACATTAGATTCCATATTAAACGATTTAGTGATAGGTACCACTAGTATACTCGTAAGGTATTATGTCTATATTTTTAAGGTATTGTTTTCTCATTCAGTAAATGTATCAATTATTTGTTCTTAAAATATCACATGTCTACTCTTAAGGTATTATATGTCTTCAGTCAATGGAGGTATCAATTTTACCTTTTTAAGGTATCAGTCATATTCTCTTAAGGTTGATATTAGTTTATATTCTTATGATATCAGCTGATATTACATATTTACCTTTAAAATATTAATTTGTATAATGTGAGGTATTGGTTGTATACTCTTAAGGTAGTAGTTGATCATTCAACGAAGACATCTATTACAATACTCTTAAGGTATCTTGTATTCTCTATGGTACCAACTATATACTTGTAAGGAATCATACAACAGAGTGGGTTTAAAATCTTTAATCTTCAAATACACGATTTTATTATATTTTTCCTAAAATTTCTACAAATTCCTACTATTCAATCAATAACCAATATGGTGTTTATTGCATCAATTAACCATGTATTTCCATGAATCGTAGTCAGATACGGAAAAATTTCAAGTTAAAGTAAAATAAAAACCCTAGAATTTATACATAAGGCAAACAAGAACTTGTTGTTTAGAAAAATAAAAACCTAGATTTGCAGCAATTATATGAGAGAATAGGAAAGAAAAAGAAGAATAAGAAACAATAGTAGCAGCGAGAAGAAAGGATGGAAGAAATGGAGAGAAAATGAAAGGAAAAAAAAAAAAAAGAAGAAAGAGAATAGCAACGCACGGATTAAAAGGAAAACATTGAGAAAAAAACATTTATAAGAGAGGGTCATGAACCGAGTTGGGTTGGGGACACGAATCCTAGGACATGTACTCCCGATGCATAAAAGTGTTTCTCTTTCATGTAAGGGTGCAACAGATTTTTCATTTATAATGAATTTTGTGAAATTTTCATGTGAGGGTGCAGAAGATTTGAAAAAATGGCAGTGCTATTTTTTCTTTGGCTTTTTTTTTGACATGATTCATCACATCAACCCTTAATATTTTTGGCATGTTGCATTTAAATTCAATGTTTCCAATATATTCCAATTTAACAAATCAAAATAAAGATTTGCAAGCATCTTTTCACAATAAATTCACTAGATCACAAGAGAGGGCACAAACATTAGCTCAAAAAAAATTCTCCCAATTTCAAATTGCACTTGAGAGGTGAGAAAATTTTCAAGAAGGGAAACGAGAGGAAATTTTCGAAGATGTCGAATCAACAAGAGGTTAGTGAGCATAATTTTTTCAATGGAATTAATGCTATTTGTGATAATCATTGTGTTTCACTATGTGTTATAACAAGTTCGAATTTATGTTGATTTGAAATATTGGTTGTTGATTATTTATTCAAATTGTATGGATATGAGAAAATATGAAATTAAATTTGAATACACGTGGCCTATTCGTGTTGTTGTATCTTTCATTGATCATTAATTTTTGTTTAGGATGTGAAAACAATCGTTTATGTATTTAGAATTGAACATTTGCTAGTCTTGAACCATAGACGAAAATTTGAATAAAAAATAGACTTAAACGAATATTATATTATTCAAATTAGGGTTAAAACTTGGTGGAATTAGATCGGACCGACCACATTAGGGTTGAACAATCCAACCAAAAAAATATAAAGGAACAGTGGGGCAGATCAGAAGAGTTAATAGTGGGACACCAAATGGAAGTGGACCAAAATTAACTGGAATGGATCGAATTGGTGCACTTAAGTTCTCACCAAAGTAATGAAAATAAGGTCATGTTATTTTTCCAAATAATGAAATTTTGGTTAATTGAATGACCATTTAACTAAAGTTAGTGATATATGTAAACATTTTACTGATTTCACTAACATGTAAAACTTTCTGACTTTGTATTCTAATAAGATCAATTTTTTTTTATCACTTTTCTAACTCAAATCGAATTTTATAATCTAATTTTTCTAATCAAAATACACTAGACACTTCTCATTTCAAATCCAACAACAACATTGCAAAAGGAGTGGATAATATTGCATCTTTGCCCTCTAGTTTCAATTTCCTTGCGGGATAAACTCATTTTTCATTATTTTCCATAGCAACGGTTCGTTTTTAGTTCTGTAAAAATTCACTTTTCAATTTGGTCTTACAAATGAAAAGTTCATCCAATGTTGATCCTGTAATTGAAATAGTCGTCCAATTTTACTATTTTTTTCGCTGGATTTTTTATTTTCCGGTTACAAAATGTGGTCGGAAAATCAACAATCCCATGAAATTGGACCAGAATTGGACTAAGTCGTCAATTACAGAACCAAAATTGAAAAATGCATTTTTACATAGAACAAAAACTGTCAATTATTGAACTATAATTAAAGGATGCATTTTTACGAAACTAATAACAGAGGTTGACTGGAGGAAAAAATGAGTTTTTCCTGTTTCCTTGACAACCAAAGACATTTCCCCTACACAAAAATTGAAAGTAATACATATATATATCCACCTTTATCTATAAATTTCATAGGAAATCCTTATATCCACCACCACCATATCTTCCCCCCCAAAAAAAAGCATGTCCACATTAATCCCCTCTTCTCTATTCATTCTCCTCCTTGTCCTCCTCCAACTGGTGGTCGGCGACCCGACACCGAAGCCATGGCCGCCCCAATTCCACTCGATCCTGGTCATCAACAGCAGCAAAGGGCTGCTGCAAGTGACGGACCTCTGGTACGACTTCCCCAACGGCAGGAACTTCAACATTATCCAGAAGCAATTGGGGGAGAAGCTCTACGATCTAGAATGGGAGAATGGCACCTCCTATTACTACACCCTCGACGCCGCCAAGCAGTGCCAGACCATGCTTTTTCCGGTGGGGATTCTGAGGCCCAACTGGCTGGAGGGGGCCCACTATGTGGGGCAGGAGAACAAGGATGGGTTCCTCTGTAATGTGTGGGACAAAGCTGATTTCATTCGCTATTATGAAGATGTCGCCACCAACACACCTGTTTTCTGGGCTTTCTACACTGGTATTATTATCCATCTACTTTACCCCTTTTATTTATTAATTAATATCTTTCTTTTCTTTTTATTTTGGTTGAAATTGTGAATATATATATATATATATATATAAATTACATTTGGTTATCAATGAAATGGTGGAATAATTGGCAGGGATGACGTCACATGTGATGACATTTGAAGTAGGAAAAGTGCTTGATGATCCAAATTGGCAAGCCCCTGTCTACTGTTTTGAGGACCCTAACCCTAACCCTAACGCTAAGGCTAAGGTTAAGGTTAAGCAGATTAATGATATGGAAACTTCTCTTTTTAAATCCTTTGGTTTCCCTACCATTCCTATGCTTATTTAATTCATTAGTGTTTTCCCCCTTTGAAATTCGCAAATCTCTCTCCTACTTTTCAAGCACAAAAAGCAGCCATGTTGCAAATGCTACCATCTTTCTATTGATTTTTTTTAGTAATTTATAACATGGCATGCTATTATGTTAAGCAGTGTCGGGTTGTATTCGAATAGAATAATTTGAAATTTAAAATTTGAAATGAATGCATTTGAATTTCACTCAAGTTGTGGTGGATCTAAAATCCATTTGAATGACTCCAAAACTATTTCAAGTGATTTGAAATTTATAATTTAAAATCCACAAAAATGATTTCAAAATTGGTTCAAATGAAAATCGTAGATATCCACATGCATCCAAACACCACTGGTTGATGTGTTACCATGAATTCAAATATCTCCCCAAATCCATATATTCAAATTAACGATGAGAGTTAAACATGAAATAATATTAAAATGGTGATTGAATACTTAATTTATTAAATGGGTGGGACTATACACACCCCATAATGTACTTAACATACCCCCATTTAACAAATAAGAGGTATAAAAGTACATTTTTTTGGATGTGTTAAGTAAATTGTGGGGTGTGTATAGTCTCACCCTTATTAAATAAGTCCCAAAAAATGGATTGTACTAGATCTTTTGAATATGTCAAGCTAAATGATAGTGCTTGCAAAATGGAACTATGATAACAATATATAGAATTCACAACATTTCGAATCGTGATTATAAGCTTTGCGTTTTACACAACATTTCGAATCGTGATTGTAAGCTTTGAAACTGCAGGCTAAATAATTATTTTATGAGCTCATTTCAGAAATGATTTAATTTTTTTTTTCATTTTTCTGAAGTGTAAATGATTTCTGTATCCCTATGTTTGCCACGTAGGAGAGTATTTAATTTCCATCAAAATTTAACTTCGGCTAAAACTACAGTTAGTTATATATGGCTAAATTTACAATTTTTAAAGAATCGGCTAAATGATAAAAAATCGAAAATGTTTGGATTTTTTATTCTTTTTGCTATTTAGCCTATAAATACAAATGAGTTATACTAGAAGCATTTAAGCAAAAATAAACACAATTAAGTATTGAACAATAATTAGATAAATATATAACTATTAGTAAATGAATGAATAACTGAGAAATATTAACCAAATCATTAAATGATCATAAATGTACAAGGTTTCTAACTAATAAACTAACACTAGCAGAATTGGATAGCGAGTAAGCACTAAAATAAGTGAGACTTTCTCATGAATGCAATATTTTTGTATGTATTAGATAACAATTTTTTTTTTTTTTTTTGTATATTAGGTAATACTTTGTATTGTATGATACATTTTGAGTTGAGTTAGATTATAAGAAAATATATAATACTTTTATATATATTAAGTAATAATCACAAGCCTCATAGCTCAATTGATATCTCACCTTTATAAGATTTAGATGTAGTTCTTATTGTAGTGTTCGAACCCTCCTCGATCACATAAATTTTCTAATTTTTATTATATCCCTCGATTACACTTCGTCTAGTGTATTTATAGTTCTTATTGCTTCCATCCATTTCACTCCCACTTACTCATTTAAAAATAATGTTACGTTATTACATATTTTAAGATGGTGAGTATAACAGGAAATTTGAGTACAATTATTTGGGTCAGCTTTTAGATAAGATGTATTGGACTATGAATAGAGAGCAACCCAACAAAAATTTAAGTCCATTTGACCAAAAGCCCAACTGGCCCGTCAAGCTCTTCCTAATTATCATGTTATTCTCTTCAACAATAAAAAGACAAATACATTCCATTAACGCCTTAAATCATTGAACAGATTAGCAAAAAAAACCCAGTCATAATTCATTTATGAGACTATGATCTTTTGTGATGTGTATACGCTTCAAGTACATGTAATATAGCTATATATATGTATAGTTGTTAATATAAATATGATGATATCTTGTTTATCATTCCTTCTAATTTAATCCCACGATTTAGTTAATTAACGATTTATTTTGTTCAAAATTTTAATGAGGGTTTGGGCCAATTTGACCAATTGACTCATATAAACACGGGTTGGTTTCAATTAACCACCTGAATAATTACACTTTTTTCCAGTGGTATCTAAACTCAAAAGATTTTCCGATTGTTCGTCATTCTTCTTGAAATTCTTCACTAAAAATAATTTAACAATTCTCGTTCGATTTAAACTTGAATCAAACAAAAGTAGTTGAAAACTCTAGAATGATTTTATGAAAATCGATTTGAGGTAATAATTTTATTTTAAATAAAGGTCTTTGACATATAAATCATGCATTTTATTACTATTTGGAGGTGAATTTCATTTTAAAATTTTCCGTAAATATGCATTTGAGATAGTAAATGAAAATTTAAAAGAATGCCTTGTGATCGAAAAAAATGCAATAATTTAGATAACAAATCGAAATTAACCCTAAAATTGGTGTAGACTACTTGAGCCTAATAAGAGAGAGTGAGACGATCCGACTCAATCCAACTCGAGCCGTTGGAAAACAAACGGCGCAAAATGCGAGCGTGAGAATAATTGCTTCCTCTCTCTCTCTCTCTCTCTCTCTGACTTTTTATTCCTCATCATCAAACTCTCTCTCCTCATTCACGCCACGCACACCCTTCTTCCCCAATTCCACACTCTTCCTCCCCCATTTCGATATTCCCACTTCCCTCACTCTCCATCTTCGTAGTTTCTAAATCGTTCGAAATCCCAATCCGGAAAACCCTAAAAAGGTTTTGGATGGATTGAAATTTCAACAATTTCTCTGATTGATCAATTACCTCGTGAGCTTCGTGTCTTTCCCCCAATATCCGAGTGGGTTTTCATGTTCTATCGTTGATATTTGATTGCGATGAAGATCGAGGAGCTGGATGATTCTGCCGAGAGTATTACCGAGACTCACTGCAGCAGCAAGGAAACAAGACTGATCGCAGTTCGTGTTGACGCGAAAAGGGCTTTAGTCGGAGCTGGGGCTCGGATCCTCTTCTATCCAACCCTTTTGTACAACGTTTTCCGCAACAAAATTCAATCTGAGTTCCGATGGTGGGATCAAATCGATCAAGTATAGCTTCTCGACCATGCCAAGTCGTACTTAGTACTATTTCGTGGTCATTGGATTTTATGCTATGATTTTTTATTAGTTTTTGGGTAATTATTTCTATGCTTGTTAGTTAATATGATATTGTAATCATGATAGACTAAGACTTCATCTTGTAAGCGTGGAAATTTTAGTTTTTTTTTTTTTTTTTAATTTCTTCAGCATCAGTATCAAACTATTTTGTTTTTTAATTGAGTGGACATATTTTGAGGTGTTTGCTTCCTGATGAATGCTTGTTGAGTTGGACTTATGGTTGAATGTGCTTATTTCTTGAAGATATCTTGTTCATTGTGGTATATATCTCTTTTTCTCCATAATCATGAGATTTTATGTTATAATGTTTCTAAGTTATATTTGCTTTTGTGGTGAATTATTAGTTTCTTCTGTTGGGAGCTGTTCCGTTCCCCAAGGATGTGCCTCGTTTGAAGCAGCTTGGAGTTGGTGGTGTTATTACTTTGAACGAGCCCTACGAAACTCTGGTGCCAACATCTTTATACTATGTGAGTGGTTTATGATGCAACTTATTTATTTGTCATGGCCTTGGTTTTGGAGTATAAGATTTCATTTATCATGCTCACTATTGTTTTCTCTAATCCTTATAAGGGCCACGTGCAAGTTGCATGAGGTTTCATGAAAATGGTTAGGGAGCATGGAGTTGAGCTGTTGAGGGCTGTTTATGTTGTGGAATTGTTTATATATTGGTCTAGGAAGCTGGTTATTTGGATGGCACTACTGCAGCATGTGTTTTGTGTGTGTGTGAATCTGTTAGCAATCTCTAATCATTTGTTGGAAACCGTTGAGCAGCATGTCTGATTATATCCATCTTGATCTTACACGTCATGTTATCGACTTTGTGTTTATGTTTACTTAGTTGAAATAAGTGTTATCATGTGTGGAAAAATATAAATCATTATTTAAAATGCTTAATGTTAGCACAATGGGAGCTAAAATTTTGGCTTATTGGTCACCTAATGCTTCTGTTAACTTTGAACAATGAGATTTTCTAAGCAAGTTCAGATGAGGATTTAGTCCGAATCGAATTCACAAGATAAAGGTTGTTGCTTGTCGCTTATAATTTAGTTTGATGTATGATGTATCTTTGTCTCAGAAAGCCCCATTCAATTTATCTTCTATGAGGCTACACCAAGCAGAGTTAATACTATATTATCTTGTTATGCTAATGAATTAAAGGATCAGATTTGATTCTCGCAAATTTTTATCTAAATTAACTCGCCTTTGCCTTGTCTTTTATAGGCTCATGAGATAGACCATCTTGTAATTCCTACCAGGGATTATCTCTTCGCTCCTTCTTTTGGGGACATCAATCGAGCAGTAGATTTTATCCACAGTATGTGATCCTTCAATTTTATCAGATATGTTGGTGAAGTGCAAGATTGTACAAAGTTTGTTACAATATTGATAGTCCCTCTTGGTTGCAGGAAATGCTTGTAATGGTCAAACAACTTATGTCCACTGTAAAGCAGGGAGGGGAAGGAGCACAACAATAGTTCTTTGTTATCTGGTTTGTTCTTTTTCTCTATACAATATCTTCTGTAGAAACGACTCTGGATGCTGAGACAGTATTCATGTTTTTCAGGTTGAATATAAGCATATGAGCCCTATTGCTGCACTTGAATATGTGCGGTCTATAAGGCCTAGGGTTCTGTTGGCTCCATCCCAGTGGAAGGTATGCAAAATAGGTACAACTGCTCAAGGCAAGGTGGTTTTATGGTTTCTGTGCTTAACTATTGTTATGGTTTTCAGGCAGTTCAAGAATATCAGCAACAACGAACGACTTCTAAAGCTGCTTGTTCGTCTGGAGATGCTGTGTTAATTACAAAAGCAGACCTAGAAGGATATAATAGTCCTCGTCATGACAACACTGGTAAGGAGCTAAGGGTTGTGCCTAGAATGGCCAGGACAAGGCCAATGATGGCAATGTTCTCCTGCCTCTTTGCATCTTTAAACGTTTCAGGTAATTGTGGACCCGTAATGAGGCAGCTCACAGAAGCGCGTGCTTGTTAAAATCGGCCCTTATCTGAACTGGTAGCTTGTACAGAGTTTTATGATCACTAAACATATAGTTTAGTGAAGTGTTAAAAATTATGTTATGTCTTGAAGGTTTATATCTTATATGAAGTTTTATAATGAAACAGAGACATGATTTGAGATATCTTGACATTGTATATAGTTATATGTTTTGAGATATGAGTTGTAGACTTGTAGTTCTATCACTCCATGTTTACATCAGATTTTCCATCCTCAATGCGTCATCTTTAAGCACCTCCAACCCCAAACAACCCCCCCCCCCCCCCCCCCCCCCCCCCCCCACACACACACACAAAATAAAAAGGGTGGAAATGGAAAGTGGCATGATTAGTATTACAAATAATGTGAAAAATTTGTCTCTATTTTCTCAATTATAGTGACAGAAAGTCTTGGATTGCTTTTGCCTATTTATTTGGCATTTCTAACATTAAGAAAGCCTTTATAGTGGTGGCTGTTAGTGAATTTAATTTCTATCCAAAGATATTATCTATTTCAATTTGAATTTATGTATTGAGTCCTATTTAGTTATGTGAGTGGCTGTTAATAAATTCAATATCTATCAAAATGTATTATTTATTTCAATTTAAATTTGTGTTTTCAGTTTAATTTAGTTATAAAAAATTAATTTTAATTAACTATTTTTTTTCCCACTTACATAATTGACTAAGAAGATGTTTGTCTAAAGCTTATTTTACAGATCTTATAACCTCTACCAAAGCTTATACGATCTTTTTGGATAATATGATGGTCAAACTTAAAGAATTCCTATTAATAACAACTATTCTACCTGTCCGTGCAATGAATGGGGTAAAATAGAGTAAAAATTATGTTAAAAAACTTCCTTATTTTATAATTTATGGAATGATGTCATTTTTGAAACGATTAATTTTACATGAGCTTATAAACTCTTCAAACATCATGTAAGATATTAAAAAAATTTATTTGCAAAAATTGTCAAACATTCAAAAACTCAAAATTAGAAAGAAAAAAAAAAGAAGAATTTTAATGCAAGCTTGATTCTAATGGTTTGATATGGAAGTTTGATTCAAAATTATTAAGGAAACCTAAATGAAATAAATAAAAAAAAAAGACAAATTTTAAAGCATTTATGGATCAATGCACCGTTATATGATACTCTACTCATATTGTTATTTGCACTATACAATACATAAATGTATGTCATGCTAGTATAAACTATAAATGTGCAGCTAAAATCACATAAATGTGTATATATATAAATTGTGTTGAATTTTTTTTTCTTTCTTTTCTAATTTACATGACATAAAAGTCAACATATTTGTACATAAAGATCATACAATTACAATACAAATGTCACACACTTGAAGTTGAAAAAAAAGAAACAAAAAATAGCTCGTAGATCTAGGTTGACCCGGACCCGAACTGATTACACCTGGTAAACAAGATAGTGACCCTAAACCAAAACAGCGGACATATATATGTGTGCATGACAGATAAGAATATGAAAGACAGGAACAATTTCTTTCATCTTGTCCTCTGTTATTTTACATACATAGATTTGTGTGATTCAAATTATCAAATTTATATGAATACTTAATCAAAAATTGAGGATAAGCTTATTATTTCTTATAAAAGAATTTATAAGCTTCTTGCATTTTATATTAAGATGAAATAAGAACTCATTTTATAACTTTATAAAAATCAGTAATTTTATAAGCTCTTAAAAGTATTTTAATAAGATTATAAACTAGTTCATTCCAAAACTTGATCCACCAATATGCTCTTTCTTCTACTTCTAGTTAGTTGCTTACCAACTCCAACATAGAGCATTTTCAAATTAGGTAAACAAGAGAGAAGACGACTAATGATACACTTTTTGGAAAAAAATTAATTGGACATTGGAGAACCCGACCCGTATTCGAAAAAGGAGAACCCGACCCATATTCGAGAGGTCTTGTAAGAATTCTTTTGAAGGAACCGAATCAGAACAATTGGGAAACCCAAAACTGTGTGTAAATACCACTTTATAAAGCATCCAATCTTCCATAAAAGCCTATCAAATGAATAATTAACTTTATAGAATGAACACAGCTACTCATCTCCTTTATTCATTATTCTACCTTACTATTTTTGAATTTCAGTCTTGATTCTCTCTACCAAATTATTAATATTATACTTGCCGTTATCGTTAAATGATCTTCAGATTTCCATCAAATTAAATACCCCGTCAAGAATTAAATGCACTGTCAATTTCTATTTATCCGTCATTCAAGATTGTTTCACATAAATTGAGAAAATGTTTAATAGCAACAATTATTTGTATAAAATTATCGCATACCCTGTAATACAAATTGGATTCCAACAAAATTCATGAGAGATTTTACATAAATGAAGATAAAAAAACAACACAGTTGGAAAATAAATAAATTCCTTTTGGTGAGAAAATAATAATTATTAAAAAATCTATTTAATAAAGTGATAATTATTTTAAAATTGAGTGAGAGCCTCTTTTGACATGGACCATGCATGGATCATTTCTATTTTTAATTATAGTTTTCCTCTATATAATATTTGTGTTCATCGACCTATTTTTGTCCATTTATATATGTATCATGCACGTGATTGCTTATCTATTTATACATAATAAGAAAGTTTGATAAAATGGTAATTATACTAAAAGATTAGGGACATTTTTTTGTAATTTTTGTCCGATAAATCCAATATGTGTTGGGATTCCACGTGTTAAATTAAATGTGTATAATTGTCTTAAGAAAACCCAAATAAGTGATACACTAACGTTTAAGTTATGGACTTACATGTGTATCATAATAAACATGGGTTTTTATGTGTAGATATCATTGAGTGATTTTCAATTTGTTGAGGGACCAAATTGAAAATGAATGAATCTTATTATTATAAATAAAGGGTAATGGTCCCCCAAACGTCAGATTTCTCATCCCACATTCTGTTGTCTTTCTACGGTTGTGATTAAGGGTAAATCTGACAATTCGGTAAACCATTCCGGTTAAAAGTACGAAATGACTTATGGATTCAGGTACACTTCTACTTTATAATTATCAGTCTTTGTCAATTTCGATTATCGTCATAGAATAGAATGTTTATATGTGATTAAAGCATGCAATTTAATGATTTAATTTCTAACAATTTCATCATTTCTGTATTTTTACTTGTTTAAATCTATATATTTTTGAATAATTGCTACCGCATTTTTTTGGATCTCAAAATCAAATTTCAATTCAAACTTTCACATTATCCATATTTAAAATTCGTGGAGATATAATGTTACTTTTGAAATCATTGCTCTTTCTATCTCAGTGTTTATAGTATCTCATATGAGATAAAAAAAAATATAAATATGATACGTTTTTATCTATATGTTAGATTAATAAATTTAAAATTTCTCAATATTCTACAAGATGGTCACAAGTTTGGGAAAATACAATCTTTTCAAAAATAACATTATTTCATAAATATTATTAAATATATGCTTTGAAGCAAAAAATAAATAAATTAAAGCTACCAACTAATATATATATATATATATGTATATATATATAAAGAAGACATTCAATAAAAATAAAAATAACTAATTTTCCATCTCATATCAACGTACTATGAATGGAACAAAAGTTGTTATAAAAATTATAAAAAATAAAAAGATTTATGCTTTCATGTGGGTCCTCTAGGCTAGGCTATAGCCTATAAGATATGAGAGGGATATGATGGAGTTATATAGGTTTTGTCTTCCTCTTTTTCTTTTCTCTATTTCATATATATTATAAATTATAAATCTTATAGGTTATTCATTTTAAATTTTATTTTAATATATGATATATCAAATTTAATAATTTTTTATTTAGAATTTTATCGTTATTTTAATTTTTTATGCATAATTTTGACAAGTAACAGGGTCGGAGTAAACATGTCCATTCGGTTCGAAAAAACGAAATCGGACCTGTTTGATCCGGAGGAACCATTGACCCAGTTTCGGTTCCACACCGGAACCGGGAACCGGGGTTCGTCGGTTCGGGATTTTTCAAACTATGGAACCGGCAGGTTTGTTAATTAATTTTTTTAATTTGCTATGACATGTGGACGACCCTCATTCAAACGGAAGTATCCGTTGGAGACAGACAGTGGAGATTGATTTTGCCCCATCGACGACCGTGACGATGAGTATCTCGATCTCATCCCGCCATCAACGAGCCCATATACTGCATCATCTGATAGCATATTGCTATCTTGTTCTGGATCCATTAGAGAGAGGACCAATTTTACCACCCAAGAAAAAGAAGAAGAAGAAGAGGAGTATGAAACACAAAATTAAGGTTTCTTGAAGAAAAATAGAAGATAGAAATGACAGTCATGACAGAAAGAAAAAAGAAAGAGAGAGAGAAGAAGAGGAAAAAAAAAAAAAGGAAGAAGTCTTATTAATGAAGCAGATTGGGGAAAAAAAAAGGTAATTTCAAAATTCAAGCCAAACTATAATCACATTTGCATTTTGTAGCCGAACTTTGAAAGTTTACTGTAGAACTACCAACGTTTGCGAATTTACCACATGACCGTTAAAATGTTTTCATCGATGGAATATGCTCCGAATATACTAAGAATATTCGTCGGCAGTAAAGGAATATTGGGAGCATATTCTGCCAGCGATGACATTTTGACGGTTACGTGGTAAATTTGCAAAGGTTGACGGTTATACAGTAATCTTTCAAAGTTTGACTACCAAAATGCAAAAGTGGTCATAGTTTGACTTGAATTTTGTAATTTACCCTATATATATATATATATATTTATTTATAACAGATCATGTCAGGGATACGGATCTCAGATACATACCCGAATGGACATAATGCTTATGCACTATATGATATATGACCATCAATTCATTTGTTGTAGATATGTAGTCATCAATCTCTCTCTCCACACACATAATTTTATCATACAATTTATCCCTCATTTGGTATACTTTATGTTTGTTGTTGTAAATATACTGCCAACAATTTAAAATTCAAACAAACTAAATATTAACAAGTTTTGTATTGCAAATAAGTGAATAATCGAAGTTGATTTATCAAATATTTAATGATCGCATTATTCATTAACAATGTAAAACCACGGTATACTTGAAATTCATTCAAATATGCATGCCAATTGTGATAAAATATAATTGCAATTCATTCAAATATGCATGTTAGCTGTGATAAAATATAATTACAACTCATTGATTCTAAGAATACCCAAAAGTAATAAAGTTGGGAAGAAAACTTCCTATTTTATAAATTAAACAACCGTCTATAACAATAATAATAACAACAATAACTCCTAGTTATACTAATATAGACCTATATATAATCCTAAAAGACAAAGATAAAATTAACACAAAAATATTAATTTCAATAAAATATTTCTAAATCTCCGTCAAATGTATCTAGCATTCTGCATCACTTTATGAAGTGTATATTAATGTATAGAGCCTCGCAAAGTACTTAATTTTTTTCTAACAAAATTCCAAGTGTGTAAATAAAAATAAAAAAGAAAAAAGGTGACAAAATCTACATTGGATGCTATAGCTTTAATTTGTGAGATGTATGTATATATCTTTTTGAAGGCTAAGTAATGGGGCTACACCTAGCAATAGCATATAGTATATAACTCATGTATATATATATTATATGAGGAGTTTTAGTCATTAATTAATCTCCAACAAAGTAAAGTAATCATAATTAAATGGAACCATTAATTGAAAAATTATATAATCAAGAAGTTTAATTACTATAATGAGCAGCAGCCTATTCCTGTGAATCGGGAGATTCTGCTTAATCAAATCTTTATAAACATACATAGATGTCTTTATTCTCTTTAAGAAACTACGGATGAAGCTGCATGCATGTTTATTTTGCTTTTTAATTACTACATGCAAGCAAAAAGCATATACACATATATATCAAATGTGTCCTCTTTATATATATATATATATATATATATATATATATATATATATAATTATTATTTTTATCTATTACCTTTTTTGATTTTTGTGATTTTACTCATTTTTTGGCTGACGATTTTACCCTTTATCTTTTAAAAAATCGAAAATCGTCTCAAGTTCGGCTTGAATGACCAAATCGTGTTTAATTCACATGTGATTAGCATGTGATATCTTATGAGGACAAATAACTTGAAAAGTTAATGGACAAAATTGTCAGAACGAATAAGTTACAGAACAACATTATTAAAACAAATACGTTATTGGCGAAAATAGCCCTAAAACCAGGTGAACGTGCTAGTGCGAATTTAACTCGATTTGCTTATTCGAGTTAAATATGGATTAATTTTCAAACTTATCAGAAGATAAAGACTAAAATCATCAAATAAAAATATCAAAACCAAAAAGGTAATAGATTAAAAATATTAGAGGGACACTTGTGTGCCCGGGGACAAGGTGTCCCAAATTAATAATCATATGATGTTACATATATAATCTACATGTATCATGTGTATATTCTTTAGGTATCACATGTATACTCTTTTATACATATGATATATGTAGATTATATGTATAACACTAGGAAACGAAACACCTGTAAAGTATGTATATACCATCTCAAGAGCATGTACATAACACCTAGATCTGTATCCTATGTGCCCAGGGTTTTTGCCAAAATATTATTAATTTTCATTAATACATATATATGCTCTCACTCTCTCTCCTCTTTCAATCTCTCTCTCCTCTCTCCCTCTATCTCTCTCTGGTTAAGTAAAGCATATCTAAAAACAATTTGCAGCAAAAGCTCGAATCTAGAATAGAATAATTAAAGTAGTTATAAAGAGCACAAAAAAATGAACAAACTTATTGTGTGCAATAAAATAGTCATTGATTTTACTCTTATAGATGGATTCAAATAATTGGCACTACTTAGTTACCTTGCATGGTTATATGCTCATGTTTCCTCAATTTTATGTCGGAAGGCAATAAAAGGCATTGATATTATTCTATCTTTATAGTAGTATACTACATCTTTTATTATTCAGATGATAACAAGGTTTTAATATACAATATTAATTAGTAATGTCATTTTACAAACTGCTATAGTTTCATTATCAATATGGTAAAATATAGCATTTTCATGTTATAGAATTCTTACCTTATATGTATTTTATTTTCTCTATTAAAATAAGTGGATCATTTAATTAAACCTAAAAACTTTACTAAATGAGTACTTAAAAAGAATAACAATCAAATTGAACCAATTAAGCCTTTTCATTTTATATTTTGATATTGGTAAATGAAATTCGTGCTAACTAAAATGCGCATCTCTGACATTAATAATTTCCCAAAAATTATAGCAACAATATTTTCATTTATTTGATAAATTGATTTTAATAATTTACAGTACCTTCTGAATCCAATTTTATTTTTTATAAATAATTTACATTTTTTTTTCTATTTCGTACCAATAAAATAATAATCGTCGATTTACATTAACTGGCACCACCCAATTAATTAATACAGATCTATTTCATCATAAATTCATACTATCAAAACCTAAAATATAAAATAAAATAAATTATGGGTATATTGGTTTTGAAGATGTATATTTTCTTCGATGCATTATCACAACCATTTAGTTAAATAAAGTTGGCTTCACCTTGCAGGCTAGCTTCAGCATTGTGACACCATATTTATTATTTATTTTATTGGCAAAATCAACATTAAATCGATCCATTATCGTTACCAGCTAGCTGAGTATCTAACTTTTTTTTTTTTTAATGTGTAAAGTTTATGGTTTATATATATAATTTTATAATTTTTTCTCGTTAGAATATTATTTTCATGCTAATTATAACTCAATTTTTGCCCCTAATAATTTTAATTTAGTAAAAATTAATTAGATATTACATTTATCTTATATCATCTTGAATTACTAAATTGTCTTTTAACGAGGTAATTAAGTATCAACTCCATATTATCATTTTCTTCTCTAAAAAACTCAAATAAAACTTTTTTTGTCCTTACCAAACTTATTTAACCATTTATGTTGTTATCTTTCCACATACTATCCTTGAGAATTATGCATATATACTCATCGATTAATTCAAAGCCCATTAATGATTTATGGCAGCTATATATCAAAAGCATTATGTTTCAACGATAGGGATAAAATAAAACACGCTTGGTCTTTTTTTTTTTTTAATTAGTCTTACAACTATTTACTTCTTTAATTTAGTCTCGTAAATTAAATAATTGCTCGATTTCGGTCCCAATGTCATCAGAAATTTCAAAGACCGGAAAATTATCACGCGAGTGACACGTGACATCCAATTTAATTGGGTTTCCAATAAGTACTAATAGACGTAGCGTGAGGTATTATTATTTCGTTATAAAAGAAAAATACTATGAACAAGATCAGTGAATGGTAGTCTACTACACTCTATCCAAGTTCCTTTCCATATATATATATATATATATATATATAAGGTCACGTACAAAGTTATATATATACTTAAAAGAATTAATATTCCTTGCATGCATGCATGGCAACTGTGATGCCATTATAAACTGTCTTACATATGCTAGAAAGACAGAATCTTTCTATTCAATATTATCTATTATGCTACATAAAATACTTATAAAGATTTTGACAGTTAATGTAACACCAATGTATTGCATATGAAAACTGCAATTTGATATATGTGAAATTCATTTCTAAATTAGTGTCTGTTTAAAAGTATTTCATCAAAATTATGAATTGATAAAACTTCTATCTCTTTTGTTATTTTATCTCTCTGCAGGGAATGAAGTATAAACATTATGATAAATTTAGCTTGAAGAATTAAAATTGGATAAAATCTAAAAAGACAAATAGATTTGACACTTAAACAACACTTATATCCAAAAATGGAGGGAGTATATATAATTAAGTAATTGTACTCCATGCTGAAAGTGGATGATACTAACAAAGTATAAACTATAAACAAAGTTCAACTGTGCTTTAATATCTGTAGTGCTTTTGTAAAACAATGGGAAAAGAAAAAAATTATACCCAAAAAAAAAAAAACATAAAAATGAAGAAATAATAAGGAATAAACATATAAAGATGGTATAGGTAATGATCATGATGATGATTTTGATGCAGGAAGAACTTTGCTTTGTTTGATCCCCTCTTGTGTTTGTCAGAAGAGAGCAGCTTTTTTCCTATATATAGTTTCTTTTTCTTTCTTTTCTGTGCTTCTTTCTTGCTTTTGCAACATGGCTAATTTTGATCGAACGCGTTCGTCCTGGCCCGACCCGACCCTGACCCGAAAAACTTTGAGTAAAACTAAACAAGAAGTAATGTGGATGTTGGGTCATGAGCAGGGCTTGAAGTAGCTAGTAATCATAAAGATAATGATTATTGTGTCTCATCTGCAACTCTATTGATCCCTTCAATTATATGTATCACTTTGCTCCTTCTATCCATGGTGATCCGGGTTATCCGGGTCGGGCCAGAATGTCGAGTACTTCAACCATTCTGCTTCCTGTTGGTTTGCCATGGATGATTCCTGCAATCACATTTTCCCATTCATTTATATGCATTAAGGTTATAAGGTTTTTACATGACATATATGTGTTTTGTGCATGTGTGATTTAATTCCTCTAATGGGATGATAACATTTGACGCATGAAGTATACAATTTTTTTCTCTTTAATTACATTTTATTATTTTTCATTTGAAATATACAAACTATTGTGCTTCACCAACATACATGAGTCTTCTTTGGGACAACTCGAGAATATTGTAAACTACAAAATTTGTATATTTCTCATTTCTAAGTATAAAAAAGGAAAATGATCAGTTTAGGTGGAGAAGTTCCTTCGGAAGGCAAAGTGCAAAATTACCTCGACATATTATAATCACGGGAAAAATCTCAATTTTTCGTCCAGTAATCTAGGACTTAATTTTTTACAACCAATATATTATTTCAATTTTGATCCTCTAAAATTATCATTTTTTTCTTCTAATTTTGGTTACATTTTTGCTAAGAATGTTCACTTATGTTTATGTAGACACCGAAAATGAAAATCCACGTCATCAAAGTTAGGCTCCATGTAGGCAAATTTTTTTTAATGAAATTAGGACAAAAGTGATCGTTAGAGGACCAAAATTGGAATACGTAAAATTAGTGAGAGAGGAGTGAACCATACCTAAGTTACGGAACAAAAATTGAAATATCCCTACTATTATGCACACATATATATGATCAAAATGTACAACTTAGATAGTGTGATCAATCACCTATATATAAGAATATGCATGGATAGATGAATATATAACACTTACACTATTGAGTTGATCACACAAGATCAATTTTCTTGCAGGTTAGTGTAATAGAGAAACGAACATAACCGAAAAAACTGTCGATTTCTTTATTGAGTTCATTCTCTCCTAGGATGCTACATGCAAGCAAATAAAAGTTTTGGGGTTACTAACCCTCCTCTCTTTTCTTAGTTTCTTTCATGCTTTATTATTTGAGATGTAGGTTTTATTATTCTAAAGCACATCTCAAAATAAAGCTTTCCACAATCTTTATATTATTCTTTCGTACTAATTCTTGGATTTCTACTCATATTATTAGCAACACTTGGAATTAAAAACAGCCTTAGAAAAGGGTTTTAATTAGCTCCAATTTATCACTTTTTATTTAGGAGGAAAAAAGTGGAGGAAAGGGGATTCTTGATGCAACTTCCACTCTTCATGGCTTTTATGTTTTTACAATCTGCTACTTATGGTTTGCATATCTTTGCGGGTTTTGTCCAACATGCATTTGATTTGACAAAAGCAAGAAAAGTTTGGCAAAAGTAAAAAACAAAAGGGTTGGAGAATATAAAGAAAAGGAGTAGGGTAGAGTTAGATTTCTTAGTTTTTGTTTTCTAGGTGTTGTTACTCATTAATTACGAGGATGGTTTTGAGATTTGTGAATTAAGTAACTAGTTAGATTTGAAAAATCATGATCAAAGTGATTAGAGACCATGATCATCGGCTCTAGCATCCTATTCACAACAATGTGTTCTATAATATTGAAGAAAGAGCTCATATTGAGCTACGAAAATCAGATGAACTTAAAGAAGGATCTTTCAGTTCACTACAGTTGGAACCTCTCTATTGTGCACTCTCCATGGATAACATCGGGCAAGAATAACATCAATGTGTGCACATTCTCCGACGACATTGTTTTATAACACAAATTACTAGACTCTATGTCCCTAAATAAGTGTCTGTTTTAGTAAAAGAAAAAATAAAAAATAATAATTAGTGTCCTATTGATATTCAAGATATATGTACTCTTCTCAGATTAAAATGGTTCATAATTTCAAATTGGGAATGGCAATTCAAACTAGGTTTCTTGATGAATGAGAGATTTTCTAAAACATTCCTTAACTTGTGTATTTTTTTCTTTTTTGAAACAATAATTATATTTTGGTTATAAGGATGGATAATATAGAGTGAGAATATATGTAATAGAATGGAGGCACAAAACCTGGATGATGTGCACGACAGAGAATCCTGGTCTAAAACACAAGATTGGAAAAGAAAAAGGAGACAAAAGTGGGGGTAGGGAAAAGAAAAGAAAAGGCTTCTAGTACCTCTTTTTTAGATTTTATCACATTTGAACACATATATTATTATGTCCTTGGGAATAAAAAAATTAACAAATAATAAAAAAAAGGGAGTGGATTTGATATAGATATAGATATAGATATAGATGTTGGTAGCTTTATGTGCTAGTTGGTAGTTCCCATATTGAGAGAGAAGAAGCATGCATTTGATTTGAGAGTCAAAAAAGGTGAAAATTGTAATACTAACCCCTTTCATCTCACTTGAGCTGCACCCCATTATTAGTTCCTCCAATCCTGATGCTGACCTCCCTCCTCCTAGCTTATGATGTTCTTCTTCCTCTTGCTGCCAATAATTCATTATTTGAGGGGGAAAAAGACAACATAATCATCGATATGATCATGCATTGTCTCCAAAAAAGAAAAGATTAATGGTGGGCATGAGCGTTGGTACGTACCTGGAAGTTGTCGATGATTCTTGGGACATGGAAGGGATGATCTTGATCCAGGATAATGGAGGTGTGGTGGAGAGGGGGTGGGGAGATGATGGTGGATATGGAGTGTGAAGGTCTTGTTATGTGAAATGCTGCTGCTGCTGCTATTTGCTGATGATGTTCCTGCGTCACGTGACCTTGTCCCTCCTCGCACGTGCCTCCTTCCCTTCCCATTGAAGCCTCTCCAATCCCAATATTCCCTCCTCCCTGCACCCCGCCCTTTTAATTAATCATCTATCTATCTATCTATCTATCTATCTATCAATTATATAAATAAATAATAGCACCATGTTGCTTTCACCAAATTAAGCAGGTACCATGCTTTTTCATCAAGCAATGGCAATTCAGACGTTCTTTTCTCTCTATTAATTCAGACGTTAAATTAATTGCATCATATATATATATATATATATGTGTGTGTGTGTATTAATACACTGTAGTACCTGATCATCAAATGATTTTCTGAAGGGTAGATACCCGAAATGGTCAGCTTTGAGCTGGTGAATATCAATGGCAGCATAGCTTGGAATAGGCCCACCACCTCCGCCGACGGAGGAGGCATCTCTATGAGGAATATTGATATCCCTAGAGGAAGAGCAGCTGCCGGAGGCGCCACTGTCTCTGTCTGCGGCGGAGGCGGCGGCGGCGGAGGTTCGATCGGACCAGTTGCATTGGCGGGGCTGGGTCTGATAGAAAATCTTGGAGACGACGAGCTCACCCTCCTTCTCCTCCTCGTGCTGCCCTAGATGGTACTGGTGCATCACCCAATTGGTCTTTTCGGGCTTTCGATTCTTGCCGAAGTTGGTGTAGAGGACCAGGATCTTCTTGCAGCCCTTCTGTTTGCCGTTGAGCATGACGGGACGGGTTTTTCCGGTCTTGTGCCACCGCGTCTCGCCGCCTTGTAGGTCGCATTCCGTCTGGATTTTCCGTCTCTTTCTAGTGCCGGTGGTGTAGGCCTTTGAGGGCCTGTGGAAGAAGTGCCTGCTCAATCCATCTCTCGTCACTCCTTCACATATATATAGTTTCCCATGTTAGGTTTTTTTTAGGTGCAACAAATTTAGACAAAATGAGAAGAAAACCCTAAATTCTCTCCATACTCAAACCAAACCAAACTTGTTGAATTACATGAAGAAATTAACATATAAGCTAGCTGGAAGTAGTAGTAGTAGTAGTTTTGACCACCTGGAAGCTTTTCTGGATGGGTGTAACAAATCCCATCTTCACCTTCAATAGTAGGAATGAATTCGTCAATCAACGGATGAGATTTGGACTCCTTTCCCTCGACCTTGGCTTCAAGATGTTCGATCAGCTCCTGATCCGTCGGATCGAATTTCACTCCCGCCGGTAGACCTACCCAATCCTAATCATCAATAACACATATAGTTACAATTACCAATATTTATTTATGCATATATATATGTTTTTCTGAGGATTCTTGAAAATGTTGAAAAGGGGTACCGGCTTTCCTTCGAACTTGTGGCCACAACCAGGGCAGTGTTTGGATCCACATAATTGATGCTCTTCCAGCTTTGCGTCTATCAGATCAGAACTGCTCACAGATCCCAGCTGGGAATTCTTGTTCATTGCTCCAAACAAATTAGTTACCACCTTCTTAATTGATATGAACTTTCTCTCTCTCTCTCTCTCTCTCTCTACTATTTAAACATCCTTATCTCCATCAATCCCAACTTCTCTATTTGATTCCTACATATCAACAATATCCTTCATCAATCATCTCTTGAAATAATAATATCTATTTTATGTGTTCGAAAACGACAGAATTTGAAACAAGAGAGAGAAATTATACTGTGCATGATCATATAGAGAAATTCTTGACATAAAATTACATTCAAATAAATAATACATGTATGAAAAGAAAACCCACAAACCTTTTGAAATATATGTACATCAAAAACTCTAGTCTTGCTGCACAAAATTCAATCTTCAAAAACCCTGATTCTATTGTTTCAGAAAATCAAGAAAATAATTGAAAGAGAGATATAGAAGTTGGATAATCTTGAAGGAGAGAGAGAGGGAGAGAGGGAGGGAGGAGAGAGAGAAGGAGAGAGGAAAAAGAAGAAAACTTGAGAGGTGAGATAGAGGTATAAAACCTGCTTTAAGGAAGAAAAAACAGGAGAAATGGGGTGACTTTAACTAAACCCAGTAGAGAGATAAAGGAAAAGGTGCCTCCATATCCTTCCTTTAACTCTTTGCTAATTTAAGCACCATGTACACACACATGACTTTCATTCTATATACCTCTTCTGTGTGTTTCTGTGTGTGTGAGAGAGAGAGAACTCTCTAGAGAGAGAAAGAGATTAGTGTGTACAGTGTTGTGTTTGTGTTTGTGTTGATTGATTCTACTTAGTATAATAATCAAACGGGTCGGGTCGGATCTAATCGGGTCGGGTCGGAGAGTAGTCATGTTGACTGCTAAAGCAAAAGGTAGCACCCAACGCCCTAAGCTTAGCTGTTGTCTTAACCACACACTCTAAAGCACCATATACACACACAACACCTAGCTACTTAAATCCTTTTATTTTGTTTTTTTTCCCATTTTTTCTCTCAACTAATCCATATCTATTTATCTATTTTATATTTACTTCCTTTTTTTATTTTTATAAATGAATGCCTATGTCTATATATAACTATCATATTTCAACAACTCAAACATTAATTATTTGTGATTAAGAAATATAACACCTGATTTATATACATATATATAGGCAAACTGATTTGCATACATAACAGCTAATTTATTTAGTTTTAAGAAGGCAAAACATACAGATTAGTAAAGAAATTGTTGGTGGTGAATTAGGGTACGAAATCAATGTATCACGTAATTAACATTGGTTTGTTTCTAGCATTTTAATTGAATGTTAACAAGAAATTAAATATATGTATATATAATACAAGTAGTACTCAATTTCTTGCATAACCTATATATAAATGCTAAAACTTAAACATAAAGCTATATACAATATTTTTGTATATAGAAACTATAACTGATTAACAAAACAAAACCACCCAAGAAAAAAAAAGGAAAAGAAAAAGGTAAATAATAAAGAAAAGATATAAAAACAGGAAAAGAATGAGAAAAAATGATAGGAAGTCACATGGGTTTTGAGCTGGAGTGCTGATCATGATTCTTTTGCCATGAATGTTGTAGAGAGAGAAAGGGATAGAGATGATGAGAGAGAAAGGGAGAGAGGGGGGTACAACATTGCTTGATATGCAAGGCAAGTGAGCTGCTAGCATACTTGATGGTCCACCACCATCCCCAATACCCCTCCATTTTTTAATCCCTACACTGTTTTTTTATTCAAACTTTCTCATTAATACTACTTATAGTAGTATAGTTTTCAAGAATACGTTAGCTCAAAGCTCCCATTAATTTAATTATTCCATCTAAAAGCTAAATTCAAAAAACTAACCACAAATGATCAAATCCCATTAAAGGGTTTTAATTGTTGTTGAACAAACATGCATGTATTTTATTGTAATCTAGTGTTCTATTGGGCCATTCCCTTTTTTCTCTTTGTTTTTCTTTTTTGTATTTTCTGAGATTTTTGGGACAATTTTATGACACTCAGACAAAAATATATCAAAGTTGCTAGACATGCCACCACTTTGTGGTGGTCCACTTGAGAGATTTTGATGTGTGGCCCACCCCACCCCACCCCACCCCACCCCACCCCACCCCCCACACTAGGATGGTATATATTAATCTTCATAAATTAATTCTTTTAACTTTCATTCATGTTTTATATGGTCAAAGAAATAAATGATGAAGGCTCCAGGGCAATGTTTGTAATAGAGCATAATGTTATGATTATATTTGCTCATAAATTGTCTGATTTTGGTTTTTCAAGTAGGAATTATTTGCTACTACTATTTCAAGAATTGAATTATTTTGTCCAATATGTGCCATTTTATCCTTGCTCATCAACTTTTGTATTTTTTTCCTTTATTAAAAGAAATATATATATATATATATATATCTAAAATGGATGCAAGATAAGTGAGGGGATGTAACTTATAAAAAGAAACAACAAATTATATTTGCACCTAAAAGTAATAAAATCATATTTCATATACATTTTGTCATATCTAAATGTACCACATGTGTTGACATCTTCGTACCATTAGAATTCAGATTATATCATCCTATTTAGTATCAACGACAAGTCGCTTAAGTACCTTCAGAATCATGAGATTATAATTCCACCTTTCATTTCCATTTTTATCATTTTCAAACTCAATTTATAGAAGAAGTGGTGTAATAGATCATCAAAATACAATATTAAAAGAAACAAGATAAAATATCTCCTTTTCTTTTCAAAGAATTGGCCAAGAATTTAGGCTTAGTTAATGTACGTAAGAAGATAGAATGGGACAGAATTTAAATTGAATGTCTTTATAGGGTATTAGAAGGAGAAATTAATGAAAAGAAATAAGAAGGGAGTGTTGAATGTTGACTAATAATATGTAGAAGCAGTAGTGGAGCCCACATATCTTAAGATTGTTCTTATACTAGTCCATTTCATACTCCACATGCCCCAATAATCATCTTGGCATTCTGTGCCCCCCCCCCCCCCCCAAATATAAATATACATATCATTTACACGTCTGTCAAATGGTGTAACAGATAGTTTCTGTGAGATTGTCCGACTAATATTTTTCGTAAGATGTATTCTAATTATCCATAATCCAGACTCATTTAAAAGAATTTACATAATAAACTTTAAGATCATATCGATTATGGAATGATCTGTTGTAAATGAATTCGTGAGACGGTTTCATATGAGAGTTACTTTGTATATCGATACACAAACACACACCTTTCTCTAAAATGTGGGTGCAGTGTGTGAGAGAGAGGGAAAAATATGGTGTACCAACCAAAGAAATGGACAAACAATCTTTTTAACAAGAATTCAACATCTTTTCCTCGTATTCTGTCTTTTTATCTCTTTATTATTATTACTTGTTTTCCCAATCTCATTTCCTAATTAGATATTTAGATTCCAACTGTTATTATTAACCACAACACAATTTATTTCATACGTCTTCACCGTACGTAACAAACCATATATAATAATTGCGATTAACTTTAATTCTTTAAATTTAAAAAAAAATGGAAAAGAAATATTGTGGTGGAGCACCTTTGTAGTCAATAAAGTCCTATTGAATGGAAAGATAAAATAATTAAACTGAGATCTCAGTTTTAAACAATATGAATTCATGTTGGAAAGATCTCATATGTAATTATATTTTTGGAAAATTTTAAGAGTAGACTAAATATATAGTGAAAATAGTTAAATGACATATAATATTACTCTAGTTGTTTTTTTTTTAAACAATATTACTCTTGTGATATCGTAATAAAAACATTAATTTTTTGGAATAAATAAATCGATAACCAATAAAATAAAAATTAAAAGAAAAAATGTATGTGCTAGATGTAGTTGTGATTTGAATAAGAAATGCATTAATTGTGTAATAATCAAGTAATTGTGTGGAAGAGAAGTACGTAAACCCATCATATGAATTGTGAAGGCACTTATTAAAAAAATTGAATTTCATGTGGCCATAATGAATAATCACTAATTTTATTTCAGAATTAAATCTAAGTAATTGGGTGATTGTTTTAACTTTTAATTGCACCTGTTAAACTGATCATATAGTAGGTATGAGATTGAGTGTCATGTCAACCAATAGAAGACAAGAATTTTAGAGAGAGAGAGAGAGAGAGAGAGAGAGAGAGAGAGAGATTGCCACACCAGACATTTTCAATTGTCTTTTCCAACCCAAATGATGTATAGATAATTACACTGTTTTTTTCTTTGGTATCCATTGTATTGGAATTTGAAGCTCACTTAATTATTTCTCTTTTTTGTTTTTTCAAAGATAAAATTATGACCCAAAAAAAAAAAAAAGAAGAAAAGAAACATAGGGTAATAATATCGTCTGAACCCGCAAAAAAAAAAAAAAAAGTTTTCAAAACCTTTAAATTTAGCTACATGTGAAAAAAAAATACAGTTTAGTTTTCCAATCATGTTCTCTAGGTTTTGATGTGGTTTGAATTAGGATAAAATTTTCTTTTGTTTTTCAATTACTAGAAAAGAATAAAGTTTAAATTGGCTTTATATGAATTTCTATAATAAGTTACTAATTATAAGGAAAATGTGCCAACAAAAAAAAATTGCTTATTTTAAATGCAGGTTAATTATATTTTTTGTTTATAATTATACCTTTATTCAAAAGTACGTACAATATTTTTTGCAAGTCATCAAATTTCATTTATGTTTCTGATCATTATTAATCACATATTTCTTCATGCCAACGTTTGTTGACTACTAACAAGTTTGTTTATATATATAAGACATTACAGAAATTCCAACCAAATCTAAATTCGATCGATTTTTGAAACAAAATTAATGGTTTAAAGATAAAATGGTTTTTGAAACATAACTTTTCTTAAAAACAGGAATATATATATATATATATATAGAAAATGTCACCATCTGAATTTAATTTAATTTTGTTTAGCTGTTACATATATATAGGATACTTTAATTACATCATTATGTAAATACAAATAGCTTAATTAAACCATGAATCAAATGGATGGACCTGATCTTCTAATGGAATTATAATTTCATTTAATTGGCCAAAAATCAATCACAATTGTTACGTATCATTGAAAATAATGACAACTAGCAATTTTCTAACTGTCACGATTAATTAATTCCATTTATTGTTCATTGAAATCACAAGAAATGATTATTTTTTTTTTTGCAGTAATCTCACATTTTGAATGTGAAATCACAAGTTGAGTTTTACTTGCTCCCATTAAATTAAGGAATAAAAACGTTTTTGTGATGAATGGTTGAAATATTAAAAGAGTAAAACACATGAAAAATGACTTGAGTTTTAACAGATAATTAGGAGCAAAAGAGGGACAAAACACACCATCAATGATTCAATGTATGGGAAAAGCTATGTGTTTAGTAATATCAAATTACACACAGTACTTATAATATACATTAATTATATAGTATTAATGTTGCAATTAATTAATTAAATATTTAGTGTGACATCTTGATTCAGTAATGGTTAATTAATTTGGTTATGATTAGGCATGCTAAGGGCCTCATTATAAGCCCTAAAAGGCACATGAAACCACCCACAATAACTTGTTTGGCTCTTTCATTGTTTTTCCATCTTTTTTTTCCAATTTTTTTTTTATAATATTATCTTATAATCAATCTATTTTATGTTCATCTCTGTCCTAACACTACATAGGTAGCCCAAGTTATTTTTTTCTAATATATTCTTATTTGATGTTATTTAATTCATTTGAATTAAGTTTTTCTTCAATTAATAAGATTCAATGAGGGCATAATAGGAATTTCAAGCTACATTATATTCACCTTCTCATTGTTGTACAAATAAAATTGGAGTGTCTTTTTTCCTTTAAAAAAATGGCTAATGAGCTATCTTTTTGGGATGAAGGTATTTTCACATAAATTATTATGAGTATTGAGTTTTATGTGAGACAGTCTCACATATTATCTTACGTGAGACAAAACAATTCATAACTCAAACTTTACAATTCATATATAATTTAATGAAAATGTGTTTGATTTGTGGATAGAAAGTATCAGTCTCACGAAAGCTATTTGTGAGACAGTATCATACAATTTTTTGTGAATGATTAATTCTACATTTGTTGTTATTATCCTCTCATTTTATACATTTCCAAGAATTCTATTACGGGAGAATTATAGAATTCTTACACTTGTGAATTCTCATTCCATGCAATAAACGATGATTATTGCAAGAAGTTAGAAAATGCTTCTTTGCCATTATTTCATGTACATAATTTCACAAAACTCCAAACTACGTTATTATAAACGGAATGATTATTACAATATCCAAACAAGATGGCAAAGAAGAACATCAAGAAAAAACAATAGTTAATCTGTTTGATTTCATTTGGGCATAATTTTTTATCAACATGCTATCCCTGAATTAACTACTTCATTTGTCCCAAAATAAGTGTTATTCGGGACGAAGAGAGTAATGCTTATTTTTCTTTCTTTTATGTTATGTTTTAAGTATAAAAGTTAGTTTTGCTCTATTCTCATTGTATCTAACAGAGTTCCCAAGTAATAAAAATCGTTAAATAATGTGATTAAATAAACTAAACCAAGAAATAAATAAAGAGAACTCGAGCATTAATGACTTATAAAAGATTTTATCCGGATCCATTAGCTTAGTACAAAATAAAAGGTTGTAATTTGGTGAAACATTAATGCTCGATTTTTGTAAAAGAATATTCATAAGAAAATAAAGTGAGGAAGTAGATGATGTAAGCATTAATGGAATTTATTAGAAATAGTATCAACAAATACTTTAACAAACGAAGAGGAAAAAAATAGGAAAAATAACAAATGGATGAAAATAGGAGATAGAATTAGATAATCCAAATCAAGTAAAGTGTAGAATATTTTGTTGGTGAAATTGGGAATGACTTATAGGCCCAATATATGAGTTAGGTTTATCTACTCACAAACCACTTAATAATATGCTTCTTTATTTTCTTCACTCCAACCCTCTCCTCTTTCATTTCTCCCACAATCTTTATCCATATTCTTCATCTTTCCTCCTCAATACAAAATCTTTAATTAAACCATCTCCATGTGTGTTTGTGTGTATAATCATTAGTTTTTATTTTATTTTGTTGTATAGTTATTTTAATTGAAATTAAGAGGTATTGGTATTTTCCCAAAATAATGGAAGGATGTTCGGAAATATTGGTGAAAATATTCATATCATCTTCACTTAATTTGTACTTATATTTATTGGCCGAATATTGGAAGATTGTGATAAATGGACAAATGCATCAACTTTTTAAAATTACATAGACATGGTCTAAGCTAAATTTATTTATTAATGTTAAATTGTTCTAATATCTTATATGAATTCATGTATTTCAAAGCATTAAAAGAAATTCAATATTTTCATACACCAATATTGTGTGCATCTAAAAGCCACTAATTCTGTAAAATAAAAAATTGGCAGAGAAAAAGATATGGTACGAATTTCAAATATTGAACCTTTATACCTTTAATTGTTATCAAGTCCATATATCTCCAAATTGTCTCCTAATTTGAGTGCAAGCACATCAATTGTTATAAAATCGAGCCACTCTTTCAATTGTAAAATTGAGTCCTTGTACATTAAGCTTTTGTTTGAATGAATTTTTGTACTCAGTATTAATATAAAAACTGTATTTTACTGCAGTGAAAGTTCATAAATTAAATTTTTATATATAGAAATAAAAAGTCAAAGAGAGGCATAACTCATAGGAAATTAATATAGAGGAACCCAATGCTTGTGTAGAAAATAAGGGAAAAATTAATATCAAGGTGTAATACAAACTCCTTTTCAATCATTTTGAACGCAAAACAAAACAAACGAGGAGTTGTATGTTTTACGATAGAAAGCCCGTTTTGAGCCACCATAGAAACATAACATTGTGAAAAGGCACATATATTTTCAAAGATATCCATCAACTGAGCAAAAAATTATGCCCCTTTAAACAAATCAACACCAGTTATGGCATTCTTAGTGATAAACAAAAAAACCTTTTATGATTGGAAAATGTTTGGCTTGATAGATTACAAACAAGCCACAAATTAGGTATAAAATTGCTTTTTTACCTAGTAGCTCGTCACTTATTGTTCGAGTGAAGGGTTCACCATTAAGTATCCGTCAAGAGGCAGCTCAAAATTAAAATTGCCTAAAGAGGCAAAGAAGGATACCATGGATGGTGTCCAATCAGAGCCACGCTACACGCTGCAGCTACATTTTCAGCGAAACCTTTTGCTAACTGAATCATAGCTTGGGAGATGAAGCACTGACAGATGAAAGCCAGAATGAGAAATATATACATAGTATATTACTATATAGGATAGGAAACATGACTTGCGAAAAATTCACTCACCATCACCATAAGATGCCATAGTCAGGGGGGAACGCAGAAGCCTTTGTGCTATATCAGCAATATCTTGCCCTGTAACTTCATCAACGACCTTCAAGAAATGACCCACAGGTTTCCTACAAATGCAAAAACCAGGTTAGACATTTTATAATTAGGCAAATTACATATCTTGGGCACTTCTGCTAAAAGGGTGCCTGGCTATGTTAAATCTTACTTCAAACATGTTGAAGTGTGTGGATAAACTATGGTAGTGGAGCTTTTTTAAGATGATAGAGACAGCGGTTAAAATGATTAGATCTAAAGGACTCTGCCAATATAAAATCTTATGTCAAAACAAAGGTGGTGATTCCATTTAGAAAAAAACACCATTTTGTTTTGGAACAAATTAGATATTTTAAAAAGAATCTTTTCCAAACAAATTTGAACAGTTTACGATTTCAAACATCTTATGAGCTGTTTTTGAGAGTTTATAGGATTCAGGCAAACAAGCTCTAGGTAGGCATATCGTCAACAATAAATAAATCTAAGTGCGTATTATGGCATCAGAACGCATCTGATGCTCTGTCAGATTTACAGGATTCAATCCCAAATCTTCAGAATAAGCAGCTCTAATCTTAAATTCAGAAAATTACAAGAAGACACACCTCTCTCCATATGTCAATATCTGTTTGCCTATGTCTTCAGATGCAACCATCTGCAGTCACATTCCACAATGTAAACAGAATATACAAGCACATCAAGGAGAAAAAAAGGGGCAAAGAAAGTATTTAAATAAAGGATACACGAGCACATACTCTGGATTCCAGGTTCATCAGAATAGCAGACTTTGTCGCCTGTTTAGCACGATCTAGTTGTACCTTGTCAACTGCAAAATAAAGAGGGGGGTGGGGGGATAAGGTATGTCCAATGTTGACGGAAAAGAGAGCACATTCCCAACCCCACTAAAAAAATTTGAGCTCTGCTGATGTGGAAGGGTATACGTTCAAGAACGTCATCGTTCAAAAATTAGTATTCAGCATGAAAAAGAGATAAAGGATACTCTTCAAGGATCAACATGCACAAGAAACAGAGTATAACAATGTACAGAAACCAAAAGTTCATGTCAAACCTTCTCCAGGAGTGGTAACAGCAGTGAGCTCTTTAGCAGCTATATCAATGGCATGTACTGCAAAATCAGATCCCTGTATTGAAGAAGCAAAAATTCAGTTCCTGCTCAAAATTGAAAAAAGAAAAGAATATACATAAAGCGGGAGTGAAAGAGCCATTCCTAACATCAGCTTCCCAACCACCTCAACATCATACTAACTATTCATTTTCTGGATTCTTCACAATTAACAAAGCATCCACATACATATTAACAGATAGAGCTTTATGGTAGAACGTGTGTGAAAGAGGTTTGACTTTGCCAGGAACCAAAATCTTCTTTCACAACAATGAAATTGGAAGTTACAATTGATGCTTCTCAATGTTCAATCTCATCATAATCACAATGTTAAGACAAGATAATCAGAACAAATAATTAAAGTGCATGCCCTCTTTCAGCATACAATAAGTAGATTTGAATGAAGAGGGAGAAACTAGTGGAAATAGTGAGAATATTTATGAGTGGGAAGCACTTTCAAAATGATAACATGCATCATTTTTAGTATCATAACCTAGGCTGCATTAGGACAAACAATAAGCCCTAGCTTAATTCCTAATTCCAAATAGTAAAGCTAATATATGATTCCTTACACCTACACCTTATATCATATTCTCCTTCCGATATACCTGGCACATAAAATTGTATTTATCTTTCATTCAGGTGAAAGGCTTCAAGATTACGATAGATAACTTACGACTATGCCTGATATTAATTCTCTTGTGCAAGCATAAAAGTTTGTGGTAAAGCATAATGAAGACATTATAAACCTCATCAAATATACAAGAGTGCTGCCCTTTACAGATACACTACCAAGTAGATCATGTGCTACACCTAAAAGATCACTATGCTTATCTTATCTAGCACTGGTACAATACCAATGAAATAAAGTTACTGAAAAGGGCAATGTTTCTTCTTGGTAAAATTGTCTCAGCACAGGCTATCCAATATATTGAACCTGGAACACATCCTCAACTAGATACGTGTGGGCAGAATACTCCTTCAGCATTAAAATAAAGTTCTGCATCATTTGTTCAAACCCAAGCTTGCATGAAAAGCATCGGAACAAAGAAAGGGCCCTTATTCTCTTAGTAATTTTTATCTTTGGTTCTTCAGGAACAAATTCACATGGTTTCTACTTCTAGCAGCTGAGAATAGTCACACCTCCATCTTATCTCTACGGCTCTACCATCCTAATCTCCTTTGTTATGGCCTATAACTAGATTCACTATCTCTGAACAAACCTATATTGCTCATTCTTAGTTGATTATTGCTACCATCAGTCAGAACCTTGTAAGATTTGCCAAAACTGTTCTCAACCTTTCTTTCAACTATATTGCAGAAAATCTCGCTTGATTGGAAAGTTGATGCATTAGTAGACATATAAAATACCAAATAAGATGATGTTTAGAATCATAAAATTTGTGGTAAAAGATCACAGGTCAAAAAGGATATAGGTAAACACCAAGACAAAAGTATGAATCATGCTGAGATAGATGACAAGGAAGTCATCTTTCTAAACTCAAATAGAGTAGAGAACAACAAGATCAATGATCACCCAAGCAGTTACAGCCTACTATAGACAAATACTTTCCATCAACAGGATCTGTTCAAAGCTGAAATTTGAGCAAAAGTTGAAAAGGCTTACTGAGGTTCCTTGAATTCCAAATAATCCACTATTGTTGAAGATGCTGTTGAATGCAGAAAAAGACTGAATCTCAGGATACTGATTCAGTACACGGAGATCTGCAAAGAAGTTAATCGTATAAATCCATCAAAGTCTACTTGCACAAACTCATCCAAATACAAAACAAATATATGAAACTGATAAATGATGGTAACATAGAAGCAGGAACTCCTTGATATGGAGCAACAATTGAGGCCTTACAATGTTAACATATGAATACATATCTGAAACCACTAAAGTTGAGACATGCTTACACATAACACATGATCTCAGTTATACATCAAGATCAACATGCAGAATAAAATCAGCTTTAACTTACATAATCTAGAGTACATCCCCTTTCCAGGACCACCGGCTGAGAAAGATCCACCTCCCCCCATGAGCATCTAAAAGATGATACAACAAAAATCTTTTTAAGATTTCAAACAAAAAGATTAAAAAGTAGGCTGCAATAAAGCAAAGTCCACAAGCATTAATGGACACAACAATGTGATAGATAAAGGAAATCTGTGAAAAGGAGATCTTTCAGTTACTTAATTGTTCACTAGATAAAAGATTTGCTCATACATTTTGAAAATTGAGAATGGTAACACATCTAGAAATCAGAAAATGAGTAAGGAAAAAAAAACAAAAAAAGTGGGAAAAAAAAGAGTGAATCAATGAGTGAACCTGTAGAACAGTCAATGTTATAGCATCCTTTTCATGGAGCCAACCACCAGGAAGTTCGAAGGCGAGAGCAAAGTGAGTGATCTAGCACCCCAAACAAACAAATGTTAATGTTTTGAAGCCAAAATTTAGAGAACATGCAAAATATATCAATCTAATTATGGTCTTTTCTGATACACACCCCTGAATCACCTTGACGACGAAAATCACCTCCAGTATATTGTGGCTTTGGCTGCGGAGGACGAGGCACAGTGGGTAGATCAGAAAGGAGTGGTTCTGCATATTCCAACAACTTATCATGGTCTACACCTGATGCAGCAAGAACCATCCTAGAAGCAGTGTAGTTATCCTACACACCATGATAAACAATTAAAATAAATAATTAATAATATTAATAAAACATTATCAAATATCACAGATAAGCTAGAAACCAGAAAAAGAAAGTGAAATCTATAGGTAGACATACAGCAACAAACTCCTCTAAAACAGTACTGCTCAATTGGTTAACAGCAGATTCTGAAGCCAAAAGACCATGTGCATAGGGACCACTGTAGCCAGTTGAATGAATGGCCTCCAACAACAAGTGGTGAGGGTTTTTGGAGCTTTCACTAATATCAGAGCTCACCTTGTGCAGCTGTAAAGGGATCAACATATGTTATAGCAAGATAAGCAAAGAATTGTGAGAGGAAAAAGCCAAATATGCAGAAGACAGAACTTACCTGTTCGCTAACTTCCCAATCCAAAAATGCAGGGTTTCTAACACAGTCAATAAGGAGCTCCACCATTTGAGGAACATAGGTTTTTAATGCATCATAGTTATAACTCATATGCTCCCGAGAGCCTGATGCACTCACATTTCCACCAATTGCCTCCACTTCTCGTACAATACGCAAGTGGCTCCTGTTAGTGGTACTTTTGAAGGCCATACGCTCCAAAAGATGTGTTGCCCCAAATGAAGACGGTGTTTCATACATTGAGCCACAATCAACATACAAGCCAATTGAAGCAGCAGGGTTCTGTTCAACAAGAACAATCAACAACATTACTATGAGAGGTGTCAGTGATGACTCTTGCTCTTAGTAATAAAGTAAAACATGTCAAATAATACCATACCGCTGATGTTTCAGAGGCAATCTTGAGACCATTTGGAAGAGTGGTTATCCTAGTTTTTCCAGGCTCAACATGGTCTGGAAGTGGAGAGGGAAGAGCAACGTCCTTAAGTGGGAAGTCCAAAGGTGGAAGGGAGGATGACCGCTCACCCGTCAACCAACCAAAGAGACCTCCTGATGATGATTTGCTCACTACAGCACCTGTAGTCGCATATCTAGCCCATCCTCTGTGAACTGTTTGGTCCTGTCAGGGATAGATTAAAGTTCAGCCATTGCATTTTTCTTACATAGGATAGCTAAAATTCTCTTTCTACAATCATTCTGATAGTGAACACAGTACCAAAGTAAGAAAAACAACTTTAAGCATTTAAATAAAATAAAAAATTCAATGACGTGATTTGATGATATGGTCCTATACTAGTATTAACATCAATAACTAGTTAAATGCTCCTAGTTACAATTTCCTGAACTAAGCCATTGTTGCAATGATAAACCCCAAATTCCACAGGCACAAACACAACCCAGACTTTGCAATCTTCAGCAGCAAATAAAAAATCCCAAATTCCAAACTAATTGGCAGCTAAAGATTCTGTTTTTATGAGAAACAAATAACATCAAATCAAAGTGAAAAACAAAATGCTCCCATTAGAGACTACACTACTTCAACAGCTATCTAATCCTAATAAGTTTCTGAATGTTATCATAAGAAACATATCAATCAACAAAAAATTGAAACCAAAGACTAAGGTATGTGAAACTATTGTATATAAATTAATAGGCAAACAACTTTCAATGCTTAGGATCAAGTATTAAGATAATAAAGATTCAGTTTTTACCAAAACATCATATTAACACCAATAAAAAGTGAAACCACAGACTAAGATAAATGCTCCTTAGAAATGTGTATAGTTTCGTTGACAGCTTTCTTATGCCCATAGTTTCACGTTTAGCTATTAAGGATTCGATTCAATTCAATTCTTCAATAACAAATAGCAGCATTTTCAGTCTCCGAAAAACCATCAGATCTGATCATTATAATAACAAATACAGCGAAGGTACATATAATATCAACGAGCAAAAATGCGTGGTGCGTGTGTGTGTAGATAGGGTTAAGACGATGGAAGGGATTAGGACAGACCTTAAGAGCCCTAGCTCGCGACGCCGCCGTTCTGTACATACTGTAAATTGGATTATGAATCGATAAATTGTAGCCAATGCGGTGTTCTGTGAGGGTTTGTTATAGCGCAGAGAGAGAGAGAGAGAGAGAGAGGACAACGGCGAGGTTTTGTGCAAGGAGACGGACCTGTCAAATACAATACCAACCCAACTGATGATTAACGGGTTCTCGGGTTCAATTCATCAATATGGGTTAAGTATTTCAATCATGGTTTGGTTCAAGTGATTAATATTATGTGATGTGCAAATGTACCAAATTGTCCTTAATCTTTCTAGTAAATTTCCAAATTCGTTTGTTTTTAATTTTCCTCTAATGAATTATAGAATAATGGAAGGAATAACATATTCCTCGTTTCTCATTTCTCTTGAGAGGTTGTTACATAACGAACTCTATTAACAACATTTTAACAGGACTATTTTAACGGCTGATGCGACGGTGAAGCGGTTCACTTTTCATTGCGCACAACTCTCCATGTTCTTACTTCATTTCTTTTCTTAGAAAGATTTCCAAAAGTTGAATTCTCGATTGATTTAATTCTTATTACATACTACATAACATTTCAGAACAGTAGGAAAAAAAAAAAGGACAAAAGAATAAACAATAATAAAAGCAAAATGATAATTTCATATCTTAATTAATGTTTGGGTTTATCAAAGTTATGTTATATAAACCCACCAATATTTGGGTTAAATCACTAGACTACAAAACCGGCCCAACATCAATGAAGACCATAAAGTAATCAAGTCGAGTTTGGTTTAGGTTAAATTTAATTGCTGTTGATTTCGTTATAATAAAAAAACATTTCATATAAGTAATTAGGGTTATACTCAATTGGTTAATAATAATACAATTTTTGCAAAATATAATAAGAAATCTCAACTCAAACATTTCAAATGGTTAAGGATATCAATCCAAATCGAAAGTGATTGAGATTTACGTCTACCCTTGGTACGAGTATATAATATACGATCATGATGTAAGTTCAACACTACTTAAAAAAATATTGCATCTAAGTCTTTCATTGCTCAAAATAAATGATTTATGCATGAAATTTGAGGTATATATGCTAAAATGCATAAAATCATCCCTCTATTTTCTCAACAAAAATACATTTTTCAAATTTCAAAAATTTCATGAAATTTCATATAGACAACAATGGAGAAAATGAAATCAAATTAAACTCAAATTAAACACATTGTGAAATGAAATCCATGTAGTTATAATATAATTATTTGGTAAGCTTATTTTCAGAGTTTAAAGGCTTTCAAATCTTATAAGATATTTTTAGAGCTTGTACGGTGTTTATGTTAGTTTAGAAATAAGTTGTTTGAAGTGTTTGGAGAAATAAAATGATGGAGTTTATAAGACCAAAGATGGATTTAGAGGGGGGGGGGGGGCAGTCGCCCCCCTTGGATTTTTATAAAATTTCAATTTATATATGAACTTTGTTATTTAGATATTTAATTTTTAAGAGTTCGCCCCCCTTAAGTTGTAATTAAAAATATTATTCAGCAGTGAATCAATGATAGAAAATAAAATTGTGATAAAATCGGAGTAATTTGTGAATAACTAGTCCACAATTTGTTAAATCATATTTAATTTAATTGTAGTAAATTAATAATTTAAATAAATTTACAACTTATGAGACACAATTTTAGCCCAAATGCCCAAACTACAAGCCCAATTTATTTATAATATTTCATAACTTATAATTTTGAAGTCAATCTTGTCAAATTCAAATTTTCTATCTCAATTCTCAATTCAATAATCATTTTGGGTGCACATGATCTATCATTCAAGTAAAATTCAACATATTTTCAGAATTTCAAGTCAAAAGGTGAGTTATAATTTTGAATTCATATTTTATATCACTTACAAATGTGTTATTCTAACTTAGATGAATTCATAATCATGAATGATGAGTAATGAGTTTATTGTTTCCTTCCTCGATTTTTGGATCATGTAGTAGAGGCAATGAGTTTGTAGCTTAGCACATTATTATTTTAAAAAAATTGAAAACAAAAATTAAGAAAGGCATTAGACAGCCCACAGCAAAGCCACATAGATTAATTAAAAAACAGAGCCTTGAGAAAGGCATTAGGGGATCGAATGATGGAGATGAAAAGAATTTATGTTAATTATTTTGTCATATATTAATATATATAATTTATAAATATATATGTGATATGTGTATTAAAAAGTGTTGGGTTTCTAATTTTTAAAGCATTTCATTGTATATCAGAATCTCATATTCTCATGGGCAACAAAAAAGATTGATTCTTTTTTCAAGAAAAGATATCCTGAAATCAATAATAATTCTCAAATTGCACAACCTTCTATTGAAGTCAATGATCAAATACCTAATGGAAGATTGTGAAGACACGACTTAGGAACAAAATGGAAGATGATTTTATTTCGATTTACTTGGTCACATATATCGAGAAAGAGATAGCTCGAGAATTTTCAATATATAAATTCTATCATTAATGATTTTGATCTCTTGAAACATCGCATAGTACAATTCAAGATGTCGAACTTAGAAAAATAGAATGATGGTTTATCTTTTGTATAGACTTTATGGTATATTGTAGAAGAAAAATGTTTTATCAAATTATGGATGTCTATAAGTTACTTCTTTTCAATAACACTATATTTTAGTATTATATATTCATAAATTTTAAATTGGGAACGTTTTTTGAATAACACTACAAAATGAAGATTTCCGCCCCCCTTGAAACAAAATTCTGGATTCGTCGACAATGAAAATTGTGTAATTTAAATGATCATATTTGAAGGTTTTTTAAAAAAATAAAGTCTTATTTTAGAAATAAGTTGAAATGTTAATATATATTTTTTCTGAAAAAGAGCTTATAAGCTCCTAAAATCAAAATTTTGAATGAATTAAAAGATCATATTTTTAAAATCTAGCTCAACATTTCTGAGGAACTTATAAGCTCTTAAAGATCTTATAGGATGTTTTAAGGAGCTTGTAAGCTCAACCAACTACATGTACAAGGTATGTATTATCTTAATAGAACTTATTTGGAAAATCTTCGTATTTTTAGCAGTATTATATAATACTTGAAATATTAATTCATACTTAATCAAACTTAAATATTGTTTAGAGAAACACATAGTTTTAAATAATAAATTAATGAAAATTGGGAAAAGTATTTTACATAGCGGATATACTTATTACTCTGCCAAAAATTCCTGCATTAGTTAACTTATAGATCATTTATGTCATCAATAATATTGTAGACGTATGAAATTTAAAACATTATACCTCTATATAATATGTTTATATACCACTTCTATCTAAGAGATTAGTATATTATAAAATAAAATAAAAAAAAGGCCCCATGTACATATGTATGTATACTATTAAATAAAATCTAATCACGATAAACTCTTGCTGATTACCAACATATTTTTCCATAGTAACCTAAAAACTCCGTCGACAATCATATTAACGATGAATTTAACAACCAAAAATTTCGTCGTTGATAATTTTGTCAGTAACATTTTCGTGACCTCCCCGTTGAGGGCTGACTAGGCCAACTCGACAGCTAATAGTTGACTTCCTGATCAATCACCTACCAGACCATTTCAATCGTTTGGAACTGACCATCCAGTCAAGGGTCGACCAGACCAGCTCAGCCGTCGGGAACTGACCTCTCAACCGACAGCCTACTACGCCAGAATTGTGTTTCCCTCTCAAATGTTGTATCAGAATATGTAGCGACTTATACTCAATTGATTTGAGTAAAACACATGCTGATGATTATTGTAATGTTGATATGCTGATCATATTTTGTGACAATTTGAGTGCTACTACCTCCGTCCCATGATTTTTAGCCTACTTTGACCTGGCACAGATATTAAGAAAAACTATTGACTTTGATTGGATGTGTTATTTTAATATTTTTGAGTGGCAATTTTGTAATTTAAACCAACTTTTTGAGTGCAAAAGTTGTAAAATGAAAGAAATGGAGGGGTAAGAGAGTAAAATTTTCTTTGCCATTTTAGGGCTGGCAGATTTAATTGGGATAAACGAAAATGACAAGTAGGCTGAAAATAGTGGGACGGAGGGAGTATATATTAACATTTCAGCATGCATCAACACCGCTTTTTGAGAGACTTTGTTGAAAAACAAGTGATTAAAATCAAGTAACCAGGGATATTGTGGATGAGTTTGAAAGTTGAGTAACTAGGGCACTGACGCTCATTATGATGATGCACTTTATATTAAAAGACAATCTACTAAACTCATCCTAAAAGCTTAAAAGTGAGTAACTCGGGAGATGGTGCTCATTAACTATGACGATCTACCATTGTCAAAAACTTGTTGAGCCTAAGACATGTGAATGAAATAAAATCGTCTCAACCGTTTATTTAATTTAATAGTTTAAATATATATAAAACCACAAATTCTTGAGAGCTTGATCTCAGAATAAACTTATCAACTCTACAATTTTTCTATACGCTTACATGAAAATATATTAAGTATCTTTGCAGGGGGTGTGTCTGACTAGATTTGTTCATCTAGCTTCTTGAGAAAAGGGATTGAGCTTGGTACAAAGGGCTACTTATGGGAACCCAGATGTGTGTTTTGCAATGGTTATTTCTATCGATACAAAGTTCTTTTGCAATTGAATGATAGGAGTGATGTTTAGTATTACACTTCTGAACATGACCGTAAATATTGAAGGGAGATTCAAATTAGAATATATTTACCTCATCAACCACAATTGCTTTGTTTGACTTGCAACTTGAAAGATGAATTTTTGGAGATACATTGTGGTTTTATAGTTAGCGTAATCCGGGCTTTCATATCATAGTGTAATTCATAAATTATAACATGAATTGTGAAGAAATACATATGTAATATGTATGAGAATAAAAAACAATCTTACTTAAGTGTATGAGAATTCAGAATTAATTCCATACATTGCACGGACCTTCCACTAGTAGATATATAAAAAAACAAGAGTAAGTCTCATGTGCATTAGGTGCATGGATCTAAAATTCATGCAACCGGGTTGGATCCAGGTTATCCGACCCGCTTTTTTTTTTTTTTCGCACAACATTTTTAAATTTTGGTCATGACTTTTACTTATGTTAAGGATACCTTTATGTAATGTTTAAGGATACATTTAGGTTATATTAAGGATACGTTTATGCCCATATTTCATACATTTACGTTACGTTAGACATACCTTTAGGTTATGTTAAGGATACATTTAGGTAATGTTTAGGGATACATTTACGTTATGTTAAGATATCTTTATGCCCAAATTTTATACACTACGTTACGTCAGACATACCTTTAGGTTATGTTAATGATACCTTATCCATAACATAGTTGTGTTACACATTTTGTACATAAATGTATATTTAACATAACATAAAAGTGTCCTTAACATAACCTAAATGTATCTTTAATATAACGTAAATGTATGTGATCTGGAGCGAATTTTAAGGGTATCAAATCAGGATTTCAAAGGAACCTGGAATCACGATTTCAAAGGTATCTTTAACATCACCTAAAGGTATCCTTAATATAGCCTAAAGGTATGTTTAACATAACTAAAGATATCATTAACATAACCTAAATGTATGTTTAACATAACCAAAAGGTATTCTTATATGTAATCTGAAATCATGATTTCAAAGGTATCCTTAACATAACTAAAAGTATCCTTAATATAACTAAAAGGTATTCTTAACGAGTGAATTTGAATGAATTTGAGCGCATCCACCCAGGAGCGTGCATGAGGGCGCATGAGACGTGCATGGGAGCACGTACACGTGCGGGTCGGGTCGGGTGCACAAAAGTTTTTGTGAAAAAACAAGCTTCCTCTTGAAAAGCACCAAAGAGAAAATAATTGAGCCATTTTCATTCAGTTTGTTAGGTAAAGAAATAAATTAGGTGTGCATAAAGGTGTGGATGTATGTATAGGCGGCTTTTGAGTTTTCAAATAATATAAACGTGGAATTAAAAAGCAAGTGTCATGCATTGCTTACTTATTGGCCTCACTAATAATGCATCCATATTTATCATTTATGTCACACTACATATGCTTAGCAATATATTCAAAAAGTTTAAGAGACTAGCCAATTAATCTATATTACAATACTATATTTAATTTAATAAAAAGATTGTACTAGAAAGTGTTTAAAAAGCATGTGGAAATCTTTAAAAAAAAAAAAACCAGCAATTTTGGAAATGATTATATCATGATTTAATTAGAATTATATAAATCTTGACTTTATATGACGAAGCCCAATCCATGCTGTCCGGCCCAATATATCGGCTCACCTCAGCCTAGAGTTAAGTTTTTTTTTTTTTTAACTCGGCTTCCTATTCTTAGGGTAGCCCATCTATTTGGATGGAACTTTTAGAGTTTGTTAGGGTACATCTTGGTGAAGTTTGTTGGAATTTTATCCATAAATAATATATGCATCTTTTAAAAAAAACTGCAAAGTTTATTTTAAATTTTGATTTAAACTAACATATTTGTATGTTCAAAAATTTAATTCTACAACAAATTCTATTTATACACACATTTAAAATTAACAACTCGAATTTATTTGCTACTTAGAAAAAAAGAACACTACCATGCTTGCATTGCTAAGTGGTCCATCCATATTGAGAGAAGAAAATCCAAAATACTATCAAAGTCAAAACAAATATGGTTAACATAATAATTGAGAATTCAATGTTTTTGAAAAAGAAAGAAAGAAATAGTCAAGTTGTGTCATTACTCAATACATAATATTTGACCATAGCAGCTCCAGCAGGCCATGCAGGGCAGAAGCGTAATTTTCCATAATTAATATGGGTATTTTAGTAAAGTCAATATAAATTAAAGTTTAGGGAAAAAGATTTTTTTTTTCTTTTGAATAGAACTTCATTAATTAAAGAAATCGAGAATACAAGGAGGTGGAAAATCTCATTCTGAAAGACTAGCATAAGAACGAGAGCACTTTACTAAGCGATGGACAATCACATTGACTTGTCTATATACAAAAGCGACTTTGACATTAATCAAAGAATCGAGCAAAGACCGACACTTCTCAATAATCATACCAAACTCAGTTATATCATGCAAGGGAGAATTAATAGCATCCATAACTCCTTTAGCATCAAGCTCCACAATAATGTTTTGAAGATTGAGGCTTCGAATCCATATGACAGCTTCAAAGAGACCCAGAGCTTCGGCCTCCTTTGGCTGAACAATACCACTTGTATAACAAGATTTTTAGTCCTATAATAGGGAAAAAGATTTTTAGTCCTATAAGTTTGGTACACTGGACTATTTGTCTTTTATCTTTCACATTTTAATTTTTAGTCTTTTATATTTAAGGATTATGATTTTTAGTTCTTTAATCTGCTATAGCAGATAACTTTTTGGTTTAAATTAAACATCATTTTTAAATTGAAAAACACTCAATCTTTTTAATCACAAATTTGTATTTTTCATCTAACATATCTAAATTTATTTATAATTTAAAAAAATCATTTTTCATCTCGATACATGGGTTATAATATTTTTTTATTAATTATTAATGTCAATAATATAACATTTTGAACTTAAATAAAAAAAGGTTTATTTTTAATTATTAATATTACTTTAGGAATCTTTATCTTTATCTTTGTCTTTATATATATAAAAACACAAACATTGCTAAAAATAGTAAGGTAAAGGTTTTCCCGCAAAAAATACATTACCAAAACAGGAAATAATTTTTTATTTAATAAATATAAATCATATTTGATATATATTATCTTTCTCAAAGTGATGTCATGAAATTTTCGTAATGGAAATGTATGAAATTACTCTCTAATCAATAGTTATAAGAAAGTAAAATTTGGCATTAAGATCTTAAATTTGAGAAAGATCTTCTTAATTTGACATTATATTTAATTTCATATAATGCATATATGTTAATATTGTAAAAAATTTAATGCCAAATACGGTAAGTCAAACACATATTAGTGCATATATATATATATATATATATATATAGGTTAATACTATAAAATTCGAGAAAGATCTTAAAACATAATATTAATGCATGTCATTCTCAAAATTATGGCATGATATTTTATTAATTTATATAGTTATAAGAGAGTAAAATATAATATACACATTGTTTTTAATTACAAATTTTTTTTATCTTCCATTATTCATATAAATTATTCTACATTCTCAACATACACATAATTGTATTCCATTTTTATTACATTAACTCTTTTTATTAGATAAACTATCGAAAGCAAATCAAATATATCTTTATATATAAAAAAATAATAAATAATAAATCATGAAATATTATTTATTTATTAAATAAATGATAAATAATAAATCATGTTTAATGATGTGTGTGAGTGTCAAGGATGAAAATATCGCGAAATATCGCGGATATATCGCGGATATATCGCGGATACGGATATTGCGATACGGATATTGGGTGTTAATGTTTTTTTTCCTGGGTATCGCGGATATTTCGCAAAATATCGCAAAATATCGATATCGATATCGATATCGGTTCAGTGTAGTTTAAAATTGGATGGAAATTGGGAAATATCGGGATATATCGCAAAATATCGCATGTATATCAAAATGAGCGATTTTGATTCGCAAAATTGAACTATGTGATTTTTTTCCTTACATTGTATTATGTATTGTGTTTGATATTGAAAGTAATATATTCTCCTCACATCAATCTTTCATTCACGGATATAGCCATATTTTGTGGCTTTTTTAAATTTACATTCCTTTAACCAATTATTACTTCATTTACTTCTTTTTTTTTCTAATTTTTTTGCATGATATATTTCTTTATATATATATATATATATATGTTGAAGGCAAGTAAACATTTTCTATCATACAATTTAAGGTTCAAGGTATGATATTCTCTCATATCAATAACTCTCTCTCAACATTTTTGATTAAATTAATTTCAATTATTTACTTTATAAATTATGACTATTTTAATGTATCTAATTTATTTATTTATTTGGATATAGGGCATTGACATTGGAGAGGAAATACTTGCACCACTATATATATATCACTCAATTGTCATTTTGAAGAACTACGAATTGGTATGTAAATTTAATCCTTTTTTTTTTTTTTCATTTTAGTTGATAAAACTAGCATTTTATTGGTATATTGTAAATTGTTATGTTTAATTGTGCTAATTATGTATATGTTAGGTGAAGCATTTAGTTAACTTATAGAATTTTATTATAAAATCATAATTTTACAATTAATTATTTTATAGTGAAGCTAGCACGTAAAATGTAATGTTGTAATTGTGTATTTACAATTAATTGTTATAATTAGTTTTAGTAAAATTTTAATAGTGCTAATTATGTATATGTTGGTATCAGTACTGCTTGGATCAAGATGACATTTCATCTACTATGTTTGAACCTCATAGGTCATCCTTTTGGTACTAGTGTATTGTATGATGTAATTTTAGTAATTTTGTCTTGTATTATGTAATATATTATCATTTTTCATTCGAAAAACAGTATTTATAATGCTTATTATCTATATGTTAGTTTTAAATATATTATTTTAATGTGATTTTGAGTGGAATATATGTGTAATGAAGTGTAAAAATAATCCCTAAAACTTCATATTAAATTTCCAAAATTTTAATAAGATTTCCGTTGTTTTTTCAAATTTTTTGCGATATCGATATGCGATATCGATATCGACATCGATATATCCGTAAAATCAAAGTTGCGATACAACATGCGATATCGATATTTTCATCCTTGGTGAGTGTATATATATGGAAGTGATATAACCAAAAAAAATTCACTTATTGTCTATATGGTAAGTCAAATTTGGTTATTCAATTCCAATTGATATATTTATGATATGATTTAAACAATGTGTATATATATATATATATATATTAATAATTACATCAAATAATATCATATATGAACACATCTATATCATTATGTATAATGTCATATAAATTATATATATGATTCTAATATGCATATAAAATGATATATATATATATATATATAATGATGTAAAGTCAACTATTAAACATATCTAAAATATTTTTCCATTTTTATTGAAACTTTTTTTATTTATTAAATAAACTATTAAAATCAAATTAAATATAACAAAACTTATTGTATATATTGTTTACAATGAATGACCTTATATCAAGAAATGACATTATTTTGGCAAATGTTAAACACTATGACAATTATTTAGTTCACATGTTCGTGATATGTCTCAATTAGAAGATGAACTAATTACTTTTATTTTTATTCAATATTTCCATATTTAGAATGATAATTTTGATAAGTCAAATTATTAATAGCTAGATTCCAATAATTATGAGGAAGACATATACACATATACATAAAGTCAATAATTAGATAATTTTAAATATGAAGATTAAAAGATTTGGTAATAATCTTTATATATATAAAACAACTAGTATAAGGCTCGTGTAATACACGGGTTCAAATAATTTAATTTAATAAATGAAGTAAAAAAATTATATAGAAAAAATTTATGATTTTGTATCCATCTAAGTTAATATGAAATATAATGTAATTTTAATTAATATATTATTTAATTGTTGAAATAAATATTTCATAATGTGTGTAGATAAATTATATTGTATACATAATAAAAATATTAAATAAATTTTAAATATATTATTTCACAATTACATATTTCTAGTGAAGAAAGAATCTTACATATATAAAAGGATAGATTGACACATCTAAAAAAAATGTTCATTATGACATAAGTTATATATATATATATATAGTTTGTATTGAAAATTTTATCAATAATTTTATTCAATATTTTAATTTTTTTAATTATATATATATTTATATATATCTAAAAAAAATATCTATATTTATAAGATAATTTATTTATATAGAAAAAAAAAAGTTCATGTGAGAAATAATTGTTCGAGCTTCGTATTAGTGTCATGTGACACTTTGGTCCTTCTTTTATATATAGATGTGTGTGAATAACATATTCAAATTATTAAATAATTTTTCAATGTATGATTTCAATATTATATATTTCTAATGAAGAAAAAATAGTACATGTATACATTGATAGATTGTCACATTTGAAAAAATTGGCTCATTATAGCATAAGTTTTTTTTAGTTTGTATTGAAAAAATTATCAATAATCTTTTTTGATATTTTAATTTTTTAATTATATATATATAAATATATACACATATATTAATCTTTATATATATTTAAAAGATATCTATATTTATAAGATACTTTATTTAAATAGAAAAAACATTTAACGTGAGAATTAATTGTTCGAGCTTTGTATGAGTATCATGTGACATTTTTTTGTCCTTCTTTTATATATATAGATGTATGTAAATAAATTATATATATATGTATATTGTCTACATATTAAAAATATTAAATAATACTTAAATATTACTTTTTTCTAGTGAAGAAAAAATTTTACATGTATAAAATGATAGATTGTCGCATTTGAAAATTTTGGTTAATTTATTATAGCAAAAAAAAATTTATAGGAAAAAAGTTTTTTCTTTTTTATAGTTTGTACTGAAAAAATTATCAATAATATTTTCAATATTTTAAAATTTTTAATTATATATATATATATATTAATCTTTATATAAATCCAAAAGATATCTACATTTATAAAATAATTTTGTTTAAATAGGAAAAAAAACATTTCATGTGAGAATTAATTGTCCAAGCTTTGTATGAGTGTCAATAGGTGCTTTTGGTCCTTTTTTTTATATATAATATATGCAATATAATGTAGTTTTAGTTAATATATTATTTACTATTTAAATATTATGTAGTTTTATGTATAAAGATTTTATATATAATGTAGTTTTATAATTACTCTTGGTTTAGGTAGTTTTATATATAAAGATTTTATACATATATAAAATGATAAATTGTCACATTTGGAAAATTGGTTAATTTATTATATTATGAATTATTTTTTATAGTTTGAGAAAATTATCAATAACCTTTTTTGGTATTTTAATTTTTTAATTACTTATATATATGTAGTAATTATATGTACATATATATGTAAAAGACAATTATATTTATAAGACAATTTATTTAAATACAAAAAGGAAAAACAAACATTTAATGTTAGAATTAATTGTCCAAGCTCTATAAGAGTGACATGTGGCACTTGTAGTTATTGTTTTATATATATAAAGATAACCACAAGTGTCACATGACACTCTTATAGAGCTTGGGCAATTAATTCTAACATTAAATGTTTGTTTTTCCTTTTTGTATTTAAATAAATTGTCTTATAAATGTAATTGTCTTTAATTTACATATATATGTACATATAATTACTACATATATAAGTAAAAAATTAAAATATCAAAAAAGGTTATTGATAATTTTCTCAAACTATAAAAAATAATTCATAATATAATAAATTAACCAATTTTCTAAATGTGACAATTTATCATTTTATATATGTATAAAATCTTTATATATAAAACTACCTAAACCAAGAGTAATTATAAAATTACATTATATATAAAATCTTTATACATAAAACTACATAATATTTAAATAGTAAATAATATATTAACTAAAACTACATTATATTGCATATATTATATATAAAAAAAGGACCAAAAGCGTCACATGACACTCATACAAAGCTTGAACAATTAATTCTCACATGAAATGTTTTTTTTTCCTATTTAAACAAAATTATTTTATAAATGTAGATATCTTTTGGATTTATATAAAGATTAATATATATATTTATATATAATTAAAAAATTAAAATATTGAAAAAGATTATTGATAATTTTTTCAGTACAAACTATAAAAAAAAAAATTTCCTATAAATTTTTTTTGCTATAATAAATTAACCAAAATTTTTAAATGCGACAATCTATCATTTTATACATGTAAGATTTTTTTTCTTCACTAGAAAAAAGTAATATTTAAGTATTATTTAATATTGTTAATATGTAGACAATATATATAATTTATTTACACACATCTATATATATAAAAGAAGGACAAAAAAATGCCACATGATACTCATACAAAGCTCGAACTATTAATTCTCACATTAAATGTTTTTCTATTTAAATAAAGTATGTTATAAATATAGATATCTTTTAAATATATATAAAGATTAATATATGTGTATATATTTATAAAAAAATTAAATATTGAAAAAGATTATTGATAATTTTTTCAATACAAACTAAAAAAAAACTTATGTTATAATGAACCAATTTTTTCAAATGTGACAATCTATCAATGTATACATGTACTATTTTTTCTTCATTAGAAATATATAATATTGAAATCATACATTTAAAAATTATTTAATAATTTGAATATGTTATTCACACACATCTATATATAAAAGGACCAAAGTGTCACATGACACTAATACGAAGCTCGAACAATTATTTCTCACATGAACTTTTTTTTTCTATATAAATAAATTATCTTATAAATATAGATATTTTTTTAGATATATATAAATATTAATATATATATAATTAAAAATTTTAAAATATTGAATAAAATTATTGATAAATTTTTCAATACAAACTATATATATATATATATATATATATATAACTTATGTCATAATGAACATTTTTTTTAGATGTGTCAATCTATCCTTTTATACATGTAAGATTCTTTCTTCACTAGAAACATGTAATTGTGAAATAATATATTTAAAAATTATTTAATATTTTTAATATGTATTCAATATAATTTATCTACACACATTATGAAATATTTATTTCAACAATTAAATAATATATTAATTAAAATTACATTATATTTCATATTAACTTAGATGGATACAAAATTTTAAATTTTTTCTATATAATTTTTTTACTTCATTCATTAAATTAAATTATTTGAACCCGTGTATTACACGGGCCTTATACTAGTATATATAAAAACACAATGGTTTTTAAAAACAGTAAGGTAAAAATTTTCCTGCCCAAAACACATTTCCAAAACTGGTAATGTTTTTTTATTTAATATAAATAAATAATTAAATAAGTATCATAATTCTCTTTATATATATATATATATATAAGAGGAAAGTTTATGGTAAATCCAATGTTTTAACATATTTAGATTCCAATTTGTGAATTTATCAAATCGGTAAGTCGGACTTATCAATTATTAAATGATGAAAATGGATACGGTAAAAAATATTTAGGGAAGTCAATTGTGAGGCTTTATTTTTGTATGATAATTTTATATATATAATGAATTTCCCGCCCAAACTTCATCTTAAATATAGAAATTTGTAAATAATATATAAAAATTTAAATTGTTAAATTATATATGTGATGAAAAGATTAATCCATTTGTGATAAATTGGGAAAAAAGAAACGTTTCCTCTAATCATATATGGTAAATGTAATAATATTAAATTATGGTAATTGATTATTAAAATATCAAATTTATTATTTGTGAATTAACTTTATTCCAAAATAAAGGTTTGACATATTCCGTCAAAAACCAAAATCTAATTTTGGAAAAAAAAAACTGATTTAGTGTAGTTACGTGATAAATATATCCAATTTAATCCCATAAATATTAAAAGTCAACTTTATGCAATTAAATCATAAACAATTTTAATAGGAAAGATGTTATGCTTTAAATATTTGTTCATATCCAAAATCTAAGAATATGTGTGATTTCCACGTATCTAAAGTTACATTGGAAAATTATGTTTTGTTGTAATTTAATATTTAATAAAATATTTTCTAATAATAATCATGAATGTATTATTATAAATAAAATTTAGCAAAATGAAAATTTTCCCAATGTTCTGATCTTAATAACAAAATTCATTTTTTCAAATTTTTTACAATTTCCATTTATTATGGGAACTTTAATATGTAGGAATACAAAATTTCAGGAAAATGACAAAAAAAAATATATATATATATATACACAAATTTTTTGTTCAAAAAATTAAATAAGAATATTCGATTTTGTGATTTAAAAATAAATAAAGTAGTTAACATAGTATATATTGATTTGAGAGAGAATATGTTTACACATTTGAAATTATATTTGAATTCAATTCATAAATCAAGCATGAATTTTTTTTATATTTTGCTTGAATTGTGGAATTTGTACTTAATTTGTGAAATTTGTTTTCTACAAAAAGTCAACTGGACATTCATATATATCTAAATATTTCCAAAACTAATTAAAGTAAGAAATACCTCTAATTTAATATGTCATATTGCATTATAATTTCCATACGTTTATTACTTCCCAAACATTTTACATAAGAGAGAAGTGAATTCGGAAATGTGCATTATATTAGCCATGTAATTATGCAATCAGAATAATAAATTACAAAATTTATACCATATATAAACTTTCATATCTTACTAACAAATGATATGTTATAAATATGAGAGAACTAATTACTTACGATTACAACATTGAGCGGATCAATGTGAATTACGATTTCACACGATTTTGTAGTTAATTGAATTCAAAATTTTGTGTGTCGTCTAATCATGTGAAGAAGAATGTTTTTCAAGAAGATTTTCATCCCTCTTATTCAGGTGGACATCTCAAGTATGAAATCTTTTTACTAGTTAAGTGTAACATGTTTCTTACCGCTCTGTTTATTTTTGATATAGCTTACTGCCTCTCTTATTCTTGTTTATCTGCTATAACCTGCTGCATATATCTCACAAGCATATCAATCGTTTTCAGAAAAAAAGAAGCTTTGGTAAAAAAAAAATTTCGTTGTGCATAAAACTCTTTTTCACTAAAGGTAACTGCTCAAGCAGTAACCTCCAGGACAGTAAGCTCTTCAACTTCCTATCTGGGTGACTTATCTTTCAATTTTAAAGAAAAAGTTTGAAAATTAAGTAGACTTATTCACCCTCTAAACCTACTACCACTTGGGACCAACATATTTGAGTCAATATATCATATTTCTTTCAGAAATATTTCTACTTAATTATGGCAAAATATTTTAGCAACTGGTGCATAGATCTAGGATCCATGCACCCGGGTCGACCCGTCCCACGCGCTCAAACGCGCTCTCACGCGCCCCCACGCGCCTGGTGGGTGCACTCAAACCCACCAAAATTCGCTTCAGGCAGTCATACCCTCATGTTATGTTAGGATTACCCTCATGTTATGTTAGTGTTACTCGTGTTACCCTCACGAGGGTAACACTAACATAACATGAAGGTAACCCTAACATAACATGAGGTAACCCTAACATAACATGAGGGTATGATTAACATTTTAGTTCAGTGGTTTTAAACTAAGGGTATGAAATCTGGAGATGGGGTCACATTAACATAACACGAAGGTAACCCTAACATAACACGAAGGTAACACTAACATAACATGAGGGTAACGACCAAAATACGTGAACAGAGTAAAGAGGCATGGGCTGGGCGGGCCAGCCCAACCCGCACGCGGCCCGCGCGCGGCCCAATTGCACGGATCACAGATCCGTGCAACTGGTGCACAAGAGAGTAACTCCTAAATTATTTAACTAATCTATATCTATTACCTATATAAAAGTATGAATATTTCTTACAAAATATGGATTTCCTAATATATCCTTATAAAAGATTTTAATTAAGGTTATAATAATAATTTGTGATTTTTATATTTAAGTAATTTTATATTAGAATTCTAAATCAAAATCATTTAGAATTCTATTATAAGTAGGATTCTATTATATAAAAACTTTAATTTATTAGATTTTTTTAAATTTAATATAGATTGTATATCCTTATAATTTTTTTTATTTAAGTCGATTAATAGTAATATAATATTTTTAATTTAAAAAATTCATCCTCCACATGCAACGCATGTGCTGATACTCGTATATATAAAAGTAGGATATTCTGTCAAAAATAACCGCATTAAATTATCTACCTATTAAATAATTACTATTTTAAGAAATCTATTAATTGCTTTCATATTGTATTTATTGTAAGAAACTCAATACAAATAAATAAATACAAATAAACATATTTATTGTATTTTAAGAAACTCAATACAAATAAAAATAAATAAACCTATTTATTGTATTTTAAGAAATTCAATACAAATAGATAAATATTTAATTTAAGAAATCAGTTATGATACTCAATTTAGTATTTATTGTATAGAAATTTTAAATAAAATAAATAAATAAATATGATGAAATAAGGGATTATATATTTATTATCTCTCATCTTATTTTTAAGTACTTATTTTAAAGGGTAAATTACAAAAAACAACTCCACCTATCGACTTTTTCAAATTGCAACCTAATCTTTCTTTTTTTTTTTTTTTCAGATTGCCACCTAGTCTTTTTGTGGTTTTGTCGATTGCAAATTTTCCGGCGAAATAGAGATTAATTTGTTCACTTTGCAACCTAAACTTTTTTTTTTTTTTATCTAATTGCAACCTGAACTTTGTGTTTTTATCAGATTGCAACCAAGAATGAAAATTTCGATTCCGATGGAAATATAGGTAACTTAAATTCACGGAAATATCGTGAAAATATCGATATCGATGGAAATATGGGTACATATATTTATTGTTATTTTTCCTATATTTACCAATATATTCCGATATTTTCTCGATATTTCTTGATATTCCATCGATTTTTTATCGATGTTACATATATTTCACCAATTTTGACCAATATTTCCTTGATATTTATTTTATGAATATCGATCACACTTATATATAAATGTCACACTTATATATATAACATAAAGTTATCAGTGTGAAGCGAAAAAAAATCATGATTTGCGATTGAACAAGAAAATTAAAGTTTGGGTTGCAAAGTGAAAAAAATTAATTCATTTGCCGGAAAAATGACTGGAAATTTTGCAATCGGCAAAACCACAGAAAGATTGGGTCACAATCTAAAAAAAAAAAACAGATTAGATTGCAATTTTAAAAAAGTCGATAGCTGGGGTTGTTTTTTTTGTAATTTACCCTATTTTAAATATATAATATATAAAATCAATCATTATTTAATGATCTTAAATTTAATATTCATATAAATTTTATCAAACTGAAATATGAAAATGTATGTGTGTGGGCTAGATGATTTTTCATTTTTAAATGTTTTTATGATATATAGTATTAATTTATTGTAAATTGATATTAAAATGTAGAAATAAAAGAATATTATAGGTGTACCTAATAGATTACACATATAAAACATATCAAATAGAAAAAATTAGATTAAAATTATTATTGCAAGTTAACCAACTTATTCATTTGAAATATACAATTAATTTATTTTATCTTTCTTAGTTTATATTTATTTGTTGTCAAATTTTATTTATATTATATTCTGATTAATTGAGGTGGCATAAGGAATTGGACAAAGATAATTTTTCTGGTTTTTCACAAATTAAAATTTCATCATTTTTAGTCCCTGATATATTGACTTATCAATCTTATAGTTATTATTCATAATTTTTTTTATTCAAAATGTGTAGATTAAGTCCAATTTTGAATTGTTTCATTTAAATAGATAGGAACATATATTTTCATGTATTTGATAAACTGATATAATTTTTTATTTGATTTAAAATAAATGAGTTATATATGGCGTTAACCAAAAAAATTTATTAAAATACGTGTGTATTTATAGTTACAAATGCCAATAAAATATAAATTTATTTATCTCAATACTTAAGTCATAACATTTCTAATACATATAACTTATTTTTAGATATTAAATTTATTTTTTAAAATTTCACTACCCATGTAATGTTCTGACACAATTTTTTTTATTTGTTTGTTTAATCCATAAATTAATATATTACTTTATATATTTCAAATTTCTAATATTTTTGAATATAATTATTTATAATGACATAAATTTAAAGTTAAAATACCTAACTTTATACTAATACAAATTTAAAAAGTATGAATATATTTTTGTTAAAATAATGATCATTACATTTTATATGTTATTATATTTTTTTAAAGATATATAAGTATTATTTAATTTGGGATATATGTTATGAAATTTGACTAGTATTCTAATAATAAATCAAATTCAAACTATTAATTAATATGCGATTTTATCCAAACAACACGTGTGCATCTCGTGCCCACATAAGTTTCATTGTTCACGTGGGTTGTTTGGTTTAGCCTTCTAGAATTATACTCCTTACAAATATACAAACAAATTCAAACAAATTCTCCAATTCATCAATTGGATGAATTTAAATTCATACAATTATGCTCATTCGATTCAAATCAAATCGTGTCCATATGTGTTTTTTTCCTCCTCATACAATCACTTTTATATTGTATAAGTATAACATATATGTATAAATGCGGTAACCTTTATGTTTAGTAATTTAGGAAAGAAAAAAAATATATTTTTAGTTTTTTTTTACTTAGGTTGAGACTTTTATATTGTATTAGTTTGACTTTTATGTTGTATTATACCTTTATATACAAATATCATGACCTCATGTTCCATAACTTGGAAAACGATGAAGATTTTCAAAAAAAAAATCAACGCATATTTTAGATGAACATACCTTGACATGATATTATTCATACCTCTTTAAGTGATATAATTAGTTGCACTTCTATATATGATATAAAGGTGCAACTAATATCACATGAACTTATACATATACATATTTTGCTAGAATTTTTTTTCCCCTCTAAGTTGAGTATATAAAGCTCATCACATTTGTATACAAAAATGTCACATTTATATAATATAAAAGTCATACAAATACAATATATGAGTCTCTCAACCTAAGTGAAAAAATAAAATTAAAAATAAAAAAGAATGCGGATACGGATTGCATGTGCACCAAGTGCGCAGAAGATATATATAGTCCTGCTACCCTACCTACCATGTGGACATTTATATGTGTCCACTGCTGACGTAAATATCTACTATATTAATTAATTTCACTTTTCATATAACAAGTGGATGAGATCATTTACGTCATCTATTGACATATTAAGAGCTACCTAGTGTGCACATTTTAGCATTTATAAAGTAGTATGTCATCTAAAACATTCTCACAAATCTTGTTATGTGAGCCGGATCAATCAATAACTTCATAATACACATTTAACAATTTATATAACAGTAGATGTACAATCTAAATTGCAGAAACAATAAGTAAGGTGATCCCAAAAAAACTAGTGATTTAGAACTAAATTAATTCCACAAATAAAACAATCTATTTCATCTAGGAACCCAAAATGACAAAATTTCATATTTAAAACAAAATAACTTCGATTCTGATATAATTATTTTCAAGATATCACCTATACAAATCCTATTTGGCATACACATATATGATATATCCCACTTTTGTTTAAAATGAATTACACATAAGTAATTTGAGCCAAATATAAAATAGTGGGCCACGTCCTGATTATGTGCGAATTTAGTCCGATTTGATCTTTCGAACTAAAATTGATCTAAATTCCTGAATTCCAAAAATTAAAGGGTAAATATCATATTACTCAATCTATAACCATCAAAATGAAATTTTAACAATCACACATGATGTAAAGTTATGAAAGTCTCATTAATCTCATTGTTGTGTGAATAATAAGATAATACCATACTTATAAAACTAAGAAAAAGATGATGAGTGTGCACTCATGGTAAAGAAGGAGATGAAATGTTAATCAATGGTGAAAAAGAGAATGAGTGTTCATCCATGATGAAGAAGAAGATGAGAGTGCAACTATGATGAAGAAGAGAATGACAACGGTAAAATAGCAAAGAAAATTAGGAGTTAGAAAGAGAAGAAGAAGAAGAAATATGAGATTTCAACAAACTTGACGGAGAAGAAGATCCATCAAGATTAGAAATGAAAAAACCAAAAATAATAGAGTTACTCTCCTGTGCATCAGTTGCACGGATCTGAGATCCGTGCAACTGGGCCGTGCGCGGGCCGCGCATGGGCTGGGTTGGCCTGCCCAGCCCGCGCCTCTTTACTTTTTTCACATATTTTGGTCGTTACCTTCATGTTATGTTAGTGCTACCTTCGTGTTATGTTAGAGTTACCTTCGCATTATGTTAATGTGACCCCATCTCCAGATTTCATACCCTTAGTTTAAAATCACTGAACTAAAATAACACGAAGGTAACACTAATATAACATGAAGGTAACACTAACATATATGAAAGTAACATTAACATAACATGAATGTAAAAAACAATGTTAATTATACTTTCATGTTATGTTAGAGTGACCCTCACGTTATGTTACGGTTACCTTCATGTTATGTTAGTGTTACCCTCAACATGAAGGTAACCCTAACATAACATGAAGGTAACCCTAACATAACATGAGGGTATGACTGCCTGAAGCGAATCTTGGTGGGTTTGAGCGCATCCACCAGGCACGTGGGGCGCGTGAGAGCGCATGCGCGTCAGAGCTAGATCCATACACCAGTTGCAGAAAATATTTTGCCAAAATAATAAAATAGAACAAGGTAGGGTAGGGTGAGTTGGAGATACGGATCCTAAGATCCGTATTTTTGATAAACATAAATATTTCTCAATACATAAATATCTCTCATTCTCAAATTAGGTCATATATTCTACCATCTCCTATTCATTTTAAGTGTCAACCTTAAGCTCTGCACCCAAATTAAAAATTGTTTTATTTTCATAATATACCCTTCATTAGTTAAGTTTTTATTTAACCTTTGTTGAAAACATAAGTAATATATAAATTTGCATTAAGTATAAGGACATATTATGAAATTAATACTCAAAACATTACTTAAAAGAAAAGAGTTGAAATTTACCAAACGACCTTATTGTAAATCAGAGGAAGTATATTCTTATTGTCGCAGAAACTAGTTCAATCTCAAAGTTCTCGTAGAAAATGAAAATAAAATTGAATTACTCAACAATTTGTGTAGACTCAAAAGTATACTCACAAGTCACCGTCCATTTTAACCTTTTTGTTTCATAATAAATATTATTAATTAGTACTTTATTACTATAGTAAACTCTGGCCACATGTTAAAATTTTAAATTAAAAAAAATCTATAGGTTACTTTATTTATCATTCTAGATTAACTAAATCTAAATTTAAGTCTTTTCTGAAGCAGCTAATTAATGATCCATATATTATATTAATCCTAACTGGTTAGGGCCCCATATTCCACGTCATATGTCATGTTAGTCACCACAATATTATTTTATCATTAACATAATTAGGTCAAAATTAATTGTCCCCACAAATTAATTTTTATATAAACTACTCGTGCTTTACTAGCATCATAATTCCCACAACAATAATAGAAATAGATCAATTGCTATCTTGAATAGGAGACTAATTTTTTATTTTACAAGCCAATCACAATTGTATAATAGCATTTTTTTTTTCTAAGTTTGAGTTTAAATATAATTGTAATTAATTATCTGACAATCTCTTTTTTAAGAACCCAAATTGGAAACTTTTTGTCTGTAACATGGGCGAACTATACTAATAATCCAAAAAATTAAGAGAGTTTAAATTATCTTTTAACCTTATTATCGTTTTTATCTGTAGACAGTTCCATTAAATATTTATCATTTATATGGATTGAGTTATTATTTATGTTTTTATTTGAGTTTCTTTTTCTTTTGAGATTCTTTTAATTGTAATTGGATCCTCTATTCCAAGACCGTATTCCATTTTATATTTCATTATTTTAATTAGATGACAAATGTACAATGGTGATGTCATCTTTTACACATGTCGTGTGTGGATTATATTGGAATATCAGATGAAACACGATTTGGAATAGAGGATCCTGATTGCTTTTAATTAAGACTTTCAACAAGATTGATTGACTTAACTAAGTTGAGTCATCAACGACGCCTTTTACTCCGTCTTATTTCTAAGTTATTAAAATCAGGAACTCTACCTTGGAAAGTGGCGTAGAGTAATGGAGTGTTGCCACAATTGAGAGATGTTAATAAAATTTTCAAACCACAACCTGAAAGGCAGGGCTCTGTGAGGAGAAGTTGGAGCAATTGTTGGGAGTATGTCCACAAGTATTGCGAGAAGAATAAGCAAAAGAAAATAAGTGAAATGCTATAACAATTAAGGGGTGTGAGCATTTCTCTCCAAATCGAGCTGACAGTTGATTTCCGTTCATTTGGATGAAAAATAAACGGTAAGGACCCATTCTAATCACTTTTATATAGGAGTAAGTCTCTTATGAATCAGGTGCATGGATCTAAGTCTCTTATGAATCAGGTGCATGAATCTTAGATCCATGCACCCGGGTCGGATCCGGGTCAAGGGGGACAGCACAATTTTTTTTTTCGCTCATGATTTTTGAAAAAAATCACATACCAATAGTATATGTTAGACATATTTTTACGTTATGTTAGACATACTTTTAAGCTATGTTAAACATACCAGTTCTGTCCAAATTCCATGTCTTGTCTTTTTTTGGTTTGATTTTTGAATTTTGGCACATACTACTACGTTATGTTAGACATACCTTTATGTTGTGTTACATACCTTTATGTATACTTAAACATACTTTTGTATATGTTAGACATACCTTTATATATAGTTAAGCATACATTTATATATGTTAGACATACCTTTGTATATAGTTAGACCTACCTACACATGGTTGATCTAACTATACACAAAGGTTGGTTTAACTATACACAAAGATTGGTCTATTGGAGCGAATTTTGGGTGAGCTTCATCACAAGTGTTCAGCGCGTGCATGCGCGTGAGAGCCGCGTTTTGGACGCGTGAACAGATCGGGTCTTTGCCTTTATATAGAGGAGGGCTACTTATGATTAGTTGATACATATGAGTACCAAAGTTGAAATGATTTTTAGTTTCGGATACCAAATTTGATATTAACCTTTATTTTTATGCAATAGTTAGATAAAAATTAAACATAAAAATAAAACATGGCATGGAGGGGAATCCCACAAGGCCATTTTTCCTCGAGAAGTTGTCGGGAGCGGAAACAGAGATCTAGATTGTTCCTCTGATCCTGTCCCATCCTCTTGCCATTTCTAAATGTAATAGACGTCTAATTATAATAAGGGATTGAAATTTAAATTTCAATTTCAATTCCGCTCATAAATCTATCAAAATTAGAGTCCTAAAAGTATGAGGATTAAATCAGAAAATCACAACTATAAATAGGGTCTTAAATCAAGTCACAAAATCATATCGACAAATCAAATTCAACAAGTATGACGACACTTCAAACGACTATAGAAGTATTTTGAAGCAGCTTTTGAAGAAAAAAATCAAGTGAATGAATCAGAAAATTATGACACATGTAAATTTAATTTATGCATCAATTTGATGTTCATTATTTATTACACAAAATATGTTATTTTAAATCAATCATTAGTCAACAAATATAATATTTAAAAAAAAAGGAATCTGGAATAATAACAGAATCTTCAACATTTCCAGAAGAACCTTGTTCAAGAAACCACATTAGTCACCACTATAAATACGTACACCCCAATCTAGACGTTGTACTCTATGCTAACAAAGTTGTACATTACCAGACAACTGCAGAAATCCAGTTTGCAAAAAACCCATTTCCTTTTCGCCCTCTTTTTCCCTCCTCAATCACTCTCTCTCTCCTCTCTTTCTCTCTCTAAAACTCCGTGAACTCCCACAGGAAATCTCTGCCACGCAGTTGGCTTCATAGAACGCTTTTAATTACTCCATAACTGCTTCTGCTATTGCTTCCACAGCTTCTCTGTGTTCAAAGTGCAACAGTAATCTGAAGTTGAAGAAGAAAGTCGCGTTTTCAAAATCAAGAAACGTGATGGGATCGGAGAGCAATTCCATAGCTAAAGTCGTCAATGGAGACTTTGGTTACACACTCGAAGACGTTCCTCATTTGACTGACTACATTCCTCATCTCCCTGTATGTATTCTCTCCCTCCCTCTCTCTCTCTCTCTCTCTCTCTCTCTCTCTCTCTAAATATATACATGTATTTTTTAATTTTTAATTTTTAGTTGGATTTCTGGGAAAAGATTTAGATTTTTTTTGATCCAAAGAGAATTGGTAAATAATCGTGTGTCTGTGTTACTCTGTTCATCTTTTTGCAGATGCTTCAGAATATTTTTATCCATTGGTATTATGCTGTGAAGCTACTGATTCCCATTTGAATTAAATTTAATCATTTTGGTACAAGTATATTTGGTATGGTTGAAATGGAAAATCCCAATTATTGGAATAAATAAAAGAAGAGGTCCTTTTTGATTTTTCTTGTTTTTATGATATATATATATATATATATATATTTGATTCTTATTCTATTTATTACTGTTACTCTTTAACAGACTTATACCAATCCCTTGCAAGACAATCCTGCATATTCAGCTGTTAAGTAAGTTCTTTCAGATGTTGTTGTAAGAAATTAGTTGCATATATTCGGGTTTTGTCCGACTAATTAAGTGTTTTATTCCTCTCTTTTGGCAGGCAGTACTTTGTTAACTATGATGACACGGTTGCACAAAACGTATGTGTTCTTGATATAGCTTAGTATGGGGTTGGAATATATTGTGTTATTATAGGATTTTAATGTTGTCTTGTTTATATAGATTGTTGTCCACAAGGATACTCCAAGAGGGGTTCATTTTCGACGTGCTGGTCCTCGCCAAAGAGTAAGTTGCATTACAAGGTTGCGTTTGGATTGAAGTATTTGAGGATAGATTTCGAATCCATAGCACCAAATTTATCCGGCTTCATGATAAAAAGATTGTATCTTTGCAGGTTTATTTCGAATCTGATGATGTCCATGCGTGCATAGTCACGTGTGGAGGCTTGTGCCCCGGCCTCAACACAGTTATACGAGAAATAGTATGTGGTTTGCATCACATGTATGGTGTAAAGAGAGTTCTCGGAATAAATGTAAGCACATCTATCGTTTTCCTCTGCTTGTATCCTCTTAGCAATTTTCAATTCATTCAACTGATTAAACCATGGACTTTTAGGGAGGATATAGAGGCTTCTACTCTAAGAACACCATATCGCTGACACCTAACACTGTGAACGATATTCATAAACGAGGAGGAACCATCTTGGGGACATCTCGAGGTGGTTATGATACTAAAAAGATCGTTGACAGCATTCAAGACCGTGGAATCAACCAGGTATTTAAACACTACATTAGTCAAAATCTCTAAGAAGTCATGGAGAATTGTTTAATTTAATTTGGAGTTAGATTTCATTTTGACGTTGTATTGATCTGCCTATCATGTTAGGTCTACATTATTGGTGGAGATGGAACTCAGAAAGGGGCAGCGGTGATTTTTGAGGTACTGCTCTAGTCTTGAATATAATTGAGAACATGTGTCTTGATCGAGGATGATATGAAATGACGTAAGTTTCATTGTACAGGAAATAAGACGACGAGGTCTCAAGGTTGCAGTGGCCGGAATTCCAAAAACCATAGATAATGATATTCCGGTACTTTCCTCGATTCTCCAGAGTTCATCTAAAACCACAAAGTGAAGTGGTCTATAATTGAGCTTTTTCGTGATTTAGGTAATAGACAAGTCCTTTGGTTTTGATTCTGCTGTTGAAGAAGCCGAGCGTGCTATTACTGCTGCTCATGTTGAAGCCACGAGCTTTGAGAATGGAATTGGTCTCGTTAAGTTAATGGGGAGATATAGTGGTATGCTTTCTCACAATTTCAGTTTGTTATTGGATTTCTTGAAGTTAGTGTAATGTCCCTTTTGTGATGGTGGTTGCAGGATTCATTGCTATGTATGCAACACTTGCTAGTCGAGACGTGGATTGCTGCCTTATTTCAGAGTCACCGTTTTATCTTGAAGGGCCTGGTGGGCTTTTCGAGTACATAGAAAAACGGCTTAAAGAACATGGACATATGGTTATTGTCATATCTGAAGGTGCAGGCCAAGAGCTTCTCTCTGAGAGTTTGCGTTCCACCGATCAACAAGATGCTTCCGGAAACAAGCTTCTTCAAGATGTTGGACTCTGGATATCACAAAGAATAAAGGTATCTCTCTCTATATCTTTCTTTCTTCATCTCTCATATGTTGCAAGATTTGGTGTTGTACTATAAACTTACTATTAGGTTAGCAGTAACATTTCACGAGTGATTTTTCAGGATTTCTTTTTGAAGCAAAGAAAGATGACGATTAATCTCAAATATATAGGTTGGTATTCTGCAAACTCTGTGGTGTTAGGAGTAATTGAAAGTGGTGATAACTGTTTACATTTGCAATTTACAGATCCAACGTACATGATTCGGGCTATTCCTAGCAACGCATCCGACAATGTATACTGCACGCTTCTTGCACAAAGTGCAGTTCATGGAGCAATGGCAGGATATACCGGCTTCACTGTCGGGCCTGTAAATGGCAGACATGCTTATATTCCTTTTCATGTGAGTTTCTCAATCACATAAAAAAACTCTTAAGATTGCATTTTGCATTTTTGATAATACTAACTCTTGAGTGAAGGATTTGTAGAATGGATTTGAAATCCATTAGCCCCCATTTTGAACTATTTCTTGAGTGATTTTTGCAAGTATAAATCAATAGATCCAAACACAGCATAACTCCTCAACATCTAACATGATCCAAGTTTTACAGCAAAGTCGATGTATCCTCTTGTGTCGTTTCTTGAGGTCTATTGCTGATGAAGAATTGTTTTGGGTTTTGCAGAAAATAAACGAGAAACAGAACAAGGTGGTGATCACGGATAGAATGTGGGCGAGGCTTCTATCCTCGACCAATCAGCCCAGTTTCTTGAGCACCAAAGACATTGTCGAGGCTAGCAACAAGTTCGACCCACCAAATTCATTGTTAGACGACGACTTTGCTGATGGTGAAGCGACAAAAGAAGACGTAGCTTACTAAATCGACATCTCAGAGTGTTGTATCCATGTATAACATATATACTCCATTGGAAGCTGCATAGGGCATTAGAGTAATCTGTGTTACAGAACTTTGCCTTTGTTTTTTGTTATATAACTTCTGCTGGAATAAGTAATTGAAAGTTAATAAAATTTAGAGTGAAGCAAATGTAGTTTATATTTTCATTTTGAAATATGCTTGATTGTTGACTTATTTACAAATGTACTTGCACATAATACAACAAGATAACAAAGATGTGTGAAACCGACTTATCGATCATTCGTTTCAAAAAATCAATCATCAGATTGCTGCAGGCGAGCCGCCTTTCCTAGGATCACTGATGGCCGTCAGTACTCCATGGCATACATTCTCGTTTTTCACTTTTCGTCCCAAATCTAAAGTGGTCGTAATGTTTTGAACCACTAGCTGGCAAATTGCTCCCCCAGCTTTAGCCTGCAGTTGATGCCCCGATCTCTCAAGAACTCCTTTCGCCTTTCAGACAGTTCGATGTGTTCTCCATCCACCACAGTCCAGTTCTCGTACGAGACAACATCTGGAATTAGCTGTGTACATATTTGAAACTAAATCAGTTTTTTGGTTCCTACACAATATAGCTGTTTTTAGTGTTGTATGCATAGTAGAAGAGAATCAAAGTCGAAGTACCCTGTGATATACTCTTGCATTTTGAACAGCTGCTAAAGGTTCGATACCCAAGACAAAATGGTTAATGAAAACCTGGACCACTGCAGGGATGATGTCCAAACCACCACTGGCTCCAATCACCCCAACCAATTGATTGTCCTATGAATTATCCGAGGAATTGTTAGAACAATATGATGAAAAGGATCTTGGAAGTTAGATAAGCTTTGGTACCTTGAGGACGACAATGGGGGTCATGGAAGATAGTGGTCTTTTGTTAGGTTTGATGAAATTAGTTGGAGCAGGAGGTAGCTTATCATGTGATACATCAGTTGGAATCGAGAAATCATCCATTTCGTTGTTGAGAAGAATGCCGGTGGAAGGGGATAGCACACCGCCTCCAAATTGTGAATTCACTGTGGTTGTCATTGATACAGCATTCCTATCTGAATCTACAACACAAAAATGACTAGTTCCATCATCAATAAGCTGACTCCACCTGCAAGGATTATAAATTAATACCTTTAGATTGCGTTCGGTAGGATTCCAAAACAGCTCAACTGTTCTGATGGTTTTGAAATCCATACCACAATGTATCGTTTTTAAATGGAAATTAAGAATGATTTAGGCATTAAGGAAATGATTAAATCGAGAGGATGTGGAAAATTAAGAGCTAGACCTGTGCATGTAATATTCAGGAGGGAAGGTGGTGTTGTCAAATATCCTCTCTTGTATACTCTTTGCGAAAGACGGAGAAAGCATGTCCGACACAGTTTTACTGATATTTTCAAAAGTGGGGTCTCCAAGATTCATTCGGATGGCGAACATGTGTTTCAATGCTTCAATAATACGATGCAAACCTAGAGGACCTTTCGCAGCATCTCTACTTTTATAACTATCAAGAATATTCAGAACCTGTCACTCATCAACAACCAGATGCCAATCAATATACATTGGGAGATGCTTCACTAATAAATGGAGTTAAACACTCACCAAAGAAAGCCCGAGTGTTCCACTTGAGGGAGGCGGCATTCCTAGTATTTCATACCCCATAACCTTAACAGAGACGGCATCTGTCACTCTCACTCTATAGTTTCTCAAATCCTCCATGGTCAAGATTCCACCTGCTTTTCTCACATCTTGAATTAGCCGTTCACCAACTGTTCCATTATAGAAGGCTTCAGCTCCTTCCTCTGCTATTGCACTTAAACTCTTGGCAAGCTCCACATTGTAGCACGTATCACCAGCTTTTAGCAATTCACCATTTGGGGCATACACTTCTCGTAACCCAGGGTCATTCATTATCTTTTGGGCTTGTTTGAAAATAGAGTTCCCTACATATGGACTGACCACAAATCCCTCTTTGGCAAGCCTAATCGCGGGCTCCAACAAAGCCCTCCAAGGCAGCTTCCCGAACTTCAACCAAGCAACATGAAGCCCAGCTATTTCACCAGGAACACCCATCGACAATGCCCCCCCAGACTTAGCCTCTGCATTGTGTTCATACATGTTCTACATGAACGAAACATATAGCATCATAAGGACCCTAGAAAACACAAGTAGCCTAATCTCAAAGTATGATATTTGGTCATGAGACTTTTGATCAAGAAAAAGCATGGACCTCTGAAGCAGCAATCGGGGCAGTTTCCCTCATGTCGATCGCAAGGGCACCCGATTCTGAGGAAGATCGAACCACCATGAAAGCTCCACCCCCGATTCCACTAGACATTGGACCAACTACACCTAGGCACACTGCAGTGGCAACAGCAGCATCAACAGCATGGCCCCCTTTCTCAAGAATCGATAAACCGATATCAGAGCATCGGCCATCATCAGCTGCAACAACGGCTTGATTCGACTCAACAATGTAACTGTTACCAATCTGCAAGCTCCCATTTGAACTGGGATCATAACTCTTCTCCCATAAATTAAACTTTCCTTTTAAACCAAGGCCTGGAAATAAATCCCCAAGAACTAAATTAACACTCAAGATATTCAATTGATTATATAAAAAAAAATATGCAGGGAATTGATAGTGAATTAAATTCAAAACACTGTTCATAATCCGACAATGAAGTAGGTAATTTGAAGGCATCATTCATTCATGCTTTCTTCAAAAAAATTCTTAAAATTGCAAATTGTAGCAGATAGTATTTCCTCTTTTAGTCCACGAATTTCTTGCAAACATAAAAGATGCTGCCAAAAAAATGAGCAAGAAAAGAAGAAGTAAACTCACATGCGAATGCGATGGCAAAAAGTAGAAGAACGAGCAACAGAGATTTGGGGCGCCATCTCTTCCGTTTAGAATTCCCATCACTGCCCACAAGTGAAGCCTCTAAGCGCTGTTGCTCCATTGAAGACTGAAGATCTCTCTCTCTCTCTCTCTCTCTCGTGGTGAGGAGAGAGAGAGTGCGTGACAGTGTTTCCAACAGAAGCATGAATAGAAAATGTTTGATTACTATATATTGAAACATAAATAAATCAAAGAAAAGAAAAAAAAAAGTAATGCACATTGGACGCATCCCATTTTACCGTCAAGTACAATGTAACCTTTTTTTTTAGATTTAAAATTTGTTTATATTAAATAATGTGAGTCATTAAAATTAGGAATAAATGTAAAAGAGAATCTAAATGATTGATATTTTTAGTTTCCAATCTAAACCTTTTGTTTTAATCAAATTGCAGCTTAAATTATTAAAATTTATAAAATTGCAATTTTTGAATCATTTTCTGATAAAAACGTGAACCTGTAACATGTATGCTGACATTATATTAGACTAGGTTTCTTGGCAACCTGTGGGAGAGGTCGTGTGAATGAGACAAGCATTTGAAAAAAAAAGATAAATTAATTATTTGGGCACAACCGGTTGTTATTTTGGTGGGTTGACCGACCCACCAAACAATCTATTCTCATATCCAATTGTGTGACAAGTGTCCAATTTTAATTGGTTGTAGTTAATTTTTATGAATATAATTTAGATTCTTGATAAATGATATATATTTTATTTCATTTTACTTTTTAAAAATAATCAAAATTCTTATCTTTTTTTTAATCTATAAATAGAGTTTAATATTGACATAGTTTGAATCACAATCAGAAACTATTTATTTTCTCTCAATCTCAAATTCTATTTTCTTTTACATTTTGAGATTCACTCTTTTCTTATATAAGTTTTATAATTTCTTATTATGGATTCAAACAATCCTAATTATTATCCAAACTCCCAATTTTTTTCAAACTTTGATGATTTTACTAATCTTGGAGATCACCAAAACTCTCAATATCATCAAAGCTCTCAATTTTCTCTAAATCTCAATCAAGTTCCTATTTCCGAACAAGTTCAAACATCACAAAATATCTCCCGAAATTTGTTCCAAAATGTTCAACAAACAAACATCTCCCAAAAGGGCAGTTGATGTGTGAAAGAAGATGTTGCTCTTATGTCATATTGATGTTTCATTAGTGAAGATAGGGTACATGACAAAAATAACAAAAGTCCTTCAATATGGGGGCGAGTTCATAAAATGTTTCTTAAAGCTCGAGCAGAAAGTTCTGAAGATATGAAGGAAATAAATGTGAATATGTTGAAAGGTTGCTTCAAACGACTCAATGAAAATGGAAACAATTGGATTGCGGCTTGCAAGGAAGCACATAGTCGAAAAGGGAGTGAAATGAGCCAGAAAGATATTGAGAAAGAAGCTCATACATTTTATGAAGCAAGTGGCGATAAGCATCATGATTTAGTTGTATTTAATTAATGAAGTAATGCGTAAACATCCAAAGTAGGAACTGAAATTAGATAATGATTAAACACATTTTCGTCCTGAATAAGAGGAGGGTAATGAAGAAAGTGATGGAAGTTCAAAAAGAGCTAAAACAAGAGAAGATTGTGAGTAATCTATTCCCTCAAATCCATAAACTCCAAATAGTGGGTGTTCAACCATTGCTCGTCCTAGAGGTAAAAGATAAGACAAAAAATAAAGGGAAAGGTAAGACCTCACAATCTCCTGCTAGTAATGAAGTTGCTGATGAAATTCGTGCATTGAAGCTTACTAGAGACAACGAAGTTGAAGTAATGAACAAATTGAGAAACACAAGAATCGAATTGGAGCGAGAGAAATTACCGATGAAACAAATTAGGATGAAAGAAGTTATGCTTAATACATTGCTGTCGAGAGATCACTTATCCCAAGAATATGAAGAGATTAAACGTAATTTAATGGCAATTGTGTTTGGACAGTGAATGTATTTATTTTCATGTATTTTAGTTTATCACATTTTAATTATTGCCTTTTAATTTCATGTAATTTAAATCTTTTAGTTAATTTCATGTAATTGTTGTATGTTTAATTATGTAATTGAGTTGTCAATTCTACTTTAAATTCATTTCAGAACTTTTCAGAACTTTCACATACTTACATAACTTTTTCAGAACTTTCACATGCATATATAACTTACATAGTTAAAGTGAATTCACATGCATCTGTCTCTTCCATCTGTAAGTTGTCTCAATCACACTTTATGATAGATTCCACATTCATTGTTGATAGGGCATAAATTAAAAATGACTTAATTGAGCATAAATGGCAAAATTTTGGTAATGATAATTGATTATATAATTTGTATCTTTTATGTTTGTAATTTAATATTTCATGCATCTTTTTTCATTTTTCGTATTCCCATTATTGTAATTTTAATATAATTATAGTAATTTTAATCTTGTTATTGTGTTAGTATGTTATTTTTAGTGTATTTTAATATTGTCATTGTGTTAGTATGCTATTTTTAATGTATTTTCAAAACAAATTTCTTACTATAATTGCGGAATTAAATTATTTTTTAATCTATGCAATTATTATATTTTTAAATATAATTAAAAAATTCTCAAAATAGTATATAATTTCATATCAATGATTGTAGTGTATATATAGATGAGAAAGAAATGAAAATTTCATTAAAAAGTTAAGTTGAGTTGGGTTGGGCTGTAGACAATTCTGCTAACCTACCCACTGTGAGCACATATTAACGTACCACCGCTGATGTGGCGAAAATCCAACATACCAATTAAGTTGACTTTCCATATAATTAGGGGATGAGATCATTACATGTCAGCGGTGGGCATATTAAGAGTTGCTGATCACCGTGATCATTTTAGCATTTTCCGGGTTGTAGATTGTATATGTGGACGAGAAAGAAATGAATATTTTATTAAGAGTTTGGGTTATGTTAAGGTTGTGGGTAACTATAGTTTGATGATTACCTTAAATTACAAGAGTACAAAAATACTCTTATGTTTTCAGTACGAGGGTTACGTGCTCACGTTTTTTGCTGGAAAAATTGGTTAAAAGTTGCGATTTGATAAATTTTAATAGTTCAGTTTGCAATTTGATAATGAAAAAAGTTTATGTTGGATTAAGTTGCAATTTTGCAAAGGTAATGATTTTATTTGCAATTCAATTTTTGGATCTTACTTTGTTGGGAATAACGTGGCATGATTTCCAAACATGTGGACTCAGATCCCCGAAAGTATATATATATGATCTAAATTGAGGTTTTAATACACATCATGTGTTAAATAATGATGTCATCAAATATAGGTCATATAGTGATTGTTTTGAAATAAAAGATAAGGCAAAATATTTTGTGCAACTAGTGCATGGATCCGGGTCGACCAGCCCCACGCGCTCTCACGAGCCCGGTGGGTGCGCTCAAACCCACCAAGATTCGTTTCAGGCAGTCATATCCTCATGTTATGTTAAGGTTACCCTCATGTTATGTTAGAGTTACCTTCATGTTAACACTAACATAACATGAAAGTATGATTAACATTGTTTTTTACCTTCATGTTATGTTAATGTTACTTTCATATTATGTTAGTGTTACCTTCATGTTATATTAGTGTTACCTTCGTGTTATTTTAGTTCAGTGGTTTTAAACTAAGGGTATGAAATATGGAGATTGGGTCACATTAACATAACGTGAAGGTAACCCTAACATAACATGAATGAAACATTAACATAACGTGAAGATAACGACCAACACACGCGAAAAAAATAAAGAGGCGCGGGCTGGGCGGCCCAGCCCAGTTGCTCAGATCCGTGCAACTGGTGCACAGGAGAGTAACTCAAAAGATAACATAAATGTTATAAACATCTCGTGTGATGGTGACAGGGGTTTCTCTACTATCACACACACCTTATTTTCCAATTTAATTCCCTTGCCTTCCATATATATATTTTTTGGTGTTACATTGCTCCAATTTAATTAAGATCATATTTCAGGGCTTGATCTAATTAAGGAATCTATATGTAAAATTTCCAAGTGCGCTTGTACAATTTTATACTTGTAGTTAAAACAACTTTCAATTTAGTGATATAGTTGATTGTTGTAATTTAATTTTACAACTTCCTGTCAAATGTTTGTTATCATAGTATCATTATTTTTTTAGAGACCACAACCCAAAATACCCCAATTGATATAATTGAAAACAAATATACCATTCAATATAAAATAGTTACAAAAGTAACTCAAATTATAACACATTATACAAAAATACCACAAATTCTGAAAAAGTAACTGTGTTAGCAACTTTTTCAGCCACTTTTTCAATCACTTTTTCAGTTATACATTCACATACACCTTAAATTTTAGATTTTAGTTAAAAGAATCATGAATTTTGATTTTAATTAAAAAGTAATAGAATTTAATTTGATTTCATTAAATTTTCAACAACCAAATCAATGAAAAATTGAATTACCCTAACCTACTTCAATTCACACGCCCCTACTCGATTAACTCCCTCATTTTTTCTCAAAATTTCTTCCCCTTTCAAAACCCTTCTTCAAATCCATCAAAATTTTGCAAAACTTCTTGAGGAAGCTCTCGATTTTCTTCCCAATAAGTAGATTTGTGATGGGTGACCAGGTTAGTTTTCAAATCTCACTTTGCGGTTTTTGTTAGTGGTATAAAAATTTGTTGCTCGATGAGAATGATTTGTTAGTCGTATAATGAATTTGATGATAATTGTTTTGTTGCTCGTTTGAATATATGCAAGGTATGCAATTTCATTTCGAATGTGAGTCGTTTGGATATTAACCGAGTCACTCCAATGGAGGTTCTAGGAGTAACCGAGACACTAGTTGCTCGGCTAATGGTCAAAAAGTTGTTCGGCTAACTTGTATCCCGTATAACTTAGAAGCAACATTAGCCTAATGACATGGGTGTTGACCGAGTAACTCTCTTGGAGGAGTGAGTTACTCGGTCAACACCCATGTCACTAGGCTAACCCTTGGAGTGAGGTACTCGGTCAACACATCAACAAATAGAAGATCCTGTTTTATGCCTAACACATCAACAAAATTTGATTTTACATGAACAAATTGAAAATTAAATTAAAGACAAAAGAAATGAAAAATGAATAAGTGCTTAAAAATGAAACAAATAAAAATTAATGTGACCATTTGTATTAATATCTCAATTTTTTAGCACCCTCTCAATTGCAAATCTTCCTTTAAGCACCCAACCAATTTCAAATTTATTGATGATAGTCATCTATTAATTAATATAACTTTCAATTAACATTTTTTTTCTGATATTGTTAAACTCTTGAACTGATTAATAAAGAGGAAAATCCTCATTTGTTTTTGGGTGTCATTGGGTGTGCCACTCAATTTTGAGATGAATAATTGTATTTACATCTTACTCTCTACATTAAACAAAAGGTAAAAGAAACTTTGATGTATTTGTTAACCATAAATGGGGTTTTCTTTTCTTATATATATAATTGTTGCAGAGTGTTTTGATCAGAAAGACTGTTGATCTTGGTTTATTTTAACAAATGTTGCAGTATGGGATTGAATGTGGAACTAAATTTTCCTATTTTAATGTTGGGATCATTATTAGCTATATATAGAATGGTAAACATATTTCTTTCCATTAATTTTGCCTAACCTTTTATCGTAACTATTAGAGAGTTATATATACATATTTTAATGTTTTATGTTATAATAATACATAATAATTTATTGTCTTATTATCGTAACCATTTTGCCTACCCTTATATGAGTTACTCGGTCAATTCACATTTTTCTTCCATCTGTTACTCAGCTAACTTTTATTTTTGTTACTCGACTAACCCTAAAACATGTGACTCGGCTAACTTTAACTTTGTTACTCGGCTAACCCTAAAACATGTGACTCGACTAACTTTAACTTTGTTACTCGGCTAACCCTAAGGCTGTTAATCAGCTAACACTAAAACATGTTACTTGGCTATCTTTAACTTTGTTACTCGGTTAACCCTAAGGCTGTTAATCGGCTAACCCTTAAAGCATATTACTCGGCTAACTTGAACTTTTTTACTCGGTTAACCCTAAGGCTGTTAATCGGCTAACCCTTAAAACATGTTACTCGGCTAACTTGAACTTTTTTACTTGGCTTAACCTTTAAAGATGTTACTCGGCTAACCCTAGTTTTGGACCACAAGCTAACTCGGCTAACCCTAATTTTTATACACGGCTAACCCTAATTTGGCAACTCGGCTAACTATAATTTTGTGACTCGGCTACCCCCAAATCTAGTTACACGGCTAACCCAAAATTACACGGCATACCCTAAATCTATTACACGGCTAATTTATTTTAACTAGTTTAGGGTTAGCCGAGTTATATATACGAGATGGAAAAATTATTACGGAAATAATTTCAAACCACATAAAATTAAAATAAGCTTACTTAATATATCTTCTACTTTTTTTCTCTTATAATCCTTCAACTTTTGCAACTGTAGCCCAAAAAATTTACGAATGTGAGCAACAAATGAATCTTCCTCACTCATTAAATAGATGAATTTTGCAATTTCTAAGCATCTCGTGAACGATAGTTCAAATCACTCTGAAAAGTAAAAAAATTCAGTCAAAATAAGATTCCAAAATAAATGTAATTTCTAAGTAAATATAATTCAACTACTCAATATCATTCAATGATTGTTAAGTTGGACTCGGTTAAATTTGTGGTAGAAAAGTATAATTCATTATATTTTGTGGTAGAAAAGATAAAAAAAGTCAAAATACATGGTATTATTATTATAACATTATATATTGTGGTAATTTGAGCTATATTTCCTCTTATTTTTTATATGTAAACGGTTATCTTTATATATTTATAAAAGTAAGAACAGTTTAATAAATTTTTTGCTTATTTCTATTTTTTAAATTTCAAATACAAATATGAAAATAGAAAGTTTGAGAAATGCAATGATTATGAAATGATTTTACTTAATTATAAAGTATAAGTATTATTTTCCCATAATTTATAATTTCATTACAACAACGAAACTTTACAAGTGAAACATGTACAAGAAGTTTGCTTTCCAAATTGAAATCCATTTTCGAGGAGTATGTCTTATGTGAGATCGTCTCACGAATCTTCTTGTGTGAGATGAGTTAACCCATAACCTACCCTTAACAATTCATATTGAAATTTGTGAAATTGGATTCAACACATGGGTAATAAGGATCCGTCTCACAGAAACTATCCGTGAGACCGTCTTACATGAGTTTTTCTGATTTTCGAGAAACTTTTCAATTTCAACTTTTACCTACATATGTGCAATTTCAGTCGGAGGAATTTTTACATAAAGTAAACTCATGTTAGATGGATCAAGTTTGTTGAAGGATTCTAATACATATTAGGGTTAACTGAAAAAATCAATATAAAGTATCAATTTTTTTCACTTTGCAATCTAATTCCTTTTTATCCAATTGTAACATTGAAGTTCTGGAATTCATCTGATTAATTGCAACCTAAATCATTTTTCCTGCAATGTTCCTGACATATGATTTAGTTTTTCCCACTTTATTTCTTTTATCCAATTGCATTCACTGATTTAAGATATATTTTGATAAATTTCAGAACATAGGTAATTGCAATATTTGGATAAAAAAAACTAAGCATAGGTTGCAAAGTGAAAAAAATTAATCACAAACGAATCACGTGATCTCCACTTTGTCGGACTCAAAAAAGTGATTTATGTTATAATCAAATAAACAAATTTAAATTGCATATTAAAAAACAGTCATAAATTTTGTTTTTTTCATTTATCCTATATATATCTAGGTGGAAACGAGTATCACATCTATAGGACGTCTGTTGTTGTATATATGTTTCCATTATGATTTCCCAACTTTGTTAGCATAGTGTTACGAAAACTAAGGATATAAATATTTTAGGCTAATTAAGTTTTTAGACATTTACCCTTTCTTTTCTTGTTCTTTTGAAAAAATGAGTTTCGAAAAGTGAAGTAATGTTAATAAATTAAAGTCTCTTTCACTTATGCACTTAGCTAGTAATCAAGTTATCTTTTTTAAGATTAAAATAAGGAAACCGTAATCTTCATTTAGTTTTATTAAAAGGATATTTATGTCAAAAAAAGAAGAGTTGTGACTAAAATATGTTTCATAATATTAACTTGTTGGTAGAGAACATTCTTTAATTGGGTATTTTAATTATTCATCAAGGCTAAAGTAATACAACAAAGCTTAATTTATCTTAACACAAGGGATGTACAATTATTTTCGGAAAAGAATATTAATAACAAAAATATATTTATGCAAAAAAAATAAAAAAGTTGATCAAATATATAAAAAAAAAAAAAATGATTTTATTGAGCTTGATTGAAGCCTCTCCATGAATTACAGACAAACAAACTTGATACAAAATAATAATACTTAAATGAAAGGAAATGATAAACAAAAGTACCAATAAATCATATTTAATTATTTACAAGACAGTCCTCCTCATCAAAACATTTACCATCTCAGCTTTTCCGGGAAGTACTGCAGTAATTAATTTTAACTTCATATTAGTAAATTATACATAATTAAATAAATGTAATCGCCCAATTTGTAAACATTAATCATATGAAATAATTTACCTTGTTAATGAGAGAAATATAGTATGGTTTCACTTTCTCCACATCAACATGAACTTTGCTCTTACTGTACAGGTCATACTTGCTGCAATTTCATGATAAAAGAAGATATTAATGTTAGCAATATTTCTTTCATAAATTATTAATTTGTTCATAAAATATTCAATTTTAATCCAATAAAACTATAACATATATGTATATTCAAATTAAACTTACTTGAATACGTGAAGCCACTTGAGGTTCTCCTTGTCCTCCTCATTCATCAAGTGGGTGTAAGCTCCAGCTTTGTGCAATGCTGCAACAGAATTTGACATTCGATCTCGTCTTAATACATATTTGTATACTCGATCAAATAATCGATATCAATATATTTAACACATTTCGAAAAAACAAAGTTCAAATTCTTACGATAGAATGAGTGGTAACGGACGATGAACAACGCAGCTGAAGGCAGAGTCGTTCCATTTTTCTTGGCCACCTAATTACATTTAGATTATTAAAATAGAATATATTAATTAAGATTTTGAATAATTAAGCAAATGATTTGTATAAATGAAAGAAATAAAATAAATAATTACCAAGTACATGTAGTCATCGTGGCCCCATGACATGACTACATTGTCTAGCCCACATCCTTCCTGGTAAACTCCATTCTTTGTGTTGTAATTAGGGTTGTTTATATCATAATTATCCTTGAAATACTGCAATTAATTTCAAACATTTTATTACTTTTATGTACTTAATTAATATACTTAGTAAATGCATATATTTAGAACAAAAAATTGTATGTATATATGTTACCTTGTGATGGATATTTGACTCATCAAAAGCACAGCCAAGAGGGAATGTATCACCTATTAATTGTACAAACATTTATTAAATTTCCAATGTCTTATACATAAATTTTAATGATTTCACAAAATGAGAAGATTTTTTTTATTTTTTTTAATGGTTGATGAGATTATGATTCATGAGTACTTACCAACAACAGCCCATTGAGGCAGCTCTCCAAATTGCTTAAGAAGAAGCACTTTTCCAAGATCTAAAAATTCCATGCACAATATATAATGTTAATAAAGAGAGTATTAATATAGTGTACCTATCTATATATAGTTGTGATATAAAACTCGTAATGTACCGTGAATTAGGGCGGTTAGATGCAACCAATCTTCAGTTGGGATAATCTTTTCTGATGGCCTCCGCAGATTGAAGCAAGTGTTGAATTTGTGGCTCGTCTAGATCAGGATCGCTCTCGTCCACAACTTCGTTAAGAAGCTCGCAACATTCCCATATGCTCATCTCCATTTTGTCCAGATTTCCATACTCTTCTCGCATTTTCTTCACCTGATTTTGCATTCATCAATCTTGTTTACACATTGATTTCATCATTCAATTAATAATGTGATTAACCACTTAATAATTAATTACATAGTCATATGTCTGGTTGACGTGTTGCAATCGATAGAATTCTTCCACCCCTTTTTGTCTCTCGCTTTCAGCATTATAATCTCTGTTTATGAGAATAAATGATGGAATATTATTTTCTATAAATGCATGATATTACATGTTAGGAAAAAATGCTTGTAAAAAAAATAAAAAATCAAGAAAATGAAATGTACCTAAATGTGTGACCAAAGGCATTGATTTCAGGAGCTTCAAACACTCCTTGTGATGAATCTTTCTCATCTTCCACGCTTAACCCTTCAAATTAAATGCAAGAAGAACAAAGGTAAATAACACTAATTTTGGGGGGAAAATTTGGATATCTAATTTGGAATATTTTTCAAATATACATCCAATTCTTGAAAATAACACAAAAAATTATAAAAGAAATGTTACCAAGATGAGGCTGGAGGTGTGGCTGCTCAACGAGGACTGTCATTTTGATAAATGAATTAATTGAAACCTAAAAAGAAGAAATAAAATAAGGGGAATAAAAAAGGAGAGAAAAAAAGGCCGTTTCTATATGTGAAAGAAAAGGCCTTAGATGGTATTGAAATGATTGAGAAAAGAGGGTATTTATAGTGAGATAAAAAAGTCCTCACCAATAAATTTTGACTTTTACGAGTCCTTAACTGAAAAATCTAGGAGTCCTTGCCTGAAATTATGAATACCATTTAGCTGCTTCTTTCCTTAAAATATGCTCAACCCCTCTACCTTCTTTCTAGCGCGTGGCCTGCAACCTAAGATATGGAAAATATCTTAAACGTGCATGGTCCACGTGCTAAATATGAAAAATATATTTGAATTTTTTTTAATGCATATCCTTTTTTTCATATTAAAATCCATGAAATCAATCCTTAAAAAAAACAATTTTAAGGAAATATCAAATAGAAATAACATATTTCCTTTTTTTTCCTGGTCATGAAATTAAATGTGATTCCTTGTAACTTTCAAACTTAAAATTTAATCTCTCAAGCTAAACTTATGTTTCTATTGGTTTCGGAAATAACTTGATTTGATACAAAATTCTCTATATTCTTGAGTAATTAGTGTTTTATTACTTATAAAAATATTGAGGAAATACCTGGATATTTTTGATGTATGATATACATATATATATATAATTACTTAATTAGCATAGTATAAAACTTAAACCATAGTTATTCATAATTATGTGCATTATCCAATATAATAAATGGAGTATAAAATATTATTAAATGAGAAAAGAAAGTGAAAGAGACGCGCGAAGTGGGTGAGAGTGGTGAAGAAATGAAGAAGTAGTTTGGATGAGTCAGCAGAACGTGTAAATATGTTTATCTTAATATTATGGATGGGGTCTACTGACGCGGAGCCGACTCATATCCTACTATGTTTTGACCTCTCTATTTATTTCTCTGCTCTCACGCACCAACGCCTCACATTCTGCCACGTCACCCCTCACACAGATCCACACCCCTCATTTAATTTAATACACCTCACCAACACTCACTAATCTTCGACCCCTTTTATTTCCCCAACTTGCAATATAGTAGTAGTATATATTATTCATTTCATCATATTTTTTGTCTTTCTATATTTCTCAATTCAAGAATTTTAATTTAGTTACAGCATGAAAGTTGGCTGTTAGCTTAGGGTCAACATGGAATCGGACAACTCGTTGCCTTGGAATCAATCTGCTCTAGGTGTGCTAGCGTAGGAGCTTGGAGGGTGGTATGGTGTTGACGGCCGATTTGGACTTCCATCATGGGACGAACTATCCAAATGGACCCTTAGGGTTGTTCAGATAGAGATTTCTCGAAACTCTCTCTTGGACTTGAATATGTCATTTTTTTCTGGATTGATGCTAAGATGATGGTTGATGCGATTAGTTCTTCAAATGTAGATTTTCTTTTGAGTTTGGAACGAAGTTGAGGAATGTAGGAAGATGGTCACAAACACGATCCTTTATTTTATTTGAAACTTGTTCGGCATAATGCCAACCAAGTTGCTCACAATTTTACTAAAGCTATTTGATTCTACACATATTTACACTGTTGGAACTGTCGAAGTTTGTGGTGAGTCTTCTCGATAATAATTGTTCTTGTACTCAATATTAATGAATGGTTTTGTTTCAAAAAAAGAAAAAGAAAAACTTGAGTGTAGGCAAATTTCACTTATTCATTAATACAAATAAAATCGAAGTTCAATTATCTATTGCAAAGCATAAGGTTTCGAGTTTAATTTTTTCTACATTTACAAGTGTTCACATTTTTAGTGTTGATTTTACACTATCTTATTGTGAAAATTGTCACTTATCTCTAACAGTGTACACCATCTTATGCACTAAATGAGAATATTCTTTTTAATTAATTATAAAATAAATTAAAAATGAAAATAAAATGAAAAAGAAACATAAAATGCAAAGGAAAAAAATGGTTGACTTGTGGAAAGTTGGCGTACAAATGGTACAAATGACAGTTGAGCAATCTTGGCGCAGAGATACACTATTGAATAGAGCGCATTGTTGGATATATATATATATATATATCATATTATAATGAGACATAATTAGTGTCGCTTTTAACACCCCATTCTTCTATGAATACACGCCATATATTTTGTAGATACTTATATAAGACCATAGCTTTAAATGATTTTGTGCGAGATAAAATTAACCATATTGAATGGATGAACCCGAACTATCATTCTCTCATATCTCCTTAAAACATCTCCAATAATGCTCTATCAAATTGAGATAACATGTTTTTCTCATCTCCAACAACAATCCAAGATCTTGCGCCAACTTATTTCAACCATCAGTTTTGTGCCAAATTTCCACACGTCAACGTTTGCGTCAAGTTATTTTCTTTTCTTTTTCCTTTTTCTTTTCATTATTTTTTCCTTTATTTTTATTCATTTCTTTTCTTATTTTATTTTATTTTAATTTTCTCTTCTTTTTTTCATTATTTTTATTTTTTATTCATTTCCTTTTCTTATTTTTTATATTAAGTGTTATTAATTGTTTTTACTTATTTTTAATTATTTTTAAGACTTTGTTAATGTAAAAAATCAGAAATTAGCTAAAATATTATATTAAATATGATTCAAACATACATAAATTTTCTAACATTTACAAAATAGTAAAGATTAAAAATAGATTATTTAACAATAATAATGAATATTAATAACAAATGAAAAGTTAAAAACATTAATTATAAGAAATATAATGAAATATTCTTTTTTAGTACAGAGAATAGTGCAAACTATCGGAAATCACTGATAGTTATTACATAAAAATAATGTAAAATTAATAGTAAAATCATGTACATTGTTGGAGATAGTTAGTAAGGGCACGAACCTCCTCCAACAATCCTTTTGTGGCTCTCTCTCTCATGCGTCTCTCACTATCATAGTCAAGTACTCAAATTTGTGTGTTTCATATAATTCTCATTCTATTAAATTAAAGTTGTATGAGAGAGGATAAATTTGAGTAAGGCTATCGAACCAGGATATTTCTTTCGTTGCTAAGGGCGAAGCAGTGAACCGAATGGGCACCACTACTCGATGGTGGCAACTAATGCACTTGTTAGAGACTATGGGTCGATGATACAAGTCGTTGCCAATGCATTCCCCAACATCAACTGCACTGTTTTTGACCTCCACATGTCTTGGTAGGCCTCGAAGGACCATCTTCAATAGTGCACAAATATTTAGAGTTGATTTCCAATAGTGTGCAACATCTTGTTCAGTAAATGAGAATATGCCCGAATATTCCCTTTTATCAAATATAAAATGATATAAGAAATATACAAAAAAGAAAAGGAAAAAGGAAATGTATGAAAAAAAAAAAAAAGATGGTGTGCATATTTGACATGTGTAAACCTGCCCAAAAGAAGCGGTTGTTAAAAGTTGCATCCAACACTTATGGAGTTGAAGATTCACTATATCAATTGATATTGATGCACTATTGGAGATGGTATGTTTGCTATCTCTTCTGCTAACGCTATTTTTCTTCAGATATTAAAATAACAGCTCTTGTTTCATCATTAGCCTTACGGATTCATTCATGAATTTTTCTTGATACAAAGTTAGGTTTATAATTAGTCAATTACATCGAATTATCAATATCTTTTCAGATAGATTAGGTCTTGTGTGAGACCGTCTCACAGAATTTTTTGCTTGAGACGGGTCAATTCATAACCCACACTTAGCAATTCATATGAAAATTTGTGGATATGGATTCAATTTAAGGGTAATAAGGATCCGTCTCACGAAAATTATCCGTGAGACCGTCTCATATGAGTTTTTGTGTTTCGATATCATTGCCATTTATTAATCTCTTTTATATTCGATTATGTCCACCTAAACTCACAAGATATTTTGATGAATTAAGATCACTACAAATTCAAACTATCGAAACTTCATCTTTGTCCCGTTAAATATAGTTCTAACCATGTTGATGTCATACCTTTGAAGAAATATTTTTTGTATATAGGACGGATAAGTTATTTTGATGCTAGTTTATTTACTGGAGTTCAAGTGTTGGAAAAATAAATGAAGAAGGGATATTTTTGAATCTTTTCCTTTGTTGTTATTCTTTTGAGTTTTTCAAACACATATTTACTGAATTTTATCTAATATTTTTAGTTTTTTTGATTAAATTGAAAACTTGTGTAGCGAATTGAAATATTTATTTAGTCCAGGCCCAACACTTAGCTTCACATTGTTATATGGGCTGTTTCGAGTGCTATAAATTCTGGGCTGCTCACTATGGCCCAATCATCAAATATTGGGCTCCCATCTAACACCACACTATGTTGATCAGCATACTCTATTCCTCCCTCATCTCATTTTCATGTAATTTAATTTTTTTTCTCACATTATTTATCCATTTCAATTTTTATACAATTTTGTCTCAAATTATTCATATTATTTTCTAATTTTCAATCTAACGGTTTGTAGTTACATTTTTTAAGTTAATTCGATTCTCTTTTTTATTTTATATCTTAAATTCTTTGATTAGTTAAAATTTTAAATCCTTTAATTGTTGAGATAAGTTTAAAACGATACTTATATCACACCAGATCATCTATACAATCTATGTTTTATCTTCTATTCCATCATAATTAGTACACTACACTTTTTGACATGTTATCACTAATTAATATGTGATGCGTATTAAATGAAATAAAACATTATGAAACAACCGAAGAATATATATGGTATTTTTTTAACATTAATTTAGCTTGCAAGGTCAATTTCATGATTGTTGAATAAGAAAATTTGTACGAGATATCTTTGTCAAGATCATGACATTCAACGGTCACGTTCTCTCTCCTTATCTACATCACTTGCATTTGTCAAATCTATCATCAATTATGTAATGCCTTTTAAGTTTAACTTAGGGGAAATTTTGAAAAATCAAATGATAGTATTTCAATTAACTTAAGAAGTGCCCATTGTCTGCGGACATCTTTACAAGTATGTTATTTTATATTGAATTAAATGTCAAAAACAATTTAAACTAAGGTGTTTTTCAGAAAAATGTTAAAATGCCTACGGTGGGCAACTCTTAATATGTCCACCACTGACGTATAAAGATGACATCCCCTAATTATATGGAAAGTCAAATGAGTTGATGTACTAGACCTTCGCCACGTTAGCGGTGAACATATTAATATGTATTCATGATGGGTAGGTTAGCAGGACTGATGTTTTTCATTCTCCAACTTAAACTTTTTTTCTTACCAAATTACAACCTGAACTAATAAATTTTATCAAATTGTAACTTTTGAACTATTTTCCTACAAAAACGTAAACCTATAACACCCACGTTGACGTTATATAAGGTCATCTTAAATTACAAGGTTACAATAATACCCTTATATTTTCAACGTGCAGTCAAATGTTCACTTTTTTTACTGGAAAATTGTTTCAAAGTTGCAGTTTGATAAATTTTAGTAATTGAGATTGCAATTTGATAAAAAAAAAAAAAGTTTCGATTGAAAATTGAAAAAAGTCAATAGATTAGATTATTTTTTGCATTCTAACCCTTTTGAGTAGGACTTATGTGCCCCGGGGGCACGGATCCAGGATCCGTGCCCCCAACCCGACCCGACCCACCCCCATTAATTCAATTTATTTTTTATTTCTTCTTCTTCTTCTTCACAGCACATTTTTTCTTCTTCTTCTTCTTGCTTTTCTTCTTCTTCTTCACAACACATTTCTTCTTCTTCTTCTTCTTCTTCTTCTTCTTCTTCTTTCTCCTTCTTCAACCCGATCTGCTTCCTTCTTCTTCTTCTTCTTCTTCTTTTTCAACCCTTTTTCTTCTTCTTCTTCAACCCGATCCGAAAACATATACATACATACATACATATGGGGAATCATCTATGGGGTCAAGGAGGAAGGAAGCCAACCTTTGTCTATCAAATCCTCATTTTCCAATTAATGAGGGAGGATATTTTGTTGTTAACCTTAGCTCACCATTGATGCTTCCACTAGTTTTGTGTTCTAATTTTTTCAGATTTCAAATTTTCTATTTCATCTCTATTGTTCTTTTATCTTCATTAAGGTTTATATATTCATGATTGTATATATATGTAATTTGATATGCAACTTTGTTGGTTATTGAATGAAGGTATAAAATTGTAGAAATATGATTGAGTAGTATGAATTTGCAGAAAATTTAGGGAAGAAGATGATAAAATCGCATTTTACAATCTATTATTTATATATACATATCACTTAATCTTAAGAACAGACATTTAACACCTAAAAAGTATATATATAACACCTATAGAGTATATATTAAACATATCAGACATATAATATGAAAATGTTCTAAAGGTATTACAAATATACTATATAGGTGATATAAGATCACATGCATCTATAAGATATAATAAATACAATTCCTTTAGATGTTATGAAAATATTTTAAAGGTATTACAAAGATACTCTATGGGTGATATAAAATTACATGCATCTATGATATATAATAAACACAATTCCTTCAGGTATTATGAAAAATATTATAACACCTAAAGAACATACATATAACACTTATAGAGTATATATATGACACCTATCATTTAATCACATAATATGAAATCTTCTTTCTATGTGATACCTCAAGAACATACATATAACACATAAAAAGTATATATATAACTCATATAGAGTATACATATAACATCTATCATTGAATCACATAATATGAAATCTTCTATATATGTAATACATCAAGAACATAGATGTAACACCTAAGGAGTATATATATAACACCTATAGAGTATAACTATAACACCTATCATTGAATCATATAATATAACTATAACACCTACATAGTACATATATAACACCTATAGAGTACATATATAACACCTATAGAGTACATATATAACACCTATCACTGAATCACATAGTGTGAAATCTGGTGTGCGTGGGCGCACACCATATCAGGTGGGGGTGCGCGTGGGCGCGCCTGGGTGCGGCCCACGCGCCGGGTCGGGTCAGGGGCACGGATCTAGGATCCGTGCCACAGGTGCATATAAGTTTTGTTCTACCCGAGTAGGTCTCTTGTGAATCAGGTGCATGGATCTTAGATCCATGCATCTGGGTCGGGGGAACTGCACCTCTTTTTTTTTTCGCACATGATTTTTGAAAAAAATCACATATCAATAGGTTATGTTAGACATACCTTTATGCTATGTTAAACATACCAATTCTGTCCAGATTTCATGTCTTGTCTTATTTTGGCTTGATTTTTGAATTTGGCACATACCACTACATTATGTTAGACATACGTTTACGTTGTGTTAGACATACCTTTATGTATACTTAGACATACATTTGTATGTGTTAGACATATTTTTGCATATAGTTAAACATATATTTATATATGTTAGACGTACTTTTGTATATAGTTAGACCTACCTACACATGGTTGGTCTAACTATATACAAAAGTTGGTTTAACTATACACAAAGGTTGGTCTATTGAAGCGAATTTTGGATGAGCTTCATCACAAGTGTTCAGCACGTGGGAGCGCGTGCATTCACGTGGGAGGTGTGTTTTGGGCGGGTGAACGGGTCGACCCGGTTGCACGAATCCCAGATCCGTGTAACCGGTGCATAAAAGTTTTTACCCATTGTAGGTGTTTCAATGGTTGTATCAAGTGTTTTCATATTTTTCTTATATTTTTCTTTACGTAATACAGAATAATTCCCATGTTTTCACTCATTGACATCGATTTTGTTCTAATTTTGCCTTTAAGTGTGTTTTTTTATTAGTTTTATATGATAGTTTAGTTCATTTGTAATTGTGTCTTTTTTGTGTTCTTTCCATTAGTCTTCACCAATTGTTATATTTATTGTTGTAATAATTTATCACAATTTCCCAATAGTTTAAGAGGGTGCTTGGACTAGATATGTCCATCAATATTTTGGATATGGAATATTCTAATCATGTTAGTTACTAGATTTGCATGAATAAGAATCGCATGACTCTAATCTATTTTTTCCACTTTATCCACACATAACATTGGTTTTTTTTTTTTTCAAAATAAATAAGAGGACATCATCTATATTTAAACTATAATCCTACCTTATACAATTTCAAAACAAATATAAAATTATTAAATTCTGTATTTTATAAAATTCACTTTTAAACTTACAAAATCTACATATATCTCAATCCGATTATATTTAAGGTCTTTTTAATTAGCACCTTTTTATAAAAAAAAAACATTTTCATTTACATCTTTTCCCTATAAGCATTATCGTTTACATCTTTTTTTAGTTTCATTTTTTTTTTTAAACCAACCATTATTCAAATTTGGAACCAAATATTTCACGTATAAAAAGTTCAAAGATTGAATTGGTTCTGCTCTTGCAATTTCTAAATTAAATAACCAAAACTTGAAGAGTTACTCTCCTATGCACCAGTTGCACGGATCTTAACTAAGCCGCGCTTGGGCTGGGCTGGCTCGCCCAGCCCGTGCCTCTTTACATTTTTTGCGTATTTTGGTCGTTACCTTCACATTATGTTAGTGTTACCTTCGTATTATGTTAGGGTTACCTTCGCGTTATGATAATATGACCTCATCTCCAGATTCATACCCTTAGTTTAAAATCACTGAACTAAAATAACACGAAGGTAACACTAATATAACATGAAGGTAACACTAACATAACATGAAGGTAACATTAACATTGTGTTAACATTGTTAATGTTACCTTCATGTTATGTTAGAGTGACTCTCACGTTATGTTAAGGTTACCTTCATGTTATGTTAGTGTTACCCTCATGAAGGTAACACTAACATAACATGAAGGTAACTCTAACATAACATGAGAGTATGACTACTTGAAGCGAATCTTGGTGGGTTTGAGCGCATCCACCAGGCGCGTGGGAGAGCGTTTGGGCGCGTGAAAACACGCGTCAGAACCGCGTAGGATCCATGCACCAGTTGCACAAAATATTTTGCCAAACTTGAATTGTTTGATTTCTAAAGCATCTTTATTGAAGGGACACTTGACATGCCTGTAGATCTCACTTGAGAGTTTCAAACCACAATTATATATATATATAATTATATAAAAGGGTTACATAACAAAGCACGAATTTAGGGTTCAGTTTCAATTGCAACATGAACTTTTTACGGTAACACAAAAAAAATCAACTTATCACTTGTTTCAATTTAGGACATGTTTCAATTTTTTCGGGCTTCAATGATGACATAGAATTCAAATTGTATAAATTAATTATTAACATACATATTTACATGTGGATGATGACTGATTCAAGACATGTTTGGGTGTTTCGAGCTCCAATTGCTGACGTGAAGTTCAAATTGTATAAGTTAATTATTGACTTATAAATTTACAGGTAACCGAAACATGTTCCGAATTGAAACAAGTGTTAAGTTGAGTGTTTTCGATGTATAGTTAAAAGTTCATGTTGCAAATGAAACTTGACCTTAATTTCCTGCCTTTTTTTTTAATGTAATTAACTCTATATAAAATATGTCAGTCAACCACCAAAACCATAATTTGTTAATGAATTTATGACAATATGAGTTTGGTTTAATAGGTAATGACATGGGATTCTGTCTTATGGATTTACTCGTGAGCAGTGGATATCCAAGAATTTTACTCATGGGGTACAACTAATAAAATTGTAGCATTCACTTTTTAAAGATAACATTGTAAATTTGTTGATAAGAGTCAATATATTACACTTTAAGTAACTTGTTAAATTAGTAACTTTATTACTTTTCAATATGATAGATCAAACATCAAGTAAATAATTTAAACACAATTGCAATATTTTTGTTCAATTTTTCACATTCTAAAACCGTTGCATATAATAATTTCATTGTCAATATTTTTAAATGCATATTTTTTATTGTATGTTACTAAACAATAACTCAATAGTATATAACTTATTCAATTCAGAAGTAAACTCTTAACGATATTTATTTTGAAATTCTTTCTACTATTAATGATATATTTCCATAGTATTTTTTCCATTATATAGATAAAATTAAAATAACGTTAAATTAAAATATACTATCATTCAAACTATAAAAACTAACTTAATTATCAGTAACTCAAATCTAAAAAATCACAAAATAATAGTTAAATAATCAAGAATATAAATTGTTAAATAATCAAGAATATAAATTGTTGTTGTTGTTTACTATCACCTTATACTTTATCACAATAAAAGAGTGCATATATTATATAATCAATGACAATTCATAATCAATTAAGCTAAAATAAAATCAATAATTAATAAGAAAAAGGTAATTTTGGAATTTATATATGAAGAATTTACTTTAAATAAAAAATAAAAAAATTGGTATCTCAATAAGAATTTGATAGTATAATATTAAAGCTAATTATTATGCACATTTTTATGTTGTATAAATAAAATATAAAAGTATATTTAATTAAAAAAAAATTGAGGGTATCCAGTGCGCCTGGACCCACTTAGGTTCGTGAGTAAGATCATTACATATAAAGTGTTTTGTATCACAGTTTTGACTCAAAATTAATTTGATATATATCTAACTTTTTTTTTTTTTTTTAATAGTGCCAACATCAATTGAACTTAAATATAAGTAACTTCTAGTATGATCCAACAAGTTTTTTGTACTAAGATGGACTTGTTCGAAAGTTTGTACTAGGTTCTTAGGATTGTTCATATTATAATATTATATACAAGTCTTTGTCATATCTTATCCGACTCTAGTATCTCCCCAAACATAAATTTCCTTATTTTATATTATCATGTTGTGTTATTAAATATTAATTTTGGATTATGTAAACTTTTTCATAATGATATGTTGAGACTGAAATATTGCTAGGTGGAATATATATACAAACTTATCCATCGATTTTATGCATTCTATTCAGTAGTACTCCTCAATAAATTTGAAATTGTGTGTGTGTGTGTGAGTGACAATGAAGATATTTTTGGTATTCATTCATATGGACAAATTTTGAATACAATACAAAATAGTTGTTAGGAAGCCAAGTGGATCTTAATTGAATCAAATTCCAACTAGTGGAAGTAATAAAAATGTGTAATAAAGTTAATATTAGTACAAAAAGTTTAATGAGAAACTTATGGAAAATAAATATGTAGTACTTAAAGCATGTATTAAATCTATATGCTTAAATGCAACACAAAAATAAATTAAATTATCTTACCTTGCGGTTAGAAATTACTATAAATTTCGACAGAAATTCCTACAGAAAATGAAACCGTTGAAATATCTGTATGAAAATCCCAATGGTAAATTGTCATTGGAACTGTTTAATATTACTAATATAAATCACACATATATATATATATATCTTAAATAATATTTATTGTATTCAATGACGACATACACTCTCACAAGTGTATATATATATGTACATATAATAATATATAAATAAGTTTGAGTGTCAAGTAAACAATATCGGGTCACTATAATCTGCAAGAACAGGTTAAATATGGATTAAAATTAAAGTAATAAGTTCTTAATTAGGAAATATTATAGCTTAATTAGTTGATGTAGATCATGTAAATCATTTTATCTATAAATGGCGAAACAATAAGCCCTAGCTATAAATGGATAAATTTGTTTTTAAGTAATTTTATTGAAGATTCTTCTGTTACATTTGACCACTTCTTTCATACCATGTGATCTCACTTACACCTCACAATTTGGATTTTCTTTTTCTTTTCTTTTTAAATTCAACTTTATCTTTGTACTTTCACAATTTCCTTTCATTTGTTTTTTTCTAATTTTGTTAACCAGCCATTTGTCATGTTTTCTACTGTCTTTTGTGGCCCAGATATAATTTTCGTTCTTTTTGACTATTACCATTTCGTCTCTTTTGATTAAGAAGATATGAAAAATTCTCTTTCTACCATAGATTTCTTAGTCCGATGTATCAGGAAGGACAGATAACAATTAAGAGATCATGGGATTTGAGCGTCAGTTGTTGGACTACTTTTTCCATATCCGATACCAACTCGATTATAACAGCTTATAACTCCGAAGAGATCTACCATTTCGCCACTTGTTTTGTTATGAAATAGGTAGGAGTGGACAAAATTAGACGAGTGACACTTGTGTGCTCTGAGGCATGCCCTTAAATCAATCATCATATGGTGTTACATATAAACTCTATAGGTATCATGTGTATACTATTCACGTATCACGTGTATACTCTTATATATATGACACTTGTAGATTATATGTATAACACCAAGAAATGTAACACTTGTAAAATATATATATAACATTTGAAGAACATGTATATAACATCTAAATCTTTGTCCCTATGTGCCCAAGGGATATATAATTTTTTGCCAAATTCGACTTATATAGAGAGCAAAAGGAGAAGAATCAAATTATAAGGGTAAAATAAGGATTAATTATAGGGGGCATAAAAACTAAAGTGGAGGGGCAAATTTGAGAATGTCTTAGAGTGCAAATATTTTACATTATCCGGTCCCCTATTTAACAAAATATAAGTAATTGAAATAAGAGTTTACAAAAGTAACTACAAGGCTAGTATTCAACAGTATAATGGAGTAGATTGTGATTATCCGAATTTGAATTTGGGATATGTAAAGCGTTATAGTTCAAGTGGTATTAGATCTATATAAAGGTGTAAATGGTGTTATATTCATATAAATGTGCAGATTGTGATGATCCGAATTTTTCTAATTTTCTTATCCCTCCATTCCCCTCTAATTAAAAAGAAGAGTTTAACAAAGTAAGGTCGGTAAATTAGTGAAAATGACGAGACATTAATTATTTGTTAATATCTTTCACAATCAGTTGAAAATGGCCAAAGATTTTCCAAATCCTATGAACAATGACAGATCCTATACATGATATTTACTTCAAAGGTCATGTCCATAATTCCAATCTTTTCTTGAATTATTTACTTGAAAAGTGATGTCCCTTTCTTTATCAAGATTGAGAATCACCCACCATATATACAAAGTCATTGTGGTAATTATTTTTGTAGAAACCAGCTTATTTAAACACGTCCATGTTTGTGTAAACTTATTATAATTTCTCATAATTTTCCTCAAGAAAAATGGCGTTCATTATTGTATTGTGTGAACCTTGTGCAACTAAGTCTCCAATCACAAATTACATCTCCTAGTAAGATTAATGATTTGTGGTATTTCGACGTACATGTTTTATTAAGTGACGTTCTGACGCAACTAGGGTTATAAACGAATCGAATCGAATCGAATACCATGATATTCTATTTGTATTCTTTTAACTATTCGAATATTCGTATTCTTATTCTTTTATTATTCGAATAACAAATAAAATTCTTATTCGATTCTTTTAACATATTCGAATATTCTCGAATATATTCGAATATTCGTATTCGAAAATTTTAAACTTAAAATTTCAACAAACAAAAATCAAATATATATTTTTTCCCAAATTAATATGCCTACATAGTACTTAAATAAATAATAAAATTCATCAACTCAAGTTCAATAATTCATTAACCAAATTAACATTCAAGATTCGAAATACATAAATATAAATTCATTGTCAAATCATCGAACAAGTACCGCAACAAAAAATCAACTTGCAAATTAACATCCAAGGTTCTAATACATAAACATAATTAAAATTCATAGTCAAATCCATCAAACAAGTATCACAACAAAAATGTTTTTCTAGCATCCATGATCCAACCATCATTCTTGCAATACGACATGAACCGGCTCTTCATCCTTCTACAAAAAAAATGAAATCACATTTGTCATCATAATCCAAAAATAAAAGTATATCATTATAATAAAAAATGAGAGCTCACATGAGTCATAATAGGCTTATTGATCCCGTGAAGTTGGCGTACCCAATCTGCTCCACAAATCAAAACTTGAACCATATCAGAAGATAACCTAGCTCGATAAGGATCTAAGACTCCGGTTCCTGCTCGATAAGGTAATTTTTAGGCATTACTTTACAATATATATAATATGTAGTTATGTTTTATGTAATACTAATATGTATTTAGGCATTACTAAATACTAATATAAAAAAGTAAAATATCTATTATTGATATATATATAATTATTCAAATATATTCGCGAATACTCGAATCGAATACCATCATATTCTTATTCGTATTCGGATAATATTCAAATATAAAAAAATATTCTTATTCGGATTCTTATTTGTATTTTTCGAATTCGAATCACTATATTCGAATTCAAATACTGAATCGAATCAAAAAGATTCTATTCTTTTACAACCCTAGACGCAACAGTAGCGTAGACGACGATTTGTGGGAACTTTCTTTTTCTTTAATCATATATCAAAATAATCGACTAAAATAAGAAAGTAAACTTTTATGACAAAAACTTTTATGCATCAGGTGCATGGATCCTAGATCCATGCACCCGACCCGACCCGCACGTGTACGCGCTTCCACGCGCGTCTGACGCGCTCCCATGCGCCTGGGCGGATGCGCACCTTTAGGTTACGTTAAGGATACCTTTCAGTTATGTTAAGGATACCTTTAAGTTATGGTAAGGATACCTTTCAGGGATACCTTTCAATTATGTTAAGGATACCTTTAAGTTATGGTAAGGATACCTTTCAGTTATGTTAAGAATACCTTTGAAATCCTGATTCCAGGTTACATGCCACGTTATGTTAAGAATACCTTTTAGTTGTGTTAAGCATACCTTTAGGTTATGTTAAGGATACCTTTAGTTATGTTAAGAATATCTTTTGGCTATATTAAGCATACCTTTAGGTTATGTTAAGAATACCTTTAGGTGATGTTAAGGATACCTTTGAAATCGTGATTCCAGGTTACATACCATGTTATGTTAAGAATACCTTTTAGTTATGTTAAGCATACCTTTAGGTTATGTTAAGGATACCTTTAATTATTTTAAGAATACCTTTTGATTATATTAAGCATACTTTTAGGTTATGTTAAGAATACCTTTAGGTGATGTTAAAGATACCTTTGAAATCGTGATTCTAGGTTCCTTTGAAATCCTGATTTGATACCCTTAGAATTCATTCCAGATCACATACATTTACATTATATTAAGGATACCTTTAGGTTATGTTAAGAATACTTTTATGTTATGTTAGAGATACCTTTGTATGCAAAATGTGTAACACAACTACCTTATGGATAAGGTATCTCTAACATAACATAAAAGTGTCCTTAACATAACATAAAGGTATGTCTGACGTAAATTAAATGTATGAAATTTGGGCATAAAGGTATCCTTAACATAACCTAAAGGTATCTCTATACATTACCTAAAGGTATTCTTAACATAACCTAAAGGTATGTCTAACTTAACGTAAATGTATGAAATTTGGGCATAATGGTATCCTTAACGTAACCTAAAGGTATTCTTACACATTACATAAAGGTATTCTTACACATAACTAAAAGTCATGACTAAAATTGAAAAACAAGCTAGCGCGAAAAAAAAAAAAAAAAAAGAAGCGGGTCGGATTACCCGGATCCGACCCGGGTGCATGGATCTATCTAAGATCCATGCACCTGATGCACAAGAGACTTACTCAACTTTTATACATACCGGTATGAACGTAGAATCTAATCTAAACAATAAAAGACTTAAAAGCTAGGATTAGTTTCAAATAATATTACTAAATTAACATAATACTAATCATATTAAATCTAATCTGATCTAATTTTCATCATTACCTTGGGGTCTAGGCGATTCATTGGCAGATTGGGAAGAAATGGTGGGAAATAGTAGATACAAAGAATTAAAAAACAATGAGAACCCTCGTGAAACATTAAAAGTACTGGTGGAATAGTAGATAAGATCAAAAGAAGTAAGCATTGACTCTTTTTATGATTTAATCAGACCTCTTTAATTAATTCATCTCTAATGATCTATCTTATGGGGTTTGCTCATCCTCACGTAATGAGACTCTTCTTCACTTAAATAACTCTTCTTTCAATGGACCATCATAGTTATCATCATCAGTCGAGGAAAAGTTATTAGCACCTTCATCAATGAAATATATAGTTCTTTTTAATTAATTTGATGAGAATTCCATTGTATTACAATGTGTGCATCACATGACTAATGTAATTAGACTTAATTAGGATTAATTTCATTTTTATCCTAGGTTAGTTCGTCTCCGTCCCCCCTCTTGTGCCTCTTCAAGGGCTTTGCATGTTTGTCTTCTCTTCTGATAGAATAGGACAATGTTGTTCGATTTTGATATTGTTATTTTGTGATCATCAATTTTAGTCCTGCAATTGATAAATGTGTCTAATTGCAGTCATTTTTTCACCAAATTTATAGCTACATTTCGACAAGTGTTGCATAATCGTCGGGCAATTCCATGGTTGTAAAATTGTGATTACGACGAAAAATATTGAAATTGGACACATTTCTCAATTATGGAACTAAAATTGATAATTGGAAAATGACATGACCAAAATCGTACAACACATATAGGAAATGAAAAGTGATAATAACCCGGATTAAATAATAGCAAAAAGTATAACCCTCTTCTGTGTTTTTAATAAGTTATCAACGTTTTTACAATTGTCAATTTAATTATGATTTTGTCAATTAATTGTATTTTGGTAAATTTTTTAAGTGAGAAAGGTATTAAGTGATATGCAATTAGATAAAAAGTACTAGGTACGTTTAAAAAAATTAATTATTCTAAGAGTTAGTCTCCTGTGCACCAGTTGCACGGATCTGTGATCCGTGCAACTGGGCCGCGCGTGGGCTGGGCTGGCCCGCCCAGCCCGTGCCTTTTTACTTATTTCGCGTGTTTTGGTCGTTACTCTCACGTTATGTTAGAGTTACTTTCGCGTTATGTTAGGGTTACCTTTGCGTTATGTTAATGTGACCCCATATCCAGATTTCATACCCTTAGTTTAAAACCACTAAACTAAAATCTTAATCATACCCTCATGTTATGTTAGAGTTACCCTCATGTTATGTTAGAGTTACCTTCATGTTATGTTAGTGTTACCCTCGTGAGGGTAACACGGGTAGCACTAACATAACATGAGGGTAACTCTAACATAACATGAGGGTATGACTGCCTGAGCGAATCTTGGTGGGTTTGAGCGCCCACCAGGGTAACACGGGTAACCCTAACATAACATGAGAGTAACCCTAATATAACATGAGGGTAACCCTAACATAACATGAGAGTAACCCTAATATAAAATGAGGGTAACCCTAACACAACATGAGGGTATGACTGCCTGAGCGAATCTTGGTAGGTTTGAGCGCACCCACCAGGCGCGTGGGGGCGCGTGAGAGCACGTTGGGGTGCGTAAAAACGCTTCAGAGGCGCGTGGGGCGGGTAGGATCCATGCACCAGTTGCATAAAATATTTTGCCTTATTCTAAAACTCATTTGCATGATTTTGTCCAGTTTCAAAATTAGTTGTTATAAATTTTGTAACCTTTCCTTAACTAAACGAGCGCTCTTCACTTTAGTATACTCGTGTGATGCACAGTTTGTAATATACGACTGATTAATTTTAAAAATTTTAATACTATAATGTAATAATACTATCTTAACCTAAATTATATATTAATAAGAATTTAATTTTTTATCTTTAATGTGTCACATCTTAAATAATATTATATTTTTAAAATGCAAACAATAATATATAAATGTGTGTGCATATATATATATATATATCTATGTTTAACAATAAATTTTAAATTCTATATTTGAAATATGAGGTTGTTAAATAAACACCAATTTTGTACATGTACCCAGTAATATTGTAAATTAAAATAAATTGAATCAAATTTAGTACTGAGAAACATTTATTGTAAGAGATAATTAATATCTAAAAAATATGTTACTTCATAAAGATATATTGTGCATGTCACAAATTAATATAGATATAAGTATCATGATTAATATATTATCATATTTTTTGATTCCTACTTATTAACAAACGTGTTAGTAAATAATTCCTTTGCATTCACAATTATAGATATCTTTAAAGAAAAGATATAAATCCCATCAAAGAACTAAAAGATCTTGACATGTATTTGAATAACGTAGCTAGTTCAATATTCAACCTATTTGTATTGGCAAATATATCAAACAATTATATCAAAATGTTTTTCATTGTTATTAATTTCTCAAAAAATTTAAGACTTTTTTAAAAAAAAAAATTTCCTTATCTATAGTTTAATTTAGTCATTTATCTTTGTATTTTAATCTTGTTAAATACAATTTTGCACCAAAATGTAAATATAAAATTTATATTTTTCATAAACTAAAACAAAATTTAAAATAAAAAATAATTAATTTAAAGATACTTTATAATCTACTTCCCCATAGGTATAGTCTAACTTAGTGGACCTCACAACCCTTAAAAGTATAAATCTTCTTATTTTTGATTTCTTGTAATTACTTTCTTTCCATTTATAGTATGTTAATTTGGGAGAGAAAATTAGTTATTACTATTTTTATTGAATGTCTTCTTTTTGTATATACTAGTAGTGCACCCGCACGATGCGCGCCTTGTTATATAATCTAATAATTTTTATTGTTGATGATATAGTGTAATTTATATTGTATCTAAAATGTTAAATCTTTTTTTAATGTTTTTGTAATATATACTGTTATAATGCTAAATAGTTTTTTTTATTTTTTTGTAATGCAATTACTTATCAATGGATTTGAATAATCAAGATGATAATCAAATTAGTATTGGTAATATCTTATATCTGAAAAAGTTTCCATCTCGATTTTTTTCTTTGATATTTCTAACTTCCATTTTATGCTAGCTAATTCTCATTAAGTGAGAGTGGATATATATGAATTGCTTATATAGTATGATAGTTTTCATATTGATTTTTCTTCTTACTTCCATCACTAATTTTTTTTTTCTTTTGTATACATTGTTTGTATACAATAACTTTCATCTCAATTTTTTTTCTTATTTTCATCACCAACTTTTTTTCTTCTTTTGATATTTCTAACCTACATTTCATCTACTTAATTCTCATTAAGTGAGTAGGTATATATACATACATTGCTTAAATGCGAAAATGATTTTCACCTCAATTTTTCATCTTATTTCCATCACTAATTTTCTTCTTCTTTTGATATTTCAAGATCCATTATTTTCCTTTTTGTTTTGATATTTTAAACCTCCATTTCAATAAGCTAGTTCATCCTCATTTTGTGAGACTTCTATCTTCATTCATGCATTGCTTATATAGAGGTAGGACAATGGCTTGTAGATGAAGTCTAATTCTAATGGCTTGATATGGAAGTTTGATTCAAAATTATTAAATTAATTTAGAAAATCAAAATGAAATTAAAAAAAATTACTCAAATTGTGGCCACTAAATTTTTAGGAGCTTGTTTAATAAAATACTCAAAAGTTTTTCTATTTTTTTTGTTTGCTTTTTCCCTTTTTTCCTATTGGTTAATAGTTTTGCAATTGAATGACAATAGGTAATAATCACCAACTATTGCCATTTTAGATATAGTATAGAAATGAATTTACATAAATACATTTTTCATATTCTTTTATGTATATTGTAATATTAAAAAACATCGAATACTTATATTTTCTTCTTACATTACACATTACGTAGTATATACTTCTAACATAAAATACTTTCGTAATAACTTCTAACTTTATAAAACTTTTACATATTTATATTATTTTAAACATTTATGTTTAATTACATGAATTTCAAAAATTCTATTAAATATTTTATCACGAAATATATATTAAAATAAAAAATACGTTTTAAAAAGAAGACACGTGAGTATGTTAATATAAAAAAACAATTTTTCTACAATAAATTATATTATATAGATTTTATTTACTTTATAAACATTTAACTTAAGTGATCTTTTATAATTTATAATTATTTAAAAAATTAATAGTATGCGTAATATAAATACATTAAAAGGATAATTTTTCTCTCTCTTTCATTATAATGTATTATTAATAAAAAATTATATATTTTTTCTTTTATTTTTTATTATAATATTTGATAGTTTATCAAGAAAGTCATGAAATTTAAAATTATTAAATTAATTTAGAAAATTAATGAAATCTTGAAAAATTAAAGAAAAAAAAATTATTTTACACATCATCAAATTGATATGACATTTTTAGGAGGGAAAGTGACAAATTAGAAATTTTCTCCAACTTTCTTACTTTTAGTATAATATAGATATAGATATATAGATATTAGTAGACTAAATTTTCTAAGAGCTTTTGCAATCATGATTTAAAAAGTGTTTTTAGAATATTTTATTCATATAAATGTTTTGTGAGGAGAGAGAGAGGAAGGGAGAGAAAGAGTGAAATATATTTATTATTTATTTCTTATCTTTCATTTCGATAATATTTTTGTTATATTATATTTATATTTTCATAATATGGCTAAAACCATGAATGAAGTTGCCATAAGAACAACAAACATCAACATATGCTGTCATAGCACAAAAATTGAAACACTAGAATTGGACCAACGAGCAACATCCAACAATTAATCAAAACATAGTACACACTATATAGAGAATTCAAAACAAAGCAATAACATATACTAAAAATTATGAAAATAACAAATGAGTGTTTCTTGTGTGAAGATAGAGTAGGTCTCCTGTGCACCTGGTGATTCGTACACTATGGTTGGATGCAGGTCGGGTCGACCCAGTCCATAGCGCCTCTTTTATTTCGCGTGTTTTGGTCTTAACCTTCACGTTATGTTAGTGTGACCTTCACGTTATGTTAGTGATATCTTCATCTTATATTAGTGATACCTTCATTTCCAGATTTTATATTTAAAACCACTTATCTTTATGCTATGTTGATAAGACTAACATAACATGAAGGTATCATTAACATAACAAGAAGTTGTAACACATTCAACGAATTTTGGGTGGGTTTGAGCTCACCCACCAGGCGCGTGTGACGAGTTGACCTGGTTGCATGAATCCTAAATCCATGCACAAGTGCACAAAAATTTTGGTGGTGAAATTATTTCATGGGTTCCATTTTGTGAAATGAATCTGGATTGACCTGACTATAAGAATTTGTGTGGTATTTTTGTGTAAATTAGGTAATACTACCTCCGTCCCTCATAACTTTGCCTAGGTTGACCGGTACGAATCCTAAGAAAAAACTGTTGACTTTGATGTGATGTGTTATTTTAATGTTTTTGAGTGGCAATTTTGTAATTAATGTGTGTTTTTTTAGTGCAAAAGTTGTAAAATGAAAGAAATGGAGGGGTAAGGGAGTAAATTTTTCTTTGTCATTTTTGAGTTGACAAAATAAGGTGGGACAAACAAAAATGAAAAGTAGACAAAGTTAGCAGGGACGGAGGGAGTATTATAATATCAAAATATTACCTAATATAAACAAAAAAAATTATATATTACACGATTCACGCGGGAGAAAAAAGAGCACATAGGGAGCCCTAAGATCCACACATTTTTGCTGATACCCAACTCAATCCAATTTGAGTTATTATACCATTATACAAAAATATTACTTGATATGTCGAAAAATATATTATTACATACTTTCTTATAGTCTCATCAATGATCAATCTAAAGTGCATTATATAATACCGAAGTATTGTCAAATTATATAAAAAAAAAAAATTACTTAAAACATACAAAAATAATACATAATTTCTACATTTAACTCGTCCCGATCCATCTCGCGAGATGGAATACGAGAGACAAGTAATACCAAAACTTTGCCTAATCAAATATAAGTTCTCTGAATCAAAAATATAGTATTTGTTCTGACTTAAGAATTAATATTAATTTATAGTAAAAATAGCTGTAGTAATTAACCCATAATTAACTTAAATTCATCGGACATGGGGGGCCTTGGCTTATGGGAAAGGGCTACTTCGGTATAAATATGATAGATTGGGATAGGGCCCATCGCTACCCATATTAGACAATTTGCTACTGTTAGATTTTGGGTTAATAAAAAAAAAAAAAACACACCGATTTTACTCCATTAGTAAATTTTTCGTACTTTCAAATATTAGTAAATTTAACATAAATTTCATATTTTTTGTAATTTAATCGTCAAACAAAATTTGAATATGTTTATTTTGAAAATAACTCCACCATTTCAAAATAAAACAATGGCTTAAATGTACATAATAATAGTTTGTTTTGAAATTGTGGAAGTAACTATCAAAAATAAAACTTGTCGAAATATGTTTATAGATTAAAGTTACAAAAATTATGAAAGTTCATGTTATATTTGCTAATATTTACAAGGTTGGTTAAAATTGCAGATCGAGTCAAATTTGTGATTTTTTACTAATTAACACTAGATTTTGGACAATAACAAATCTCAATGAGTAAATTGCATGGAATCTTATATTTACATAAATTATGAATACAAAAATGTGTTCCTCTCATGTTTGGACATAAATTGAGAAAATATCGTGGAGCCGAAGAAGGACAACAACACAAGAATATGTAAAAAAATGGAACATGTCAAATTATAAATATCCATCCATACATCATTCATCTGGTACAATGTGAAGCTAAGACGGCATTTCGCTGAATTTATTTGAAAATAAAATTTTATTTGTGACGGTTTCACGGATAGTTTTCGTAAAATAATTTCTTATTATCATTGAATTAAACTCATTTCCACAAATTCTTATATAAACTAGGATTGGACCTGTGCAACACACGGGCTCTATTTAACATTTATCTGATTGTTATTTTATAAGTAGTATTCTTTTATACATGTTTGTAAACTTTTTATGTAAGTGTGATATTTTTTTATCTTTAAAATAATCTCTAATTGTTTTTTTTTTCAATTGATTTAGCACAAAATTGTTCGTCGATAGTTTTTTATAGGTGTTATTGTTGCATAGGTATTTTCATATTTTTATATAAAGTATAAAATAAATCTCATTTTTATCATTCGAAAAAATTTATTTTATTCAGATTTTGCCTTTGAGGCACTTAGTGTTAGCTTTACATAATGATTAATTTTGTAATTTTTTTTCTTTTGTGTTCTTTTTATTAGTTTTGAGTTGTATTTTTTTATTACAATTTCCCAATGATGAAAAGGGTGCTTGGATAGTATGTGTCTTTCGAATTTTGGATGGACACATTCTAATAATCACAAAAACTCATGTGAAACGGTCTCACAGATAGTTTTTGTGAGACGGATCCTTATTACCTATGTGTTGAATCCATTTTCACAAATTTCAATATGAATTGTTAAGGGTGGGTTATGGGTTGACCCGTCTCACACAAGAAGATCCGTGAGACGGTCTCACATATATGACCTACTCTCTAATAATATTATTTCGTTGCAGAATTCTCTAATTCTAATCTATTTTTGCTGCTTTATCTACCTTTTTACAATTCCCACTAAAAATATTTGTCTTTCTAAATAAAATAATACAACATGATCTACCTTATAATAATAGAACATGATATGATATATTAGCTATAATCTTACCTAATAAAATCTCTAAACAAACAGAAGCTTAATTATCAAATTCCATCTTTTTCAAAATCCAATTTCAAACTTGCTAAATTTATCTATAGCTCAATCCAAACATATACTACGGTTTTTAGCACCCAGTTCTTGTTAATGTCATTATTTTTTTGCAAAAGCATAGCTATTTATTTATTTTTAAATTTTAGTTGATTGAAACATTGAAAAAACAATTATTATTCAATTTAGAAACTAAAGATTCCATGTAAAAAACACAATACAACATTAGCAATCTTTTTCTAGCATTTATAAAATTACATATTTTTTTCTTTCATTTTTAAGAGTAGTAAGATGTGTATTTCATGAATATTAAAATTTGATATTTCATAAATAAAATTTATTTAATAGTGAATTTGCGGATGTTGAAAGGTTAGAATATAACATGCCACTTGTCAGCACCCGAAGTGTAACACCCCCTCTAGTGGGGTTACTACATCCACTCAAAGTTTATAACTTTGTGACTTAAAAAAAAAAAAAAAAACAGTGGAAACACATTTTCTTAAAACCACATGCTCGACGTTTTAAAACCAATCTAACTATTCAAAAAGATAGAAATATATGAGTAAAATTTATGCAAAAGAATATTGAGATAAAAGTTTTAAAAAAATGTGACGTCGATGTACTCAATTCAAAAAGATAACTTATTGAAATAATCAATTAATTCCGAGGTTCCGCCGTCACCACCAATCACGCTTCAACACTGCTACCTTCTCCATCACACCTTACCTTTGCCTTTATCTGCAGTATGAGGTAAAACTATAAGCGACATGCTTAGCAAATACATCATCTAGTCTCACAAAACATTTTTATTTCATTGCAACATTTTGAAATAAAATAAATAAATAATGATAGAAAGCTCATTTAATAGATTAAATAAAACTCTTATACTCGAAAATATTATACTATGGGCCCAGACATAATACCAATGCGCGCAACTTTGAAGAATTCGGGGTAGCTACCACCGAATCCAAATGGAGCAACTCAAAACTCATAGGCGGTCTCGGTGCCCTTAAAACTCATCTCGTGGGCGATCTCGGTGCCCGGTACTAGTCTTAAAAAAGTATAAAATAAACTATATATATACATATATATCTATGCATTTACTAAAAAATATACTTTTCTCACTTTCTGGAAAACATTTCTCACTTTACATGAACATAATTAACTCATATCTTATACTCAATCAAAACTCATGGAAACACACTTAGCCAATCATCAAAGTACACTCACGAAAACAGCAACAAGCATTCATGTAAATTTTTTCATCAATAATAACCAATTAAAACAGAGCTACTCATACTGCAGGTGAGAGATGTACTTACCTGATATCCCAAGGCTTATCCTATTTCAAAACTCTTTAATTTGACATGTACTAAGCTTACCCAAGCAAATCTAAAACATAATTAACCGATGATATCAAATTTTATTGATCTAACACTAAATCTACATATATATGTGTATGCATATATACTTGTTAATAATACATTAGTTACTTCTCACATATTATTGTGCTTAATTAGTGTCATATGAGAACCTAAAAAAAACATGTTTGCAACTCAATCTGATTTGTCCCAAATTATGACAAGTGCTGCTTATTAAACCAGAATTTTCTTTAGCATCAGGGTAAAACTTAAAATTAATTCCTGCACATAGCACCAGTTTCCTAGAATCTACTCAAATTAATTAAAAGTTCACCAATTGAATTTGTATAATAAAATTAGTTATATTCATTATCATTAATCATAGTTGCAACATTATAGTTTATACTGCCATGCACTCAGATTACTAATAAAATCAATGAATCTGGTACTTATCCGAACACGTGATAATTAATACGGCAGAACACATGATTCTCTAACTAATTACTCCACATGACAAATATATATATATATATATATATATGTACATATATATTATATTTTGAGCTTAATAATTTAGCTCACAAGATCGATGCTCCCTTCTGTAACAATTAACCCATCTAATTAAATAACTAATCATCCCTTAAGGTCATAATCTAATTTCTAAATAATCTTCTAACCTTGCCTAATTTTTTCCTTTGCATAAGCAGTCAAAACAGTAGTCCTAAAACTAGTTATTAATCTAATGAAATTAATGATGTTGCTTTAAATATTTATGAGATTCAATTAATGGGTCACGCACCTTACATCAAACTCCTAAATTAATTAAACTAAAACAACTAATCTACACTTAATTCACAATATTTTAGTCAACATAATCTTTTTGTCTACTTCTGTCCACGTCTCACCAAAATCATCATACAAACTTTAACCAACTATGTAATGGACTTTAATTTTGATGATAACTCGTGCTATGTAAAAGAATTCATTCATTACTTACTTGAATTTCAATTGCACAGTGCAGCTATGGATTTCTCCTTTGATGTTGCAGATGTTCTTTGATCGTTTTTTTTATTTATTAAGAACCCTCATACTATATATAAGGTTGATTTATATCTAGGTTTTGAACTATTTCATCTTACGTGTTAAACACATCTCGATTTCTAGAGTTTCTACTATTTCATCTTACGTGTTAAACACATCTCGATTTCTAGAGTTTCTCAACTACTTAACTTATCTGCCTTATCCATGCTACTTGATTTAATTTCTGTAATTCTTATCTAATCTAATGTTCTTATAAATCTACTAATTATTTAAGGGTCCTAATCACATAAGGTATAGTATCTGAATTATCATATAGCTAATATTTATTATAATTCATCATGGTAATTAATTAAATAAAACTTGTCTTCGTAAGAGTATTTAATTAATATGAAATTTGGGGTGTTACACGGAGAGAGGAAACCATACTTTTATATGTGTGTATATATATATATATATATATATATAATTGTTAAGTGTGAGTTATAGGTTGATCTATTTCACATAACAACTGTAAAAAAAGTCTTTCGTAAGACCTACTCTTGTTTGAAATAGTTTATGAGCATTTATATTTTAATAAAAATGTTTTTAGAATTTATAAGTTGTTTAATTTTAATTTAAAATTAAGTTATTGAAGTATTGTTTGGATAAATAAGATGATGATACTTATAATATATTGGCAATGAAAATAGTGTAATGTAAACAATCAAATTTGAAGTTGTCATACAAAAATTCCTATTTTAAAAATAAGTTGAGATTCTTTTAGTTTTTAAAAAAGTGCTTTTATAAGTTACTAACATCTTATTTTTGGATAAACTAAGATATTATTTTTTAAGAACTTAGAGGTCGCTTAGTTAAACTTATTTTCAGAGTTTATATGCTCTGAAGTCTGACATTTTATAAGAAGCTTAAGAGCTTATAAGATATTTAATCTTAGTTTATAAATAAATTGTTGAAGCGTTTAAATAAATAAGATGCATGAGTTTATAAGATGTTATGTGATAATAAAAATTGTATAATTTCATTGATCAAGTCTGTAGATGTTTAAAAAATAAGATAATATTTAAGAAATAAGTTGGGATTCTCTTGCTTTTCAAAAAATAGCTTATAAGCACCTTCCATCTTATTTTTAAATGAAATAAGATCTTACTTTTAAAATTTAGAGGGTGTTTGGGTGAGCTTATAAACTCCTTAAAAGAACTTATAAGATGTTACGAGTTTATAAGTTTCTCAAAAGTGTTTGACTAACTTTTAAAAGTAATATTTATTTTAGGATCTTATAAGCTCTTTTTAATTTGGAAAGTATGGAAATCTTGTCTTATTTTCAAAACAAGAGTTTATTTTTTAAAACACCTCTAAATTTGATTATTGAAATTACATAAATGTCATACTAACATCTTTTAAACTCTACCATCTTATTTATCCAAATACTTCAACAATTTGTTTTCAACTTAAATTTTATATCATATAAACTCTAAAACACTTATAAGATGCAATAGCTTATAAACTTAAAAAATAATTTAGCGAAACACCTTCTTAGTCAAATACTTTTTGAGGAGCTTCTAAGCACTTGAACAACTAGTAAGATATATTAAGGAGCGTAAAAACTCACGTAAACATCCTTTCAATCAAATACTTGTAAGGTCCATTTGAATATATGAGTGTTTTTAAGAGAGATTTTAAATCCAAGTATCCATCAGTGATGTTTGGATATATATTGATTTAAATTCCATCACTTTCATATTAAACTAATATTGGAATTATTTAAGTAGATTTCAAATTCATTTCAACTTGAATGAATTTAAAACTTATTAATTCCAAGTTAATGTATTCATATGAAAGATTAATAAACATATAAACTCTTAAACATCTTATATTATGTTTTAAGGAATTGATTAGCTGACCTAAATACCCCTTAAACCATATTTTATTCGAATAAGTTTCATGTGAAACCGTCTCACAATCATTTCATGTGAAACGGGTCACATTTAAATCTGTGAATATATATATATATATATATATATATATGAGTTTGATTAATGTATAAAAAAAATCCATAAATAAAAATTACCAGTAAAATCGTCTCACACAAATTTTTGTAATTTTTATCCAATTGGAACAAGATATATTAGTCAAGCTTGTCTACAATTCTATATAGTGAAGTAGAACACACTACTTAACTAACTCAATCAATACATATACCTTCTGCAAGTGATTCTTACTAAGATGTTTGCTAATTGAGACATCAGAATTCAATATATTTATTTAAAATAAGGATAAGCAAAGGAATAAAAGAGGAAAAAAATTAAATGGAAGCATACACGCGGCAAAGGAAGAAAGAAAGAGTGTGATGGGGAAAAGGGTAGGCGTCGGCAAAGGGAATTAGTTGGGGCCCACGTGTACGGTGATAAGGGTGGGACCCAGGTCACGTGGGAGAAGGGACACGTGTTCCCTGTCTTTGGACATTCCATATATCACGTGACACTTTTGACCCTCTTTCCCTTTCTACCCACCCATGTTATGCCCAATTTGTTCTCCTTCAAACATATAATATAGGCTTACCCTATAAACCCTCATTTTAATCTAATCTGCATTTATTACATAATCTCCATTCATCTCAATTTATCTTAACAATATAATTTTTGTCAATCTATCACAACACATCAAAATTGATTCATTTCTACCACTGTGAACCCCTCACATGTCAATGGTATTATAATGATAAGATAAGATAGGTGATTGATATGTCACCAATAATTATCATAAGAATAAGATAATACTTGAAGAAGATATAGCACAAGGACATCGAGGGTAACTCTTTTTAAGAATATATTGAAATAATACACCAATTTTAAAATCTAATTTTATAGGTTGTGGGACCCACACACATATTTTCATCTCGTCTAAAATGAAATGCATTCATATAGGGGAATAATTGATTTGACATGTTTTATTATTAAATATACAATAATGAATGGTGGGAGATTTTCAGTTTGTGTAACACATGCTTTAAAAAATAATAACAATTTTTTAGCGTTAATCGTCATTAAAAAAAATAAATTTATTTTAGGGAATATAAGGTTACACCAATATTAGTCGTAACCCGATAATCTGAAATCAAGTCTCTCACTTCCAAACACCTACTTTATAATGTGATAGTTATAATATTTTCTTAAGAATTGTGGTATTTTGAATCAAAGAATTATATATAATTAGTGTTAGAAAGAGATCAATAAAATACGAATTATGGTATAATGGGTGGGGCTACCGAATTTGAATCACATCTTAAGATAGGCCTCCTCGACGACAAAACTACAAAAATCCATAAAAAGCTTACTACCATCAAAGATAGTTTTGTGTCATTTCTAACACAAATTAATTTTTTTTGACAAAAGTACCCTTCAAAAAGTCATAAATGATTGTGCATTGAATGTTGAGATGAGAGTTCAAACCAACAGCTAAAATGGGGTAAATATAGGAGTTGAGATGCTAATAAGAATTGAGACCAATACGAGAGTTGAGATAAAAGATGAGACCAACATGAAAGATGGAAAAGTGTTTTTTAGGGTTTATTATATATAAATTATGTATCAGTCGAAGGTGTAGCAAGCATCAAAGAATAAACATAAACATTAGAATGAGTATTTTGTGAGTTAGTCTCATAAATTTTATTTTATTGTGTAAGACGTGGTAGTGCACAGCTTAAATCCTATAATTCACATGTCGTTTGTGGGTGTTAAGTTTCTGCCTTACAGTAACTATTTGTAAGACAGTTTCACATGAATTTTTCGTGTAAACATTATTGAGAAACATGTACAAAAACTCATTGATCGATGGTTATTTGTTCGCGAATAATGCCCAAATATATATAAGCTCAGTTGGTCACAATGATTAACTTAACTGTTATTTAACTCAAATTCTTTTCAGGTTAATTTCAGAGCCGTCGGTTTTTATACTTTTGTGCAAACATGTCAATTTAATGAATTCATCTATGAAATCTTCTTGAAGCAAACATGATATCAATTTAATTTAGTGATGTTGATTAATGTAAAGAAGAATCAGAAGTTAAATTTTTTATGGAACTTATATGTTTAATTAGTATATTGAGTAATTGACTTTTGTCATTGAAATTATAGACTATATGTCAGTTTATTATTATAAAACGTTTAATTTTATATGTGAAATTTTAAGATTATTTACATTTCTATTCAAAATTTGAAATATAAATAATATAATATTTTATTAATACTTTGATAAATATTATTGAAATCCTCTTAACCTAAGACTCCAATCAAAAACCGTTGCATAATAACCTAATAATAGAGGAAGTTAAATCATAAAATAAATAAAACAAAAGGAAAAGAAACAGTCTAGCTATAACAATCATATCAAAACAAGCTATTAATTAGAGCTTTTTGCGAGTAGTGCAAACAAGTTAATTTGTTTGCAGCTAATTAATTGTTTTCTAACAGAAAATTGTGGTTTAAAAATTATTTTGATAATATAGAGTGGAAATATTGTGTGATTTAAAATACTAGGTGAAGTTGTCTTGTATAGTATGTGACGACTTAGTGTAATTTCGATAAGAGTCGCCAACACTAATTTCTAGCCATAAGGTGCAGGCTTAGAGCATCTCCAGCACTAACACTACTTTAGTGCAGATTTTACACTAAAGTAATGCAGAAACAGTATTTTCATCTCCAGCACTCTGCAATACCTTTTACACTAAAAAAGAATATTTCATTATATTTTTAATGATGAATTATTTAATCATATTTTTCAAATATATTTTAATTGATTAACATATTTACACCTACAAGTTATTTAATACTACCTCCGTCCCCCTTATCTTTGCCACCCTTGACCGACACGAATCCTAAGAAAAAACTGTTGACTTTGATGTGATGTGTTATTTTAATGTTTTTGAGTGGCAGTTTTGTAATTAATATGTGTTTTTTGAGTGTAAAGTAAGTAAAATGAAAGAAATTGAGGGGTAAGGTCGTAATTTTTTTGTTGTCATTTTTGGGTTGACAAAGTTAGTTGAGACAACCAAAAACGGAAAGTAGGCAAAGATAGTAGGGACGGAGGGAGTACAATTTTTATTATTTATATTTTATTTTCATGTATTGTAATTTATTTTTAATAATGTGATGTTGTATTTTTTTACATTTTAATTTATTATTAGTAATTTTATGTAATTGCTTCTCGTTTCTCTAATTTTCACTATCCATGTTGAGAAACTATCACTCACGGTCATTTTAATTTTTCAAATTACCATTCGTGTTGTTCAAATGACCATCCGTGTTGTTCAATTTTTCTTGTATTCGTGTTTTTCAAATTATCATTTGTGTTGTTCAAATTATCATTTCAATTATAATTTTATATCACAATTTGTGTTGACAAAATACAATTATACTATCTCAAATATTATAAAATAGCTTCACAATATATAATAAATATAAAAAACTTTAAAAAAAATGTAGCGCTGCACAGTATGGTGCCACAAATAGCACAGTACTGTGCAAAAGTTTAATGTGGAACAGTGGGTGGCGCAATGCTGGAGGCCACTTTTCAGCAAATTGAGGCGGCCAAGCGGAATGCTGGGGCTGCTCTTAGAGTGAAGGAGGAGGGTGTGTAAATGTTTTAGGGCATCCACAGTAGTAGGCAATGCTCAAAAAAAATTGTCTACATATATATTAGCACTAATTCAGTGGTAGACAATGCTTAAAAGTTGAGGCAAACGTTGATCCAGATTGCTGATGAGTACACCAATCGTCCAGCAAACATACTAATCAAAACATTGGTCGCTTAGTCACATTTTTATACCTTTCAGAAAAATGTAAATGATTTAATGAAATCAACATTAAAGGAAAAAAAAAAAAAGGATTGGAGGAGCGGTTCAAGTGACTCAAATATCAAAGCAAGGAACAAATTTTGTGAAATAAGGCAAATTAATTAGGCAAGTTATTTTTTTAGGTTGGAAGACAACATTTATTACATTATGATAATTTACCTTCAATATGAACGCGAATGGTAAAGTGATTGGTTATTTCGTAGTGGTGAAACGTAGTAAGAACCAAAATATGTTCAAATATTCTCGAAATCTAGTTATTTAATTGCCAATGATTTTTAATTAATATTCTATATTTATCTGATGTTGATCTACACCTTGCTAGCTAGATAGTTGAACTTATATGTGCATGGATAATAATAAGATTATATGAGACTATTTCTTGAATTATTTTGTGTCAGATATTGAATTAGTTTAAAATTGATATTTCATAGTTCACATATAAATTTGGTTATTAGGTAAAAAGAATTTTGTCTCACGCAAGTTTTTGTATAATAATTAATAAGGTTATTAATTACATAAAAAAAACTAATAATTTAGAATTTAGTTTCAATTGCAACATGAACTTTTGATTGTAAGATAAAAAAACTCTTAATTTAACATTTGCTTGTTTTAATTTGGGATATGTTTAAGTTTTTTCGAGCTTCAAATGATGGTCTGGAGTCCAAATTGTATAATCTAATCATTGACGTATAAATTTACGTGTAAATTAATGATGATTGTATTTAAAATTACAAGTTGACTATTAATTCAAATAATTTGATCTCTATAGTAACAATTGAAATCAATACGAAAAATCTAGAAAAGTCCCAAATTGATACAAATATTAAATTAAACATTTTTTATGTTACAGTTAAAAATTCATATTACAAATTGAAATTATATCATAAATTCATATTTTTTTCTGTAATTAAAACCTTAATTAATATTTTATTTCTATACGAGAACATGTTTCTACCACTCTCTACGCATAGCTATCATTTATTTAAGCCATAGCTGTCATCCATAATTGGTTCAACCCATGACTTTGGGTTCATTCATCTTCAATAATATAAGATTATTATGCATGCACTCTTTTTTTTTTGTTTAACCAATGAACGAAAGATGGTTAGATTACTACTTGAACTACAAGGCTCGTTTCATTGATGTAATTCATATGTCGTATTTAGTTATCCTCAGTTAAAAAAACAAAATAATATTCAATAGTTGAAAATTATACTATTTATTTAGGTAATAAGTAGTTGCAGTTATGACCAAGAAATATATAAAATTGCATAAAATGGTGGTGGGAATTTAATAAAAGTAGCAAGTGTAGATAATACAAGTGTCCCACCAAAAAGAGAAGCTCAAGTTCATATAAATATGTATAGGACATTGAAGCTTGGTCCAAAAAATAGATAGATTCTAACATCTACGTGTTACATTCCGCACATGACTTTCATAAACATGTCCACTATATAACATGTACGTGTTCACTCATATCTATATTTAAACAAATAACTATTAATGACATCATGTGCAGTGTTTTTTTTTTTTGTTCATGAATTAAATAACTTTTATAAATTTCAACACAAATTCTATTCTATTAAACAATCTGTGTCTTCACTCATTTCATGATTAGAATGTTGGATTACAAAAAATAAAATAAAAATGATGATGAGTTATGAATAATTAAAAGATAATTTAGGGAAAAGAAGATCCAACCTCGAAAAAATCGTTTATATGAAAATGAAAGGAAACATTAAAAATAGAAAGGACACGTCACGCGTCTATATACATAGGAACAACTTTTAAATCTGCTCTATACATATGCTCTATTATTGAGCTACATTTTAATTATATAATTAAATATAGGGATGGGTAGACAAGCTCACATATCAATACTTACTACATGTTCAGATGAATTAGATAATTTGTGAAAATTTCTGGTAAAGTTGGATCATATTCGTTTATTTAATCACATTAATTCCCAAGTGCTTATAGGTAATTTGCAAAAAAAAAAAAAAATCACTCAAGATTACATGTATGAAAATGTCATTCAATACATGCAAATATTTCATTTGTGATCTTCCACGATAGTCCCATTATGTTTTGCATAATATAGTTATGCATAATTTTTGTATGCTTGTTTATTCTCATTAGTATTTTTTTGTGGTAAACAATTAAGTATAAGTTACAACATAAATCATCGATATATATTTAACCTTTTCAATTACGATATGATCATTTGATTCTAATATCACAAGTCCGCATTTTCAATGATCTCTTACAATTCAATACATAATCTAGTCATTTGAGATTCAATTGTTGACGAGGAGGTTTGAAATTTGAAAATATAGTTACCAATTTGCCATCAATATCCAATATGGCTCCGAATTGTTGAGAAAATGATATACCCCTACACGTCAATGTAAAACGTCTCCAATTTCTTACTTATATATAGAAAACTCCAACATGTAATCACCATAAAACGATTTTACTTAACTTAATTTGTCTTTTTCTCAGAAGGAGACTTAATATATGAGAAATAAAAATCCCTAAATACTAAATCCTATGAAATGTGAACTTCAAATTCCTAAATTAAAAATCGAATTCCACGTCACTAATTGAAACTCAAATAATCCAACCATACATGTGCTTAACTGTAACAAAATGGAAGATGATGAATTGTGATACTTAGGTTGAAAAATCATATCGTAGTTAAAAAAAAAGAAAAAGACTATAAAATGATGATTTATCATGTATGTAGCTAACTAGAAATTAATTATCAATTTATGTTGAAGTAGTCAAAATAACCCTTCCAAAGAAACAAAAACAATGGATTTGAGTTATCCAATCATGCTTTTTGTTCCCAATTGGAATTAATGATCCAGCACAGTAAAAAATAATGATGGGTTTTATTCAGATGATGAGGTGATTTCAATCTTGCGCATTACCTAATCGGTATTAATTAAACTTGGAAGCTTGTATATGATGGTCTGATCTACAAATTTATAATTTGATTAGTACTCCCTCCGTCCTACAAATATTAGCCTACTTTGACTGGCACACATATTAAGAAAAAACTGTTGACTTTGATTGGATGTGTTATTTTAATATTTTTGAGTGGCAATTTTGTAATTGAAACCAACTTTTTGAGTGCAAAAGTTGTAAAATGAAAGAAATTGAGGGGTAAGAGAGTAAAATTTTCTTTGCCATTTTGGGGCTGGCAGATTTAAGTGGGACAAACGAAAATGGCAAGTAGGCTAATTTTTATGGGACGGAGGGAGTATATGTGAAATGAGAATTGAATGGAAGATAATATGCAAGACAAAAACCTCTACGAGATGTACGGATTGACTCATCCACGCGTTCAGAAAATGTACTCCCACACGTTTCTGACATGCTCTCACACGTCCCTATGTACCTAGGTGGGTGCGCTCAAATCCACTCAAATTCTCTGCGATGTAACTTTATGTTATATCAGACCTACCTTTAAGTCTACATAATATAAAAGTATGTGTAATACACGGAAAATTACATGTACAAATGTACCAAAACTAGGGTCTTTTTTTAAGTTAAGGGTATGAAATCTAGACATAAATGTATGTCCGATATAATATAAAGGTATGTTTAATATAACATAATGATTGGTGTAATATAATATAAAAGGTAGGTTTAACATAACGTAAAAGTAGGTCTAACATAATGTAAAGATCATTATCAAAATTCAAAAACCAGACACGGAAAAAAAAAAAACGCGTCGGGTGGCCTGAATCCGACCCGGGTGCATCCAATAACGATTTAGAAAATGCAAATATTGTTATGTGAGTAATACTATGTTTCAAAGGTATCGTAAAAACTCTTGAGAAATCATCTCACATAAGATCTTAAATGAGGTGAAGCTTTTTATGTCTTGTGTGAGATTAGTATGAACATATTAAATGCATTAATTAGTCTATCTTATTGATCCATATAAATTTCATCTTACATAAAATTTGAGTTAGACCGTCTTATATAAAACCTAATCAAAAATATATATAAAAACATATATGAGGAATATGAAATATTTAATAGTATAAAGAAAATATCATCATTTTCATTAAAGTATGCTTATTATTGAAATAAAAGTGTATGCTTATTTTTTAAGCAGTGATAGGAGATGATGCACAATTTATATACTTCACATCTAACTAATAAATTCAAATTGTGCAGATGATAGACTGCTTGAAATTCAAAAATTAAATTATATAACAATGAAAAGATATTATGTGTGACTATTGATCTTATTAAGTAATAATAAATTCGTTTGTAAAATACTCTTAAAAATAATTATTCAAATTAAAAGTCTTTTCCCTTTTTTACATTTATCAATATTACTCGGATCCAAAAAAAACCAAATCGAAACTGAAAATTGAATCGAACTGGGTTTGGTTCGATTCTTTTTATATAAAATAGACTATTTTAGTTTCACAAAAATTTGCGTGAGACGGTCTCACGGAGTGTATTCGTGAGACGGATCCTTTTAACCCAAGAATCAAATCCATTTCCACTAATTTATATGTGAATTATGAAATATAGGCTGTGGATTGACCGTCTCACGGAACATGACGGTCTTACACAAGACTTGCTCTTTTAGTTTTGGTTTTGTTCGGATAGGTCCAGTTTTGGATGGAAAGACAAATTAAAATAAAAAAATTGAACTGAAATTAGCTGGATTTTCTTGCAAACTCTTTGAGATAATTTATTTTATTATGTCGATAGAAAAAAGAAGAAAAAAAACACTTATTTTCTTGAATGAAATGTGGCATAATCGGTCATTATTATTATTATTAATACTAATGTGAAAGAATGGAAATGTGAAAATAGATAGATGAAGAAATAGAGAGGGTAAAAAAAAGAGTTGAAAGGCCCCCAAAATGTCAAATCCATTTGCTTAATATATTAATAATAACTGAATTCACACTTTTATTTACTATATTTGACGCTCCACCGCCCTTTAGCCGTCGGTTAAAAAAGTGGAAGCAAAAATTAACTCCCACATGCTTCCCTCACTTGTTCTCCACCTATCTTTCATTACAACCCAATCAAAGCAAGGAACCATCACACGTGTCTTCATTCTACTTCACCTTCCCACTTTGCTTCTTAAAAGCCGCGTCATTTTAGAATCTCCATATTTCACCTAACCACGGTTAAGCTGCATTGAAACCATGGTTAATCCCCACTTCTCCAGCAGTTTATATACAACTTAACCACGCCATTATCACTCCAAAACAAACCCCATTTTCCCCCACCAACATGATGCTCGGAGAGAGAAGCTTCGCCGGCACTACCGTCCATGTTCCGCCCTGGTCGGAGGATCCCGCCTCCTTCGCCGGCGGCGTTGACGACTACTCGCTCTTTTTCCAAACCGACTCTTTGAAGGCTTTGCAGCGTTACTTGCCGTCCAACTCCAACGACGCCGTGCCGGAGTTTCAATCCGATTCCGATAACTGCGGCGGCGGTGATTTCCTTCCGGTGGACGCGCACTCGTGCGATAATTTCCGGATATTCGAGTTCAAGGTGCGTAAGTGCACGCGCGGCAGGTCCCATGACTGGACGGAGTGCCCGTTCGCCCACCCCGGAGAGAAGGCCCGCCGCCGCGACCCGAGGAAGTACCACTACTCCGGCACCGCCTGCCCCGACTACCGCAAGGGGAACTGCCGGAAGGGCGACGCCTGCGAGTTCGCACACGGCGTATTCGAGTGCTGGCTCCACCCTGCCCGCTATCGTACGCAGGCATGCAAGGACGGGATGAGCTGCAAGCGCCGCGTCTGCTTTTTCGCCCACTCGCCGGATCAGCTCCGAGTTCTGAGTCCCCGCGCCGAGTCGTACGACGGCTCACCCCACCGACTCGCCTTCATGTCCTCCCCGGAGTCCGTGTCGCCGCCTACCGAGTCCCCGCCCCTGTCTCCAATGACGGTGCACCCAGTCAACGAAATGGTGACGTCTCTCCGGCAGCTGCACCTGAGCAGAGTGAAGTCGATGCCGACGCCATGGCTAGGCGGCTGCTCCTCTCCGAGGCTGAAGATGTCGTCATCCGGGTACTTTAGCTGGCCGACGACTCCGACCCGGAAGGTGACCCGACCCGGGGTGGGGTACTTCGAGGCGGAGGATGAGGAGGAAGAGGAGCCTATGCAGAGGGTGGAATCTGGGAGGGATTTGAGGGCGAAGATGTTCGAGAAACTGAGCAAGGAGAACCCGCTGGGAGTGGGTCAGGCCGACCCGGATCCGAACCCGGACGTCGGGTGGGTGTCGGAGCTGGTGAAGTAGAGGAGAGGGGCAGAAAGGTCATTGTGTAAATAGTGATTCTATATGATGGAGAAGAGGTAGTATAATAGATCATCTCTAATTTTGGGGGCCAAATTTTCTCAAGATTGATGGGTTTTCAGCTTTGCATGATGAGAAGAAGATAGATGATGATGATGATGATGGGTTTCATTTATTAAAGATGTTTAAATGATAATTGATTTGCTTTTATTACCTATAATATTATATATGTGTAATATATTTTGCATGTGTAAGTGAATAGTTTTGTTGAAGATGTTAAAAAAGCCTACTAGATTTTGCTGCCTTATAATAACGATTCTCCTTTATCTTGATATCATCTGTTTGTGTATGTTGTAGAAATTAATTAGTTCTTTTATGGTGGTGATCAAAAACAAAAGGTGAAAGCTACTACAACCTTCTAATTCAACTAAAGCTGCAATTATGATCAATATGGATATATTCATGTCTTTTTTGGGTGTGAGTGTGTATATATTTTCTATACATATATAATATAATATTAAAAGACATAAAAATCTTTATTATTGTTATTTCATTTAATTATATAATATATCATTGATACTATCAACAATCACAAACACTTAATCTATAAACTATTGCAAGAATCAATTATGTTATTTCTTTCGCTATCAGTTTTTGGTGTCTCCAATGTTCTAGGATATATATATATATATATATATATAGGAATATAGATAGAGAGAGGATTGGTTCCCCGTCACACATTTAATACACGTCATATTATATATAACAGTGTACATCACTTGCGCGGATCTGCCTGTGGTGGGTGAGTGGGTCCACCTAGTCACCTCTTTATTTTTTGTGTGTTTTGGTCGTTATCTTCATGTTATGTTAGAGTTACTTTCGTGTTATGTTAGTGTTACCTTTGTGTTATATTCGAGTGACCTCATTTTCAGATTTCATACCCTTAGTTTAAAATCATTGAACTAAAATAATACGACGATAACACTAATATACACAAATTCTTGAGCTCCAAATTTTGTAGAAAATAATCAACCATAAGATAACCAATGTGATCACTGCTCAGGTTAATTGCTTCCTTCACTGAAACCAAATATATAGCCAACATTGACTATTGATATATCACATTAATTATGAAGACTTTGAACATGAAATACTGAAGACAAAATGTATACACACATGTGTGGATATAGTTTTCAGAATACACGTTTTGCAAATTAATAAGGTAATTAGAGACTATATAACAAAACGTTTCTTTTTTGGTATTCATTAGCAGTAAGAAAATTATTAATTCACCTTAAAAATGAAAGTGGTAAATAAGGTAGAGAACATTTTGGATCATATCCTTGGTCATAAAATTTCGACAGATTTTTTAATTAGATCAAACTCGATCCGGGTAAAATGATTTGAAGTTCTGGATTTCAAATAAATGAATTTCAATGCACTCAAACGGGAGTGAATTTTAAATCCACCGAAATGACTTCAAAATCAGTTCAAAATGAAATTCATGAATTTCGAGCACATACCCCATATCCATACCATGAATTCAAATTAAAAGCATCAGTTATCTAATGGACTCAAAGAATGAATCTTGTAAACCAAATAAAATGTCTTTGTTTGCCATTGACATTCCAATATTAATATTTTATAGAATAAACAACACAACTTCACTTTCAAGAGCGTTGATTTAAAGTCAGTTGCTTCAGATCCCTAATTCAAACTACACTTATAATGTACACTATAGTATAACCAATATTTTCTTTTATAGAGTTATTCACCCAAAATACCCGATTTTATATAACTTTAAAATAAAATATCCATCAATATAATTTATTATCCCCATCTAGCAAAAAATATAAATTATTATTCCTAAATATCCAATTTTTGGTCAAAGACTAAAATAATCATTTGACACACTTTTTGCAATCATTGGTAATCATTGAATATTGTTATGCCCAAATCTATTTTGCTACTTCCAATCTATATTTTTCTCCAAGAATTTCCAATTTATCCTATCCATATGATTTACAGATCCATGGCATAAAATGGACGTAAAATGGTATCAGAGCCTAAGTTTATTAAGAACTTAAATTTATTTTTTGTAATTAACTAATTGGTGAGGAGAATTATACGAGAAGATATGGATTTGGACGAATGTCCAAGATGTATACACTACAGGAAATATCGTCAAATTTTGACAATGTATGCTCAAGAGCATCAAAACAAGGTGACATATTGGAATGACCAATATGCTGAGAAAGAGCTCGCAGGTGCCGACGAGGAAACCTTAAGGCAGTGCGACAGACAAACAATATATCATCTGGGTTTCCTTACGATGAACCAGATGTTATATGTTGATCTGATGAATCATCAGGAAGCAGCCCATCAAAACCATGTTATCTGATGGAGTGCCCGAGTGGAAGGAGGTACTACCAGATACCTCTAAGATTTCCGAAGATCTTAGAGAGATCCAGAAGACGGTACAAAGTTATGGCAACCGCCATAATCACCTACCAGCACAAGTTCATCAGATCAAAAACCAAATGGAGACGATGATTAAAAATCAGAAGGAGACTCTTGAAATCATTCATGATATTCAAGAATGAGTCAAGAATCTGGAGAACAGACCAAGTTCATCGGAGGAAGGAGACGTATAGATTTCGGGACAGTTTCCTATTTACACCAAGAAGGGAAACCAACCGAAGTTGTACGACGCATGACTGATGATGAAAAAACTCATTGCCATCATCAAAGGAAAATCCATCATAAAAAAGTGATGGATTTGGAAAAGATAAATTTGGAGGATCTACATGACCTTGCTGAATCCTTCGTTGGATTAGGAATTGTGGATCTAAAGATGAACGCAGGAGATGGATCTGCTTTGGTTACTCGTGATCAACAACAGAGACCACCAGTTGATCCCAACGTAGCAGAAAGTTCCGGATCACATCATGTGGACGAACCAATGCCACACGTTGAGGATTTCACCACAGGAGGGGATCCTATGGTCACAGGAATTCGACCACGTTTCAAAAGGCCGAATCTTTACAATACGCCTTATGGAAAATCTCAGTTCGACCCAATATATCCATATGGATTGATGCTAAATCTGGATATCCCAGATTTCAAGAATCGTGAAGTCCTTATCGATGATTGGGCATCGGCTATGAGGATTGTAGCAGGAACCCTCGATCTTACTAATGAATGATTCATCTTACTACTCGAAATCAGTCTTGAAGGATCTGTAATAGATCGCATGGGACATGACAACACCAGAAATGAAAAACAACGTTACAAGCTGGTGAGTCATTAAAAGGAATTGTCGATAATATGACAAAATTATTCAAAATCCATTTTATCGGCATAGGTTATTTTGAGGGACTGGAAGAAGAAAAAAGAAAAAGATACAAACAAGCCCTCTACAGCCTCGAGTTGCTTGATATTTGTCATATTGACGAATATATCAAGTTATTCACCGAATATCGATGGAAGTCGAAGGTGGAAGACAAAGAGGATTCACAATTATTCTTTGTGAAGATACCAAGTCCCTAGAGAGAAATGTTGATAAGAGAATATAAGGATGCGGATGACTTAGATACAGTGGCCATAAGAATGTCTTTATTAAAGACTAAGTTATCTGAATGATGTCATCAAGTAGCACTTTACAAGAACTACAAGAGACTGTGAGGAATCAATAAAATGGTTCCCTTATGTTACGAAGAGAATGACATCCTAACAGTCATTGGAGGTCAACCACAGATGCATAAAAGGAAGAAACCACGAAGCTATCTATACCACCGTGGATACAACAACAAGAGAATCAGTCATTGGTCTTCATAGAGATCGAGAAGAGTGTGGTCAAAACAAAAGGCCCAAAGTTACAAATCGGGGTAAAGACCAGCACCAAATAAGAGTAAAGCCTTTTCATCAGGCTCAAATCAAGGAAGTTCCAGCAGGACCACAAGAAAGAGAACTTTTAGACGGGCTCACACCAAAGCTAATGAAAGCTTTAAAGATTGTAATTGTTGGATGTGTGGAGCAAGAGGACATATCTCAACATATTGCCCAGAAAATCAAAAGCGAGGAATTAGACAGTTCGAGGTAACACCCGAACTCGAGGAAGCTGTCTATTTTCAAGATCTTGTACAGGTGTATCAATTTGAGGATTTACCCTAAGATGAAAACATCTACGAAGAAGAGATCTATTCTGATGATGGAAGTGAATCCAGTTTAGAATCAGAGTGAAGAAGAAATTCTTCAATCAACGGTGAGAGATGATATGTCAGGATTTCTCTCCCACACTACGGTGTCTCATAAGACTCTAATGAGGATTATAAAAGAGGATCCAAAGCTCCAGATATACGATGATTTTACCATTGGAGCTATGGAAAATGCATTGGATAAGATTGGATTTCGTAGCAGAAAACACCAAATTATCCATAGAGTAACTACTGGAGAATTTGTCATCCCAATGGAATTCACTGGTAACCTGATCGAGATGCAATTGGTCCCTTATCGAGAGATTCAGGAGATCAAAAGCAGAGTTAAGAGAGAAGTTGCAAATATACTCTCATGGATTCACATTGGAGCCATAAGAGTTGTTATTAAAGCAACATTCAAAGAGGGAATTGATTCGCCACTCAATCTTGCAATTTTTGACAAGCGAATCTCAAATCTCAAGGATTCATGCCTTGGAGCAGTTACATGAAATTTGTATGCAGGGAAATTGGCATTTAATGTCTATCCTAGAATTGCATACAATCTGGGAGATCGAGACTTCAACAGAGTCTTACCCCTTCATTAAAATTTCAAAAGAGATGATCTAATGAAAGAAGAGAATAAACCTTACTCGATAACCTACAAGATTTCTTATGCTCTCTTGAATACACATCATTCAGATGTATTCTTGAGAAAGGAATTCATTGAAGTTCCAAGAATCTTTGAGGACTTCGCCAGGGTAGTTCTACCGGAGCCTATTGAATCTCCAACTATAAAGGAGATCAATATGAGAATCCAAGATCAACCCGTCTTCAACAAGAGCCAAAGTCTCAGAATTGAGCCAAGAAAGATGTCTTTCCAACAAGATAGACTAATGAGCAGTAGCCGTTGGGAAGAAAAAAGACCGAGTACAACCCAGCGAATCCCAGATGTTTTCAAAACACAAGGAGAGTTGAAGTGCCGGAAGGATAGAGAGGAGTTGAAGTGCCCGGAAGGATAGAGAGGACTTGAAGTGGTATTCGACATTACTCAACGGGATAATATATTCCCTTGTAATGTCCTATATTACCTCCAACAACCGATAGTCGTAAAATTTCAAGGAAACCTAAAGATGGGTGAAATTGAGTTGACTATCGGGGGAATTGCAGGAAGGATCCCTAGATCAGTTGATTCTTGGGATCGAGTTTCTAGAGGATCATAAACCTTGGGAAAGATTACAAGATGGAATGAAGTACACAGTGGCAGATAAAAGATACAGAATCAGATGACCACTAGCCCATTCTCCATATACATTTCTATCAGGATGATATATGATGGATACAAGGCTGAATATTTCAGCCGTCTATGTTGACTCAGGCGCCAGAATATGTACTGCAAAGTAGAAGGTTTTCCTAAAAGAAATTGGAGAAGATCTACCAGCTATCGCAGGAAGAGATTTCTAAAAAAGAATTTTTATTCTTAATTGAGGAATCAAACAAGCGGAAATCATAATTGGAGGTGCAGGCGGTACCCCATGGTACAAAGTAAAGACACCACCAATGTATTTCCATGATATATGAACAGATGTTTTGTTAGGTAATAATTTCCTACAAACATTCAAGCGTTTTACACAGGAAAATGAGACAAGAAGACTTATTTTCACAACCTTATATGATCATAATATTATTGTCCAAAGACTGCGAGAGACATTCTATAGAAAAATGCCCTATTAATTTTGCAGCAAGCGTGGTGATGAAGCCAAACTTCGAAATCCAAAAATGGCGGATAAAAGAAGGTTTGGTGATGCATTATTATCCTATCGGAAATATGGTTCGAAGTAGAAGGACACCACGAGATGGGATAATAACTTGTATTCATTTAGGATACAAGGAGAAGAACGAGTACCTCCAGAGACAATTGCAAAATTAATAAAAAGCCTATTGGAGAATTCATCGAGTGAGATTTCCATTAAAGGACAAATATCACTCGAAGATGTCAAGAAGAAGATCCAAATGAATTACAATGAAAATCCTTTGACATGGTGGAACAAGAACGAGCACAAAAGCCTTCTTAAAGGTTAAAATCGGAAAGGAACACGAGTTCATAAGATACAAGCCAATCCTTATGAACCAAGAAGATCGTAAGGATATGCAGACGATACTTAAGGAACATCTTGACCTTAAGTTGATTTCATCCAGAGTTTTCTCCATACATCAGCCCAGGATTCCTTGTAAGGAATCATGGAGAAATCAAGAGAGGAAAAGCCAAAACTCGTTATTACTTACAAAATGATTAATAACATCTTGGAGTTCGATGAATATTACATCCTGAGTAGAGAACACTTGGTCAACTGTATCAAAGTAGCCAAGGTATTCTCAAAGTTCGATTGCAAGTCTGGATTCTATCAGATTATGATGGAGGAAGAAAGTAAGAAGTTTACAAGCTTTCTCCATACCACAGGGACATTATATCTGGAACGTGATGCCCATGGGTTTGACAAATACACCCATATATATCAAAGTAAGATAGATAATCTTTTCAAAGATTATTTAAGCTTTATAGTTCGTGTACATCGATGATATCCTCATCGCATCCAAGAACATGAAAGAACATCTCAAGCATTTAGAGATATTTTCAGATATCTGTCATAAGAAGGATTAGTGCTTTCCGAAAAGAAGACAGTAATTGCTACGAGGCAGATCGAATTTCTTGGAATATAAATCGATGAATCTGGAATCATCCTATAAAGCCACATTGTGGAAAAGATACAAGGATTTCCAAATACCCTCAAAGACAAGAAACAGCTTCAGAGTTTTCTTGGAGTTGTTAACTTCGCTGGAATGTTCATAAACAATCTAGCACATTACAGGAAGGTGTTTAGCCCATTGATGAAAAAGGACGCAATCTTCAAATGAGAAAATGAATACCAAGAGGGGATAAAACAACTTAAGGAGGTTTGTCAAAAGCTTCCGAAACTTGCTATACCTCAAGACGAGGACAAACTGGTTCTTTACACAGACACCAGTGATCATTGGTGGGCAGCTGTCCTTATGAAAGCTACACCAAATGGAGAAATGTCATGCAGATACTGCAGCGGTTTATTCACAGACAGTGAAGTAAATCGATGGTATATCAACGAGAAGGAGTTCTTTGCAATTTCTTAACACGAGATGGAAGGGCGCGTCGCTGACGAGGTCCTCACACGAGTTAGGCATCTCAGGGAAAACTTGAAGAGCTTAGAACGAGGCTTTGGTACTTTATATATCAAATCAACCCAGCACCTCTGGGGTAAAAGAAGGAGAGTTGGATCTTAGGTCACAAACTGACAAAAGTAAGGTCCAAACTGACGAGATTAAAGTTTCTCCTATGCAGATCTACTAGAAACAATATGAGAAGTTGGCTACCAGAAAGGGTATCAATCCTGAGAGAACCATCGTTGATGTTTCTGGGAAATACCCGAGGGTTTGGATGAAACCAGGAAGTCATCCAAACAAAGTACAAGAATGGTATAATTTTGGAGCTCTAGCTTCAATATATGCCGTTTCACCAGGATTTCCTGAAATCTCAAAATTACCGAGATGGATTGGGGAAGCAGTGCACGAGACTTGGGCTAATAATCCACATTTGGCCAGAGGCGACATTCTGGAATTGTACTTTTTTAGCGCAACTCCAGAACCAGCAAAGAAAGGTTTCCATGAAATCTTTCATTTCATCAAGTTGAGGAGACCAGACGGGAACGCCATGAAAACCATCAAGGCGGCTTCTCCGGAGGAAACTCCCATTCTGGTAGGAGCATTTTCAGAAGAGGAAGCTTCTACCAGGCGAGCATGGGAACTTTGGGTTTGTCTAAACGAAATGGACAAAGTCAAGTATCCCTTCAAGTTCTTTCAGAATTCAACGAGTGGATCTTTCCTCCTGAATTCAATGACAGGAACAACCACATGATTTGCAGAGGACCTCTTTGAAACAAAAAGAAGAGTCATTTGGGAGAACAAAATTCCGGTAAGCAAAGAAACCTATTAGAAATTCTGTAACATGAAGTATGTAGGCCGTTGGAATGATCGGATCTGCCAAGCATGCCCAGAACAGAAGGAACCCGAGTTTGGGAAAGGATTCCGACCCAAACCCGACCGATGAGAAAGCAGGGCGGACAAGGACAAAGGACTTGCCCAAAAGAAAAGTTATCCGTGGGGACCACGAAGACAAAAATTTTAAAAGATTCCCCGACAAAGGTAACATGGGTTGAGTCACGCCTAACAAGCATCACATGGGATAGAGTCACGGGAAGAAAAAAGAGATTCCTCGACAACAATCACATGAAATGAGTCACGAGGAAAAGCTGGCAAAACACTAACTTAGTGGTTGATCCACTAGGAAAATGAGACAGCTGGCTAAAACGAGATTTGAAATCCGCACTTCAAGTCCGGATTTTGTCTATAAATAAGCAAGGTAGAAGGAAGCTAAGGGCATCGAACATCTCCCTTAGTTTTCTCTAGAATAAAAATCGTTGTAACAATTTTGAGTGTTCTTAGTTTTAGTTTATGTACTTACGAGTGATAGTCTTCTCCATGAGAGGCGAATCTAGTATTCTCCTCCCAAAAGGAGATTACAGATGTAATAAATATTTTTAAGTTCTTAATAAAAGGAGACTTTCTTCTTCAACGTGTTTTCCGTTTAAATATATTTATCCTTTGGAAATATCACCTTGTACACTCGGTGTAGGAAACGAACCAAGGTTTTGTTGGGCAGTTGCTGAAGGAGCTGGATAACTTGCAGATCATCTTCCCTGTTGGTTGAAGTTGAACAGTGAGGAACTGTTCGTAAAATGGTCTGGGGGCAGTAATTTTCCAGCTGGTGGCATTGCAAACTATCTCACTCGGTGTTGTTCTGGTCAAAGAAAGGTATGAATTCTAAATGATTTATTAATTTTACGGAAGCACGTTGGACCTTTTATTGATCCATTAATTGATAATACATGATCTAAAATTAGTATGGATGGAAAAGGAAATTGAAGTGGAAAAGGAAAAATTGAATAATTTATAGATTTTGGAAGTTAGTGAAAATTTGGATGTTTGTGAAAAGGTTAAAAGGTATATTTGAATTTGGGTATTTGGGGATAGTAAGTTATAATTATGGGTATGGGGTAAAGATCATATTGATCCATTATAGTTTTTCACATATGAAAAGGATTGGTACAATCTATTTTTTTATTTAGTGTTAACTGTATTGCTTTCGTCCATGTACTGAACATTTAATTTGACCAAAATTGTTGGAAATTTTATGTTACGGGAATAATAATTGACTCATTTAATTAAATGAAATAGCATTAAACTAGGCAAGACTCATGGTTACGTCTTGAACACGGTATTTATAGTTAGATTTTTGAAAGAATTCTCATATTTTACCAATATATTTTATTTTTAAAAATAATCGGTTTCACCCATTTGAGATTGATGTGCTTTTTAAAGGCAAAAACTTTACCCCGTCAACCGTACCCCAAGTATTATAGTTTGGTATTAGTATATATTCATGAGGTATTATTGGTGTATTCATAAGGTATTAGTGATATATTTTTGAAGGTATTAGTGGTACACTTATAAGATATTAGTTGCATATTCATAAGGTATTACGTGTATAATTGAAATATATGTTTTAGTGAAGATATTATTCAAGGTATTACTTGTTACATGTTAATGTATTACTCATATTACTTAAAGGTATTACAATAAGTGTTTGGGGGCACGGTGTCCTCGAGGCACACAAGACCTACTCTGTTTTAAAAACAAAGCATCATATTTATTTAACAATTCAAATCATATAAATTTCCAAGTATTAAGTTTTTAGAATCAAATCTTGTTATGTTTCTTAGATTCAAAGTAATAGCTATCTCATCATTTTCAGTCTATCAATACACACATATATATTATATACAAGTAATTTTCTTTTCTATGATAATATTTAGAAAAAGCAAAAAATAAAATTATGTGAGAAAATGTGTGTGTTTGCAAGTATTCCTAATGATCATCTATTTATTTATTTCATGCATAAATGAATTTAACTGGCCGAAACTTTATTTGCCTTGGTTTAGAAGATAATATTTACATAGATACTAGTTTTATCACTCTTTTCATGCTAAAGTCTTCATAAAACACAATAGTTTCATGTCTGTATGACGGTTCCACAGATAGTTATCGTGAGATAAATTCTTATCATCTATGAATTGAACTCATATTCATAAATTTTCATATGAATTGTTAAGTTTGAGTTGTGGGTTAAACCATCTCACGAAATAAGATCCGTGAGACGGTTCACATAAAATCTACTCCTTTTGTTTTAACATTTTGTGATCATGAACACATGACATGTTTAAAAAAGCTTTGGAAAAATTATATGTCGTAATAGAACAAAACCAAATCTAACTTTTATACTTATATATATATATATAATCTGTTATATATATATATATATATATATATATATATAATTTTCTCTAATTGTGGTTGTATTTTATAGGGGCCTTTTAGAATTGATGTTTCAACCTTTTATTCACTGTCTGGGGGTTTATTCCCTAGCACTACCGGGCCTTTTTCACTAATTTTGTTCACTTTTTATGATTAAGTAAAAATCATTTTTTCAAATAGTGACCATGAATATATTAATTAATTATATATTTTAATTTCAATGTAATTTTAATTTTGAAATCATAAAATTTAGGTGAACAATCTTTATACATCAATAATGAATATATTAGCACAAATTCCCCATCAACTTATTAATTACTTCTCATGAATATCTGCTACTATCATTTCGAGGAATTAAACTTTATGAATACACACTCTATCTAAATCAGTTATATTTTTTATGCATTTATACTCAGTTTAGTTTGTATTTTACACTATGAATTTACATACATATTACATATTGTTTATTGATAATCATTTTTAAGTAAGTCTCTTGTGAAACCGTCTCAAAAATCATTTTCTGTGAGACAAGTCAATTTACAACTCACATTTCACAATTCATATATAAATTGTGAAAATGAGTTTAATTGATGGATAAAAATAATCTATTCCGTAAGATTTTGTGTAATTTTTTTTGCATGTATAAGACGTACTCATCATTCATGTATGGGACAATTGGAGATTTTCCGTAATAAAAGAAGGGATTTAGGGGGCTGGAAACCTGCACAAATTTTAGGTACAAGCATGTGGGGGTGGGACACATCAACACTTATTAAATACATTTTATTTATAGAAATCTGGTGTCTTTAACTAACTTATTCATATTTGTAGGAGTTACTAGTTGCACGAATCTCAACTGGGTTGTGCATGTGTCACGTGTGGGTTGGGTTGGCCCGCCCAGCCCATGCCTCTTTATTTTTTTCGTGTATTTTGGTTGTTACCTTCATGTTATGTTAGTGTTACCTTCGTGTTATGTTAGGGTTACCTTCGCGTTATATTAATGTGACTCAATCTCCAGATTTCATACCCTTAGTTTAAAATAACTGAACTAAAATAACACGAAGGTAACACTAATATAACATGAAGGTAACACTAACATAACATGAAAATAACATTAACATAACATGAAGGCAAAAAACAATGTTAATTATACCTTCATATTATGTTAGAGTGACTCACGTTATGTTAAGGTTACCTTCATGTTATGTTAGTGTTACCCTCATGAGGGTAACACTAACATAACATGAAGGTAACTCTAACATAACATGAGGTTATGATTGCCTGAAGCGAATCTTGGTGGGTTTGAACGCATCCACCAGATGCGTGGAGTGCGTGAAAACGCGCGTCAGAGGTGCGTGGTGTGGGTCGACCCAAATCCATGTACCAGTTGCACAAAATATTTTGCCTATTTGTAGATATCTACACATATTAACATTTGTTGCAATAGCATGCATTAGCACCACCTAAGCACGCTAACAAAATATGATACATGCGATAGGGAACAAAATTAACCTTATGGTTCATTTGGATAGGTGGATTTGAAGAGGAATTTGAAATCGATAGTAGTAAATTCATAGGTAGTGTTTGGATGAATGTGAATTTGAAATTCATGGTTTTCATTTTGAGCTAATTTCGGAGTCATTTTCGTGGATTTCAAATCCACTCCAACTTGGGTGGATTTGAAATTCACTCATTTCAAATCCTAAATTTCAAATCACTCTATTCAAATGGAGCCAAATATATAACTCAATATAAAGAATTACATGTGTTATTTAGTAGACCATCCACAAAAGGCGGAGACTCAATCCTTCCTAGCAAAAATATGTGCAAAACTATTAAGATTTACTGAGATCTACAAACGACAAAGAGAGAGTGACATGATTGTTAAAAATAGGTAGGTGTGTAACTCTCCATGATATCTCCGATTTTCGAATGAAAAGACTTTATAGCAATATCATATATATATATATATATATATATATATCATCAAAACATCAATCTCGAAAACAAGCTTAGATAAGTTCAAAAAAATCACCCATGTTAAAGAGTTTCAAATCCATATTTGTCTTAAGTAATTTATAAATTAAATAGAGTTAGAATAGACAATTTACAACCAAAAAGCGACAAAAACCATCACATTCGTGCCTGATGCGCGTGCAATACACTCCTGTTATATTTAATGATTACCGATAAATATCACACGTGTTATCTTTGTCATTTTGATAATAGAGGGAGGAGTCATGCCGACTTTTCAAAACACAAGAGGTTTCTATGCAATTTATCTATTTTCATGTACATCATGTATTACTTTTTGGTCAACTGACTGACTAGTTATTGACTGATTATCAACTGATGTTGACCAACTGTTAACCCTTAAATTTGACCGTTAATTATTGATCATGTTGGGTTGACACGTCTTACAAATATCTATTCGTAAGAAGGTATCATGTAAGACTTAGTCTTTGTGAATTAAGAAAAAAAATTATTGACAAATTCTTGTATGAGACTGTCTCACGAATCCCATTTCATGAGACGGGTCAACCCGATCCGCTCAAAAGTCAACGCTGGTCAACTGTTGGTCAACGCCGTTGACTAAAAGTATTACATATTATATGTAAAAGTAGTACACGACATACATACAAATATTACATTATGAATGTAGTACTTTTACTTTTATAAGTTAATATTTTTATGTGTATCATGTGTGACAAAGTTTTGAGAAATTATGTAATACTTTTGTGTGTTTTAGGTATTACTTTTCAATATATTATATAATAATTTTGTACAATAGTATGATTTTAGATTTGGTTAGAGTGTATGAAAATATGTAATACTTTTATATGTAGTAGATAATATTTTTCTATATATCATCTAATACTTTTGTAATATATTATACATTATGTATATATAATATAAAAGTATTATCTGATTTATAGAAAAATATCACCTCATATACATGAAAGTATTACATTATGAAGTATTAAATGATATATAAAAGTATATTACCTAATACACATAAAATATTATTACATTATAAGAATAGAACATCATGCAATACTTTTATGGGCAACATGTGTAATACTTTTATGTGCAACATGTAATACTATTGAAATCAACAAGTAATACTTTTATATACATCATGTAATACTTTTATGTGTAACATGTAATACTATTGAAATCAACAAGTAATACTTTCATGTCTATTATGTAATACTAAGTATTAGATGATATATAGAAAAATATTGTCTAATACACAAATGTAATACTTTTATCTACAACATGTAATACTATTGAAATCAACAAGTAATACTTTTATATATATCATGTAATACTTTTATATTTAGTATGTAATACTAATTAAAAGTATCACATGATAGACATAGAAGAATTATGTGAGTAGAATAATAGTATTACATTATGAATGTAATACTTCTATATATGACATGTATACTTTTATGCATGATGTTCACCAATTTCTTTAGGCTACTACCGCAAGTGTACGATGTAGATTGTAGACAAGGTAAACAAAGTCGATCCCACACAGACTATTATTAGAATCAATTGATTACCCAAACTCTACTTCTAATTTTATCTAGGTTATCGAATTCAAAAGATATCAAATGACTTATACTAAACAATAATGAAATTAAAATCACGAGATTAAACAAAAAGTTTAAGACATGTTTTAGAACATGCTTTCATCCAATTCTCCCCTAGATATTACCTTGATCAACCCAATTTCAATAATTAATTATCCTATATGAGCAATCACAAATATCGAATTAAAAGCTCTCTCGAGTCAATTAACCGGTTGATTATTATGTTATCAGAGGTATCTCTACTCGATCTGATAAAACAAAACAACTTCCAAAAGCTCCTAGAATTGAAAATCTCATCACATAGATCATTAATATCTCGATCTAATGCGTCCTATATGTCATGTGTTTACTCTTCCATAATTAAATCTCCTCTCTCGAATTTTGACTTAATTACATAAACATGCTCAATTACCGGCCGGACAATCAAATAAGCAATCAAACCATAAACACATGAATAGGATAGAAAAATCAAGAAATTGAATTAAAATCAAAGATCCATCAAGGTTCGAATCGAACTACTAACATATCCTAAAAACCTATGAAAACCTAGCCAAACATGAATATCAACAAACTCATAGACAAGATTGAAAATATCATATCAAACTGAAATAATCCAACAATAAAGGAAAGATAAAGACAAACTCTATATGAACGATGATCTCTCGATTCCTCGATCTTTGGAGTCTCCTTCTCCTCTCCGAATGCTCTTAGAATATGTGTTTCTCTCTTTATGAATGTTATTCCTACCCTAAGAATGATCCTCTGTTTTTTGGACGAATTTGAGTATATATAGCATCTTGGAGGTCTCCTAGATGGTTTAGAAGTGTGAGATACGTCAAAAATCAAGTTTGGGGCGAAATAGGAGTCTCTCGGACACGACCGTGTCCCAGGACAAGGTCAACCATGCAACTGAACAGATGTTTCTGCACAGTAGTCACGACCGTATCCCAAGATACGGCCGTGCGCTGGTGCAAAGTACCGAATTTGACTTCTAGGTCTTCATGAGAGTTGTAGGTCTTGAAGTTAGCTTTCTAGTGCCACAAATTTCACCTCAATAGCAGTCTTCTAGAAAAAGTTATTATCAAAATACTAGAGTCCTATCACAACGAAGAACAGAAAACATAACTTCTGTCTTTCCTTAATATCTTGCTTTCTTGGAGAATGAATTGGGAAAAATGTTCAACATCAAAGTTGTAGATCTCTTCCTTAGATTTCAAACAAAATTAAGACCTTCCAATTCGAACTTCTAGATCGTGAAATATGTTATTTCTACCACAATTACGCATGTAAGCTGAAACTTGCGATTTTTACACTTAAAACACAAAACCATCAAATGCAACTAATACACCAAAAATATTTAAATCACTGTAGAAACGTATATAAACATGCTCAAATGAACATATAAACGTACGTAGAAATATAGTAAAAACAACACTTATCACATGACATGTAATGTAATACTTTTTGGTCAACGGCGTTGACCGGCCGTTGGCCGTTGACTTTGACTTTAACCGTTGACCTTTGATTGGGGTCGGGTTGACCCGTCTCACGGAATGAGATTTGTGAGACGGTCTCACATAAAACTCACTCAAAATTCTTTTCTCAAAATTCTTTTCTCTGAAATTGATCTTATTTTTTGGATATGATTAGAATCAACGAACCATAAATAACTTTTGATGAAATTGAAAATCGTAATCCGATAGTTTCACATTTTTCGCATCTTTTAATTTACTAAATTTATGATTTTTCATCTATCTTTCAAGAATTGGACCAATATTTTGTAATAGTAATTAAAATTTGCAAACATTCTTTAATCTAAACGATAAAGTATTTATGGGAAAGGTCTCCAAAATGATGAGAAAGATAGAGGTGCAATAATACCAACTTATATTAGAAACTGATTTACAGTAATAATTATTTATTATCAGACGTTTGTGATAGTTGGCAATCATAGATTTTCAAAACTATGATCTATATGTTTATTTATTTTATGTTTAAATTATAAATTAGGCAAGAAAATAAATACATGAACACAAATGAACACAAATACTACTATATACAAATACTCTGTCCGTCCCAACTTAACTTGCCTACTTCTCATTTCAGTTTGTCCCAACTTAACTTGTCAGCCCATAAATGACAACAAAAGTTAAACATTAATATCCACATATTTCATCCTTATTACAAAAATGTCACTTAATTATCTTAAAAACAATCTCAAAAGCCAAAAAGTCACAAAAGTCAAACATTAATATCCCCATATTTCACCCTTATTACAAAAATATCAGTCAATTATCTTAAAACACAATAATCAACTATTTTTCTAACCTTCATATTCGGTCAAAATCGGCAAATTAAGTCGGGACGGTGAGGTGTTCTCTCACATGTGGAATGTAGGATAAGTTTAGGCATATATGAATCATGATGACAACACTAGTTATGACTAGGAGCAGCACAAGTCATGAATAAGACAACACATGAATTTAGTCTTTTTGTCTTGTGAATTCCCAACATACTACTCCATTCCCATGACTTTATCACCTTTTTTTTTCAACAAAAACTAGGATGCTTTTCTTGAAACAGATTTTTTCCTTCATAAATTAAATTCATTTTTTTTAAATTTTTATATAAATTATTAAGTGTGGATTATATATGGGTTAACCCATCTCAAATAAAAAGATTTATAAGACGAATTTACATCAATCCTTTTTTTTTAGATCATCATTATTATTATTCCATACCATGTTATGCATGTTTGTTGAGTGGTTTGGCTGAATCAATAATTAGTACATATCTATAAATGATTAAATTATCTTCTTTTACAAATATTAACTTTAAAATAAGATCAATTATTTTCAAGATTGATAGATCTACTTTTCTTTTGTATCATGACAGGAGGATAACTCTACATATTTAAAAAATCGATCGACATGGATAAAATATAGTTTTTTTCCTAATCTAAAAATAAACTCGTACATATTTAAACCTATAAAATGAAACGAAGAGATTACATTATAAATTTTAGTTTTTTACTATATCTTTTCTTTGGATGAATAACATATAAATAGTAAAATAAGCACATATATCATGTGTACTCATCAATCTTGATCAAGAACTACATTAAAAAAAAAAAAGGAGTGCAGGTCTTAATCATAACCAGCTAGTGGTTGTCATCTTGTGTTTTGAAAAACAACTACCCTTTTGTTTACATTAGATATTTCTTGGATTAATTAAAAAAGAAAATCAGTTGAGATTTCAGGTTTTTTTTTTTTTTTTTTCAAATATTACATTTTATGAGACTACAATGTTTCTCTGAGATAATTGTAACGAGATATCGCTAATTTCTATCATAGTTGATATAGTAGTTTACTTTTGTACCGCATAAACAAGTAATATATTTTTGAGTAGGTCTCTTGTGAATCAGGTACATGGATATTAGATCCATGCACTCGGGTTAGATCCAGGTCGGGGGACCACATCTTTTTTTTTTTTCGCACATGATTTTTGAAAAAAATCACATACCAATAGGTTATGTTAGACATACATTTACGTTATGTTAGACATACCTTTAAGCTATGTTAAACATACCAAATCTGCCCAAATTTCATGTCTTGTCTTTTTTTGGCTTGATTTTTGAATTTTGGCACATACCACTACGTTATGTTAGACATACATTACGTTGTGTTATACATATATTTATGTATACTTAGACATACCTTTATATATGTTAGACATACATTTGTATATAGTTAAACATACATTTATATATGTTAGACATACATTTGTATATAGTTAGACCTACCTACACATGGTTGGTCTAACTATACACAAAAGTTGGTTTAACTATACACAAAGGTTGGTCTATTGGAACGAATTTTGGGTGAGCTTCAGCACAAGTGTTCAGGCGCGTGGAAGCACGTGCAGGCGCGTGGGAGACGCTTGGAAGCGCGTTTTAGGTTTGTGAACGGGCCAGATCCGTGCAACCGGTGCATAAAAGTTTTTGTCTATATTTTTACTACAACTTGATACAATGATAAATGGGATAGTGGCCATAAATAACTTATTTACTATATTTAAGGATAAAACTAACCCCTAATAAAAATAATAGACAAATATAATCCATTTACTACATAAAAGCCAGTGGAAATCGAACTCATGACCACAATGAGCAAATTAAGATATAGTTCTACTGGGACTAACAAGATTAATATAATAGTTTTCGTGTAACACCTAAAAATAGGGTTACACGAAAACTCTTCAAATCAAAGTAACACGAAAACTCTTCAAATTAAAGTAACACGAAAACTCTTCAAATCAAAGTTACACGAAAACTCTTCAAATCAAGGTTACACGAAAACTCTTAAAATTAAGGTTACACGAAAACTCTTGAAATCAAGGTTATACTAAAAATTTTCGTGTTATCCTATCTCAATTTGGAGTGTGTTATATTTATTTACTTATTGTGTCTCTTTTACACGTGGAAGTTGAAAAAAAACTTCATTTTCCAGCCTTATATCACATCATTTTTCATGTGTAAGCAATTGTTTGAACATGTGATATAAAACCAACTTTACACGTAGCATAACTTCATTTAATATATAAATGTTATCCACATATATAACAGATAAAAGTTGGCGTACGAAACATTAATTTCAGGTAATGTCAAATCAACCCACTTTTTTGACTTTTAAAAGTGGGTATGTTTGACCTATCTATATAATCATGATTATTTTTATTCCACTTTTTAACAAAGTGTGTATTTAAGAACATTTGCTCATGGTAAATTTACCATTGTTAATATGATAAGACAAATTTACCATTAAATGAGTCATTTCTGCACCTCTCCGCATATGAGCAAAGACTGTTTTTTTTTTTTTTTTTTTTTTTATTGACAATTCACCAAGTTGTGACAGAAAAGTAAGAAAACGATATATTATGTGGGGGTTTTTTTTAAATAGTTATCTCTCTTTTCTTAAAGCATTAATAGTTGCTGACTTCTCTTACCTTAAAGATTGACTAATTATGAAAGAAAGTAGAGTGAGTGGTAGTACCATTAATTCTATGTTAAATTGAGAAAATCATGAATGGCAAACCTTAATTATTGTTGTTTGTAAAAAGAGTTATAAGTTTTGATTAAGGTTTAGAGCAATTATTATAAATCCCACTTGTGTTGCCATGCCCATCACCTTTCCAGGTTTGATGCGAAGTTGGTGGAACAAGATAACTATGATGACTTTTATTTCTCTGACCATTTCTCAATCCCCCCCCCCCCCCCCCCCCCTCAATCTAGTGAAATTATTACAATAGTAAATGTGAAAAATATATTGTTTGTGACATGATATATATATATATATATATCACTTGTGGGGTGTCCTCGGAGAAAGAGTCCCCACTTTATATATAGATGTGAATTATAAATTTTTTGAAACAAATTAAACTATTTAGGTGAAATCTAATTAAGGGACATTTCAAATAATATTAAACATAGCTAAGTAAACAATACTTGAAATGTTGTATTACATTTTGTGTTACATTTTTCTATTCCAGAATTACCACTACCTGTTATGTGTATTTGATAACATTATTATTCAACACATGACGTGTATTAACTGTAAAAAACACGAGATGTAGAGTCTTACCAAACAAGGAAATTATCAGAAATATTGTCAAATCTTTTAGCAATATATAAAAACCTAATCATCTCTTCATCTATCATTTACAACTAAGCAAATTAATTCGGTATATCTTCAGAGGCAAAAACTTTTTTTTAGATCCATACACCTGGGTCGATCCACCCACGCGGGTTTGAAGCGTTCTCACGCGCCCCCACGGACTTGGGTGGATTCGTTTCAGGTGCCATACATTTACGTTATGTTAGACATACTTTTATCTTATGTTAGACATATATTTATGTAATGTTAGTCATACATTTATGTCCTGATTTCAGACTCTTAAACTTTTCAACTATACTTTCATACCTTTTTTAGTAATGTTGGTGATACCTTTAGTTATATTAATAATAAATTTTAGTTATATTAGTCATACATTTATATATTATATAACGTATGTCTAATATAATATAAAAGTATGGCTAACATAACATAAAATTATGATTAATACTACGTAAATGTACATGTATAAAATGTGTCGAATTTTAGGGTTTTTTTTAATTAAAGGTGTGAAATTTTGGCATAAAAGTGTATCTAATATAATATAAAGGTATGTCTAACATAACATAAAATCATGACCTAAAAAATTAAGAAAAGAACTTAAAATAAGAAAGAAAAACGGGTCGAACAGCTTGAATTCGACCCGGATGCATGGATCTGAGATTCATCCACCTAGTGCACATTAGCTTCTCATCTTCAAATTATGTATCATAGTATAATTTAAAGAAGTTTTGAAAAGTACCATACAATGACAAAACAAACTTACTTCTTCGTATCTAACTTCTAGATAGAAGCCCAATTAAGAATATAATTAGAAGAGTGATCATCCATCCCTAGTTACTTTATTTGTACTTGTAGTCCATTATCCTTGATAATGATTATATTCACATCGAAGAGTTTTCATATGGATTAGAAACTTTTTATAAGATTTTTTCAATTTAAATTGGGCCTTGCACTTCAAAATCGAAGCCCAAACATAATAGATTAATTATATGCTTTTTTCTTTTAATTGATTTAAACTACCTAAATCTCCATCTCTAGTTAGATCAACTAAGCTTTTTAAATAAAGGCCAATTTCCAAATAGTATAATGGTATTTCCCAATGGATCCATGTTGGGCTTTATGTAGAATTCAATTGAGTATCATATTTGACTGATGGTGGGCTGATTTTGCCTTTTGTTTTGAGACCCCAAACAACTAGCATATTGGGCCGATTTGACTGTACTTTCAAACTTGGCCCAACATAAACTTAGAGCTCCGTTTGGTTTGTGTCTATTTGGGTAACACAAATTAATAATATGTTTTCTTTGCGATATGAAAGCCCTTAAATTAAGTAGGCCCCAAAATATCCCAAAATAACTCATATCATTATTAGTCTCTCCAGATAATCAAGAAATTTTCTCCTAATATACGCATTAATAATTCAGGGAGCATTAATATTTTGTGTATCAAGTGCACTGTGCAATCCAGGTCCAATTTGGATCGATCTGAATCCGCGCTCTTTCATATTTTTTCCTTTTTTTTTTTGCTTGAAGTGTGATATTTATATTTTAACATTGTGACATTTACGTTGTAATATTTTGACATTTATATAGTATGGTGACCATATTATACTTTTACTTCGATCAAATTTCTTTTTCTTAGGTGTGTGTGACCTTTATATACAAATGTGATCATCTTTATATGTTGTAGCTTAGGAGAAAGAAAGAGTTTTAGCAAAATTTGTACATATCTACCTTTATATGATATTACTCATATCTTTATAAGATTTTAGTTGTACCTTTATATTAATATAGTCATACATTTATATAATATTATATAAATGTGCAACTAACATTACATAAAAATTTGAGTAATATCACTTAAACGTATGTGAGATCAAAAATGCGCTGAAAATTTTGTGAAAAATCTTGATTTTTTTCTGAATTACAGAACATAAATGTCATGATACTTGCACATAAAGGTCATACCAAAATAACATAAATGTCTCAACACCTGAAGCACAAAAAAAAAAAAACCATATGGGCGCAAATCCGGATCGACTCGCCCCAGTTGCATGGATCTAGATTCATACAACTGGTGCAGAGAAATATTTGTATTATGTGAGTCGAGTTTGGATCACGCAAGTTATTTAAAACTGTATTGTCTCATATCCTTCCATCCCTAACTCATTGAATATACACACATTAATTACAATTTTAAACGTAACATTTATGTGCACCAGTTGCACGGATTTACGCCCAATGTGTATGATATATATAGCTTTTTTTTTTTAATTCATGTGTTGACATTTATGTTATATTAGTATAACTTTTATGTAAACATATTATAATCCATACGTAATACTTTAACTTCAAATAAATAAAAAAATATTCAACACAATCTGTACATATATATATATATATATATATACACTTTTATGTGATATTACTAATTTACATATGTGATATTTTTTATACATTTCATCAACATAATTAATCATACATTTATATAATATTACTTATACTTCTATATCAACATAAATGTTATATTATTCTAACATAAATGTATACATAATACTCACTCACTCCCAAAATAAGTGTCGTTTTAGGCTTTTACACACAATTTAGGAATGTGAAAAAAAGTTCGATATACCTAATTTAGTTTAATTATTATGGGGAGTCATTTCCCCTTTCATCTCTTAATAACCTTTTTTAACACATTTAATTTGATATGAGTGAATATGAACATTTTTGGAATATTGAATGTAAATATATCTTGAAATCCAAAACAACCCTTATTTTGTGATAAATTTTGCTTGCTAAACTAACACTTATTTTGCGATGGACATGAGAGTATAACATAAATGTTTAAAAAAGGTATTACATATCTGTGTAATATAATGTAAAGCTAGTACAACTAACTAACACAATACTACAATAGTATCACTAACATAATTAAAGGTATTAAATACTCCCTCCGATTCAAAATAAGTGTCGTTTTAGAACTTTGAGATTTTTTCTTTTTAAATGTCGTTTTGAAAGTTATTTTCAAAATTACCCTATACTTAATTAATTATTAATTAATGGTAGAGCACACTGCCATATTTTGAATGGTCAAAAATAAAACACAAAAACTCATGTGAGACGGTCTCACAGATAGTTTCCGTGAGACGGATCCTTATTATCCATGAATTGAATCCATATCCACAAACTTTCATATGAATTGTTAAGTGTGGGTTATGGGTTGACCCGTCTTACGAAAAAAGATCCATGAGACGGTCTCACACAAGACTTACTCAAAATAAAAATAATAAATGTAATGCACATTTTTGTGTTAATAGGGATTGTAGAAAATGAAATGATTAAAGATAAAAGTATTAAATGAAGGACGTAATAGGAAAATAAAGCCATCATTAATTTGTGTGTAGAGTTGGAGGACGACACTTATTTTGAATAGGATGGAGTATTTGTTAGAATATGAACACGACGATAGAAAGCACGGGCACCTGAGTGTGTGGGGCATTTGGAAAGTAATTATAGGTCGGTTCGATCCAAATTGTATGGATATAAGATTCATGCACCAATTAGAAATATTAAATATAAAACACTTAGTCGATCTCCTTTTCTAAATTTAGGTGGTCTCATTTTAAGATATCTTTGGATCGACCCTATTCATGATTGGGACGATTCATATATCCATTTTGAAATGGATTGTGCCCACTCACAAAAATTGATAGGAAGCCAAGCCCTACTCTTAATCTTCTAAACCTTCTATTTAGCAAACATTTATAAATCCTGCTTTGTTTGCTAATTCATGACCGTTGTTCATGGCCATCTCCGCCACGTGTCTGGAATTCAAATATGATGTTTTGAAAGTTTTGACCTAAAAATTTCCAGCATATGGTGAATAGGAGAACGTTAAAATGTTCATGACGGACAACTTATAGTATGTCCACCACTGATGTGTAATGATATTCTTTTATTATATGGAAAATGAATTGATGTGTTGGATATCGGACACGTTGGCGGTAATGTGCCCACAGTGGGTAGGGTAGCAGGACTATAATTGAACATATTGAGAATGTAAACATTTTTATTCCAAACTAACTTATAGAATATATATATATATATATATATATGTAAGACTACACTTTTGCTTGGGAAAGGAAATTAAAAATTCTCAACCAAAAAACTCACTCTCACAAAATTAAATTTATAAAACAGCTCATGATCTTATTTAAGAAGAGTGGTACTTTTACTCATACTACTCATAGACGAAGAGTGAGCAAAGACCATTTCCACATGGAAGGCTAATTCCATTTCATATGTGAACACATCCAATCTTAATTACGAAAGCAAAAATTTGGTGGGCCCTCATGTGACAGTTAAAAGTAAAACATATTGACATTACATTACTTCTTCATGAACCTACATATTGACCAAGTTCCACCTTTTATCTTTATATATATCTCAACAAAAAATGATCACACACTTTGAATCAAAAGTGAAGAAAAGAAACTTATAATTGCATTTAGTTGACAAAGTCAAGCTCTTCTCAAACCATTGTCTAATTGCCCCTTGTTTCCCCTCTTCTTATATCTACACAAAACCCTACTTTTAGTTCTACACAACACAACACAATCCCCCCCACCCCCTACCCCGGCCCCCACAATGGGAAGAGCACCTTGTTGTGACAAAACCAAGGTTAAAAGAGGGCCTTGGTCTCCTGAAGAAGACAACATCCTCAAAAACTATGTCCAACAACATGGTACTTCTGGAAGCTGGATTGCTTTGCCACTCAAAGCTGGTGATCTTTTTTTGTTGATTCTATGTTTTCTTGAAGTTGTTCATCGTAACTTTACTTTTGGATATAATTTGATTATTGATCCATGTGGAAACTGCGTAATATTCGTGATCAGGGCTCAAACGCTGTGGCAAGAGCTGTCGACTGAGATGGCTTAATTATCTTCGACCCAACATCAAGCATGGAGGCTTCACTGAGGAAGAAGATCACATCATTCTAACTCTCTATCACAATATTGGAACCAGGTAATTTATTATCTCCAAAAAAAACTTTTGAAAAAGATAACTCTCTCTACTATTTGCATTAAACAATTCTTGCTCCCTGAATTTTCCACAGCTTTCGTTTTCACACAGGAAAACAATTATTATTTCAAATTGTTTATTACAAGAAATGGGACATTAATTAAACAATGTAAACTTGTGTATGTGTGTTTGTCTATATAGATATATAATATTGTTGCGTGTATGTGTAGGTGGTCGGTCATAGCCTCACAACTCCCCGGAAGAACGGATAACGACATAAAAAACTATTGGAATACTAAGCTGAAAAAGAAGCTATCGCCGCCTCCAACCGCCGCCGCCACCACCACCGCCGCCGCCACCTACTTACACTCAAGATATGACAGCATGTTGCCAAACTTTCCGGTGGCATCTCAAGTCCCGCTTCCGAGGCTGATGGAAGTGCCTGCAGAAAACGTCGAAAATGGACCGTATGATCCATTCTTTGTTACTAATGTTTCTCCATCGATTTCTAGCAATGCAAATGGAAGTAGTACTAGTACTACTACTACTACTACTACTAATATGTCGTGGTCTACTAATGGATCGGTTGAAGACGAGGCGTTCTTGGCCGATTTGGGCTCGGAATTGTTCCCATATGATGATCATCTGAATGGGTTTGGAGATTTGTATTCTAATTTTGGTTATAGTTCTGATGTGCCAAATGTTTGCAATGTGAGTGATGAACATGAGCAGCAGTCTATGATGTATCCAAGTGTTAGATATTAAGTAGTATTATTGCAGTATGTGTTGTTAAATAGTTGTAGCTAGCTACTCATGAGGAGCAGCATGTGTTGTTGTAGGATTCTTGATGTAATTAGTTGGTTTTTCATTAATTTGAGTGTCACATGCAAATTAAACTTTTGTAATTAAGATATAATTATTTTGTGACTTATATATTTATGTGCATGGAATATTGCAAGATTGTGTATGAGGGCATGTTATCTCCTACTATGTGCACATCAATTTCTTATAATTGAATTAATTGATGAGTACCCATTATAAGCTTTTCTTATTATTCCGATCATAATAAATGTTACTGCTAATCTATTACTACTTGTGTCCCAAAATAATTGTCCCGTATTCTAACAAGTAAAATTTATCCTAAAATAAGTAGTTTTTTTGGATTTTAAGACATTTACATATACTCCTACCAAATTAAATGTTGTTAAGAAATGAAAGAGAAGACACACCCCATTAATTAAACTTAAAATAAGGGTACATAGATCCCTTAATTTGTGTGTAAAAGGCTAAACTAACACTTATTTTGGAATAAAGATAGTATTAACTTTTTTTTATTTTTGTCCAAAATAATAACCAATATCTTATATTGAGTTTGGCTTTAGGAAAACTCAATTAATGTTGTGTCTCTACATCATTACTAATACTATAAGTGCTAATGTGGGTTTGAGTACATTTTTGGTAAGAACAATATTTGTATCATATCACCTTTCTGTTTACCTTTATTGATCAATTTTGACTGATAATGAATTCCCACATATTGTAGCAGACACAACACAAGTGGTTGGTCCCAATGGTACTCATCACTAATAGGAACAATTTTTTGGTCGGAAATTAACATTAATTTAGTCTCTCTTGATGGTTAAGAAAAGCTTAATAAAAAGATCGAATTAACATTAATAATTCAAAATCTCATGCATGTAGACAAGTCAAACATTAGCAGATCTTGTCTTCATATCTTTAGGACAAGTTAATCCCAAAACTCTAGTGTTGTTCAAGAAGAAAGTTCCAAAGCTCAGTATCAATTTGTTCCCATGAATACTCTACCTATATAATAATTATAAGAGCTGGACTTCTGTGAGACCATATCATGTAGGACGACATTCGCGTACGGTCGTGTTCTGGGACACGGCCGATCGTGCGCGAAAACACATACTTATAGATAAAAATCACAGGCTTATCTCGACCGTGTCCTGAGACCCGACCATGTGCCATAAATTGCTCTTAGTTTTCACGCGAGGCACAGCCATGTCCCAGAGCACGGTCGTGGGCGAGGAAAAAAATCACATACTTATTGTTGAAAAAGACATACTTATACACCACAATCGCACACGGTCGTATCCTGGGACACGGTTGACCGTGCACGAGTGTCGTACGTCACATGTGCGACGGTCGTATATGAGTATTTATGTAATAATAATGGTTAACTTCAATTTTGGTATGCAAGATTATTTTCATTTTTGAACAATATAATATACGTTTTCCAATTTTCATTTTATATGTTTCAATTTTTTCCAATTTTGGTCCTGTGTGTTTCAATTTTTTCCAATTTCAATTCAATTTTGATTTGATATGACTGTTAGAAAATCTAATATGGCATCGCTATTTTGGAAATTCTGATCAAATTATTTGACTGAAATTGAGAAAAACTAAAACATAAAGGACCAATGTAGGAAAACTACATTGACTAAAATTGGAAAAAGCTAAACATGATCAAAATTAGAAAACTTAGACTTAGTCGTCAAAAATTGAAAAATGACATGACCAAAATTAAAATTAACCCTAACAATAATAAATCGGAGCAAGATTCATTCGAAGCTTCTCCTTTTCTTTTTCGTGGAAATTAATTTTGTTTCCAAATAAGTATGCGACCAAATTTTAATAATTATAGTGGAAAGTGGTGGCACGAAAGTTGCATGAAAGAAGTGATGTAATTCAAAGATGTAGAATGGATATTATAAATTGGTTTAATGAATTGAAAGTAGGTGTGACATTTGTTATTCTTACTCTTCATCATGAGAATATTTAATTAAGGATAACTATATAATTTAATTATAAATTTAAAAATTATAATTCTTTATTCTTACCTGGAAATTACGTAAAACTCATCAAATCATTGTCCATATTTTATGCACAATTTTATAGAAATTTCATGTTGGGCGTGGGATGAAGAGGTATTTGAGAAGTATTCAATAATATTAATAACGATTAAATAGATTAGTCGGTGATGATGATGAGAAGTGATCACTCTTTGTTTCTTTCATCTAATTTAAACTATCGTAATTAATGAAATATTCAAGTGATAAGAGTGGTGATGAGGAGAGAAATCTTCCGATGATACAGGTTATATATATATATATATGTTCTTGTATCTTGTTGGTGACAAATTTTCACTGATTTGCATCATTTTTCACTAATATTTTCCGCTGAAATATTGTGGACTTGTCTTTTGAGATTTGTATCATATATATTCACTTTCTCACACAATTATCCTCCACTTGAATACATCATTCGATTTACATCAAATTTTCACTAAAATATTGTGGACCAGATCCTAAGGTTTGTATCATTTCAGCGACAAATTTTCACTGAAATATTGTGACTTCTATATTCTGAGGTTTGTATCCTATTAGCTTTCTCCCACAGTTATCTGTCATTTGGACACATCCCTTGATTTACATCTCATCCAACTTGTACCATTTTTCACTAATTTTCACTGAATAATTGTGAACCTTTGTCTTTGAGGTTTGTATCTTGTCGGCGACAGATTTCACTGAAATATTTTGGACTTTTGTCTTGAGGTTTGTATCTTGTGATAGATTTTCACTGAAATATTGTGGACTTATGTCCTAAGGTTTGTATCGTATTGGTTATCTCCCAAAATTATGTGTCATCTGGACACATTACTCGATTTACATCCAATTCGATTAGTATCATTGAAGTATTAATTGACATATTTTCACTGAAATATTTTGAACCTCTGTACTGGTCAAATTTTCTATGAAATATTTTGGACCTCTATCCTGGACAAATTTTCACTGAAGTATTTTGGGCCTCTGTCCCGAAGTTTGTATCATGTTGACTTTCTCTCATAGTTTTCAATGAAATATTTAGATTGTTATACTGAAGTTTGCAACCTGTTGGTTTTCTTCCAAAGTTGTTAATTTGTCACTTGAACATAACTCTCGATTTACATCACGTCCAGCTGAGGGGCCTACAATCGGATGAAGAGAGTTTTCAAGTCTTGGACACATATATCCCTCATTAATTTGACACCAAATTAAATTGAGAGACCTACGATCGAATGATAGAGTTTTTCATCATTTGCACAAGTAGTTTTGTTGGTTGGTTAATTCTTCACATTTTATTCATGAAATGGCATGGATTGGTATTAGTCCTTCATGATCAACAATTAAATTACATCTCTTCAAGTCAAATGATATCACATCAAAATAAAGGATGCGTATTAATGTCTCGTCTATATATAGTTTGATAATTTATTTTTAATATAAATCATGTCGGAAAATAGTAATATAAGTACGAATTTTAGGTGATATAATTAAGTGTAAAGTTTCGCGTTGGAGTCTCTCAACCTCTATCTGTGACTTCAAACCATTTGTACCTAAAAAAATATATATTAGATTTAACATGGGCGAATTTTAATAATTATTTGGTCTAAGTTAAGAGTAGGTATCTTGTGAATCAGGTGTATGGATCCACCCAGGTCGGATCCGGGTCGGGGGGGACATCATCTTTTTTTTTTTTTCGCACATGTTTTTTGAAAAAAAATCACATACCAATAGGTTATATTAGACATACATTTACGTTATGTTAGACATACCTTCTTTAAACTATGTTAAACATACCAGATCTGCCCAAATTTCATGTCTTGTCTTTTTTTGGCTTGATTTTTGAATTTTGGCACATACCACTACGTTATGTTAGACATACATTTACGTTGTGTTAGACATACATTTATGTATACTTAAACATACCTTTATATATAGTTAAACATACCTTTATATATGTTAGACATACCTTTGTATATAGTTAGACCTACTTTTATATATGTTAGACATACATTTGTATATAGTTAGACCTACCTACACATTATTGGTCTATCTATACACAAATGTTGGTTTAACTATCACAAAGGTTGGTCTATTTGAGCGAATTTTGGGTGAGCTTCAGCACAAGTGTTCAGGCGCGTGGAAGCGCGTTTTGGGGGCGTGAACGGGTTTACCCGGATCCGTGCAACCGGTGCATAAAAGTTTTTGCCCTAAGTTAAATGTTAAGATCCACCTTAATTGTATGTTCTTTTCTTATACGAGTTCTAAAGAAGAAAAAGGAAGTTTTAAGAGTGTGCAATAATTATTACATTTCCATGTATAATTATAAATGTGCTAGATTTTGTGCGATACCGTCTTACGGAATCCATTTCGTGAGAGGGTTGGATCGGATCGAATATAATAAATTAAATAATATTTTTATATGTATTAGGTAAAAAAAATATTTGTCATTTAATATTTTTGTGTTATAGTATGCAATAAATGTACATAATATAAAAATATTACTTGATATATAGAATAATACCACATAGTATACACAGAAGTATTACATGTTCCACGAAAAAGAAAAGTGTATAGACAACCTAGAATCCACGGCTTTTTAGTTACCCGACCCGATCCAATTCGGGTCATACAAAATTATTTCTTGATATACAGAAAAGTATTAATTGGTACACATATAAGTATTACATATTTTCTTATAGTTTAATTCAACTCAAAACACATCCTATACTACAACCTAATATATAAAAAAAATATTATCTAATATATATAAAAATATTACATATTTTTTATATTTGACCTGATATGATCGGTCTCACAAAGTAGGATTCATGAAACAATTTCACCCGAGATTTTGCCTTATATCATGACAAATATGCTTAAATTCATAACACATTTAGTACAACGTGGCCCATCACATTTTGGTAAAACACATTGATATCATCAAGTTTTGTTCAAATGTGCAGCTTCATCACAAAAAGTTGTATGAGATGGTCTTACGAATAGTTTTCGTGAGAAGAATCATTTTTAATCATGAATCAAGTTCATTTCCACTCATCTACAGTATGAGTTGTTGGTTGATCCATTTTACGTAATATTATCCAAGTAGGTCTTATATGAGACCGTTTCACGGATTTTGTTGTGTGAGACAAATCAACTCATAACACACCCTTTCGGATTTTGTTGTGTGAGACAAATCAACTCATAACACACCCTTTCATATGGGAATCAATTTGTGAAAATGGATTCAGCACATGGGTAATATGAATTTTTCTCCAGAAAATTATCCGTGAGACCGTCTCACATAAGATTTTGTGATATTATCCGTGAGATGATCTCACATAAAACTTACACTTCTTTAATTTCTTTTATGTTTTAAGTGAATCATTAAATTTTGTTGAATATTGAGAAAATTTATTAATAAGGATCAATTTTGACAATTTATGTCTACACTTCCTAATTTAATTGATGTTGTGATGTTGTGTAACGACACTAGAACGAAGAAATCAGAACCAAAATAAATGAAAAGTTAATTAATTTTATATATTGAAAGCGATATATATATATATATATATATATATAAAAGCAGGATATTCTGTCAAAAATAACTGTAATAAATTATCTACCTATTAAATAATTACTATTTTAAGAAACCTATTAATTGCTTTCATATTGTATTTATTGTAAGAAACTCAATACAAATAAATAAATACAAATAAACCTATTTATTGTATTTTAAGAAACTCAATACAAATAAAAATAAATAAACCTATTTATTAGATTTTAAGAAATTCAATACAAATAAATAAATATTTAATTTAAGAAATAAGTTATAATACTCAATTTAGTATTTATTGTATAGAAATTTCAAATAAAATAAATAAATAGATAGATAAGATGAAATAAGGGATTATATATTTATTATCTCTCATCTTATTTTTAAGTACTTATTTTAAAAGGTAAATTACAAAAAACAACACCACCTATCGACTTTTTTCAAATTGCAACCTAATCTTTTTTTTTTCAGATTGTCACCCAGTCTTTTTGTGGTTTTGTAGATTGCAAATTTTCCGACGAAATGGAGATTAATTTGTTCCCTTTGCAACCTAATTTTTTTTTATCTAATTGCAACCTGAACTTTGTGAACTTTGTGTTTTTATCATATTGCAACCAAGAATGAAAATTTCAATTCTGGTGGAAATATAGGTAACTTAAATTCACGGAAATATCGTGAAAATATCGATATGAATGGAAATATGGGTACATATATTTATTGTTATTTTTCCTATATTTACCAATATATTCCGATATTTTCTCGATATTTATTGATATTCCATCGATTTTTTACCGATGTTACATATATTTCACCAATTTTGACCAATATTTCCTTGATATTTATTTTATAAATATTGATCACACTTATATAATATAGATGTTATACTCATACATGTAATATAAAGGTATCAGTGTGCAGCGAAAAAAAAAATCATGATTTGCAATTGGACAAAAAAATTAAAGTTTGGGTTGCAAAGTGAAAAAATTTAATTCATTTGCCAGAAAAATGACCGGAAATTTTGCAATCGGTAAAACCACAGAAAGACTGGGTGGCAATCTTAAAAACAAAAACAGATTAGGTTGCAATTTTAAAAAAGTCGATAGCTGGGGTTGCAATTTTAAAAAAGTCGATAGCTGGGGTTGTTTTTTTGTAATTTATCCTATTTTAAATCAATTTTCAATATATAATATATAAAAGCAATCATTATTTAATGATCTTAAATTTAATATTCATATAAAATTTATCAAACTGAAATATGGAAATGTATGTGTGTGGGCTTCAATGATTTATCATTTTTAACGATATATAATATTAATTTATTGTAAATTGATATTAAAATGTAGAAATAAAAAAAATATTATAGGTGTACCTAATAGATTACAGATATAAAACATATCAAATAGAAAAAATTAGATTAAAATTATTATTGCAAGTTAACCAACTTATTCATTTGAAATATACAAATATTTTATTTTATCTTTCTTATTTTATATTTATTTGTTGTCAAATTTTAGTTATACTAGTAGTATACCCGTGCGATGCACGATTTATAATATACGATTGATTAGTTAATTTACTATAATGTAATAGTATTATTATAACCTAAATTATATATTAATAAGAATTTATTTATTTATCTTTAATGTGTCACATCTTAAATAATATTATAATTTTAAAATGCAAACAATAATATATAAATGTGTGTGTATATATATATAAATATAAATATCTATGTTTAACAATGAATTTTAAATTCCATATTTGAATATGAGATTGTTAAATAAACATCAATTTTGTACACGTACCCATTAATATTGTAAATTAAAATAAATTAAATCAAATTTAGTACTGAGAAACATTTATTGTAAACGATAATTGATATCTAAAACATATGTTACTTCATAAAGATATGTTGTGCATATTACAAATTAATATATATATAAGTATCAAGATTAATATATTATTATATTTTTTGATTCATACTTATTAACAAATGTCCTTTGCATTCACAATTATATATATCTTTAAAGAATAGGTATAAATCTCATCAAATAACTAAAAGATCTTGATATATATTTAAATAACGTAGCTAGATAAATATTCAACCCAGTTGTATTGACAAATATATCAAACAATTATACCAAAATGTTTTTCATTGTTATTAATTTCTCAAAAAACTAAGACTTTTTATTTTAAATTATTTTTTAATTTCCTAATCAATATTTAATTTAGTCATCTATCGTTGTATTTGTAATCTTGTTAAATACAATTTTGCACCAAAATGTAAATATAAAATTTATATTTTTCATAAAACAATTTATAAACAATATTTTTCATGAATATTGTGATCTCAATTTTATATTTTTCATAAAATTTATGTAACATTATTTTTAGTCATATTATATTCTGATTAATTTAGGTGGTATAAGGGATTGCACAGAGGTAATTTTTCTGGTTTTTCACAAATTAAAATTTCATCATTCTTAGTCCCTGATATATTGACTTATCAATCTTATAATTATTATTCATAATTTTTTATTCAAAATGTGTAGATTAAGTCCAATTTTGAATTGTTTCATTTAAATAGATAGCAAGAGAGATTTTCATGTATTTGATAAACTGATATAATTTTTTATTTGATTTAAATTAAATGAGTTATATGTGGCGTTGAACCAAAAAAATTATTAAAATACGTGTGTATTTATAGTTATAAATGCCAATAAAATATAAATTTATTTATCTCAATACTTAAATCATAACGTATCTAATACATATAACTTATTTTTAGATATTAAATTTATTTTTAAAATTTTCACTACTCATGTAATGTTCTGACACAAATTTGTTTTATTTGTTTGTTTAATTTATAGATTAATATATTACTTTATATATTTCAAATTTCTAATATTTTCGAATATAATTATTTATAATGGCATAAATTTAAAGTTAAAATACCTAACTTTATACTAATGCAAATTTAAAAAGTATCAATATATTTTTGTTACAATAATAATCATTACATTTTATATGTTATTATATTTTTTTAATAATTATATATATAACACACTGTGCAACGCATGGGTACATTACTAGTGATAAATAATATAGTCTTATTCTAATTTAAAATTGCAGTTAAGTTCCATATATATTTATTAAAACTTGTAAACTAATTAGGACAAGTTTTTACTAGTTCACTGGAATTAAAAATGTTGAAAATTATAATAAATTTAATTATAACTCTTACTTACATTTTACTCGATTTGAAAGTTTCAAAATATTATCGATTTGATGGATTGTAAATTAATATAATAGAAATTATGACTTATCATAGTTGTCACAAAATGACAACACCAGTTTACTCGATTTCAATGTTTCATATTTTTTTTGTCCCTTAATTAATCCATCTCTCAAAGTCACATTATTTTTTATAATTTGTAAGACATTTTGTCCTCTATATATCTAAAGAAAAGTTCCACATTTATAAATACTAGATTTATTGACTTGAGAAACGACGACATGGCTTTAATATTAATTCTTCTGTGAATTGTCGAGAATTAAATATAAAATATCACTACATACATATAAGTACATATATTTTTCAATTATAGCATAATGGCAACACACGTGAGATTCTTATAAAAACAATTCAAAGTTATATGTGAGACGAGACCATCCATAACTTAAAATTCAGAAACTAGTTTTGGATTCTGATTTGTGGGTATACAGTGGTTTCTCACAAAATTATATTAAAAAAATGATTCACAAAATTATATTCAAAAAATAATCTGGTGAGATGTCCATCTGCATGATAAATTGAGATATAATATCCAAAAATATGCATATCTTTAATATGACATGATCAGTACATATACATATTAATTATACTATGGATATAATACTTTATGGATATATTACTTTATCTCAATAAATATTTATTAACTTTACTATAACAAAATTAAAAATTATAAGTGTAAACAAATATCATATAAATAAGTACAGATAAAATATTGTGGTAATCACAAACTTTCTATATATTGTGTGATATTAATTAAAATTTTAAATATAGTCGATAATCTCTAAAACATAAAATTGACTTACAAGTCAATATTATAATGACTGTTACAAGAACTTAAAGTGAATGAATTACTAGATTATTTGAATATATATACATATGAATTGGTGAAGTCCGCCTTCACTAAAACCATATTATTTAGTGATGCTCTCTCTCTCTCTCTCTCTCATATCTATATATATATATAAAAAGAAGACCTTCAATAAAAATAGCATAACTAATTTTCCCTCCTAAATTTACATACTATAATTGGAAAGAATTTAGTTACAATAATTAAAAAAATCAAAAATCAAAAGATTTATGCTTTTAAGGATTGTAGGGTCACTAGGTTGGGCTATAGCCTATTGATAGACTATGTAGATTATTTTTATCTTTTTTTATTTATATAAATCACATTCTTTAAATTAAATCATTTCTTTATTTAAATTTCTGTTATAATCTATGATATATCAATTTTATCATTTTTGCATCTAGAATTTAATTGTTCCTTTTATTTTGTATTCACAATTTTGATAACAAGTGGGGTATAAGTGAATGAATGTATACTTAATGCATATTAAATAAGAAATCATGATTTCAAATTAAATGATTTTTTATTTAGAATTTATGTTTAATATATGATTGATCAGTTTTATCGTTTTTATTATAATTTGTTTATTGTAATTTTTAATTTTTAATTTTAATTTTAATGAGACCATAAGACAATTTTAGGGACGAAGATTTCTAACAAATCATAATTTCAAATTAAATAGTTTCTTCATCTAAAATTTGTTGTTAATGCATGATATTAAATTTATCATTTTTTAAGAATTCTAATTTGTTAATTTACATTGCATCGTAAAAAATAACAATGTATAAATTTGACATTTAAATTTTTGTGCATAATTATATTTAACACAATTAGAAATACAAAAACAAATGACTAAATTAAACAAAGATTAAGAAATAAAAAAATAAATTTTAAAATACAAAGTTTCAATATTCAATTATCTACGTTATTTGAATATATATATAGAGCAATATATTAAAGTATTTATATCTTTTCTTTAATTAACTATAAATAATTAAGTTATTGGTTAGACTGAAAATTTCAAAGAAATTTATAATTGTGAACGTTTGGGAATATGCAGTTTTGTCAATAAAATTAATCACTTATTAAGCATGCATCAAAAAATACAATAATATATTTATCATGACACTTATGTCTATATTATAAAATGTAACATGCATAACATATCTTTAGGAGTTAAAATGTTTTTTAATATCAATTATCGTTTAACATCCATAACACAATAAATGTTTCTCATTACTAAATTTAATATTTTTTTTTTTTACAAAATTGATTAGTGTATAAAATTGGTGTCATTTTTAACAACTTCATATTTTAAATATAGATTTTATAATTCATTGTTCAACAAAAATATAAATTTATATATTATTGTTTGCATTTTAAAAATATAATAATATTTAAAATGAGAAACAGTAGAGATAAAATGTCTAAATTCTTATTGATATATAATTTAGGTTACGATAATACTATCACATTATATTATTAATAAATTAAATTACAAACCGTGCATCGCACGGGTATAATTCTAGTAGACTTAATTATAGATATATGGTGTTGCGTTAATACATAGTAAGATTTTCCTAGAAGGAATTGAGACAACTGTATGAATATGTTGGATCCAACTTGTCTCACGGAATGAGATTCATGAGACGACCTTACTTAAAATTTTGTCTTCAATGATACTCGTGCATACAACACGAACCAATTTTCAAATCTAATCTTTAATTATAGATTATGAATTAACTATTCTCACTAATTTAATTTCGTGAGGTGGTCTCACCTAAATTCTATCCATTCGTATTACCAGTTAATTCCTCGTGTGCTTATAAATCAAATGTTGTAACTATGTTAAATTGTTCACGTCTCTTGCTGTTAACTATTATTGAAAATTAGATCAAATCATAATCAATAAAGGTAGCTCGTTAATTAAAAAAGTAAATAATTAGATGAACATTCAAATCTCTATTGGGATTTTAAGTAAATTAACCTCTAAAGTCTTTGGACCTCACAACTTTACAACAAACCCTCCTCTCCCATGTATGCATTTTAAAATCCGATTAATTAATGGTTTACTAATAATGTGAACAAGCTGTAGTCAACTTAATAAACTTCCATTTTTAAATGCTATATATGCATATTATTTTAAAAAAAAAGTTAGGGAAATAATATAATATTAAATTACATCCTTGGCTTTCAAGAAAAATATAAGATGGCCATCCTTATCACATCTTCTCAATAAATTAAAATATCTCCTTGTTGCTCATCAAGTCAATTCGAAGTTTGTAATTTAAAATACATTTAGGTTGAACCTCCAAGAATCAAACACTAATTTATTAAATTGCTCCAATTATATGCAACTTGATGTACAGTATGTCTATTTTTGTGTACCTATTTCAATTGGTCCATCATCAATTTTTGAATTAGTAAACAAATTTAATTGAGAAATGTTATAAAGTTGTCTCATTCAATATGATTGATTCGTACTCATGCATATTATAACTCATGATTAAATATCATACAGTACATCTCAAATATAACTTGTTTAAATCACTCATTTTATATCAAAATAATTAAGGACTTTTGTCGATTTAGGATCCGAAGCAAGCTACGTTAACTATTAGTTCAGGATGTAAACAATACAAACTATAAATTCAAAGATTGAAAGATAAAACAGTTAATTAAATTAATTTTCACAAATACTTTGTGTTGTTTAATTTGGCATCGATCTTATAGTCCTTAGTTCTTTAAATATATTTCTAAAACATATACAAATTTCACATGTATAAAAAACTAATCAAAAGAAATAAAATTAATTTAATAATAAGAAGAACAACCATAATAAGGTTAAGAATTATTAATAGTACCATCTTATAATTATGAATTTTGAAATGATAATTTCTATTTTCCGTCTCAAATTGATGGTTTTTAATTAATCTTTCTAACCTCAGATAGGTATTTAAAAAAAAAAAAAACCATATGTAGGCATTTCTAAAATTGAATTGGTCTTGGCGACATTGATTTGTCATACATTAAAGCCACGAAAGATATTAATTAAAAGAACGTAAAACCAGTTTTAATTTCATAAAACAAATTGTCTTGACAAGCAAAAATATATGAAATTTAAATTAGTTAACCTCACAATTATAAACATAAACTCGTAGCAATTATGTAATAAAGTACCTCATAATTTAAACATCAAGATGACTGGCTAGCAGGCTAGCGGTGAGATCAATCGGATTAGATCTTCTACTCCATTTGATATTACATCTCAAATTTCATATTATTTAATACACACTACATGTTAAATAGTGATGTCATCAAATATACGAGGCGTGTGATGACTATTTTGAAATAAAAGATGTAACATCAAGTGTAAATAAAACATCTTGTGTGGAGATTAAGTCATTATAATCCTATTATTCAGGCTATTAAGCAAGTAAGTTGAGATAAAGTCAAATTAATCCTTGATATCTTTAGCAATATAGTTAATAAAAAGTCATTAGCAAGTGACATGTATGATGGGGTCACCATTATTGTATGATGGTAAGAAATTTATTTTGACAAACTTTTAATATAAACATTAGTTACCAATAAGCTAAATTCTATATCGATAACTTCATGTGCATAACTCCCGACTTGTAATACTGTTTTATTTTGTAGACCTAATTTAATAAGAGATACTCTCCTGTGCACCAGTTACACGGATCTGTGATCCGTGCAACTGGGCCACGCGCGGGCTGGGCTGGCCCGCCCAGCCCATGCCTCTTTACTTATTTCGCGTGTTTTGGTCGTTACCCTCACGTTATGTTAGGGTTACTTTCGCGTTATGTTAGGGTTACCTTCGCGTTATGTTAATGTGACCCCATATCCAGATTTCGTACCCTTAGTTTAAAACCACTGAACTAAAATGTTAGTCATACTCTCATGTTATGTTAGAGTTACCCTCATATTATGTTAGGATTACCTTCATGTTATGTTAGTGTTACCCTCGTGAGGGTAACACGAGTAACACTAACATAACATGAGGGTAACCCTAACATAACATGAGGGTATGACTGTCTGAGCGAATCTTGGTGGGTTTGAGCGCACACCAAGGTAACACGGGTAACACTAACATAACATGAGGGTAACCCTAATATAACATGAGGGTAACCCTAACATAACATGAGGGTATGACTGCCTGAGCGAATTTTGGTAGGTTTGAGCGCACCCACCAGGCGCGTGGGGCGCGTGAGAGCGCGTTGGGGCGCGTGAAAACGTGCGTCAGAGGATCCTAGATCCATAGATCCATGCACCAATTGCATAAAATATTTTGCCATTTAATAAAGTCTAAGTCCATGAGATCAATTTTAATATATACCATTCATATATACAATTCTACTATTCTACCAACCCGTGAGCATATTAAAATATGTGTACAGCTAACATGTCAAATATTCAACATATCAATTAATTTCACTTTTTATGTAATGAGGATATGAGATTATCACACATCCGGATTATATATTATGAACTATTCACGGTTGACAGCATTTCCGTAGATATATATACACACCTAGGTTCATGGATCCATGGCCCGGCCCGGCCCATATAAAAGACTTTAAAGCCCGAGATCTATCACCCTGACCCGGCCACACTAAAAATACATAAGAAGTGGGCCTTCAAACCCACAAAAAATGGTGGACTAAAAACTCATCCACAAGCCCAAGAGTAACATAACTTGATCTCAATATTCTATCTGAAATGTCTAGAATACCCCACAAGATTAAATATTATCAAGGGCAATTCTATACACACCCTATCAAATACTAAACACACCCCATCTATACACACATTCTTTTTTTTTATTATTTTAAGGATGTGTGTATGGATGGGATGTGTTTAGTATTGATGGGTGTGTATAGAATTACCCTATTATCAATTATGTCATCTTTCCAGCTCATTGATTATGTCGATAATCAACGTTTGGGTAGAGATTCAAGAAAACCATTTTCCCCTTTCTTCCCTAAAACAAATTCAGTATGGCAGAAATGATGTTTTTTTCTCCCAATATGTAACTAATTACCAATACAATACAAATGGGATTTCATCTTCTTCTTTTTGTGAAATTGGAGTAATCATTATTGGGAGAAGCTGATTTGCGTGCATTTTTTGTTGCTGGAGGAATTATAGCTTCTCTTTCTCTTCCTCCAAAATTGAATTTGTTAGGATGGGTATTGATAAGTGTCGTTTTTACGATATTTTGCGTATGTTTATGTGTTCATTTGAGCATTTTACGTATGGTTCTATAGTGATTTATATATTTTTGATATATTAGTTGCGTTTGATGGTTTTGTGTTTAATTTTGTGTTTTGAGTGCAAAAATCGCAAGTTGGTTTTGTGTATAGTTTTGTCAGTGTTTTTAGTGCAAAAATCGCAAGCTTTCAGCTTACACTACATAATTGTGGGAGAAATATCATATCTCATAATCTAGATGTTCGAATTGGAAGCTCTTAATTTTGTTGGAAACATAAGGAAAGATCTACCAACTTTGATGTTGAACACTTTTCTCAATTCTTTCTTCAAGAAAGCAGAATATTACGAGAAGATGGAAGTTGTGTGTTTGGTTTTTCGTCATGACATGACTCTAGTATTTTGGTCATACCTTTCTTTAGAAAACTGCTATTGAGGTGAAATTTGTGGCATTGGAAAGCTGACTTCAAAACCTACAACGTACATGAAGACCCCAAAGTCAAATTTTGTACTTCACATCAGCACACGGTCGTGCTATGAACATGGTTGTGTCCCAGTGCACAGAAACACTTGTTTTTTAGCACGGTTTACGGTGCTCTGAGACACGGTCGTGATTGCTCATATATGATAATTAATGATTGAAATTTGATTGATCAAGGTGACATCTAGGGGAGAATTGGATGAAAGCATGTTTTGGAACTTGTCTTAAAATATTTGTTTGATCCTGTGAATTTTACTTTAGCCTTGTTTAGTATAATTAATTTGACATCTTTGAAATTTGTAACTTAGATGAAATTAGGAGTGGAATTTAGATAATTAATTAATCCTATGAATAGTCTCTGTGTGATCGACCTTACTTACCGTTTCTACAATTTACACCGTACACTTGCGGGGTAGTCTAAAGAAATTGGTGAACATATATAATATGTTGAAGGGTACGTAGAATTGTCCATTGCAATGTTTTCAATTTTAACCGGTGAATCAAACAAAAGTTTATTTCTTAAACTCACTTTGGTAAACTCATAATGATGTGAACCAAAACACCCGATTTACCTTAAATCTAATATACAACCTTTAAATCAAACACAAATGAATTTTGCAATTCTCCAAAGTGATGAATTTTAAAATAAATACTTAGATTTAACTTTAAAGACCGTGATGATTTCTAGCTATCTTAAAAAAGAAACAACCATCACCTTTTGATTTTATATTTTTAATATTTAGAATAAAATTAATATTTCAAAATATTTTTTAATTTATAATTTATAGATATTTAAAAATATAGTTTCATAATTTTAAATGAGATATATTATTTAAAGATTATGATTTTGCCATCATTCAAAAGTTTAATTAGTTAAAATTACAATTTAAATATAAATGGTGTGATTTTTACAAAAATTGTAGATATGATGATCTTAAAAAAAAATTAATGCTGGCAGCTGACGTGTCCGATCAACCAAATACGTTAAGAAAGACAATTCGGAAACTGACAGAAGTCAAAATAGCTACGACATATATAAGGTCGTGTTATTTTTACAAATAGTAAAAAGTCTGATTAAAATGATAATTTAACTAAATGTTGTCATCTTTCCAACAGTTAACCGTAAAATACAATCTATACATTCATATATGATCTATACTCTAATAATCTATACATTAATTGTAACGCCCCGTTTCTTTAAAGAGTAAAATCTTGTTTTGGCATTACTTACGTTAGAAGTTGATCCTTTTTTTTATTTTATATAGAACACTAAATTCAAGAATAATCCTGAAGTATCGTATTAATAAAATGTCATTAGGAAAAATAAATTTAAACAATGCAGCGGAAACGATTACGTTGAAAATACTTTCTCCACAAACACATTTTTCATTTCATCAAAAGAGTGATAGAAATAAACATTTAAATAAATATCCGTTTTCTAAATTGACTAATTAAAACCCTTTAAATAAAATCTTATCGTCTGTGATCTTCATAATATCGGCTACCAGTATGCCACGTTCACGTACCCTGTGCTAAAACATTTAAACATATAGGGGTGAGTGTTTGCAAGACACTCAGTGGAGGTGAGCGCACATACATCCAATCACATTTAGACATTTGGCATAGGGAAAACATAACATCAGGAATGCATTGCATCCCCTCGAGTCTTTCAGCCCGGTATGCATCGGAGTTTTACGTCCGACATAACTTCCTTCGGAACTTTCCACATAGACTTTAAGAGGTCATAATTGAAACCACGAGCACACTCAAGGCCACACTTGAAACCATGAACATACACGAGGCCATATTTGAAGCCTCGAACGCACTCATGGCCATATGTGAAACCTCGAACATACTCGGGCCATATTTGAAACCTCGAACATAAGAGGCCATATTTGAACTCGACATAGGGCACGTCTAACCCTTCATGCACAAGCGCACACACACATATTGCAATATTGAAGAGGAACGCTGAACGTCAACGTCCAATTCAATCATAAGTAGGGACGATCAACTTGATCACATAAGACATAATTGACACATAGTCAATTACACATAATTTATCAGATATTGCAATAATAAAACACATAAATTACCCCCACCTTGGATATCAATTGTCTTGGCGAAAGCTCGTTGCCTTACTTCTCCTCATTCTTGTCATTCGCTAGTATTTCCTACAAAGTATAGAAGCGCGACTTAACATCTTACTTAATCGTCTATAATTGACATAATTTATAACAATGATCCACGAAAAGGTTGATAGTCGATGTTTTTAGGTTTAGGGTTTACTTAAATCTAGGGTTCGTACGATCACAACCCTACACTAGGGTTTTCTTGCTTAACGGTTTGCTCATCACCTTTTTATATCATTTTGGGGGTCAGACTAGCATTTCATAGAGTTGTAGTGCATAATACGCATTAATTATAAAGGTTTGGGGTCATAACATAATTTTCAGTAAAGTCTAGGGTTCATTTTATAGCTTCAGCAAAGTTCTGGGGTCATCCTGTAATTTCAGCATAGGTTAGGGGTCAAATTATAATTCCTGCAAAAATTTGGGGTCAACCTGGAATTTTAATAAAGCTCAGGGACTGAAATTAAATTCCTAAGAGTGCAGGGGCTGAAATGCAATAAAGCGGAAAATTAATTGCTGAAAGAATAAATAAGCTTAATTAGGAAATTGTAAAAAGGCCCCTGAGATTAATCAAATTCCCAAAAGCAGCTCTTCCCCCTTCCTTCTCCCCAGCCCCGTCGCCCTCTCGCTTCTGCACGGCCACCGTGGCCCTGCCGGCGACAGCCCATCTCCGGCGACACTCCCCCAGCGTTGCACCGCCCGATGCGGCGGCACCCCTCCTCGACTCACAGCAGCAACGCACGCACACACAACACACACTCTCCTCACAGCACGGTCTGTACTCACCGCACCCGGCGCCGCCACCCACAGCGGCACCCAATTCCAACAGAGAAGGGTGTGCGCAGCAGTCTGAGAGAAAGGGAGAGAGAGAGAGAGAGAGAAAAATACAACTCATGGATGTATATACACATATATGTATATTTTAGAGAGAAAATGGTTCCAAATACCCATATAAATATAACAACTACTTATTCTACCCACTTATATAACAAATTATATTCAAATACCCATTTTTGATTTTGGTACAAATGATTGGTACTTGTGTCAGTTTTTTTTACTTTACATTCATTTTCCATTTACTTTATTTTACTTTTATTTTACTTTTACTTTTTATTTCACATTTTATTTGACATTCACATTCATTAAATTTTTATCTACCTCCATAAATTTTCACTCACCTACTCCATTTTTTACGGATTTGAAATTCACTTTTTACATTCATTCCACAAAAATTTACATTCATTCCATAATATTTTTTAAAGCATCCGGGTGAAATTTTTGCACGAATCGTCAAGAAGAATCAAGTCTACAACTTGAAAATTTTATATTAAAGTTTAACTAAATGCATGTAGATGTTTATTGTAGAAATTAGTTTAATGATCTATTGTATGTTTTAGGGTTTATGGTTTGAATTGATAGGTTTCACAAAACAAATATCTTTTAATTAGGGTTCGAATCGAGAATTAGTATATCAATAGGGTTTCACGAAAACATTTAGGGTTTCCCGAAAGATTTTAGGCATTCACGAAAAGTTCGAACGAATTCGTGCAACCCAAAATTTTAGGGTTGCACGAAACTAAGAGTAGTTTTCGTGCAACCCACACAGATTGTGGGCTGCACGAAAATGGAGTAGTTTTTGTGCAACCCTATATTTTAGGAAAAATGACTTACAAACTCTTTTTGATCCTTTTTAAGCTCGATGACTTAGCGTCTTCATAAAAGTTTTAGCCCTTGAAGTTAGCTATCCAATGACACTAATTTTAGCCCAAGATCCATTTTCTACACCAAGTTATGCCCAATTTACTGGAATCCTGTCAAGTCAAAGATCAGGACATTCTTGCACGACTTTCAACTTATTTTGATATTCTGCTTTCTTCGTGGCCGAATTGAAGAAAACGTTCAAAATAAAAGTTTTAGAACTCCATCTTAGCTTTTCAACAGTACAAGAAACATTGAATTTGGACTTCTAGAATTCAAGATATGATTTTTCTCCCATAACTGCGCGTTATCGACTTCCTATCTCGACTTCAACTTGGCGTTAAATTCCATTGGACTTCCACTTTGTGTTAAAACCTATCAAATTCCTTTCAAATCAAGCAAAAACATGAAATTTAAAAAATATAACGAAATCTAAGTAAAATCCCACTATTGCATCATTTCCAACACAAACTGATATGAAATTAAGCCCCAAAATGCATCAAATAACGAAATTATCACCAATCAATAATTAACCAATCACTAATATTAAAAAATTAGGGCCGCGGGTTAAAAATTTAAACATTTCTAAATATTAACCAATCAAGAAAAAATATTTCTAAATATTAACTAGAAAACATTTCTAAATATTAACCGAATTAAACAATCCCTAATTTTTATTTTTTTTACATAAATTAAAAAAAAACGAGTTTAAACCATTGCACGAAAACTGGGACACATTTCGTGCAACCCTATATTTATTTCGTGCAACCCTAAAAATATAGGGTTGCACGAAATGTGTCCCAGTTTTCGTGCAGCCCTAAAAATATAGAGCTGCACAAAAACTTCTTTTTGGGCTGCACGAAAATTTTCAAGTTTTCGTGTAATATACAAAAACCTTTCGTGAAATACGGGTAAATCCTAAAATACGAAATGAAACCTAGATTCAAGTCCTAAATTCAACTACATCCCATAACATATTTCAATATATATCAACTAAAATATGAAATGAAACAAAAAAAAAACATGAACTCAAAAAAATATATATATACTTACTTGTTAGGTCATTTTGAGAAGAGGAGAGTTTGTTGCACGAAATCTTCAAGCTTTCACAGAAGTGTTTTTGATTTCACTGTAATTTTTTTTTTTGATTTTACTGTGATTTTTTAATTTTTTATAGGGGCTGCCCTGAAAAATAAGAGAGAAAAATAGAGAAAAGGGAGAGAAGCTACACGAGAAGAAATAAGAAATGGAGAAGAGAGAGGTTTGAATTTTATTTTTTTAATTGAATAAGTGGGGTTGGTGGGGTGGTGGGTAGACAGAATTTAATGCTAATAATTGGTATTTCATTCTTTCAATAATTGAATGTGTACTTGTATTTAAAAAATAGGTATTTGGGGTATTTTGTTATATGTTTAGATATTTGGTGATATTTTGTTATATATATGAATAAATAAAATACTTGTTATATTAAAGTGGGTATTTGGTGTAGTGAACTCTATCTCAAATTTGGGAAACATGATTGGAAAGCAGATAGATTTTTACCCTTGTCTCTAGAGCACAAGCTCTTCTGCAGATTCTACTTTGTATTTTGGAAATGAGAGTGAGGAGGAATTAAAGGTGTGTGAAGTATTATTCTTTAAAATGATAGATGTGTCTGTCTCATGAGAATATAGAAAGGGATGGGTGAGATTCATCCCTATTGAAGAACCTGCAAAGAGAGAAAAGTGAAAAGAGGGAGGAAGAACCGAGGTGAATTCTGCAAAGAGAGAGAAAGGTGAAAGAGAGAGATGTGGTGGGGTAAGGGAAATGAGAGGTGTCACTCACAAAATGGATGATGACTCATCCCATTCTCCATACTATGAAACGCGTCGGATTTTATACTACGAATTGAGTCGGGAATTGTATTTTTCTTGGGTCGAGATTTAATTATACATTGAATTAAATTATTTTAGGATATTCCTTATTTGAGTCGAGAATATTCTTTATTTAAATCGAGATTTTATTTTGTGTACAGTTTACGGACAATTAGGTCTCGTATAAAAATTATCAATCAAGTCCAACTCCATTAATTAAAATTGGATCAAACAATTTAACATTATATATAGTTTACGAATTAATCGATATCTTGAATTATTATTAACAGTTTATTTAATCTCTTTCGTCAACCTTAAAATAATCGTAGTTAATAATTAATTTTAGGTTATCTTAATATTATACTGAAATATTTTAGATGTAAACTCTATTGGCAGATTAATTTTTCAAATTAACTCTGAACCTCGAAAGATGGATCGAGATGGATCGAACTTAAATTCTAGGAATTAACTTATAAAAATTCTCATGAGTTTCATTTACAGCTTAATTTTATTTTGGGTGTTACATTAATAATTAGTATTCTTTCAAAATGAGATTATTATCGCGATGAGATTAATAATTTTTAAAGCGTAGAGTCATTTTATTTTTATTAACCAAGTCATATTTGAAATATTTATATTTGTAATCTTACTTTAATTAAACAAGAAAAGTAGCTAGAATTTAAAATCATGTTAATGGTTTGAGATTTGGCTACTTCATAAATACATGCAATTTATATAATTAAGAAACACAAATGATGAATAACAAAAGTTCTCATTCAACATTTACAACCAAGTCAACCCTGTACATATGATCATATAGGGATTATTAGGAAAATAATTTAAACAATCCACAACTCTCAATTAAAAAGAATACAACTTTGAATAAAGTATGAACAAATAGTAGCCAAAAATATTCTAGCTAAATAAATAACTAAGCACAGAAATTTAAGAAGAATATAGAATCAATGAATGATGTAGGTGATAGCCAAGGCAACCAGCATGAGCACATATGCTATTCCTTGATCAATAGATACCCCTGCAAATAACACAAATACATGACATTAATATTAGTATAACAATTCATAAACCCCAATGAGAATTTTTATTTTATTTACATACATTTTTTTCCTCAAAATTATTATGTACTCACTCTTAATATTTATTCTTACTCATGTCTTCAGATGGATTATACTTTTAAAACCCTAAATTATAGGAGCCATATGTTCTTCATATGGTAATTTCCAACTAAATTTCAAGGTTTGGGAAGATATGAGGTCAAATAGTAGGGGTAACTACAGGAAGAAAAAAAATTCAACTTAGAGTTTAGTTTCAATTGTAACATGAATTTTTAAGTGTAAAAGTAAAAATGAATACTAAAATCAACATTTGTTTCAACTCGGAACATGTTTGAGTTTTTTGAACTCCAATTGCTGACGTGGTGTCCAAATAGTGTAAACTAATTATTGATGTATACATTTACATGTGGGTGATAATTATATTAAAAATTACATGTTGCAATTAACTCATACAATTTGAGTTCCATGTTTGCATTTAGAGTCGGAAAAATCCAAACATATTCCAAATTGGAGAAGTGTCAAATTGAACATTTTTTGTGTTACTGTCAAAAATTCATATTGCAATTCAAAAACTTTCATGAAACAATCTCACGAATACTTTATGTGAGTCAGATCCGTTATACTCACTCACGGATTGATTTGTCTCACATCAAATGATTCATAAGACTATCTCAAGACTAACTTGAAATTACACCATAAGTTCGTGTAATTGTACATAATTAACCCTAAATAGTGTGCTGCATAGTAAAATAAAAGGAGAAAGATAGAGGTACCATCGCTTGAAGGAGAAGGTGCAGGTGCAAGTGCAGGCTGAGCATTGAATGCAGGAATTAGCAATGCCAAAACAATAATCATCACTATGTATAATCTCATCAAACCTTCCATTTTCCTATTTTATTTCTTTCTAAACAAAAAACAAAAACAAAAAAAAAAAAACCACTAATTTCTAATAAATCTTGAGATAATGAAATAATCGGCTCCATTTGAATGCACCTTATATATCCAATAGTTGAGAGAGAGAGAGAGGAATCTATCCTCCCTGTCGAAATTATGGATTCCAGGATAGGAGACGTGGATGGTGGACACGTGTACGATGCAGATTCTATTTCCAGGTATTATTGAGCTGTGTGTGCATAGTAGAAAGGGTTCATTACCCAGGCAAATTCTTGTATGAGACCGTCTCACGAATCTCATTCCGTGAGACGAGTCAACCCGACCCGATCAAAGTCAAAGTCAACGGTCAAAAGTCAACGTCGGTCAATGGTTGGTCAACGCCAGTCAACGGTCGATCAACTTCGTTGACCAAAAGTATTACATATTATATGTAAAAGTAGTACACAACATACATGAAAATATTAATAAATGTAATACTTTTACTTTTATAAGGTAATACTTTTATGTGTATCATGTGTGACAAAGTTTTGAGAAATTATGTAATACTTTTGTGTGTTTTAGGTATTACTTTTTAATATACTATGTAATACTTTTGTAAAATAGTATTCCCTCCGTCCCGCTCCAACTTGCCTACTTGCCATTTTCATCCATCCAATCGAACTTGCCAACCCCAAAATGGCAAAAAAATAACATTTTTTAATCAAAAAGTAACCAAAAAGTCAAAAAACAACAACAAAAACTCAAAAAACAACAACAAAAAGTATAAAAACACTTTTTTAATCAAAAAGTAATCTAGTCAACTGCATTTTCTTAGGTTCCGTGCCCGGTCCAAGTGGGTAACTTGGACCGGGACGGAGGGAATATTATTTTGGGTTTGGTTAGAGTGTATGAAAATATGTGATACTTTTATGTGTAGTAGGTAATATTTTTATATACATCATCTAATACTTTTGTAATATATTATACATTATATGTATATAATACAAAAGTATTATCCAATCTATAGAAAAGTGTCACCTAATATACATGAAAATATTACATTATGAAGTATTAAATTATATATAAAAATATATTATCTAATACACACAAAAGTATTATTACATTATAAGAACATAACATCATGCAATATTTTTATGTGCAACATGTAATACTTATATGTGTAACATGTAATACTATTAAAATCAACAAGTAATATTTTTATATACATCATGTGATATTTTTATGTGTAACATGTAATACTATTGAAATTAACAAGTAATACTTTTACGTATATCATGTAATACTATGAAGTATTATATGATATATAGAAAAATATTGTCTAATACTCAAATGTAATACTTTTATGTACAACATGTAATATTATTGAAATCAACAAGTAATACTCTCATAATGTAATACTTTTGTGTGCAACACGTAATACTATTGAAATAAACAAGTAATACTTTTATATATATCATGTAATACTTTTATATGTAGTACGTAATACTAATTTAAAGTATCACATGATACACATAAAAGTATTATGTGAGTAGAATAACAGTATTACATTATGAATGTAATACTTTTATATATGACATGTAATACTTTTATGCATAATATGTAATACTTTTTGGTCAACGCCGTTGACCGACCGTTGATCGGCGTTGACCGGCGTTGATCAACAGTTGACCGGCGTTGACCGTTGACCGGGTCGGGTTGACCCGTCTCACACAAGACTCACTCTTACCCAAATTGTTTGTCTTTCACATGCGTTGAAATATATTATATGATGGTTGATTAATGACAATTTAATATTCATTGATATTGGAATTATGACAAGGATTTGAGAATAAATATATGTATATAGTGACCGTTGGCCAGGTGTTGGCGGACAACCAAGAAAACTGACAAATTAAACCAACTAATTTTAGGTTGTAGTATGAATATTCTTCTTATTCGGAAATAATTAATTTTGACAAATATAATCTTAATTCATTAGGAAACTTGGATGTAAAAGAGAATTATATTAATTCAAGAAAAAAGTTTTTGTTAAATTCCTAAACTTTAGCTAATTCACGTGTTATGTTGAAAATTAGTAGTTTTTTAAATAATCGTAATTTAAGGGAATAATCTTGAAATAATGTTGCATAAGTGCTAAAAAGGAACACAAGTAATTCGAAATAAGGTTGAAACTTCAGAACCACATTTAAGTGATATTGGAGCTAGTGAGATAATTTTTTAGTGACTTTATAATAAAAGAGAAATGATCCAATATAATCCGACCATCATTACCAGTTTAATTGATCCCCTTCACAGATCAAGTTACACCGTTATACAAAGAGAGAAAAGTATCTGAGAAGACTATTCATTAATTGAAGGGTTAAAAATATTTTTTTCAATTTTACATTTTTATGTAAATATTTTGAAATGATTCACTTTATCGCATGAACTTCAAATTTAATGTATTTTACAGTATTAAAAAAATCCTAATCGTACGCATGTTCAAATGAATGATTATAATTAGTTTGATACTATATCAAATTCAAGTTCATGCAACAAAATGAAACATTTCAAAAAATTTACAAAAAATGTAAAATCATGTATAGTTAAGATGGAAAGATGTTTTATACCTTTAAATAAGTAAAAATCTACAAGCTTTTTAGTGCAAGAAATTTTAAGTGTGCTTTCAAGGAAAAAATTCTCAATCATTCAACCACAAGATATAAATCCACATTAGAAGCTGGTCCTTCAAATTCAGTGGTTACTTCTAATTAAAAGAAATCAATATTGGATATATTTGGTTATAATCAATTATTTATCATTATTAAACATCCAAATAAGGTTATAAATATATATTATTTTAAATGAATTTACAAAGAATTTAAATTAGGTTTTTATTGGAGCATGAAACCAAATCACAGAGAGAACGTCGTATGTTTGTAGCATATGTTAACTGCAAGTTTACTTTTATTAACTTCTGCTAGTCTTATCTTGTTTTCTATTATTTTGCCCTATAATTCATTTTATCAACATTTATCTACGTCGTTAACAAAACAATGAGCAATTCATAAGTACAATTAGACAAAACTTAACAGAATAAAAGGTTAAAAGAGCAAAACTGCACGAGAAAAGAAGTTTCTCCTTGTAGTGTTAATTAAGTGACAGATATGAAATGCAATAGAGATCCAAATATATAAAGAGTGTGAAATATGCTATGTATCATCACTTACTCAATATTTGCAAAATTAAATGTTGCCTTCCTCCATCTGGTCTTGTGCAGAAGAGAGTGAAAGCGAAAGTGAAGCAGGTAATTCCAGATAGTCGAGGTCCTCTGTTATTCCGACCTGTGTTCATCATCATAACCACAAATATCTCGATGTGCTTACAAAGAGAGGATGCTATCATGAAATCAATCCCGACTTATGCTACATACCTCATTGTAAAGGTGTTCGAGTTGCTCTTTCGCTTGAGGAAAGTTTGTTGAGCACCATTTTTGCAGTGTGAAGATGTTATCTGCAAAAATGTAATGCATGAAAGATTATGTGATTAGTAACATGGAATTCTGAGTAAGAGAAAGTGAATATGCGGTTATAGAAGGAGTGGGACCTGTCCATCTGTTAGCTGCCGCACGAGCTACTTCAATGGCATTCTCTGCAGAGAAACATTAACCTTGAGGTTGCATGAACCATGTGATTTTTTGAAAACCATAAAGATGCAAGTCATAAACTATTGATATGTGGTGATGCGAAAGGATAGCTAATCTTAACTCATTGCTTCAATTGTAGCTGGATCATTGTCTGAGTATTGCATAATTTCAGCCTGAAAAATGAAAGCTTTCAATGCCAGATAGTGAGAGCAACATGATACAGAATGTCTATCTCCTAAATATATGTGATTTCACCTTGAGCTCATTATATTTCTTTTCAATAGCTTTAAGCTCAACAAGTGCTTCCTCCCGTTCATCCTAATACAATCAGAATCTTATAAGAGACTAGAAAAGGTGCGGAACAAGCTTAGAAATTTATGTATATATAGAAAGTCCAAGGGGTGATGCACTTACGGATTCCTCTCGTCCCTTCTTCAAAGCATTGCATTGATCCATAAGTTCTTTATAACGTTTTTCACTGCTTTGGAGATCAGAGTCGAGCTTTCTCTGTACATTTCTTAACTGAAGAAACAACCCATCCACAAGCACAGTCAACATGAAAGTAAATCTAATTCTAATTTCAGACTTAAGAGTTTGATCATCAAATGACCTGGTTTCCAGCACAGCTAGGAAGACTCCAAAAATATACCTGAATTTCAAAAATTTCAAAAAAAAAAATCAACTAAATTCATTATGCATAGCCATCAAGATAAATGCTGCAATTTGCAAAATGAAGAATATTATGCATCTAAATAAGCTTATACTCACTGAAGTTCCAATCTTGTCTTTGAAAACAAGGTCATCATCCACTAGACTCTGGACAACATCTTTTACTGACTGGGTAATTACACCCTTTTTTGGGCCCAATTTCTCAAGTTCTTTGAGCTATCATACAATACAGGAATAAACAATGTTTTAATAAGATGGCATGCAGTCATTGAAAAAATAAAATATGTCCTGAACATTTTTTCACCAGATAACCACAGGCTACTGCCAAAAGAAATTATAAGTGGATAAGATAGAAACCTTATATGGCCTGGGATAAAGTTTGACATAGTCGCAGATTGAAGATATATTCAATATAGACTTCTCCTCCAACATTAAAGGGAATATAATATGAGACTAAATTGTAAAACCCCTCAAAATACTCATCAACAACAATAGGCCATAACTTGAAACAGGGCGGACCAAAACAGGTAATGGCCGCACTGGAAACTGGGCCGTGAGAGCTTTCGAATATAGCCGGAAATGTTGAGAGTGTATGGAGAAGAGAAAAGGAAATAAAATTTTAAAGAAAAAATTGTGTAGCCATTCTTATTGTATGTTCTGCCCCCATTTTAGGCACAAACAGATCAAAGCCTTCTACTTCCAATCTAGAATCAAAATTCTTACAAGGAAGAAGTCCTGGGATTCATAGAAAATCTGCAACATCTTCTCTCGTTTCTCCTCTAACGAGAGTCCTCTTTTCTTCGACTGCCCATAATTGAAACATTAGTTATAATTATCAAAGCAATAAAGTGTAATATTACATGATAAAAATAGTGATAAGAAGTCAAAACTGATTCAATAAGAAAGAGAATCGGAAAATGAAAAATAAATGAAATATGCTAGTAAAAGGAAATGGAAGTGGTCAGAATTGTGAAAGACTTGAGCATTAGAGCAAGCTAAATCTTCATTTCCCAAAACATTGCTATTTATTCTGAATGATATTTCTTGCACTGATGGAAGTGAAAAGAAGCTAAAAATTAACCACCCAGTAGTAGAATATAGCATAAAAAACAATAAGAAAACGCATAAATTTTGTAAGCTATCATGAATTAAAGCATTTATTGCTAAATTAAGCTATTCAAGCATATGAAGATAACCTTACATATAAATTTGACCACTATTTCAACAAATTTCTCACCTTCGCAGCTCAGAATTAAGTTCCAATTCTAATTCAACAATTATTTCAGAAGCAAATTGTCCAATTACTGTTCTGTTCCCAAACAAAACACTCACAACGGAAAATGTAACTCTTAATCTCAAATTAGTTCAACGACCCATTATCAAACTCCGTGAATGATAAAAGCGCCCAAATTACGGAGCAATACAATTATTCAACCCCTAATAAGAATCTACACAGAAAAAAAAAAATCATACAATCTACATCTGAATCCATAAAATTCAGCAGCCAAATCAAACAACGATCAGTGGCGGACAGATACACAGAGGAACACATAGCAGAGAAAATAACAGAAAGTAAGTGAAAATTAGGATTAAATTAGTAGAAAAGTGTTAGGGTTTTGGATGAATTTGAACGTACCATCGCGAATTCGTATGGTTGAAATGGATAGCTCAAAAGCAGCCTAGTTTCAAAATTGTGAAGTAGTGAAGAAGCTAAGGAAATGGGAAGTAGTTTCGCGCTTTTATAGTGGAGCTTTAATTTACGCGAAAATGTCAATTTGGCGCCAGAAAACCACTTTTTTTTTTTTTGTTTTCTTATTTTATTTCTTGCTTATCTTTGTTATTTATGTATAATAATTCATTGCTATATTTAAAGAAATTCAAAATTGCTCATATGAAGAAAAAGGTAAAAATAAAAATAAAAAGAATTCATGATATATATACAAAACGATATTTTTTAGTTTCTACTGTATATTTATGCAATTCTAACAAAATCAAAGTGAGGAAACAAAACCTTTTTTTCAAAGAAACATTATTTTATTCATATTTCATCAACCTTAAAAAGAAAAAAAAATCTTATGTGAAATCGTTTCACGAATCATATTTTGTAAGACGGGCAGATTCATAACTCACGTTTTAGAATTCATATGTAAATCAGTGGAAATAGATTAGATTTATATGTTAAGAGGATCCGTCTCACAAAAAATACCCGTTAGACCATCTCACACAATTTTTTTTAAATTTTTTTGTTAATCAATAGCTTAACAGCTAGTGCAGACAAATTTGTTGGACATGTTCACAAGCTTTAACCGGAAAATAAATGGTGATTCGAATTGAAAATGAAAATCAAATTCATGATTTGTTTTTCTTCAAGTTTGAAAGTTTACCTTCAAATTGCAATTTCACAATTTTATTTTTTGTATGAGCAATGAAACCTTAGTTAGATAACTTCTCACTTTTTCGTTCAGTTTAATGTTCACAGACGCTAACTTTTTTTTTCCCCTTTTGATTTAATTGGAGCTTTTAATTTCTTTTCTTTTATTTGATTCATTTTCATTTTATCGTATTCAATAATTTTCATCCGATCAAAGTATTTTAAATATTATATGCATTTATCAAACTTCTTTGGGAAATGGTCTAATTCGAAATGTTAAGAATAATCATTATTATATTAATTTATATTTTTCTATTAATATGTAATTTATATTTTTCTTAGTATTCCATTGTGTTGTAGGAGAGTCAAGACTATTTTTAATGTGTGCTAGTGATGAATTTTATAGTATTATTTTGGTTTTTTACATCAATTTTCTTTTAGAATAATTTCTTTTATAATTGAAATCAATATGTTTAACTTTTTTATTAACTAAAGTAACAAACATTTGATAAAATAGAAAATAAAAAAGATAATAAATTGAAATATTTTAGGAGAATATTTCAAATTGAGTTAAAGTTTAAGGGAAGATGATTTCAATGTTGGTAACAAATTTAGTGAAATTTGCCGTCAAGGTTAGGATCGAAGAAGTCGTATTACATAATAGAACGAACTTCATAAAGTTTACTTCTCACATTTTCATTTAATTCTAATACAAATTATAAACTCATGAATAAAGTTAAATCCTTACAGCTGAAACTAACCGTTCAAAATTTATCAACTCATGATCTTTATTTCACCTAAACATGGTTTGTGCACATATTAGTACAAGCACAAAATTTATGAGATAACTTGGCACATTTGCGAAATAATTATGGTTTTTATTTTTTATTCAATTTCAAAATATTTTCTCGATCAAAATATGTGTCTATTGCATTATAATTTTGTATACACATTTCTTATTAGTTTAACATTACACGACTCGAGTAAATGGAAAATCAACTCGAGACTTTGATACCATCAAATAATAACAAAGATCACGAGTTACACCTAAAACCATCTCGATTTTTAAATAAATTATGAAACGGGCAACTAAATTGGAAATTTAAATAAAAATCACTTTCCAAAGCTGCTTTTGTCTAAAGAGAAAATAAAAATCCAAAAGCAAAGTTAGTTTACAAGTTGATGAGTCATAAATTTAGCTGCTCGACTCAGATAATAAACGAGTCAAACTCAAACTATCAAAAGTTCAATAATGAAAACATGAGCATTTTGTTCACTCAGTCCATAGAGAATATCTGAATTCCGAAGTCAATACAGCAAATCATCATTTATATGGTAGTTTTTGGCATATTAAACATCAACAGACATGACTCTAAATTACAACGAACTGCACTACTTCTTACATGTGTTGTGATATATACAGCCGGTATCACGGGAAGGAAACCAGCTCCAGCTGCTCCATTCTCCATCTCGTCTGATTGTTATCCACACAATCTCCTCGTGTGTTGACTGCAGAAATCCAACACAATACATTATTACTTTATTAGAAGTAGAACCATTTAACTCTATCCACAAGCATACATACTATATTTCCTGTGATGGTTTCCATATCATGGTATGCTTCGGAAAATTCAACAAAACTTATTGGCAGTGATTTGTCTAGAGCAATTGCGATCTATGGTCCTAATAGTTATCATATACATAGATACTAGACTAGATCAGTATAGGATTCACATCTAATAGATTGTCGTTGCAATTATATGTGCTTTTCATCTCAATTCATCTTTTCTTTTCTATTCTTCAAACTGAATCAGTTGTTTCTTCTTAGTTATATGAAAATTCTAGTTCTTAAAATAAATAAATACTACAAGACAAACAACAGATGATGTTACCCCTGATGAGCTTAAAGTGCCATTTCTGCTTGCAAAGCAGCGAGTTCCTCTTCCTCCTGTGTTCGTTTCTGAGGAATAGGGCGAGCCGGGACTCTGCCGGATGGAACATGCACAGGAGCAGCAGGTGCTGTGGTTGTAGGCTGAAGAAGCTGTTCCTCCAACTCTGCACTTTCCAATTCTTCAAGCTCAGCTTCCAATTCATCCTGCACCACCCCAAACTAGTTAGACAGATCAACCTAGAAAATTAAGTAAAGATTTGAAAGCATAAAGATAGGCCATGAACCTCATCAAAATCAGCAGCTGCACCAATAGGTGTAGACAGAGCTTCTTGTATCTGCTTCATGTTCTCCGTTTGTTCATTAATCTCATCCATTGTCTTGTCCACATCATCGATATTCCTATGCAGAAGAAGCAATTTTGAATTAAATTGTTCAAGGATATGATGAATCACAAGACTTTTACTTTGAATCAGTTCCTAACAGCAGACCATTTTTAATGGGATACTCGTTCCCATGCATGGGATATAGAACCTTACTTTTGCAAGGTCCAGATTTTAACAGAATATTTAGAAGCTCATAATTACATAGTTATTCGATCTACTTACGTTGCTTTCTGCATTGCTTTCATTGCTGCTGCTCCACTTCTCAATGCATCCACAGTATCAGTAGTAGCTTTTGCACCTTCTAGCAGTATCATCTACAAGGATGAGATGCCATGTCAGCACTTGAGCAGGCATGTATGTTATCCAAAATATAAAATATATTAGTCAGAAAAAAAAAAAAAAGGAAGGACCTGATCATGGATGCGCAGTTGGAAATTTGCCAGCTGTCCAATCTGCTCTTCATAGAGTTTTTTCCTCTTTAAACATTGTATAGCAGCTGCATGAATTTTATAGCTACAAGTCAGTGCCACAGTTCATACAGAACTTTGTTAATTTCTAACTAATACACCAATGTGATGCTACTATAAGCAGTAAGCAAGGATGAAAATATCCCGATATATCTCCGATATATCCTCGATATTTCCATTTTTTCACGTGACTGAAACAAAAACAGGCTGTAACGATATATTACCGATATTTTCATTTTTTGGTAAAAAATAAATCAAATATCAATAAATATTGGCTAAATATCAATATCATTTTCGATATCACTGGTTTCAGGTAAAAATTATAGAAAAATTCATGAATATCAAGGAAATATCGGTAAATATTGAGAAATATAGGAAAATATCGAGAATATATCGTTAAATATCGGTAAATATCAGTAAATATCAATAAATATCGGAAAATATCGGTATATATTGGTAAATATCGGGAGAATATCGGTAAATGTCGGGAAAATAAATGTACCGATATTTCCACCGAAATTGATATATCCATCGATATTTTCATCCTTGGCAGTAAGAGACTAATTTAAACTGTGTTCAGTGAAAGTACAACTTATGGAGACTAATTAATCAAGAAGTCCAAGGACAAACATTTAGATGCAAAAAATAAGCAAAATGATGCTGGTGTCTGATAATTAATTTTATTTTGTCAAAATCAGAAAGGAAAAGGATGGAGAAATAACAGTGAAGCCAAGACCTAGAACAACTGGATCTCAAACTTAGAGATGGAGAGTATATCAAAAGGCAATGTCAACAAGTTGGTGCTGGACTAAACTGATGTCAAAGCTCCAAAATCAATAAATTTATAGAAGACTAAATTAATGAATAGTGAAAATTAAAATGCGACAGATTGCATTGAATTCACCAGAGAATGAAACTAGATAAAGTACAAATGCATGTGTAAATTGAAAACTTTTTCTTAGGAAAACAAATGATTGAAATATTTTACAATGTCCAATAGGACAAACAAAAGTGCAGAATGTATTTAATAAGGTTTGATCACTAAAATCTGGAAGTAAACCAGATGTTATCCCCACTTTTTTCACAAACTTTTTTCTATATAAGTTCACCAGCTGCAGAATAACTGTCAATGTGACAGTAAGAGAATCTAGAAACAGAACTTTTGTGTAGGAAAGAAAAAGGAAGAGAGAAATCAAAACTTTAAGGGGTCAAGTGAGAAAAATAATGAAGTAAAGCAGACTATAACCAGACCTCTCTTGTTCTTTGCTTTTGTATATGTTTTCGCCTTCTCCACCTCTGCAGACGCCTTTTTCTGTAGCAAATTTTCCTTCTTCTCAAGCATCTCAAGAGTCTAGACAAGGATTACAATCAATATCCAATATGAAGAGAAGTAGAAAGAAGACAAATTCCATTCAAAACATATGCACAGAACCTGAAAATTAATTCTACACTCTACAGTCAATTAAAATTTCGTTCAAAAAAAGTGTAGGTAACAGGACACTTGTCATTCCCATTAATAAATGGTAATGATAATCATAGGTTGTGCTCTCAAATGATAAGTATGGTCTTTAAGCATTAACCTAGCATGGAAAATCTGAAAAATGTGAAGCAATACAACAAAGCTATGCCCATCCTTTATGCTCCACTTGCATGAACCTAGAGGAAGACCTAGAACACTGATAAGTAGAAAATTGGTGCATTTTATTGTGAATTAAATCAGGATTTTATAGTCTTTTTTGTGATTGAATGTACTATTTTCTTACCTATATATGTTTTTGGTCTCCAAATACTCCATATATTATTTTCTTAATTATTTCAGGAGTTTTGGAGAATTCTCGAGTTGAAAGAAATGATCTTGGAACGAAGAAAAGTCATATCGGCCAGAGAAGAAAAGAAAAGTTTAGTTGAAGATGAGAAAAGAGGCCCAAAACTATGTTGGGCTTATGAATCTGGAAAAGGGCCCATTACCACTTAATTATGGGGCAACACATGTCATTCACATAAAAAAGAGGAGAGAGAGGGGGAATTAATTTTTTGGGCTCCCAAGCAAATTGACTTGTAGACGTAGAAGTAGAAGTAGGGAGGTGAGAGTGGGAGAGATAATTCCTTTTGAATTATTTTTAGATTAGTTTCTTTTGATGGATTTCTCTACAACTTTTGTGGATTTGATTTCAAGGATGCTTGGATAATTCTTCAATTCCGGTTGGTAAGGATGTTTGAACCTATATATCTTTTTATGTTTTAATTAATCTTGTTTCCCCTTCTTGATGTTTTGATTAGAATTGATTAGCATATTGTTATCGATTATTGATGCTTGATTTAAATTGATCACCTAGGTTGAGTTTTTGATAATTGAGTGCTAGAATCTTAAATTACGAATCCTAATTGTTGTGGTTTAATTTTTATTGGTAGCAAACTAGAGGTCGCGCATCTATAGGGTAGCATAATTCTAGATTATCAAATCGAGTTTGTGTATTTGGAGTCTAGTTCATCATATCGTCTTGGTGATTAATGCATTTAATGAATTAAATTTAGAGAGTTTATTCTAGGTTGTTCAATTAACTAAGGTTAATTAATGACCTTATCATAATTTAACTAATCTTAAGAGACTAGGGGTGATAATTTCATGATGATCTAAGAGAGGGGTGTAACATTGATTAAGACATAATTGATATTAGAGGATAACTGAACTGTTAATTGAAGTGTTCTTCATCAATTGATTTATTGTTTAATTTGCCTTTTAGGTTTTTAGTTCCTTTTAGTGTTAGTTATTGATCAATCCAAAACCTTATCTTTTCTGTTTCTTTAAATTAACCATAGGTGGCATAGCTAAATCTTCATTCCTCGTAGAATCGACTCCGACTTGCCCTATCTATTAGTTAGTTAGGTTAGGAAGGAATTTAATTAATTTTATCACATCAGGCTGTCAAACACTAAATAATATTCCGTCACTAGCTCTATGTTCCTTTCACTATAACTAGATATTTTTATGAAAGCACTAAGGTAAGAATAAGACCTGTTCTGGAGTTTGTTTTCGGTGTTACACGTGTGGATTTTAGAAATTAAATAACTACCAAATAGATTTCTCTAACTTAAAGGCACACTTCGTATGAGAAACATAAACCATCCAGAAGATGAAACAGAACATAATCCATTCTATAATCTAACAAGAAAAAAATCATAGCAATATTGCCATCATTACCATTACTCACAATAGTCAGTGAACCATATTGAACCCTAAACACAACCAATAATCAAAAAGGCTAACTTTCCCATTTTTGACAACTGGAAAATTCCCAAGTCTCATCAATATTCACAATTTATGATAAATAAAACCACAAACACATACTATGCGTATTCTCAAAATTACATGCCTTGACATGACCAAACTGAGAATTCACTAAGAAAAACCTCAAAAGTCCATGAAGCATACCTCGTTTAATTTGTCTAGAGTGGTGAGAGCATCACTCTGTTGCTTAGGTTTTCCTAGAATCCGAGCAAACATCTTTGACTCGACTAGATCAATCAATCAAACCTTTCTTCTCGGATAACAATAACACTGCTCCAAGTACAAAAATGAAGCAATCAGATTTCTAAACATAATCAGCATAAAACGTACACAAAAGCTACGTCAAATTCACCACAATATTCAAGTAAAGGAAACACAGGAGTTCTAAACCTCTGCACAATATATAAAAACCTGAGAAATTGAAGCCGGCGATTCGATTTCAGAAACAGCGATTCAAATTAAACAATCAGCCGATCACCGACGATCAATGAGAGAGAGTGATTGTTTGTGGGTTTCACAAAATCATTCTTTCCTCTCGCTTTTTTTTTCCTTTGCTGCGAAGAAAAATAGAAACGCGTTTTAAAGTTTGGGAAAGTGGTTTGGTTTATATGATGCAAAAATTCGAGTCTTGGAGTGGAACCGGAGACCACACGGCAAGCACACAGCACACGTGTGATTTGGTGGGTTAGAAACTCGGTAAATGCTAGGATGCACACCACACACCTTTTAATATGTTGACTTAATATGTCGATCGTTGACGTGTAATAATTTCAATCTTTTATTATATGGAAAGTGAAATTAATTGATATGCTAAATATTAAACACATCTATGATAGATACGTATTAATGTGCCCACAAATAGGGTAGCAGGATCGTTTGGAACTTCTACTCACCCGTTACTTCTATCTTTAATTTGATAATTTTTTTAACTTTTATCATTAAAAAATAATTTTTCACCATTTTGATTGAAAAATAAAATAAAAAGTCACTATCTATAGAAGGAGTGAATTTTGTGTAAAATCGACATACGGATCCCATCTAATATGATGAGGTGAGTGGAGTCGTACATAATAAATTATGTAATACTTTTATGTATATTTGGTAATATTTTTCTTTCAATCAAGTAATAGAAAAAGATTACATAATAAATATAAAAGTACTACATGACAGGGAGAAGAGAGCACGGGGTGGCAATAGGAGTCATGTATCCTATAATACAAAATATAGAAAGTATTACATAATACACATAAATGTTGTATATTTTTTTATGAGTGACACTTGTGTGCCCTGGGGGCATGGTGCCCCCCACTTAACCATCATATGGGGTTACATATATACTTTTATATACATATGATACATGTAAAGTATATGTATAACACCAAAAAATGTAACACATATAGAATGTGTATATATATATAACATCTGAAGGCATGTGTATAATACCTAAATCCGTGCCCCATGGGTATATAAGTTTTTGCCTTTTTTTTTATAGTCTAACCAAATCGAAATACATCATATGATACAAACGTATCACCTAATATATAAAAATATATTACCTAATACACACAAAAATATTACATAGTTTCTTATGTCTGACATGACTCAATCCGTCTCAGGAAATGAGATTCATAAGACAGTCCACGCCCAAAACATTGCAATAGTTGGCTCTCAACATATCCGGGGTGAATAAGATTTATATTTTCGATCACATCGAAAATAACATTAGCATATCATGAATATCTTATTTACTAAGGTCATCTCCAACCATTTTACTCAAATTCAAACTCAAATCTTGATTTTGCCACCAAATTTGCCACCAAATTTGCCACTATCTCCAACCATTTAAACTCAAATTGGAATATTCTCTTACAATATTCTTAATTTTTATTTTTCAAATTTTATTTAATATCAAATATTTATTTATTTTAGTTCATAAAAAAATTAACTTAATTGGTTTCAATTATAAAAAAAATTTATGAACTATAAATCTTATTAAAATACCAAAAATATATTATAAAATTCATCACAAATACATATTAATATAGTAAAGAAAATAATTCATGTAATTTTAGTAAATTGCTTATGTGTTTTAGTAAATTTCATTGTAATTTTCGTTAAACATTGTATGATATCTTATCGTATTTCTATTAATTATAATTCATGTTAATATTTATTAAATTATATAATCTACAATATAATGCAATACTTATAGATATATAAGTTATATAATGTATCAAATACCAAATATCAAGTATATAAAAATCAATACCTAAAATATAATAGATTAATAAATAAATTGTAAATTAATAAAATAAATGAAAAAAAATAAAAAAAAAAGTTTGAGTAGTGAATAGTAAGTGGCAAATTTGCCACTTACTATTCAAATACTCAAATTTGAGGACTAATTTGAGGCTGGGTTGGAGGCCCAATTTCCTTCCATTTGAGTTTGGGTAATGTTTTGAGTAAGGCATTGGAGATGCCCTAACAACTAAAGAAATAAGAAAAAAATATACATTCTCATTATTTCTTTACGATTGAATCCACAAATTGTGAATGCACCACAATCTTCTGATTTATTGTTCCCTTTCAATTAAGTTTGTTCTAGCTACTATTACAAGAGTAGTGTAAGAGCATCCAAAATGTTAATTATAAGTATGTAACTAAATTATCCATATGTAATGCTCAACCAATGTGATCAAACAATTTGACAGTGCCTATGAAAAAGGATGTGGCTTTCTTTTATATTATCAATTCTATTATTAATTTATAATCCAATTAAAATTCTAATTCAATTAGAAATATCATTCAATTAGGATTTTTAATCCAATTAAGGGTCATAATTTTAATCTAATTAGACCCATCATCCCCTAGGATTCTAAACTCTATTTGAGAAACTAGTTATCTTGATATAATTATCATTGATATATATATATATATATATATATCTTATTTTCATGTTATTGGTTGTATTAAAATAATGAATAAATATCTCAAATCTATTTCATAATCGTCCATTAAAAATTAGGGTTGATAGTTTGAGATTCCCTAAATGATATCATCTCTATTTCCGAATGTTAAACTACTTTTCATAAATCATTAGAAAGTTATAGCAACTCATTGTACTTAGAAGATAAACCAAGGACCATGAACTCAAAGTTATAAGTTTCAATAAATTGAATGAATAATTAAATTATTTTAATTATTGACACATTAAGTCCAATTTACTCCACTAAGGGCCGTTCACTTTGGTGGTTGGGATTGTTTAGGGTTGTTTAAAAAAGTGGGATTGCACTGTTTGATTAGGATTAAAAAAAAGTTAATTTGAGTGTTTGGTATGCGGATTATGTTATGGGTTTATTGTAATTTTTTGTTTGGTATGAATGTTTGTAAGTTTGGTAAAGTTGGTTTGTTATAATGTTTAAAAATGTGAAAATACGTAAAGGCCCTCATAGGAAAATTAAATTGAAATTTTATTAACCTATATGGTGATATTAGAATGCAAAAGCTATGGTTGAAAAACAAGGTCTTCTCCCCAATTTCGAAGGATCCCCAATTTGCAGGCTCAACTGGAAATATTGCCAAGCCCCCTTCGTCTTCTTCCACTCTGAAGCAAACACTTTCATGGCCATTCTTCCCCCCATCTAGTGAAGTATCACCAAGTTGATGTTCTATTATCGGCACACATCGGGTAATATTTCAAAAGTTTTGAATCTTGATAAACCACAAAGGCATGAATGATTCTGAAATGTTGTTCTTTTAACAATTTAGTGGACACCAAAATCGACGCTTCAATTTTTGTTGTGTGCTCTACTCTGGCTAAGAATCGAACACCATTCACTGAGCTGCAAATCTGTTTGCCACCAAGCTGATTGAAGCATAGGGCAGCTAGGGTGGAAGATTTTAGAGGATTTCCCCAACGTGTACAAAAATTGGTGCCCCTCCGTTATGTCGACGAGGTAAACTTTGTTTAAATACTTATGTTTGACGATTGGGATTCATGGCTTTTCTAAAGTTGAGATAATGTTCGGCAAAACTGTGTGGCCATGGTTGAACAAGAAGTATGGTGTGTAGTGAAAGTAAATATTTCAAGACAGAATTAAAATGTTTACTTATTGTGTGACCACTTCTAAAAAATTCATCCTTAACAACTCTGTTTTTTTTATGGTGTAAAAGGATTGAAAGAAAAATTGCGACTTGCTCAGGAATGGGCACATGCTTGGTAGACTCAAGACCCCCTACGTACTCTAATAAGTAACAAAGACGCATGAAAGTGTCACGAGACATACAGAGATGATTTATGCAAGTGTTATCACTAAAAATGGTAAGGTCATGAATATGTTCTAGTTGTCGAGTGACTTTGAATTTGACATTGTATTTTTTGGCAATTCGATGTGGCAATTCAGCAGTGTGTTCATTTAGACGACGCCTGTGGGGATATGCAAATGTGATGATGCCACATAAAAACTTGAATGAAGCATTCACTGCTTCCAGAGCACGGCACATGAGGTCGAGGTCTGAGATATCATCCATGTTTGATATCTAACAAATTCAAAAGGAACACTTTGCTATTTTAAAGGATATTGAGAGGATTTAAAAAAGAAACAAAAGTACTTCTACATACTTAGGAAACTGTATGCAATACAAATCAAAAAAGACAGGGTCGAAGGTGTGGTCAAAGGTTCATTCTGGGAGAAAATCAGAATTCAATTAGGAAAGATCCCCTAATAAGTTATGCTAACATTTATCAATCACAGCATGACGAAACATTTGGACCTAGCACTTGCTTCGAAATCAATTTGCTTTAACCATCAAACACATTAACATGGAACAAACTTATGCACGTGTTCAAAACTCCGAATAAAGTTATCATCCAGTGAGGATCTCCTAAAATCTAGCATAGTGTTCAAAATTGAATGAGTTTTACAACGTTTGAATTTGACACATAAATTCCTAAGACTACAGCAAGCAAACCCAATCCTAATGAACTAAACTGAAAAGATAAATGCAGATTGAAATTGCGTGATATGATAAAAACTACAGTAGGTAACGTGGTTAGCCGAAAACCTGATTGAGCAAGCGAAGTTTCCTTTGTCTGATTGATGACAAAGCTGCGGCCACTGAATGCTTCAACTTGTAACTGCGATTGTCATTTCACAAATGCAAGAATCATGTATTTTATTTTGGATATAGACATTACTGAAATAATCTGATATATGTCCCATTGACATACATAATATTGTAAATTGCAAAATACAAATTAATCAACATATACTAAAATAGGAAATTTGTGAAATTATCACATGCATTGAAACTGAATTCTGAAATTTGTTTAAATTTAAGTTCAGTTTTAAGTCATGGAAAACGAGCACCATCGGGAAAGCGACTGTCTCATGGCAGATGAAATTTCCAACAGATTCTGAAATTAGGGAAAAATGTTTAAGCTTGAATGACAAAAGGCAGTGAATAGGCATTTTCAGAATCCAAGATCATAAGAATAGAAAGCCTAAAAATGTCATGGGAAAGGGTAAACACGAGGATAAGCCGGGTAAATGTGCGATTCAAGTATTGATAGCCTAAAAATAGGAGTTCCACTCAGCAGATTGAATACAGTTTATCAAGGGTATGTGCACAAAGTTGATTTAAACAAAAATAGGAATCGGAGTTCTTTCAAAACTTTGGGAGAAGACCAAAAATCGGAGTTCCAACGGAGGGATAATTTGCAGAAAATCGGACTTGGAATCAGACATCTTGATAATTTACAGAACTTGGAATCGGCATTCATGTGAAAGCACCGGGTTGTGAAAATCTTGAGACGTGTTATCTGAAATGGAGGGAGAAGACGATTGTACGATGGAGGCGCCGCCGTCGGCGGTCCTCAGTCGTCGTTACCGCCGCACTTCCTGCAATGTGGATCGAAGGCGTGTCGGTGGAGAGTGTAGGGTTTGGGTGGAATTCAAGTATATATGTAGTGGCGAAAATGTAATTACTTCGAACTAGAAGGGCATAATGGTACTTCTATTATGAATAGTAAGGGTTTTTTTTGTCATTTCATTACATATTACTATAGTGTTTGGACTAAACCCACCAAATTTGGTGGGTTTAGTATCCCTCTTCTAACACAGCCTAATCATGCAAATTATCCAGCCTAAGCCCAGAGGATTTTTTTAAAACCTGGGCCGTAAACAATCAAAGTAAACCTGAGTTTAGGCTGGATTTTAATTCCTATCCAACCTAAACCCATGAAGTAAACATGACCTTAAATCTCAGTAAAAGCACTCTTATTATAATTGTACTTTATCTTTACTCCTTTAAAATTATCTCATACAACCATTACGTATAGAATGATCTTCAATAAACAATCTGCAATCGAACTTATGTTTATCCTATTTTCCTCATTTATAATTAATTAACTAGTGAATGGTTAATATACAATCTAATTATAAATTAGAGATATTCAATTTCAAAATTAACAAATGAGGAATCGTCATTCTTCTTTCTGCATGCAGTAAAGAATTTATACTCCTAGTCATTTAATTCAAAATGCAAGTGTTGCAAAAGTTAATGGACAATCAAAAACAAGCAAGTCATATGAATATAAACAGGAATCCGTAATCACTTAGAATTAAGAGGATGTTTGGCTAAGTTTATTTAAAAAAAACTTATAAATTCTTACATTTTCTAAGATATTTTAAGATGTTCTTATCTCATCTCAAAAATAAGTTAGTTAAAATGTTTGCATAAATAAAATATTGGAATTATAATATGTCAATAATAATTATTATGTAATTCAAACAATCAAATTTAAGGAGCTTATGAAAAAAATAAGGTGTTATTTTTAGAAATTTATAAGATTAGGATTTATTGAGATCTATTACTTTCATCTTATTTTAGGATGAAATAATATTTATTTTCAAGTCTCTGCAACACTATTGAAGACCCCAAAACATATTCTAAAATCCACCTCTATTCTATATGGTCATTTTATAATTTAATTTGGTTTTCAATATCTTAACGCAATTTGTAGGAAAATTACAAAATTATGGTTTTCTATTAATCAAAACAATTTTAACTTATTGAAATCTAAAGGAAATAGACATGTATGATTTATTTAAGGGACAAACTATACACACCCCATTTAATCCTAAACACACCCCAATTAAATAAGTTAAAATGAAAATATTTACACAATTACCAATTTACCCTTACTAACCCTATTATTTAAAAAATTCATAACATAAATAATACCTTACTACACACACCTAAATCCTACATCAACTAAACACACCCCATTCCATAACATATGTATCTATCACCTTCAACTTCATCATACAAATACTTACAGCAAGTTTTAAATTTCTTCCAAAAAAATCAAGAAAAATTATACTTATACACTAGTTGAACACACTTTGAAAGAAGAAGGAGCTCAAGATATGGACAATGTAAGTGTTTAAATGTGTTTCTACCGATCGTTTTTTTCGTAAACTTCGCCAAAAAAAAAAAGGGTTCGCGACTTTTGTTCGGCAAGCATAGGCCGAACGTTGTGAAGAGTGTTCGGCAATACGCCGAACATAGTTAAGAATGTTCGGCCGTCTGCCGAACATTATGTGGATCGTGCGGCCTGGCTGAACAAGTTGATAGGCGTTCGGCTTTCTCTGGCCGAACGCCTAGCATTTTGTTCGATTTTAGGTTGCCGAACATTATCAGTTTTTTCATGTGAAATATAAATCGACGATTTTAATTGTTATCTTGCTGTGAATTTATTTACTTATGCATATCTTGATGTGAATATATATACTTATGCATGTTATATATTGATAGGAAAACAATTGTAGTGGAGCTCAACTTAACATGTGTAATGAACCCGATGATGGCAATGATATGAATGCAATGTATGAGGCCATCGATTTCACGGATGAGTTTGTGACTAATCAAATTTTTGAAAGTCGAGAAGCAATGATTTGTTGGGCAAATCAACTTGGTATCCGTGTACACATGGTAATATTGGTTAGACGCTCTGATAGTGGATCGAGTGGTAGATGAGCAAGAGTGTTTTTGGGTTGTAAGCGTGGTGGCACGTACCGTCCACCCAAAAAGAGACTTACCAATACACATGGGGAACAAAAGTCGGTAAAGGAACGACACACTGGCACCAAGAAATGTGACTGTCCTTTCATGTTGAAAGGAGTGCAGTTGAATGAGATGGGACATTGGTGCGTACAAGTAGTCTCTGGCGTGCACAATCACCGGATGGGGTTAAATTTGGTTGGACACTCATTTGCAGGTCGACTATCGGCCTCAGAGGATCAAGTTGTGCGTGACCTATCCTTAAACAATGTCAAACCCAAAGATATTTTGAGCACGTTGAAGCAATCCTTTCCGGTCAATGCCTCCACATTGAAGACAATTTACAATGCTCGTCAAAAGCATAGAATTGTCGAGCATGGATGCACTCATGAATGCTCTTGCTGCTACCTTTCCTACCTCTACTCATTTGCTTTGTCGATGACATATCAACAAGAATGTTTTGGCCAAATGTCGAGGATACCTTGGTAGAGTTGAAAGATGGGAGCATTTCAACATGAGTTGGAATATGTTGACTTCTGCGGAGGATATTCCCAAATTAGAAGAGTTGCTTCGAAGGTTTCATATTGACTACACCGATGTGCCTCAAGCCATAAATTATTGCATGAAAACTTGGATTGAGCCGTACAAAGAGCGATTCGTGCTATGTTGGACCAACAATATCATGCATTATCAAAACACCACGAGCAACAGGTACTTACGAAATTATTGCGTTAACGTTAAATTTACATCAAACATATTGTCTTTGTATGAGCACAAGATTGAAATTGGCTCTTCTTATTTACTGTTAGGGCCGAGAGTGCACATGCAAAATTGAAGAGGCAATTGGGCACAAGCCAATCAAATTTTGAGACCGCGTGGGAAAGAATACATCACTTGCATATCACGTCTCACACTGCCATCAAGGCCTCGTTCGAGCAAAGTCTTAATGTTGCGCCACACCGCTACTCTTCTCCAATTTTCAAGTGCATAAGAGGACTTGTGTCTCACAATGCTCTTGGACTAATTTTTGAAGAGATGAAAGGAATTGACAGTTGCGGTGTCGATCCATTGATGTGTGGTTGGTGCACCATAACTGGTCTTCCCATGACCAACAGCATCGTAAGTCTATGTACGTCATCCAACGTAATAGTCATCTCGCCGAATGGCATGTGGAACGTGTTAGTCTCTGGTTGCCAACGTTCCACGAAAGCACATAGCAGATTCTTGTTCAGCGTCTTATACGAAATCCATCCGAGGTCTGGGATTTCTGTTCGCTCTATCATATATTTGAAGTTATCCACCATGTTGCCAAACTTCCACGTCTCCATCTTAGTAGTGTGACAGTGAAATTTCAAGACGTCTCTCTCCACCTCATTCCAAATATCATATGCAACATGTGTCTTGAAACTTGGAATCAAACGATGGTCAATAGGACCACCTGAACAAGGACCAGTCAATAGCTCCTCGTCGGACTCGTCATCATCCTCCAATCCCCCTTCATCATTAACATTTTCATCCTCCATTGGCTGGGGAACATCACGAAAAGCACTTGCTTCCTCCACATTGTACTCAATCAGAGGAAGAGCCGAAGAAGACGGTACTGGTTCTTCAACTGGTACTTCTTGTGCTACACGTCTTCTTCTATTAGACGCAGTAGGCCGTTTCCTTCGATACACTACTACAATAGAAACACGTAAGGATCAATCTACAAGATACGTCAATTTAAATAACACAAGTTATCAAAGTTTGATAAAAAAAAAAACATGGAACAAAGCGTTCGGTGGTAGGCCGAACAGCTTTGAACCTCGTTCGGCAGGTGGTCGAACACCAACAGATTGGTTCGGCAGGCGGCCGAACATTTGTAAAACTGTTCGGCATGCTGCCGAACATTACATAATATGTTCGGTGTGTGGCCGCACACTTAGTGTTCTATTCGGCTGGTGGCCGAACACACCATGAAATGTTCGGCCAACCAGGGCCGAACATACCCAGAATTTCTAACATATGGGATTTGATATTTGAAGTCCAAATTCAACTCAAATTTCATCAAATCGAACACATAAACTATGTAAACCCTAAACCCATAACCCAAATATGATTTCTACACAAATTTCATACAATTTCTCCCACATTAAACATAGTATATGACAAATTTGTTAAAAAATTTAAAAAACACATACTTGGTGAATTTTGTTGTTCATTGGGATCCATAGGAAGAAGTACACTTGGATTGATCGAACTCCTTCACACCCGTTCGATTACACGCCGTACGCACTATCAAATGTTCGGTAGCCTTTGTGTCCAAGATGGATCTTCCTCTTCTTCAAACCCGTTCGAACTCGTTTCCAAAGTGTGGAGCAAGAGAGAAGATGGGGTGTGTGAGGGATTTGGGTGGTGTGGGGTGTATAAAGTATTTGATTATTTAGTTTTTATTTTATTTCATAAAGGGTATAATTGTAATGTTGTGGGGTGTGTTTAGAAATTGTGAAAATGTTTTGATTTAATTGTGGGTGTGTTTAGTAATTGGGGTGTGTTTAGGATTAAATGGGGTGTGTATAGATTTTCCCTTTATTTGAATATGAGAGTTTTTAATCTTTTAAAATTTAATTAAATTTAAAACAGAGATGTGTTTATCAGTGTTAATAGTCCAAAAAGAAAGAGAAACTCTTCACGGTCTCTTCGTCTAGAATCTTGAACTCAAGATTCTCCACAAAACTATAAGCAATAATCAAAATTACTTTCTTAGAGGAAAGAAATAATGAGTTCCTTTCCATGGATCCTTTTCCTTTTCAATCTCTTCATCTTCTCATCATCAAACCCCACTTTGTCAGACCCTTTTCTCAGCAGTGCAGAAATCCCATCACAGTTCTTGAAATTGGCCAAAAGCCCACATTTGTTTGAGTATATGGTAAAAATCAGGAGGGCATTACATGAAAACCCAGAACTTGGATTTGAAGAATTTGAGACAAGCAAACTCATCAGAAATGAGCTTGATCAAATGGGGATTCCCTATAAATACCCAATTGCTGTTACTGGTATTGTTGGATATATTGGCTCTGGAGATCCACCATTTGTTGCCCTCAGAGCTGATATGGACGCCCTAGCTATGCAGGTTTTCAAATTTATATGCTGATTTCTTGTATATTCTGCATGGAAATTTTGTTAGTTGTTGTCTAAGTCAGCGTGATTTTTCTGGGGTTTGGGGGTTGGAAGTTGCTTGGATTTTTCTTCGTTTTTCCTTTAGTAATTGATTTGAATGATTTGTGAAGCTTATAAAGAGTTTAGAATTTGATTAGGAAGCAGTCGAATGGGAGCATAAGAGTAAAGTTCCTGGAAAGATGCATGCTTGTGGACATGATGCTCATGTTGCTATGCTTCTTGGTGCCGCAAAGATGCTTCACGAGCATCGTGGTGATTTGAAGGTTCGTTTCTTCGTCTTGATCCAATTCACTGCTTTATCTGATTTGAGTAAGTAGTGATGCATCAGAAGTTGGTGTAATTTGGGCTGTTATACATGGAATGGCTCTTGAAGAGTGATTGGTAGTTGAATGAATGGAGGTTTACTATGGTGTCATATCAGTTTTTGAGAAGGTTTCTATGTAATTCTTGGTGGGGAACGGCTTGCTAATATTTCTATGTGTTGAGAAACTTATACAATCTTTCATGTGTTTGCACGTGATCCTTATTTCATGGCACACTAAGTTGGTGGACTCAAATGCTCAATGCATAAAGTAAAATCATTTTTTCTGTCTGCATTGTGATGTACATTCTTGTTTTCTTAGATAGCATTAAGTTACTGCTATAAAATCATAGTTCGAGTAGGCATCTAGACCTGATATAAAACTTATGATCTCACTTTCCAGCCTCTTTCAACCCACACCACCATAAAGGCTATAATCTAAATGTTTCGGCCCTATAGGCTGAAGTCTCAATTTTTCAGGTTTTCCCTTGGAAGGAAACCAAAGTTGTTTTGGTTGCACAACTGACATAGAGACATATGAAAATGGAAATAAACAATCAACAAAAGATTCTAGCAGTTCACCTCAGAGAGTACAAATTAATGTCTTAGATGACAGATAGATATCTAGACACAAGAGATAGATAGATTCCCTAATTGGTAAACTTAACTTTAGAGGAAATAAAACTAGATTGATTCTAAGATGGGATATTCCTGAATTTCATTGAATTATCATCTCTAAGTTAGTTTGTGTGGTACCTAAACCTAATAAATGTAAGTTCTGTGTTGAAAGTAAAATTTAAAATCAAGTCACTGCAAAAAATAGCAATTCTGAAACTAAAGGCAAAATATTTAGGTGCTATACTTTTATAAATTTCCTAATATTTCTTTCAGATCTCTCAGTTTATATAAATATGATTTTCCTTGTTTTAGTTTCTGAATCGAGTATAAATCTAATTCCAAAACGAACCCGGCTACTCCTCTGTCAATGCTTAGTAATAAGCTGCAATTTGTAACTTGTGACATACCGACTTCATGGAATATGTCTAACCCATCATACTTGCCAACTTAGGTGCTCCAGTGAACAATTTGCATATCTTCTCTTTCATCATCCACAATTCACTAGACAATAAATGAAAATATCATTTTCATATTATCTCATCATTGATTAGATTATGAACCTTTTCCATGGTTGAGATGGTCAATTAAAATCAATCTGAAGCTCTGACCAGAAATGTTATTAATCTTAGTAATCATTTTTTGTTGACTTTGGTGTGAGGGAGGCTGTCAGTGTTGGTATTTACTCCCTTACAGAGTCATCATACAAGTTCTTGATATTTCATAATAATCTATCCTTTTTGGATTCAAATGATTTTCAGGGCACGATTGTGTTGGTCTTCCAACCAGCAGAGGAGGGGGGCGGTGGAGCAAAGAAGATGCTAGATGCCGGGATTCTGGAGAATGTTGATGCCATCTTTGGCCTGCATGTCCATGCCCGTTATCCTCTAGGCACAGTTGCTACCCGTTCTGGCCCTATTTTGGCTGCTAGTGGCTTTTTTGAGGCAAATATAAGTGGAAAAGGAGGCCACGCTGCGATTCCTCAGAACACTATCGACCCAATTTTAGCCACTTCAAACGTCATCATTAGTTTACAGCATCTTGTCTCACGGGAAGCTGATCCACTGGATTCACAGGTAGCCTTCTGTAAATGTCAAGCCAAAGCTTCATAGTTGAATAATATTAAGTTATGACGTGCTGGTTCCTATGCATGGCTTTGCTGCAAGTTTCAAAGTTTTGGTTTATGTTGTATAATCAACTTCAAGCATTTTCTCTGGAAAATTTCTCTTGTTTTATCGGTTCTTGTCTGACATTTTCATTTATGAAATTCCCTATGCGTGGCCTAAAAAAAACACGATAAATAAGTCCTGCCATAGTTTATCTTTCAGACGCAAATGATAATTTATCGCTTGGGTTTAAGTGAGATATCAAATGATTATACTGACTATTAACGTTAGTGAGGTATCGGTAATATGTTATTTACTTGCTCCTTAATACTATCTGAAGCACCTTACAAGAAATGATATGGCAGGTCGTCACTGTTGGTAGATTTGAAGCCGGCCATGCATTTAATGTCATTCCAGATTCTGTCACAATCGGGGGAACATTCAGAGCGTTTTCGAGAGAAGGATTTATGCAACTCAAGCAACGCATTGAAGAGGTAAACACATAAAGCTGTTGATTTGGGATTTGTTGAGCTCACTCTTTATCTATCATCAAGAAACACATGCTTTTCATATGGACATCACTACAATAAATAGTTAGCTATTGAGACACAATTTTTAAAACTAGTATTGTCCCACTCACATGAGATTTGTTGAACACATGCTCACTCTTAAACCCATGTAGTTTTGTATAGTTATTGTAGAGAAGTGAGTCAATTGTTAGAGTTGAGGGAACCATGGTTCATGGTTTAACCGTCTAGGTACCAGTCTAGGGGTTAGGTTTTAGGGTGTGTTTGTTATAGGATTCACCCGTCTAAACTTGGAAATTCAATTTCGCAATTCTCGTTTATTTCAAATTCGAATCCTAATACATTCTGACATAGTCCTAGTCCTGCCCCCACCCATAATACATTTCGTTTATTCATCGGATCATCATGCTCAATTCCCAACAAAATACACTAATTTTTCCTAATAAAACATTACACTTGGCCCTTTTTTGTAACATTGATGCAACAATTATGTGAAAATTTCAATCATGTAATATTGCATGATGGACATACATTTTTTATATTTACCAAGATTTCAAAACCTGGATTTTTATTTAGGTTTTTGAGTGAAACATAGAAAAGGGGAACAGAGAGATTTTATCTACCAATTGCATTTACTTGTCTACTAATCGCGATTACTTTTCTACCGCTACACAGAACTATTCTCGAGACTAAATATAATATAATGCCACACAGGTAATCACCCTACAAGCTGCTGTACAGAGATGCAATGCAAGTATAAACTTCTTCCCAAATGAGAAGCCTTTCTATCCCGTTACAATGAACGACAAAGATTTGCATATCCACTTCCAGAAGGTAGCTGGTGATATGCTCGGGGTTGACAACATCAAAGAGGTCCAGCCATCAATGGGATCCGAAGACTTCTCCTTTTTCTCAGAAGCAATCCCAGGATACTTTTATAATGTCGGGATGCTCAATGAGATGGAGGGGCGGCTTGCATCCGGGCATTCCCCACACTACAAAGTCAACGAAGATGTTCTTCCTTATGGTGCTGCTTTGCACGCATCACTCGCCATCACATACCTTCTCGAACATCATTCTTCGGTGAAAACACAAAAAGGAAGCTTTCATGATGAATTGTAAGCATTGGAACTCTCTTTATGCTATGTGAACCAAGATGGATCTGGTTATTGTTATTTTCATTTCTGATTTGCTTGCTTCGATTTTGCGTTTGTGGAGAAGATTCATGGCAAGGATTTCAAATGACTTGACATACTTTTTCTCTAAAATTACTTTAAGAAAAAAACAATTTCAAAATGAAGGTATTGTAATTTTGAGTTTCCTATAAATGGACTTGTGTCAAAATCCAAGCTAGTTTTCAAACTCAAATACAATGTTTTCATCTTCAAAATCATGGGGAAAAAGATATTTTAGGTCCAAAGTTTGATTCATTAATTTCTAATCTTTTACCCTTTAATTTTTAGTTCTCTAATTAAAAAGTTCCAACTTCTTAATCCCCTCACCTATATCAGGTAACTGTTTAGTTTAAATGAAATTTAATTTTTAATCTCATTTCTTTAAAATTGAAATACACTCAAATTTTTTAATCACATTTGTATTTCATCTAACATACCTAAATTAATGTTTTATAAATAATTAACACATTTTTCATCTTAATAGATGAGTTATAATATTTTTTTATTAATTATTAATATTAAACATCCTCAACTTAGATAAAAGAAATAATTTTAGCCATTCATGTTAGATAAAGAAACAATTTTGATATAAAAAAGTCTTGTTTTCTCAATTAAAAAAAGAGCCTTTTTTAGTGTTAAAATTATTTTTAACTAAAAACACTATAAGTTACTTGTTATCAAAGATCAAGAACAAAAAAATGACAACTTTTTAAGCCAGTAAGAGATGAAAGATAAAACACTCAAGCTTACAACAAACATACTCTTGGAAATGTTCTGAGTTCAACAAGTTTCAAGCAACAAATGAAACTATACCATTGATTGATTTTTGCAAAATGTTTTAATAAGCAATCACAAGCTTCATCTTAAAGTGTCAAGAACATCTTTACAATGACTCAGAATTTTCATATACTTACAATCACAAGTACATAAAAAGTTCAGTGTCACTAATTTATGGGAATATGTAAAGAGCTGCTTTGATTTCATTCAACTTCTTGATCGATCAATCACCATAAATATTTTCTTTAGACTTAAATGGCATACAAACATTCAAGAACATATATCTCCAACCCAATCATACCTTTTTATGATCAAACACTGCAACCCTTGTTGAGATGAACTACTTTGAACTCATAATGAATCCAATAAAAAAAATTCTGGTGTCATCTGCAACTTGAACATGGTATAAAAAACACAATTGGAAGGAACTTCAAAGACTTTGAATTAACAAATTAGGTAAAACTTGTCTTGAAATCAATTACCCGGACATATTATATCATAAATGATCATCATTAATGAGTATATTGTCAAACAAAATCAAGGGATCAAAAGCTCAAAAAAGAAGAAAAAAAAAAACAACTTTCATTGTGCTTCAGCTTTACTTCTCAGAAGAGTTAGGTCCTCTCTTCTTTCCAAAGCCAACAACTGCAACCAAAATATAATAGCACATCCATTCAGAACTTCTCCAATAAATTAACTATGGATAAACACCTTAATAACAGAGCTCTAGTTATAATACTGAATCATAGACTAGTAAAAACTAACAAATCATTGAAAAACCAATTATTACTTGAATGATAAAAAAACTTTTTTTCCTAAGCAATAGCAGTCAGGGATTCATAAAAACAAGTTTTTTTTTTCAGAATGCAGATTGTTGTTGTCCTTGCAATCCTAATGAAATAAGAATTTAGCTTTCGGATATTCACTAATGTGAGTAATATGAAGTATATGATATGAATTTATAATGCATTAAAGAAAAACTAAGAGTGACAAGTGGTAGGTTGAGAGATTAGGGTTACCGGCGGTGACGAAACGGCGGTTGTATTGCATGCGCTTGTGTGCACGACCGCGCGGCTTCTTCTTCTTGTCCTGCTTTGCCACCTTCGGCGTTTGCCCTCTCACCTTTCCGGCACGTGCCAATGATCCGTGAACCTTACCTGCAACAATTTTCCGACAATTACATCACATCCAATCGAAGATAAACACAATTGAACATCGGCGCAGATCAAACTCACCCATGATTGAGTTGATGAAGGCCTTCCTGCTGCAGTGACGGTGACTCGGCTGAGGGTTTCTCTGAGATTTCTAGGGTTTGGGATTTGTGAGGAACTTATATGGAGTGAGAATGGGCCCTCATAAATGGTAGCCCAATTCGGAAAGGAGGCCCAGACTCGAATATCTCTCTTCTGTTTCCTCTCTCTCTCTTTATTTTTTTTATGTATTTCTTTTCCTTTTCATTATACTCCTCCGTCCCGTTCCAACTTGCTTACTTGTCATTTTCGTCCGTCCCAATCGAATTTGGCAACCCCAAAATGACAAAGAAATAACATTTTTTTAGTCAAAAAGTCAAAAAAACAACAACAAAAAGTATAAAAAAACACTTTTTTAATCAAAAAATAACCTAGTCAACTGCATTTTCTTAGGTTTCGTGTCCGGTCCAAGTAGGTCACTTGGGGACGAAGGGAGTAATTTTCATGTTAAATGTTTTAACCGTTATAAACTAATATATATATATATATTGTGTTAGTATATTATAGACATATATTTGGTGTGGGTTCATTGGTTCAAATCCTTTCCAACTATATTTTCCTATGCACATAAATTTAGATTCATTTTAGCATTTTCCTTCACACTAATACTATCATCTATTGTATAAATAATAAATGTTCAATTTTTATTTTGTGATTCTCTTGTCAAAAAAATTCAGCAGCCAATACAGTAGGTCTTAATTTTGAAGTGGGTTTGATATTAACCTAGAGGTCAAAATTCTGTGCATTGTGCCATCTGGGTTGACGAGGATTCGTTCATCTTATTTTTTGCTTCAAGATATGACTTTTATAATGTATTTGTGTAGCTTTTATATTATATAAGTGAGACATTTATTTACAAATATATTTACTTTTTTTGTACTTTAACATAGAAAATTAAAAAAACTTCAGTGAAATTTGTAAGTATATACATTTATGTGATACTAGGTAGAGCCCGTGCGTTGCACGGGTTAGATGGCTCTCGATTAATTTTGTATGATTAGAAAAATTTCATGTTATTCGTCATTTAATTAAAATTGTGTTCTCTGTTTAAATTCTAAATCACAGATCTTTGTATTGCCTACAAATAGAATTAGGCTTCCCACATTTACTTCGAGTTGGTTAAAAATCTACAAAACAACTTGTTTTTGTTTCTCTTGAGATTTTTTTTTTTTCATTTTCTAGTGGATTACTTGTGCATTGCATGGATCCATTTAGAATGCTATTCTATCTTTTCTAATTCTTTTTGTTGTTATAAACATAAATATACATCAATTACATATATATATATTTGATTAATTATCATTGCTCCTATTTTGACCAATACTACGTACTTCGAAATAAAAGAAATTCAGAACTTATAAAAAGTTTATAAAACACAATTTTTAACAATGATTGTCAATGCATGTAGAGCAATGCTCCTAAACTAATAATTTCATATTATGAATGAATTTATCCAACTTGTACATATGCAAAGCAAATACTCATGAAGAAGATATGACGGTGGAGCTCCATGAATTAATTAAGTCATAGGCTGCTAAATACATTAAGCTTTAATGGGTACTATGAGAATACATATGAGAGTAAGATAATGGATGTCAACGTATCCAAAATAGATGAGATTGAGGTTTTCTTTGAAAAACAAAAAACAATTTAAGATATGACACTTGACAAAGGATAATTGAAAGTGATGAGGTATCAACTTCTTGAGAGTTGCAAACTTTCATGTATACAATTGCAATTGTAATCTTTCTTCACATCGAGCAACAAAATCTATCATAATAAAATTCACAAAAAATTTGAAAAAAAAATAGAAAAATAGAAAAAATTTCATCACAATGTTACAATTATTTAATATCTGGTGCAACACTATGAACCCAAAACCTGAGATGATCCTTCATACTAATTTTGTTATTCATAGATGGAAGTTCCCACTTTATCAAAAAATTATTATCTCTTCTTTTCTTATTCCCAACACAATCCCATGCTTCAGGAAGATAAGGCCTGGAAATCTCACAATTTTCATCTTCATAACCAACTATCTTGCCCTATTTTTACAGCCTTGGAACTATTGAACACACGTTTGAATTTTTGGTTTCTTCATCGAAAACAAATACTAAATCCATAAACCGTTTGACCTTCTCAAATTCCAGGGTCGATAAGCTTCTACTCATCCCTTCTCTCCCTTTCTTTCTCCTCCTCCAACTTGTTCTACATATGCAAAGACAATTAATGAAGAAGATATGATGTTGGAGCTCCATGAATTAATTAAGTCATAACTTGCAAATACATCAAGTCTTAATGACTACTATGAGAATAAGATATTGAATGTCAAGTAAGCATTAGAAGCAGAATTCAAAGTGTCTCTGAATGCTTACTTGGAAGAGCTAGTGGCTTCCCCTGTTCGATATAACAAAACATAGGTAATATATAAATGATTAGTACCAAAAAAAAAAACTATAATATATTTCTTACATTATGTTTTTGGTGCAAAAAATGATCAAGCATTATGGTCCGAAAGTTTTCTTGTCAGCAGAAGCCACAAATGACAATGGTGATGGTGTAGAGAAAGCTAGACAAATCTGAGTTTATTGTCAAAAAGAGGCTACATGTTGATCATGAAAGAGAAGAAGTTGGACGCTTTTTCATTAGAATTGGAAAGATAAAGAGGTTGAGAGAGATAATGGAGAGACTGTTCGGATTCTTTAAAGAGATGGGGAGATGGAGAGATTAAGAGGGAGGATGGAGAGACTCTTTGCATTTTTTGGAATAGATTGAGATTTTTATTAAAAACTTAAAATTAAATTTAGGATATGACACTTGGCAGTAGAAGAGAAGCTTGAAAGTGCTTAAGTGTCAACTTCTTGAGAGTTGCAACTCTCTTATTATATATATAGATTAGTTAGCACATTTATATTGATATAATCATACATTAACAAATGTGTCCACCTCTATTAATATATATAAAGGTGTAACTAACATAAAACTATGAATAATTTCACATAAAGGTAATGCCCGAAAATTTTATGAAAATCTTCATTTTTTTTTCAAGTTACAAAACTTAAATATCATGACATTTGTACATAAATATCATATCAAAATAATATAAATGTCTCAAAATGAATAAACTCGATCAAAATGAATCAAATTGCAAATATTTTAACTTGAGATATAAAATTTTAAAAACAAAAAGGAAATCATGATTAAATAATTCAATTACATAAAGTTAAAGCTCATGATTGAATAAATAAAAAAAAAAGATAGTTGGTGTAGCTTTTTGTAATTAACCCTTAAAATAACACATACCAAATATTGGATAAAGTTGGTATAAATGGAGTTTGATTTTAATAAAATGATAATATATACTCCCTCCGTCCCGCTCTATTTTGCTTTCCATTTTTATTTGTCCCATCTTATTTTGTTAACCAAAAATGGCAAAGAAAAACTTATTTCCTTACCTCTCCATTTCTTTCATTTTACAACTTTTGCACTCAAAAAACACACATTAATTACAAAATTGTCACTCAAAAATATTAAAATAACACGTCACATCAAAGTCAAACAGTTTTTTCTTAGGTTCCATGCCGGTCAAAGTAGGCAAAATAATTTGGTACGGAGGTAGTATATATATATATATATATATATTTGTGTAATTCAATTTAGAGTAGTAAGTATCCCTGAAAGGAAGTTAAAACTGTAGGAACTGTAGGAGAGCATCATCAGCATAATCCCTGAGCTTAGAAAAGTCCAAATTCACTCTCTCTCTCTCTCTCTCTCTCTCTCTTCCAATCTCCATGGACGACCTTCCTCCACCTCTCCTTCTGGAGATTCTCAGCCGCCTCGCTGACTCCGCCGATCTCGCCCGCTGCCGTGTCGCCTGCAAGGCCTTAAACTCCGTCGCGCCGGAGATCCGATCGGTCAACCTCCATTGTTCCTACATCCGCTACGTCAAATCCCGATCCCCTCTCACCAGGTCCTTTATCACGCCGTTCAAAGAAGTTTTCGTTAAGCTGATATCTGAATTGCAGATTGTGGAGGCTGTTTCAATCGGCGTCGAGAAGCCGCTGCGACTAGTCGCCTACGACGACGTTGAGGATGAAGAGGATGATTTGTTCCTCAGCGACGTTAGTTTCGTTAAGGATTGGTTGCCCAAGATTTGCGGAGGTTTGAGGTCCATTTCCATATCCGATTTCTGGGTGCAATCTTGCTGGAGGCGATCCGAAGTGCTCTCCGTCATTTCTTCTTATGGTGAGCTGCGTTTCTCGCTAATTTACTTTGGGTGCATAATTATTGTGGTTTTTAGGTGTGTACTGCTCGTATTTTTTCTTTTCTCTGTTAGAATGAATTGAAGAATTGGTGTTTGCAGTACATTCATGGTTGTCAACTGAACGTATGAAGTTCGAATTATCTGAGAAATCGTGAGACTCTGCTCTCATGTGCCATTGTTCCTTGTTTATCCTCAAATTTCTCATTGTGATTGTGAAGTTATGAACAACCTTTTACTTTCATAGTGGGATCAGATGAGAAATTTCAGCTACAAAATTGTGAATAAACTATAACATTGATTTTTAATGTATAGAGTACAACTATCACGGCTTTGAGAAATAACATTTGTGTTCTGTAGGGTTGAGTCGTCGTTATTTTGCCTAAAGTATAAGTTCTGTGATTTTTTTTCAGCTAGTTGTGGATTCTACTCTCTACTTCAATTCGTTTCAAGTTCTAGACTCTACCTATCGTGGTAACCCAGTGTAGCAAGGATTGGAACACAAAACACTTGATGTATCTGTCTTGATAATTAGGTGGTTACATATCAACCGAAAGTCTGAAATGGGATTATTTTGTTTATGCAGGTCTTAAAGTTCTCGAATTAGAGATTAAGAATGCATGGCTATCTGTTGATTTCTTAACTCCTATGCCAAAATTGACCACCTTGACGCTTGAATTCATAAGATTGGATGATGAGAACTTGGAAAAAGTGAACGAATGTTTTCCTTCGCTGCAAGTTCTCAATTTGATTGGGGTTGGAGGTTTTAAAGAACCTAGGATCCATCTCATGTACCTCAGAACTTGTCGTTGGACATTGTCTAATGCTCCGACCTCCATTTCTATAATCGCACCTAGTCTCATCAACCTCACACTTAAGTGCGTGAAGCCAAAGCTCCTTCTCATCGACACTCCATTATTAATGGACTTGAATCTTTCTCTGGAGAGCACCTACAGCTTTACAGTCACAGACTTTTCTCAATTGAAAAAACTTCATCTTGAATCTAAGGGTCTCCGAAGTCTGCTTGCTGCATTCCCTTTTGGCAGAACCGTTGAGAATCTAACTGCTTCGTCAACAAGGTGGGAAGTGCCAGTTGGACTTTCCAAATCCATTATTGAGTTATTGCTCCATGCTTTTCCAAATGTTAGCACACTTACTTTGACTTCCGGTGCTTGGTCTGAGTTTGAAACATATCCTGGCCTCGGAGGGTTAGAATTCAGGTCTCAGATGAAGGGAGTGAAAGAGATAACAGCATATGTAACAGTAAATGATATTGAGGTTACATTGACCACCATTTTCTCTTTATTGGATAACTGTAGTGGCCTGTCCAACATGTCAATATTCGTCCACCGTGATGTCGTTTCCACTGTTACGAGTAACCTTATGTCAAGGTGCATGGGGCATTGTGCTAGGGTGAGATGGAAATGGGGAATGTGGAAAGAAGGAACTAAAGATGCTTGGATTTCTGATGGCATATAGCAACCTAGTTTTTGAAGGCTTTCGATTGTGAAATAAATGGATGTACCATCGGGATCTTCTCGATTCTCCTATAAACGCCCTTGAGAGAAACCGAAAGTTCAAATGCATATGCATCATTTGGTTGGATCATGAGTGCAAGATTGCTTCTCAGTTTTCACCAGCTGTTGGAGAAGGTTTGGAAAAGAATACTGCTCTTTGTACAGTTTGCTGATAACTTCATAGATGATTCTTGACGATTTTTTAGCATCATCAACCTTCAATAGTAAGTTGTGCATCATAATAAGTGTCCCCTTCTGAAATAACTTTGTTTCTGTGAAATGTATAGTTTTTTTTTTTTTTCCTTGCCCACATGAAATGTAAATTGAAAATGTTATAATCAATCGTTAGTAAATATGTACTCTCTCTGGTTCGAGTGTGACTGGCATGCATTAATAATCTTGTTCCCTTCCTTTTCAAGCTTATATCATCAAACTGTGGATAGAATTATTATGTCTTAAAATTAAGAAGAAAGAATTATTATGTCTTATAATTAAGAAGGCGTGCTTGGATAAGATTATTTAAGAGAGCTTATTTTTTTTTCCATCTTATATGATGTTATTGAAACTTATAAGATGTTTTAAAAAATATATTGTTAAAGTGTTTGAGAGAAATAAGATGTTGGAGTTTAAAATTTGTTAATGATGTCGAATTTGTTATTTAAACGAATGAAAGAGTTTATGGAAAGAAGATTTTATTTTAGAAATAAATTTACATCTCTTACTCATGCTCAAATATACTTAGTTTAGGATGAAATAAGATTTTATTTTTCAAAATTTACCAAGCATTTAGCTTCACTCAAAAACCCCTCTAATAAAAACGAGAAGAAGAAGAAGAAAATTTCAATCATGATGATTTTTTACATATATTTTTAACCGATTATCTAAAAATTGTCAGTTTCGACCATAATTATATCAATTGATTTTAATTTCAGTCAATTTATGATTTAGGTCAAAAAATGATCTGATTGTATAATGATGTAGATGTATATAGATAGAGTAGGAAAATCATACATCACTTAAAGTAACCAAATCTAATTAATTGTTGATCAATTCACTTTACTGTCTAAACAATGATTATTATTTTTTAAAAGCAACCCAATAAAAAAGTGCATCAATTCGAAACCATAGTGTCGAATAACGCACACTGTATTAAATGGTTGAAAATAAATGGAACATTCCATATAAGTAATTAAGCAGTTCATCAAATATAACCACAGATCAAAAATAGCAGGCTACTTCAAGTCCCCTGACAATATTCCACAAGTCAGAATTAAGTATCAAGAAATAGTATTAGTGATAATTCGGGTTACTGGGTCCAGTTCGTGTTTGGTTTCAAGTCGAACATGCAACTTGTTCGACACGAACCTCATTCGCATTTTGGCAATTTGCTGCAACATTCAGATTCCTACTAACTAACATGGTTTGTAAGAACATACTTCAGCTTTAACGATGTATAATGCAGCGTTCATTTAATCTAAAAGATGAATAGATCTCGAACTGCAACATAAGCTCTCTCATGAAAGCAAATAACTGGCATATATACATACGTGTGAATAGATCGTGGTAACATAAATTCTCAATAAGCCTTGTAAGAATACATGTATCCGCGAAGTTTCCTGATTTCTTCAGATGACTCATTGAGTAAATGGTCCACGTAAAGGCACAAAGCAGCCCCACTACAATTTTGAGAGCAATGCTTCTTTTAGCAAGCAAAGAAGTTCACCAAAAACTGAGATAGAGTTTAAATTAGGACATACCCCAAAGGCGTTAAAGGAAGCCACACGATATCCCATCTAAACTTTGCTAATCTGCAGAAAATGCATAAACAGGATAAGAACATTGACATGGTAGACATCGATAAATGCTTTTATGTGATCAAAAGACCAGAGACATGAGATTTGCGTGGAGAGTATTGGCAATAGCAATGCCAAGACTATTGAAGTTAAAATTGAAGCAATAAATAATCTCAATATATCTATCACTGATGATAAAATGCACTAGATAAATTTCATCAAGAAATTCGTCATCCAAAATTGGACCAAATATTTTGCAAACAGAATTTGCTACCCAACTTACCTCAGCATGTGGTGCAACCAAAAGATAGCCAAAAATGTACCGGAGAGCAAAGAGTACCAAAGCCAAAGGCGATGACGTCTTGAGTTGTGCATCATCAAGCCAGTGATGACCATTAAGCATACCAAAACAGCTACCACCTCTGTAACATATCATGTTGCGATATAAGATCTCAAATTCTTATAATAAAAATTATATAAATTTAGAAAGCATTTTATCTCTAATGGTGGTAGGACTTAGAAAGTTTGCTCCAGTTGACATGGTTCATAGTTTGAGTCATGGGAACCAGCATTTTTAGTGCTTAGAACCAGAGTCTCCCTCAGTTGGGAATTTGGATTCTAAGTTGTGCACATGTGTTCTGCTGCTTATACAAAAAAAAAAGAAAGAAAGTAATAGTACTTACAGTCGTAATCAATGTGAAAATATCCGTATTGATACTTTTATTTTTCAAAAATATGGCGAAAAATATTAAAATGGTTTTCAGTAAATAATTACTATTATTTTTGAATAAATGACAGAATATACTAAGAAATCAAAATGTTATGAGAAAAGCAAATTTACAAAACATTCCTACAATGTTTAATCAATGGTTGTAACACAGACTGTTGTGGTGTTCTACAAGAAGAAGTATAAGGTATAAGAACTATTTGTTGTAAAAAACAGCTTGCATATGGCTTATGCAGTTCCCAAGTTAAGGACTTCATATGAAACTATCTTGATTCATAAAACAAAATGGTTTATAGTATCCAGCAGTTGGTAGTAACCTACTGACAAAAGACATTAAAGGAGCAATATAGTCATTTGTGTACCATTGCACATTATAATATAAATTCATAAATGCAGTTGAACAGCGCAAACAATCAATTGAGCAGCATTCTTATCATATATAACACATTGGAAACCTCTTCTAAAGAATGGACAAATAGACAAGATGAACAAGCTGACCTGCAGCTACGATGCTTCCTGGTGCAATCTCATACATGAAGTAAGCATGATACCGCTGCACATGAGAAGGAAATGACAAACATGAACACGATTGTTGGTATTTCACATAAAACCCCATTTCACTTCCCATTACTTTAGTTCAGCCTTTTCATACATATTGCAGTTATCTATCCAGAAAAAGGAAGTCATCACCATAAGATTGAACTCAAATATGTTTGAAGATGGAGCCCACTGTCTCTTCTATGGGTTTATTACTAATCGGAAACCCCCAGTTCACTTCCCATTAGTTTAATTTAGTCTTTTCTAATATATCGCAGTCGTTCATACAGAGAAAGGAAGTCATTGCCATAAGATTGATCTCAAATACTGTTGTAAAGGCTCACTCTTCTATGGGATCACCAATCGAAAAATCAGCAATAAACATGTACTTGCAAATCCTTCATTTACCACCAGAAAAAGGTAGTGCCAATTCAAAGTGCCCCAAGGAACCACAAAAATATCTCAAAGGAAGAGTTAATGACTATCCTACGGCAGATTGTTGGAAGTGCCTAAGTTCATAAACTACTGGATCTCTCATAGTTAATGCAATAGTTAGCAGCCACTAGTTATAAACTTATAAATTGGCTATCCAAAAGTCTTCATTTCTTGAACAAAATGGTTATAATTCCCTACAACCCTCAAATCCTCATAATAAATCATCGAACTTTCACAAATATTATCCTAAATGCAGGTTTAAATCATGACAGGCAGCACATATTGGCCATTCATGAAAACACCCATACAAAACTAACTAAAGCTTATACTTAAGAATAGTTTCTGTTCCCAAGTATGAAGGATTTAGCTTATATATTATGTTTCTTCAAAAACTTATGTCAAGAACATCAAAATACAGAAAGATGTTCGGATACACTTCCATAAACAGCTACTATTACGTAAAAAGGAGTGAAGAAAATACCAATTCCCATGGAGAATAAGCCTGCTGGTAGATTGAATAAACGAGGAAAAGCATGTAACACGAAACCAATCCAGAGAACACAGTCTACAAAAACAAAATCAGCAAAATCACCAAATATTTGAATATTAATCTAAATCCATCCAAAAGAATAGATTGCATCAATCAGAATAGAAAAAAGTGAACAATGCTTATAATTTTAAACACATACCCTCCATAGAATAGATTGCTGAGAGTGACTCTTCTCCAAGGAACGAACAAATTCCTCTTGCTCTGCACACATACATAAAGAATCCATCAATTTAATTCAAGCAACTGAACATCCACATACATGTTTTGTGTGTGTTTTCAGGCAGTGAAAAGCAAACAGCAAATGACGGAGAAGACGACCTTGGGTGTCAATCGGACGGGAATCGTCGCGAGTAGGAAGAGAGAAGCCATCGCCATCGACATCTTCCTCGGATTTTCTCAATTTCCTCGCCAGTTTCTGCATTTTTTTTTTTTTTGTTCTTCTTCGTTGTAGAAAATACGATATTTTTGTAATTTATTTCCAAAAATTAAAAAAGACACTAATTATGTAGTTTGTGTTTGAAAAGCCTTCTGAATTTTCTCTTGTAGAATTAATGTGTATCTATCTTTACCTAGTCATCCCAAAATGACCAAAATTCTTTGATACTTTGAATAATACTTTGAATATTTTCTATAATAATAAACAACTTGAATAAAGAATAATTTTTTCATTGAACAAAATATGTATGTTATCTTATATTATAAATCTGATAAAATTAAAAAAACAAAATTTGTTTAGCAGTAATTTTCTTAATTTTGTTTTATCTTATTTGTTTTAAATTTTACATTTTATTACCATATAGTTAGAGCATTTTTAGCACACCATTTTAATGTGAGATTCACATGCCAACACACTAATTAAAAACAACTATTTTTTAGAAACACACATTTACATCAATTTAACACAAATACAGTCATTACATGTGGATCCATTATCAACTCATTCTTATTCTGTTATTTTATTTATATCAATTCGAATTAATTATTCTTGGTTGCATTTTTTAATAATGCAAAACTGTATATTAGATTTATTAATTATGACATTAATAATTCAATTCACATTAAAATATGATTAATAATGAATAATAATAATAATAAATTAATATATGCTCCAAATCTTTGTATTTTTTTGGATTAATTATATTTAAAAAAAGACACACACATATATAGCTAGCAATTAATTGAAAATAACAATTGACTTTACAATGCATTGACATACAATTAATATAAATGAACAATAAATTTTTACAAGTTCCCAAATCATGTCCAAATGTATTCAACTAAATCAACTCGAAGTTGGTGATGTATTTGATTAAAACACGATAATAAATGCGACCAATTGAACAACCTTTTGTAATTTGAACAACCATTCCATAAAAAGTTGATCTACACCAAGTATAGTCAAAATTATTTTGATCCAATTGATGAAGATAATTAGAGTTAAAATAATTAAACTTGAAAGATTCATTTCATTATATTTATCAAGAACTTACATTTTAATGGTCTAAGCTGAGAACATTTAACTAAACACTTACACAAATTATTAATTAAAATGTAATATATAATTAGTTAGTTTAAATAAGAGAACCATGATGATAGCAAAATTCAAACTAATGGTGGTTACTATCTACCATTTATATCTTTTGAAAATTAGGTGTATCTACAATTTCATGTCCACTATTTTATTTTCTATTATTCATATAAATTCAAATCAACTAGACTATTGGATGAATTTATTTTCATAATGCAAAATTCTACATTGAATTTAATAATAATTTTCATAATGCATTATTTTAAATTGAATTTACATTATGATATTAATAATTTTCAATTCACATTAAAGTACAATTGATAAACTAATAATAACACATTTAATATTTTGCTTCCACTTTATATTTCTTTTCTATAATTCCAAATTTGGATTAGAATATTATGTGGCTATGTATCTAATTAAAAGTCACAAAATATTATTTGTGCATCTTCATTGAATATTATTTATGAAAATGAAAAATATTATTTATACATCTCCTTTTATTATTTAAGATATTATTTCCTAGAGAAATAGACCAAAAAAAAAAAATGAAAAAGGAAAAGCAATTGAAAAGTAATAAAGCAAAGTGGGTCTCATGTCTTAAGCTGTTGGAATATGGGTTGAGGGGGACAAGAATTGCATTAAGTAGTAGAATCATTTACGAAAAAAAATTGTGTTATTTCGGTGATATATCGTCGAGATATTGAGAAAAATTGTCTCTCAATACAAAAACGGGTTACTGTTTTTTTCGTCAAAATATAGCCGATATATAGGTAAAATATCGACGAGTTTCAGTTCAAATATCGGTTTCGGGTGAATTTGTGAAGAAAACGGGCTGGTTTCGTGAAATATCGGCTGTGCGCATATGTTGGTAGAAAATGATTTTTTTTTTTTTTTTGCTTTTTGCATTTCCAATTCAAATGTATCAATATTCAAATCACCTCATTACTCCACCTTCAAAAATTGTTCAACATCGAGAGGAATTATATTTTTTGAGAATAAAAAGGTTAGTAATGCAATCAGTATTTAGTTTTTTGAGATACAAAGGTTAACTATTCAATTAATATGTTAAATTTTGTTAAATTATTTGTATAAGAATTTTCTTTTAAGAAAGTAAATATCTTTGTGGTTATATATTAGTATTGTTCATGATATTCGTTCAAAAAAAAAAAAAAGTATTGTTCATGATATTAGTTGTAAATTGCGGTTCATTAAATTAAATTAAATCTAAATTTAAATTAAATATATCAATAGCTATTAGAGTAGGACTTGGGTGCCCCCGGGGTACGGATCTTAGATCCGTGCCCCCAACCCGACCCGAATACACTATATATAATCAAAACCCTAATTTTTCATTTTATTTTCTTTCTCCTCTTCTTGCATCTTTTCTTTCTCCTTCTTCCTCCTTCTTCTTCTTCTTCTTCTTCTTCTTCTTCATCTTCTTCTCTACGCACATTCCTTCTTCTCCATTATTATTCTTCGTTCTTCTTCTTCCTTCTTCATCTTCTCGATTGCGTTCTTTTTTTTTTTTTTTTTTGCGTTCTTCTTCTTCTTTTTCTTCTTCTTCTTCTTGTTTATTTCTCATCTCTGCTCCGACTTTGCTTCGCATCTCCACTTCGACTTCGATAAGGAAGCCTTCGATTCACTCTTTGTATTGACTAAGTTATGAAAGGATTTGGTTGGGGTGAGGCAGTTGCAAAGGATGATTTTTCTTCTTTTCTTCTCGATTTTGCAGAGGATAATTGTATGGATTTGCTCTAGGGTTTCTTTGCACAATGTTTATGTGATATAATTCATATGAATTCTGCAATTTGCAGAAAAAAAATGAGGAAGAATATGATATAAATCGCGGTTTTATTGTTTAGAAATATTAAACTCACCATACAGTAATGTAATACCTAGAGAGTAAATATGTAATACCTATAGAGTACACATGTGATACCTATAGAACAAAAATTCGAACAAATAATGCATACCTTAATTGAGTTAGTTTGTAATACCTATAGAGTATACATGTAATACCTATAGAGTAAACATGTGATACCTACACAAAAGTAAAAACAAATAATTCATACCTTTATTGAATGAACACATGATACCTTAAGAATATACATGTAATATCTATAGAACAAAAAATCAATACCTTAATTGAGTAAGTTTGTAATACCTATAGAGTATACATGTAATACCTATAGAGTAAACACATAGTACCTATCATTAAATCTCAAGAAATATAAGTGTAATACCTATAGGGTATATGCGTAATACCTATAGGGTATACATGTAATACCCATAACTGAATCATCAACTAGGTAATCAGGTGTGTGTGAGCGCACACCAACTTAGATAGGGCCGCGCGTGGGGGCGCGTGGGCGCACGTGGAGGTGGCCCACGCGCCGGGTCGGGTCGGGGGCACGGATCTTAGATCCGTGCCCCCGGTGCACACAAGTTTTTGCCGTTTTAGCAAAAACTTGTGTACCCCGGGGGTACGGATCTTAGATCCGTGCCCCCAGATCCGACCCGGCGCGTGGGCAGCCTCCACGCGCGCCCACGCGCCGCCACGCGCGCCCATAGCAAGTCTGGTGTGCGCCCACACACACCTGATTACCTAGTTGATGATTCAGTGATGGGTATTACACCTATACTCTATTGGTATTACACATATACCCTATAGGTATTACAGAAATATCTTTTATGGTATTACACCGCTACCTTAATGGTATTACAGAAATGTCTTTATGGTATTACACTGATACCTTAATGGTATTACAGAAATGTCTTTTATGGTATTACACTGATACCTTAATGGTATTACAGAAATGTCTTTTATGGTATTACACTGATACCTTAATGGTATTACAGAAATGTCTTTATGGTATTACATTAATACCTTAATGGTAGTACAGAAATGTCTTTATGGTATTATACTGATACCTTAATGGTATTACAGAAATGTCTTTATGGTATTACATTAATACCTTAATGGTATTACATTTATTGTCAATCTCAACAATCTCATCAATTTCTTGCTTGGTGAACATGCCACTACCGGCCAGAAGATCCAAGAATAGGGACCCAATGGCACCGTCAACATTGAGAACTAGGTTGTTAGCTTTTGAAAGGGTATAGGTTTCGACTTCAACAGCGTATTCCATGTACTTCACAGATGGGAAATTGGTTCAAAAAAAAAAAAAGGAACACCGAAAGAAGAAGAAGAAGAAGAAGAAGAAGATTCAAAAAAAAAAAAAGGAAGAGATGACGTTGTGACGATGAACACCGAAAGAAGAAGAAGAAGAAGAAGAGAACGCTGATAATGGAAGAAGAAGAAGAAGAAGAAGATTCAAAAAAAAAAGGAAGAGATGACGCTGTGACGATGAACACCGAAAGAAGAAGAAGAAGAAGAAGAAAAAGAAGAAGAAGAAGAAGAGAACGCTGATAATGGAAGAAGAAGAAGAAGAAGAAGATTCAAAAAAAAAAGGAAGAGATGACGCTATGACGATGAACACCGAAAGAAGAAGAAGAAGAAGAGAACGCTGATAATGGAAGAAGAAGAAGAAGAAGAAGAAGGAACGATGATAATGAAGAAGAAGGGAACGCTGATAATGAAGAAGAAGAAGAAGAAGGGAACGCTGATAATGGAAAAAAATAGAGAAACAAAAGAAATATATATATATATATAATCCGGGTCGGGTTGGGGGTACGGATCCTGGATCCGTACCCCGGGGGCACCCAAGTCCTACTCTAGAGTTTTAGACTAATTTTCTGTTGCTAATTTTGTGGGTATATTTTTGTGGCTTAGTAGAGGAGTCATATATATCCATTTAAAAATGAGTATTGCTCATGAAATTAAATGTATCTTTAGCTATATAAATCATGTTTAGAATATTTCTTCAACTAACAAAATATACTGATATGAACTAGTTAGAGTGGTAAGATATTGTCCATTTAAATATTAGTTAAGAGTGGTAAGATATAGACTCAATAACAACTGAAACCGCAAACATTATGAATCAATGCAATCAAGAACTCATTTGAAATGGAAAACAAACATCTTCCCTTATTACTCGATTGGTTTTGTGATTTATTTGGATTGAAAGGAATAAAAAAGTGAAGGATGGAAATATTTCTTTTAGGCATCTCATATTATCAGGTGATGAAAACACAACATATCTACACAAATCTGAACATGTGGTTAACTAGTGATGGAAATCATAGAGTTTTCAGAAAAAACAAACAAAATAATCAGATATTCGATTAACACATTTATACAAAACAATTGCTAACTCGTTCCTAAGCTAAGAACTTCTCAACTAGTATGCTAACCAAGGTGTTATTAACATCTATGTGTACTATATGCACGTAAAGCTCTTGCTTAGAATTGCAATGTGTAAGAAAAAATAAAATCAATGTTACCTTGTAACCTTCACTTTGAACATCAAACCAAACCATGCTGGGTCCAAACACTGCTTAGACAAAATATCGGGGCACCCCAACATATCAAGTACGATTCTTCCTAAGAGATTGTACCAGGGTATCATAATCCGGAAGCTTTGGATGAACATGACTGGCTTTTTGCTTACTCGAATCATTGTTCGAAGAAGTTTTGTTCAGACGGGTAACAGATGCCTCTGTCGTTCTCTGGGGCGTTGATGACACTTCTACAGAAGATGACTTCTGAGTGATCTTGGATTCTTGTATTACTGGAGCACTTGCTTTTCCTAAGTTGTATCTATGTGGACTTCCCATTTGACCAGAATTCCCCTTTACGGACTGAAGATGTTGTTGAGATTCGGTTGAGTAAGATTCTCTACGTTCTTGAGAATTCTGTGGTTCAGATCTTTTTTGAGGTGCAAAAATGGTGGAGGTTGTGGCTTTTCTATCCATGCCATCATCATAATCAAGTTCCGATCTATGCTGCTGTGTCTTGGAATAGTTTATTTTCTCGGAACTAGAAGGAAATGCTTTTGTTCTGCGAGAAATCCCACTTCGCGTATGGCTTGTTCTATTGAAGGATTCCTTTGGAAGATCCTCATCAGATTCACTGTTATCAGAACCAAAGATTGAATTTGAAGCTGCTAAACTTGGCTTTGTTTTAACATTCTTTTTGACATTAGGAACATATCTTTCCTGCTTGTGTTCAGAACTCTTTCGTAAAGAATCTTCTGCCTCTGAAAAATCACTCTCCGATTCATAATGGAGATATGGCGTCCTGCTTTTCTTAGGTTCAAGCAGTGTTCTTACCCTGGGACTCTCAACAGCAGGTGGAGCAGTAGATCTTGAATTCGTGGCAGTAGTTTCCTCACTTTCCTTGTCGAAGGACAATGACTCATCAAATTGGTTCTTTAAGTAAGGGGGCTGGTTGTAACCCTTATGGCGAAAACCACCAGTAAGCTTTTCAAATTTCAGCCCATCCTCACTCTCAGCAGAGGGTTTCCTTTGACTGGCCCTTGCTGGAGGATCAACAACAAGTTCTTTTTCTTGGTATCGTTCCCTGTCCATTCCCTCTCCACCATCAAAGGAAGGTGACCATTGTTTTCTGTCAAATCCTAAAGATTCTTTTTTCTGTAACGGTGATCCAACTGAGGGCCCACTTTCATCCTTAAACCATGATCCAACAGACTGGTTTTGTTTACTAAGGTAATCTGTAGAAATCCTAGAGTGCCGGGACCTCATGTCCTCGTCACTGTCAGAAGTTGATCCATCAGATTCGTCAAATGTCACTGGCTTGGATTCATTCAGTTTTGAACCATCCACAGATCTCTCAGAAGAATCAGATGATGAGCCCTTTCTAGTGAGAAATAGTGATGAAGAAAACTTTACCGTTTTGCTAGAGCTAGATGTAGGACTCCAGGAATCAGTATTTTCTGAGAGGTGCTTGTGTGATTTTTGGCCTGATAATGGCAAATGGGATACCTTCTTCGGTTCATCATATGTAGGGCCTATATCAAACCCATGACTCTCGCTGTCTGAATCGGATTTATCAAAAAATACAGCAGCAGATTCACTGGAGTCTCTCTGGAATGCCTCTCCATAAATCTCTTTCTTCTCAAAACTCAAAAACGAGTCCTCAACCCCACCACCATACTCTAACTTTTGGTCCTCAGAATTTGAAAATATGTTCACATCATTGGATATGTTTGAATGAGAATGGGAAGATCTATAATTGGGTTGTTTCTCAATCCTTTCTTCTCTAACATTCTCAGATTTCTCCGCCCAGCCATTTACAATTTCAGCCTTATACTTGAACGGCTGTCTCTGAATGCTCGTTTCATCTCTCGAGGTCTCCTTCGAGGTGTTCTTCTGAGTATACCCATCTATAATTGGGGCGCCATGATCTAATGAGTCAATATCAGTTGAAGCTTTAGATTTTAACGAAGCTGATTGGCTAAATTCCTTCGTACCATAATGACCAGTGTCCTTAAACTTTCCATCATTCTTCATATTGTTGGGTTTCATCCCATCTATCTGTTCATTATGTGACCTAGTACGCTCAGAAAATGATCTGTTCGTCGACTGTTCAGAATATTGTCCACTAGACAATTTTGAATTCGTGTATACTTCATGTCCTCCATTGTTTAAAGTATAAGCATCGGAGTAATTTGATTCAGTGGAGTACTGCCTATTAATCCTGCCTCCACTCGATAGTTCAGCTGCAGCTCTAGCAGCCATACTCGCAAGTTCTGCAGACTCAGCAGCTGCCTGAGCAGCAGAGGTAGCATCCTTGAATTCCATATTCCACCTCTGTCTATCCAGAGAGATGGTATTCCTATCCCCTTGATAATATTGTGCCCTTTCATCACCTGGGAGGGAGGGAGGGAGGGAGAGAGAGAGAGAGAGAGAGATTAGAAGGCATTCCATAAAAGAATCACCAGTCTCTATCCAATTGAATATAGCATACCTGAACGCATTGTTTGGTGCTGGGACGTTGTGTTGATACCAGAAATATTGGTAGAAGGGAGCCTTTCTGGTCCCAGGGAGGTTGTATTATCCACCTGGGTGAAGTTCAATGGTGAACCTTGCATCCTGTAATTACTTTGGGGGACCTGTTCAACATAATCCTTTCTCTCCTCTTGAAAAGTGTTTGGTCCATTCTGATAAATTCGAACCAAGAAACTCGTAAATCACTAATAAGTCTCTAAATAAATATTGGTCCACTTCTAAGATATAAAATGGCAACACAACTATATTTCGAGATTCCTACCAGCAAATCACTGGCTGGTACTGAGTTCTCTTCAAATGATTTATGATCCCATTTAACATTGTGCTCCTCTGCTATTGCACTTAAGATTTTAATTTTGGTCGGTCCATCAGGTGCCACAACAGATAACTTTTCAACCAACTGCAATAAGGAGATAAGATGCTGCTGAATAGAACCCAATAGACACAGGCTTTCCCTAAATGTCAATTTCAAGTGCTAAATAAAATAAATCAACTTCCTGAACATACCATACGGCTTACGCCACAATCTGGACGAACTTCTAGAGCTGCAGTTATGAAATCTTTTCCATATTTGTCTGTGAAATGCTTCCGTACATCTGTAAGTTCAGGTACATCTCCACATCTTAGTGATGCAAAGACTACAGATGCAATAGCCTCCTTCAGGTCAATGGGACAAGTTCTACAAGATAATGAGAGATAAAGATTAAATGCGATACTTCTGCAACAGTCTGAGTCAGTATATCAAGTTTCTTACAAGTACAAACAGGCATTAGATGATGCAGAAAAAAATTATTTTGATAGTAGGCACGAACTGAAATAAGAAGCAGAGTAACTATTCTTAGCTATATGAAGCAAGGTACGCGAAGTACCCGGCATCATGAATAAGGGTAACTTGTCCAATTAACATTTCTGCAATCACCATATTGTCTAAATAACATTGTGAAAATTGGATGACAGAATCGCAACAGCCAAAATTAGACATAGAGTTTCTTTTGTTTGTGTTAAAATAGACCTGCAAGTACTCCCACCCCCAACCCCACCCCGAATAAAGAAAAAGAAACACAGATTGTGTCCGATATACTTCGTCATTTCATTTGTTATTCATGTTTCTGATGACTAGCATAGTCAGTCAGTCAAGAAAAGCCTCTAAGAAGTATGTTAACATAATAGAAGTGAGAAATTTATATTATACTAATAAAACAGAAATATGATCATTCTGAATGAATTTACATACTTCTGAGATTCAATTATAGGTAGACGTGCAACTATGAGTTCACAGTAAATCTCGATAAGATCATAAGCAGACATCATCTTCTCTTCCCTAATCACATGTTCAACCTGAAAATATATAAGATAGACATGAAAAGAAGATCTCATCTAAGAGTAGTGTTGTTATATAAGTCACAACCAAAAGCACAAGAGGAAGTTAAATGATTGAAAATAGTATACGGTGAAGAAAAAGAAAGCACACAAAAAATACACAACTGGTTTTCATCAAGCAAGGATAATATTCAACTTTTGTCTTCAACCAATAAATTCAGATCTAAACCCATAATACTTCTACCATAAAATCAATTGCAACTACCATAGATTTGGCTGCAGGAAATATAATTGCACGAAGCATGAGTTAAAGTTATAACCAATGACATTGCCTAATGACCTTGTTCTGTTACACATCACAAAAAAAATTATATTTTCCTTCACAAAAACTATACTTATTAGCGGAAATTCTGATCCTGCTTACACAAAAAAGTACACTATCAATGACATGCTCTAGCATTTAGATAGATCACCTTACTGTTTCCACAATACCTAAAGTTAACATAAAAGAAAAGGAAAGGCCCAAGATATAATACCATTTGAGGAAATTACTACTAATACTACACACTCCAACTGCCATCACTAATCCAAGGCCAAAGGTGATGATCATGAATTTGACAAAGACAACATTACATTCCCATTCTGATCTGAATGACAAATAAAAATCAGATATTTCAAATTACTGAGAAAGCCAAGCACCACATACTTCTGAAAAAATAAACCTCTGCTACAAGGATCTTAATGGTTTAAGTAACTTGTCTAAATAGACTTTGACAGCATGCAATCATTAATTTACTTTCTTGTTTGTGATTACTTAACTCTAATGGCTGTCATTCCCAGAAATGGTTAGAGCAGCAGCTAATGCATATAAAAGAGTCGTCTGGAGAAGTGACATTCAAATGATGCATAATTCATTTTCATGGATTTTTGGTTCTAGGAACAATGCTTTATACAACACCATATAAGTGCCAACACTAATCAAAAACTCAAGTTTCCTGATGCAGCTTCTGGGCTTGTCCTTTCTAATTAACTTCTTGGCTGCAGTGAGAACATGCTACAACTTTGTAAAGCATGTAATTCCTATATTAAAGTCTAATGATATATTAAACTTATAAAATCAAAGGGAAAGACAAAAGAATATCTGCACTAGTTCTTCCATCCACAGTTCCACCAGAAGTTCTACACTCTGCACCATTATATATAATCCTTCACTAAGGTGTAATGCTTTAATTTTCTAAACTGCTATAGAGAATAGAAGAAGAGGACAAACGCATGTATCTCTTACACCGTGATCTGAAAATTTCATTGGACATAGTAAAGGACACCAAATCAAAAAAGGAATTGTAATAATTTGTGACTTGAGCAATTTATTTTGCACACACGAGGCATAATCACAACTCTAGATCTGCAACAGTTCTCATCCAAAAGCATGAAATGTAGTCAATCAGTTTGTATTAGCAATACTATATGAAGAATTATGCTCTCTCCACGACAGTCCTATTGGATTCTGTGTAAGCTTTATTACAACCAAAAAGTAATTCTCTGAGGGAGTTAATCAAACTTAAGCTTTCCAATATACCACTATTCCCCAAATATACTAGTCTACAACGCATAAGAACAGATAAAATAAACAACAAAATAAATCAGTTGAAATATTCATAGCGCACCTTTATCTCCAAAAGTTAATTCTAAAAGAAAAGGCAATCCATCAATTACAAACTGAATCTTCATCATATCGCAGAGGCAACAACTCCAAAGGGAAGAATAAAAAATACATCAAACCAGTCAAAGCTAGATGATGACAAATCCTAAAAGAGATACTTACTCTGATTCGAGCCGTCTGATCCTGTCCCGATTCTAGTAACTGTGCTATTTCCCTCTTCATCTGCTTCACCTGCACTTCTTTTCTGTTCCTTAACAACTTCAGTCGTGATCCAGCAAGCCTCAGTGACATCTTGCTGCATCAAATCCAATCCAATATTCAACGTTACAACACAGAGAGAGAGAGAGAGAGAGAGAGAGAGAGAGAGAGAGAGAGAGAGAGAGCATATACAACATGATAGCGTATTTGTGCAATTATGAATTATTCAAAGAATTTGAAGATTAACCATTTAGAAGGATTAAAGCTCCGAGAAAGCATGTCCTTGGAATTCCTCAAAAACTTGGATTTCTTCATCTTCAAATATTGTCGAGAAATCTGAATCAACTCAATCGGTTATCTCCTGAGATTTCTCGATTCAAACAGCAATGAATTGAATAGTATGGTTGAATATGATCGCTCAAGAATTCGATTTCCCTTCAATTGGAGAGAAGATGAGACGCAGCAGGAAGAATAAGAATTGGATATGAATGAGCGCAGACTTGCGCGAATTTACTTTTCCGTTGTTTTCAGTTTCTACTTTTTTATTTGGGGGCGGAGAAAAGGTTATTTTAGGAATTTGAGGATTGTTAACTAAAGTTGACTTTTCATATCATATGACCAAATTGCCCCTTGTATTTTCATTTCACACATTACATATACATTGCCGGAAGAAAATGCAAGGATTATTATATTCAATAATTTAATGAAGTGAATGAATAAATACAACATTTTGAGGCAACAATTTCACTATTAAAAAGAACTTTATTTTACTAATGAATATCCATGAGACGAGTTTATGATAGTGATCTCAAATATTTGTACTTTTCTAAAATAGTCATAGTATTTCTGTTGGCTCCATTGCCTACTAAAAACAATGGATGTCATTTTCTATAAAAATAAATAAAATTGACGAGTTGTGTTTTATTTCAAGTTTTATATTCCTTCGTTTTCAAGATGAATATCATTCTGAAGTTATATTTGTTCAGATGAATTGTTATTTTAGGCTTGTATACAATTTTATTCCCAAATAATCTCTCAGCCAAAATTTAGGGATGTAATATGATACTTTTTATAAAATTTGATTCCTTTTCCAATCTTAATTCCTAAAATCCTTGCTTAGCTAAGGATATAGTACTTATCCAATTTTTTATGTTCATTAAATATGACAATAAATATCTTCATGTAAACGCAAATGCTCCTGTGCACCAGGTGCACGAATTTGGATTGGTGCAACTGGGGCGACCCGACCCGTCCGACCCGAATCCACGCACCTAGGTTTGTCTCTTTTTTTTTTTCCGCTTCAGGCTGTTACCTTTATGTTGTAAGGATGTTGTGACTTTTACGTTATATAAGTGTGACATTTATATATAAATGTTATGACCTTTATATTTAGTAATTTAGGAAAAAATGAAGATTTTCAGGTTTTCTCGCTTTAGGTTGAGACCTTTATGTTGTATTATGCACAATTCTTGTGACTTTTATGTACAAATATTATGACTTTTATGATCCATAACATTGAAAAAAATGAAATTTTTCAAAATTCAGTGCATTTTTATGATGAATATAGGTGCAGCTAATATTACATAAAGGTAAATATGTACAAATTTTGTTAAAATTCTTTTTTTTTCTAAGTTCGAGTATATAAAGGTCATTACATTTATACATAAAGGTCACACGTATATAACATAAAGGTAGTAGCCTGAAGCGAAAAAATAAAATTCAAAATATAAGAAGAAAAAAATGTGCGGATCCGGATCAACCTGGACCCGCGACCCTAATTGTATGTGCACCAATTGCACAGGAGACTAACTCTCATGTAAATATTTCAAACAAAGTCATTTTCTTATTGGAAGTATTAATAATTTGATGAGTAGGACTTATGTGCCCCGGGGGCACGGATCCAGGATCCGTGCCCCCAACCCGACCCACTGACCCGCCCCTATTAATTAAAAAAAATAAATTCTTCTTCTTCTTCATCCTCCTCTTCTTCTTCACGCAGCTTTTTTTTTTTTTCTTCCTCCTCCTCCTCTTCCTCTTCCTCTTCACGCAACTTTTTTTTTTTTTCTTCCTCTTCCTCTTCTTCTTCCTCCTCCTCTTCCTCTTCCTCTTCTTCTTCACGCAGCTTTTTTTTTTTTCTTCCTCTTCCTCCTCCTCTTCCTCCTCCTCTTCTTCTTCTTCTTCTTCTTCTTCTTCTTCTTCTTCATGGGTGTTGTGGGCTGCGGTTTTGGGCGAGTTGGGTGTGTTGGTGGGTCTGTAGTGCTCGCCGACGACCTGCTCGTCTCCGGCAGTTGTGTTTCTTGAGATCGAATCACTGTATTGTGATTTTTTCTCAGTCGATAACACAAAGTGGAGTGATTTGCTGCAGAAGCACAACTTCCCTGATTCTCTGAAAAGTTTGAGTTTAAGAGGTAGTGAGTTGGATTGGGAAGAGATAACAAGAATGACAAGTTATCTGCCTCATCTTCAAGAGCTATATCTATATGCTTACTGCACAAGAGGAGTCAAGTGGGAAACAATTGAAGGAGGGTTCCTCAAACTAAAATCTCTACAAATTGGCTCAACTGATTTGGAATGTTGGATCTCTGAGAGTGACCATTTTCCAGTCCTTGAACACATTTATCTTTTTGGGTTACGTAAGTTGGAGAAAATCCCATGTGATCTTCGAAATATACCAACACTCAAATTGATTGACATTGTTGATTGCAGCCATTCTGCAATATTGTCTGCAAAGGAAATGATTGAGAAACAAGAAGAGCTTGGGAATGAAGATATTATATATACATATCCACTTAATCTTAAGATCAGACATTTAACACCTAAAAAGTATATATATAACACCTATAGAGTATATATTAAACATATCAGACATATAATATGAAAATATTCTAATGGTATTACAAATATACTATATAGGTGATATAAGATCACATGCATCTATAAGATATAATAAACACAATTCTTCCTTCAAGTTATGAAAATATTTTAAAGGTATTACAAAGATACTCTATAAGTGATATAAAATTACATGCATCTATGATATATAATAAACACAATTCCTTCAGGTATTATGAAAATATTATAACACCTAAAGAACATACATATAACACTTATAGAGTATATATATGACACCTATCATTCAATCACATAATATGGAATCTTCTTTATATGTGATACCTCAAGAACATACATATAATACATAAAGAGTATATATATAACTCATATAGAGTATACACATAACATCTATCACTGAATCACATAATATGAAATCTTCTATATATGTAATACCTCAAGAACATAGATGTAACACCTAAGGAGTATATATATAACACCTATAGAGTATAACTATAACACCTATCACTGAATCATATAATAAAACTTTAACATCTACAAAGTACATATATAACACCTATAGTGTACATATATAACACCTATCACTGAATCACATAGTGTGAAATCTGGTGTGCGTGGGCGCACATCAGATCAGGTGGGGGTGCGCGTGGGGGCGCGTGGGCGCGCCTGGGTGCGGCCCACGCGCCGGGTCGGGTCAGGGGCACGGATCTAGGATCCGTGCCACAGGTGCATATAAGTTTTGTTCTAATTTGATTGAAACTCTCAATTCAATACACTTTATCATAAAAATATATCTGTCAATTGATGAATAGTTCTAATGTTATTTTGATCTTCTAGTTATCATTTAGGTAAGGATAAAATATGATAAAAAAATATAGAAGAAAATGACCTCATATATATAGATACATCTATACATAATGTACTGTTTTCTTAAAATATGTGAAATAAAAATGATATCTTAAAAATGCCAAGAAATTACTTGGCATGTGACATGGTAAACCAAAATTGTTAACAAGGGTTGCGTAATAAAGAGGCAAAGTGCAAGTTCCCATGTCCATGTGGAATCTCCTTTGATTTTTCCCATTAATATGTAATGTTGTTCATCAACTTTTGTGACAAGAACCTTCCTACATACAAGTTTTATATATTAAATTTAACTTTCTTGTAATCTTCAAAACACTTCTAAAAAGGACAAAGATTCAACACAAAGTTTCCAAACTTTTTTTTTTTTTTTGGTTTAAATATTCTGTTTAATTTCGGAGATATTAGATTATCTGAAATTTTACTGAGAAGTAGTCAGGGTAGGTCTAACATTTTGGAAACTCAAAATCAGAGAAATTAGTTATTTGATGAAAAATCGAGTATTTTTATTTAAACGATGAATATAACTAAAAATTTGAAAATAAGAAGAAAAAGATTTATTTCGTTTAAAAAATTGTGTGCATAGATTAAGTTCCAATATGTTTTTTTATCTGTTTAGAATGTTAGGAAAATGCAACACGAACAAATATAAAAGTTTCAGTTTATTATTGAAAATAAATTTTGAAACATTTTGAGAAGTAAAATCATCAAATAAAAATTGGAAGATGCAAACATAATAATTTGAAAATATAATCACAATTAGTTTGAATGTGTTGTTTCTATGATTTAATAACATGCAATATTACTCTTTATTTATTTTTAATTTTTTTCCTCTTGAATGCAACTTGAATTTGGAAAAGTTATTTAAATCAATCAATTAATCACATACATGACATATATTTTGATATTTAATGACAAAATATTGATTTTAACATGTTTAGTATCCAATTGTAAATTAACCTATTTCAGAATAATTGTTATATAAAATTGGGTTAAGAAATTATTGTTAATATTATGTATCGAGCCTATTATATATGTGTGTATTTATTAGATGGAAATTTGAGACCTATTAAAAAATGAGACTCTAAATGACATTCTCACCCACTACAATAATACTTCACGACAATGTCACTAAAAGCAAAAATTTTGTCATTAGCATGTGTTAGTGACGGATTTGTGATCAAAAAATACCGTCAAAAGAGTTTTGTTACTAAATTTTAGTGATGGAATAAAATTCCATCATTGTACTTGTAACAGAAATTCCGTCTAATTATGTAACCTAATTTAGAGATGAACTGTAATAAATAAATAATAATACTATAATTTATGCAACTATAACATAAAGCCAACGTCATTTTCTTAATATTTTCTTATTTCAATTTATTTTACATTTTGTTTGACAAATCTATATAATGACAGCTGATGTGGACATTATTTAGTTCAATATGTCAACTAGTTTCAGACACAAAATCAGTGGTGGATTTAATTGTAAAAGATAATGAAGTTCATGTTTTAATATATCTGATTAGAAAAGCTCACATTTAAATTGCAATTTCTTAAAAATTGATGCTTTATTTGGCAATTAACTATATCTTGTTTTATTTGGGTGTGGTAGTTCAAATCATCTATCACACATTTTATATTTTATCTTGTATTTCATTTCAATGAACCCATGTTGCATGTTCATCAATAATTTCATTTATTACACATGACATGTATTAATTAATTTTTTAAAAATAAAATATGTATAGGACATAATAAAATATCTCTTATGATATTTATAAGGATAAAATATCTCATAATTAGTTCATTATGATTTAAGTTTAGAAAAGAAGTAATGAGGAACATCAAGGGCCAAAATGTAAATTAATACAAGTAATGATTATTAACAAAGACCTAGCTATGTTAAATCAAAAGCATATGTCATTGTCATGAGTCTTATGTGGCCCATGAAATGACGTTTAACGTGGGATATATATATAAATGTCAATGTCAATATATTATTAATATATCCGAAATCCCTCTTCAAAAATAATTTTAATAAAGTTGCAAAGTTTGAAAATAATAATTAGGACAAAGAAGAAAGATCTGTAGAAAGTGAAGATTGTCCAAACATAACTGTCTTCTACCTTGATTTCATCAATATCTGCTTCACATCAACTAAATTAACGATTATATAAATTCATCATATATACAGTTGGGAAAAAGATAAAAATAGTCTATTGTTGGCCCCAACTTCTAGTCTTCTAGTTTAAAAGCTTGTTAATTTCACTTAGATTTAAGTTTTTGAGATACTTCAAAATTTTAAAATAAAGATTGATTTTTGTAGTAATGAGATTTTATCTATAAATTTTTAACATAAGACAATATTTGAAAAAAAAAAATTGTTCATATAAATTGACGTGTTTTGAATTAGGAATGACAATGGATATGATATTTGTATATTTAAATATACCCGAATCAATGCTAAAACGTTCACGGTGGGCAGTACTTAGTATGTCTATTGCTAACGTGTGATGATCTCATTCATTGATTATATGTAAAGTGAATCTTACGGGTGGGTAGAGATGCAGGACTTCCAGAATCATGTAAAAACAGTTAAATTATAGTACCCATTCTGAACCTTAGTTATTAATAAGAAGTTCATTAATAGTGCTATATATTTATAATGGTTGTTTAAAAAGACAATGCACTTCACTTCTTCAATAATGACTCATTAGAAGCTAACTCTATTTTACAGTCCAAAAATGAGTTGTCATGGGCCATAAGTTCAGCCCACAAATTGTCCCAAGTTTCATTCTCTTTTTACAATAATGGACTCAAAACACATAGGTCCAAGATGTCATTATGGGCTTAAATGTTGCTTTTAATCCACCAAAAGACCCACCACTTCTGTGACTTTGATCAAGATTTCAGATTTTCGTCTCTCGTCTATTAATTGTGATGAAACAATTATTGTAATCGATCATGAATTATAAGGAACTAATTCCATACATAATAGCTTATTCCTTCAAAATGTGTAGGTAGTCTCCTCAAACACCTTAAGAAGTGGATTAACTGTCATAAAACAACATTTAGTCAAATACTAATTTTAACCACTTTTGGATATTTGCAAAAATAAGAAGATTCTATATATATATATATATATATATATATATATATATATATATATATATGCGCGCGCGCAATTCCAACGACCGATTTGTATTTAATTTTTTTTGTTTTACTGATGTGTCTTTGGGTTGCTACTAATATGGATATTAAAATACTCACCACCTCTACAATTGTAGCAAAAATCATCACATTTATTTAAACTATTATTTTGACAAGAACTTCGAAAATAATTGTAACAATAATATGATACTTATATAAAAATGTGAAATTTTTGTCACCTATGTTTAAATTTGTTCATACCAATATGGAGTCTGAATCTCTTATTACATTTGGTGTTACATCTCGTATTATATTATATTTAATACACGCCACATATTAACTAATGATGTCATTGAATACACGTGACATATGTTGATTGATTTGGAATAAAAGATGTAACACCAAGTGTAATAAAACATCTCACTCCACCAATATGTACGGTTTGTAGTATAATGTTAGTTGCCAAAATGACACTAATTGGTCCAAAGGGAAGTTTTGGCTTGTCCATGAATATTAATGGAGTCAGGTATATTAGAGAATATATATATTTGATTGAAATTTAAATTAATTTTATTATTATTAAAATATTTATGTTGACTTTTATCTTCAAATAATTCGAATCAGACTGTCTAACATAAAGTCTTACATGAGAAGGATTTTTTTATAGTGATCTTATGAAACTTTGAATCAATTGATCTACCTTACTGATCCGTATGAACTTCGTAGCTTACATAAAATTTGGTTCTTTTGCTAACCTCATCCTCGAGTCTTTGACTGTAAGAGTGTTTATGTATGTTATTCCATATGTTTCCATCATATGTTTCTTGTTTGTTAACCCGTTTGGAGATGATTCGAGGATGAATCATTCTAAAGATAGGAAGAATGATAGAGATAATATATCAAACATTAGGTATATTTGATTGAGATTTATACATATTTTATTGTTATTAATATTTTATGTTGATTTTATATTTATCTTTTATGATTCTAGGTTTATATTAATGTAAATAACAATTATCTTTATTATTTAAGGAGTTGATTGGTTTAAATACTCATTCAAACATGTTTCTTTTTAAATTTCATTTAGTAGTGTAAATAGTCATTCATTAAAAAAATTGATTTCTTGTGAGACCGTCTCCCATGTTATGGGATTCAATTAGTATACCTTTTAAAGTTATAAGCAAGTATTTTCACCTATAAGTATGTGTTTAGTAAATATGTTTTTACAGTATAAGTCTTTTTCTACTATATCTGTTAGTGCTATGGTTACACTTGAGTTTTGGTGCTCATTAAATAAAGAATTGTACCATGAATCTCGTAGTTTAATTGATATCCCCACTAAAGATACAAAATAAATGATCAGAGTTCAAATCTAAATCACTCAAAATATTCTTGTTTCCCTTTTCTCATTGCCTAATTCATTAAATAAAAATTATTCAATAGAGAATTTTAGTCATCGATCTCAATAGATTTAAGGATTTAAAAGGCATATACTCTCTGATTTGTCTTTTCCTTTTGTTTCTATACCTTCTTCATGACGTAGATAATCTTTTTCTTTCTTTCTTTATTACTTTGAAGATTATATATAGTTGAATTTGCATTTGTACAAAAAGGCCTGCATATTAATTAAATTCAAATTTCTTCAGGAGAGAGAGAGAGAGAGAGAGAGAGAGAGAGAGAGAGAGAGAGAGAGAGAGAAATTTTAAAAAAAGCAACAAGTTGGCATGGCGATTTGTTGCATATGCAATCGAGGATACTCGTGCGGTTGGTCATCTTTACTGTAAAGATGAATTATTTCTCAACCCTTTAATCTGTCATTATTTTAATAATAATAATAATAATAATAATAATAATAATAATAATAATAATAATAATAATAATAATAATAAATAACAATAACAACAACTATTATTATATATAATATATGTATTATAATAATAATAAAACTCACCATCCCTAAAGTCCCCCTCGTGCCATGGATTAAGTTGACCACATAAACAAAATAAATATTGAAAATAAAAACAACAGAGAAAGGAATAATGCTAGTAGACAATTAGACATGATTTGAGGCGACTGATGACCATAATCCATTGGAAGATGATGTCTGATTAATGCCACTAATTTATATTTTAGCCGTAATTTAAAATAATAAAAAACTCATACAAGACAGTTTCAAAGATATTATAATTCCGTAAATGAAGCTTTGTTTATTATCCAATTGAACTCATTTCAAAATTTCACATGTAATTTTGGGTTATGAATTATAAATCTAGCTATCTCAAGTAATTTAATTGATGAAATGATCTCATAACTTTATCTCTGCACAATTTTGATGCAGTATTTTAGCTTTTGTACATCATTTCATTTAGTGGCAGAAGAACTTTTGCCAGTTTTGAATAATTATCCAATCAATTATTGAACTCATATATGTTAGGATGTTTAGTGTGGAATCAAAGCTATATCAGTTAGATGTGAGAAGTTAATGAGTTTATAAGCATGAAAATATCTCTATTGGTACTATTTAATTAGACTAGCTAGTACTAAAGATGTATTATAAGAGATATGTGTGTGTAATTTTATTATACTATTCTTTATTTAGAGAATGCACAAAGAAAATATTTTGACAAAACTAGTCACATATTTTATTATCACAATAGATAGGTTTAATACATATGCACTAGAATGTTTTGGAACTTCGAATCAACATGTCTAATAAAAGAATGACTGCCTTTTTTATCCAAGCTAGTGTTACAAATTCAATTTTGTAGGACATTATCAATTTACAGCTACTTGTGAAAATGAGTTGGAACTATATGTAATGATCGGATTTCGTCGTATATCAAAATTATATTCATGGTACGTTCTAGAACTGATATTTAATTATACAACATAAAAAATACAAAGTAAACAATTAAGGTGCATATATAATTGTGCATGAAATGGATGGTGTATGATTAGATATGAAGGAGTATATAATGAGATATATGAAGATCAAAAGAGAAGAAATTAATGATGAGTCCCATAATATAATTCCACGCAAAGGAAAGGATATTGAAAAGGCAATTAAACTAGCTATTTTGGGTCAGAATCCTCTCTGTATTTCATAACTCCAACTTAAACAAAACCCTAAAATATTTTGTGGATATCTCATTTGATGGGGACTGATTAGCTGCAACTTGGGATCAATCACATATATTTTGCAGCTCGATTCCACTATTAAATATATCATTACTATATCAAATACTTTAATATATGCTTAATAAATATAATGAGGGTCACTTGTATATTGTATATCATGGTGATAAATATATGCTTCTTCCATCCTAAAAGAAAATCATTATATTTACAAAAAGTGTTTCATAAGCTTAATAAGATTTCTATAATGCACATTGAAATAAAAAAGCTTAAATTAGTGGAATGTAATGAATATATCTGGAGAAATGCTTAAATCAATGGAACGTAATGAATATATCAAGCCTCAAAATAAAAGTACTTTTGTAGATTTTTAGGCGATATTTCAGGTCTTGAATTGATAATTTATATCTTTAATTAAGTCCTAAATTTATCTTTCCGAGTCTTGAATCAATATACAAAATCTTATTTTTTAAAATCTGAAATCCCTATAAGTTGTATATAATGCTACTTTAAGAGATGAAACATTATTTATTTAAAAGTGAGTCATATGTGAAATCGTCTTATGAATCTAATGTATTAGACGAGCTAATTCGCAATCCACATTTTACCGTGAATTCTTATCGTGAATACTAAAGATTGGTCTCATGATAACTATCTATACGACCGTGTAATTATTTAAAGAGGGATGAGATGGGTGTGATGTGGGGTTGTGGCTTTTAGTGCGAAGATCACGGTGCATAGATCATACAAGGAAATTGAGTTAGTATATATATAGTGGAGCTTACAGCTTGCGACTTATTAAACCGAGGTGTTGCATGTTCTTAAGCTAGAACACTTGGTTGCATTAATTGAGATCATAACTTTTTGCACATTTTTTAAGTTTTCAACTAAGTTGTTGGAAGATAAGTGTGTGTGTGTATTATAATATGATTGCTCGTGGGACTCCATGATTGGACCTCATGCCACACATGGATGTGAATTTGCTGGATTTTTTTTCTCCATTATACCTCTACTTTCTTCTAAATAAACCAATCAACTGTTTTGGACCTTTCCTTTTACTATATACTACTACTATATGTTTGTATAATGGGAAAACCTACAAATATAGTTAGTTTGGAAAAAAACTAGTCAAAAGTTAAAAGGATATTTTATTATAATATTTATAGTTAATTATATCATTTTTTATTGATCTTATAATTGGTTGAGGAGGAAATGTTAAAACACCCCTGACGGGTAGTCTTTAATATGTCCATCGCTGACGTGTAATGATCTTATCCTTTTATTATATGGAGAGTGAAATTAATTAATATACTTGATATTTAACACGTCAGAGGTGGGCACAAATTGATGTGTTCACGGTAGGTAGGATAACAAGACTGTTGGTTAAGGAGTAAATGAAGCTATATATTTTTATTGATACGAGATATATTAATTTGTACGACTTGAATTTGAATGTTATATGTTGATGTAGGTTATACGGGATAAGAATGATATAAATGTATAAAAATATATATCTATGCTAAAAAATTGAATTTTAAGTTATGTTTAGAAGATATTTGGTTAATTTGTTATGAAAAAGAAAGAGAGGAAAAAAGAGAGGGTATGTTGTTGTTCAATAAGTGGGCAATAACGGCCGGAAACAATAAAAAATACATGATTTAGTCCAAATGGACTTGTTTAGGTAGGATGATATCATGAAACATTAAAAAAATGGATTCTAATCTTAATAAATACTTGTGAGTTATCTTTTTGACAGTTATATGAAATGTAAATAATAGAGTGCTGAATTATTTCATGAATTGTGAGTGGGGAGAAACAAATTATCATTCTTAAGATTGCACTTTTTAGTTCCATTTATTGGTTATAGATTTAAGTATTTGGGATTCAACTACACAAAAGTCTAGTGACATGGGGTTGAGTGTTGATATGAAATACACCATACACTTAATCGTACAACTCATAACTATAATTCTTTGATATTAATGGGAATTTTTTATACAACTCCACCATTATCACCACAGCCCAATCTACAACTACGTACAATTTTACGTATTTTTAGAAGATTTAATAAATTGATCTACCTAAAAACTATTAAAATCTCAAAATACATCTAAAATATCATACAATTATTGAGTCAGAAATTATTTTTAGTATTTGATGGTTAGAAAATGTTGGTTCGGAGTGACATAGAGGTTCATAGGGGTGAATGTATCTCTAAGGTCATGTTTACTTCATGGGTTTAGGCTGGTTTAGGATTAAAATTCAGCCTAAACCCATGTTTACTTTGATGGTCTGCGGCCCGGGTTTGTAAGTTATGCAATGGATTGGGCTAGATAAAACAATGGATTGGGCTCTCTTAATTAAACCCACCAAATTTGGTGGGTTTAACCCAAACCCAACAGTAGCTTATGTGAAATGACTAAAAAGTCCTTACTGTGCATAATATTACTACTGTTCTACCCTTATATTTCATGGAAATAACAAATTTGCCATTTTTACCCAAATCCTAACCCTCAAGCCACCATCGTTGATTGAGCAACAGTTCGAACCGCGGCATCCGGAGATTGAGTTGGCATCGGCGGCGGTCCGACGATTCTGACGTGAGACGGCGGCGCCTCCGGGAGGAAACCCGTCTCCTCCTTCTATTCCAGGTAAGACCTGAGATTTCTCGAAATTGGTTTTGATAAACATGGAACTCCGATTAATGTCTTCTGGAGGCTCCATCTTCTTCGCATTTCTCTCTCAAATTCGGTGTCCCATCGCGTACCCTGCCTCTCTCTTCTCCTCTCTCTAATTGATCTTTTCTGTAATCGTGGAATCCTCACCTAGCTGCCTTTTCAGATCATTGTTACACTTTTACTGTGAGAGAAAATAATGGCTCTGTCTATGATCTGGTTGTAGATTCCTATGATGGGTTGGCTTATTTTCCTTCAAATTTCACAAGGGCTGCAAAGAGGGGTCTTGTGGTGTCATTGAGGCTCATGTGTGGCTGCTCAAGTGGACTGTGGAATTATCTGATGAGTTATGTGATGCAAGATGGAGATAATGTGGAGTCTTTAGCTAGCAGGTTTGGGGTTAGTATGGATAGTATTGAGACTGTGAATGGAATTTCTGATCCTGACAATGTTACCATTGGGGCTCTCTACTATATACCATTGAATTCGGGTATGGTTTCGAATTTTATTCTTCTTGCTGTTTGGATAGAAGTGAATTTTGTGTGGTTGTATGTTGTAATGATCTTTTTGGTGATGATTTCAGTGTTAGTGGCACTTGGTGTGGTTGATCTTCTTACTGAATTGTTCTCTGCAACTTGTTTCCTGATCTTCTTGAAGTTCATAAGATTAGAAAACAATGGAATGACTTTATGAGGTTAATGTAGATATTGTGTTGTTTTGTTTATAGTTGGCTAGTTGCTGAGAATGTAGTGTTCAGAAGTTTACAACATGATTGTAATAAGTTTGAATATTTGATTTCTACATATGAACTTGGTTATCGAAATGGTTTAACGAGCCATTATTTTTCTACAACCAGTGCATTATTTTCGATTCGAGTTCAGAGTAGGTATTGATACAAATTTGAAGCTTCGATTTTGGTCTCTACGAAATTGGTAAAAAAAAACAACATTTGAGAAGCATTCATGTCTTTTTGGTGTACTTGATTTCAAAATGTTAGAAATATTACCCGATGTGTGTCGATTTTAGGTAATGCCGGGATGAGGCTTCACTAGTTGGGTGGAAAAATGGCCATGAGAAACCCGTAAGCTCAGTTGAAGAAGAAGCCAAATGCTTCATTGTAGTTTCATTCTCAAATTAGGGATGAAATTTTCATTTCAATTTTCTATTTAATTTAACAAACTCATATAATACATTTTCAATTTAATATAGAATGAGGGCAAAAAAGTATTTTGACACTTTTAATCCATTATAACCTATATACCAAACAACATTTTTTAAACAAACCAACTTTACCAAAACTACAAACATTCATACCAAACAAAAATTATTACTAAACCCACAACATAACCTGCATACCAAACACTCAAGTTAACTTTTTTTAATCCTAATCGAACAGTGCAATCCCACTTTTTTAAACCACACTAAACAATCCCGACCACCAAAGTGAACGGCCCCTAAAGACTGTTCAATCTTTGAACTATCTCACTGCATATATATGCTGCAGCAAGCAACTTGTGGTTGCAGCATTGTCGGTAGCTTTTGCGTGCAACAGTAATTGCAATACGTATAGATGAATGAGTGACACTTGTATGTCCCAAAGACATGGTGCCCCCAAATACATATGTATATTCTGATATACATATGATACCTGTAGAGTATATTTATAACACCAAAAAATATAACACGTATAGAGTATATATATAACACCTGAAGAGCATGTATATAACATCTAGATCCGTGTCCCTATGTGCCCCAGGGATATATAAGTTTTTGCTTAGATGAATAGTGTTATGTAATTAAATATGATGTTTTCCCAAAGATTTTACGTAAATAAGAGTTTATAGTGGTTTAAGAGTTGAGTAAATCAACTACTTTTCAAGGAGGAATTTTATTAAGGTTTGATTTACTTAAATGCTAGAATCCAACAAACACAAAACCCAACTTCCGCAGAAGTTGTTATATATTAGACAAAAACTGTATAGTTATTCAGTAATACGAAAAAAATATAATTTTTTTTTATAATTTTAATTAATCATTTTCGACAAATATTTACTTTGATACTTTAGCAACGAAATTATGTCGTTAAATCCATCGATAAACCTAATTTATCGACAAAAACTTTTCTGTCATTAATATCGTCAGAAATTCCTTCGGTATTTTATCTTAAAAAATTGATTGCCCTCTGAAATTTGTATGTAAATCACTACATTTCTTTTTTTTTTTTTTTTAGTTTTTGGAGAAAAAAAGTCACAAGTGTTTGATATGTCATAGATAGTGTATATTCAATTCTAATATTTCATAACATTTAAGAAATTTTGACAATGCATTTTTGTATAAATTTATTTACTAAATTCTAACAACAATATAAGATGGTTGTGTTGTCCATTAAGGGATGCAGTCAATGAAGGGTAGAAATTTCCATTTCCGATTCACTTGAACAGCTATAACATATATATATATGGTGGAGAGTGACTGGGCCCTTAATGAATTTGTAGAAGGTAACTTTATGATCTTGTGAAGACGAATTTTCTGTATAAAGGATTTGAGGCTGAAGTGACTTGAGAGAGAGAGAGAGGTATTTCTACCGACCTCTATGGAAGTGATGATTGAGGGAGAAAATCGCAAATTTATGGCACTAACTTTCGCTCGTTTATCATTTGGTAAATTATTTTTTCAGGTATTGAAATTGAAATTATATCTTTTAAAAATTGGTGAATTCAAAACAAGTTAATAAGTGCAAATCGATGAATTTTTGGCTCATTGGCACGAGAAAGTCATGTGCTTAACCCAGTTAGCTAATTTCGTCACGTGTCTATCCCAGTTAACCCGAAATTCATCGATTTGGGTTGATTTATCTTAAATTTGTTCATTTTTTAAAAATACAATCTCAATTTTAAAGTTTGAAAAGATAAATGTCCCTAAATGATAAAATGGTTAAAGTTATGGTTCACAATTTGCAATTCCCTTTTTTGAAGAGTTAGAAAATGAAGAGAAATATATACAATGAGGGTAAACTGGAAATGTGAGTAGATTAAGGGTTAGGAGCACCTTTTACCCATTTTCATATAAAATAAAACTTTTATACCCACCAATATAATCTACTATCTCCATATACCTACAATTATAACTTATTATCTCCATATACCCACTTTCAACTATTCCTTTTGACCTTTCACAAAATCCAAAATTTTACTAACTTCCAAAATTATATTTGATACCAAAATTTATATCTTCCAATCCTTTTGATTTATCATACAAAATCCATATATAAATATGATTAACAATCAGGCCCAACATGCTTCCGTAAAATAAATAAATCCGTTGGAGATCATACCTTTCTTCGACCAGAACAGCACCGGGTGAGGTGGGTCACAACTCCACCAGCTAGAAAATTACTGCCCCCAGACCCTTTTACGAACAGCTCCTCACTGTTCAACTTCACCCTTAGGGAAGTTGGCCTGCAAGTTATCCAGCTCCTTCAGCAACTGCCCAGCACAACCTTGGTTCGTTTCCTACACCAGGTGTACAAGGATTCCTTCCAACAGATAAATAAATAGAACGGAGACACGTTGAAGCAAAAGCCTCTCTTTTATTAAGAACTAATAAATATTTATTACATTATCTATAAACTCCTTTTGGGAGGAGAATATAGAATTAGCCTCTCATTGAGATGGCTATCACTCGTAGATACATAAACTAAAAACTAAACTCAGAAAACTTAAACTATTACAGAGAAGATTTTATTTTGAAGAAAACTATGGAGAATGGTTGATGTCCTTAGCTTCCTTCTGCTTGATCTATTTATAGATGGAAATCCGGACTTGAAATTCGGATTTCAAACTTGCTTAAGCCAGCTGTCCACCTTTTGTGAGTGGATCAACCACTGAGTCCGTGATTGCCAGCTTTTCCTTTCTCGTGACTCACCCCATGTGAGATTGTCGGGGAATCTACTTTTTCTTTCCCGTGACTTTCTCGCATGTGATTTTAGTGGGGCGTGACTCAGCCCATCTTACTCTGTCGGGGAATCTTTGAAGTTTGGCCTTCGTGGACCCCTCGGATAGCTTTTCTTTTGAGCAGGCTCTTTGTCATTTTCTGCTCTTTTTTCTCGTCTGTCGGGTTTGGATCGAAACCCTTTTCCAAACTCGGGTTGTTTCTGCTCCGGGCATGCTTGGCAAATATGATCTTTCCATCTGCCAATATGTGCCATGTTGCAGAACTTCCGGTAAGTCTCTTTGCTTGCCGGTATCTTGTTTTCCCAAAGGATTCTTCTCTTAGTTTCAAAGAGATCCTCTGCAAAGCTTGTAGTAGTTCCTGTCATGGAATTCAGCATAAAAGATCCATTTGCTGAATTGTGAAAGAACTTGAAGTGGTATTTGACTTTGTCCATCTCAGTTAGACAAACCCAAAGACCCCATGCTCGTCTAGTAGAAGCGTCATCTTCTGAGAACGATCCTACTAAGATTGGAGTATCTTCTGGATTCACCGCCTTGACATTTTTCAAACCGTTTCCATCTGGTCTCCTAAGCTTGATGAAGTGAAAGGCTTCATGGAAACCCTTCTTAGCTGGTTCTGGAGCTGCACTGAAAAAATATAACTCCAGAATATCTCCTCTGGCCAAATATTGATTATTGACCCAAGTCTCGTGTACCGCCGTTCCTATCCATTTCGGTAATTTCGAAATTTCTGGGAAATTTGGTGAAACAGTATAAACTGAAGCAAGAGCTCCAAAATTATACCATTCTTGTACATCATTTGGATGACTTCCTGGTCTCATCCAAACTCTAGGATATTTTCCAGAGGCATCGATAATCGTCCTCTCTGGGTGAATACCCTGTCTCGTGATGAGTTTCTCCCATTGCTTCTGGTAATCCTGCATAGGTGAAGAAACAAAAATCTCGTTAGTTTGAACCTTATTTTTGCCAGTTTGTGGCCTTAGGTTCAACTCTCCCTCTTTTACCCCAGAGGTGCTGGGTTGATTTGAAGACTCGGGTTTTGACACCGGAGCTTCAACATTTGTCCCAGTTGGTGCATCCTCAAGGAATGCATCACCTGAAGAACGCTCGGTTATGGTATTTGAATCCATAACAATCGGGTTAGAGACCCGTTCTCTTGTTTCCCTCTTTTGCACCGTTGGAGATGCAGCCTGAAGGATAGGTCCTTGTAGCACATTGAACAATTGTCCATGTGCGTACTGGCATGCTCGTATTAGACCAGAGACGGATCTCTAATCAGCCTGTTAAAGTCGCTGGGCAACTTCTGCATTGATACCATTTATGCCAGGACCCCCCACGTCGCCTTGCAACCACGAGGGCGACGCCACAAATGATACCTATCAGCTGGCTAACCCATCACCAGCCAAAGGATAATGCGTTGACAGTAGTTGCTCGAAAGGCTACTGTACCCTTTCAAGGCTAATTCAGGGTCGACCCCTACGGAGAGTCACGCTTCGCGTCAGGTCGCGCGCGAGAGGCTCAGGGTTCTTTATAGGCTCTGATACCATTTTACAAGGATCTTTTTCCGAGGCCGATACGTGGCGTTGTTACACCTATCAAGTCTGTCTTGACCTGTAAACAGATCAAACGTACGACTAGCAAGGTTTCCAGCCGATATACCGGTTTTCGGATTGTATTTAAATCATAGGGATTAGATATATGGAAATTCTTGGAAAATATATGTATTTTGGAACTAGCAAAATTAGGTTTGTAAATATCACTTCTTAAAGATATATTTTAATTGCAAAAGTGGGTCATAGGGATTTTTATATTATTTGACCAAAAATTTGGGTATTTGGAGACATTAACTTATATTTTTGGGTAGATTGAGATAATTAACTATATCCATGGGTATAATAGTATAAAGTTAAAACAATTTGGGTATTTTAAGTGATTAACCCGTAGATTAATATAGGCCAGACACGGCTAGGTGTAAGCCTGGTAATATTTACGGGCCTTTTACAAAGCCCGAGACTGACCTATATTCTTTTATATGATTTTAATAATTCTTGACCTGACTCGTTTCAAGAATAATTTTTGTCACGAAATTGATATAGAGATAGAGATTTTTTTTTTTAACTTTTGACTATTTTGAATATTCTCGTGTAGCATATTAAGTGCTTTCAGATGAATTATTCATGACATTTAAAAATCATGAAAATCCTTTTTTTGTTTTTTTTGTCTGGCATAATTTATAGTATAGCTTTTGCATGTATTAAATTTAACACGAAAACACCAAAAATTAAGAGTTCAATTGTACGCAAAAATATTGACATAGGGTTACACGAAAATGTGTTGAAGGGCTACACGAAAATGTTGTGTAGGGTTACACGAAAATGTGAAGTTTTAAATATTTAATTATTTGAATTATGTGAACAATAAGTTTTAAATATGTGCTTATTCAAATGCATTGTATTGTTCGAATAAGCATTGTATTATTCAATTAAGCATGCATTGTGCATTGTTCGAATAAGTGCATTTTAATTTTAAATATGTGCTTATTCGAATTTTATATGCATTGTTCGAATAATTTGAATAACCCTATTTTTTTAGGGTTATTCGAAATTATCACCCTTATTTTCGAACAACCTTAAAAAAATAGGGTTACGAATAACCCTATTTTTTTAGGGTTATTCGAAAATTATCACTCTTATTTTCGAATAACCCTAAAAAAATAGGGTTATTCGAAAATTATATGTAATTTTCGAATAAGAGCAATTTTCATGTAACCCTACAAGAACATTTTCGTGTAACCCTCAACATTTTCGTGTAACCCTAAAAAAAATTCGAAAATTATTTTCTTTTTTTAGGGTTATTCGAAAATTATCACTCTTATTTTCGAATAACCCTATTTTTTAGTCAAAAAGTTGGACAAGATTTCTGCCAACCAATTTACTGTCATGTTGGCTTCAACTTTACTTTATGTCAATCAATGACTCTTTTTGGAATTTCAACTTAGTAGCAACTATTTTTATCTTATATTATAGTGATTGAGCTATTTTGGGTCACTCAACCATATCATAGTGCACAATGCTTGAAGATGGTTTTAGTGAATGTTTAGGTGGAGGTGATGTTGACTTGCATGCTCTAATATATTATTCTGAATATATCAAATCCTAGAATATTATACTACCTTCATCCCAAAATAAATGACGTTTTAGCAACTAAAATTTGTTCCAAAATAATTGTCGTTTTTGTATTCCAAAGCATATTTACATGCAATATACCAAATATGCCCTTATTTACTCATCTCAAATTAAATGTGTTAAAGAGATAAAAGTTCCTCATTAATTAAACTTAAATAGGGATAGATTGATTTTTTATCACATTTCTTAATATATGTGCAGAAGGCTAAAACGTCATTTATTTTGGGACGGAGGTAGTAATAATGTATTTTAGGCTCAAATATTGAAAAATTAAAAGTAGCCGCAAAAGAGAGCCCACTTTGAGAGGGTGGCCAATGTTGCATGCTAACCGTCATTATATATTTATGTATCATGACCAGGTTGTGACATTATATATATATATATATATATATCTGCTATAAAAGTCAATTTGCAAATTTAATTTCAAATGATTAATTTGAAATATTCACTTTTAATTTCAAAAAATAAAATAAAATGAAGAACATCACTGCATTTTTAGACGATTGACCTCCTAATTGTTCATTTAATTAATGAATAATATATTTCTAAACCTGATAACATATAGCTAATGTTATGAATGTAGTAAGAGTCTTCTTTCTTCTTCTTCTTTTATTTTTTATCTGAACAAGACTTACACATTTAAGTTGTCTTGGATCATGTGGATTCTGGAATATTAATATGCCTAAATAATCTGATTTGAAATTGTATTTACTGATATATGTATATACAATGATTAATGTCGAATCACTTCATTTGTCATTCGTTTATATTACAAAGAATTTGATAGAAAATAGTATTAAATGTAATGGCAATGTCCTTACACATATAGACTGCCTTGACTTGACTCTTTTTAAATATTTGGGAATTTAATATAGTAATTGAAGCAAACTGTCACCTTATTTTATTATTATTGGGTTTTTGACAAATAAATGTCAACTCATATTGGATATGTGACCATATTTGAGTTATATATAATGCCTATTGTTACACCAAATTAAATACTCAAGGCCCCCCAAGTGATTCATCTCTTATTCCTAGTTTGCAGATTTTACGATTCACTTCCTACTCTAGAAATCCCAATCCTTATAACCAAATTACATGATAAAAATTGAGATTGTTTCATATAAATATTGACATGAATAAGTTTGCATAACATATCAATTTTGGTGTCATTTATATGTATTTTATTGTAGTATTCCCAAATGATGGCCAACATATTTAATATTCTTGTAACTCAAACCTTTATAAAAATGTGCAGATTGTGCGGTAAACAAGGTTTGAACCTGGTCACGCACGTTAATAAATTCAGACTTGAACTATAATTATATTTAAGCATATAGTAAAAAGAAAAACTGAGTCATTGATTGTCACATTCAGTTTTGCCAATTTGATACTCATGGGTCATGATCTAATTTGTACTTGAGCCATTTGACAGCTCGATAACAACTTCTTGTGTTGTTTGTGGAAAAACTAATGTGAATTGGTAGAAATAAATGCTTAAAAATGTGGTTGACAAATGGGGAGCCAATTGGAACTTATAAACTATTACGTACTTCCATTCACACTCTCAATTAAATAAATATCAATCTCTCTCTCTCTCTCTCTCTCTCTCTCTCTCTCTCTCTCTCTCTCTCTCCATATATAGTTAATTACTAGTATATCTTATTTGATGAGTGTATTATTAGTACACTAATTAGCTAGTCTATCAACGATAGGGACAAAGGCATGGTTCAATAATTAACTAATACAACGGTAAACTTGTGGCTTTTGTTTTCTATCCAAACTAACCAGTTGAATACTGATCAATACTTGAATATTTCAAGAACATGATAACTCTAATCATTATTCCATTCATTTAATAAAAACAATCATGGTTGTTCCAAATACTATTTTATTTTTCATTTTTTATCAATGGTGTAAATATCATTATTCCTTAAATATTTCATCACTCTTTATTTACTATAAGTCTCTCATTAATTTCATTTAACTAGTCCAATTATGTGACATTTTGCACTTTATCATATAAATTTACTATTTTGCAGTTTGCCGACCCGAACAAGTTATAGTTGTTGACAGTTAGGTACATGTAAACCCATGATTTGCATCAAGTTGACAACATTAAAATATATAATACCTTTAGCTGATATCATCAAGTAATATTTTTGTCCTAAAAACTTCATTAAGACAAAAAAAAAAAAAAAAATCTAGATAGATTAAACATATACTTAATAAACAAACTAAATCTCCATCAATTAATGAATTTTGAGGCCAAACTATTAATCTTTGGTTGGGCAATCCCACTAAAAAAAAAAAAAAAAAATCAATGTGAAGAAGAGAAAAGATGAACACTTGTTCTCCTCTCCATGAAATGATGCAATCTTTGAAGAGCAACTTGCAGAGTGTTCTCACTCATATTAGCAAAGCAAACTCTAAACCAACCAGGCTCTGAGCAATGGCAAGAACTTCCTGGTGATATATTCAGCTTCACTTGATGCAAAATTAGTTTCCACAATGCCAATTCTTCTTCTCTTGTTGCCTCTCCCAACATGTTGCTCAAATTCATCCAGCAAAACAGTCCTGCATTTCCATTCAAGCACTCGATCCCGACCCTCCTCAACCCCTCCATGATCATCTCGTACCTCTTCTTCAACCTCTCTCTGTTGATCCTTATGTACTTCTCTGTGAACTCCTTGTCCGACAGCATGGTGGCCAACAGCTGCTGCGTTTGCGAAGAGATCAAAGTGAAACTCGACATTCTTCTTGCTGTGGTCACCACCTTCTGATTGTACGAGTAAATCGTCCCAACCCTAAACCCTGGGAGGCCCAGATCTTTCGATAGGCTATATACAATGTGAACTCTTTCCGAGTTTTTGTAGTTTTGGGCCTCAAGAATCTCTGCAATGCTGATGAATTCCTCGGAGGAGAAGGCCGACCCCGAGTATATCTCGTCCGAGACGAGGTGGATGTTTTTCCTGGTCACGAATTCAAGAATCTGCTCAAGAATCGGTCGCTTGATCGTTGCACCTAAAGGGTTTGAAGGGTTTGTTATGAGCACACCTCTAACCCTCATGTTCTTGCCTTGTGCTTCATTGTATGCTGCTTCTAAGGCCTCATGAGTTATCTCGAAGTTGTTTGAACTGTTGCAGTGTATTGGCACGATGTTTACGCCAGTTCTCCATCTCAAGTCTCGATCAAACCTGTGGATCATGTGTCACAACAACAGTTAGATGGTGATAGAAATGGGTGATGAAGAAATTAGATTTGGATCATCACAAATTAAGGGGGTCGTACCCCGGATAATAGGGGGTCGGAATCAGCAAGGCGTCGCCGGGGTTGGCAAGAATGAATGTTAGGAGTTCATTGGCTGCAGTGGCGCCAGCTGTGATGACAATGCTATCAGGGTTGAACTTTGCTCTTCCTCCTCTTATTTGCTCCATGAAACTTGCCATGGCCTGAAGGGAGGATTATTCAAGCTTCTACTTTGGGGAATATATATATATATATATTATAATTAGTTTCATGCAAATAGTTAATTACCTTTCTGAAGGATTGTAGGCCATGATAATCTTGAAACAGTGCATTCTCTCTAAATCCGGAAGTTTTAGTCATCTCATTATTTGTATCATCTGAATGTTTTTCAAGGAATTGCTCAAGCAAGTCAAATGAAACCTGTACATAATTCATCACAAAATATTAGTCTTCTATCTTCGTTTTTGTCTTTTCTCCCCATATTTCAATTTTAGTCCAGTTTCAGAACGTCTATTTCTACCTACGTGGACCAATTCTGGTGTCGGCTGTGTGGGAAAATCAAGACTTTGAGCACAATTAGACCAAAATTGAAATAGAAAATTGGGAATAATGAAATAATGACCTGATTTTCTGCAAGGCCCATCTGTATAACTCCAGAGGGATTGCTCAACTCATGATAAGGGTCTTCATCATAAGCTTTCCAACCAGCAAAATATGGAGAATCTTCACCATGGGTTTCTGATACTGCAATTCTTGATAAACCAACAGAGGCTGCAGTTTCAATCTCAATTGCCATGATCACCTCTGATCAATATATATTGCTACACAGATTGATTTTAATGATAGCTAGGTAGCTAGGTAGGCTAAAAAAAGAATTAATGAAGTGGAGAAAAAATGGGTTTGGTTTAGTTTGTGAATGAAATAGCAAATTGTGGTTATTTATATAGGCAGTGTGAAGAGAGAGGAGAAATGGGGCCCAGAGGGTTACAAGGATATGATATTATTCTGACAAATTAAATGCAGAAAAAAACAATGATTGGTTTGATGATTCTATGGTGTAAGCAAAATCAAAGCTTGATTGATCTCTCACCTTTCTTTTACACACACACACACATATATCTATAATTTTTATTCACTGGCGACAACTGTTTGGCTTGTGTCATCTTTTCATATAAACTCAATCTCCACCAGATCCCATCCACTGCAAATATGGTGGTTGAATAACCCTCATTATTTTTACCTTTATTATATGAATCATTTCTCTATTACTTTATGCCTTTTTTTCTCTAATTAAGCTTTGTGTTTTATTACTGCTTAATTTTGTTGCCTCCTGTCTGGTAATAATCCAAAGTTACAACAATTTTTACAGATCGAGATTCAAAATTAGAGAGACAACCTATGTATATATAGAGGTACAAAAGCTCACATGAGATCATCGATACCGTGCACGGTCGTGTTTTAGCCTAAAGTATGTGTTTCAGCTTGTGTCTGGACATGGGTCGACCGTACGTGACAACAATGTGTAATTGTGTGTTTTGCAACTACAAGTATATATTTTAGAGTTATAAGGTATGTGTTCTTATTGTTGTCGTGAGTCGTGATGGTCGACGGTGTCCAGTTCAGTACAAGACCATGCACATTCCGTCACACGTAGTTATGTATATATATGGCAAAGAATTCAACTTTAAAATAGAAACTTGAAGTGATATATACAAGAGGATACTTAGATTTGAAATGAATTAAAATGCACAGACAATCTACTTAAATGCTCAAGAAATTAGTATAAAACTAAATGTTGGATTTAGATCATATCAATTTAATTTTATATAGGAATTGATCAATGGATTAACCGCATGAATTTAAAAAAAAAAAAAAAATTCTCGAATTCTAAAATCCAAACACAACCTTAACTTAAAAACTTATGTGAAATTACACAAATATTCATATGCAACCATCGCACTGTGCGACGGTTGCACTTATTGTAAAAAAATACTTATAGTCGAAAAAGACATGCATACGTAAAATATATGTAAAAAACATACTTATATATATACACATATACCTATAGTTGAAATATATATATTTATATCTCATCACATGTAAGACGGTCTCACAAGAAATCAACTCATTAAAAAATTAAGATGCTAAATTTCTTCTCTCTCTGTCTTCCCCCCTCCCAATATGGATTTAGTAATCACCTATATTTTTAAGTGTTAATTGGCTAGTAGAGAATTCTTTTATTTCTAAGAGTAAGTATTGTGTGAGACCACTCCCGAATCTTTTTTTGTGAGAGGGGTCTTCATAATTCTTATATAAATATGTGGAAATGAGTATGGTTAGTGGGTAAAAAAGTTCATCTCACGGAAACTATCCGTGAAATCATATCACATAAGTTTTTGTGATCTTTTAATTAGAGTGATCACATATATATAATTATTTTATATAATTATTTTTAGGAAAATTTCATTTTACCTCCACTTAAAACGCTACTGTCCATTTTACATCCATTTATTTTTAGGGTTTCACATTTAGTACAATTAAAATCAAAATCGACCAATTTTGGTCATTTGGCAGCCAGAGATCGATTTTCCGGCTGAGTTCGGCTGACGTGGCTTATCGAGCACACGTGACAACTGATGTGGTTTATCGGAAATTCCAAATTGGGGGCGATTGAGATGCAATCTCCCCCAATTGACCAAAATTGGTCGATTTTGGTTTTAATTGGACTAAATGTGAAACCCTAAAAATAAATGGACATAAAATGAACAATAGCGTTTTAAGTGGACGTAAAATAAAATTTTCCCAATTATTTTTGATAGTACAAATCATAAACTTATTGCAATACACAAGCTTCTTATTAATCTATCTAGTGAATTTAAATCATGAAACAATTTACACCATCTCTAATCTCACACCCAAAACTCAAACCCATATTGCACACCCTAATAATATTCATACACTTCATCTCAACCGTCGAAAAACTATATTAAATTTCTTAAAAGATCATATCATACAAGTTTTGGTAGAAGAATTATTACTATCATTAAGTTGTATGATTTTATTTTGTTGATATACCTCACGATCTTATCTTCTACAAGTAGATATATTTTAAAATAATGGAATATTGTTCTGTAAATACATAAAAACTTAGCCAGACATCTTCTCACTCTTAGGATCTTCACAAATCTTGTAATCTTCAATCTACTACAATTTATTGTATTTGGTAATGCAGGGAAGCAAGGAATGCACCACAAATGTATTAAAAATAAAATAAGTTATGATAGATAGTATGTGGCCTCATTCTATCCAATGGTTTGAGTTTTTGGGAGGTGTGGTTTTCCACTTGATTGCTGCCAAAGAAAAAGGAGAACGTGAGAGAATAAGAGTGAAAGAAGATAACAACGAATGTGAGCGGTTTAAGTACTAGTTTTTGGATTTTGTGACTATCTTAATTTGTGCATTGCTTATAGGATCTTCATGTTAAACATGTAAATTATGTCTACATTTGCATTTCTTAATTTTATTCAATAAGTAGTGTAATTAGTGACTGTGGAACTTTCTGCTGCATTTATCGTTACACGCTGCAAGTAATAAGATCGGAAGAAGTCTGATTAGAATGTGTCATACTAAGAAGAATTTCCCGAAGAAAGTAAACTGGAAGTTGCGAGTTTTAGAATGCAGCTAACATAATGTAGGTCGACCAATAAGTTGCAGTAACTGAAGTCAACATGCAAAAGATCAATAAGGATCAACAGAAAGGCTGATTGTTAAAGAATATGAGGAAACATCAAACTTCAGTTGTCACTGCAGTCCAACTCAGGCAGTTAAGCAAAGCAACAAATTCAATGTGGAATGGATCAACAAGAAGCCGTCACCTGCGTCTGGTACAACTGCAAAAACTACGCAATAGAGGACAACCGCATTTAATGAACTGCAGTATGAAGAAAACGACATAACATATAACACTGCAAGTGCACATTAATGAGTTGTACCCGAAAAGATCATGAAGATCAATGAGTCAACCAAAGGAGATCATCAAGGACGGTTTAAAGATCAAGACTGGTATGACAAAGAGAGGACTAAGATGAAGACACGTGGAATGTGCTTTCTCCAATGAACATATTCATCCACCTATAAATAGAGGAAGAGTGAAGCTGAAGAACTAACTGAAAATCCATATTCGCATACAAATTCTCTCGAGCATACAACGATTCCAGAGCTTTCAAAGTTTAAAATATTTTCAGTTCACTCATCCTGGAAGCAAGTCATTAGAACATGAAGATCTTCTGAAGACTTAGTTTCACCATAATTGGAGAATTCTTTTTATTTTTTAACCATTGTAGTTGTGTGCTTAGGTTGTTTTAGGTGTCCATAGTAGAGATGAAATATTTCTTGTTGTGTGTTTTAGTCCTTGAAGAAGGATAATACCCGGTGTGGGTTACCTGTCTGACTGCTGAACCTAAGTGGGAGTAAGAGTCTTAGTAAGTTGTGTCCATAGACAGATGTTTGTATGCTACGAATCCTGTAAATAAATTAATAGTCTAATGGAATTCCTCCTTGAGAAGGAAAAGAGAGGACGTAGAAGACTTACACCACCTTCGAGCCTCTATAAAAGCCTTGTGTGATTATCTTTCTACATTTACAACTTTCTTTGTTTATATTCTGTTGTGTGCATGTTTAATGACTTTTATACTCATGTGTTTTAACTGCCGAAACCTTCTAACTTTATAGCTAAAAGTTACATTATTTGTTGAAACTCTATCAACCAGAAAATTCCGCTATGCAAAAATCTCTTAAGTATTAGGTTGTAACATCTTTTTATTGCTGCAAGCAGAACACTATAGTGCAAGTTTGCTGCAAGTATCTGCAATAACTTGCAGCAAAATTGTCCGATAAAGTTAAAAATTGGAAAAACGATAGAGATTCATTCACCCCTTTAAGCCTTTATATCACTTGCATGGAACCAAAAATTCATGAACATGATTAACATATGCATTATATTCATTGAATTAATTAATAAATATGTTCATCATATAATATTTTTTTTATATAATAAGTAGGGTGGATTGTGTCTTGATAATCAAATACATAACTTTGATTACAAATAAAATTCAAAATATAAAGTATATATAATTCATTTACACACCCATGTGTTCATATACAACAATTTGAAAGCACACAAGATGTCTGGGTAAAGGTTATCTGAAAGAGTTTACAAGTTCTTTTATCTTAGAGTTCATTGTGAAAAAAGACGCAAACTTTGCTTAAATTGTAATTTTAATCAACTTTTTGAATATTAGTAAATATAATATGAACTTTCATATTCTTTGTAAATTTCACCAACAAACATATTTCGGGTATATTTATTTCGACAATGATTTCCACTATTTCAAAATAACTATCATTTTGTTTGTTAACTCATTGTTTAATTTTGAAATGATGCTAGTTATTTCCAAAATAAACATATTAAAAAACTACATGTTGGTTAAAATTGCAAAAAAATATGAAAGTTCATGTTATATTTGTTAATATTCAAAAAGTTGGTTAAAATTGCAATCTGAGCAAATTGTGTTTTTTCCACAATTAACCATTTATCTTATAATAATATATTTTTAGAACTTATAAGATGTTTTATCTTATTTTTGAAATAAGATGCTCAAATATTTGGATAAATAAAATATTAATAATGATTGCAATTTAAATTCTCATGTGGAGTTAATAAATAATAAGATTTTAGAGTTTTCAAAATAAGTTAATCCTTACTTCTTTAAAAAAAAAAAGTCTTATATACTCATAAACATTTAGTTTTAGTTAGGATGAAATAAAAATTTATTTTTACATTTTTATCAAACATTTTTAAAGATATTAAAAATTCTAAAATATATTAAAAGATGCTTTCAAAACCTTAAAAGTTCACTCAAACACCCACTTACACTAATGATCTAACTTAATTATTAGTAATATAAGACAGATAAACTAATGATGATATATGGTTATCAATATGTAGTACTAAATGACATGTGGGAAGACACTAATTGATTATTTTTGTTGCTCTTTGTCTTGTGATATTATTTCATATGCGACCGGATATTATTTCATATGCGACGGAGTTAAAGTATGTGTTTTATAGACACTAGTAGTATATCCGTACGATGCAATATACAATTGATTAGTTAATTTACTATAATGTAATAGTATTATTTTAACCTAAATTATATATTAATAAGAATTTATTTCTTTATCTTTAATGTGTCACATCTTAAATAATATTATAATTTTAAAATGCAAACAGTAATATATAAATGTGTATATATATATATATATGTTTAACAATGAGTTTAAATTCTATATTTGAATATGAGGTTGTTAAATAAACACCACTTTTGTACACATACCCATTAATATTGTAAATTAAAATAAATTAAATCAAATTTAGTACTGAGAAACATTTATTGTAAACGATAATTGATATCTAAAACATATGTTACTTCATAAAGATATGTTGTGCATGTTACAAATTAATATAAATATAAATATCAAAATTAATATATTATTATATTTTTTGATTCATACTTATTAACAAATGTCCTTTGCATTCACAATTATAGATATATTTACAGAAAAAATATAAATATCATCAAATAACTAAAAGATCTTGATATGTATTTAAATAGAGTGACATTTGTGTGCCCCAGGGGCATGGTGCCCCCAAATTAATCAGCATATGATGTTAAATACATACTCTACAGGTCTCATGTATATACTCTTCAGGTATCACATGTATACTCTTATATACATATGATACCTGTAGAGTATATTTATAACACCAAAAAACATAACACATATAGAGTATATATATATATATATGACACCTGAAGAACATGTATATAACACCTAGATTCGTGCCCTTATGTGCTTCAGGGGTGTATAAGTTTTTGTCATTTAAATAACATTGTTAGTTCAATATTCAACCCACTTGTATTGACAAATTATCAAACAATTATACCAAAATGTTTTTCATTGTTATTAATTTCTCAAAAAATCTAAGACTTTTTATTTTAAATTATTTTTTTAATTTCCTAATCTAAATTTAATTTAGTCATTTATCTTTTTATTTGTAATCTTGTTAAATACAATTTTGCACCAAAAATGTAAATATAAATTTTATATTTTTCATAAACCAAAACAAAATAAAAAATAAATAATAATTAATTTAAAGATAATAATTTATGAAATAGAGAAAAAAGATAAAATATACTTTATAACATACGTACTATAGGTATAGCCTAACCTAGTGGACCTCACAACCCTTAAAAGTATAAAACTTTTATTTTGATGTATTTAATTTCTTGTAACTACTTTCTTTCCATTTATAATATGTTAATTTGGAAGGGAAAATTAGTTATTGTTATTTTTATTGAAGGTCTTCTTTATATATATATATAAGTGTGTTTTATAAATAAATTTCTACAAATATAAACATAAGTTTTATAAATATGTCTTTTTCTACTATAAGTATGTTTTTTTTGTAAAATTATTGCACGTGAGACGGTTTCACATAAGTTTTCGTGTCTGGGATGCAATCCAATCACGGCCGATCCAATTGGGTCGTGATGTTTGTTGCAGGAGATTTTGTGCAATTGATTCATTATTTTTACATTAAATTAGACAATTAAAGGACCTCTTTGTTTTATCATTTAAGCATCCAACATAATTTCGCTTTTTTAAAAAAATATGTATATATAATTCACACCATAAAATTTTGCAAGATGTAGCATATATAATAATTTTCATAGAAAACTAAATATATTTCCATAATTGAGAGCATACAAAATACTTGTAACATGTTTGGAAACAGAAATTAAATAAACGCTGACAGAAAAAATTAAAAAAGTACTTGAATGAAACAATCAAGATCCACAAAGTAATTAAGTGTAATTAAGCTCTCTAAGCTCAAGTGTGAGTAGGTGGATTAAGTCTAAGTATTGCATGACGTGGTAGCAATTCGAATATGTTAAATTAAAACAAGGAAGAATCAAAATGCTAATTTAATGGTGTAAATCTTAACGAAAATCTTTCATAATCTTTTACTCTAAGTAGTAGTTGTTCTTAGTATCTAGGATGATGTCAACCAAGAAAAGCATCTTTTAACTTCTAATTACGAATAGAATTCTACCACAATATGAAAACAATCGTTGACATTTGTATGGATCATAGTTGTGGATAATGTTAGTTGATGATGTAACAAGTACATAAGTGTGACTCAGAAAATCAGGTTTGAGGTGAGGAAGCTGGAACCGGAAGAATCGAGCTAAGAACCGGTCTATTTACGGGTGAACCGGGCGTTGCATGGAATCTCTGCATGCATGAACCGGCTGGGAATAAGTTAGGGTTTTTTGCGCATATTTGAAACTTGTAACAGAAATTCGTTTATATCCGTTAGTCAGTTTGTTAAATTGATTAATGGGTTTTGCTCAGCAGATCTTCAGCTATATATAGTTGTAGTTTGAGCAAGATTAATGAATTAGTCTGTGAGTTAGTGAGATTAGGGTTTTCGGGTTTATTCATTCAAGAACCCTAATTGCTGAGAGATCTTTGTACTTCGATTCTTCGTTTCTGATTAGTGAAAATACTTGGTCCTTGATAGTGGATGTAGGCTGTTGAAAAGCCGAACCACTCTAAATCGCTTTGTGTGTTGATTTCCTTTGTACATTGAGTGTTTAATCTTGCATTCAAGAACGTGTGTGTGCAGTGAGTGTGTGTTCTTGGTGTTGCTCTTTCTAGCTGGTTTGAAGGTGTGATCATCAACAGTTGATCTAAACCAAATTTAACGAGTATATTAATATTGATAAATAGATTAAGAATGTAGTGTTTTTTTTTTTTTTTAATAAATAGCTCAATGAAATAAAAGAAGAAGAAAACAAAAGTTTTTACAACTAAAAGGCGAGAACACGAGCCGGCTTCGTTAAAGTTCCAATACAGCAATATCTGGAGGGATAAAATTTTACGCAAAAACTCATGTGAGACGGTCTCACGGATAGTTTTCGTGAGACGGATCCTTATTACCCATGAATTGAATCCATATCCACAAACTTTCATATAAATTGCTAAGTGTGGGTTATGGGTTGACCCGTCTCACGAAAAAAGATCTGTGAGACGGTCTCACACAAGACTTATTCAAAATTTTATTGGGGTAAAAGAGTAGCTAACACTTTAAAATTCTATAAGTAGTTTGACCATAGAAATCAAGAAACATCTAATGAGAGTTGGGTGCCATATTCCACCATTGGAAAGAAACATCTAACTCTCTAGCTTATCCACCACTTGATTGTCTTTCCTGTAAACCTAGAACTCCATCAACTCAACAACATCCCAACATGTAAAAACCGTTCCAATTAAATTTAATTTATCAGACAGACAGTGCATTATTATCAACATATTACAAGATGAAATGTGTGATACTATTATACAATTTTCCTACCTAGAAAAAAAAATAAAGCTTGTTTTTTTCAAAATTTGTTGTGAATAAATATATATTGGGGATTTATTTTGTATCCTAAAAGGATGACACGAATCTTATATGCAGACTAACTACTCTTGCCGCCTTGGAATAGAAGTTAAAACTCAAATAAAAATGATGATGATATGATGTAGAATTAATTGTAGAATATTTGGTAGATAATATTGCATATGACTTTAGTTTAATTCCTATCTAGATGATTTCATGTTCCAAAAATATATATACATGGATTTTATTCTCTTGGGGTTTCCTTTGTCAAGGTTCAAATCACACCTTGTAGATAGATATTATTTTAACATATATAGATTTGTATACGTATAACAAATATTTGTTAGGAATATTTGATTTCCGAAATATTTAATATAGAGCATGTTAGGTGATTAACTAATATTCATAGTGTTGCATGCACCATTAGAAGGGCGGTTGGAAAGACGTGTTAATAAATCTTATAAAATACAAGATGTAACATCAAATGTAATAGATGTTCCACTTTAACGTGGTGATGCATTTTCTAACTATTTGCACCAAAACGGTGACTTGGATCATTAGTTATATATTAAAATTTAATTGGTAATCCAATTTTACATCAAAATAGATAATTCTTGAAATATTCCTCATTTTCATCATAGTAGAAGATAAACAAACCACACCATAATTTTAATTACACTATGAAAACATTACTCCCAAGGAATTAAAATTACTAACTAAATTTCATAAATCCATTCCAATAGGGGAATATGCTAATATGTCTACAGCTGACATGTAACGATCAAATCCAAAGATTATATGTAAAGTGAAATTAATCAATATGCTAGATATCTAACACGTAGTAAAACATACCAATAGGGTTTGCTATTATACATAGAATATATAACCATACAGCGGCTTCAAACTCATGACAAAATCACGTGTAAACGCGCATTGAATTATCACTCAAAAAACAAAGCATTGAATTAATGCTAAGGCAAATCAAGTGTGTTTTCTCTGCACATATACACAAACAAAATTGATGGGTAGGCTCAAAAATGCTTTGGCAGTTCTAAATACGTAGAAAGTTTGATCGAAGCTGTGTGGTTATAATGCTATAAGACAATGTTATTAAAGAACGATTGGAAAAAGAAGAGTGAGGACCTGCTATTCAATTTTACAGATCTGCCTTACCAGACCCTGTTTTCGTCCTCTGCCACCACTTTCGTATTTTATTCGAAACTCTGTTAGCATGACCTTTCAATTGCTCTCCGGTATCTTTAATTCCTTTACTGATCTTTTCCTTCCAATCATTCTTCTTTTCGTCCTTTTGTCTCAATACTTTTCCCTGTATCAACCATTTTATATTAGCTCAACTGGTAGTTTGAATGTTAGTTAGCAAGTGTTAACTATGTGCTCACCACATTTGAGGGAAAATCAGCCTCATCCTCATCATCATCGTCATCCTCTCCATCTTCACCACCAAAATTTTGCTTCATTAAGTCTTCCCGTGAGTACATCTTCATCCCGGGTGCTCCTGGCATCCCCTACATGAAAGTAAAACAATTTCATGTTTGATGGGTGCTCAAAAGAATGGTTATAGCTAATCGATAAACTGCAGTTTTATAGCGTATTTAGGGTGGGATGTTGCCAATAATTTGGTCCACCATATTCAGGTGACCATTTAATTTAGTATCAACCATTCTCAATTTTGTAAACTTGAGAACAAATTTCATTCAACCCTAAATTTGTGCCATAGATTTAACCATAATCTCAATAGTTATGTGCAAATCCTAGGACAAAAAAAAAAATTTGGATTCAAAAATAAAATAAAATTTGTCCTCAAATTGGTACTAAATCTCCCACCTATGTGAACCAAAAATGCCACGCCAGATAGTTTGCCCAACCAAAATTGCAATTTTCTCTTGCTAATAATTTTTCTTATCCCTTACCTCCATGGATTTCAATAGCCTCTCCATTTCGGCCTCCTTTTCCGACTTGGCAACAAAAGGCTCTCCAGGTGTCCTATCCTAGAAAACAAAAGAAATGATACAAATTTGTAAGACTTGAACTTGCTGCTCTAAATAAGAATGTTGTTAGGCAAGCATGATTTGTCGGTTGTATAAGCAACTCACTGGAATGCCTCAAAGAAATGTTCACAACTTAACATGTGTTCATTTTCATATTGCAATAATTTAAATCAAATATCTATACGACAGTACACAATGTAAAATTAACAGGATAGAGCTGGCATGGCAGGACATTTTAGAGACAAAACAATATTGCTTTGACGATAAAATCTGGATGATAATTTAATAGGTGGGATCATCAGTTGCAAAAACTCACTCAGGGTATTTTACTGGGAAGTAGATAGATGCTTAAGTAGAGCAAATGATAACTTTCAAGAGAGAACTGGAGATCAAGATCTAAGTATCAATGCAGGCAATCTGAAATAGTGATGTGTACTACATGAAGCTGGGGAGTTCAATCAGGACATGGAGGTTCCCATATAACAGAGAGATTCTCAGTTATGGAACCTAATGCAACAGGATGTTGTGTTACAAAAATAATTCTTCTGATTTCCCATTACTATGACATGGAGTTTTAGATGATAGTTGAAAAGGTAAAAAATCCTAAAACACTAATTATATCAGAAGTTATAGAAGATATCTCTGAAAATTAACTTCCAATTTAGGAGTCCCATTTTATGTTTTCCAGATAAAAAAGAACTAGAGCAATAAGTTTGGTACACATAAGATGACGGTAAATATAACTTGTTGGGAATCCTAGATTTGGCAACTTATAGATTAACTCCAACAATAAAGTTTGGAACCAACAACTGTTTTATGATCGTGTCCCAGTTTCATGAACATAATTATGAGAAACTTTGATGAAAACAAGAATTAATAGTTTTTGTTGATACCATTCACACATCTAGATGATGCGGTATTATTAACAAAACTCAGTAACCTACATCTTTAAACAAACCATCCAAGTACAAGAAATAAATTATATCTTTGGGATACATGAGAATGATAGAATGTGGTCCCCTAACCAGCATTCAAGGTAATCTAGCATTCAACTCTGCAATCAAAATATGAAGAAAATTTTAACAGTCCAAATATCATTAGAAGATTAGAACAATTTCTCAGTGTTTTAGGAGATTAAATTTAATAAATCAACTTCTCAGTGTTAAAGAGTCCTAAGAAAATTTCATGTCCTATTAAATAGCATGTAATGATAAAGGTCAGTAAACAAGCACAAATTACAGATATGCATCAAAGACTATGTACAAAATAGACTGTTGGTGTTAAGTCCACTACCTTAGGCACTGGTGGCGGCTTTGAACTGCATGCTTCTGTGAGATCCTTACAGACAAAATTTATGAAAGAACCAAGCTGGGGCTTCTTTTTATACAAATATTCTGCAGCATCTGTATCAGAATAACCCAAAATCTGCAAGAAACCAGAGCCCACAAATTAGTTGTTCGATTCTATACTTTTCACGGACCTAAAATAGTTGATGCGTAAATTCCGAAAAGCCCACTTTAGACCTAAAGTATAATATCCATGTAGCACAATCAAACAGAAAAGGATTCGTTTGCTAATCTATCTACATTTGTTAATACTTATTAACTTCTCCAGGAAAATTGTCTTAAAACTATAAGATATGGGGCAAAAAAAAAAAAACGCAAATATGAAAGACTCAAAGGACATGCACTGTCACAAGCTTGATAGCGTCCAAAGAAGTTTGAAAGTTCAAGAAGGCTTGCTCAGCATCTTCTCACTTGAAGTACAAAGATTATTCGAAACTCCATCTTTATTTCGAACTTAATTCGATTATAAAATAACTGAAATAGCCTATAACACAACAACAAAGAACTCGAAACCAGAGAATCTCGGCCAAAAACGTGAAAATAAACTTTGTTCTAAGATAACATAGTTCAGAATTTTATCTTGAAAATCAATTGGAAACCTCACCTCTTGACAAGCTCGCTCTATCGTTTTGCATTCGGAGTTACATTGTCCTTCAGAATCTTGCTCAACAAGCTGAGCAGGAAATAAAATGTGAGCAACATCATATTAACCAACACAATGCAGACATCTCAAATACACCATTTTTATACCTCCAGTTTATCCCCTTTCTCTACAATATCAATTTTAAGGATCCAATCAGCCTCTCCTTTCTTCAGATTACAGACATTCTCCGCGATTTCTATAACTTGATACTCCGAAATCTGCTTCAATATTCACATCAGAGTCAACGAATCCGTCGGTCACGCAGTAACAACACAAAGCATTCAGCTCAAACACATCATATTTCCAAGGAAATTGTAGGAACAAGCACAAAATTAAAACTCGATTCAACAATTAGAGAAGAAAACCTAAAATATAATTCACCTTTTTCGGAGAAATCTCGGCTTGTTTCGCTTCAACTTGGCTATATATCTGCGACGCCAACTTCTCGCAAACTTGACATCTTATATAGGGAATGTCCTCCTTTCTCGCTGCTCCTACTGGTTTTTTGGAGCTGTGGGACAAAGGGATCCATGAGCATACTATCACTACTACATATAACACTAATAATAGTGAAGATTTATTGGATTCCGCCATTGTTGCGAACACAATAAACACTGTTGAGAGTTGGTTCAGTTGCAGTGATAGTAGTTCGTTCATCATTTTCTCGTCTCTTTTATTCACGGTGCCTACGACGTCGTTTCCTTGGTTTATGGTCTTACGTGTTATGTTGTTTCTGATTGGTTGATGAGGCCACGTGTACTACCGCGTAGTTATTCTGTAGAGGTGATCATCGCTTAGTTTTAGTGCATTATAGAATTATATCTGTGTGATATAATTATATTTGTATGATGCATGGTTTGTAATTTAATTTATTAATTTTAAAAATTTTAATAATATAATGTGATAGTATTATTGTAGCTTAAATTATATATCAATAAAAATTTAGATATTTTATTTCTACTATTTCTCATTTTAAATATTATTATGTTTTTAAAATGCAAACAATAATATATAAATATATATTTTTGTTGAACAATTATAAAACATATATTTGAAATATGAAATTGTTAAAATTGACACCAATTTTGTACACTAATCAATTTTGTAAATTAAATAAATTAAATTTAGTAATGAGAAACATTTATTGTGTCATGGATATTAAAACGATAATTGATATTAGAAAAACATTTTAACTCCTAAAGATATGTTATGCATGTTGCAATTTATAATATATACATAAGTGTCATGATAAATATATTATTGTATTTTTTGAATGTTTCCTGACGTTCACAATTATAAATTTCTTTGAAATTTTCGGTCTAACCAATAACTTAATTATTTATATTTAAAGAAAATATATAAATACCTAAATATTTTGCTATAAATTCAAGCAAAATAAACCAAGCAATATATAAAAATGTTTTTCATTATAATTAATTTCTCCAAAAGTCTAAAACGTTGTATTTTAATTTTTTTAAATTTCCTAATCTTACTATTATTCAGTCATTTGTTTTTGTATTTCTAATTGTGTTAAATATAATTATGCACCAAAATTTAAATATCAAATTTAAATATTGTTATTTTTTTACGATGCAATGTAAATAACAAATTAGAATTCATAAAAAATGATAAATCTGATATATCATACATTAACAACAAAATTCTAGATACCAAAATGATAAATTTGATATGTCATAGATTAAAACAAAATTTTAAATTAAAAAAATAATTTACTTTAAAGATTATGATTTATATAAAATATAAATAAATAAAAAGACAAAAATGACCTACATTACCTACCAATAGGACAACCTAGAGGACCCTACAATCCTTAAAAATATAAATATTTTTATTTTTTGATTTTTTTAATTCTTCTAACTAACTTTTTTCCAATTATAGTATGTAAATTTATGAGGGAAAATTAATTATGCTATTTTTATTGAAGGTCTTCTTTTTATATTTAAATATTTAGATGTTAAGTAACGATTAAATTTTCGATTTTTGGTGAAAATATCAATATCTTATTTTTATGAAAATATTAGTAGTTATATCGATTTGGAGGATTATGGATTGGTTATCTTTGAACAAAATATGGAAACTTTGTTAAAAATTAGAAAATATGTCTAGTAGTATACAAAAATATTATAAATAACATTAATACATATTGAACTTAAAATTGTCGCATAAGATTATAAGAGTATAAGTGACACTTATGTGCCTGTGGGACACGGTGTCCCCAACTCGATCACAATATGGTGTTAGATATATAATTTTCAGGTATCACATGCATATTCTTAAGGTATTAATTAGACACAAGACAAAAAATCAATACCTTTAGTGAATAAGCAAGTAATACTTTAAGATTATATATTTAATCTAATACAAAGCTTTAACATGGAAAATTAATATCTTAAGAGTATACATGTGATATTTGAATAGTACTTATATAACACCACGCGTTAGAGGCATGTATCTAAGATCGGTACCCAAGGGATATATAAAATTTTGTCTAATATCATTATATATATAAAAGCAGGATATTCTGCCAAAAATAACTGTAATAAATTATCTACCTATTAAATAATTACTATTTTTAGAAACCTATTAATTGCTTTCATATTTTATTTATTGTAAGAAACTCAATACAAATAAATAAATATAAATAAACCTATTTATTGTATTTTAAGAAACTCAATACAAATAAAAATAAATAAACCTATTTATTGTATTTTAAGAAATTCAATACAAATAAATAAATATTTAATTTAAGAAATCAGTTATGATACTCAATTTAATATTTATTGTATAGAAATTTCAAATAAAAAAATAAATACATAAATAAGATGAAATAAGAGATTATATATTTATTATCTCTCATTTTATTTTTAAGTACTTATTTTAAAAGGTAAATTACAAAAAACAACTCCGCCTATCAACTTTTTTCAGATTGCAACTTTTTTTTTTTTTTCCAGATTGTCACCCAGTCTTTTTGTTGTTTTATTGATTGCAAATTTTCCAGCGAAATGGATATTAATTTGTTCACTTTGCAACCTTTTTTTTTTTATCTAATTGCAACCTGAACTTTGTGTTTTTATCAGATTGCAACCAAGAATAAAAATTTCGATTCCGGTGGAAATATAGGTAACTTAAATTCACGGAAATATCGTGAAAATATCGATATCGATGGAAATATGGGTACATATATTTATTGTTATTTTTCCTATATTTACCAATATATTCCGATATTTTCTCGATATTTATTGATATTCCATCGATTTTTTACCGATGTTACATATATTTCACCAATTTTGACCTATATTTCCTTGATATTTATTTTATGAATATCGATCACACTTATATAACATAAATGTCACACTCATATATATAACATAAAGGTATCAGTGTAAAGTGAAAAAAATCATGATTTGCGATTGGACAAAAAAATTAAGGTTTGGGTTGCAAAGTGAAAAAAATTAATTCATTTGCCGGAAAAATTACCGGAAATTTTGCAATCGGCAAAACCACAGAAAGACTGGGTGACAATCTTAAAAAAAAAAAAACAGATTAGATTGCAATTTTAAAAAAGTCGATAGCTGGGGTTGTTTTTTATAATTTACCATATTTTAAATCAATTTTAAATATATAATATATAATATCAATCATTATTTAATGATCTTAAATTTAATATTCATATAAAATTTATCAAACTGAAATATGGAAATGTATGTGTGTGGACTTCAATAATTTTTCATTTTTAAATGTTTTTATGATATATAGTATTAATTTATTGTAAATTAATATTAAAATATAGAAATAAAAAAATATTATAGGTGTACCTAATAGATTACACATATAAAACATATCAAATAGAAAAAATTAGATTAAAATTATTATTGCAAGTTAACCAACTTATTCATTTGAAATATACAAATATTTTATTTTATCTTTCTTATTTTATATTTATTTGTTGTCAAATTTTATTTATATTTATATTCTGATTAATTGAAGTGGCATAAGTGATTGAACATAGGTAATTTTTCTGGTTTTTCACAAATTAAAATTTCATCATTCTTAGTCCCTGATATATTGACTTATCAATCTTATAATTATTATTCATAATTTTTTTATTCAAAATGTGTAGATTAAGTCCAATTTTGAATTGTTTAATTTAAATAGATAGTAAGAGAGATTTTCATGTATTTGATAAGCTGATATAATTTTTTATTTGATTGAAAATAAATGAGTTATATGTGGCGTTGAACAAAAAAAAATTATTAAAATATGTGTGTATTTATAATTATAAATGCCAATAAAATATAAATTTATTTATCTCAATACTTAAATCATAATGTTTCTAATACATATAACTTATTTTTAGATATTAAATTTATTTTTTAAAATTTACGGTCATTTTTTTCATTTGTTTGTTTAATCCATAGATTAATATATTACTTTATATATTTCAAATTTCTAATATTTCGAATATAATTATTTATAATGACATAAATTTAAAGTTAAAAATATCTAGCTTTATACTAATACAAATTAAAAGAGTCTCAATATATTTTTGTTAAAATAATAATCATACCTTTTTATCTGTTATTATCTATTTTTTTAATAATTATATAACACACTGTGCAACGCACGGGTACACTACTAGTTATATATTACAATAGACTACTATTATATATACCATAATCCTTTTACAATTTTTTTTAAAACTTAATTAAATTATAAGAGGAACCTAATTTCTAGTGTGTTAATTTATGTTAAATAGTTCAACCCATTTTATATAAAGTAATTATTTACTCTACTCATGGATGAAAATAAAGATATAGGGAGAAATAACTCAATTTTGATAAATACTCTTTAAATACATATAAGAAATTTAAATTGAAGTAATAATAAAACTATTAAAATATTTTCACCCAATAATTAAATTTCATGACATAAAATAAAAATGAAAAATAAAAAAAAACGATACTTTTAGCACATTCTAGGAGTACAATATTTTATCTATATATCGTAAGAAACGATGTTTTAAAAATATATTGACGATATATTGCGACACTTTGAGGGGATGTGGATGGTGATGGGACGGGGACAATTTTCTTCACGAATTGTAGGGACAAGGATCATATTCCCGCCATATTCCTTGAAGGGCCACAGATTATATATATGTATAAATAATATAATAAAATTATTATTATTAAAGAACATATATTATATGTTTATATACAAGTTAAAAACTCAAAACTCTCGTTTTTCATTATTTTCTAAGTGTATTGAAATATTGAAAAAATTAGTGAAAATATAATATGATCATTTATCTTTGTGTTTTTTAGATAGTTTGATTAAAAATATTTTATCTTTTATATGGATTGAGCTACTTTTTATATTTTTGTTCACAGCTCAGTTATATATAACCGTGTATATTATTTTTATGCATCTATTAGAAAAAATTGAAAAATAAAATGAGTATTATAATATATTAACATGTAACAAGTAATATTTTAAATAATATTTTCACTAAAACATATATTAAATTATACACGTAATCAATTATGGATGTACAACAAATACTTTATGAGTATAACACTAATACCTTTAGGAATATACTGTACATTATGAATATACCAATAATACCTTATGAGTATATAAGTAACACCAAACTAATAATAAATTTGGGGTACGTACACCGGGGATCGGAGTACACAAGTTTTTATCTTTAATAGTTTTATTTTTTTCTTACCGTTGATTGATAGTTTGGGATGGAAAATGACAAATTTGTAAAACTTACTAACTTACTGATTTTATATGTAGTATATAGACTAGTGAATGCCAGTGTGCTGCACGAGATTGGTTTGCGATAATCTTTAACTTTTCTTTAGTAAAATTAAATCTTAAATTTTATACTGATTTAGATTTTAATGTATACATTTATTTGTTGATCATTAGCAATTGTAGCACTCTGTGAATTTATCTGATCTTATTGACATTTAGCTATATTCAACCACATATATAATTAATGATGTCAAATAGAAAGCTTACATTAGATTTATAAAACTATAATATAAATATGATTGAATTGGAACAATAAATAAATATTGTAATTTTTATATTCTATTACAACATTGTGACAAATTTACAATTTATGAAAATGTTACGAATTTTTTACAATTACTCCTGTATATTATCACTTCACCCTACAAGCATTTGCCTAGCTTTTTATAATTATTTTTATATGAAATTTCAGATATTAAAGTATAGAATTTAATTTATATTTTTCACCATTTTGTGATTGATTTCCAAAAGTATAGAAAGATCCTCGAAGAATCTTTTGTAAGTTTCCCGGCTATTCGGCGAGCATGAAAGTCCCTCTCTACTTTTATACGACATCGTAGAGCTCTCTCTCTCTCTCTCTCTCTCTCTCTCTCAATTTGTCGATCTTCATTACTGATGTAAGTTCCACTCAAGTTCACACCCTTAATTTATAAATTTTCTTTTTCCAAATGATAGCGTGATTATCGAAAATATGTTACAGAGAGCAGAAAAATCATAGAAAGTTGATTTAATTATTCACAATTTCATCTCGGCGATTGTATGAAAAATGCCTGCAAATCGATTAAAAATGCACTGGTGAAGGTTTCTGTGTTTTTGCTGTAGAAAAATGAGCAAAGCACCGTTGCCTCTGCAAAATGTGTGCGGGGCAGAGAAGCAGGTGATAAAGAAGGAAGCTTTGGTGAAGCTTTTGCGATGGCATTTCGGATATTCAGATTTCCGAGGGACGCAACTGGAAGCCATTCAAGCTGTTCTGTCAGGTCTTTTCTCACTCTAAATATTTGAAAAACCAAATACGTGCATAGTGATGGGCATTTTTTTTCAGGTTTATGGCAGATTAATATTTTAATTGATATTGGCAATTTGAAATTTATGTCAAGTTCACTGTGTAATTGTTGGATATTATTGATTGCATGCAGGTAGAGATTGTTTTTGTCTGATGCCAACTGGCGGAGGAAAGTCGCTTTGTTATCAGATTCCAGCTCTAACGAAACCAGGGATTGTGCTTGTTGTCAGTCCTTTGATAGGTGAATAAGGCCTGTTTTTGCTCATTATTTTTCGAATTGTGAAGGTTATGCTGCTCAAGTTCTTCTTTTGCAAATCCCAGGACAAAATTTGATGACATGTGTTGCAATTTTGTTTTAATTTCAGCTCTGATGGTAAGCTTTTATGTTGTTACTGCTTCAATAATTCTGTATATGAGATGATTTGGTTATTCAATCAGTGAGAAGTATTTGTTTCTTCCGTCAGGAAAATCAAGTGATTGCATTGAAAGAGAAAGGGATTGCTGCTGAATATCTCTCTTCAACCCAGACTGTCAAAGCCAAGAAACAGGTATTAGGATTATTTTACTAGAGGTAATGATACTGGCATATGCTAAAATTTCATCTGTTCAAGTGAATGAAAGAGTAAATGAGCTTAATCCAAGAGCTTTGTCCATGCAGCATGTAGAATATTATTTCGAATGAATAACAATTAAATATGATGTTTTGTATGCAATGTAACTTAATCTAACACCTGGAGAAGAAATCTATTTGATTACATATAATTCATTTAACATTTAAAGTTATAATATAAGGATTAATACTAGACTCCCTTACATATCATCGGTAGTTATGCCTGTACTCAAAAGTTTAAGGTAACAATGGATAATAGTTGTTGAAGGGCCAATTCGAGATCAAATTAGATTGAGATTGGTGTACATCTAACTTTTAGACGCAGAGTTGAAAAACTACATCAGTTTTGTATTATTTCTGCTTTAAATTACAACTATAGGGAAGTAATTTTAATACAATATCGTGATGGTTAGAATTCAGCTTCTTGCTTGGGCATGATTTCTTTCATCCTGTTCACCGACTAGTAACTCCTCTTTTAGAGTACTTGGAGAGAAATCTCGGATGTTGGATTTTTGGAGAAGAAAAAGGGGAAAATCTGGAATTACCTTGTGCCAAGAATGAGTTGAGAAGTTCCGTTTCAATCTGTCTGTCGGTCCTACCCACGTGGAACTGATAGTGAGAGATACTCCTATAAACTAATGATTGTTATCGCTGTTGAAACATTGGTGATTGTCAGAGAAGAAAGACAAAAAAAGTCACTTACTTGCAAACATTACCCTTGGAAGTTCTCTGCTGCTGACAAGAAAAGTTTAAACTATTGACTCAAATTCATTTAGTTTTGTTATAGCATCAATTCTGATAATCCTGGAGATTTTCTTTTCTGCCATCTCATGTTAATTTTACTTCATTCCTCATGTGAGTTCAAGTACTGAGTTGACACTTTGTAAAATAGGTTTACTGTCCTGTTGTTTGAGTTTCTCTCCTTTCTGACTTTGGTTCACTTATGAACCAAAGTAGGTAAGAAGCTTCTTCATAGTTGTTTGCCTTAAGATCATGAATGCTACATATAGAAGGTTGTATAATCCCTGGAATAGTTTCTTGTTAATATTTGAGTTCAGAAATTTCAGATGATTATCGTGAATCAAATGCTGAATGAAATTTATGGTGGTAACAGCCATTGACTTTGAGCCCATCCTTTTGTTGTCTTCATCATTGTTATACACAATAGACTTGTAATTGAATCGTTTTGACTTTATCTTATGTTATTTCCATCTTTGTCCTTTGAAACTAAAGCAAAACTGGCTTTAGATATCGAACTATTTGCTTAGTTTCCTGTGGAATTTCATTTGATTTAGTAATAAGATACTGGGAAGCTGCAGAATTGAGATGCTCATCAAAAGATGACATGGTTAAGAATTCCATCAAGTGTGTATGAGTTGATGCTTATCTGTCTTACATGTTTTCTGTTCAGATCTATGAAAACCTTGAATCAGGAAAGCCATCTTTGAGGTTACTGTATGTCACTCCAGAACTGATAGCCACATCAGGATTTATGGCAAAGCTGATGAAGATTCATGGCAGAGGATTGTTAAATCTAATTGCAATTGACGAGGTCTGAACTTTCAGTATCAATATAAATTACTTCTGCTGATTATTGTGTGTTTTACATTTATCAGGAATATTGATTTATTTGTCCTTCTTATTGTTAGGCACATTGTGTATCGACATGGGGCCATGATTTCAGGTTTCTTCTCAAACTTGAACTCATTTTTTAATCACGTAACCCTTTCTGATCTATTCACTTATCAATCTTGGTTCTTTTCGGAATTTTACCAACTCTCATTTACCCCCATCATCCTCTGTGGTTTCAGTCAGCTGTCCATGCTACTACTCACAGATGTTCCTATAACTGTTTTCACTATGTGTATTTGTTAAAACTTATGCTTTGAGAAATCATCGAGCTTGTGTTGTCCAATCGGTGTTGTGACAATCAATTTATAATTTTGGTTGTGAGTTATGCCATGTTGAAGATCTGGATATCAAGGCAACTGAGTGCGTCAAAGGATGATTGGAGCACCTATCAAACCATCCATTGGTTTTGATGTGTCTATTCCTTTTATATTGAGGTTTAATCCACTTTGTGTCCTCATATTGACTTAACCTAATAAGTCTGCTGCCATGAATGTTCTCTGACATTTTGAACTGGTTTGTGGCTCCTTTTTTAATTGATATGTGACACAAAGGTCAAAATTTGCAGTCCTTGGTATACTGTGTTCTAAAGCTCCATCTGTATGAATAAAGCTTTGTAAAGCTTTGTAATTGTTTAATTGGTAAATGGATTCATATTTATATCTGTTCGTTTTGAGTCCTTAACAGACTAAATATCCTTATACAATGCTCTCTCTCTCTCTCTCTCTCTCTCTCTCTTATATTTGTTGTATACACACCCTCCTGTTGTGCCCACTTGTATACTGTCACCATAGCTGTTCAAATAATTCTAGCTGTTTCAAATTTGTCCCAATAATCTAGGCCAAGCTACAGAAAGCTTTCTTCTCTGAGGAATCATTTTCCCAGCGTACCAGTTTTGGCATTGACTGCTACAGCTGTTCCTAAGTAAGTGTTATCAAATATTCTGTCTATGACCCTACAAGTTACGGTCAACGATGATAAAATTCTTCAGCACTTCTAAATAATTTAGGATATCTATGTTTATACATGTATTGTTATCAAAGTTGATTGAAATAGAAGAATTGCTGTTCTCCTTCTTGGACACTGAATCTCCTTGTTATTTAAGTTATTATGACTGTAGGATGAGAATTAGAAACAACAGTTTTTGATGCCTATATGAAAATTAACTGGAGCTTATTTTTCTTGCCTTAGTTAAGTAGGAGCCTTTATCCTAGATTTCGTACTTCTGCAGGGTTCAGGAGGATGTGATGAAGTCCTTGCATTTGCAAAACCCACTTATTCTGAAATCATCATTTAACCGTCCAAATATTTATTTTGAGGGTAAGTTCCTCATAGCTTGATTTGGTTACCTAAGTATATTTTTGTGTAATTGTGTGTCAGTACTTCGATCTGCACATCAATGTGCATCATGTTATTGGTTTATTGGTTCATCTGTACATGGATTCATGGAAAATATATGTTTATGTTCCAGGGCACAACAGATGCTCATGGGTACACGTTTTAGATAAATATCTAATCTAAGACACATGGATAAAGAAATTAGAGTTTATAAGAAAGTTGTAAAGGGGCAATAATATCCCTGACAAACTTATGCTCTGTTTGTTCTAACACTGCCAGAACCCCCCCCCCCCCCCCCCCCCAATATCCCTAATCTGAAAGTAGACTAAAGGACTGTCCACCACCATAATGTTATGCTTCACCATTTATTAAATTTATATGTATTTGGATGAATATGCTTACTATAATATAACAATACAAAAAAGCCCACTAACTAGACATGATTTGTCATCTATGGTTAAAACAGTTTATCCTAAAATATAAACAAACAATTATTTTCACTCTCTACTCTTTCTCCCAAAACAATTCCCTAAAAATGCCCCAGTTCAAGAACAGGCATACCTATAATGTCTCAATGACAGTACCTCTGTGGGTGAATGTATAATCTCTGTGCATTTTACAGAGTAAGGATTAGTTAATTCTGACATTCTGTTATTCATCATGCAGTTCGGTATAAAGATCTATTGTTAGATCCATATTCTGATCTTTGTAAATATCTCAAATCCTATGGAAATATCTGTGCTATTGTTTACTGCCTTGAGCGCACAGCTTGTGATGATCTGGCTGCCCACCTATCTAATAATGGAATTTCATGTGCTGGTAAAAACTTCTGCCTTAAGCAGCTTTGAAAGGACTATTAACATTAGATTTTTGAATCTGAAATTATTTCTTCCACTTTTAGCATATCATGCAGGATTGAACAGTAAAGCCCGGAGCTCTGTCTTGGATGACTGGATCTCCTCTAAAACACAAGTGGTTGTGGCTACAGTAGCTTTTGGGTACTTTTCTCCCTCTTAAAAAATGTCTTATAACTTGAACTCCTCACTTGCTGTCTTGCACTTCATTGCTTGCTTTTGAGGAAATGATGTGAAACAGACTAAATGCAGATATAAGCCTAATCAGACATTCATGACTGAGATCTGACTCTTAGCCTTGTTGGAGAATCATTTGGATTTCTTTAGCACATAAAATGAGTGGATTGCATATTCTCTCGGTTTTCACTCTTCTTTATTCTTTTCCTTTCTGTAAACAATCTCTGAATTTTGGCAAATGACCAGGAGAATTAAGGATTGGACAGACACATTGGGATAGAGATGTAAATGAGCTAAGCCGTTCATAGTTATACAGATCTTGACTCGAAAAAAAAAGTCGTTTGATCATTTATTAAGTTTAATGGCCCTAGCTTGAGCTCAATTTTGAGTTCGGGATCTTTAACTTGATTACATGCTTAACAAGCTTAATGAAATTGAACTGAATCGAACTTGAACCTATGAAAAGTCAAACACACCTAGCTTGATTGAGCCTCTTGATATTCAGCTCAATCCGGTTCGATGACATGTGGACACTTGGAAGACTACCTAGTTAGGAGGCTGCAGTGTTAATTTTAATTGATTTGGAAAACATGGTTAAAGTTGAAGCCAAATTTATTGGTTACATCTCACCTAAACTCGGTGGGCTTTAGGAGGGAGCCACAAATAGTTCGTCAGAGGGGATCAGTTTATAGAGACTGTGCTAAGCTGTGATATTTTTAAGCCATCGATGATTTTCTTATGTATTTTGTCATGTGTTACTACAGCAAGAATCATTGCATAACTAGCTGTCTGTCAGAGTATAAATATTGTCCTGATAATTTGAATTTTGCTCTCCCGACCAGTTTAATTTGAATACATAACATTCTCATTGTTTTTCGAGGATTTTTAATGAGTCAAACAGACTACAGTAAAAAGAGAAAAGTTTGTTACAGACACGTCTTTTTTTTCTTCTTCTGTATGTGTGTGTGGCGAGCTCAACATATTGGGGCTTTTTGGCCCATCTGAACAGCGTGCCTTAGCCTGCCAGACAGATTTCATACTAATAATCCATTTATTAGGCTGCAATTTCTGAATGGATTGGTTATGCATCTATATAACAAGTTTGATCTGCATCAACTCTACATATTGTTTGAATGAGGGTTATGTGATTTACTTTTGATTCTTAAATCTGAGATTATATATATAATGGTTATCTTCAAGATCCTTCTAGTGCCCAAATGAATAGGCTGAATTGTATTTTCTGAATTCGAATTCGGGTGAGATGAGGCTTTGGACTAGGGGGTCAGGGAATTTACCATAGTGGTCAAACCGGCCCCTTGACGTACCCCTATTATCAGCTAATCTCTCTTGGTTTTGTGAATTCCAATCTAGATCCGGTTCTATATAAGTGGAGAAGCTAGACTTATCATGGAATAGACCTATCAATGGGTGAATCTTATCCTTGATAATTTAGTATGAGCTTGAAGTTGATAAGAAAATTAATGTGTCTTCTGTATCTTATTCTCATTATCTGAAGGAGTGACTTAGCAAGAGCTTGATAATTGTAATACTATTCCACTTTTTGTCTCTTGAAAATTTTCTATTTTGCTCTATTTAGTGTTAACATTAAACTACTTTTAGCTGTTTCCTGTTGTTCAAGTTTCTTGGTTTTAGAAAAGGTTACATGCTCATCAGTGATGCTCCTAAATGTATCTATGGCTATTAATTATCTACATATAGACAATTAACTTAAGGATTTCTAATGTTGTTGTGTGTTGGTTTCGAATTGCTTCTGGAGCTATCTTTTGAATGCAAAGACTTGAAGTGGTGCTTTCACTGCAGGATGGTAAGCAATTATCTTATAAAATGTTTAGTGCAAAATACAAATTGTTGAGCTCTAATGGAGATCAAGCAGGTTTCCCATGCTGAGGCGTTTGTCCTATAATTTCAGGGCATAGATCGTAAGGATGTTAGAGTTGTTTGCCATTTTAATATTCCTAAGTCTATGGAAGCCTTCTACCAAGAATCTGGTCGTGCTGGTCGTGATCAATTGCCCTCTCGAAGTCTGTTGTACTATGGAGTGGATGATCGTAGAAAAATGGTTATTTATGATCTCTCCCAAGAAATCACTTATTAAAATTTCCATTAAAAATATTCCGTTCTAAATTCAAGAATATTGCAGGAGTTCATCCTGGGTAATGCTGCAATCAAGAAGTCACATTATTCAAGCTCGGAGGAGGGTTCATCCAAGAAGTCCCTAGCTGACTTCCATAAGGTAAATATGTGCATTTGTCTTAGTATTTTGTACATATTTTATTCATTTATTAACCCTTTGTCTGTGCTGTATCTAGATGATTGAATACTGTGAGGAGTCTGGTTGCCGAAGGAAAAAGATCCTTGGATGTTTTGGAGAAGAGGTATATCACTCTGGACGGATCATATCCTTTACCGTTTTGGGTTATTTTCATTGGAAGATTGATACAGAGTAACAAACGCAGATGTCTTTTTCTGGAAGCAGGTTACAGCATCATTGTGCGCGAAATCTTGTGATGCATGCAAACATCCAAATGTAGTTTCAAAGTATTTGGAGGAGCTTACAAGTACTATTAGTTGTCAACATAGAAGTGCGTCATCACGGATATGCATAAGAAGGTCACTGAATCCTTATTTATATTTAGTACAAATAATCATTTCTTGATGTTAAAAGATTAATTGATTGTTCGCGTGTTGCTGTTAGAGACAAGGGAATAGCAACAGATCACAGATTGAAACCCAAGGAAATAATACGTGAATTCTCACGGAGAGCACTCCGTGCCTAGCCAAATCGGCTTATCCACAATTCTTTATATATTTCTCAATGCAAAACATGAAAAGAAAATAATACTTATAGTCTCAAAGCCCGTGGCAAAACAAGCCCGTGACAACTAATAATAATAATAAACTGCATAGATATAAACATAAGATTTATTAAGCATATTTAAGGCCCAAGGTCCTCATCCTTCTTCTTTTCCTTGGCCCGACGGTGATACGTAACAGTTGCTTTGTTGGCATTTAATGCAAGTTAAAAGGTTTTTTATGCTTTTCTAACATCACTCTAACAAATGCTGCAAATTACCGTGGTTAGGGGAAGTAACTGGGCTTGTTTTTTTTGTGTAAGCATAGAATGAAAGGCTGACCCAAAATTATGTGGAATGAGGTAAATGACAAGAAGTTTAGTCTTTGTTAACTCTGACGTTAGTGTTTGATAGTCATCAGAGAAAGAGAATTGATACAGCTGATTCCAATAACTCTAGAGAGGACTAGTCCCTCATATCTTGCCACATGCTTTTTAAACAGTAGTTAAATACACTGGCTTATGAAGTCATGCCGTCATGGTACTCATTTTTTGACCAAAATTGTCCTGTTGATTCAGGATATTGTAATGCTGGAAAATAAGAGTGTAAATTGTCATAAATCCATCAGGAAGCTCGTTCAAAGATTGATGTATGCTATTGCACTGCATAGTTAGTCCAAGTATGATATTAGGGGTCATCTGGTTTTTAGGTTGCATAATTGTAATTAACAGGTGGAGAAATGAATTTCTAGCAGTGATTACACAACTTATTTAATTACATGAGCATATGACAGAGCACTAATTTTGCTTCTATACCATTAATCACTTAAACTTGGTTGCTGCGGTATGGATTAGGTCCATTGTCCTAGAAGGGATTTGTGACATTTTTATCACGACTGAAGATTACACAAATGAACAGAAAAAAATATTCCTCTCAGTACAATGTTGTTCCTCCACTTCCTCTCTCCTACATCAATTTAGCAGTGCTCCACCTCTGCTTTAACTTTGTCATTATATTGGTTTTCCATTCCCAATATGTTCTACTATAGACTTCACTTTGATAACATGCATCAACATGCGTGGATGCTACTTCTCTGTCACTCTTTTGACAAAGCAATTGCTGAATAAATTACCAGCTCAAATTTGTGAACAGCATGATTTTAGAATGTCATCACTGTTCTTATGTTCATTAAACAAGCTTCATTTTGGCTAACCATTTCGTTTTCTTGACGGACTCCTTTATGCATCTCTGTGACAGTGCTTCTGATTTCAATGATGATGGAGAATTCTCGGAGTTCTGGCATCGTGATGATGAAGCAAGTGGATCTGAGGAAGATATATCTGATACTGATGGTATATCTAAATTTATGAACAGAATATTCAGCATATGTAAAAAAATGCCAGTAGATTTGCTTGCTTTTCCAGTGTGGCTTGGAGTGCTCATTCTCTTTGTTTATTTTTTGTTGACCCATTAATATCTTGGCTTCAGATGATGTAGAAATCTCAAAAAACATAAGCCGATTCAAGTAAATCATCCAAATGGGGATTACGTGAAAGGATGGAGTCGTTGCAGCATGCAGAAGAAAACTATTATCGAAACAAAAATATCCAGGACAAGCAGGTGAACTTTGGGCTCTTCTTTCCAATTTACTGTCTTTCTTGATTACATTCATAAGATAAATTATCATATTTGATACAATTGAAACCCTGACAACCTGACTCTGCTTAGAATTTTTAATATGGATGATTATGAGTTTTTTCCATATGTTGTTTACAGTTAAAGCAGTATCATATGTAGTGCAAGACTAGTTGTATCCTGCAACTGCAAGTACATGCCCACAACATTATTGTGAACTTGCACTATCCCTTTCAAAGCTTCTTGGTAAAAAGTGTTTTTCTAATTTAAACATACCATTATTGTGGATAGGTCAATAAAGTGGACAAAAACTCCATTTCTGGAACATTAAGAGAGTCAGGAAAACAGAGGTTACTAAATGCAATGAATCAAAATCAGCTTCTTCTCAGCAATTTCAAGTACACTTCTTCACTCCTTACTCGTTACACTCATAAGGTCATTTTTGCTTGAGTCTAGTAGCTGTAATACAAAATAAATTTCAGATCTTTAATTCACCATAAAATGTCTGTTTCATTTGAAAATTTCCAGGGCCAATTTTATGACATCTGCTGTGGAGACACTAGAAAACGAATGCTTCAAGAAGTATGAGAAAAGTGGGAAATCATTTTATTTATCACAGATGGCAAGTATGGTGAGGTGGTTATCAGCAGCAACGCCGAATGAGCTAACAAATAGACTTGGCAACACTGCTAATACGTCATCAGAGGCTGTTAAACCAGAAGCAAAGTGCTCGTCCCCATCATCCTCTCCAGTGGTAACACAAGTTGGTGATGAGAAAGTCGATTGCAACGTTACATCCAATTCTGATGTTCCACAGGATCTGGTGCCACCAGCTATTCTGTCTTTCTCAGAATTCATTAACAGAAGAAGTGAGACGGAGAACCAGTTTTCAACGTCTAAAAGAAAGTCTAGAGACGGAATTAGCCAAGGTACAGAGAAGAAAACTAAATGTCAGTCTCTCAACTCAACCTTTTACTCTTAATGCTTCCATGATAATTACTATGGCTTCTATTTCCCTCCTGGGATTTTGGATGGTAGCTTGGAAATCAACTAGTTTTTTGATTTTAGATCGAATGATGAAGAAAACATTCCTAGAATGAGAGAAAAAAAAAAGAGAGGAATATATTGGATTGGAATCCATATTTTTTTCTGGTAAAGGTTTTTACTTTAACAATTTCAATGATAGCCAGAATTACCAAAATTCATTCACTTTCCTCAGTGTAAATAAAATCCTTTCATATGAAATTAAACTCAAAGTTATATGCATTTCATGTAACCAAGATCATACATAACTTAATGCATCTTCCAAGAGTAGTGGTGAATGGTGAGAAATGGGAAATCATCAGCTACTCATTAAACAAATCCAAGTTTTCATTTTCTCAATAAATATATTTATACTCGATCAAGATTTCTTAGTCAACAAAAATCGCTACACATGTTAAGCAAACTGCGATTGGAAGGAGCATGAAACTATATATGTGGACATATATATATTCATGAGTATATGTAGTCGATCATGTTGTCTTTGTTTATTTATTAATGTAATACTATAGTGCATACTACATGTATTTCACACACTCTAAAATTCTAAATGGATGGTTTGATTTTGATACACATCAATGAGCATTTATGAATGGTGGATGGAACCCACTCTCAACCATTTTTTCATGCATATGAAATGACATTCACATCCACATGAACATTGCCTACAATATTCAGACACCATTTTTCCATTCTTAATCAATCTTGTGATTTATATATCATCCTTTAACTCATAACTCGATCTCATATATATCCGGCCAACAAACTCAGTCCTCTTTTAAATTGTTTTCTCAGTTTGGGCACTTCATTTTTCAATCTTATATTGCATCATCTGTATTATTCAATATTTGGGTTACTTGGATTTTATCTTCCAGTTACAAAATAAAAATATCGGACAATCACTTTTTATTTTCATGAAAATAAGTAGGGAGTTGTGATATTGTATTTGTGAGAGACACTTTTACTCGAGTTATAATTTCATGTAAGTTTCTTTAATGGTTCCACATAATCATTTGATATCTTATACTATTCTCATTTGTGTAATAAGTAGATGATAATTAAAAAAAAATTAAAGGATATGGCCGTTTGTTTGAATTTATAAGTATTAAATTAATTGTAATGATTGTAAATCTTTTTAGAAGGGGACGAATATTTGTTATATACATGGTTTTAATTCCCAAAACTATAATGTTGAAGTAATAGTCTAGGACTCTTTTTAAAAAAGAAAAAAGTTATTGTAGTGGGATGTTGAAGAACCCAAAGCTATAATTTTTGCTTTACAAAAAAAGAACCATAACCAAAATTTGATAATTGGGAGTTGACACTAATTTAATTGGTCACTATTATTTATTTTTAGAGAAGAAGACAATTGGACAAGCCGGCCCACCAAGTAATCAATCACATGCTATGGCCCTCACTCCTCATGCACAATAATTTGTTTTTGTCAAAAAAAAAAAAAAAAACCAATAATTTTTTCTACAAAAATACAAATATGTACATATAAATGTGCATGCAAATATATTAAATAATAAAGAAATGAAAAGAAAAGGAAAAAGAAAAGCTTACTTTGTTTAGATAAAATTCATATATTGATAAAATTCCCATTTTCAACCACTCTTTTGTTATAGAAAAATATTTTCTCTCTTTATAATTCGCTAAAGAATCATGGAAACAAATTTGAGTTTCCACTTCATTTTTTTTTTTTTTTAAAATAAACTAAAGAGAATGAAGGGGGGACATAATAATAGTTAGAAAATTTGCTTCGAACGTAATCATTACTATTTACACCTTATGAATGTGTGGTATTACTCGAACTACAAGATTCGTGTTACTCGTTATTGTACTTATTTGGTCCTTGTAGATATCCAAAGTTGAATTCTTTGTGAAGACTCATCCCATATATATGATGATATTTGTAGTTGGAAAGAAGGATTGGTTGAGCATGTGTACATCTTCATCTCATCATTATCTCTTATCTTTCTTTATAATAATAATATTAAAAAATACATAAAATTGATAACCAGACCACCGACGTCATTAGGGATTGAGTATTCCATTCACTGTTCATCATTCTTATTAGCTTTTCCCTTAAAGTAATAAACAACTATTCTTTGAATTCTTATTCTCAATCTTTTTATAAAATATAATTTCAACTAAATTTACAACTAAACATAATAATTCACATGCCCTTTAATCTCCATTAAATAAAGGTCTTATGAACATACGCGTTAGTATTATTTTAATAAAGAATATACTGAATAAATTATGATGTGAATGATTTTGGCTTTCACTTATGAATTATGATTTAAGTAAGGGGTCATCACACCATAATTCATCAAAAAAAATTGTACACCAATTTAATAGGTGGAATCTAAAATAGAAATCACAAAATTTTCAGAAATCATGACGGAAATCAAAGATTAGCTTGAAATTTTAATAAAAACAGATTTGAGTATATAGAGGGATGAAAGCCCCTCAAACACTCAATTTGAACTTGAATAGAATAAGAACCCAAAAATTTACTTAGACCTTAGATTTGTCTTGAGAAGATGGTTTACATATAGTTTGTGAATTTTGATACAGGTCAAACAAGGGTAAATTGCAAAATTCAGGACATTATTTATATGCAATTCACCAACGAATGACATTAGTACTTTTCAAACCTCGTTCATTAATTTGAACGATTTTAGGACAGAACGTACGAAATCACTAATTTATAATAAAAGCACAAACACGACAATTAATAATATTAAGATTCAATGTCATATTGTAAACATTAAAATTGATCATAAATTATATATTGATAAATAGATCAATTTTAAACAAAGGAGTAGCTCTTAAATAAATTTGATAAACTTGGAAAATGATTAAAATAGGGCCACCACACCACACAAGTATTATATAATACTCTGCAGTACTAATTAATGAAAGATTATATATAGAGACATAGAATGAAGTTGCCTTCCACCCACCATTACCATTATTCTTCCATGTCCCTACTACACTTACACTACACTACACAAAACACACACAACACCACCCCCCCCCCCCCCCTCCTCCCCCAACACTACAAGACAACTAACCAAATTTCTCTATCTCATCATATAATTAAGCTCATTCAACAATATCCATGCTAACATAATACCATGTTTAACATCCGCTCATTCTTCTCCAACTTCTTCCTCCTCCTCTTCCACCTCGCTTGCTTCTCCTTCTCCTCCCACCACCACCACCACCGCCGCCGCGACTCTTCCACTCTCTTCAAATACAAACTCATCCCTTCCAAAAAAACCCTACTTTCCTCCCTCAAAAGCTTCTTCTCCTTCTCCTCCTCCTCCGCCGCCACCGCCCCCCAACCACCACCACCTCCACCCTCCATCCCATCCCCGTCGTCCTCGACTCGCTCCCTACGGCTAAACCCACCCCTCATCACCCCACTCCCCCCCACACAAGACTATGCAACCTCCAATCACATCTCTCCGTGTTCCATCTGTGGAGAGATCTTCCACAGCTCGACCCTTCTCGACCAGCACCAATCCACAAAGCACGCAGTTTCCGAACTCATCGACGGCGAAAACATCGTTCGGATCATATTCAAAATGGGGTGGCCCGAGAAGATGACCAGCCCCACCATCCATCGGATCCTCAAGATCCACAACACCCCGAAAATTGTAGCCCGTTTCGAAGAGTACAGAGAGTTGGTGAAATCAAGAGCAGCAGCGAAAAGCAAGAACTTGAGAGATGAGAGATGCATTGCTGATGGCAATGAGCTGCTCAGATTCTACTGCACAACTTTCACATGTGATCTCAATTCCAGCATTTGCAGCCAACACTATTGCAGTGCTTGTGGGATCATCAGAAGTGGCTTCTCGCAAAAGATGGATGGCATTTCCACTCTCCCCACTAGCTGGAGAGCCCACAGATCCATCCCAGATGACCTCGAGGATGAGTTCAGCTTCATGCACCTCAAACGGGCCTTGCTCCTTTGTCGGGTCATTTCGGGCCGGGTCAGCTGTGATCCGGGCTTGCCTGACAAGGAGGGCCCGGGGTTCGACTCGTTGGTGGGCCCGGAAAGTGACGAGCTGCTGGTCTTTAATCCAAGAGCTGTCCTTCCTTGCTTTGTCATAGTTTATACGGTGTGAGATGATACTTAATTAGTCTTCTCTATTATGCAGAGACTGCATAAAACATGGTGCAGTAGATTTTCATGCAGTGGTGTACAGTGATTATGTTGTCAAAGGTTTTTAGATCAGCAAAATGTGGAACCTTAAAATCAATCATATGTGTGGCAGTAGCTAGTGGAACCTAAATGAGTGCTTAGTTGTCATGTGGTGTGCTATGTAAAAGTTAGATTATCAACTGTTTAATTAATGCTTTTGCCTTTTTCCCCACATAGTGTGGCTATTCATCAAGATTATACTTTTGGTTAATTAAAGCTAATTATTATGATCGGATTGTTTAGTACCAAAACCTCTTCTTTCCTCTCTCTCTAGCCAACTTAGACTGAGTACATAGTTGGATCTCAAACATAATGGTTGCACTTCACTTCAGATCTTCTCTTACATATACATTTCATATTTCATGCATGCAGTACACACCACGTAGTAATTAATGATATCATATGATACAAATGGCATGTGAAAATACGATATGAAGTGAGATAGAAGATCTTATGCATGTGTCAATCATGCTGAATGTAAGTTTACATCCTCAAGGTGAAATAAATACTATCCAATTCTGTGATATAATATCCGTGAATCCATCTTTAAAATCGAACCATTTATACAGTAACAATTTAGAGGGGTGTAACTGTTATCCCAAAGTTAGATGTTAAGTTGCGATGAAGTAGTAATTAAGAAAGAGAAAAAGTAGTTAAAAGTAGTTATTATTAATACAAAGAAAAGAGTGAGAGTGAATAAAGTTGCAAGTCATATATGTTGGAGGTTGATTTGATGGGCCATTAATTGGACAAAACTGCAGAATTGATTGGTCTTTGTTTGGGTAAAGCAAAGGCAATAAATCAATTACAGCGCCATAAAATAAATAGTGATCATCTATTCATCTTTATATATATATGGTAGTGTAGGGGCCCTAACAAACTTCATGCTACCTCATCTAATAAAGGCACATGGCTTCTCTTTTTTTTTTTTTTTCCTGATCTCTTATATTTGTTAGAGATATTAACAAGCCAGGACTAATATTACTTAGAAAGCTAGATACACTGTTATTATTTAAAGAAAGTAGAAAAAGGAGTATAAAGCCGACTGCTAATTTCGACGGTAATCATGAAGATTGAACAATGTCATTTTGTTGATATGGTATGGATTATTCCTAATAGGGGCAAACAAACGGACTTTTTGGGTGTGTTTTTTCTTCAATTATTAATTAGGCTTGATTGTATCCATGTGATTATTTGAGTTGTCTTGAATACATGTCATAAACTATTCATCTATTCTCATGGGCAGTTATATCACAAGGTTGAGTGATATAAAATCGGATCCTTTGTATATTATGAGCTTATATTTTTCAACTAAATAAGTCATTCTTATTGATATTGTATCTATTATTCGTAATAACGACAAGCAAACAAACCCTTTGAGTATTAAGTTATAACCGAGCAGTCATCCGTGGTTACTCCAAACTAACCCCAACCTCCACCCCCCACCCAAAAAAAAAAAAAAAAACAACTGATTCTCCTCTTCTTCGTTTTTTGTGTGGGTAAAAATAATGTTGATTCAAGAAAAGAAATCATTCATAAAACACACTTCAGAAACCGTCGTCTTTTTAAGGTTTCTAACCATTATAATTTTGGAAAGACAACAAATCAATAGCATTGTCTGCTACACCTTTTCTTCTATTTTTAAAGCTAATGGACAATAGTTTTCGGAATAAAATTTTAAATTATGCTTTTATATATAAATATACACATTAAGCTTTATATGAGAAAGAAATCATCAAACTAACATTTTAATTGACCGAATTAATCTTCAATTAGAAAAGACAACTTCCAAAAGTATTTGTACATAAAAACTAAGATGAACATTTCATGATTCTAATGCATGTCCTGTCTTAAGCATCCTAATACCTATATACTTCGAAAACATAGGTCATCTCTACGATTGTCACCTGCATTGCATAAATTAATAATATCAGTGTAAGCATCAAATTAAATGAACATAAATTTAGGGCTTTTCAAGTAACAGCAAAACTTTCTTAGATCTGCATGTTAAACATCAACTGAAGAAGTTATCTCATCCAAAAGACAACACAACTTTCCAGTTTCCACAAGAGGCATGACCTTAGTTAACTCGTATACAGCAACATTACAATGCAACAATACAACCACAACATACCAATAATTAATATTTATCTACCCAACTTTCATTTAGAAAATCATAGCAATGTAAACCAAAATGACCCACTCCATGACTGGATCATGCAAAAATCTCAACGCATCAACAACCATCACAGATGCAAAACAAATGACATTCATCCTCAAAATAAGTCAACCATCACCAAAATGATTTTATAGGACAATATAACAACAGCTTTAGAAATGAATACCTTTCATGCTCAATCAATATACATAATCTTGAACGCATTCAGCCCACTCCGATCGCACTACATCAATTTCTGCTCGAGTGTAATCTTTTTTTGTGAACTATACATAACCAAGTAGATTATATTAGTAAAATCCACAAAATAATAACTTTTCAAAATGAAAACTGTGTCCACATGTATGTGTGTGTGTATTCCAAAATGATTTTAATATAAGCAAAGTATTAGACTATTACTATTGATCGTAGAGAAGACTGATGATCAATGCTTGTAACTTTTTCAATTATCTCTCTCATGTAACGCATCACATAAAAACCACATTGCACCGCATCAGGTTGGCGAGGACCCTATGTTAGAAACAAAATGTGAATGACAAAGGAAATATAAAACAAGCAGCGAATCACAACTAGGAATACCTGTAGTACTTCCCATGTGGGTTGTTTTCTCACTCTCCTTTTCTTTCTCACATTAAACAATGTTAATGACCTGCATACACTCACAGGTTTGGATAAGTAGTACATGATTGATTAGATTTATTATTTATTGAAAAGTACATGGACTTACGTATTTACAACATATCTCCAATCGAGATCCCGCATGCGATGATTAAGAGAATCCAGTATATAAACAATTTCCTTATAAGGATCAATGATGGTGAGAATCCAATGTTCACTGGCAGGAACGATCATAAATTAGTACATGTGATTCATCAAATTGTAAATTTTAAACTGGTAAAAGTAATCATAATTTTCTTACCCTAGATTGCAAGGCACCAAGACTAGTTGATTAGGAGATGCATGACACAGCCTAGTTGCTAAAGCATGTGCCTTTTTGTCAGTTAGTTCTATCTTTTTCTCTTCATCCAAAGTCCGCGCTGGGAAATATGGTAGAGCATGTGGGCTCATGAATATAAATCTCTCAAGCTTGTTCTCTTCTTTCATTTTTTTATAAAGATGCCTAACATTTCAAAATTGAAAAGAAAAATTAAAAGAAAATGACAAAAGTTGCATTGTTAGTAAAATAAATTAATAAAATCGGCTTCAAAGCACAAATCGTAAGTAAACTAAAGGCTCACCAAATATAGACAAGTATACACGTGCATGAAACTGGGGATAATTCATAGACTTGCATAATGTCTTCAAGATGAACATAAACTGCATGATCCTTGGCAAAGACATCAGAATCAAGATGTATTGGTATCGTGTTATCTCTACCCTGTAGAGCATGATTGGCGTAACAATACAGCATACGCAAAGATTTTGGGACATCTGGCTCATGCTTCTTCATTTGTGCATCACTCTTTCTCTTCTTAGGCTTCTAATAAAAGCAATCGTACACTTTTCAGTTAGTGTAGTATTTAAGAGTTCTTAAGAAATTACATTGAAATTAAAATTCACATATACCTCATTTTGCATCAGTATCAACTGTTTTGGCCAGGCCACCTGAGTTCCGACAGCATCACCAATATTCTCATACTCATCAGGGATGGGCAAAGGGGCTGATTTATTCACTGCCTCATCAATGGAGATGCACATGCAATTCTTGGGAAACTGAGGTGCATGTAATTTTTGTCCCTTGACAGAGATGATTGTACCATATGCAACAACATCCATGGATGATTCTAATGTCAAAGCAACTGGTTTCCCCTATTAGACAAACATCATGAAATTAATTGCACAATTCTTTATTGGAGTGATCAGTAACACAAGCTTGTACAGTTACCTGCAAATGCTCATCATCTTTAAGAATGTGCACATCATCCCGATCTTCGTAAGATTTGATTTCATGTTCATTGGCTGGAGATTGAAATTGGATTGAGCAACTATCCTTCTCATCAATGTCAAAGTTTGGTGCACGCTTTTTGTAGACCGCTGCTTCAAGTTTTTTAATACGTGCTTCATGCTCATCTATTTTTCTCTTTGTCCGCATTAACTCTTCCTGGAAATCATTGTTCGTATGATTTCGAGCAAGCATCTTCTTTTTATACATTGCTGCAGTAATATGGCCTCCAACACCTCTCACACGTCCAGAGTGTTCCTTTGACTGAAGTGCCATTGGAATTATACCATCATCAAGTTCTTCGATATTCAGCTTGCCTTGCCTCTTTTTCTCTATAAACTCATCCTATAGAACATTATTATAAAAAAAAAAAAAAAAGGTCTTACCAAAAACTATGCAACATTGGAAAGAAGAGGTTAAATATTGAAAATAAGCATACAATGACTTTCACTCTCTCCTGCAGCCCCTCGCCATCAAATTCCCCTTCTTGATTCATACGTCCTCTCTTCCACAGAATAGCTCTGTTTATTTCAACATCATCACCCAACTCATCTGCCTACAAGGATTGATGATGAAATCACAATTGTGACAATCAAAATGGACTGATACCGTATTGAATGCTTACTATTTCTGCAGCCAATCCAGAATAGCCTTTACGTGAAAGGAGATGGGGATACATGTTGCTCTTTCTCCTATCTTTTTGTTCTTGACTGAGTTTCTAGCATGTTCAATATCAAATATAATATCATGATTAAACAAACTACTTAATCCATTAGAAAAGGTATACTGTGAACTTATTTTAAAAGACCATATTAATAAACCTTACTTGGAAGTCCTCAGACAAACGACTACTAACAAAAGAACTCCAATCCTCCTGTGAAATACCATAGCCATCAGGCGGTTTATTCAACTTCTCTGGATTGTTTAGATTTTTGAAAACATGCTCCTGTGTGAGGTGGGTTTTATACTGACGCCACTTGTCATTTGCCGACCTCAAACATCCTTTCTTCCACTTAGGGTCAACATTGTACACCAACTATAAAAAACATCAAAACCAGTAATGTCATACAAGTATATAGAATATTAAAACTGTCAAAACATAATAATTGCTTACATTAACAGAATCCCATATCAGTTCCTTAACATCATCCGGCACCTGCTTCCATGTGTTGCAATTGATGCTTACTTTCTGTCGAGCAAGAACACCAATGTAACTTTGCATTTCAGCACCTTCTTTTCCAACTGTTTGTCCAAGATGATTGAATGTTACATCCTTTTTTAGCCCTTTAGCCATTCGAACAGCAAGTCTAGCCATATGTGTACGACCTCTAGTCCATCTTGTTGACTCCAATTTTGAGTTGTCATTGTCAGTGTCTTGATCAGAAGCATCAGATGTAATTTTATTTATTCCCTTGTCTACTTTAGCACCCTGGCATGATCTCATACTTTGTTCAAGTGTCTCATCATCATCATGCCCATTTTTCAACTTCCAGCGAAACTCTGAGTTGTCATTATCAGTGTCTTGATCAGATGCATCAGATGTAATGATATTCTCTCCCTTGTCTTTTTTAGCACCGTGACATGATCTCAAACTTTGTTCACGTGTGTCATCATCATCAAACCCATTTTCCAACTTCCGGAGGATCTCTGAGATGTCATTCTCAGGCTCTTGATCAGAAGCTTCAGATGTAATTTTATTTTTCCCCTTGTCATTTTTTAATTTAGCACCCTGGCGTGATCTCTTATTTTGTTCAGGTGACTCATCTTTATCAGGCCTGTTTTTCAACTTCCAACGGGTCCTCATGGTGTTCTCACGTCCTTTATCTCTTCGATTGAATTTTTTATTTCTACTTGTTCTCACGTCCTTTAGTTTGCTCTAGGCAGTGAGCTGGACTGCATTGTTTCCAAGAGTAAGGATTGTTACGTCTGTTATAGTAAGATGAAGGGGTGTGAAAGTAGTAGAAGTGAAGGAAAAGGGGGCAATAGAAGGAACAATTATGTGAAGACGAGAATGCAGGATTTTAGATATCATGGTTTATTGTGCATGCTAGCATAACAGTTTCATTAAAAAGGAAAATCTTAATCAACTCAGCTTTATGCACAAAGCATGGGGCATATTTTAGAGCTCATGTTCATGACCTAACAGGTCAACCCTGTCATATACGATGCAATGCTAACATAAAATATAGCAAAGTTATCATAACAAGCGGCCCAGGCAATTGCAAAACCACAACCAAACAAAAATAAAGAAGCCTCAGCAACAAGCCCTTTAGCTAAATACAAATTTGCAGATGTATATATAGACAGATCAGTGTGTTGTGTCAATCATGATTCACACCATAAATGCACTAACAATCAAGGACCACTGAGGAGAAAGTATCAAAAATAATTTCATCTATTCAAGGGCCTTTAGTATTGGACCATCATAACTCAGGTAGAGCTGTCCATTGAGTTGCCCTCTCAGCTACAGAATATGTACCTCTAAAAAATTAGTGAACTTTTCTCCAAACGTTACTTTGTTTACCTCTTACCATATAGTGATAGCTACAGTATCTAACCCACAGAAACCAAGACTCTTTGAAGCTAAACTATACCAAGATTGAGGATCGAGTGGTCTGCTATGTTTCAAATATTTGGGTGGAAAATATAGAGTTGGATGTGTTATTCTCACTCTTGAAAGGATGCAATTCATAAGTTTATCAATCTAGTAACAATTATACTGAATCTTTTCTATCGAGCATCTGGTACGTTACTCAATACGTTCTTCACATAAAAAAGAGACAAATCCATTCAAAATAAAAATAATTATACATAAAAATATAAAATATGTAATCGTAGAGGCACAAGAAACAAATGCAATGACTTATGAGATCTCTCACTTAATTGTGTTGTGAGGGTAAAAGATATACTGATGCAATATTATCATATCATCCAGTCAGCTTTTAAATGGTGGAATGCAGTATTTGTACCAAAATTGATATTATTGTGTAGTTATCATACATTTCAAAATGAGTGTAAAGCTCTTTGGATAAGAAATTTGTGTTCCTTTTTAGTCCTTTTTTTTCCGCTCCATATGTTTGATAGAAATGAGGGCGTGACACACTGGTGCTTCTGATTATGTTGTTGTTACAGGGCGTAGATATCACAGAACGAAGTTCACACATGTATGCAGTTTTATAGCAACTGCAGAGGGAACAGATGGATAAAGTCAGAGGAAAAGAGTCTGGACTGAACCTGTACTCTAATGATGTAGCCATGTGAGACTGTGTTCAAGTATGTTGTTATTTGTTATCATACTCTTTCCTCAATGTGTTACAATTCTATGAACTTTTAAATTAAGATGACGTACTAATTACTTGATCTACTCACATATGATAGCACCATATGAGATCACATAGAACACCAATTATGAATAAAATAAGATCAGCACCTAAAACAACATAGCTTGCCAGAATTTTGGCCAAAAAGAAAAGTAATGCCCATACCATCATATAAAACTAAATCATCTGCACGTAATATGGCTTCTTAATCATAATAATCACAACATGCAGTTTCAGTACTGAATTCCATAGAGCAAATGGTTAATTGATTATATAAGTCAGAAAACACAATGCTACAAATGATGACAAGCAGACATTGCAAACAATGAAAATGAAAAGAGGTCACAACTGATTATCAAATGAAATGCATCAGCTACTAAACTGGAAACCAAAAGGCAACAGAAAACATTAGAATCTTCAATGAACAAAAAGAGGCCAAGCCGATTGAACTCCACTATCGCATAATAAACAGAAAGAGAGGGGCTAACTTAAAAATCAAAATTGGGGTCCAAATTGAAGAAACCAGAGAAAAGTGACTCACCTCTGAAATCAAAATTAGGACTCGACCTTAAAATCAAACGCCTCGGCTCTGCAATTTGGGGAGATTCTACAAAGAAAGAAAATAAAATCAGAAACATGCAACTAAGGTACAAAACGGTGATGGCGAAGACAATGTTGGAGGATTCAATTGTCGAACGGGAGGAGGTAAGACTTTGAATGCACTGAAGTGGACAAGGGGTGGTGGACTTGGCAGAGGATGAACTAGGGCTTTGCTAATGGAGAGAGTCACAACGACTTCAACGGTTCAAATCCAGAACTAAAATCGCGAAAGCCACGAATCATCAAGCAATGACAGGAGGAAGTTAGGAAAACAAGACCTAATCGGAAAAAACCTTGAAATGACCGCCAAATTGGAGGAGGAAGAAGACAAGGCCTCGTGACTGGACACCCAATGGACGGCGGCGACGCCGTGTGGTCTGAGAGTGAATCTTCTCTCGCCGGCGAAGTGGAGAGAAGTGCAATCTGTGAAGTAAAGCCCAAATAACCCCAATTTCAGAAGCCCATATTGAGAGCCTCTTGCATCAACTTCAAAATTCAAATGAGTAGTGGATAAATCTTGCTGTAATTTAGGGACTAGTCAAAAGTGCATTTGTTAATATAAACTTTGTTTTATTTATGAAAACTAGTCTGATTTTCCTTATAACATTTTGACAAAAACAAAAACTTGCATTACTCGGTTTCCCGTACCCACGAATGTATTATTAATTTGATGTTAATTATATAGTCATACAGTATTAATGGTATATGCATAAATTATTCGTAGTATATCCTTGAAGGTATGAGTGGTATACTCATGAGGTATTAGTTTCATATTATCATGGTATTACGTGTATAACTGAAATATATATTTAAGTGAATGTATTCTTCGAAATATTACTCGTTACATGTTAAGGTGTTAACCATATTACTTAAAGTTATTACAATTCTGGTTGGAGACACACGGTATACCCTAAAGACACATAAGTCATACTCTACGTTTAATAGTAAATTAGTTTTCATGATATCGATCGGAACCTTCCCTTTCAGCTTAGAAACGAACTCTTCGTCACCAGCGCTTACCGTCCATCACGGAGCCACAACTCAACGTCTAGGATCCCTTGCCGTTTAGGATTCAAGCAGCGGTTCGACAAATTGAGACAATACCCCCTTTTCATTGCCTAGGTTACACCTTCGGAATACCCCTGAAAACTTGAAAACCTGAACTTAAAACCTCATTCAAGTAGATGCAATTAAGTACTCTTAATATTAGTGTTTGAGTATGTCCATTCATATTTGATTTCAAAGAAGAAATTTGTTATCATAAAATAAAAATATCACCCATAGATTACTCTACAAAAATAATATTAACCCACAAACAATCAGATTTGATCAGTCTTCAATCCGGTTTAGACATGTATAGGGTGGAACCGGTTTGCAGATAAATTCATACAAAAATTCATGTAGATTTATTGCCACATTGATTTTCAAACTCTTCTTTCTGAGTAAATTTTACGTAAAACTCGTGTTGATTCATTAACTCATTGAGTTTCATCTTTCAAGTGTACCCCCAATTCATATAGATCCACATAAAAAAATTCAGGTTCATTCACCACATAGTTTATATAAGTCCACAATAGACATAAATCACAACACAACAACTTTACATGACTATCTATGTGTCCTTGATCTAGCTTTAATCTTCATCATCAAGTATTCTTCCAAGCCAACACCAACATCCACAATTCTAGTGTCTGGCTTTATCTCCACCTTCAGAACCTGTTTCAGAGCATCTTCCATGGCTTCCACCTCACATAATCTAGGTAATATTTCAGTCCACGTGTCGGTATGAGGAGTATTACCATGACTCAAGAACTCAAACAGCACTTCACAAGCATCCTCAACTTTACCAATTTTACAAAAGCCTTTAATTAGCATATGAACAAGTGAAAAATGAGGAGGAAACTCCTTAGACATCATCACCTTAACATACTCCTTTGCCTCATCATACATGCCCAGATTGCATAATCCCCCAACTATACTCTGATATGAGACCAAATTCGGTAAACATCCATTCGAAGGCATGTCTTCTAGAACCTTACAGGCATCAGCGGCACGTCCTGCCTTACAATACCCTGAGATGACTGTATTGTAATGGATGATATCAGGATTGCATCCCTTCACTTTCATTCGACAAAGAAGCTTGTAGGCCTCCTTAAGCTTTTTTTTCCTACACAAGCTATTCAATAGAGTGGTGTAGCTTAGGGTATCAGGCACAAAGCCTTTGTTCAACATATCTTCAAGTAAATCTACAGCTTTATTTACCTGACTCTTCCTGCAAAGTCCTTGCATTAGAATTCGATATGACTCCACGTCAGGAAGAACATCACGCTTAAACATCTGATTAAACAGAGTATATGCAATGCTCAAGTCACCGTTCAAACAAAAGGCTTGCATTAGAATGTTGTAGGATCTTGTATTGGGGGAGACTCCGTATTTATGGGCGGACCTGAAAAGGTCAAATGCAGGGCGGATGAAATTATTGTTAGCAACAAGGATTTCGAGGATGCTATTGAGGTGCTTTGTGCGGGGCTTGATGTTGTGTTCGAGAATCATGTAGAAAGTTTTGAGAGCTCTCTCAGGTAGATTCGAATCACCATAGATTTGAATGATGTGAGTAAAGAGAGATGGGGAAATGGCATAATCATGGGACTTGAGGCTGGAGAGGAGGGCCTGCATGAGAGAAAAGTGGTGAGAACGGCCAAGTTTAAGAATAAGGGTGTGGTAGGTAGCATAGGAATGTCGAAAATTGGGCTGACGTGAAGCCAAGTCAAAGATCTCCTTAGCAAGGAGAGGATCTGACTGGGAAGCTATCAACTTTTGGATTCGAGCTGGAGAACCAATAGAAGGTTCCCCTTTCTCCTTTCGTCCTTGGTACTTTTGTCTACATATATTATCTTCTTCTTGTTGTGGATGATGATTAGGGGATCCTGAACAGTATGAAAAGGAAACATTTGGGGAGATGGCAGGTGCATTTCTCCACAACTGCTTGAATGCATGGGGGAAAATGACATTTGGCATTTTGCATCAGCACACATAAAAAGTGAGAGGTGATAATTTCTCGCCTGGAGACAACTCTAGCAATGCCCCCTCGTCTGTGCAAACGCAGCCCATACAGATGTCTAAAGACATGGTTTTCATCTATGGTTTCTGTCACTCAAGTCCAATTTAGTACCCTGAAAGTCCAAATACGAATGAACTACTTCAGATTCGATAAACATAACAGTGCCAAACTTGCAAGCAAAAGCACACGTTTGTGTTTTAACTTGATCAATTATAGTCTTTCCTATTTCCTAATCTATTATTTGATAGTATTTCAGAAGACAATCATATTTCTAACGTACTTCAGAATAAGTAAATGCAATCAACAATGCAGAACTTGCAAGCACACATCACTGATTAAATTTTAACCAATTCTAACCTTTCTTTTTTCTTATATGATCACAAGGCAACAAAAGGAAGCCACTGCATAAACACAGAAAGAAAAAGCTCAAAAAATTGAATTCAAGATCGAAATTTAGAAAAACAAAAAGGGTCCCTGCACCCGAAACTGATACCGATGCAGCAGGTGTTTGTCTGTATGTGCAATGAATATATATTATAGACAGATTAGTGTGTTGTATGATTGTATCAAACAAGATTCATACCATAAATGAACCCAAAATCAAGGACCACTGGAAAAAGTATCAAAAGTAATTACATCGTTTCAAGGGCTTCTAGTATTGGACCATCAAAACTCAGGTAGAGCTGTCAATGGAGTTGGAGTTGCAGTTTCAGCTACAGAAAAAGTACTTGTAAAAGGTTAGAGAACTTTTCTCCAGACTTATCATTTTTTTACCAATTGACGTATTGTCACTGAGTTCATCTAATGAAATCTAAAATACTCTTGCCCCAAGAAATCATGACAGAGAATTATCAAGACTACATACCAACTCACAAAACAGATACTAGAAGCCAGGCATAAGGTTGTTCGGGTAAGGAAATTTATCCAATATCTTAACAGGCGCACTACAGTCACCTAGAGAAAACACATTTTGGCATTCATACTTAGAACCATCAAAAGTAAATAAAACCAATAAAGGAATGCTACTTCACCAATATGGTTAATTTATTATAAGATTAACTGATAGCAAAGACATCTACCTTCAGAAAACATATAAATTACAGAGTCAGAAGCAAACTGCTCCTGCGCCTATCTGATTCAAGCAAATAATCTCAAACAGCTGAAAAACACTTTACTGTGGTTCACAGAAAGGGCCCAACATTACTGTTTACAGAGATCAGATTTTCACAGATATTCAGGATCATCCAGTATTCTGATGCTTTCAATCTTTATTTGGCTTTATTATTACATTTCAGCAAACAGATGGCAGAAATCGCAGGCAGATTTAATTGTAAACTGGATAATTTTGCCTGATATAAATTTGTTTAGTCTGTAGCTATATTTAGCAAGTACAATGGGTGAATCAGCAAATTAAGAGCATACACATAACACTTTTCTTTCTCTGAGTTGAAGGGTAGATTTCACTGAATCATGTTGCAAATACAATCTAGGCAATACAATAAGCACAAGAAAAGATAACTTCCTCACACAAGTAATTCGGCAGTGGAATCAAAGCTATGACATTTGATGTGAAACCCATTAAATACGTAAATCCATCTTCAAAGATAAATAATTCTTATCCATATCAATATGCCCAATTTTCCCATATGATCAGGCACCTAAAACACCATACCTTGCCAGAATTTTGCTTAAAAAGAAAAGCAATGCCGTACCATCATATCAAACTAAATCATCCACACAACATATCGCTTATGTAATCATAAAAAATCACTAAATGCAGTTTTAGTACTAAATTCCATGGTTAATTGATCTGTAAATAGAAAAGCCCAATGCTACAAATGATGACAAGCAGATACTAAACCTGAAACCAAAAAAGGCAAAATGGTGATGGCGAAGACAATGTTGGAGGATGAACTAACTCTCTAGGGCTTGCTAATGGAGAGAGTCACAAATTGATCAAATCCAGAAATAAAAAAAGCAAAACTCACGAATCATCAAGCAAAGAAATAACAGTCCTTTATTAATGCCCTAGATTGAAGGAAAACAAGACCAAATCAGAAAAAAAACCTTGAAATGACCACCAAACTGGAAGAGTAAGAAAACTATGCCTTGAGACTGGACAACCAAGGGACTAAGGATGTAAACGAGCGGAATCAAGCTGAACATCACTGGGCTCGAGTTCGGTTCGAGCCTTAGAAATGGAGCTCGAGCTCGAGCTCGAGCTCGGCTCGGCTGAAAAATATTGAGCTCGGTATTCCTTCGAGTTCGGCTCGGATAAGATTCGATAACAAGATAAACGAACCCAGTTCGAGTTCGGCTCGATAAAAGCTCGAAATAAGTACGAATACAAGCTCGGGTTCGGCTCGATAAAAGCTCGAAATGAGTACGAATACAAGCTCGAGTTCGGCTCGACAAATATTCGATAAAAGTTCGAAATGAGCTCGAATTCAAGCTTGATTGTTCGACCTCAAGCTCGAGTTTGGCTCGAGTTCGGGCTTGAATTCGAGTTCGAAAGCTCGTTAACACTAATATACAAGATCCAAGAACCCCATCTCTCTCTGTTTTTCAAATACTTCTGCAAATAAATGAAAATTTTGAGAAAAAAAAAAAAGAAAGATAGTAAGCAATTGGCTCATATTAAGAAATTCAACCATTGTTTTCATTTCTGCTTCATAGACTGTTAACAATCTCAGAAGCGCGGATATATATACACTCATCTTCTTGGATCCCTTCTACCATCATTCTCAGAGACCCCCAACAACAACAATCATCACCACTCTGAGCTACACACACAGACACACACCAAATTATATTCATAGCATACTTTCTTGCACCAATGGAGGGTCTCAGGATTTCAGGAAATCTCTGTTTCCTTCTCCTTCACTAGCTGAGACCAAAAGAACCAATGACAATATTTCTGAGAGAATACATAAGTCCACTTACCGGCGACAGCTGAGAGAGGGGACGGCTGCGACAGTGGTGAGCGGAGCGGCGGCAAAGGCGCAGCGTCGGGGACAGGGGCGGGGGCGGGCGGCGGCTGAGAGAGGGGGAAGGGGGCGGGTGAATGAGAGATGAGAGAGATTGGCTTTCAATTTGGATTCAATTGAATTTGGGGATTTCAAGATTTAGATAATTAGGAATTAGGAATTATCATTACTTTTTACCTACTTAAACAATTTTTAGACAATATTTTACAATATATGTAATATGTAGTTATATTTTATTAAATACTAATATTTAGTTAGCCATTACTTTATAAATTTGGGGATTTCCATTTATGTACTTATGTTTTTACATACTTAAACATTACTTGAAAATATATAATTTACTTTCTCGCGAATTCATTACAAGACTCATGATATATTAATATAACAGTTAAATGTATAATTGTTTGTAGCACTAAAATTCTTACTGATGATAAATACAAAAAGTAAATATCTAATTATAGATATATTGTATGTTTAAGTTATAAATTTTAGATAATATGTTATATTTTTTAAAAAATATATAATTTATTTTCGTTAATAAGTTGGTATAATATAACAATGTAAAATGTGTAATTATAACACTAAATTTTTTACTGATGATAAATATAAAAATGTAAAATATCTAATTATAGATATGTTTTATGATTACACTATAAATTTTAGATAATATGTTATATTTTTTAAGAAATATATAATTTATTTTTTGTTAATAAGTTGAATAATATTTATATAAGAAATATATAATTCATCTCATGCGCAAAATCATTACAAGACTCGTGATATGTTAATATAAGAATGTAAAATGTATAATTGTAACACTAAAATTCTTATTGATGATAAATACAAAAACGTAAAATATCTAATTGTTGATATGTTTTATGTTTAAGTTATAAATTTTAGAAATTATGTTATATTTCTAACTTATAAATATATAATTTATTTTTATTAATAAGTTGAATAATATAATTAATAAGTTCATTGATGTTTGTTTGTTAAATTAACAATATATAACCAATTAGCTACTTTGTTCGAAAACTAAATAAACCAAACATAAACATTCGAGAGTTACGTTCAGATATATAAATGTGTGTGAGTGTATGCGCGTGTGTACATGTATATGTGTGTATATTTCAAATCCTATAATATTGAAGAATCTAAACTCTAATTAATATTTATATTTTTAATTATCTTAAAATCTTGATTTTAATTTTTTAAAAATGCTAATTGTGCAGATATTGATAATTAATACATATTTTATTTTTAGTTATATACATATTTATAAGTTAAAGTTATGTGTGCTCCAAATATCAGATATAAATATTTAAAATATCATAAATGGAAAATCCAAAATTAAGATACCCAAACTTTAATTTATATAAATATTTAAAGCATTATATCTTTTATATGAAAATAATATATCATCACTACATTGTATCATTAATATTTAAAAGGTAAATTAGCCTCACTAACCCTTCCTACATAAATATTTGTCCAACTAACCTTTCACCTAATTTCCAAATAAATATTAAATAAAAATAAATTAAATTAAATCTATTGTACCAAATAACCATACACCACGCGTGTATCACAACTCAAAACGCGTTATATGAGTTTTGAATGTAAAACGATTACAAATTATAATATGTTTCTAATATCAAAGTTACATAATTTTGGAATGTGAGCTATTTTACTAAGAATTTACAAACATAGTCTTCTTAAATAATAATTTATGTTGACTGAGCTATTTAAATAAAAAGCTCTTATTAAAATTTTAAAGATATTCAAATGACAATACAATTAATATATTAGAAATAAGTAAATTGTATTGAATTTTGATTGTTAACATGTTTATAAAATGAACATGTTTAATTTAATCCTATAATATTTGTGTTAATGAATTTTTAATTTATATATTTATTTAAATTTAAAATCTAATAATATTATAAAATATATAAATAAACTAGCTCATGAACACTAAACGAATATGCCAACGAACTCTTCACGAACCTAACGAACATGTTTGCGAATTTTTGAACCAAATATGCACAGACTCGAGTTCGGCTCGTTAAGTATCCGAGCTCGAAATTTAGGCTCGAGTTCTGCTTGTTAAGCTTAATAAACGATCTCGAATGAATATTTATCGAGTCGAGCCGTGAATAGTTCACGAACGGTTATAATGTCTCTAATATAACTCGTTTTATTATTATATTATTCTTTTTTTTAGCATTCATAAATATATATATTTTTTTTGTATATATGAACATTTTCAATTATAAAAAAATTACTTAACTTACGTGAACCCTTCGTTAACGTTCATGAACGTATTCAATTATTAAATAAAAGAACATGAAAAACGATCATGAATAACCTTTGTTCATTCAAATTCAATCATTTATACTCCTAGTAATATAATATGGATTTATGCATTTTTATTAAGATTTTGAGATTGTAATGCAACAAATATTTCAAGAATTATTAGAAAATACATCAATTAGATTGTGACAATATTCAAAGCTAAATTGGGTTGTGTGTATAGTATGAAATCATAAATATATTGTCTTACACAAATAATAATATATTTTTTTTCAATTTTTGCTAAATTTTAGGTTTTTTTTTTGCTCTATACCGATATGTATTTACACACTAGCAAGATACAATTACATTGACAATTAATGTCAAAATATTCATGACGGGAAAGCTCTTAATATATTCATCACTTACGTATAATGATTTTATCCTTCACTTTAGGAAAAGAAAAGGACGTGTTCAATTTTATGTGCCACTTTTCACCTTATTGCATATGGCCTTGACACCTAACATGTATAGATAAAGCTATTCATTAAGGTAGACCAGAATCCCATGTCCTAATATTTGGACTTTTTGTACACTAATAAATATTTGAAAGTTTTTTTTTTTTTTTTTTTCTCTTTAACGTCTCTTTGTAATTTTTTGTTGACAATAAATTCATAAGTAAAATAATTTTCTTTTAATGTGATACGGCTTCCTGAATCTTTATATATTTTTCAAATTAACGAGTATTAATCCTTCTTATAATCAAAACTTTAAGAGGTTAATCATTTATTTGTATATAATTTCCTTGAATATTATTTTAAGAAGGATAATATACACTCATAAATATTCGCATAAATTTACTATTACTTAATAACTATTTTATATGCTCTTCAAAACACTATTAAATATTTTCAAAATTATATAATATTAAATTTGTTGTGGTTTTTTCACATCATTTTCAATTTCAAAGTTGTTGATATTGGTGAGTTTCACATGTGACCGAATTCAAGTATGTTATTTATAGGTATAAGTGTGTGTTTCTCAATTATAAATGTGCGTGTTTAAGAGTATGTTATTATATAAGTATGATCAATTCTATAAGTATATATGATTTTGCCCATTATAAGTATGTTTCTCTTCTATAAATATGCATGTTGCTTAGTGTAACGGTTGCATTTGAGATTTTGTGAATTTAATTTATATTGTTAGACTATTGTGAAAGAAATTTCTCAAGATATGTTTCCGATTAGAGTATTCCCGCGGGTCGGATAGGATCCGACCCGGATCCACGCCTAATTTTTTTTATTTTTTTAAATTTATGTTGTAATCTTTTCTTATATGAGGATGACATTTTTGTACAAATATTAACTTTTAAGTTAATACACTTAAATTTTATTCAATATAAAGTGTAAAATAATATAACTGAAAACCTTTACGTTATGATAATTTAACTTTTATGTTATGTTGATGTAACTTTTATATATAAATATCACAGACTTTATGTACTTAAAGAATAACATAAATGTTAAGTTAAAATAACATAAAAGTTAATATTAGTATGCGTAAAAGTTCCATTATTAAAATTTAAAGGTTTAGAAGATATTAAAACCTTAAAGTTATATATTTAGAATTTTGTCAATCATGTAATTTAACTGATAACTTCTATATTGTTATAACTTAACCTTTATGTTATAACAGTTATATTGATATAACATTTATGTACAAGTATCATAACATTTGAAAAATATAAAGGTTATATCATTATAATACAAAAATTAAATTATTATAACATAAAGGTTAAGTAATTATAATATAAAAGTTTAAAAGGTAATACATATTTATATTACTCTGTAAAATATATAAAGGTTATGCGAACATAACATAATTACGTGAACATGACGAAAAGGTTAGGCGAGCATAACCAAAAGGTTAGATGAAATAACTAAAAGGTCATGGAGCGAAATCAAGGTTTGAGCGCAATTTATGGGCGCGTGCCAGCGTGTTGTGAGCGTGAAAATCAATTTCCAAATCATATGAACCACATTTTATTAGGTCATGACCCATGTACTTGATGTATATAAAAAATTGTGTTCCGATTAATTTCTATAATTTTATACCTCCAACTAAAATATTGACTAATGGAATTGATGAGAATAAATGATTAAATAAGTTCTTTATCTAATTTCTATAACTAAAATTGATCTAATGCCTACAAAAATGATGTTCAAATTTTCTTGCTAAATATTTGTTTCATATTTAAAATATATGAAAATTGGTTGCAATTTAACCATACTAAATCAAGAATGTGGGAGATGGTCTTAACTCTCAAGAGTCTGATGAAAACCCTTTATCAAAATATCTATGAAGGATTTGATAAATTTGATAAATTTATCAAAAGGAAATATTTGATAAATAATTTGCACTTTTTATTGTTATTGTTTTGCAAAAGAGTTAAGAGTTAAATCATGAAAAAGTATACAATATTCATACATTTCAAATTATAGAGAAAATATAATTATTTTTATTTATTAGATGTACATTTTCGGAATGTATATATAAAATTTCAATAAAAAGGTGAGGTGAAGATTTTTATGAACACTCATCTTATAACTAAAAAAATCGATAACTGACTCAATATATATATTGTAATTCTTAGACCTATGAATTATATGAATTAAATATATTATAATTAAATCTCTTAAAAAATTGTTAAAAAAATAGTATTTAATGCTAGTAAGATACAAATGCATTAATTATAGTTGGTCGAGCGGATAGGTAGTTGACCTAGCGGATAGAGTAGTTGACCCTGCATTAATATCAGTTTTTATTTTTCTATTTTTTCATGTATTAAATTGCCTTAAATTAAAAAAAAAAAAAGAAGAAAAAGAAAAAGAAAAAAACGTGTTAAACTCTTTGTTTTTTATGTGCCACTTTTCACCTTATTGCGTATGGTCTTGACACCTATCATTTATAGATAAAGTTATTCATCAAAGTAGATAAAATCTCATGTAATAATATTTGGACTTTTTGTGTAATACATTAATTGCATGATAGCCTTTTTAGTTTTCTATTTAATGCTTTTTTGTAATCATTTTAAATTAATTTTCTTTTATTGTGATTTGGCTTCTGTATCATTATACATTCTTCAAAATCATCAGTATTAATAATTCAAAATTCCGGAGGTTATTTATTTATTTTATTTTTCTTGAGTACTATATTAAGAAGGAATATCATATAAAAATATGACCTGAATCAGTACACTCATAAATTTACTATTAAATAATAATAACTAATTTATATGATCTTCAAAATACTCTTAAATAGTTTGAAAGATATAAGATATTAAGTTTATTGGAAAGTCCCAACCAACTCTCCTACGTAAATAATTTGATTATCTTTTCTATAAGAATCCAAATGTTTTCTTTAAAGAAAACTTCGTGATTGTGTGGTTATTTTTATCATTTAATATGTTATTTAAACCTTACTTGTATGGATACACGTTCGGATATACAGTATACTGTAATTAACCTATTTTCTAAGTATAATATTTAACTTACTGGTCACACATGCCAACATCAGAAAGCTCATAAATTTTATTTGCCTCTATAGATAGATCTGTTCAATTTATTTGAGTGTTTATTTTGTGTTGAAGCAATTAATTTTGTACATCTTTCATTATTAGAGAAGGAAGAAGATATATTTATACCTTAACTCAAAAGTTAAATACCTAAATCAATCCATATTTTTCAATTGAATAAAACGAAACTCTAATTCTCGAAATTAATAAATAATCCTACAAAATCCTATCTTTTGGTTTGGTGTGTTGCACACATGTAAATAAAAACTAATTTAGAGAAAAATACATTCAACATTCGTACCTCATTCATTCTTATTCTTATGTTATGATGATAAACAAAAACCATTACCTAATTTTGAGTGCATATAAGTCCCAAGATTCTTCACCCCATATTCTTTCAATTTACACAAATCAAAACATTGAGAATGAAGAGCAGATAGATATATGCTATAATAATAACCACTTCAAAGTCACTAGAATCATGCTCAAATCCAAACCCCAAAGACCAAGGCATAACTTGATCTTGGTGTTGGGATTGTAATCTCAATTTGGTAAACAATGAACCATTATCATTCTTGCAATCAAGATCATCTGCATTCTTTCACTAATATAATAAAGAGCCACATGCAATAGAAAATGCCCAAATATTGCAAAATACATCCAAGAAAGACTAATATTTGGTACATATCATGTAGCACAACTCTACTTCATTGTCATAAAACAAAGACATGACTAATTTCTGAGCTGTTGGAGTTATACTTGCTCTTTGCAACTCATATGGACACTCATTCTCTGTAAACTTTTATCTAACATGAGTGCAGGATTTCTCAACCTTGACATCACACCCTTTAGAGATAGAAGAAAGAGCAAACAGAGGCAGAGAAGAACACGAAACACAAATCATATAAAAGCAGTAGGCTCTCTGCTTATAATCGATCTAACTAAACCTGGTAAAATAGCAACCAAAATCTTGATCATAGATGCATGATAAGATAATATGATGCCTAAGGTATGGAAGTGTTTTTTTGTATGTCCACAAAGCTAATTAGAAGCATAGAAAAGGAATCAACAACCCAAGCTCAAAGCCAAAATTTGGGAGCTACATAGAGACATCTACCGGCCTAATCACCAGAAATATACCACATACGGTCATAACCACCAAACATTTACGATTATTCTAAGCAGCATCTTTTTTTTTCACAGATGATCACAATGGGTCAGAATAAAATTTGATCAATCAAAACATTGCAACATGAAAGTTCAAACCAGAAACATCAAATTTAAAGATAGTAAAATAGAGTACACAACATCATAGGTACGACTTGACAGAAGGTAAACCTAGAACATGAAAGGCAGAAATGTCGATAATTTTGAAATGGTTCTCAACTACACCAGTCATTAGAAGAAAATTATAAAACTCATCACCACTAACTTCACTCAGGATAACCAGATGAGTGATTACGAGGACCATAGAAGGAGATGGCTTCAACATTAGGTAGCCGTTTCTTCAACTGGAATGTCATCTGAAGCATGAACATCACTTTGGGGGAACACAAGGGTAGGGGTATAAAGCCGAGGTTCACCCAATGCTGGTGACGAGCAGTACATTATTCCCCTAAATGTTCTTGTTGCAAATTCATACCGGATTATTTCATTAGTTGCAGTAACAAAAACCAACTCTTCGTCCTTTTTAGTGTATGATAAGGGTGTCAATCCGGTGTTATAGCCACTGCATGTAATTAACTTTGTCCAAGACTCCTTCACTCCATATTCTTTCATTACCCAAAAATCAAAACCACGAGCATCATAATCATCAGCAATTGCATAAAGGCATCCATCAAGCACCCCTAAGTTCAGGAACACACCTTTGCATCTAAATTCTGGATGAGGCACTAAATAGAACTCCAACTTTGCTAGATTAAAAGCAAGAATTAAATCGGGAGTGTCATAGCATGGATGCAGATCCCAATGTAATGCACCACCGACAAACACACCAGGCTGCATGATAATACTTTGATAGTCCAAAAGATGCAACTCAAGAATGTGAGAAGGGAAATCACCAATGTTCTTCCATAAACCAGATCTGTGGCTGTAAACCCATACAGCAGAGGCAGAGGAAGGGGAGGAACCATCATATTCTGATCCCATATATGCTATATATACCACTTTGTAGTCATCAAGATCACTATCATACCCAAAACCCCAACACCAAGGCACAACTTTACTCACCTCGCTGGAAAGTCGGACATGCACATGCCTCCTTGTTGACGGATTCCACAAAAGAATTCCCGAATCAGGCACGTTTATGCACATCACGCCATTGCAGATTCCCAACACACAAAAATAATCACTCATGTACACAAACCTAGGCCAAGGTCTAGTTATTTGATTCAAAATCGGCAGGGGATTGACAGTGCAAATTGAATTGAAATCAACATAATAGGCACCAGTTACTCTACAAAAGATCAACATTAATTGTGCTTTAGAGCGCTCTTGGTGCGATTTAGCGAAATCATAGCTATCAATCAAATCACGCCATTTTTTTGAAACACACCTGAATCGGAGAAGAGACACCACAGGCAACAACAAGAGTATTTCAATGATCACATCTTCTGGAATTCCTGCCATCCTAATTCTGAAAATTAGGAACAAAGGGTTTTTTTGATGTTGGTGTACAAGATGGTTTTGATCTATGAACCTCTTGCCTTTCCTTTTAACTCTTCACTTTCTTTTTTATTATATATTTTCTTCTTCTAATGGTTCCTTTTCTTTTTCTCTTTCTTTTATTTTTTAAAATTAGATTCCTTCGATAATAAAAACAAAAAGGAAATAGAACAAAATAATATTGTATCATCAATGTTCAAACGTCAAACAAAAATTTGAAATGAAGTGATCCAGTGATGGAAATAAATTAAATTAATTATTACTATTTGAATATTGTTTTTATTACTTCATATTACTACGAAGTAATAAATGCACATTGATTGACGATCTTTTTTTTTTAATATATATTTTAACACATATAATGAAGTCAAAAACTACTTAAATCAGATCCAAACATTATTATAACAAATAAATAAAAACAATCCTAAAAAGGCAACATCTGCTGAACCTCAAAGCAGTTAATTGTATTATGTGTGCTTCCAATGCTGAATTTTAACATACTAGTAAGTATATATAGTGTCTTGCACATACTAGTAACTTTATTTTGTTAACTTAAGAGAATGTATTAAAACTGTGATGGTATATATAAAATACATTATATAACACTTAATTATGTTTTTAAGTAATTTATTTTAGTATTTAAAACATTTTATGTGAGAGGCAGAGGCATGAGGTGCATAGGTAGAGGCACAAAAGGGGGCACGCCTCCTTGACAGCACCCGCCTCCGTGCCTCGTGTGCCTTTGGCACACCCAAGACACGTCTCTAACAATTAGAAATGTACCATGTGCATTGTCATTCAAAAAGTAATACATCGGTAGATTTTATTAAAATAATTGATTTTATGCTGTAACTTAAGTAAATATATAATAAATCAAAGATTATTAAATACTTAATTATAGAAATGTGTTAACGAAAAATATTTAAATACTTGAAATTATTTTATGAATGATCAAGGAAATTACCACAACTTCATATTAATTAGAAGTATAATCAGAATAAAACTTACCTTTTTATACGAATTTATGGTTGAAGGAAACATATTGTTCTCTCATTTGATAGTCAGACAATATCTTTCTTACTAGATTCTAATACTTACTGATTTCACATGCAAAAATCCTCAATATAGAGTGTCGCACTAATTGAAATGGTTTAAAACTTAACTATCTTCTGGATTTTGATCAAATTAAAATGCAATGTCATGATATTACTCAAATTATTATCATAGAAAAACTAATACTACTCATTATCTATTTATCTTTTTCTCCTGTTCTTCTCTGTTTTCCTACAAACAAATATAACCAAAAATCAAACTTCTGGTATAAATATTTTTCCTTTTTTTTTTACATTTTTGTTTCTATAGCAATGACATTATTTATTCATTCTAATAAGTAAGTTTATTTTTCCTTGAATGACAGGTCAATTTAGTATTGATTTCGCAACAGATTTTTTTGGTCATTTGATCTCATCAATTGCTGCCCTGTAATACAATTAAAAGCTTTTCTAAAACAAGCAGAATATCCAAAATATGCACACCAATGTTGTGATATACACATGCATATATTCAGTGTCTGCATGATTTGTAGCCAAATAAAAGTATCCAAAATATGCACCAGCACATATGCATAACTCAAGAAGTTTTCAGTCTAATTGGGATAAATCATTAAATGCAAATTCATCAGCTGATACCTGATCTTGTACTTGCTCCTCAATTGGCCACCTCAACGCCTCAATATCCCCAGTCGAGGTGCAAGAGCCACTCGTAACATATGCTGCTCTTCAATGCCGATCGCCGATGCCATATATTGCTGCTTCTTTGTCTTTGCTACATACTTGCTGGATATCAAATTCATACACATTTGTCTTTCACACAGTAGCACCCTCATTTGCCTGGCTAGTAGTAGCTAAACAATCTTTATACTTCTTCTGCAAAATTGGTCAAGAACATGATCAAAACTAAAAAACTAAAATCATATAAAATATGTGATGGCAAGGTAAGAACTTACAGCAATAATTTCTGCAGAAAAATTTCAACACATAATCTGCCAAGCAATGTTTTCAAAATAACATCAAAACTAACAGTTTCTGGACAATACTGGGCAGACAAAGATAAACTACATATCTCTTTACAAACATAATGTATTGGACCAAGAAAGATCCATGACACTAATCTACCATGTCGAGGAAGTAATTATTTGCAATTGTATTACCTACTTACAATCTTTGTGCAATCAATCCTCTTTGAACCCGTGCCAAAGACAAGAAATTTGTTTAAGTGTATTTTTTCCTAAATATGGGGTACCAATCTACATCATCTAATTGAGCTTATTCTCACAGACTTGTTCCCCCAACAAGCTCACAAGATTATGGATCCAAAATAGTAAAGTTGATTGTTTAATCATCTTGTAACAACACATAATTGTCAGTTACTTGAGGAACAGACATGAAACTGAACATTAACATTTAAATCTAGCCAAGCCTCCGATCAATAACTGAGTATTCCAACTCTTGCCCATGCAATAAAGTAAACAATTTCACATTGTATGTAACTGGAACTGAAATCTTATTTTTGAGCAATAATAGCAATGAAGAATTTAAAAAATATACTAGCATTTGAAAGCCATTGGATGTCATTAGATAAGATCAACCCACACTTGGTGATTTGCATCACAATTGCAAATTCAAAGACAAGTTACAAACTAAAATGAGGAAAAGCTTAGCATGAATCATTTTTCTTACTCAAGTTTGATAATCTAATTTTGAAAATTAGGAATAAATATAAAAACTTCTTCAAATTTGGAAAATAAACCAATCATTAGACTAGGATTAGCTTTTGTTTTTGGCTTTATTTGACCTTAAAACTGATTTCCTTCCAACGAAACTTTATAGCCCAATCTTTTAGCATACGTCATTCTAATAGTAAAACTATGAATTTCAGAATAAAAGCAACTTACTGGGTGACAAAAGCTCAAATGAAAAAGAAGTTTTGTCATTTGGTTACTGCTTGAACTCCTTTCCATTTAGGGTCCTATCCCAGCCCCCAATACCTACATGAAACGACCATAAAAGTTTGGAATGTTATATTATCCACTTAAATTTTTACATAGCCCGACCAATATTTATTTGATGAAACACAATATTTATGACCAGAGTACTAAATATCTAGAGGTTGGATTTTACCTGAGGTAATATTTGTAAATATGTCTCAACTGGGAGTTTAGTATTAATGATAGAAGTTCTAGTCATAGCCTGATTGTCACTACTAATGAAAATGAGATTATTCTTCGTATTCATACTTTAGATAATTAAACTCGATTTTTTTTAATAATTGACTTTCTTAATATTACCAGTCATACGCATACAAGTAATTACAATAAACTTGATTATTTCTTCTTTTTACCCTGGCCCCTTTAAAACATTACAAACAGAAGCTTGCTCATAATTCCAGCTTTCTATCCCTTCCGCCCACTCCTTTTAGATTGTTGACATCAAATCCATCACAGAGTTTCATGGTTTCAATTACTTGTCTTCCTAGTCTTCAATACAAGAAAGAGAACTTCTTTTTATCTAATCCCCTTTCCTGTGTTGAAAGAGACAGTACTCCGTTTTTCTAAACATTCCTCTAGATTAAATAGCTCACCGACTTGAGCATCAAAGTAGCTATGCTAGGCACACCCCAACAGTTATCAGCTCTCACTGAAGCCAAACATGGGAAGTAGTTTAACTAATAATCCAACTTCTCTTGATCAATTTACAATGATGTTATGTTGGTTCCCTACTTAAATTCAGATATTTTTTCACTATAGCTACTGGTTATAGAGCTAGTCAAATCAGAAGCCAGGTCCCATTCAAGGATTTAAGCTAAAAGTACTTGAAATTAGAGGGGGAAGGGGGGAATGGTGTAGGGCAAAAAATAAAGAAATAAACACCCCACTCATTCCTAAACCCACCCCATTTAAAATATATGAAAACTAATTTACCTATATAAAAAGACTTAACAATCCTCAGCAATTAAATAATTTTTTCTGAATTTTCTATCATCTTCTCCAACCATCAAACCCCCATTGCAGCATATTCAAACTCCAAATCCACCATTACAGCTATCTTCAAACTCCAAATCTCAACAATACAATCTTCATATTACTTTCTTCTTCACATCAGAAATTAATATAGTTTCATCAGAAAGAAGAAGAAAAAAAAAAAAGAAGATACATAGATCTCAAAAACTGAAAATGGAAGAATGTAAAAGATGCCTTTCAGAAAATAATATAGTTTCGAGTCGACACCTTTCGATCGAAAAACCTTCTTCTTCCAGTTCGACGCCTTTCAGTTTTGTTCAAACGTAAGAGAATAGGCGAACCAGGACCGAAAGCCAACACTTTTTCAGAATTTCTCTTCCAAATTTCTTGTCAATGTCCTATATGGTCGAGAGGAGGGACTAGATAAGATCTGATGAAATTGGCTGTGGAGATGTGGACCAGGGATGTAAACGAGCCGAACCGAGCCGAACAGTACTGGGCTCGAGTTCGGTTCGGGCTCGAGTTCGGCTCGTTTGAAAAATATTGGACTCGGTATTCGTTCGAGTTCGGCTCGGATAAGGCTCGTTAATAGGACAAACGAGCCCAGTTCGAGTTCGGCTCGATAAAAGCTCGAAAGAGTTCGGTTACAAGCTCGAATTCGAGCTTGATTGTTCGAGCTCGAGCTCGAGTTCGAGTTCGGGCTCGAGTTCGTTAACAAGCTCGAATTCAAGCTTGATTGTTTGAGCTCGAACTCGAGCTCGAGTTCGGCTCGAGTTCGGGCTCGAGTTCGTTAACACTAATTTTGGCCTCTATTTCAAGATTTAACTAGAAAATAAACATAATAACACATACAAATTTCACAATTCAACAATGACGTACAAAAATAATTAAAATAGTCAAATTTCAAGTTAACATAATATTCTAAATATTAAACTTCTCGATCTTTGGTCCTTGACGACAAATACAAATGTTCAACTGTCACCTACAATGTTCAAGACAATAAATTATGAAAATTAGAGATGTTAACAACTAAAAAAAACATAAAACAAATAATTTAATGTTCTATAAATAACTTACCTAATATAGCTCATCAATTTTGTAAAGAAAGCCTTTAAGCCAAATGTATCTCCTGGCAGTAGAAAGCTCAAAAATCTGTCCTCTCCAAAATCCCAAATCTTGGACAGCTTACCTCATTACATATATGCCTACTACTATGCAATTTATTACCAAGAAATAGAATTTATCACATTAACAATGGCAGATCAATTTCTATCTTGCAGTGAACTTCAATTTCTAGTATTAGAATTGTCCTAACTAGAGTAGTATTAGTCTGTGGAGAATGTTTGTATATTTCCAAAATCAGCAAAATGCTCATTTCATTAATCTGCATTTGTCAACAATAAAACCTAATATCACTTCAAATTTTCACAGAATCTATCACATTATGAATGCACCACTATCTGTATATAAATTTGTATAAGCATATTGTCTGAGGCAATTATATTAAAGCATTACATTCACAGAGGGTAGAACAAATAGCTTTTGTCACGTGGCTGCACGTGCTTCTCTGAAGAATGAACAGAGTAAAGAAACATTGCTTTGGCACCACAGCATCCTTTCGTTTTAGAATTTAAGGCGAGACTTACAACGTGAGTGAAGCTTCCATGATTTCTTCCTTTCAAATACCTAATCCACCCATATGCTTTGGGTCCTCAAATTTAATTTCATGTTATGGATCCAGATGGAGAAAAAACACTAACCAGAGAGAGGAGGCTGAGGCGGACGGCGGCGGCTGAGAGAGAGGCGACGGCGGACGGCGGCGGCTGAGAGAGAGGCGACGGCGGACAGCGGCTGAGAGAGAGGCAATGGCGGAGGGCGGCGGCGGCGGCGGCGGCTCAGAGAGAGGGGGATGGGGGCGGGTGAGGTGAATGAGAGATGAGTCAATTTGATTGAATTAGGGGATTTTTAAGTTTTTGATACTTAGGAATTATTATTACTTTTTTCATATGTAGACAATTTTTAGGCATTATTTTACCATATATGTAATATGTAATTATATTTTATGTAATACTAATATGTATTTAGACATTGCTAATATAAGAATGTAAAATGTATAATTAAAACTCTAAAATTATTATTGATGATAAATATAAGCATGTAAAATATCTAATTATAAATATGTTTTATGAGTAAACTATAAATTTTAGATAATATGTTGAATGTTTTTTAAGAGTAAAATTTATCTATGTTAATAAGTTTATATGTTAATATAAAAATATAAAATATATAATTATAACTCTATATTTTTAATTGATGATAAATATAAAAATGTAAAGTAACTAAATTATAAATATGTTTTATGATTAAACTATAAATTTTAGATAATATGCTATGTTTTTTAAGAAATATATAATTTATCTTTGTTAATAGGTTGATATGTTAATATAAGAATGTAAAATGTATAATTATAACTCTAAAATATTTATTGATGATAAATATAAAAATACAAATATCTAATTATAAATACGTTTTATGATTAAACTATAAATTTTAGATAATATGTTGAATGTTTTTTAAGAGTAAAATTTATCTTTGTTAATAAGACTCGTGATATGTTAATATAAGAATGTAAAATGTATAATTGTAACACTAAAATTCTTACTGATGATAAATACAAAAACGTAAAATATCTAATTATTGATATGTTTTATGTTTAAAGTTAGCAATATATAATCAATTATCTACTTAGTTTGTTCGAAAACTATATAACACATTCGAGAGTTACGTTTAGATATATATGTGTGTGTGTGTGCGGGCACGCGTGTGTACACGTATATATCTGTGTGGATTTTAAATCCCATAATATTATATTGAAGAATCTAAACTCTAATTAATATCTCTATTTTTTATTATTTTAAAATTTTAAATTTAAAATTTTAAAAATGCTAATTGTGCAGATATTGATAATTAATACATATTTTATTTTAAAAATTGCTAATTGTGCATTATATCTTTTATATAAAGATAATATATCATCACTAAATTGTATCATTAATAATTTAATATCAAAATTTTAAAGATATTCAAATGACAATACAATTAATATATTAGAAATAAGTAAATTGTATTGAATTTTATTAGTTAGTATGTTTATAAAATGAATATGTTTAATTTAATCATGTAATATTTGTGTTAAGAATTTTTTAATTTATATATTTATTTAAATTTTAAACTCTAATACTATTATAAAATATATAAATAAACTAGCCCACAAACACTAAACGAATATGCTAACGAACTCTTCACGAATCTAACGAACATGTTCGCGAGCCTGCTTAACGAACCTGTTTGCGAACAGGCTCGTTAGGCAGGCTCACGAACGGGTTCGTCAGATAGGCTCGCGAACATGTTCGCGAGCTTTCAAATCAAACATGCCCAGGCTCGAGTTCGGCTCGTTAAGTATTCGAGCTTGAAATTCGGGCTCGAGTTCGGCTCGTTAAGCTTCACAAACGAACTCGAACGAATATTTATCGAGTCGAGTCGCGAATAGTTCGTGAACGGCTTGGTTCATTTACATCCCTAGATGTGGTGATCCATTTTCGATATTGGGGAAGAAGGGTTCAAATTTTTCTTCCATTTTTCGTATTTTTTAATTAAAGGATGTTGGACCTTTTAATTGGGTTTATTTAAAAGACCGGTGTATAAAGTAAATCGAGGGGTGTGGATAGCTACCAGCACCAACACCAATCCGGAAAACAAAAAAACATTCCAACATCTTGTTATTCATATTGATCATTGCCTCTAATTAAGCACTTCTACATGCAAAAATTAGAAACAGACACTACAAACATAATTTCAGACTGGAGCACTGCATGCAGTACAGTTTCTCTGAAAATAAAAAAATACAACAACCATCAACATAAATCTAGGAAGAATAACTCCAGTTATCACTGTATTTATCTCACGTTCAAGATAAGATTGCAGAAGACAAAGTTTGAAGAACAATACGGTTGACCAACATGTTGTTTACACTTCCTGGATAGACTGCAGAAAACTACAATGACAGTATAAACAATTTTAGTTAAGTTGCAATGATAGTATAAACCGTTTTAGTTTAAGTGTTTTCAGTCACTCAACTTTAGAAGCAATCTCTTCAAGTTCAAGGATCACGTCCATAAATTTTGCTTCACTGCACTGGTTGAAGAAACATTTTTGTTGTGCGCTTGGTTGTTTAATTATGAGTCCTCAATTGATAGAAAAAATTTCCTAGCCGAGTGTAATTGCCTTGTTTATGCAACAATCACGTGTCGACTGAGAGGATCATGTGTGGATCCGTCTTTAGAGTTGCTCAAACCCGTGTGGGATTAAGAACTCTCATAAGTGTCTTGCTAGGCTAGTGATTGTTAGGTTTGAATCCTATAAATCACACGAGCTAATTGAAATTCCCTCTTGTAAAGGAGAAGAGTGGACATAGAGAGATTACACCACCCTTGAACTACTACAAAAGTTTTTGCATTTTATATCCTGTTATATGTATGTTGCATTTATCATATCTTTTTATGTATTGATGATATATGTCATTACATGTATATTACGTTAGCTTTTAACTCTATAGTTTAAAAACTTATTGTTGTAGAACTTTATCAGTAACACCCCGAATCTACTTCCTCTCTACCGTCAAATTATTAACTAGAATTTTAGTTATAGAAATTTTGTTATGAGTTGTAGTGAAATTATTTACATGGTGATCCAAATAATATATTTCAGGCAAAAACTTTTATGCACCGGTTGCACGGATCCGTGCAACCGGGTCGACCCGTTCACGCGCCCAAAACGTGCTTCCACGCGCCTCCCACACACCTGCATGCGCTCTCACGCGCTGAACATTTGTGCTGAAGCTCACCCAAAATTCGCTCTAATAGACCAACATTTGTGTATAGTTAAACCAACCTTTGTGTATAGTTAGACCAACCATGTGTAGGTAGGTCTAACTATATACAAAGGTATGTCTAACATATATAAAGGTATGTTTAACTATATACAAAAGTATGTCTAACATATACAAATGTATGTCTAAGTATACATAAAGGTATGTCTAACACAACGTAAAAGTATGTCTAACATAACGTAGTGGTATGTGCCAAAATTCAAAAATCAAGCCAAAAAAAGACAATGCATGAAATCTGGGCAGAACTGGTATGTTTAACATAACCTATTGGTATGTGATTTTTTTCAAAAATCATGTGCGAAAAAAAAAAAGATGCGGTCCCCCCGACCCGGATCCGACCCGTGTGCATAAATCTAAGATCCATGCACCTGATTCACAAGAGAACTACTTTATATTTTATATGATTGAAGCTCTATTTAATGTATCATATTAGATTGCATATAAGATTTTAGAATTTTATTTTTCTTTATTAATTAGTTGAAATAAATAAAATAAGATAGGTGGTTGAGAGATTAAAGAGTACTTAACAAGTCGAGGGGAAGTTCAAAACCCTACCTATAAATTTACAAACTATTTCTAATTATATATACTAGAATTATACCTGTGCGATGCACGGTTTATAATTTAATTAATTAATTTTAAAAAATGTAATAATATAATGTGATAGTATTATCATAAACTAATTTATATATCAATAAGAATTTAGACATTTTATCTCTACTAATTCTCATTTTAAATATTATTATGTTTTTAAAATGCAAACAATACTATATAAATTTATATTTTTGTTGCACAATGAGTTATAAAACCTATATTTGAAATATGAAGTTGTTAAAAATGACACCAATTTTGTACACTAATCAATTTTGTGAATTAAAATAAATTAAATTTAGTAATGAGAAACATTTATTGTGTCATGGATGTTAAAACGATAATTGATATTAAAAAAACACGTTAACTCCTAAAGATATGTTATGCATGTTGGAATTTATAATATTGACATAAGTGTCATGATAAATATATTATTGTATTTTTTGAATGTTCCCTAACGTTCACAATTATAAATTTCTTTGAAATTTTCGGTCTAACCATTAACTTAATTATTTATAGTTAAAAAAAAGATATAAATACCTAAATATATTGTTATATATTCAAATAACGTAGATAATTGAATATTGAACCCACTTATATTGACAAATAAACCAAACAACTATATAAAAATGTTTTTCATTATAATTAATTTCTCCAAAAGTATAAAACTTTATATTTTACAAATTATTTTTTTAATTTCCTAATCTTAGTTTAATTTAGTCATTTGTTTTTGCATTTCTAATTGTGTTAAATATAATTATGCACCAAAATTTAAATATCAAATTTCTACATTGTTATTTTTTACGATGCAATGTAAATAACAAATTAGAATTCATAAAAATGATAAATCCGATATATCATGCATTAACAACAAAATTCTAGATACCAAAATGATAAATTTGATATATCATAGATTAAAACAAAAAATTTAATTGAAAAAATGATTTAATTTAAAGATTATGATTTATATAAAATACAAAAAAGAAAGACAAAAATAACCTACATAACCTACCAATAGACTATAGCCCAACCTAGAGGACCCTACAATTCTTAAAAGTATAAATCTTTTTATTTTTTATTTTTTTAATTCTTCTAACTAACTTTTTTCCAATTATAGTATGTAAATTTAGGAGGGAAAATTAGTTATGCCATTTTTATTGAAGATCTTATTTATATATATATATATATAGATACATAGATATAAAAGTGTGGTTTGTACCCTCAAGTGTTTGACAAATGACACTTTACAATGTTGCTAAGTTTCACCTTCAAGTGTTTGACAAGTGATACTTTACAATGTTGTCAAGTGTCATTCCTAAAAAATTATTTTATTTATAAAATATCAAAATATTAATATCAATTAAATACACACCCCACTATCCTACAATAATAAAGTGTTTGGAAAAATTAAATATGTAAGTTACAAATGTTTGTTAATGTTGTATTATTTTTTGCTTTTTTTGTTTTACATGAAATCTTTGGTGTCAAACTTGAATAATTGTTTTTGTCCAACATTTCAATTTCAAAAAAATAAAACAAAATTTGAAGAGTAATTCTGCTACTACTTTTTAAGGAATTAAAATAAATAAATAAAAGATATTTGAAGGTGCTAATAATATTTTACAAAAGAACATTCAAGTAGTTCAAACTCAAAAAAAATAAAAACATTTAGAGAAAAAATTATTTAGAGGATTCAAGAAAAAAATAGCATATAAATATTAGAATTCCGTAATGTCAGGCATGAAATAAAATAATGTACTTTAAAATTGTAATTTAAACTATGAAACATATTGCTAACGACATTACTAAAAATAGGTGTTAAACAAACCTTATTAAGATATGTGAGATTGAAACAAATTTGACATTAGATAATGAAAAGGCATGCAATTTGATAATTTTGTGTTTGTTTAGAAATTTTAAAGGGTATTATAAAAAAATAATTGCTTGGACAAAAATAAATATGTAAGTTACAAGTGCTTGTTAATGTTGTATTATCTTTTTTACATGAAATCTTTGGTTTCAAACTTGAATTATTGTTTTTGTCCAACATTTCAAATTGACAAAAAAAAAAAAAAAAAGTAAGCAACAATGTGCAAACATTAGTTCGGTAATCTCATGTATTAAATAAAAATAATGTACTTTGAAATTGTGTTTAAACTCTGAAACAATATTATTAATGACATTATCAAAAAATAGGTGTTTAATTTTTTTTTTTTTTTGGATATGTTTAGGTTAAAACATATGTAAATTTGGCAAGTATGAAAGTGAGTTTTAAAAAGGATGAAATTTGATAATTTTGTGTTTGTTTAGAGATTTTAAAAAGTAGGATTACAATTAATGTGTCATCATATAGAGAGTTATAAGAAAAATAGTACTGTTATTTTATTTTTAAAAAAAGAGCTAATATTTTCAGTTCAAATTGTAAAAAAAGTGGATGAAGTAGACCAAAAAAAAAAAAAGAATAGTTATAAGATTTTACAAACAAATAACATGATTCGAATATTGGTAATCCAAAATCCAAACTTGCACATTCAGTCCAACCACCCCCTTAAACAATCGAGAAATTGTATTAAAATATTACAATATGTAACAATTTGTTAAGGCTAATAAAAATATCATAAAAAGAACACAATTACAAAATAAACCAATACATAAAGCTAATAAGGAGTACACTTGGGACAAACATTGAACAAAACAGATGTTTTCAAGCAATAAAAATGAGATATATTATATACTTTTTACATAAATATATGAAAATATCTAATGCAATAATTAAAACACCTATTAAGAACTATATATTAACAATTTTGTGTTAAAGAATAAATGAAAAAAAAATATTAAAGAAAACAATAAGGCTCCGTTTGGATAGAGTGATTTCAAATTCATAATTTGAAATGAGTGGATTTCAAATCCTTCAAAGTTTGAGTAGATTTGAAATCCATCAAAATGACTCTAAAATTAGCTCAAAATGAAAATTATGGATTTTAAATTCACATCCAACCCAACATTATCAGTGGATTTGCTACCAAAGATTTCAAATCCCTCCTCAGATCCACATATTCAAATGGACCCTAAGAAATATTATTTTAAGAATAAAGAAAAAATATCATACTTATGTAAAAATTTACTATCATATAACAATAAACGCTAATTATAAAATAAAAAATGAAATAAGTATTAAATAAAACTCGTGTAACGCATGGGTTCAAACCTAGTGGAGTATAAAAGGAAAGAAAGAAATCTCATCGTAAGTTCTGTGAGGAGCCGCATATAAATGTTTACAACCTCTTCTTCCATAATTCACTTTCTTTAATTAGTAATTTACTAAATCACATTAATGAATATACAATTTAAAGGGGCTGTGAAATAGAATTTGTAGTAGTATATATATGTATTTATTCCAGTTTGTAGTAGTATAAATGTTTACAACCTCTTCTTCCATAATTCACTTTCTTTAATTAGTAATTTACTAAATCACATTAATGAATATACAATTTAAAGGGGCTGTGAAATAGAATTTGTAGTAGTATATATATGTATTTATTCCAGTTTGTATATTTTGACTAGTTTAAAATTGATTCATTCAATTCTTTTTTTTTCTCCCTTATGTATTTTGTTCATTGAATGTTCAGTACTCTAGGAATCTTTTAATCCATTTTTATTAAGTGCATTAACTCTAGGAATCTTTTAATCCATTTTTATTGAGTGTATCGAAACGATTCGCTAGGAATCTTTTAGTCCATACTTACTCTAGGAATGAGTGTATCGAGTTTAATCGACTTTTAATTCATACTTACTCTAGGAATGAGTGTATCGACTCTAGGAATCTTTTTTAATCCATACTTACTCACACGAGTCAATTGAATCGAGCATGTTTCGAAATGATTTGCACCCCCATACGCGAGAGAGAGAGTCTTTTGCTTAGCATCTTAGCTTCCACATGTGGGAAAATCAATATATATTGGAGCATTTCTCACCAATTTTCCTATGTGGGATAAGATATTTTCTAAGCCAAGTATTTCCCTTTCCTAGGATCAAAAACCTCCACTTTGGTCCTCAATTTGTCATTCACCAATTATACATTTTGGGTGATCCACATATTAACCGAAGCCCTCACGGAGGAGAGCTCGTCTTTCCAACCGGATCTCATTTTACATGAAATGGGCCCACTGAAAAATTCACCCAAAAAGAGTAAAAAGTCACAATCTTTTCCAACAATAACACAAACACTTTAGTGAGATGGATCCATTTTATGCATTGACCAAATCCATTTCCACAAGTTCATATATGAATGGTGAAGTGTTAGTTATGAGTTGACTCATTTCACATAGAATGATTCGTGAGATGTCTTATAATAGACTTACTCTTCTTATAATTGCTTTAATTTCAAATATTACCGACGAGATATAATCTGGGAATCTTGTGTTCCTAAAGTCGATTTCTTTTACGATTAATGGTTTCATCTATTTCCATACATTTCTTCAATTATTGTACTGGTACTACCATAAGGATCGCAATAAGACTTAAAAGAATTTTTTTTTTTTGATTTTTCAGTACCCTTAAATTGTTGTGTTTGAAACTGCAATTGTAACATACATGATAATTCAATCATCCAATAAGACACAAGTACTGCTCATCCTCAATCTTCATTTTATTTGTTTAGACACGAATTCGTTTTAGATGCAACATTAAACTTAGAAACAAGATGAACATTATTGATCTTCATCCCTTTGTGCTCAATGCATCGCTTTCTTCCCTTATATAACTGCTGCCTTACTACAAACAGATCCATCGAATGCTACCACATTTACCAACTTGATCTTGTCTTCCAAGCGGCCTTGTAAAAGGTCGTGATTTTGTCTCTCAAAGCTGCTTCGTACATACAACAAACAAGTAAGATTGTTTTGGACATGACTCGAGTTTTGTCTGTGCATGTGAATATATATCATTAGCCCGACGATCTCCATTGCCCGTTTTGTTCCATGCGTAATCGTATAGTGCTAGAAGCTTTTTCTCGCTTCTCTCAGCTTCCTTCTTGCTTTTCGTCTATCATAACAGATGCAGAATAAAAATGAGAACATTCATCCATATTATGAATGAAATAAACACCAACAGTGGACGTAGAACTTACAGGACCCCATCTATAAACAATTGAATAGTCTCTACAGAATGTCGCAGAAAATAAATGCTCTAAATGTCCACCATCACGACCATACGTTTGTAGTCTAGCTCGTACGTTGTCAGCTTGTCCTACGTAGACCGGAACAATCGAGCAACGATAGAGTTTGCGAAGCTCTTTCCCAGAATCAATTACGACAGCAAGCTCGTAGATTCCTGGAGAAGTACAATTTGGGAGATTTTGAGTTGCGTATCTTTCTGCTCCTTCCTTTCCCATTGAATGATCTTCCCAATCGTGGGCTCCTACGAGCATCTGCATGCATGTATCATGTAAGAATATATACCATAATTACATGTACAGTGACATTACTAATTAATATGTGACGCGTATTATAAAATGATATGTAATGTCCAATAGAAGATCAGACTCAGGCACAAGAGACTATATAAGAAAGAAGGGGAGTTGGACCTTCCATTTAGAGAAAACAGAGTCCAATTTGATTAGGCTGCAATCTTCTCTGTTAAGCCGGCGGGTGGTGGAGGTGGCACGGGTCGATATGAAGCATGCATCCGCCGTTGATAATGGTGGTTTCCGTACTCCATTCTTGTATAATGTGAACACAAAGCTCGGCCCCCAACCATTGGAACGTGAGGAGGCTACATCAACTACTCGCAAACACTCCATACGCATCACATTTAAAGAAATCATGTTACTATCCTATATATGGAATTAAGTCTCTATACAAAAATCATAACACGTACACACAACTATAGTACAGACATCTTACATGCAGAAAATATGCAGCTGATAAAGATCATGTGTTTAGTTAGGTCAAGTAATGAAATGCAAAAGGGGTTTTAGAAATTAATAATACAGAAAAATATTACACTTGATCAGCAATCATACAAAAAGTTGATGTTAATAAGCATAAACATTAAGATATATCGTTGAAAAATACTCCATAAAATTGTTCAAAAAGCAAAAAGGAAAGATTCTTGCACGAAAAATATTTGGAGGGAGAGAGGGAGAGGGAGAGGGAGAGAGAGAAGGGAGAGAGATATGGAAAATGGTGAAAAGGAAGAAGGAATAATGGAAGGAGGAGGAAAGGTGTGGTAGTTTTAGGGAGGCACAACCATACATTCAAGGGGAGATTATGGCGGGCGGTTTTACTATGTTCAAATACTAATAACTACTTATTTTGCTCTTAAATTGTTATTATGCATTATTTAAACTTTCCTTTTAAAAAGTCTTTATTTATTAAAAAAAGGTTGAAAAAAAGAACACAATCAAATTCTTGTAAGAAATAACGAATATTTCCCTAGTAAGAAATGTGGAAACACCTAAAAAAAAAACTATCTTACGATATGTTTGGACCGGGACATAAATGAATTTGTAAGTTTCAAAGTGAATTTTGAAAAGGATGAAAGTTAATAATCTTGTGTTTAGTTTGAAATTTTATAAGGTATGATTATAATTACAACAAAACTTATGTGTACCTGGGGCACGGATCCAAGATCCGTGCCCCTGACCCGACCTGGAGTGTGGGCCACCTCCACGCGCGCCCCCACCTGATCTGGTGTGCGCCCACGCACACTAGATTTTCATGCTATGTGATTTAATGATAGGTGTTATATATATACTCTATAGGTGTTATATATATACTATATAAGTGTTATATATATATACGTTCTTGAGGTATTACATATATAGTGATAGATGTTATATATATATACTCTATTTATAGGTGAAGAAGAAGAGTACGCAAGAAGAAAGAGAGAAATTGTTGCAGAAGAAGAAGGAAAAGGAAGCAGATCCGAAGAAGAAGGATAGAAGAAGCAGCAGATCCAAAGAAGAAGGGAAGAGGAAGTGGATCTGAAGAAAGAAGAAGAAGCAGATGAAGAAGGAAGAAGTGTAGAAGAGAGGCGCCGGAAGTTGTAGAAGAGAGGAGAAGAGAGTCCGCCGAAAGTTGCAGAAGAGAGGAGAGAAGAGACCACTAGGATTTATATATATTATATATATATATATATATACACACACTTAATGCATCGGGTCGGGTCGGAAGTACTAACTCTTATAATTAATATGCACACCATTAATATTGGGAATTATAGAAACAATAAATGGTGTTATGTTATTTTATGTAAACAATGGATAAAATAGGAAAAATATATAGATTAGAGTTATAGAATTTTGCAAATCAATAATAAATAACATAATTAGGATATTGCTCATTCAAAATTGAACTTCCCGTACAAGCACCCATTTTAACCAATTGGGAAATTGTAATTAAATATTACAACAACATATGTAACAATCGATCAAGATTAATAAAAAGAAAACAAAAGGAAATAAATACAAATGAAAGCATTATGTAAAACTGATAAAAGGAGAACTCGAAGGCAAAATTGGAACAAAATAGATATCATTGCATGATTAAAATGAGATTTAATTTATTATATACTTTTTATAAAAAGATATGAAAATACACAACAATTAAAACACCTTAATGAACTACATATTAATAATTTTGTGCTAAAGATCACATTAAAAAAAATGAGAAAGATTATGTTAAGAATATAAAAAAAAATATCATAAAAAATAATAGTAATAATAGATTATGTTAACAAACTTTTACGTAATAATAGAAATTATAAAATAAAATTTAGAATTGTTAAATGAATTAGGTTGCAAAAGTTCTTATTGATAAAAGAGGGTGTTGACGTTTTGAATTGAAATAGAAATTGTGTGCTACAAAGGAACCTTGCTATGCTTGTATAAATCGTATATTATATACATAAAAGTGTGGTTTGCACCCTCAAGTGTTTGACAAGTGACACTTTATAATGTTGTCAAGTGTCCTTCCTTAAAAATTATTTTATTTATAAAATATCAAAATATTAATATCAATTAAATACACACCCCACTACTCTACAATAATAAAGTGCTTGGAAAAATTAAATATGTAAGTTACAAATGTTTGTTAATGTTGTATTGTTTTTTTCTTTTTTGTTTTACATGAAATCTTTGTTGTCAACCTTGAATAATTGTTTTTGTCCAACATTTCAATTTTAAAAAATAAAACAAAATTTGAAGAGTAATTCTGCTACTACTTTTTACGGAATTAAAACAAATAAATAAAAGATATTTGAACGTGCTAATAATATTTTACATAAGAACATTTAAGCAGTTCAAACTCAAAAAAATAAAAACCTTTAGAGAAAAAATTATTTAGAGGATTCAAGAAAAAAATAACTTATAAATATTAGAATTCGGTAATGTCAGACATGAAATAAAATAATGTACTCTAAAATTGTAATTTAAACTATGAAACATATTGCTAATGACATTACCAAAAATAGGTGTTAAAAAAACCTTAAGAATGTGAGATATATTGAAACATATTTGACATTACATAATGAAAAGGCATGCAATTTGATAATTTTGTGTTCGTTAAGAAATTTTAAAGGGTATTATATAAAAATAATTGCTTGGAAAAAAATAAATATATAAGTTACAAGTGCTTGCTAATGTTGTATTATCTTTTTTACATGAAATATTTGGTTTCAAACTTGAATTATTGTTTTTGTCAAACATTTCAAATTGGCAAAAAAAAAAAAAAAAAAGAGTAAGCAACAATGTGCAAACATTAGTTCGGTAATGTCATGTATTAAATAAAAATAATGTACTTTGAAATTGTGTTTAAACTCTGAAATAATATTATTAATGACATTAGCAAAAAATAGGTACTTAAAATTTTTTTAGAATATGTTTAGGTTAAAACATATGTAACTTAGGCAAGTATGAAAGTAAGTTATAAAAATGATGAAATTTGATGATTTTGTGTTTGTTTAGAGATTTAAAAGGTAGGATTACAATTAATATGTCATCATACATGAAATTATAAGAAAAATAGATGATGTACTGTTATTTTATCTTTAAAAAAAGAGTTAATATTTTCAGTTCAAATTGTAAAAAAGTGGATGAAGTAGATAAAAAAAAATGTTATAAGATTCTGCAAACAAATAACATGATTCGGATATTGGTAATCCAAAATCCAAACGTACACATTCAGTCCAACTACCCTTTTAAACAATCGAGAAATTGTATTAAAATATTACAATATGTATCAATTTGTTAAGGCTAATAAAAAGATCACAAAAAGAACATAATTACAAAATAAACCAATACATAAAGCTAATAATGAGTGCACTTAGGACAAACATTGAACAAAACAGATGTTTTCGAGCGATAAAAAACTGAGATATATTATATTTTTTTTACAGAAATATATGAAAATATCTAATGCAATAATTAAAACATCTATTAAGAACTATATATTAACAATTTTGTTGTAAAGAATAAATGAAAAAAATTATTAAAGAAAACAATAAGGCTCCATTTGGATAGAGTGATTTCAAATCCAGAATTTGAAATGAGTGAATTTCAAGTCCTTTCAAGTTTCAGTGGATTTGAAATCTACCAAAATGACTCTAAAATTAGCTCAAAATGAAAACTATGAATTTTAAATTCACATCCAACCAAACACTATCAGTGGATTTGCTATCAAGGATTTCAAATCTCTCCTTAAATCCACATATTCAAATGGATCCTAAGAAATATTATTTTAAGAATAAAGAAAAAATATCACACTTATGTAAAAATTTACTATCATATAACAATAAACGCTAATTATAAAATAAAAAATGAAATAAATATTAAATAAAACTCGTGCAACGCACGGGTTCAAACCTAGTAGTATTAATTTTAAAACATTCGGTGTGGTACGGAGATATATACTAGTTATAATAACAAATCATCATCATTGAATTTAAATATACATTATATAATACAGATACATCCTCATATGAGAGAGCATATTATTGAAGTTAAGTCCTTGAATAAAGTATCCTCCCACAATTCTATAAATTACGAGAAGGACTTGGGTGATCCGTGCCCCCAACCCGACCGGTCCAGTCCATATATATATATATATATATATGTTTGTTTTTACTTTTTTTCCTCTATCAGCGCCGGAGCCATCTGGTAAATGAGAGTCGCGCTATCGATCCTTTTCTCGGCCACCGTTCTACCTTCCTCCGCCACTCTTTCCGACCACCACCGCCGACGTCACCGCAGCTCCTCCACCTCCACTAAGTCCTCTCCAAAACCTAATCCCACGCATAAACCCCAATTTCCTACTTCCTCTCCACTTCTCTCATCTTCTCGATTGGACAATCACCAAAGCCTGACGTACTACAACGACCTAGCTCCCAACCGGAGGTTCGAGGAGTTTCTCATGGTAGCAGAGAGCGTGCTCGCCTCTGGAGTGAAAGTGGCTGATTTTTTGGCATCGCTGGATGCCAAAAACATCGCAAGTGGGATTGTGAGTGTGCTTCGTGAAGGAAAGCTCAATAGTGTGCTTGAGATGCTGTTTAATGGTGTTAGGAAGCTCGGGATTGGGCCGGCGCTGCTGTTTGATGGAGTTGCCTTGGAGTCGCTGAAGAGTGTGTGTCGGAGGTTATTGAGATGCAGTGAAGTGGAGCAGCTTTTGAGCTTGTTGGATACTCTTGTTGGTAAATCACATTGTAGAAGAATGTTCGATGTGGGTACACAAAGAAAAAGCCACCGCTGGCGTCGTCGACCCTGAGGACACGAGTCCCTGCAAATAGGAGAACACCCATCTTTTATCACTTCTTCTTATTAACCACTTTTTCATTTCCTTTCTTTCTAATTAAGGTGTTAATCAATATATATATATATATATATAGTGTTTTCAATATTATCCTTGTTGTTTTATTATTAATTATACTCCAAATTTCATTGTAATCAGCCTGAGGTTTGACTGATATTGAAGTGAGGAAGGCTTTTATCTGTTTTTCCCTGTGTTTCATTTTCCATATAAATAATTAGCATATAAAACTAGAAAGATTGATATAATATCTTCTTGGACTTTTGTAATACCTAATAATCACCTAATAATCATCACATTTCAACAATACAATCATCATCAATTTTGCTACCACATAAGCATACATGTAATACCTTAAAGATATTTATGTAATACCTGAAAGAGACTTATGTAATACCTGAAAATTGAGTATCAAGTACCTTAAATGTGAGCATGAATGTGTAATACCATATACATAAAAATGTAATACCTTAAACATATTTATGTAATACCTGAAACATATTTTATGTAATACTTTAAGGATAAATATGTAATACCTTAAATTATAAGCAGTAATACCTTGAAGCTGAACATGTAATACCTTATACTCAAAAGCAGTAATACCTTAAAGGTGAGTATGTAATACCTTGTACTCAAATATGTAATACCTCAAAGGTGCATATGTAATATATATTATCTTATGTTTTAAACTCAATACCTTAAAGATAAATGTGTAATACCTTAAGAGTATACACGTAATACCTTAAGAGTATGTGTATAACACCTATCACTGAATGGAATCTGATGTGCGCGCGAAGCTGCAGACGCGCGTGGGGGCGCGTGGGTGCGCATGGAGATGGCCCACAAACCGGGTCGGGGGGTATTGGGGGCACGGATCTAAGATCCGTACCCCGGGTGCACCCAAGTTTTAGTGATAAATTACATATATTGTGGGAATAACAAACGAAATTACTTTATAGCACCAAACGATTCAACTGTTTTACTTTTTTGTCTATGTTGAGATGAAATTCATGTATACGTCAAAGTCTATATCTAATTTCAATCCAAGTTGTAATAGGATGAGATGAAGATATATCGTATATATCATATATGTGTTCTAATTCTCTGAGAAAAGCAAGCTATGCATCCTACATGGAAAAGAGAAATTGACAAATTACTAAAAGTAACCGGTAAATTAAAGATCACGAACTTTCCAAAATTTTCAATTTTAATATGCATGATTTTTTATTATCAATAGATTTTACATGATTCTCGATGTCTTGTGCAATTTTAACTTTAACAATAGGGAAACTCATAATTGATGCTACTACATGTTAATTGGTCTAGAGACACGAATTTATAGTGTTAAATTATGTTTGAAATCTGTCTCCTGGCTAGGAATGTACGGGCCATTAAAAGTAGCATCATTAAAAAAAAAGCAATCTCTCGTTTATCCTCTCCTCTCTTCATTAAAAAAGAGACAATAAATAGAAAACCTCTTTAAAAAACCAGCATGTAATATTCGATTTCTTCTTTTTTTTTTTGAATTATATTTTGATGGAAGATAATAATATCTATCAAATATCAGTGTGCATGTCCCGTGACAACAATTTTGGCCGGAGAATGAGCAAAAACTTGCAATCGAAAAATCTACAAAAGATTAGGTTGCAATTGAAAAATTTGTAAAAGATTAGGTTGTGATCGGAAAAAAAATGATTGAGTTGCAAATTTTAAAAAGTTGATAGTTTGGATTATTTTCGTATTTTACTCTTAAAAATGTGTTAAATTTACTAATAACCAAAAATTGTTTTTGGGAAAGTACGTGATTTTAACGATAGTTGCCTCATTACGAAGCTTTAATTTTTCCATTTTTTGTAACTCAATTTCCACACACTTGACTAATATAGCAAGAATAAAATTGTTATCATTCGTAAAATATGCTTGAACAACTCGATATTAAAGTTGACGTTGTTCCCATTCAACTGTGGCGCTAACCAAATTATTAATATTATTGAATAGTAACAGCTTACGTTGGCAACCAATTTACGTCGGTCTAAATTAATTAATCCCAACATGTATTGAGAGAGAGAATGACACTAGTTCATTAGTAGGAGAGAGAAAGCCCTTAAAAAGTAATTCCGAATCTATTTGTTAGCTGATCTCCAGTTATAGATGGTGTTTGATTTCAGTATATGTAATGATATTACTAATTAACACATATTGTGTTTTCAACTATAATGAAACACGAGATGTAACATTAAATACAGAAGATCCCGACAGGTCTCCACATTTTATGTTATAGAGGATTCAGATTGATCTCCACATCACTCCCAATCGCCATGCTTTTTCTAATATCTGCAATGGCCTTTTCTCCGTTGTCTTTGTGCAATTCAAATAAACCTTGAAAACTTTTCTACGTGAAAACAAACATGCAACAACCAAACTGCAGGCCCTGAGCCAATTCAGCATCTTTTTTAGCCTCATTAGCTAAAACCCACATCACTTTTTTCATATCACATGAATTGTTTGATAAATATCATTTTCAGTTATTGACTTTCTCGGTCACACGCTCTTTCTCTCTCATCCTTATAAGTCCGAGAAAGTTGATTTTCTTGCTGTTTCTTGGCCCTATTTCTGCCTACTTAATCATCTACTCTCAATCATTGAATCATATCAAAGGTTTAGGCCTTATTTTATTCAAGACCCTTTTGGGAAATGAAGATTCTGAGCTCAAAACGAATCTCTTTATGATTAGCAGATCGATCCATTTTGCAAGTTCAGTTATTGAAAGATGAGTAGAAGAGACAAGAGTAGTGTTGTTATTGTTGGTGTTAAAGCTTCGAAGGAAATTTCAAGAAGTGCTTTAACATGGGCTTTGACCAATGTAGTCCAACCAGGAGATTGTGTTAGATTGCTGGTTCTCATCCCCACTCATACCTCAAGTAACCACTACTTTCATTTCTTGATTTACTTTTCATTTCATTTCTTGAAATTTTTTTTTTTTTTGGCTCATTTTAGTGCTGTGATTATTGATTGATGTGGAAATGTTCATCTATTTTGCTTTTATTTCTTAATATTTTCTTTAAGGTATAATTCATTAGCTTCTGCTTTGATATTCAATTTGATCATCTCAATATACATAAAGAATATCATTTAAAAAAGGATTAAACTTAAAGAATTAAAAAAAGAATTAAACTTAAGGATTAAACTCACTAATCCTTTTCATTTTTTTAGGTAAAAAGCTATGGGGATTTCCAAATTTTCATAGTGAGTGCACAGATGGAGACTGGAGATTAATGTCAGGTACAATTTTAGAACAGAAGGAGAATATTAGAGACATATGCAACCAGATGGTGGGCCAGCTCCATGACATTTTTGATCCTGAAAAGGTTGTTTCATCATTACTACTTTGTGTTGAAGTTGGCTCAATGTCATTTATCTAGTATTTATTTGTTCTGTTTAGGTAACAGTGAAGATGAAAATGATTTATGAGTCTAAATATGGAGCAGTGGCTTCTCAGGCCAAAAGAGCTCAAACACAGTGGATTATTTTGGACAAGTAATGTAGTTTTTGATTCTTCTTATAGTCGATCACATGTTCTTACAACATTTTCTTGATTTATTTTGACTTGAATATATGATTTTCCTCTGTTATGGCTTTGCAGAAGAGTGAAAAAGGAAGCAAGCTTCTGCATGGAGCAGCTTGATTGCAATGTTGTAGTTGTCAATAATTCGGAGACGAAGGTTCTTCGATTGAACTTGCTTGAAACAAGAAAGGTGGACCCTTTATCAAAATCAGGCAAGAAACATCTCAACGTATTCAATACGATCAAAGTCCCAAACGTGACTCCCACGACCAGCCCCGACAGGATATCCTCCGTGTCGAGCTTAGACATGTTTTCGTCTCCATCTTTCTTGTCCGAAATCAACTGGGAGCCAAAGGTGAAGCAGAGTTCACCACTATCATCTGCAGACTATGATTCTGATTCAGATAGTGATAATCTAAGCTCTCGTTCGACTAGCATGTCCTCCCAGCAATGTATGGAAGACAACCTTAGTTCAGCTGATGAAGGTGCAAAGAATCATGATTCTTGCAAGAATGTGAGAGAGATGATATCGTTGAGCAAAAAAGCCCGTCCCGACCCACCTCCACTCTGTTCCGTGTGTAGGCACAAGGCACCCTCGTTTGGGAAACCGCCTAGGTTGTTCACATACGAGGAGCTTGAAAGAGCCACTAATGGATTCTCAGAGGCTAATTTTTTGGCCGAGGGTGGATATGGTTCAGTGCACCGGGGAAGACTGCCCGTTGGTCAGGTGATAGCTGTGAAGCAGCATAAACCGGGCAGCAGCCAGGGTGACCGTGAGTTTTGCTCTGAAGTGAAGGTTCTTAGCTGTGCTCAGCATCGGAATGTTGTTATGCTGATTGGATACTGTGTGGAGGATCGAAGACGGTTGCTGGTTTATGAGTACATCTGCAATGGTTCTCTGGATTCTCATCTGTATGGTACTGAGGATAAATATATTTTTCTTGAATATAAATTCAATCATGAATGAATGATTTTTTTCTCAAGTATTAATTGTTGTGATCATTGAACATGTAGGTTGTGATCGGAAACCACTGGATTGGGGTGCACGCCAGAAGGTTGCGATTGGAGCAGGTCGAGGGTTGAGATACCTGCACGAGGAGTGTAGAGTTGGTCGAATAGTCCATCGTGATATGAGGCCCAACAACATTCTCCTTACACATGAATTTGAGCCATTAGTATGCCATCATCTTCTTCCTACATAAGTTCTTATCATGTAGTAAAATCACATTTATTGATTCGAGCGAGGATTTTCATCTTTCTCATGCTTCGTTTTTTCCTTAAAAAAGGTTGGAGACTTTGGACTGGCAAGGTTCCAACGAGAAGGAGACTCGGAGCTAGAGAGTAGTAGAGTCATCGGGACATTTGGATACATAGCTCCGGAATATGCTGAGACTGGCCAAGTGAGTGAAAAAGCCGATGTCTACTCTTTTGGCGTCGTGTTGCTAGAGTTGGTGACGGGGCGGAAAGCTATGGACGTATACCGGCCCAAGGGCGAGCAGTGCCTCACTGAGTGGGTATGAATTGATCAAATCCATCTATATCTTCATACATTTTGATATAATAATTGGATCAAGAAAAAAGTTGAGCATGCATGCTTATATGTGTTCAATTGTGGGTGCGTAGGCACGTCCTCTATTGGAAAAGAATGCTGTTTTAGAATACGTCGATCCACGCTTGAACAAGTGCTATGCAGAGAAAGAGGTCGAGGCGATGCTGCATTGTGCTTCCTTGTGCTTGAAACGAGACCCTCAGTTGAGGCCTGGAATGTCTCAGGTAAAGGAAGTTCGGATTTAGTACATAACATACAAACTATCCGGTGAAACTATGTAGCCAAACTAGCTAATTCTGCACAGAAATTTGAATAATAATTGAAATTCAATTATTTAAATGGACTAAAATGCAACAGCTGTGGTCTGAATTTGCTTGTTAATGTAGCTACTCAGGATCTTGGAAGGAGACATTTTAATAAAATGAAGCTATGGAAGAGAAAAGAAGAGCTTCGAAGGGCTATGTAATAGAGTATCATCATTTGTGAAGGCATTTTTCATACATATACGAATAATAATATTTAATGTGTTCCATATTCGCATATAGTCTTACGAATTGTTCATTTATAGGAAATCATAGAATATTATTGATTGTAAATTATATACCCCTTTGGTCCAAGTAAAAATTCTACTCTACTACCTTTGATACCATTTTTGCAACCACTTTCACTGTTAAACACATTTCTTTATCATTATTATTAATTTCAATCACTTCTTGGAAATATAATTTTAGGGTAATTCTATACACACCCAAAACAATACTAAACACACCCTAGTTTATACCCATATTTTTTTTTAATAAGATATGTTTAAATATGTGTATAAATGGGATCTGTGTGTATAGAATTGCCTTAGTGTCTATAGAATGCACATATTTTCTGCAAACATCCTCTTTTGCCCACCTTTTGAATTTTATTAAAAGATGTTTAATTCAAGAATGGGCAAAAGATTAAAATAAAAGTAAAAGGAAATTTTTAAAATTTAAAATAAAGAAAATAAGAAAAAAATGAAGGCTCAGATGAGAGTGAAGTTGGAGGGGCAAGAGAATCCGGGGACGCCATGGCTGCAAAGAAATGGCATCCGGGTTTGCCCCGCCAAGATACGGGCCGGGTTCCCCATAGCCTCCTTCCTTTTCTTCAATTATAAACAAACATCATCACAGCCTCCATTGTTATCAGAAGAAGAAGAAGAAGAAGTATTAAAATGGAGGGGAAGTGAAACAGAGGCTCAGATCTATATGATAGAGAGTCAGATGAGGCAAAACAGCAGTCAACACCGCCATGGCTGCAGAAGCACCGGTTGCATCTGATTTAGGAGAAGAAAACCCTAAACCAGCGCCCTCCGTGTCGCCCCGCCAAGGTACGGGTCTCTCTGTCTGATCGCCCCATCCATTTGCTCAGAAGAATCCAGAATCATCGTCACAGCCCTTTCACGCCACCCATATATATTATATTTATTTAGAGAGAGAGAGAGGTGTGTGGGTTGTTGTTCTGAAGAAGAGGGTTTTTGGCTAAGCTTGCTTAAGATCTCAACGTCGAGAACCAAATATATATATATGTATACCTTTATGTTACTTTTTGTTCAAGGGTTGTTGTTAATGGAAGAAATCATTGGGTTAGAGAGAGAGGCAACCACCCTTTCGAACACCCTTTTCTCTCTCTAAACCCTCATCATCGTATCTTCTGAGCCGAGCTGTCTCTCTCCATTCATTCGGCTTCTATATATGATCTCGAGATTTCCCATTTTGCCCCTATTTTTCAACTCTTTTTCACCACCATTTTAGGTTTTCTTTATCATGAATTCTTTTTTTTTTTTTTAGGGTGTTCATGAATTCACATGGTACGAGTTTGGTGAAAACCATTTCGACAGCATAGGAGAGCATGAGAGTCAAAAAAATGTATTGAGTTAAAAGTTACAACTGGATTTCGATTTTGATTTCTAATTTTTTTGACTCAATTGGAACACTAAACCAATCGATGATTACACTTATCTATTGTAAAAGAAAAGAAAATGATTAATTTTCTTTGTAATTAGAAAATTAAAACTTTTCAAATTTGTATTATCAAGACCATAGTCACTACTGAAATGTACTATCTTTTTTCTCCACTTAATTTTAAAATGTAACACACAACACACATTACATTGTTACTTAAAAAAACACCAGACATACATTTCAAAGTTCTTTATACTCTATTTGGATGGAGTGAGCTGGAATTCAAAATTTAAAATCCACTTAGATGACTTAAAAATTAATTTAAAATGAAAATTATAGATTTAAATTTAGAGTGGATTCCTTATCATAAATTTCAATCCTTTTTTTCTCAAAATCCACTTATCGAGTATTGTGCTAGTAAATCACACTCTCTCTTCATGAATAAATTTCTTGGTATTTAACAACATTCAAACTCATAAGTCTGTCTATAAGATGCCTTTTTATCATGTGTTTTGTCCATTTTATGATTTTAACTCAACTTTGATTTCAATGATGTGAAAAGGAAACATTGCACGGTATTATAAATTTGCATTTGCTGTAAAAAGAGAAAAAAATATATTGCATCTAGAATTACACTCGAATTGAATAAATATTAAGAATTAAAAAATGAAAAGTTATGCGACTTCTTTGATTTAAAATAAAATTAAATGATGGTGAAAAAATTGACCATAAAAAGTTAGAGAGTTTCAAATTAGCCCAACACATTGAAAGTTTGGGCCGTTGTAGGGTCAAACTCTTGGCCCAATTCCAATTGCACCACCAGCAATTCAGAAAATATAAACAATAAAGAATGTAAGGAAATTCCCAATTTGCCCTTTCTCAATTCGGAACTTCAGCCCGGCCCAGCCCGAAATGAGAGCACGCAATGCACGTTTATAACCCAGAGCCCGATCGCCTCAAAACCTCTTTCAGACAATCACCACACGCGAGACTTGGCGTCGCCGCCGCCAATCACGTCTTTTCCGTCGACTTCTTCGTTGGTATTTCTTCGATTTCCCCCTCTCCCTTTCATTGAAAAGTTTCTTCTTAGTCTTCGTCGTATCTGTTCTACGTGATAGTTGAGCTGAAAAACTTATTTGCTTGACTTTACTTTTCTGTGAATCAATGATTGGATTTTTTCTATCTTCTTCACCCTCGATTTTCAGATTATATCGGAGTGGAAAAACCTTTTGAGGTAACAAAGGTAGAAGATTTTTCTGTGGCCTGCCCCTTTTGTTATAGTGGAATTTACCTTCATCTTCCTACTCAATTCTCTAATCTGGAATTGTTTATTTAATTTTGAAGAAGGCGATAAGATTAAGCCTTAAGAATCATTAAATATCTGTTCTTTGTGGATTATAGTCTATGGCGTGATTTTGTGGTGTTGTACTATATATCTGGGCGTGAAGATGTTATAGATGGTGGAACTGCCTTGTTTTAGAAGACAACATTAGTGTGGAAATTTAATGAAGCGTGGGTAATATTTAAATACTGCTCAGTTATTGAATGGAAACTGCAAGTCTGCAATTTAAAGTATATGCCAGTTCTTATGATGAGCTCTAGATTTTTGTTTAAAGCTTGGTGTGATTCATGAAACGCTGCTTGCCAAAGTTGGCACGTGCAATGTCAACAAAACTTCTTAAGCAGTAGTTTCCAAATTGAACTGTTTGCAACACTATTTTTTCTTCTTTATCAAATTTATTATGACCGATTCTAAAACGGAAAGAAGTCAATGGCATATTCGAGGAATTTGGATTCGTGTACGATTAAGTTAGTCCAATCAAGCAGGATAGTAACTTTTACAATGTTCTGGAATTATTATAATGGATAACCATTTACATAGTCTTTTTACTGCTTGATAGCTGTCAGTGAAAAATAAATGAAGGTGCTTGCATCGACATCTATTATTGTCTAATTGGGTCTAGATATGTATTTTGGCTTGTGCTTTGTTTCATTTTACAAGGGAAGTAATAAATGAATGATGTTATTTCCTATTTGATCTCTTTTAGTTGTTTCATTGTGCTTGTGCGGTTGTGCCAGTTTGAGTGTCTTGAGTGTATGTCTGCCAGTGTTGATTCAGTTAAAAATGAGTTTAGTTGTAAGAAATCCTATTTCTTCGGTCATGCCAATTTGTGTTTTTTGAGATATTGACCTCACCTTTCGTGTTTATTTTCCAAGACAATATCTTAACTTTCTGAGACAAACTTATTGAGTTAATCCTTAATCCCTCACCTGGTCCTTGTAGTTTGGCTTGTATCATTTGTTATTTTAATGCTGTCTTTACTACTAATGTTTGGGAAATGAACAAAAACCAGGGTTTGGGTTTAGAGGGGTGTAATGGATGTATAGAAGAGTAGTCTGGATTGTGGAGTAGGGTCACAGAAAGGGTGGAGTTGGCTGTGTCGGGTTGGGCTTGGAATGGGCAGCATTTCTTAATATATTTTACTTCTGATCTAGTATCTGATTTAACCAAAGAAATTATTTATAATTCATAAGAACTTCTGTTCTCATAAGAAATTATTTAACCAAAGAAATGATTTAAATTGCAGTTTCTTATATACTTCAATTCATCTCAGTTTTAAACATAAAACACTATCTCTCAGATTTCAAGAATCCACGAAATCAGTGAATTCCATTGTAGCAAGAGAATTGCTGCTTTTTCTGTGTGCACATAATAAAAAAAAAAAAAAAGAATTAATGGACTCGACAGAGGTGGTGGATGCCCGAAGAGATAGAGTTCGGGTGAAGAGGAAAACCTTGGAGGCAGTGCTGCAGCAATGCCATTTGGCCCTCCAACAGCTTTCATCTGGATGCAATGATGATAGCGACGAAGATTACAATGATGATAGTGATATCGAGGTTCCCCAGGACTCTGCAGACACATCTTCTTTCCCCACCATCTGTGATGACACAACTGAGGTGAAGGTTTTGTTCAATATCTCATATGGGTTTTTGTTTACTTTTCCAATATTTATACCTTTTCTAATGATTTGTCTCAATTTGACATATTTATACAAGGTAGACCTCTACCTAAACCCATGATGGTTTTAATAGGAATAGTGTTCTCAAATGTGTATTAAATAAGCTCATAAAAGTCCTGGATAACATTATTTGGATGCTCTATCTAGCTAAGTTGTACTCTATAAGTTTATGGTTATGATCTGTGAGAATATCGATCACATTATTAATTATTCTTGTAATTTCTTTGCCTATAAGTTAGTGACAAAAAAGGAGTTGAGATGCATCTCCACACATGCTAAATCTCATTTGCTTTGTCCGTTGCAGTTTTATGGCCTCTTGAAATCTGGAGTTGATGGTGCTGATTTTCTTAAAAAACTAGAAAATGCCCAGGCAGCTCTTCCAGAAAATGTAACTGGTATGACTTCAAAATTCTGATGATTTTAGAATTTATGGGTATGGTGTGTTTTCCTTCTTGGGGGAAAAAAAAGATTTACCATGTGAAGTACTTTCACATGTTAGATTTAAACTTATCATGGAGATCTCCAAAAACTACACACTGTTGTTATTCATATCATCTAATAATTCAGTAGGTCCTCTGTATGATGAATTGATAGAAATAAAATGATGTAAAAATTGTTTTTTCTCCCTTAACAATTATAATTGGTTCTGTCACCATTTTTTTTAACGTACTCAAGGATGCAGAGGAAAGCAGTTCCTGGGACATGGTCAGCAAAAATGACATTTGGGAAGGTGGAAATGTTGATTTTGAACCTGAAGATTATGTTTTAGTTGGGCAAGAAGATATAATGGATGGTATAGCATCATTCATGGCTGCATACCTGTTATCCCTCAAGCAAACTAAGGTGAGGATAATTTTCCTTGTTGCCTGCCTATGTTTGAATCTTCACAAGATTAATGTGTAGTTTCACTAATATGTTGGGCATAACATCATTTGATGTTTGTTAAATGATTGTTTACTACAATTATTGATCGAGAAGATATTTAACTTCCATCTTATTAAATTTTTTGCTGAGCTTAGTTTATGTTTCTATTTTGAGATAGGTAAACCCCTCAGTGTAGAAATCGAATTGTATACTTTTTCTTTCATCATTTCAAAACCTCTAATGTGTCACTCAATAGAGCCACTCAAGATTTGATTGGTTAATGACATTCATGTTGACGTTTATTTATATTCTAATCATCAAGCATACTTTCCTTGTATTTCAAAAGGGATTCACTTTTTTTATTCCTGAGTTTTACTTTTTCTTCCATTTCTTTATTTTCGGTTATAATCTAAAGCTTCAGATTCATGTGATTAAAAATTTAGGTGATTATTGGTTATTCATGTTTACGATATCAATTCTTTAACCTGTGATCATCAAACTTGTTATCTTGTATTTAAACAACTGCTAATGCTTGACCTTACCAATAGTTGATAACAAACATGTGGACAAGGTTTTATGGTAAAATCGATTTGACTGCAGGAAATTATATCTCAAGGATCAAATCATGTAGAGTTAAAATCATTATGTATTCTATTTCATGTTTATAGGATATGCATAGGTAATAAGTTCTACAAGCCACAAAGTCATGCCAGGTCCGGCGGTTGGACCTACACAATAATTGATGCTATAGAAATTTATATAGGTATTAATCATGGTGTTGTAGTGTAATTCTTCAAACAGTATAATGGAATGAGATCTCCATACTTTACTCAATTAATCTGTTTTACTGGATTGAGTAGCCCGTCAATTAGTCATCAAATGGTTTTATTTACTGCAGGGCTGACCGAAGTGATATCCATTATAAACTAAGAGGTATTTTGTTGTTATACCATTTCATGGATCTTGATCCATAAGACGGAGCCCCGTTTACATGGACTGGATGTAGATGACCCACTTTGGTTTAATAAGGAGGTAGAATGAATTGGGTGGGGATCCGTCTCAGGACTGTGATCTGTGTAAAGGTCTCGCAAAAGTATTTCCCATAAACTAAAACATCTTTGGGTTGCAGGAAAATAATCCTTTTGTTCTACTATACTGTTGAGCTACTCTTGCATAATATGAGAACCTTGCTTTGAACTCATTCCTATCTTCAGTTTTGTTCTGCTGTCCACAGTTTTACTTCTTAAATGATAAAATTGAGTACAGTTGAAAGTAACATTCTACTCTGCTCTGCCCAGCCTTAACAAACTGAAAACTAGTATGGTCCCTGCCTAATTTTTCTTAAATTCACTGATCTCAATAGAATTATAGTTACTGGAGAGAGTAGATGTTGCAGGGTTCCTGTCACTTGAAATTGTGTCTCAGCTTTCTGTATTATCATGCCTTGCTAAAGTCAAACTGCTGAACATAGTCCACAAATAACTATTAAACATACCAGATTTTTTAGTTAATTAAGATTTTTGACCATCAAGGATATGGGAATTTAAGTTATATACATATGTTAGCGTATTAGATTTAAGATTCTAAGATTCATTTTATAAATACCTTTGTTAAAGTTCTTTTCTCTTGAATTCAGTTTTCTTTATCTGTTCTTGGTTTCTTATATGGAAAATCCCCCCGATTGTCCTTTTTCATCCTGGTGATAGAAATTGATAATGGTGTTAATAAGGTATTGATGTAGCACTGCACAGACAGGTAAATATTGAAAGCAATCTATGGAGTTGTCTTTGTTCTTCTGCTGAGACCAACTCCTTGTGGTTGTTTATAAGTCATTTGATCATGATGATGACTTACCTACAAAGACCAAGAGAAATTAGTAGATAACTTTCTGAAGGGCTTGATGACTTTTAAAGGCAGAATGCTCTGCTGTAGTATAAAATGTGAAAGAGATTCCTAACTGATGTCTGATGCTCTAGATTTTATTAGTGATTATCAACATAGAGATGCAACAAGTTCGTATCCAATAATTTCATAACATTGGATTGGAGAGAGGTAAAGTTGTGAAGAAGAGAAGTAGGTGGGGGGGGGGGGGGTTGGAAACCAGGAAATTAACATGGAGAAGGATGAAGGAGGATGGATCAGTGAAATGCATGCATAACATAGTGTGATTTGGATATTTGTTTAGAAGACCTTTTTGCTTAGAGGATGAGGATTATGGACAATATAGCTTGCTTTTTTAGTGAGAATGATGGATGATCTGATATTAGTTGTTTGCTACTTGATCTCGGGGGATCTCTGAACGCCTGAACCATTGCATAAATTGTGTGCACAATATATGATGATGAGAATATCCTTCCATTTGCAGCAGGTCCCATTTGATCGGATTACATATTTTTATCAGGTTTGACAAAACAAATGAAACCGTGTTCTTGCCTTCTCAATTAATTGCTACCTAGTGTAAAACAATTCTAAGGAAGCTAAAAATGTGATGTAAAATGCATGGCCAATGATGAAACATGGTTCAAACTGTAGAAATATTCTGCAAACCGAATAAGGAAGACATGATCCCACAGACTTTGTAATTATGAAATAATCCCCTACTATAGCTGGATGTTGATCTCTCTTTCTATTCATGTATTTTCAAATAGAAGATGGAGAGTAATTTAATTTGATACATCCTTTCATTTCATCTTCATTGAGATATCTGTTTATATGTATTGCAGGATTTGTCACCAAACCAACTTCAAGCAGGTGGGTCCAACTGCTTTTCTGCTTTTGCAGTCACATCATACAACTCCTATCACACCCTGAGTATCAAGTTGAAGGAAATTGCATTAGTTTTCCTCTCAAGATCTAACCCATTTGTTAACTTTTGAATTGTGATCTCTATTTTGTTCTTTAGTCTGAGATATAACACAAGGGATCTAAATTTAATCTGAAATTTATTTCAGCTTTGAGCAAGACCTTCTCTTTGAATAAGAGAAAGGGTAAGCTTCGAAAGGCATGGGATGGAAGCAAAGTAATTTACAATGTAGCATCCTGGGGAGCTACAGCTGTTGGGTGAGTTATCTTATACTAATCTATATATTATAGCAAGTTTGTTTTTAGCTGCAATACGCAAATGTATAATATGTGAATAGCTTCTTTCCATATGTTTGATGATGGATCAGTATTGTGATTTGTTTTGCAACACCATAGTCTTACTTGTACTGTGTTTTGTGATATGGACAGAATTTATCAAAATCCTGCTCTTTTTAGAGCTGCTTCCACTGCATTCTGGACATCGTGTCATGTTATCTCAAAGCTTTTCTGAGATGCATCGATGACTTAGGAAAGGCGCGTGATTGGTTGGGGCCAAAGTGTGGTATTTACAAGTTGTGTAATATATTGCATCAGTTTGTACTACACAGTTCATCTGTTTCAAGGTTTTTAATCTGTAAATATTTCGGTGCTCTGTAAATGGTTTTTTTAGCTAGTTATTATTCAGATTTCAGTGCTCTGTGTTTCACTTTATTTGTTTCTTTCATGCATGCAAAAGAAACTTACGAGCACTATATATAATAATATATTTATAGTTTCAAAATAATCTGGAATAAAACGCCAAGCCTTAAGTTAGATTGGCTAATCTGATATCGTGTGTTTGGCTGTGTTTTTATTTTTCTGTATGTGATCAAATATGTCTTCCTCAATTTAGTTAAATTTTCAAATGAATCTTACGTCTGCATACGATCGAGTCTTTGATATACACCCTTTAATCTGAAAAAATGGTATAATGATGTATAGCAAGAAATTGTGACTAAAATGTTTTAAGGAATGATGTCAAAAGTAACTCAGTTTGGGTACAATTAAGTCTTTTGAAACCATGATACTACATCTTTCAAATTTTAAGGAATAATATATAGGGTTATTACATGAAAGAACATAAATCTAGGATTTAGTTTTAGTTACAGCATAGATTTAGGATTTAGTTTTAGTTACAGCATGCATTTTTGACTCCAATACAATAAATACTTAAGTTAGCACTTATTTCAACTCAGAGATATGTTTAAGCTTATCAAGCTTCAATTCCTGATGTGGAGTTTAAATTGTATAAGTTAATTATAGATGTACAAATATATATGTGGATAGCCTAGTGACTATATTTAAAATTACAAATGGGCTCCACATCTATAATTCGAGTCTAGAAAATGAAAATATGTCCCAAATAGAAAGTGTCTAATTTGAAGTTTTTTTTTTTAATGTTACAATCAAGTGTTTATGCTAGAATTAAAACTAGTCCCTAAATGAGTGTTTTTAACAATTAACCCTAATATGTGTGTATATTGTTTGTGTGCGTGTGAGAGAGAGAGAGATGGAAATCCAACCAAAAGAAGAAACATAAAGGAGGAACTGGAGACTATCCCACCTTCACAAGACAAACATCAAACGACCAATGGATAACCAAATAATGGATCAAACGTTGTTGAAATAATTTTCACTGCATCAGGCAATTTTGGAACTTGATATACAAAGTGTTTTTCTCAGGCATCTTTCGGCAAACACAAAGCCAAGATGTAGTGGAAATATAACAAAAACTTTGACTTCTGTCAAACAAAAAAAACACTATCCTAGTGTTCGCACTGCACTTGAGACCGATCAGATACAAAATTGGAAATCTATACATTGCAGAATAATATCACAGAATGTACAGCTATGCATTTTACAAACTGATTTATCAATAAACGAATCGCTATATGGATATACTTGAGAAGATTGTGCAAAACAACAGCAGCAGCAACAGCAAACTGGAAAAATGCAAAAGTTGGTTGGCATATATATATATATATATATATATATATATCTGCGCAGCTCTAAGTTGTGAAATGTGGAAGTTCTTAATCCACCTGCGAGAGGCTGTGTAACATACATAACTTTCAATATCAATCAACCTCCTTTGCACTCTTAATCACCTGTCCCCCACAGCATAACAAGGCCGTCAGGTCAAAGTCCGATTTTTTTGCAGTAGTAGTTCATATAGTTTTATTATTATCAAGAATCATGAGAGCCGTGGACCATCAAAGAAATATGCTTAGCACTGTCGGCACGGAAACTATCTCCTCTATATCCAATCTGGGAAGAAAAATCATATTTCAAGAGAACTCAAAACTCTACCCACAGATAAATGGGGAAACCATGTGTATAATATTGTATCAACTCAAGTTAATAATGATAGATTTGTATAAGAAGATTAAAGGCTACCTCATAAGTCAAATCAGGAGAAAACCACCGTAATAGCACCCCGAGATGTACCACAAAAGGTATCAGTTTGAACAATAATGGTGTAGTTACCTGCACATGAAAGAATAATGAGCAAACCAAACAAGCAAAGATTTTACAATGAGATAAAAAAACTAATTTATACTAATCATAGATTTAAAAGGGGAAATTAATCCAACTGAAAATCCAGATACTTTCATATCTAAAAGTGGGATCCAATATATGATAACATTGAGGAAAAGAAGCTTCTTAAATGGACGAGAAATACAAAATCAGTAGATCATTGTCTTTTGTCACGATTCCTTCTTAAATAGGCATCAAGTAAATTTAGAATGATCAGTAGTAACTGTGAGATGATGTTATTACTAGCCCAAAGTATGTTATATTAAGGTGATGAACAGACTAGGATTAAACCTGAGCTAATGTGAAATGTGGGCTCTAAAGGGAGCTACAACTGGTTTCAACATTTTAAGGCCAAATGATTTTACAAAAATGTAAATAAGAAAAGAAGTGTTGGTGGGATGAAAGTAGTATTGGTGTTCAGATGTATGTGCATTCGAAATCCATGGCTTTCATTTTGAATCATTTTGGTGGATTTCAAATCCACTCAACTTGATTGAATTTGAAATCCGGATTTTCAAATCACTCTATCCAAATGGAGCTTTGGAGTTATTGTGGTGGATTTCAAATCAAATCCACTACAATTTGAGTGGGTTTTATCCATTCATTTGAAATCCAAAATTTCAATACACTCTATCCAAATGGAGTCTTAGGGTGGTGATTTGCTATAATTCTAAAATGGAAGATCGATCAACAAGACATTTGTTACAAACCGGTAGAACTCGTTCCCAAGCCAGCTTGTAGGAAGAGGGTTCCCAATTGGTTATAAGCCCGCATGCATACTTTAGCAACATGGAACCCAAATAAGATCATAGCGTACTACATTGTCATCAGACATCCACTGTATCCCGCTCTGGATCTTCTAGGTTACCCCTTCCCAAAAGGGGGCCATTCTACAATAAAAAGGCTCACCCAAGGTCCAGGTTGCCCCTTCCACCAAATGAGGATAGCCATCATTCCTATCTCTTTTCTAAATAGTGGTACTTGGGAATATGCTAATCATTTGGAAAGGTTTATCCTTCCATCTAGAGGACAAATTCTAAGTCCATTAAAATCATTTTACAGATGCATTTGTTGGTGACACATAAAGCAGAAATAATCAAGCTTGATATTTTCCCAGACTGATTTTAGCTTGATTTCTAGAAGCCTGATTTTTTGAAATATTTGCTTGATTAAGCTTGATAGTAGCTAACTTTCTCACAGATTTGTTCCTAGTAAACATGCAAATATCTACTATCCTTATTTGCAATAGTTCACCGCTGCGGCCCTAATTCTAGCTTTTCATTATTCAGTATCCTTGTAGTAAGTCCCTTTATATGGTGATCCTATGCAGTCAAATAAAGCAAGAAGAAAAGTATCCTTATTCAATGAGATTTTGGTCTCTCTCTGATGAGTCCTATGGACTACAGCTCCGTTTACTAAGCTTGATCAATTCTTATCTGAAAGAATTGCAACAAGGGTGATAACCTATTCTCAAATTCATCAACCTACTATACATAACAATGTTTTGCATCAGATGGAGGGGATTACATTGATAGTCAGATCTAGTTCTTGGATTCACATGCTTTGCAAACTTTTTAGTCACTATTGATCACAATCCATCCTCTGTGAAAAGCAAATAAATATATGAAGCAGCGACATGTCCACTGCCTTCGGTGGATTATATATATAAAAATCCATTTGAAATATTCTGAGAAATGTCACACCACATAAGGAAGGCAAGTCACAACATAAGTTTTCACAAACAGTAGTACAGACCCAAATAAGAGATCATTTCTCTTAGAAAGAGAACTAATATGAAGAGAGTACTGCCAAAAACACTTAATCAGTCTTACATACCAGACTAAGAGCTGTTGTTCCAAGAAGCAGCATATATAAATTACCCTGCAATAAATATGGCATTCCTTTAGTTGTCAATCTCAGCAAAAGGATCAATCAGGAGCACATCCAATCTTAGAATGTTAAGCCATAAACCACCAATTTCCTTGATATGGAGAGAATCATTGTTGTAGGTGGATATAGATATCAAGATAAACTGTCCTAGTTTGCAAGAAAACAAACTCAGAAGCAAAGAAGTACCTCAATGAGCTTAAGATTTGAAGCACGGCTAAGAAGAACAAAAGCAAATTCTCCAATCTGGGCAAGAGACATCCCAACCTGCACATGTGTAGAAGCAAAATTCACCGGTCAAAAATAGCAATATACAATTTTAGAAAATAAGACTGAGCAATTACATACAAGAAGTGAAGTCTTGTTGTTGTAGCCAAATCCCCTCACAACCAGAGTGACCACAACTGTTTTTATGATAATCACCAATATAACAGCTGCCACCAAAATATCAATGTGGTTCCAAAGAAAATGAACATGAATAAGCATTCCAATACTGGCGAGGAAAAGGGCAGCAAAGAAGTTTCGGATTGGCTCCACCTACAAAACAATGAATTCTAGTTAAGAAACCCCAGCTACACAGAAATAAGAGACACAACCTGCAATTTTTTTTTACTAGATAAGGTGGATGAATTAGCTCCATTCTTTAAGGGTCATTTGGTTAGGTGGATTTCAGGAGGAATTTGAAATTCATGGTAGTAAATCCACTGGTAGTGTTTGGATGCATATGGATTTGAAATCTATGGTTTACATTTTGTATTAATTATGGAGTCATTTTAGTGGATTTCAAATAATTTGAGAGTATTTGAAATTCACTCCTTCCAAATCCTGAATTTCAAATCACTCTATCCAAATGGGCCTAAGGGTTTTTTAACATGCCCCCTCATGTATGGTTCATATAGATCATATTTCGCAACACAATTTTTTTTTTCTTTTTTGGAAACCAGAGAAACTAAGCCAGCTCAAAGCGCCTGCAGAAATTCAAAATCCTTTCTAGTTCGGAATTTTCTAGTCTCAAATAAAGGGTTATAAGAAAACCTAGATGGCCTCAATTAGCTCATAGGAAGAGAGCGAAGGAAAAAGTATGAAAATCCAAGCTTATTTAGGATCCTACTCCATTAAAGTGTATCATAATTAGTTCTATTTCCAAAAGAAAGGTTTTTCTTGAACCAAAGGAAAGACAAAAGTCAATAACAATTCCATCTTTAGAAAAAGAGTGATTTATTTCTCTCTCTCTCTCCTCTCTCTCTCTCTCTCTCTCTCTCTATATATATATATATATATATATCTATATATATTTATATATCTCAAACGTGTGTGAACAAAGATAAAGGGAGGAGATTCTGAACCTGTTCGAGTGTATGCTGAGCAAGATCAGTTGTTGATATCATCACTCCAGCAGCAAAAGAACCCAATTCAAGGCTCAAGCCCAACTTATCACTACACTGAAACAGAACAACAATACATTGCATACATGCTTAAATATATAAGTTCGTAGTTTCTACAGAAGGGCATACTGTCAGAATAAAGTAAATAGGATTTATTGGAATAGAGTGAAATGACAGTATATACAAGTTTGGTGTAAATTACAGTAGTTATAGAAAAATGTTGTCCAATTGTTTTAGAACAGAAATTGGGAGTTGAGGACTAACCCAGGCAACAAGCAAGCAGAATGCAACAGATGCCAATTGATAGAGTTCATTGGTCTGCAAAGACAGAATTAAGTCAAACACCAAAAAGAGAGACTACATGTCTTATTAGCTCAAACCCAAAGTCACCTGTGAGGATAGACTTATCATCAACTTCAGAAACCAAGGTATGCAAGTGCGACATAGCATTGACAAAATGGTCAGGAATGTAATTAACACCACCAACCTGTAAAGGGAAAGGAATGAGCCAATAAATGGGAAAGTAAATCATTAAAAAGGAAATACAGTATCATAGGGAAAAACAAAGAATAAATATTCACATTGTTTCTCAAGATTTATGATAAAGTCAATAAAATCATTGTCACAATGGAAGATAATTTTAGGAATTGGAAAGTGTAGAAAATAAATTTCAGAACTGAAAGCATTATAGCGAGGACGGACACACAACAACCAAAATCTCTAAAGCACACACCAGCTGAATCATCGTAAATACAACTCAGATAACAAAAAACACAGCATTATCAAATGAATAAGTTAAGAAAGAAACTAGATATATTGCACCCTACAATTTCATTAGTTATGGGTATGTAACATAGAAGAAAAAACTCAAACCTCAGTCAACACCAAGATTACAGAACAAATTTCTGGAGGCATATTATTGACTTACAATTTTGCCATGGAAAACATTCCTTGAAGGGGGCCAGAAGTACCACCTAGGATAGGAATAAGGGCAAATAGCAAACCCACTGCACAGTCCTGGCAAGCAAATACATCTCAAAATTCCAAGAAGTGTACTAAAATGTGAATTTTTACTAAACTCCAAGCAAGTCCACCATGAACGATATGGACAAGGTCCGTCAGTATCATTTTCATTTGTCTAGAAACAATATCACAAACATTTAGGTTTCAGCTTAAGAAAAAATATCAATTGTATACAGACCTGCAGAATGAGGGTTCCAACCGTGACCTGCCCATATAACGTATTAATACTATTCTTTTCCATCAAAAATTTTAGAACCTGCAAGCCAAAGACATATCACTAGATCAGTTTGCAATAGCCATTAAGCCATCAACACAAAAGATAACAGGAATCATTTTATCTCGCTACTATTTGATAGTTGCCAAGAATTTTAAATACATTATTCTAACCTATAGATTTGTACACACATGCGTGTACGCAGATGTATATGGATATATGTATCTATATATTCATGATAAAGAAAAGACAACTACTTTAGGCTATGCTGGTACTAAGAATCCTCTATCATAAGCTGGTATGTCCTCTTCTTGGTGCAAGTTGTTTACAGGGTAAATTTAGGTGATGCAAAAGGAATCCTCAATCATAAGCTGTTATTTCCTTGTTTTGGTGCAAGTTGTTTGATAGGGTAAATTTAGGTGATGTAAAAAAAGTTATATTTTTGTCAAACATGGCTGCATCATATTTGGGACTTCACAGAAAAGAGTTTATATGGACATTAGAATAAATTATGCAAAGGGATGTACAATAGCACTAGCAGTGGCAGGATGGAAGGGTGGGACTGCCGAGCTCTTGGTATGTTGTAGGTAAACTGTTTTTTATCAGTGAAGACCATTGTATCTGTCAACAACATAATTTTGTTGATACTGGTGAAGACAACACTTAGGTAGCAATTTGAGCCTGGGCAATTTATTTCTTGTAATCTGTAGACTCGTTCATGTTGATTATTGATATTTTTAATCATTTTATCAGTTTATATGGTCAAAAATCCCAACTCCTCATCTTCCCAGAATCTTATAAGGCAATAATTTTCAAAGATACTGGCTACTAAATCAGATAAAAGGATGATCAGACTGCATGAACAAGCTAATTCTTTAGGGAAGTTACTGTGGTTACATACAATTGCAATTAGATAAATTCTCATACAGTATACACAAGGAAATTCTTCTGACTCTTGCACATAGCTAAATTGAATAAAACAAGTTATGTTCACCCCATTTACCAAATAAAAGAGTACTTGGTTTGACATCGATAACTTTCACTTCCCACTATATATTCTCATTTCCAATATACTTGTCAGTATTTAATATAACATGAAAATTAAATTAAATTTTTTATTTCAACACTAGGGTGGCAACTCAAATTATCAGGTTGTCATTAGTTTCCCGTTCAAGGCAACTTTGAGTTATGTTAAAAATACATCAAATTGCATAAAGTGGAAGATAACAGTATTTAACATAAAATGGTAAATTTGTGTTTAGATTATTTTATTCGATTAATCGTGATAGAATTTCTCTTTGTAATCTCAGATCGTATTCGAGAATTATTCTCATGTCGGGCTAGGGTTTTCCACCCTTAATTCAACACACAACTCAACAGTCAAAAAGAAAAAAAAAAGATTTGGCATTACAAAACCAAACATTACTTTCATCTTCCCAAAACACCCACTCTGAAAACACAACTCCCTAAAACGCCCCAGATAAAACTAACATAGCCAAATTAAGTTACCTCTTTCTTTCCCTCCCTATCTAATTAATCTTATTTCTTCTAAACAATCTAAGACCAGGTACAAAGTAGCCATCTAATGAAGTTTCTTCAAGTGAATATTTGAATAACTGGGCCCATAGTTCAATCAAAAGACATCATAATGATGATCAATAATTGAGTGAAAAGAAACTCAAGAAAAAATTACTTGGGATTAATTACAAACGGGTTAATTGTTACTTCATATTAACTTAGTATCCGATTTTACTTACACGTCGTATAAGAGAATCTTTTCAAACAGAAAACTTTTCAATGAAGTATGGCTCATTAGAAATAATAAGTACAGATTATAGAGACTTTTTTAACAGGGAGGGGAGCTCAGACCCAATGGGAAGGGGAAAAAAGCAGGGGACAGATCATTGAGGCTTTTAAGTAGATGATGACAGGTTTTGACAAAGACCTCTTTGACTAGGTATTAGAAAAGGTATCTACTTCATTTTCTATTTCACTAAAGAATGGAGGTATACACTTGCACCTTCTGCAGATAGTGGCACTATATGGCAAGACACCACATGCATTTGATCATGGATAAGGACACAAGTAGAAGGAGCATGAGACTTTATAATGTAATAGGAAATAATCTTGATATATTGAAGTTCACCAAGATTTCAACTGAAAACTAAGATCATAAGTAATGAATGTACAACATGGCAGTCTTCTTGATTTGAGATTATTTAGATCAAATGGGCAGAAGTTAGTATGAGGACTATAAGATCAGAAAATTATCGAACAAGTAACTGTATATGGAGAATTGACATCTTTTACCTTGGAAGGACCTTTAAGATTGGGGTTCTAAAGAAAGAGATCTCACTTGATAATGACGTTCACAGTTATGTGATTGAATGTACTCTAAATTTAAAGGTTTATACCATGAAAAGAGAGAATAAGAATGAGTAATGAACACTCAGTCGAATCATCTTTAATCTCACACCATTAAGACACTAACTTAAGAAAAGAATTTAGATAGGGAGGTACCACTGCCGTTGAAGACATAGAGAGGAAGACACCAACAAAGACACCTTCAGATGCTTCCCCACCACATAACTGTGAAAGGTATCACTTATACCATTAGAAAACAAAACAGAATCAAAGAACTAGACAAAGAAAACATCTACATTTTAAGGATAGCAGTGAAAATATTGAATAACTAAGTCTAGCCATGACATGAAAAATCTTTAAGAAACCCTCATCTGTCACTGAGCCAATTAATCAATAATTTCAAACCTACCTCAATACCTTGTACAACAGCATTCTGACTTTAAATTAGACAATATTTAAAAAAGTAAAAAGAAAGAGTGTTACCAAGGCTGTAATCCCACACAAACACATAAAGAGAGCTATCTGAAGCAACCCACCGATGACTGCAACTGCTCTCACAACACGAATCTGCATTACCAATTTATTGATTATCAGTGAATTTCTTTCAGGTTTTCCTTAAGCATCACATAATAGAACTGAGGATCTAAATTTAAATAAACATGACCAACCTTCACTGCGGAGAACTCCAGGCCCAGTGCAAAAAGAAGAAAAATTACTCCAAACTGTGCCACTGTTTCAACCTGCATGTACACATACTACAATAAGTTAGGCACAATTATTTTACTTAAACATAACCTTCACAAGAAAGAGACCATGGAAGTACGAGATTAACAAAGACACAATTATGATATGATGAAGAGATAAACAAGGATAAAAAGCAACATACTTGGACCATTTCACTGACAAAACTGAAGCCCCCAGGTCCAATTACAGATCCTGCTAGTAAATACCCAGTTATAACCTGCAAGATTAAAACACATATTATCACACATCTTTGTCAACTCTCACAAAGCAACAGCTATATTGGAGGAATAACCAAAAAGAAAAAAAGGGAGAATGAAATCTGCACGAATAGAATAAATATGTCTTAGAAATCTGACCGGCTGTCCAGCACAAGCAAAGGCTATTCCACCACAAGTCGCAGACACAATCACAACAACCAGATCAGATATGAGTCTGCCAAACAATAGACCACAAATGTTGGACTGCTTGTAAAAAATGAATCTAATATACTGGGTAGCTCCTGAGGGAGAAAGTGAGAGCTATAACCTTAAGTCCAACTGTAAGACAGGAAATTTTGACTTTGGATTTGACATGATGAAGACATTGTCCTGCACATAATTTTCAACAATTGGGATCAATTTCTTCACACATTTCTAAAATGGAGAACTTACATTATTGTGAATAATTTTAATGCTCTTCTAGAGTAACATAACTACAAACATGAGAATTTTCTGATAACACTCTATAAATGGCTCAACTAAAATGTACCTTCTTATCTATCAAGGTTGGTGTGTCTTCAGGACGATTCTCATTATCAAGATTAAAAACATCATGAAACTGAAATGACCTAATAATAAGTCAGAAAAGGTATCAATGGGAATCAAACTAGGGCTTTGTTACAGCAACAGAAATCAACAGTAAATAATCAATTTCAAAGAACACAGTACACTACTTAATACACAGGACACAAGTTGAGGAAGCATACTTTTCATCTTTGGTGTCATTTTTCTTGGGCTTAACTCTGGCAACAGTTTCCAAAACTGCCTGAGAATTTAAATGCTTCAATGATGATTGCAGAACAATAGAGATAAAATACAAAAACTAAATATATAAAAGCAAGAAAGAAATATCCAAGATTATGAATAAATTAACAGAACATTTCATCATCTTAACAGCAATACCACATGACATGCTCATAAAAATCCTTTAAAAAAAAAAAAACAACAACAACAACATCGATATAATTGATAGGTGAAGAAACAATATTTCAGATAATGCTCTTAGGTGTCATAACTCAAACAGCTTTTTTTATTCAAGGAAACAATACAAGCAAGATTAATGCTCTGAAAATACAAATCTATTCTAAAGTCTTCATCTTCAATCCTTTCAAGCAAGAGGGCAGAATTACTTTCAATTTATATATTATTTCATACAACTGATATCAACTAAAAGAAGAAAGGTATCCAATTATGTTTTAAGAAGTACAATATAGAAACAGCAAGCCCGGTTGTGCCTCATGAATTACTTTGTTTTCTTTAAGATGCCTAAAATTTATTATGGGCATCTTAAGGAAAAACATTTAAACTGCATAAAGAAGCATAAAAAAGAGACTGCCACACAACATTATCTTGTCCACCAACAAACTAATAGGCTTTGACCACATGTTACCAATAACCTTTAAGCTCCTAAGAACTAATAAATGAGACTGATTTAAGATAGTTTTCAAAATCTTCAAGTACTGCTAATTGGAGTTACATTGAAACCAATTCAAATATAAATGTACTCATACATTCAAAGAACTTAGAAGAGATGCTATAGACCTGTTGTTCTGCCACACTGTTGTTGAAGCTCCCATGATCAGTAACTGCAAAAGTAAAAAAGAAAGAGAGCACAATCAGGCTCTCAAAGTTACATATTTCTTTGCAAATAGATATGTCTAGTCCTACGTCACTATGTACTATCAATTTCTCTATTTAAACCACATAAAAAAATTAAAAATAAAATACTCATTCTTTCATGGGTTTCAAATTACCACATTAATCAAGTCAAAAAGAACTTGCAGTATTTTCTATAACTAACACAAACAAATGCATCATCATTTGCATTAATTTCATCCCTAGAACTGAAAGTTCATATTAACCTTGCCATATAATTCTAACTGCAGTTAATTAATACAGTTTCTATCCAAAGATTATGATTTAAAGAAAAAACAATTGAATCCTGCTAATCTCATCATGAAGGTAATAATACCTCATCAGATTTTGAACTGTCAATTCGTTCAAATGTAAATCCTATTGCAGAAAACAATCATATTTAGGGAAACTGCACAAAATAATACAAAATTTGAAACCTAAACGAAAAAAGAAATACTTAAATGCAATGAAAACAAACAAGTCAGAAAGGGGCAAACAACCATCATTATTCCATGCAACAGAATAAAATCCTAATACATAATATAAACGACAAATAAGACACAGAATTTAGAGAAAACCATAGAAATTAAAATTAGAAGTTGCGCGATAGAAGCACAATGTACAACAAGTTAAATCGCAAAGGGCGGTAATCGGAGATCTGAACTAACCGTCGGTGAGATCATCAGTCTCGTTGAACTCTTTCTCTAACGCGTGATCGATCATATCAGCAAATGTATTTTCCTTTGCCCTAGACGTATCATTCGAAGCCGTACCGTTTACGACGCCGGTTTCAGGCATCGAATCGTCGGCATTGAGTAGGGAGGCAAAAATTAAGAGAATTACGAGTGCAGAAAATGTCCGCATCTGTTCTTCTTCGAAGTTAGCAGCGGCGGAGGGCGGAAGTTAGCAGAGTGAGGGGGCTGGATGTGGAGTGAATTACATGAACAACTTCCTACACTTTACTTCTCCCAGATACCCGCTGCTTGAGATCTGCGAGAAAGATCGTGCACGAGGGTGAGGAGGCGGTGTCAGGTACGCGCCGTCGTGTTCGGTGGCTCTTCCAGGTATGGCTGTCTCCCTCAGAAACGTTTTTAAATGGAGTAGTAATACTTTGAGTATCTTGATATATAAGCGCTTAATATTCTGTTTTCTTTCATGACCTATATTAATATATTATGAGAAGGATTTGGGTGTCCGGATCACGGGATCAACCCGATCCGGATCACATATATACTTTTTTTTTTGTTTTTCTCCCTAAATAGCATGTCCCGTATTTCTTCTACTTTCTCTATCTTCTGCCTTCTTCTTCTTTCTTCATCTTCTTATTCTGCAATTCTTCTTTTTCTATCTCTTTCTTCTATGTATGATGTGAATTCTTTACTGTGGTTGCTTCTTCATATTTACATTCTTTGTTGTTTCTTTTTTTTCTTTTTTCTTTTTTTTTCTTCTTCTTCCATCTCTCTGTTGTTGTTGTTTTTTTTTTTTTTTGTCTTCTTTTTTCATCCGGCTCTCTACTCTTTTTCTTCTTCTTTTCTATCATGGTTCTTATTCTCCATTGTTGCTTCTTCTTCTTCATTTTCTTCCTCCTCCTCCATAAATCCTAATTTTGCATATTGTTATATTTTTTTTATATTAATTGATCAAATAAATAAGATTTGTTTGATTGATTGAGGGATTTGCTCTAGAGTTTTTTTACACAATGTTTATGTGATGATAATTCATATGAATTCTGCAATTATGTAAATTTTGCAGAAAAAATGAGGAAGAATATGATATAAATCGCGGTTTTGTTGTTTAGAAATATTAAACTCACCATACAGTAATGTAATACCTATAGAGTAAATATGTAATACCTATAGAGTACACATGTAATACCTATAGAACAAAAGTTCGAACAAATAATTCATAACTTAATTGAGTTAGTTTGTAATACATATAGAGTATACGCACAATACCTATAGAGTAAACATATGACACCTGCACAAAAATTCGAATAAATAATTCGTACATTTATTGAATGAACACATAATACCTTAAGAGTATACATATAATATCTAAGAGTATACATGCAATACCTATAGAACAAAAAATAAATACCTTAATTGAGTAAGTTTGTAATACCTATAGAGTATATATGTAATACATATAGAGTAAACATATGATATCTATCATTGAATCTCAAGAAATATAAGTGTAATACATATAGGGTATACACGTAATACCTATAGAGTATACATGTAATACCCATCACTGAATCATTAACTACGGAATCAGGTGTGCGTGGGCACACAACAAATTTGTTATGGACATGCGTGACGGCGCATGGGCGCACGTAGAGGCTGCCCACGCGCCGGGTCGGATCTGGGGGCACGGATCTAAGATCTGTACCCCTGTAGTACATAAGTTTTTGCCTTAATATATTATTATGCATTCATTATGTTATCTTTATTATAATATTATTCGTACTATGATAAATTTCTTTGGAAAATATAGTTATGTAGAAATATATTTAAAGTGTTTTATATTTGATATTCAAGTTACATAATTGTTGTAATTAACTTTATATACTGTGAATAAGATAAAAAAAAATTATATATGATCATCAATGGATATATATACATCCAAATCATTTCACTAAATAGAGTTTAATACTATTTGACATAGGCAAAAACTTTTATGCACCGGTCCGTGCAACCGGGTCGACCCGTTCACGTGCCCAAAACACGTCTCCCACACGTTGAACACTTGTGCTAAAGCTCATCCAAAATTTGCTTCAATAGACCAACCTTTGTGTATAGTTAAACCAATATTTGTGTATAGTTAGACCAACCATGTGTAGGTAGGTCTAACTATATACAAATGTATGTCTAACATATATAAAGGTATGTTTAACTATATGCAAAAGTATATCTAACATATACAAAGGTATATCTAAGTATACATAAAGGTATGTCTAACACAACGTAAATGTATGTCTAACATAACGTAGTGATATGTGCCAAAATTCAAAAAACAAGCCAAAAAAAGACAAGACATGAAATCTGGGTAGAACTGGTATGTTTAACATAGCTTAAAGGTATGTTTAACATAACGTAAAAGTATGTCTAACATAACCTATTGGTATGTGATTTTTTTCAAAAATCATGTGCGAAAAAAAAAAAAAGTGCGGTCCTCCGACCCGGGTGCATGGATCTAAGATCCATGCACTTAATTCACAAGAGACCTTACTCTTTGACATATTGTCTAGTTTAGACAATGTATATAATTTATATATTGAAATTCAATAAATGGTCACACACGATGATGTGTACATATATATAAATATAGAGTAGGTCTCATGTGAATCAGGTGCATGGATCTTAGATCCATGCATCCGGGTCGGATCCGGGTTTGGGGGACCGCACCTTTTTTTTTTTTTCACACATGATTTTTGAAAAAAATCGCATATCTATAGGTTATGTTAGACATATCTTTATGTTATGTTAGACATACCTTTAAGCTATGTTAAACATACCAATTCTGCCCAGATTTCATGTCTTGTCTTTTTTTGGCTTGATTTTTGAATTTTGGCACATACCACTACGTTATGTTAGACATACATTTACGTTGTGTTAGACATACCTTTATGTATACTTAGACATACCTTTGCATATAGTTAAACATACACATTTTAGACCTACCTACACATGGTTGGTCTAACTATACACAAAGGTTGGTTTAATTATACACAAAGGTTGGTCTATTGGAGTGAATTTTGGATGAGTTTCAATACAAGTGTTCAGCGCGTGGGAGCGTGTGCAGGCGCGTGGGAGGCCGGTGCAGGAACTTACGAACATAAAATGTAATACTATATTTATTCATTTTTTTTTTCCATATTTAGGATGTTGCTCTTAGCCTTAGGTGGGAAAATCACTGTTAAAAATAGATTCACAGTGCTTTTGTTTTTATAGATATAATGATAATGATAAAGATGATCGCGCGGATTTATTATTTATTTTTATCATATATATAATTTATATTAATATAATAAAGTTATTATGTAAAATGTTATTTATATATTTTTATTCTTTCAAACTTTGTATAATATAAGGGGCCGTTCGGTACGCTGGTATGAATTGATTGAGATTGATAAGTTGAATAAGATTGTACTGTTCACAGTTGAAAAAAAGTATGTTTGGTATATAAGTTTTGTGGTGGGTTTGATAAAATTTTATGTTTGGTATGAATGATATAAGGTTTGTTAAAGTTAGTTTGTATTTAAATTGTTGTTTGGTATGTTTGTTTGTATGGATAAAAAATGTGAAATTACATTCCTAACCTCAGATTTTAAAAGCTGTAAACACCAAGCAATTTAAATAAAACAAATCAACAAAAAAAAAAAAAAACATAAAGATGAGGGTTTCATGTTGGAAGAGTAGCAGCTTCGCACAAGTGAAGAACCAATTTCCTGCCTTCGATCTCCCTACGTTGAACTCCTCCGGCGGCCTCACCGAGCATGTATCCTTCGAAGCTTCGGCTTTATAGAAAGGTTTTATTGATTCTTCCACTTTAATCTTGTAGCAATTTTTCCAACCTCTCATCTTTTGAATGGATCTATCCTCGAATTTGAAACCACAAGATGCGGACCTCAATTCTTGGTTCATAGTTCATAGATCTGCATTTGAAAACCATTGGGTGTCGTCCGAAAAGTCAGAGATTGAAAAAAGTCGAAGGTTGGAGTCATCGTATTCTAATGTCTTATAACAGGTAAATACCCAATCTACATTGACTTAGGAGTGGGTCATAATTCGGAAAAGTAAATGAGTTGAAATTGTGCATTTTCAGTTCACTTTTATGATTCTCATTGAGAATGAAAAAAAATTGGTCGCAGCTTGTAGGAAAAGAGGCATTTTGCATAAATTATATGAGATGGATACAATTGCACATTTGTATGGTGAATAGGTATTTAATGTTGTTGTTATTAGTAGGGATTATAATATATCAGTTGAGAGGTTGATCGATTATGGTGTTCCCTTTAAGTTGGAGTTGTTTTCATCCACGTAGGGGTGCTTTGTCGAAAGGCGTTGTTATAATATATATGGTGTTTGGTCTATATAGGAAATCATTCAATAATGTATATGAAATTTTAATTGTGTGAAATTTGTGTAGTTCAAACGCATTTCCCTACGCCACTTGGAGCGGCAATGCTCAATGTAATGAAGAGATAATGCGTTTATATTTCTATTGAGTTTTAAGATTGTATTTTATGATTTGGAAAATTTGTTAGGTAAAAATTAAAACTGAGTTTTAAACTGAGAAAAGTAGAATTTGGTTGAATTTACCCCATCTATTGTGTGTTTTTTTAGGACTTTGGTGGTGTTATATTCTAAATTCAAATAACATAAGTTGTATATGTCGTTCGAAATTATACTTGATAATATTACAAAGTCAAAATACAAAATTTATAAATAACTTAAATAATAAATTTGAAAGATTATATTCTATTTGTTTGTCTTTTATAGAATCTTTTTCATGGCTTGATAGATAATTTGAGTATATATCACAATGAATTTTGGAGTTACTTAAAAGTGATCAATTAACAATATAAATTTTAAAATATTTATTTATATACAACATTCTCATAATTACAATATATATATATATTTCTTTTAGCTTTAATATTGACAATAATAATAATTCTAAACATTACATGATTATAGTTAAACAAAATAAATAAAATGAAAACTTAATTGCATCATATTTATTTTTGAATTTTGTTGGATATATTTCATGGTTCAATAAATAATTTGATAAGTCAATAATTTTGGAGCTAGTTAAACATTTATTTATATACAACATCTATCATAATTACAAAAAAATATCTTAAGATTAAAAAAAAATTGATAATAAGAATAATTTTAGACATTAAGTAACTAAAGTTCAAAAAAATAAAATTTGAAAGCTTACATTCTATTTATTTCTATCTAATTTTTGTTGATTTTTTTTCATGACTTGATAAATAATTTTATAAGCTAATGATTGTTGTAGTTGGTTTAAATTGACAAATTAACAATATAAAATTTGATACTTATTTATATACATCATTTCTTATAATACGAAAAATATCTTAAACTTCAAAGTTGATAATAAGAATAATTATAGACATTAAGTAATTAAAGTGAACATATTTAAAAAAATAACTTATTGTTCAATTGTTGAAAGGAGTCTATTATAAATAACTTAATCATGAACAACAAATAATTAATAGTAATAAAATTTTTAATATAAATAATGACAATATATTATATTGAAAGGAGTCTAAAATGACATGATCAATTTTCTTGAAAAAACTTATTAATTTTTAAAAAATTTTTTATTAGTCAAAAGTTTGATGTAACATTTTTAGGAAGGAAAATGACAAACTTGTAAACTTTTTCCAATAATCCTATCATTATATATACATAGATATAGCTTATCTATACATATATTAATATATGATTGTTACCAACAACAATATCAATCTCACGTAAATATATATGACTCTACACCTAACCTTGATATATATATATATATATATATATGTAGATACACATCGATACAATCAACAATAATTTAAAAAAACAATAATTAAAATATGCAATGTTCTTAGATCGTTAGGGAAAAAGTATAAAAAATGAAAATTTTGAGTCAAATATCTTAAATTTTTTTTGTGAGATAAAATTCACACATTCATCTAACATTATTATTAAGTAAAAGCAAATTTTGAGAAAAATTGTATGTTTTCAGTTTTTGACAAAATTCTGTTTCTAATCTAACTGTAAATAGATCAAAAAGAGCCTAATATCAATATGCTCGAGTGTGGCTCATTTGTTTTTATTCAGGCTCGAATTCGATACGAACTTAAAAAATGGAGTTTGAATTCAAGTCAATTTAAAAAAATTTGAGTTAAATATCCATTTGAGTGCGATTCAAACAAAGTTTGATAACAATTTAGGACTTTAACTCGAGCTTAACTCAACAAAAGTTTATTAAAAGCCTTAGGGTGATGGGCCATCACATTTTCACAACCTTTCTTATGTTGGGTTTCCCATCAAATTCTTGCATAGCAAAGCCCAATGAATAGGATGGGCTTCCATCCATCTTTGCAAACAAACATCAAATCAAAATTGATAGTATATTTGAACTGATGCGTTGTAAACCTTGCAAGTTCAAATTTGAGATTTCATCGACTCTTTATTATGTTAGTATTTATTTTGAAATTTTATAAGATGACAAAAATTTATATACTCTGGAGAACATATCTTAGATTGGTGTTTCCAACACGTGGTGCTACATATGTACTCTTCAGGTATCACGTGTATACTCGTAAGATATTATTTTTTCATGTTAAAACGTGATATTAGATAAATACTCTTTAAGTATCACATGCATACTCTTAAAATATTACTTTATATTTAGTGATAGCTATTAACTATATACTCTTCAGGTATCACGTATATACCTTAAGGTATTACTTGCTTATTCACTAAATGTATCAATATTATGTTCTGTATGTAAGTAATACTAGACATATACTCTTCAAGTATCACATACATACTTTTAAGGTATTACATTCTATTCAGTTATAGGTATTAGATGTATACTCTTCATGTATCACACATATACCCTTAAGTTATTATTTGCTTATTCACTAAAGATATCGATTTTTTTGTTCTGTATGTAAGTAATACTTTAAGAGTATACACGTGAGTATATATCTAACACTATACGGTGGTCAAGTTGGGGGTTACGGTGCCTAGGGGCACATAAGTGTCACTCTTGTAAGACATGTTTAGAAGATACTATCATATTAAATATTAAAGAAAAATAGATGTATTATCGTATTCTTAAAAGATAGATATTGTTGTTGAGAACTCTAGAGTAGAAAAATTGGAAGTAAAAAAATACTTATAGAATCACTTAAATCTCATAACAAATAAGATTCAAGCTTTGTCCATCCCAAATCCGTATGAACAAATCTCAGTCCAAACAAAGCCCGCATAATCATTATATACAATTGTATTAATGACAAAGTGTGACACTCATCAAGACAAAGACGACAACAAACATCCTCATTTTCATTAGAAAAAGAAAAAAAGAACCTTTAAAATCAAAATCCAGTGAAAAACATTGCCCAAAAATTGATAAAAACATGGATTATAAGTTGCAATGTGGAAAATGTGTTATTCCGCATGGTGTGTGATACATGGATATTCTGAAAATGTAAAAAAATTGACCGTCAATTTTTTCTAAATACATTATATATCATACATCATGTGAGTTATTATAATTGTACACTCTTCAACCAAACAACCCAATTTGCTTGCAACAAAGATTCACGAGCAACTCCAAGACATCCCTCTTGATTGCGTATTATCATTATTGGAAGTGTGACATGTGTCGATCAGGAAAAGAAGAATCAAGAATTACACAAAAAAAATCCTTTTTTTTTTTCCAAATGAACACCTATCATACATGGAATGATGTGTAGCATAGAAATTGCAAATGTGGAATTAAAATGATTGATATACTATGAAGAATTTTAAAATCATAACCAATAAAATATCATAACCACCGACCAAGTCAAACCGCCCATTTGTAGAGTAAAATTTCAGTAATTTACAGTGCAAGGAACTGCCACTTAAAGTAAAATAATAAACCCAACAAAAATATGTGTAAGAGAGGTTGAGATTTTTTAATAAGAATTCTTAAAGCAAGGATCTATTCTGAATTAAAAAGTACTCCCTCTATTTCAAAAGAAGAGTGTTATGTTCGTGTTTTATGTTTGAGTTTGTGTTTTATACAAACATAAAACATGAACACAACACTTTTTTTTATGGTACGGAGGGAGTAGATCTAATAATTAGTACTCCCTCCGTCCTGATTGAAATTGTCTACTTTGACCGGACACGAAGCTTAAGAAAACACAGTTGACTCTTACTTTTTGTTTACTTTTTGATTAAAAAATGTTTTTTATACTTTTTACTTTATAATTTTTTTGTCATTTATTGGCTGACAAATTGGATTGGGACAAACGAAAATGACAAATAGACAAATTCGACTGGGATGGAGGAGAGTAGTAATCAATACTTAAATCACATGATGGATGGTTATTTGAACTTGGACTTGCTTTCTTGCTCTTCCCAATGCATTCAAGTTGGGCTTTAACTGTAACTACCATTCACTTAAATCTAACTGTTCTAGTTATTATACATTATAAGATTCTCTCTTTGCCTATAAATATTCAACTATGTTACATTGACATTCACTCACAATTAAGAGGTAGAAGAGTGTCATTCTTCAAGAGAGAGAGAAAAGGAGAAAGAGAGGAGATGGAGATTCCAGTGATAGACTTCAGTATGTTTGACTGTGAGAAAAGGAGTGAAACAATGGCTAATCTCCATGAGGCATGTGAGAAATGGGGTTTCTTTATGGTAATGAAAATGAAAGTATATGTTATATTTCAATCTGCTATATTCTTCGTATTCCTTTCAAAATAACATGTCTTATTACCTGCAGATCGAGAACCATGGAATTGATGCAGAGCTTATGGAGAAAGTGAAGTTCTTGGTGAATCTGCATTATGAGGATAATCTGAAAGGTGACTTCTATGACTCTGAGATGGCAAAGATCTTGGCAAGAAAAGGGTATGTGAACAAGAAGGATTGGGAAAGCGCGTTTTTTATTTGGCATCGACCAAGTTCTAACATCAATGAGCTCACCACCCTCTCAAAAGACCTCTGGTAAGTCATCAGCACATTTCTCTAGCATCTAAATAAGAATAATTCTAGAATCTATCTATAGAAATGAGAATCGACATAGTCAACAGACAGTTATATATCAACATAAACGCATACCTATTTGTTCAACAGTCATATGTTCATTTGGCTAACAATTAAAGGATACATGCAGCAAAGCAATGGATGAATACATAGAACAACTAATCAAGCTTGCAGAAAAGATTTCAGAGCTAATGTGTGAGAACCTGGGTATAGAGAAGAATCACATGATGGAAGCATTTTCAGGAAGTAGAGGTCCTTCTGTGGGAACAAAAGTAGCGATATACCCTCAGTGTCCCCACCCCGAACTAATAAGAGGGCTTCGAGAGCACACGGATGCTGGAGGTATAGTTCTTCTACTCCAAGATGACCAAGTCCCTGGTCTCGAATTTTTCAAAGATGGAAAATGGGTTAAAATTCCACAGTCAAAGAACAACAGAATATTCGTGAACACTGGTGATCAGGTGGAAATTTTAAGTAATGGTGTGTACAAGAGTGCTTTGCACCGTGTTATGGCTATGAAGGATGATAAGAGACTATCTATCGCAACATTCTACAACCCTTCTGGAGATGCTATAATATCCCCGGCTCAGAAACTCTTACTTCCCAACCACTTCTGCTTCCAAGATTATCTGACCCTCTATGCTAAGACCAAGTTTGGAGACAAGGATCTTCGATTTCAGTCCCTTAAGAGCGCCGCTAGTGGGAAACCAAACACTCTCACCTGTGAAATCTGATAACTGATTGTGCTTTACCTACAAGCAACTTACTCTCTATGTGTTGTATTTCTTTTAGTTCAAGAGAAGCTGCTGTTCATTGCTTCCTTAACTTCAAGTTTCATTAAGTGTATGATGCTTACATTGTTTAACTAATGGATCCTTGATCATATTTTGATCAGGACTCGCATCTTAAATCCATAAAGAAGAGTATTTAACAAACCGTGGGAGACGAACTGTCAAGGATATCCTATAAAATTCCTCAACCACCATATATTGAATACTGAAAGGAAAAAAAAAAAACACAGAAATGTTTCCATTGGGGAAATAATAAACTGAAAGCCACAAGCTAATGCTATCAGCAGATGTATGAGTTTAAATAAACAGCATCTCTTGTCAAACACTCATTCCAAATAGATAAGTCGGCTTGTGATCTGATTGATAGATCAAGAGCTAAACTGCCAAAGACATGCTTGCATAAGACAAGGAACTTTGTACTTTCTTATTCCAAATATCAGCCTTGATGTCCAGATAATCACATATTCCAATTTACCATAGTACATTTCCATGTGATCTGATTAGAAATATGCCTGCATATTTGATTAATCAACAGCCAGAGGAATAAAAAAAGTCTCTCAAATTAACTCTTTTCAAGCAATGATTTTCTTGAATTTGCATGCTTTACAAGAGTAAAAGCCAAAGCACCTTATATTTTACAAAATGAAAATCACAAACCAGACAATTTTGTTAGAATAGACTTGGTAACCAGGGTGTCAGTCTTCTCAACAGCCACAGTTAATAAAACCTTGTGTTGCTTCAAGAAGGGGGCACATTTGCTGACTAGGCATAACAGGAAATTGCCAAACCTTAAAGATTTCGAATACCTGTCACTATATTCGCACACCTGATTTACAAGTTGATCAACTGAATCTTGCATCAAATGAACGTTATGATTCAAGATGTTTTGTAATAAGCTAAACAAAGGTTCAGTCCACACCAACTCCTCACCAATCAAATGCCGGTGGCAGGGAAGACAGATAAATCTCAGTGCAGCTTTGTCTTTACTAAGCAGTTTTTGGCAAAATGCAGAAATATGAGCAGGGTGGAGGCTCTCTTTAACTACCTTAGTGATCACATCACAGATGGGGTTGTTTATACCATCATTTCGTAGAATTAATGGAAACAAAAGGGCATACTCAACATCCCCTTGATGAGCCTTGCAGTACTCTATTGTTGCATTCACCAGCACACGAGAAGCTGGTTTATCGAGGACTAGTAACTTAGGAAGGACTATCGAGCATAAGATATGACTCGACCAATCATGTCCATTAGCTTCACTTCCATCACACAGATGAGAAATTAAAACTGCAGCAGTTTCATCATCTGCATTCCATGGTTCAATCAAATTCAAAACTACTAAAGAATTTCTTCTGCTCTCAAAACAAAGTTCATGAATTTCCTTCGCCAACTCCACAGCTTTTGAAGTAGACTCTACATTAATAACTCTAAAATTCAAACTTCTCGCAGCTTCCTCAACTTTACCATCTATAGGGTCATCAAACTTCGATTCATCCACATCCATCTCTAGTATCACCTCATCGAATTGTTTGTGTTCACTCTCTTCCATATCAATCAGCAAATCACTATAATTACCACTACCACTAAGGGGCATTTTATCACTTAGTTCATCAGGTGACATTGGAAGCCAAGGAAAAATCGACTCACTATCTTTAGCAGCATTCCTAAGCCAATCTGGCATCGAATAAAACTCTTCCTCCACATTCTCTTCTGCAGAATCCAAATTCAAATGAGAAAGCCATTGGTAATTAGACACAGACACCAAATCAAGCAGCTGCTGAGCAGCTTTTTTCACCCAAAAATCAAGAACTTTTCCATCACACAGCATAATCCTAGCAAGTTTACACAAATCCCTCTTACAGAATCTCTGATAATCGTACACAAGAAACGACAAAATCCGGGCTTGAACTACATCTGGTAAAGTTTGAATCCACATAACCCTGCCCATCAAATCAAGAAACCTCTAACTTCTGGACAAAAGAAGATGAAAAAAACACAAAAATAGAATGCAAATTGATGCGGGCTTACCTTTTCTCTAGTGGAGAAGAAGATTCAAGAGAAGGGGCGAGTGAAGGTGTTGTGAGCAAGGAAAGGAAAGATGAAGTGGAAATGGGAATGGCGTTTGATGAAGAGTTGAAATTCTGTTGCAACCATTTTGATGCTTCACTCTCGGGGCAAGGCGAATTCAAGAATATTTGAAACAGTGGAATCCAACTCTCCATTTTCTCAAGATTTTGCTTTCATAATTGTTTTTTCACTGAGGCACAAATGAGAGGAGATATAGTGCTGCAGATTTTGGTGCTACAACATTCATGCCAAACTGCGAAAAATAAATACCTTTGGTGGAAAAATGAGTAACAAGTGTCGGATCATATAGACTCTCCAAACATGTGACAATGAATGTTGTGGAAGAGTTCTAACTAGGGTTCAATCAATGTTTGAAAAGGGGTGGTTTTTCTAATTGAATCAAATTCCTAATAATTTTAACACAATTATTTTTATACACCAGTTGTATGGGTCATTACCCATGCAATCCGATTATATGGTCCGAGAGGTGGTTTTCACGCTTAAAACACACCAAAGTCCGCGTTCAAACCTAATTTCTCTCTTACCTTTTAGTCACTTCGTCTAACCTTTTAGTTGTTCGCATATCATTTTTAGTTAAGTCCGTATAACCTTTATATCCTGATAGTCTAGCATTTTATAGAGTATTATAAACATATATTACATTTTAAACCTTTATGTTGTAATAATATTACCTTTACACTATTATAATTTAACTTTTATATTATAATATTATAATCTTTATATTTTTTTCAAAGGTTATGATAATTGTATATAAAAGTTATATCAATATAACATAAAAGTTTTCAGTTATATTATCTTACATTTTATACTGAAAAATCTTAAGTACTTTAACTTAAAGGTTACGATATTTTTACATAAATATTATACTCATATAACATAAATGTTACTGCATAAATTAAAAATGGAAAAAAAAAACCTAGACACGGATCCGAGCCGGATCAGACACGACCCGACCTGTGATCCATGCAACTGGTGCACAAGAACAATACCCTAATTTTAAAGGAATTTTTGAAATTTTTTGAGCTTCTTTCATATATATATAATATTCGAGTTTGTCCGACCTCCTGTAATTTAGCAAAATGCCCTTTGTTCTAATGCTATTCAAGTTAGTGGTGTGTGCGGGGAAAACAATTCCTAACTTCTTTTGTATTAGAGGATTGGTATTGCTCATGTCATGAGATACTTTTATGTCCAAATATCATATTTGTAGTATAATCTTTAAATAAAAAAAAGTTTGATCTTTATACTAAATTAGTTATACTTTTATATTATATTAGTCTTAAATACAAATATAATACATTTAAGGTAATATTTTAACTAAAAAAAACTTGAATTTCGACACAATTTATACATGTATATCTTTATATGTAATATATAAAGGTAAAACTAACACAATCAAAATATATAACTAACATAATTAATATATATGACCAATATAATTGAAATGTATGAAATGTCTATCTTAAAAAAAACATCAAGGTACCTCTAAAACCTAAGAGCAAAATTGAGGTAGTCTGAATACACTCACCCAAAAGTATAAAAGTGAACATACGTGAGTCGGATCGACTTAAGTCCATGAATATCAGAAACACGTATTTGTATAATGAAAAAACTCATGTGAGACAGAATTACTGATAGTTTTTGTGAGACGAATCTTTATTACCCATGAATTGAACTTATATCCACAAATTTTCACATGAATTAATAAATATGAGTTTTGGGTTGATTCGTCTCATGAAAAAAGATCTGTAAAAGCTCACACAAGACTTGTTAACAAACAAATATTTAGGAGCTAATTGATGCAGAGATCAAAACTTTCAAAAAAATACTCCCTCCGTCCCACCTTATTTTTGCTTACTTTCCACTTTTGCTTGTCCCAACTTATTTTGCCAGCCCAAAAATGGCAAAGAAAAATTTACTTCCTTACCCCTCCATTTCTTTCATTTTACAACTTTTGCACTCAAAAAGCACACATTAATTACAAAATTGCCACTCAAAAATATTAAAATAACACATCACATCAAAGTTAAACAGTTTTTTCTTAGGATCCGTGCAGGTCAAAATAGACAAAATAAGTGGGGACGGAGGTACTATCAATTTTAACTAAAATTTTGACTATCAACATTTCAATATCCCAATGAAAAGATCGAGATATAAATTCCTTATAATGAGATTTTTCATGGGAAAACGAGACGTGTCAGAAATGATTATTATACATAATTGGAAAGGCAAATTAAATGTAAACAAAATTTGTGACGGTTATATTAAGGGGTAAAAAGAATTTCTTGATACTCAGTGGAAGAAGGAGGAGCTGTACACCGAGCAGACCCCATTTCCCAAAGCAAATCCTCTCACTACTTTCTCTCCCTACCCAATCCAACCCTAACCTCAGCCATGGCGCTGAGCAACAACATCACCGCGATCCTCAACTTCGTGGCACTGATGTGCTCCATCCCCATCATCGCCGCCGGCATATGGCTGGCCTCCAAGCCCGACAACGAGTGCATTCACTGGCTCCGATGGCCGCTCCTCTTCCTCGGCGTCGCCTTCCTCCTCGTCTCCCTCGCCGGATTCGTCGGCGCCTACTGGAAAAAGGAAGGCCTCTTGGGGGTCTACTTGGTCGCCATGTTCATTCTCATTCTCGCCCTTCTAGCCGTCCTCGTGCTCGCCTTCGTCGTCACGCGCCCCGACGGCGCGTACTCCGTCCCCGGCGTCGGCTTCCGGGAGTACCGGCTGGAAGGGTTCTCGTCGTGGCTCAGGAATCAGATTGCTGGCGATGAGAATTGGAGGAAGATAAGGGCCTGTTTGGCCGATTCTGGAATTTGTCCCAAGCTTACTCAGAAGTATGCTTTGCCTCCTGATTTCTTTGCTGCTCATCTCTCTCCTATTCAGGTTTTTCTTTCATCATCTTCTTATTTATTCTTTATTGACAATTGTTAGAATATGATAATCGGAAAAATATGAGATTTGAAGGATCATAAGGTGCTGAAAATTCTATTTTACTGTCTGTAACCATTCGGAATCCGTTTCACATAAGATTTTATGTGAAAAGTATGTAGGGAGATCTCAAATGGGTAAAGAATTGAAACATTAAGTTACAAATAGTGAAAGTGAAAGCATTTATTTATTTAATAGGAAAATTCAGTCTTTTTCTTTTTTCCTTCTTTCTTCTGGAGAAATCAAATCACTGAACATGTGACTGAGCTGGATTTTTGTATTCTGAATCATTTGCAGAGTGTATGGACCTACAGAAGGGTATTGTTGTAAAGGTCAAAAGGATTTTGTTGCATTAGTCAACTTGGGATTTGGTTCACACTTTCTCTATGAGTGTTACCATACTATATAATATTTCATATGTTATGCATTTTAAGGAAAATTAAACTAACACGTATGATAAGTGCGTTATATATAATACATTATTTTATATTAAGGATAAATAATGACCATGTGAGTACAGTGAATAGCGGGGAGCTTTTGGACCTTTTATTTTATAAATTATTAGTACTTTTAAGTTGAGGTTAGTTGCAACAATAATCTTTGGTGATACTTTACAATGAGCAAGTTTTATATGAGATCATCTCACGGATTATTTCATATGAGACGATCAACCCATGACCCACACCTTACAATTCACATATAAATTGATAGATATAAGTTTGGTAAATATGTAAAAAGGATCCGTCTCACAGAAATAATCTGTGAGAGCGTATCACGCAAGTTTTTGTGATTTACAACATCAAGATTGGTACTTATTGTTAACTACAACAACACCAAGATCTATACAGTTGATCTTTACTTATTTGATAAGATATGAACAGACTAATTAATCTAGCCTGTTTCCTGTCTTGTTTAACTAATGGTGAACCCTTCCCTTTTTCAGGCTGGACTTGTCATAATTTCATCAATAACACACTCACAATATGCACTTTTCCATTGGTGATTTCTACTAAAATTAATAATTATAACAAGAAATGATATTGATGGAAAGAGATAAAATGCTTACAACGGGCAACTATTAATATGTCAACTGTTGATATGTAATGATTTCATCTCTAATTATATGAAAAGTGAAATTAATTGATATATTGGATAACTGTCACGAGAGCGATGAACACATTGTAATGTGCCCACTGTAGGTACGGTGGGGTAGGGAAGTAGGATTGTGGTATTGATTCATTGTTCTTTAATCTCATCCTAACACTACAAACACTAAAACATTATATGACTTATATAATCGACCCCAAATCGAGAGACGACTAAGGCTTAGTTTGTAACACTTGTTTGTTTTATGTTTCGTTCCATAATAACATCTCTCTCACACTACGTTTCCAAATGTATTTCACACCACAGTCAGGGTGCTGCAAGCCTCCAGTAATGTGTGGCTTGCAATACTCGAACCCCACGACTTGGCTCGGCCCACCTAATACAGCAGCTGCAGGTCCGGATTGCGCCATTTGGAACAACGATCCGAGCCAGTTGTGCTACAATTGTAACTCTTGCAAGGCTGGTCTGCTAGGAAACCTAAGAGAGGAATGGAGGAAAGCCAACATAGTACTGATCATTACAGTGGTGGTTCTAATTTGGGTTTATCTAATTGCATGCAGTGCTTACAAGAATGCTCAAACTGAACAACTCTTTCGCAGATATAAACAAGGTTGGGTTTAATTAATCCACTAAACTGAACACTAGTCATCTGTTGCTGTTACAGATCAGTGGGCCCATTTTCTTTTTCATCTTTTGTACATATTCTTTTTACTTTGTTTTATTATGCAATCAAAGTTACAGATTCTTCCACTACCTTTTGGTATCTTTTCTTTTATCTGAAAGTATTAGAATCTGTCGAAATTCTTTTTATCTACTTTTTCATTCAGTCATTGGAATCTTTGTCTTTCTTAAAATTCATTTTATTCTATGCTATCGACTTGGTATTAAAATTCATTTTCAAACATAGGCTGAAGCTGACAGTGAAGCGGCACATTTCTCCTTTTGTTTTTTTTTTTTTAATATTTTTAATGAATTTAATTGAGTTTTGACTGTTGACTTGGTAAGTGGAGGAGTTTTTTTTTTCTTTTATTTTTTATTTATGAATTGCTTATGTATTAGAAGGATATTTATCAAAAACTGAATTCTTTTTTTCTCCATATATAAATGAATAAAGTTAATTAATAACTACTTTATATAAAATTGGTTAAATTGTTGTAAATAAAATTAACAAACTACCATTTAATTCTCTCATAATTTAATTGAGTTTAGTTAAACTTTTGAAATTATCTCATAATTTAATTGAGTTTAGTTAAACTTTTGACATTTAATAAAATGATTATAATATATATATATATATATAACAGTAGTTTATTTTCATATTTGTTGTAAATATATCATTTTATTTTAAATTTTAAGTTTAGTATAAGTTATAATATTTTGTATACCATTAGATATATTTTCCAAGTTTTTCAGAAAAATTCAATATTTTTCAAATAAATGACCGATATTTCCATCGAAACCGATATATCCATCGATATATTCATAAAATCAAGATACCGATACATCTATCGAAACCGAAATTTTCATCCTTGGTTATTCGACATCCCTTGCCCCACCAGTGGCTGCTCCAGTACCACAGATATGTTGTGGGCCTTTAGATGATCCAATGGGCCTATTCCACTCAACATCAACCGTTGTGGGCTCCGAAAAGTGCCCCTGCCGATACGATTATCTCATTATTCGGCCCATTTCTTAAGTAAGCACTGTGTTTAATTCCCTAAGCATCTCGAAACACAACCCCATGTGCTAATGGCTTCTTTTTAGGGTAAAATACCACAGACCCCCTCGTGTTATAAAAATACGCACCGGACCCCCCTGTGAAAAAAGAATTGCATGAAAAACACGTAGGTTTTTAAAAATTCTGCGCGCCGCACCCTCAATGTTGACGAAGGTGTAAATGACGCGCCTGAAGTGCGAATGTTTGTCTTTTTTGACCGTTGTTTTTGTGCAAAAAGACAGATATATCCTTGGCTTGACTATATATATATGCATGCAAGACTAAAAATTACCACCTTTGTATGAGTCCACTCCCCCTCAAACCTCTCCATATTGAAGGCAGCAGGTACTATATTTCTATTTTTTTTAATTCTAATTATTATATTTGTTTATATAATTAAATATAATATGAATGTAATAATGTTAAATTTTACAAAACTTACATGATTGAGTAGAATACATGTTAAAAAATACGCATTTTATTATTTTTGTAGGATACATGTCAACATTTAGGGCAACGATGTCCAAAAACGAAGAAGCTTTGGATTTACGATATAGTTACAAAAAATGTTATTGCCGTAAAAATGCCGAAATTAAAGTTGTTGGTCCGTCCAAAGCCACGGTTGGCAAATTGTTTTGCACGTGCCGGTCGTCTCAATGTGGGTTTTTTGCTTGGCTTGAACCCACATCGATTGTAAGGAAGAATCATTCGAGCGAAATGCAAATGCCAGATTTGGATGAAGAAGTGGACTCTCCAGTATTCCCTAATTCTAAAGAATTGCTCACCAAATGTGACGATCTCTCATTGAAGATTGAGAAGCTTGACAAGAACCAAACAACTATTAAGATAATTATTTGTCTTGTATTGGTGCTTCTTAGCATTTTAATTCTCAAGTAGATCCTTAATATTAGTAATTTGTTTTGAGATATTGTAACTACCATGTGGTCATTTTCCCACTTTTGCCACATTTAAAATTAGATTTCAGAAACATATTTGTTCATGCAAAAACAAGAACTACACAACTGAAATGAAATTTCATAAGATGTGAAAGCAAATATTGTTGTTGTACAAGGCCTATATAAACTTCATCATTTGTACCTAAAAGATCTACCAAAAGCTGACAAAATATGTATCCCCCACAATGAAAGAGTTTTAACAGCAACCCAAAACAACCATATTGCATCAAAAAGACAACTTAACAGGCTGCACAAAATGTACACAAGGCTGCCTCAATGAAGTTTTAAAAATTACCCAAAAGTTAATTCTACACTAATTGTTAATTCCTTGTTGTCCTCTTGGTGGGTATCTTCTGCTTCCTAAACCAGATGGAGCTCCAACTTCATGAATCTGTATTCACAAGTGAATATTAAACTTACAGAATCTAACTAGACCAGTGAACAACAAGTGTGCTTATATTGTGATTTTAATACCTGATTTTGTAAATTGCTGGGTTGGGAAGGATTTTCAACAGTTGAACTTTGAGTGTTAGGGGGTTGCTGTTACAGATGATGATCATATAGTGAGAGGAAGTTTATATGTACAATTTTACTGTAAAAATAATACATAACAGATTGAAGAATTACCTGATCTTGGTTGACAGCCTCTCTAAATAGATCAGCAAAATCTTGGTCAAACACATCATTTGGATGCACATCCTAAATAGGGGAATGTCAAAACATGTACAAACTAGAAAATGAACATACAAATTCAAACACAGTTGTTACCTCTTCTGCATTTACAGGTGGAACTACCCCTTTAGTTTCCTCTTGGCAGGTGGATCCAGCATTCCCATTTGGTTTATTGGGACACTTCCTTTTGTTGTGTCCCAATGCTTTGCAGATTGAGCATGTGTGAGTAAGCCCTTTCCTTGACGCTTTGACTCTGTCTGGATGATCATTCCCATCAGGTCTTCTATTTTTCTTTGGTCTTCCCCTTTTGATCCTCACATCTGGAGGTGCTATTGGCCCCAATGTGGACTGTTCAAACTTATGCATGCCCGGGACAGGATGTACACTATGGCTATAGACCCTCAAATACACATCTTTTTTGAACTTACTATCCACAAATTCTTCAAGATTCAGCCTATGAAGACCTATGCAAGCAAGGGCATGACAGCAAGGAAACCCACACATCTGGAAAAACCCACATGAGCAATATTTTTCTCCTAAATTAACTATGTGGTTTTCTAGGAAGTGCATGACCTCAAACTTCTCCTCTCCAGCCCAACTAGGAAAACAATTCCTACTCAACTTCCTTTGGTTTTCAATCTTTTTAATGATATTTGGACAGATGTTTTCACCATAACCCTCCATCCCAACCCTCTTCACTTGTATCCTAGTCATCAACCTTCTTCTTATCCATTCAAACATATCTATGATTGGCAAATCTCTAGAGGGCAAAATGAAAGAATTGAAGGACTCAGACAGATTGTTTACAATCACATCACACTTTGAATGAGAGGAGAAATAACATCTAGCCCAATGCTTAGCATCTACCCCACTCAACCACTCAAAAGCAGTTTGCTCCTCACCTTTTTTCACACTCAGTTTTTGAATCTCACTCATAACCCTCTTATGAGTGTTCACATTATATGAACTTACAGCCTTCCAAAATAGTTTTTTCAATTCTAGCCCTCTAAATTTTGTCTTGAAGTTGTTATACATGTGTTTTAAATAGAACCTAGGACATTACACAATCAAGGCAAAAAAAAAAAAAAGAAACAACTTAGTACATATTACCCAAAAAAACAGAAGTAAAATGAAGGCCAAATAACAGAAACAAAGTGAAGGACAAACCTGTGTTCAGAATTTGGGGCCAAAACACTAACAGCCTCCAGCAGTCCCTTTTGCCTGTCACTTACAAACACCCACCTGTTCTCCTCAGCAGCTCCTATGTCCTCCAGCAGATTTTTAAGAAACCATTCCCAACTCTCCTGTTTCTCTACTTCTACATAAGCCACAGCAATGGGGTACATATTGTCATTCCCATCCCTCCCCACTGCAGATAACAACTGACCAGAATGGACCCCCTTCAGAAAACACCCATCTAGACCTATGATTGGCCTACATCCACTCAAGAAGCCCTCTCTAATCCCTGCCAGGCAGCAGTACATTCTTCTAAACTTAGGGGGGGTCAAGCTAGTATCAACATGCACTACTAGGTGACTGGTTGGGTTATACTTGACCACAGTCTCACAATAATCATATAGTCTTCTGTACTGCTCTGCAATATCAACAGTCAACAGAGTCAAGGCATATTTTTTGGCCCTATAGACCTTGTGCATACTGCACTCTACCCCACAGTCCCTTTTAATCCTATTCTTCAAGGTCATTATTTGTTCATTAGGGTTATCCTTAAGTGCATATAGTATTCTCTTCCCTAAATACTTGTAATCAGCCTGTTTGTTATGAACCCTATAGGCACATGTGTGCTTGCCTTTCAATGTCTTAACCTGAAAAGTCTCAGTTTTTTGGACTACAGAGGCTCTCAACTTCCAGTCACACCCACTCTTACATATAGCAGTTATGACACATTTCTCAATCTTAGGGAATTTCAACTCATACCCCTTCCTAACTGCCCAGTCCTGCAACACATCCTTAAATATTTGCCTAGAAGGAAATGACATCCCAACCCTAAGTTCAAACCTCTCCATATCAGTGTTCTCATCCCACTCATTACCCTCCTCACCTATCTTATTGGGGTCCACCTCTTCATCACTAAACCACTCAGCCTCTCCCCCCCAAGCTCTGCAGCCTCTTCCTCTATCTCTTCTGCCCTCTTCCTCTTCTGCCTTTCCCTTAAAACTTGCCTACATCTCCTAAACACATTTCTCTCATGACTTGGAGACCTATGTGCAAAGATGTCATCATCTTCAGGACCTTCAAAGTCCTCCACCATCCATGAGTGGACAGAAGATGATGTATCACTCCCACTCAACCCCTTGTATGACTCATCAGATGAGTCATCAAATTCACTCTCATTTTCCCCTTTCTCACCCTCTGCCTCCCCAGTCTCACCATCTCCAGACTTACCCTCTCCAGACCCAGCCTCCCCCATCTCACAGTCTGCACCCACACCCTCTTCATTCCCATAACAAATTGAAGGGACTGACTCTTGGGTGGACAAGACATTACCCTCACTGTCAACCAAGGACGAAAATATCGGTTTCGGTGCATGTATCGGTACCTTAAATTTACGGAAATATCGGTTCATATATCGGTTTCGGTGGAAATATCGGTAATTTTTAAAAAAATCACGGAAAAATTGTGAAAAAATTAGAAAAAATATCTGGTAATTTACATAATGTTATAACTAACATTAATACATAAATTGAAGTTAAGATTTCAAATAAAAAATATAATTACAACAAAATGAGAGATAAACTAATATATAAAGTGATAATATGAGAAATTTTGTACAAAGTATATTTATGAATAAGATGACATGCCATCTTGATTTAAACAATATTGATACCAACTCACTATATTAGACCAATTTTGGGTGTAATCATAAACATGCCATTCATATGCTCCTCTATCTCTTCCAACCGCATGTCCATGGATAGGATAATGCTCATTAACCCAATATGGTTGACTAGGTTGAGACATGTTTGAACCATGTGACATTTGAGTTGGTGGATAATGAAATTCATGTAAACTAGTCCACCAATCGGATGTGCTATGTCTGCCTTCAGGTTGAGGATATGGTGGTTGGTATGGAGGATCATTGCTCATATTCATTGAGTCAAATGTCATAGACATTGATTCAATGTCAGTGTTTGATCCCTCACTTTCGTTCCAAACATGTCTTCTTCCATAATTCTTTCCAATAGCACCAATCCCTGCACCTCCCGCTCTACTTCCATGATCAAGATCTTGTGTTGCATGTGTGAAATCACGTTCACCTGTGAATGGACTTAAAGGCACCTGATCTGAAAAATTATAATTTTCTTCATTATCACCACCACCACCACCATCACCACCACCACCAACATTGCTTCCACTATCTGCTGAGGTATCCGCACCTGATCCTGAACTACTTGAGTTGACACCTACTTCTTCTCCCATTACTCGATCCACATCAATGCCACATTCACGGGCTACTGCAGCAACTTTAGGATCGGGGTTTCCTTCAGCATCGTCCATATGGGCTGGTCGAATCCATTGGAATAGTGGATCTTCTTCCTCATCACCAGATTCAGGAACTACATCTACTACATCTAGATAGTCTGTCTCAGCAACCCTATTATCTTCTGCTTCCATATCTCGTAGCCTTAACTTCATGTTATAGTAGCAGAAGACAAGTTTTTCAAGTCTTGGATATGCCAGACGATTTCGTTGCTTGGTATGTATCAGTGCAAATGTACTCCAATTTCTCTATCAGGCTGAAGACGATGTTGTTTGTGATAGTATTCGTATGGCCAATTTTCTTAGTGTAGGTGTTGAATGACCATACATATCCCACCACTCAGCTGTCAAATAATAATAAATGTTAAACACACTCTTTAAAAGAATAAAAAAACTATCTGAACACATATTTTGACATATCAATAAGAAACTTACATGGTATCATAGTATTTCGTGATGCAACAGCAGCACGATCACCGAATCCTTTTCTCGCATCGCGAAATAATATGAGCTGCATATTCATAAAATAATGATAATATTTCTGGTATATTGAAATTGAAATAAGAGTTATATAATTTTACTTATAAAGAGTTATTTTACCTCATTTCCAAATTGGGCTATGCCCTCTGAGTTTGGGTCTAGTGTGTTGAATACTTGGTGCACCGCTTGAATAAGGTGCATATCTTCACCAACTCCTGGTCCATATTGGAATCTTGGATTTAAGTAAAAAGCTACAAAGTCGAGAAATATTTTTAGTATCCCATCTATCATGTACACACGTGGATAATATATACAATGTCTAGTATGTACCTGTAACATGTAGTGGATGTGAAAGCGTGTTATCCCATCTATCAGTTATTATTTTAAGTAACCACTGTGTCGATCTTACTTGTTGAACTTTTTCTTTCATCACACGAAATAATTCATATAAGATCGGCATCGTGGGAACAACTTCAGTATCCACCACTCGAAGTATCTGATATAATGGCTCATATATTTCCACTACATGTTTCACTTGATCCCAAAACCTATTATCGAGTATATAATTCTCCACAGTTTGACCCATCTCTGAGCGACTAAGACGATTCACAACCCATTCTGCATCCGTGAAAAATTGCTTCAACATATTTTTTTTCTTTAACAAACTATCCAATGCGATATAGTTTGTTGCAAAGCGAGTTGCTTCAGGCCGTACAATATCTCCTTGACAAACCTCTCGCACTTTTGCCAACAACCAACCATGGTTGTAAATGTAGTTTGTCACTTGTCTGGCCTTAGCAATTGTTGACTTGATCACCTCTTTTTTTCCAATGTCTTCAAAAATCAAGTCAATGCAGTGTGCAGCACAGGGTGTCCAATACAAGTTGTACTTTGACATGAGTTTCCTTCCCGCCTTAACAAAAGCGGATCCATTATCCGTAACAACTTGCACTACATTGTCCTTCTCTACCTCTCGCACCACATCTTTTAATAAATCATAAATGTACTTATGATCTTTTATCTTGTTTGATGCATCAACATATTTAAGAAAGACGGTGCTCCCCTTACAATAGATCATAAAATTTAGGATAGACATCCTTGTTGGTCCTGTCCATCCATCGGTCATGATTGTACACCCATATGTCTTCCATTTATCCATTTGTTTCTGCACATGAACCCTCATTTCAGTGTACTCCATTTCCAAATACCTATTTTTTATCTCATATGGAGTTGGTGGTTTTACCCCCGTACCACATTCCTGTACACTTTGGATCATATTCTTAAAGTGAGGTGAATCAGCCTTGGCGGGTGCAACATTATCATAGATGAAAAATTTGCTAACCATTCTTGACATTTTATCTCTAATGTTTCCGCCTGAGAACATATTCTTAATCTTTTTTTGCTTTGCATCTTCGGACTTATATAAAGACGGTGTTGGAGCATGATCAAAATCCACGCCTCGACTACTTTTGGACCGCTGAAACAAAGACGGAGCATCAATATCTCTACTTGCTTGACCTCTTTTGTAACGTCCAACGTTCTGCATTTGTTCTCTTTCCCACTCACTTGCCCTAGATTGTCTAACAGCTGCACGATATTGTTCTCGTTCATTGGGCCCAAGGTCAGGAGGATACACATTATCATCATCCTCCTCGTCTTCATCCTCATCATATAATCCCCTTCGTAATTCTGCTCGAATCTCATCCATCTTGGCAGTTTTCTTCCCTTTTGCCACCTCTTTCGCTCTTAGATAATCACGGATCTCCTTTTTAACCTCTGGGGGTACGTTTGTTCATGGACGTGCATTTTTCTGTGGGTCTGTGTGGGTCAAGTGATATTTGAATCTTGTAATACCTCCACTCATAATCGCAAGATTACAAAAATTGCAAATGGTGGCATTTCAATTATTAGGGACTTTGGTACAATATTTCCATGCAGGGTCCCTACCAGCACCAGCTCCACTTTCACTTGCCATTACTTCATAAAAGATCAATCAAATTTGTCAAATATTTCATTTGAGTTGGTATTTCTAGTTTCAGTCCAAGTTGCAAAGAAGATATGGAAGCAAGAACAAGAGTGCAAAAAATCATGGAATTAGATTCGAAACGTGCTTTATAACAAGATTCTGCTTCAATTTCATTCCTCAAACTAGCAATTCCCAAAGTTAAAAATTCCAGAAAAAGAGACATTAAATTTCAGTTTTAGCTTTAGTGATGAGATAATAATCGACAACCTACTGCCAGCCAAGAAGCACTCAACAACTGCCTAGCCACCTAGGGATTCAACATTATCTAAGGTAATGTAAATTAATAGACAACAGATAAGAGAAATTCTTAAGTTTCTAAAGCCAACCAAGATATATCATATACTCTGACCCCAGAGTCACAATTATAAATATAATCACAATAACATCAATGAGTTTCAAAATAAAATAAGCTGAAAAAATTAGAAAAATGTTTTACCTTGTTTGCCTTTGGCGTGGGGATGGTCTTACTGGCTACTGCTGAAGTAGCAATACCTGAGGCAACAATTTAATTGAGAGAGAGAGAGAGAGAGAGAGAGAGAGAGAGAGAGAGCTAGAGAGAGAGAGAGAGAGAGCAGTGGAACAAAAATTGTGACAAGAAACCACACTCCTTCGCTCTAATATAGCAGTGAAAGCAGTAGAAAGAGTAGGAAAAGCAATAGTGAAAATTGGAAAATGATTAAGGTAAAGCAATAGTGACTCATGATTATTGGGCTGTTTCTTCCTTTTTACATTATGGTTTTATGATCAACATTCTTTCGGTGATATACATTTGTCCTATATCACTTGGTGATATTTTGCTAACTACCCGTGTGTTTATAGTGTATTTCCTGTCACATTTAAATTTGTTACATGCATTTTTATTATAATTTATAAATGCATAAATATAGTTGTAATTAAATTAGTGGAACAAAGGTTAATTAAAGAGTAGAAAATGATTGAAAATTGGAATTTTTTTGCTCATTGCCGAGACACTGCACCGAAACCGAAACTTCACCGAAATATCGCCGATATTTCGGCGATATTTCGGTGAACGCCGACGTTTTATGCCTGGCACTCACCGAAACCGAAACGGACCGATATATCGCCGATATATCGGCGACATTTTGACGAAAAAAAAAACACCCCATTTTTATATCGGGACTTCATTCTGAGCGATATTTCGGCGAAATATCGCCGAAATATCGCGATTTTTTCATCTATGCTGTCAACAGCTAGAACAGGACCTGACTGATCCTCAAAATAAAATGGTATAACCTTATGACCCTTATACTCATTGAACAACTTCATTAGGGATTGGTCATCACTAATAGTCATCAACCCATTGTCAAGATCTACCCCAGGCAAACAGGAATATACAACTACACAACTACTTTCCCCACCACAATCCCTATAAATATCCAGCAGATTTTCATACCAAAACCTATCAACATTTACAGGTGGTACATATACCCTAATCCCCCCCACATATCTCAATTTTGCTAACTGTCTAAACCTACCACTAACCCACACATCAAATGTAAAAAAAGGACCTTCATCAGCCATAATCTGAAAAATACCAAAACAACACATTGAAGGAGCTTAGAATTCAGAATAGATTCCAAAATTCATGCCCCACACATACACACTCAACAGAAAACATAACAGTTGAATTTAGGAAACACTAATAACATAATAAGTGTCATATACAGAAAAGTATCATATACATAAATGAAAATATACACAAAACATAATGTTCATAATTCAGGAAACACTAATAACATAATAAGTGTTCATCAGAAACCCTAAAATTAAAAAATCCCTAAATCCCTAAAATTTCACAAACCCTAATTCCCAAATTCAGAAAAAACGCAGAAACCCTAAAATTCAAAAAACCCTAAATTCCTAATTCAGGAAACACTAATAACATAATAGGTGTTCATCAGAAACCCTATCTACCTAATTTTGGAATTGCACAAACCCTAATTCCCAAATTAAGAAAAAACGCAGAAACCCTAAATTCAAAAAAATCATGTTATCGCTAAACCCTAATGCATGCTTCCCTAAGCCATATTTTCAAAACAACAAGGCATATTAAACATCTCAAGCAAAAAACGAAGAGAAAAACACCCATTCAAAGCGAAAATCAGATTTCGCGAACCTACCTTTTCGTCAGACACTCAGACGCACAAACTACAACACACTACTCTCAGACGGGGTAGATTCACACTATATACGAACACTCATAGGATAATGGGTTAGATTGAAGGTGAGTTTTGGTCGGAAACCGGGGGGGGGGGGGTGAACTGAATCCTAACCTTTCTCTCTCTCGCTCTACAGAGTGTAATTCAAAATACACATGGAATATTCTCTAACTGTATATCAGGGAGAAAACGGGAATTCAAATGGCAAAAATGGACGTCGTTAGTCAACGTTAGGTATTAGGGGGCGTGTGTCGAATTTCCAATAACCCATGTGTCTATTTTGCATTTTCCAACTTACGAGGGGGTCCGACGTCTATTTTCGATATCACAGGGGGGTTTCGCGCAATAATCCCCTTCTTTTTACCTGTTTTGACAAATAAATAATATATTATTTCAATTAGTAATTATTTGGAATTTATGACGCAGAAATTAAATAAACGTTACCTTTGACCCTGAACAGGATTTTGTGAACAGAAGCATGCAGCATTACAGTAAGCCTCCTAGGATTGGCGTACTTCAAAAGATCCGCCGCCGTGTGGCTTATTTTGTAGGGATTAGATTGATGATGCATGTATTTGTCGATTATCTTTTGCTATTTGAGAGTCCATTCTCATAGGAATGTAACTCTCATTAGTATATCAATTATGTCGTCAAACTTATTCGAGGTGCAAACTTGTGCAAGAGATCGAGATTTCGAAGATGAAGAGGAAAAGGTTCTAGTATTTCCAATATCTAAACCCTTAACCTTATCACGGCTTAGTTTCCAAGTCCAAAAACTCCTATTGTTCAGTACTGTAATAATTTGAGTACAGTCCAGATGTCTGCAAACACTTTGTTACATGCTCAACGAAACATATAGAAGTTGATCACTATTTTGTTGAGAAGGTTCAAAGAGGATTTCGTCACACACCAGCTGTAGATCGAGCAAATTGCAGACATGCAAATTCACTAAAGCTATATAGATAGTGTTGCAACTTTGATAGTTGGTTGCTTTCCACGTCAGTTTAGTAGTTATCATCTTATACATGTATATAAGCCGTGTTTCATCTCAGAATAAACACCACATTCTAAGCGTAAAAGATGATATCACCAGTACCTTCGAGCAATCATTTCTCAATGGTTCTTCATCTTCTCCAACTCGTTTTTTGTCACACCCGGAACCACTTAATTTCTCTAACCCTATCAAGAGCTACCAAGCTTCATCATCACTAGAAGAGCACTTTAGCCGGATTTGGAGAGAAACATTAATCAAGAAAATCAACATGCATGATAAAAACGAAAGAGATCACAATTAAATCATGAATCTTGAAAATAGCAGATCGATGATCATATATATAACATCCCTACAAAGATAAAGAATAAGAGGCAGAAGCCGTCTCTCTCAAATCCACCACACCCCCTTCCTCCTCATCAAAGACCAAATCATTGGTCCTCCTAAACAGCGCGTGCGCCACAACCGCCGCCATCCCCGCCGCCAGCCCCACCAGAAACACCATGGCATGGGCCAGCAACAGCAGAACCACCGTGAAGATCGAGAGAGCCACCAGCACCACTCGCTCTTCCACCCCATACCCACACAACACGATGGGATCGTTGCGCAGAAAATAGAGAAAGAGCCATGCAAACATGGTGACGATGAAGACGATGAGGGAAACGGGGTGCCATAAAAGGCTGATGAAAAGCATGAAGAGAACAACAATGGCGTAGTTGACGTGGAAATAGGCGGCGTTGGTACGGACTCGTTGGAGGGCGGCGTTGATGGTTTCTGGACATGAGAAGGAGGCCATCATGGCTTTCCATGGCCGTCGGATCCCAATGCCCGATCTGATCCGTTCACGGGCGCGGGAATGAAATGGAAGCTCCGGCGGTGGCGCCGCCGTTGGTATTGTGCCGTATTTTGTCATTTTTTATGTGTTTTGGTGGAGAGAGAGAGAGAGAGATGTGAATGTGTTGATCATTGAGATTAGATGCAATTAATGTGTAATTTGGAGAAAAGTTCGTCATTCTCTATTACAATTGTGTAATTCTCTAAACCGGAATTTAGTTATATTATTTGAGATTCTCTATTTCACATAGCATTCCAACTCAATACATATAATATTTTGTGGAAATACCCTAATTTACCTATTTTTAAATGTCAAAGAACTTGTTTTTATAAGAATTTTTTTTTTTCCATTTTGAGATCGAAATGTCAATAATGTCCTCAATTTAAGTTTTTATTTATATAAAGTGGAAATACCTCTGATATTATATATCAGCATATTGTGAACACGATATCAGCATATCGTGAACACAATATTATATTTCGTGTTCATGATATGTTGAACCTTTCTGCATATTGTGAACACGATATTATTTTTCGTGTTCACGACATGTGAACCTTTCTGCATTTCGTGAACACGATATTATATTACGTGTTCAGGACATGTTCAACTTCTTTGAAAAGTTGACACGAGTAGAGTTTTTGGATACGAGTAGACTTTCCTGAACTCTTTTCTTATGTAAATATAACTAAAATTGAGGGTATTATGGAGATTTCACTGCCCAAATTGGGCAAAAAAGTTATTTCTTCAAAAAATGGGTAGATAAGTTCATTGGTTTATGAAAATGGGTATTTTGGAAATCTTTCCTAATATTTTGGGTCAATTTCCAAAGTACCAATTTTCATAAGTTAAAGAACTTATCTACCTATTTTCTTGGAAAATAACTTTTTTACTCAATTTGGTTAGTGAAATGTCCATAATACCCTCAACTTAAGTTATATTTACATAAGAAAAGTTCAGAAAATATTCTGAACTCGAGTCAAGTTTCCTGGACTCGAGTCAACTTTTCAGATAAGATGAACATGTCGTGAACACGGAATATAATATCGTGTTCACGATATGCTGATATATTTGTGGTTTATGTAAATATAAACTTAAGTTGAGGGCATTATTGATATTTCGCCCTCAAATTAGGTAAAAAAGTAATTTCCCAGAAAAATGGGTAAACAAGTTCATTGACTTGTCAAATTGGGTAATCGGATGTATTTCCACTAATATTTTTATTAAAAAAAGTAAAGATCTTTTTTTTTTTCCACTTTAAAATTTAGTTAATTTCAATTTTGATCATATATGTGTGATCTTTTTCATTTTTAAACACCAAATTATATGTTTTTCAAATTTGATCTTCTATATATATTTCAATTTTGTTCCTATATGTATCAATTTTTCCCAATCAAATTTTCCAATTTTAGTCTTATAGATTTCAAAATTTTCAATGTCAATCCAAGTTTTGTCGGTTGGTCGTTGGTAATCTCACGTGACATCGGTGATTTTGATAGTTGAAATTAGACTGAAATTAGAAACAATTGAAACATACAAGATTAAAAATAACATGTTTAAAATTGAAAAAAATAAAAACATGACTAAAATTAGAAATGTATATTTTAGTGGTAAAAAAACGAAAAATACTTTACATAGTGGATCAAAATTGAAATTAATCTGAACTTAATTTATTTTCTATGCATATGGGACCGTAATGCCGACGAATTATAAACTTGCAACTCAGTCCAGTTTTTAATCAAATTTTCACCCTAAATCACATTTGATATCTAACTTACCTACAACAATCTAACGATTTGACGACAAAATATTCCATCGGCAAACATGTTTCCGATGGGATAATTCTGGAACAGTTGGTCTCAGATTATTCTATTATGTTGGTAATTAATCGTTACCGATGGAAATACAGAATCAAATCATGTAAGTTTTTTCCATAAAAATATACGACAACATAAATATTTACCGACGAAACATATTATGTTGGTAATGTTAAAATAATAGAAAAACAAAACATTTACCAACATATTATATTCTTTCGGTAAATCTGTAATTTTCTGTATTAACATCCAAATTCTTGGCTTAATAAACTCCGGCGGGATGTTCCGTCATTGGAAACAAACTCTTAATTTCGATAGATTACATCTCTCATGGATTTTTATTGTATTATGTGAGACTGGTTAATTCATAATCTAATTACCCACAATTCACATATCATTTTTGGGTGATGGGCTCTGTCTAGACAATGTCACATGAGTTCAGACCGTCTCATGGATCATTCATGTGAGACTGATCAATCCATGATCCATACTTTACAATTCATATATAAATTCATGGATATGAGCTTAGTTAATGGTCATGTACAACATGTCAACCCATGACCCACTTTACAAGTCATATATAAATTCATGGATATGAGCTTAGTTAATGGGTAAAAATGATCCGTCTTACGGAAATCATCCGTGAGACCGTCTCATACAAGTTTTTGTGTTTCGATAATAACACCATTTGTTAATTGTTAATAACCATTTAAACGATAGCTTATATATTAGAGAGTAAATATGAAATAGATTAGTAAGATTGTATGTTTTTGTGTTTTGATAATAACGCCATTTGTTAACCGTTAATAACCATTTAAACGATAGCTTATATATTAGAGAGTAAATATGGAATAGATTAGTAAGATTGTATCAAATATTTTGTTGTATCATTTTCCTTCATTTCCTCTCAATTTGATGTAATTATCGTGTTATAACACAAGCCTCCAAACCACATGGTGATTACACATTCCTTACATGGTATCAACCTTACTCATCGCAAACCCTAACAACTCCCTCTAATCTTCTTCTTCGACACATTGATATAGATTGCCATTTTGTTCGTGAACTAGTATCCTCCGACAAGTTTACCATCCAGTTTGTGCCATCTCATCTTCAGCTCACCGACATCTTCACCAAAAGTCTTCCCCGTCCGACTTTTGAGTTTCTATGTTCCAAGCTCCGCGTGTGCCTTCATCCCACGCTTTACTTGACGGGGTATTAGAGAGTAAATATGGAATAGATTAGTTAAATTGTATCAAATATTTTGTTGTATCATTTTCCTTGATTTCCTCTCAATTTGTTGTACACAAAAACTTGCGTGAGACGGTCTCACGGAATCGTGAGACATTCCGTGAGACGGATCTTTTAACCCATGAGTCAAATATATTTCCACTAATTTATATGTGAATTATGAAATATGAGTTGTGGGTTGACCCGTCTCATGGAACATGATCCGTGAGACGGTCTCACACAAGACTTACTCTTTGTTGTAATTCTCTTGTGATACAAGTGTCCAAACTACGTAATTGGGTGGTGGGGAAAATTCAATTTTGGTCCACTTAGGAGGCTACTGTCCATTTTACGTCCAATATCGAAACTAAATTCAATTTTAGTCTACTTAGGCCAAAATTCGTCACTATTTAGTCCAATTTTTGCCAAGTTAAACAAGATCAAAGCTCCACCGAGAACAACGGGTCGGGCCCTGTCGAGATCCGACGAGATGCTTCCATGAGATGAATTTTGGCCTAAATGGACTAAAATTGAATTTAGCTTCGATAGTGAACGTAAAATGAACAGTAGCCTCTTAAGTGGAGCAAAATTGAATTTTGCCCATTGGGTGGTGGTTACACATTCCCTACATTATATATTAATTAAATTAAGATAAAGCTAGCTAGACGAACTTCGACTAATTAATTATATACATATTCATGATGCAACTATTCAAATATAACAATATTATGCAAATCTTATTTTATGATTGTTAATAGGGTTAAAAAGGAAAAACTCATTTTTCGTCCTCCCAAAGTTACTGTCCATTTTTAAGTCTTGGAAAAAAATATTTTTCAAGTTTGGTCTTGTGATTGACAAATTTTCCAATTTTGGTTCTTTTTTCACCGGATTTTTATTTTCCTGTCACATTACTGCCAGTGCGCTACACTCGCCCCCAATTTATAGCCAGAAAATAAAAAATCCAAGGAAAAAGGACCAACATCGAACGAACTTTTCAATTACAGGACCAAATCAAAAAAATGCAAAATTTCATAGGACTAAAAACAGACGGTAGCTCTGGAGGAGGACGAAAAATGAGATTTTCCCGTGTTAAGATCATTTTACCATCTGAATTATACAAAATTTTATACTTTTTTAATATAAATTTTGAAATGAGTACTATGTCGTATGAATCTTAAATTTGATGCATTTTGTGGTATTGAACAAATTATAGTCGTACACTTGTCCTTAATCAACATTTTCAAAGCGATATTAATTTGTTTCTTCACATATAAATCTACATTTTATCACTTAAAAAGTTAAATCCTCGTCTATTTTAAAATAGGTTGTCATCAAAATATCAGAAAAGTTAAAAACTACAAGAAAACCTACCCATTTTGACAGATTTTAGTGACAGAAATATTTTGTCAAAACTTAGTTACGGAATAGTGACAGATTATTGACAGAAATGCATATCAAATATTTCTTACATAATAGTGACAGATTTGTGACAAAAATTATTGACAAAAATTATTCGTCAATAATTCTGTCACTAACTAGTGACTGATTTATATCCGTCACTAGTTAGTGACAGATTTATACCTGTCACTAGTTAGTGAAAAAAAAATTAGTCACTATAGGAAAATAAATTTGGAAATTGGTATATATTTGATAAACTTTGTTTAATTGAATGTTGTTGTTAAGGAAATAGTAAATGGTTTGTCGGACCCTTGCTTTGAATGTAACTTTTCCTAGTTTGTGAATTCATCAATATTAGTTTGTTTAGGATTATATATTGAGTTAATTGCCAGATGCGGTATATAATTTACATGTACCTCTTCATAGTGAATATATCAAAGCGATATTTATTAATATCATGTTGTTACAGTTTCCTCTTCCTGTAGATGTCGTCTATTCAACATATGGTCCTGTTATTTTCGGAAAGAGAAGTGAACATCTATTTAATTAATTAACCTCTGCGAATAAACAACAGACTAAATCTTCTCTTTTAAGATGATGTTTCAATTTGTATTTCATTATTTTCAATAAATGACAATTATAGATTGATGATGTCATCTTTTATACTTCGCATGTGATGATTATTTTAGAACATCAGATAAAATAAGGTTATAAAATGGAAGATCCTGATGATAAACAACTACTTAAGTTGTTTTGTTCATACAAAATAACTATATAAGTTGAGTTGTTATTGTAATTCATTTAGGAACTCATTGTACCTTTTGAACAATTATTTGTATATTATTATAGAGGAAAATCATGATTTGATTGGGGATTGCAAATACAAAAAGACTTATCAAATCTTAACTTACGACCATTATTATAATTTTTTTTACATAGATATTTGTGATATATATATATATACACACACGCTAGTTTAACACGATGTGAGATATTATAACTATATAATTCATTTATAAATACTTTTTAAAGACATTAGGTATCATTTTTTAAGATATAAGGATGTCATATATTACAATAATTTCTTTAAAGTTCAATCAATAATCAGTTAAAAATTATCAATTAAATTGTTTACTGTCATTTTAAAAACATTTTATTTCTATTTTATCATATAAAATAAAGAAAATTATTTCTATTTTATTTGTCTGATAATATTTACAATCCAGATCATCTTTAAGTCAATGAATTTAAACGTTATGTGTTTTTCCCCTATGTAAAAAGAAATAAGAAATTATGTGTTTAAGAAATTATTTTGTTATCGAATATGGTACTTAAGAGATTTTTAAAGTATGATTTATTATAAAATCATGTCAATTATGGTCCTATTTGTACAAGATATCTGAACTTTGGATCTTTATTGTTCAGGTACCAACCTTTGTGACTGATACTTATAGCCCGCTTTGGTGGAATATTCCATTGGAGATGCTTTTTATTCAGGGTATATTTTTAATTAATTAATTAATTATTCTTTATTTTTTGATGAAACTTCGTCCTCCAACCAACCTCTCATCGGTGGCAGCAAGTAGAATTTTTTGGTTGAAAATTATCTTAAAATATCTATATATAAATAAATAAAAACATGAAAAAAATGAATTAATTTTTTAAATTACTATAGTTAATAAAGTCGATACAAAGTGCTTAAAAAGTACTAATTAAGTAAATATAAATATAATAAAATTTTAAAAAAATAATTTGAAAAAATAAGCAATAAATTATTCTGTCTTTGTTTATTGATTTTTAAATGTTTATAGTATAATATTTATTTTCATAAATAAAAATTTCTAATTTTATTATATTTTTATATTTACTTACATGATATTTTATAATTTAAAATAATTATAAGTATAGTTTTTCAAGTTCCTATCATCATCATCATATATTTAAAATTTTACTTGGACTTTAATTATTTAAAATTTTATAGTATTTTAATTTTAATTTTTAGATATTTTAAAATAATTTCTGATTTGAAAAAATAATAAATTCATATTTTTATCATATTTTCAAAAATACCTTCTATGTTTGTATTTTTTTTTTTTGTCAAAAATACCTCTTTCTCGAATGACATGAATATAAGAGTAAAAAGAATTAAATATTCAATTCCACATGTTTATTTATAAGCCACATCAGATTGTGACCTACTATTACCTTTTACTGTCGCTAAATGAATAATGTCAAAAACTTAAAGGATAATGTCATAATTAAGGTTAATATACAGGGGATATGTTCACCAATTTTCCCACGTTTGGAAGAACATATTTTGTACATGATGTTATAATTTCTAAAAATTCATAAAACGTAACATCAACATTTTATCTCAATTAAATATGAAATGAGATGTTCTGCTACACTTGGTGGTTCATCTTCTATTTCAAATTAATCATCATACGTCATGTATTCAATGACATTACTAATTAATATCATGTGGCGTGTATTTAATGTTATATAACATGAGATGTAACACTGAATGTAATAAAAGATTTTGACTCATTGAATATATATTTAGGTATATATTCTTACTACATTTCTAAGCAAAGTCCACACAACAAAAACAGTACACATCTTTAAAGAAGAAGCATTGCAGAATAAAGTTGAAAACAAATGCATGATGAGGAAAGAAGGAAAGAATATTGCAGTAATAAATAAAGGTGTGTGATGGATCTCAAAATCACTTGAACATCAATGGCAGGTCCTTCCTCAGAAGAAGATTTGAGCAGGTATTTGCCACTGTATAGAGCAGCTCTTAGAGGTGACTGGGAAACTGCAAAAGCTTTCTTCCAAGATGATGTGGTCAAAGCCAATGCCATAATTACTCGTCACTTGGAAACACCTCTTCACGTCGCGGTTGCAACCGGAAAAGCAAATGGTTTTGTGAAGAAGTTGGTAGACCTTTTGCCAGCTGAGGCCCTCACCCTCAAGGATATCACTGGCTCAACTGCTTTACACATAGCTGCCATGGTTGGAAACACTGAAGCAGCAGTTATTTTGGTCACTAAAAATCCTGATTTGCTATACGTTTTGCATAATGCAAAGCGAACCGCAGTGATACAAGCAGGTGTACATTGCCATAAGGAAACTCTTGAGTACTTGATATCAGTGTGCAAGCCAGATGTGGAGAACACACCATTTGATGGCCAATTAGGCTTACTCCTTTTGATTACAACTATATCTGCTGGATTCTTTGGTGAGTGGAAATCTTTTTGCTTCTTTGTCCATGTTTAGTTGCTAAATTATAGTCATAAATATTTTTCAGATATCGCATTGGATTTGGTTTCAAAGTATCCCCATTTGGCTCGTTCTCAAAGCGATGTGTATCCTCAAACGGCACTTCTAAATCTAGCTGGAATGGGGTCAGCTTTCCCAAGTGCACAACGTCTCAGCTGGTGGCAAAACTTCGTTTATCGTAGTATGTAATTTAAATGTAACTATTGTACATGTTGTTGATTAATATTTTGACATTGTCTAGTTTTGTGAAGGTATTCCTACAAACGAGTCGAAATGGAAAGGCGTTCTCGCTGCTCACACTGAAAATGTGTATAGTGATCCTCCGGCAATCTGCACCTCGTTTCACATCATATCTGCAGGAAAGTATCTCTGTTCCATTCCTCTATATAAACGTCTCTTCCAACTTCAAATTGAATGGTTTTGTGTGGAAATGAAACTTGAATGAAAAAGAGAATTCATGAACTTATTTTGGCTATTCATGATCTACAATTTGAAGTAGTTTTCTTGGCATACAGTGGCTCAGAACCTGAAATTCATGGTCTGGAAAGTCATCCTGCTAGGTATGCATGTGATAGTAATTTGATGTCAAATTAAATGTGCTTCGATTTCAATCTGAATTTTGTTATTTGTTTAGTGCCTCAAGTGAAGGTCATGAGGGACAATAAAGTGAAGCATCAACAATCACTTCGACTTGTCAAATGTTTGTCCCACCATATGGTTTCTTTACCTGAAGCTGTGGCTGCAAACATGTTTGTGAATATAATCATTCAGGCTACTAAAAATGGCATCAAAGAGATAGTGGAGGTGATCATAGACATGTATCCTTTTTCTATTTGTGCTCAAGAAAGCGGCACCGGCCTGAGGACCTTTCAGCTGGCTGCTACTCATCGCTTTGAAAATGTTTTCAACCTCTTTTATAGTATGAGTGACCGCAAATATATGTTCTTCCAAGATCTCGACAGTGAAGACAACAATTTAATGCACATTTGTGGAAAACTAGCTCCTCCCAACAGACTCAATCTTGTTCGTGGTGCAGCTTTGCAAATGCAACGAGAATTGCAGTGGTTCAAGGTAAGATATCAATCACTTGTCTTTTTTGGGGGCCAGCCACATTGATATCGTTATACTGATAAATGCATGCATCCTCTACTTGTATAGGAGATGGAGAAAATTGTCCATCCTTCTCGAGGAACATGGGTTAACAAACAGCAACAAACTCCACAGATGTTGTTTACAAAGGAACACCATGAATTGAAAACCGAAGGGGAGAGGTGGATGAAGGACACGGCTAATGCATGTAGCATTGCAGCAGCACTAATTGCAACTGTTGTGTTTGCTTCTGCATTCACCGTGCCGGGTGGTGTTGTCCCTGAAACTGGAATCCCGCTTTTCATGAATGAATTTGCATTCCTTGTGTTTGCCGTTTCAGATGCTGTATCCTTGTTCACTTCCGTCACTTCTCTTCTGATGTTCCTATACATCTTGACTTCACGCTACGCAGAAGAAGATTTCCTCTATGTTCTGCCCAACAGACTAAGCATCGGCCTTCTTAGCCTCTTCGTCTCCATTACATTTATGATGGTTGCTTTTAGTGCAACCTTGTATCTTGTGGTTCGAGATAGATTGAAATGGTTTCTTGTACCAGTGGCCATGTTGGCTTGCTTGCCTGTAACATCATTCGTCTTGTTACAATTCCCCCTCCTCGTAGATGTGGTCTATTCAACCTATGGCCCTGGCATTTTCAAAAAGAAAAGTAATCATCAATTGTACTAGTTAATTACATCCGGAAAATATGCTACTGCTTAACTTGTTGTTGTAAATTAATTTAATAATTATGGTGGACATTACTCTACAACCATTCATATTCTTATCACCTTTGAAGTTTTTTTACTTGTATATATATAATGTACTCAAGTATTGAATGTATGGTGATTTTTGATGAATAAAATTCTCTCTTTCCTATCTTTTTGTCTTATGTATTTACATTTTCGATACATTGATTCATAAAAGATGATGCAATCAAGCAAATGGTTTGACCCTTCGTCCATGGGCACAAGGACTTGCCCCAAATATGGAGTTGTTGAAGTAAAATGAAATAGAAGATACAGGGGTAAAGATACATTTATATTTGCTCAACAAGCTGAGCAAGTATATTATACACCTTACCCCAATCCTATTCCAAATAGAAAAGATTGGCTTGTGGTGATTAAAATTAAAGCAAGACAAACGATTCAATCACCAGATGCTCCATATCAAGATGATGATGGTTCTCACCTCAATCAAGTATCTGATCATGATGATGATGATCTTACATTAAGGGATTTCAATAGTAGAGGTGAGGAAATTGATAATATTGCAAGTGCATCCAATGTTGATCACGATGATGAAGTTGAAGGGCATGTTGAAGAAGAAGATGGAGAAACATCATATGAAACTGAAGACTCCGATCATGATGAAAACACTTTTGATTATTATGAATCTAGTGATTGATTACTAAGGTGTTTATTATTGAGTTTTTGTAAATCTTTTATGTAGTATGATGTGATGCAATACTTTAATCTAACAACTCCATTAATTTTCTCATGTTCGTTGTCAATATGTAGATGTTAGGAAAAGGTGAACGTGGTGGCTTTCGAGGGCGGTACAGAAGCAGTGGTTCAAACACCAGTACATGCAGAGGTAGAAGCATAAGCAAAGGAACTATCGATCGTCCCACTCATGCCACATCAACGAACTTGAACTATCACTCACCATCTGTGAGAGAGCTTGAGAGAGCCCCTGCACAATCTGAGAGAGAGCTTGAGAGAGCCCCTGCACAATCTGAGAGAGCTCCTATAACATCTGACAGACCACCCCTGATCACTTCTACTCCATTTGAAGGATCATTTGATAGATCTCCGAGTCCATTTGAGAGAGCATCTGGTTTTGCTCTATCTGAGAGAGCATCTGAGAGACCCCCTAGGAATAGCTCACTACATTCGTCTGATCTACGTTCCGCTGAGGGTTCTTTATCTACATCAACAAGTGCATCATCAGGGTGTGGATCGACCGTCAGTAAGTTGTTGATACGACCAAATGGAGATGAGTATGATTTTCTAACTATTTACATTTTAACATAAGTTGATGTTAAATATTTTATTTACATTTTTAGCAAGTTAACTATTTACTTTTTCTTATAAGTTATAAGTAAATTATTTATGTAACAGGTTCTTTTCTCCGGAAGCAGTTAAGTATATCACCACAGTCATCAAGTCTAAGTACGAACAACCATGGCTTGGTTGGAGTGAGATCCCCGAGAATGTGAAGAACATGTGGTTTATACAGTTTAAGGTGATATCATTAGCTTGTGATTTCTTTAATTTGAAAAGGATTGTTATATAATATTATAATCTAAATTAATATTGGTTTTTTGAGTAGAATTACAGCAGATGGGACCCTGAACATGAAGATGATATAAAGCGGATATGGAAACTGAAAACTCTATCTCTTGTCCGTTCAAGCTTGGCAGATATTCGTAGAAAGAAATCAAAGGGAAAATGGCTACCTGCCTCGGTCCTTGAGGCACTTCAAACCAAATGGAACACATATCCCAACTTCATCAGTATGTCTGAGCAAAACAAGAAGAATATATCAGTTAATAATGATGGTTGTCTGAATCGAGGTGGTGCTATTTCTATTTCTGAGCACATACGAAGATTGGTAAGTGGTTTTAAGTTAAGTTTTATTTTTAATGAAGATTTAATTTAAATAGATATTAATTGTGTAAATAATTTAGGGAATTGAGTTAGGTAGAGATGCTACCGTCCCCGAGGTTTTTTTAAGGCTCAATTATGATGAGGAAACTGGCAAGTGGCGAAATTTGAGAGCCGAGGGAGTTTATGTAAGTATCTCTATACTCTGATAATCAAAATTTTAACTTGTGGATATTAGTATGATACATTTGTTTACATTTATTAATAGATTTTCTTTGCTAAAAAAAAACTTCATTTCATACCTATTTGAAATTATATGCAGAACAAGTACAAGTCGTTGAAGGCTACTAGACTATCTGAAGGTGTGAATGAAGCTGGCATCGATGATTCTACTGTCTTTTATGAGGCCAATGGAGGGGAAAACAAGAGAGGCAGATCTTATGGGTTTGGATCAGAAGCAACTTTTTATACAGTTAATTCGAGATCCAATGCAAGAAGTAAGGCCACTCACCCTACTAATGATGAAGTTCAAGTGTTACAATCTCGTTTGAGTGCTGTTGAGAGTGAGTTGGCTTCCTTTCGTAGTCTTTTTGCGAAGTTGAATAATGGATCTCTCACCCCTTCTACCTCTTCTATAGACGTGCCTCCCTCTTGTGAAGGTGAAAATGTAGCTAATGTTGATGAAGTTGTGGGTAATGAAAATGAGGATGATGGAGACATGGGTATTGATGATGATGATGATGATGATGGTTTTTAGAATATGTTTATGTTATGACGTTTAGTTTTTTCCTTTTGTTAGTGACGAGTATGGTGAAGGGTGATATTGATCATGTTTAAAACTTATTTTATGTAGTGACATCATTTTGGATGTGTTGATGTGTTTAAGACTTCTTGATGTTGATGATGTTTAAGACTTATTGTTGATGATGGTGTTTAAGACTTAGCTTGTATTTTGTTAAATGTTTACATTATTTGTATTACCATTATAAGATTTCTTTCTACATGTACAAGAAATAGTTATACAAAATTCCAACGACAGATTTCAATGTTAAAATTACCGTTGGAATTACCGTTGGAAATTCCAACGGAAACGAACCATTGGAATTTTAAATCTCAGCCAAAAATTCCAACGGCAAACTACAGTTGGAAATGTCGTTGGACTTTTTTCCAATGGAAAAAAACCATTGGAATTTCAAAATCTCAACAGAAAATTCCAACGGAAAACTACCGTTGGATACACCGTTGGAACAATTTCCAACGGAAACGAGCCATTGGAATTTCAATTCTCAACAGAAAATTCCAACGGAAAAACACCGTTGGAAACGCCATTGGAATTATTTCCAACAGAAACGAGCCGTTGGAATTTCAAATGTCAACCGAAAATTCCAACGGTAAAATACCGTTGGAATCACCGTTGGACATATTCCAACGGTAAATTACCGTTGGAATTACCGTAGGAAAAGGTGTTGGAATTTTTGTGTGGGAAAAAAATTCCAACGGTAAATCACCGTTGGAATTACCGTTGGAATTCGTTTGCCGTTGAAATTTCCCTTGGAATTTTGAAATTCCAACGCCCACTTTTCCAACGGGGCAAATTCCGTTGGAATTACCGTTGGAATCACGAATTCCAACGGAAAAACAGCAGATTCCAACGGATTTTGTGTCGTTGGAATTTGACAGTTTTCTTGTAGATATTTCTCAATGTCAACAAGGGATATCAGCAATACTATTTGATTATTATATAGATGAGTTCTTTTCTCCTTTGTGACCTAATGCTAGATTATATTATATATCAAATTAGATATTAGTCACTTACATTATATAACTTTAAACGTATGAATTATAATTCTTTCAATATTTTTACCATGATGATATATTGATCAAATGAAATAATTTGTAAATGGTTTGGAGAACGAGAATATTTCATGTTTGATAGATATTGTTATTATTTGCACTGTCCTTAAAGATAGGACGTTTTTATCAAATTTAATCTAAGAAGAAATGAGGAATTGCCACAATTATAAATTGTTGATTTTAGGCTACGGAAGAGCTTCTTTAGTTCTCTATATGAATACCAACTTCATTATTAATGGTACATTGCAATATCCACTATCTAATGGTTTTCACTTTAAAACCAATAGTGAGAATGATAATGAATATCTTCTAATAATGACACAATTCATAAAATATATACTCCCTTCTCTATAGGACTGTATATACATACATATAACCTTCTAATCTCCATTTTTCGATCAAGTGAGAAAGAACTCATAGTATGACATTTTCGTACTAAAATTAGAGTTGAATCTCCTATTTTCGTTGAACAAATTCTTGAAATTAAGTGGAGTATTCAGTTTTTTTTCTTACGTCCACACTCAAAATAGTCTTGCTAAATCTTTGATTAATCACAACGAATTCATAGCTCAATCTATACTACAAAATTTAAATTTACCAATTTTGCATGCATCTGCCTAATTTAAATACATCATAAATCTTATACAACTAGTGTGCGAGAAAAATTAAACATTTCCAATTAGCAAATTTTGGATAAGTGGCATACGTTCCTATCTCATCGCCACAATAATTCTTTATGGGCTCTCAAAGAAAAGCATATACTTATATTGATTTCAAATCTTTTGCCCATGATTGGGAATACATTTATAATTACACATTGATGAAGATTAATTATCGGCATTAGGGGAGGTAAAAGTCAATAATTATAAGAATGCCGAGAAAATCTTCAACATTGAAATTCACGCTAATTAAATTGAACTAGAAGTTCAGAATATAATTAACTTGCAGTATTTAGCAAATAATCTACCAAATGTGTTTACTGATCATAAATGAGTGATAATATCACATATATCTGCTATGAATTTTTCCACCAAGAGTGGAAATTCCTAGAAATTCAAATATATCTGATGTAACTCTGTGTCTGATGCGTAAAGGCCTATGAATACAAAAGATAAAAATCTGCGGTAAACAAAATCTAACAAAAATGTTCGGTCACTCCAAATATCTCTTAAAGAGATTTGTCCCAAAGACGAAAAATCCTAGTAATAATGCACGTGCACAAAATAATCAAAACACTTGTGGAACGATTAGATCAAGATATTTTGGGAAATAATAAAGATCTGGTTGATATAAATATCAAAGTTGCAACTAATATTATAGATATAGGAGAAACTCAATATATATATATAAATGTTGTCGACAACATACTTGCCTCCAAAATTGCTCTTATCATCTATAAAGACAATTTGGATCCAGAACCCAAACCAATGATTGAGTACCAGAAGCGCTCAAATTGGGTAAGATGAAAAGATGTAATTGAGGTCATACTAGACTCGCTGAACAAAATAAAAGTTTATGAATTTGTCGTACATACCCGTAAGGATGTTATCCTTGTAGGATATTCATGGGTTTTTGTACGGAAATTAAATGAGAATAATGAGGTACAAAGCGAGGCTAGTAGTTCAAGGGTTCCCGTAGATACCTGTTATTGAGTTTGATCAAACACATTCTCCTATTATGAATGATATAACGTTTCACTACCTAATATCTCTGGCAGCAAATATAAATTGAAAAATACATCTGATAAACATTGCTACCGTATATCTTCACAAACCTTTAGTTATGAATATTTATGTGAGAATATTTGATAGAGTTTACAATCTCTTAATGAGGAAAATGAGAATTGTAATACATATCAAATTATAAAGATCATTAGATGATCTACATTGTGTAGAATGTGGTACAATCAATTAATAAGTGAGTTCCTCCTGAAGAATGGTTATATACAATGATACATTTTCTTGAGTGTTTATAAAAGAATCACTGGATGAATATTGTATCATTTTTATGTGTGTTAATTCAATTTTAAAATAGAATTTGAACAAAAAAACCTTGGGTAAAATCAAGTATTTTCTCGACCTGCAGATCGAGCAACTCTTTGAAGGAGGAACTCTTTACACACGAATTAAGATACTTGTAGAACATTTTGGAAAGATTATGTATTGATAAATCTTTTCCATTAAGTATATCAATATATGTCTCTTGAGGTGGACAAAAACTTATTGGTAAAGAAGATACGTACTAAGTATGTATTAGGACCTGAAGTTCCTCACTTGCAATTTATCTTTCAATTTGAAGGAAACTTGATGTTGTACTTAATGATAAATTTACTAGTAAAGGTTTAGTGCTCCTCCAATAAAATTATATTGAATTATTATTAAATATAATTTTCGGTATCTTCAAAATTTATGTTACCTTGTTTACTTGACAGTAAGGTTTTGGTGGATTATTCTATGTTGGTTTATAAATCTATTCTAACCTACGTGATGCCAAATCCACAATCTAGTTATGTTTCTCTATATGGAAGTATTACATTTTCAAGAAAATATGTTAAACAAATTTTGATTACCACTTCTTCAAACAACTTATTATTATATGATGTCTCATGAAAATGTGTATTATTAAAAATAATGATAAACCATATTTGTGAATCATGTGGTATTAGTAAATGTTATATTTTTCTCAGTCTTTTATGAGGATAATGCATAAATATGTAGTGGGAATGTGAAATGGAAATTTAACACAGTTCATGAACTCTAGAAGAGTTGTGAAATTATATAAAAAGTTCGTTCCAGTGACAATCTTGCAGATTTGTTCACTAAAGTCCATGCCTATATCTTCTTTTGAAAAATATGTTGATGGTGTTGGAAAGTGTAGACTTGGAAGAATGTTGTCTTCAGGGGGAATAATATTTTCAAAACAATCTTGAATGTTGGGTCTTGAAAACCATTAGTTTTATATCTTTAACCCTGAAGGTTAGGTCTTGAAGACCAGTACTGTACTCTTTTTTCCCTGACTTTTTTTTCCCATAGCGTTTTCTTAGTTAAAGGTTTTTAACGAGGCAGCTAGTGTAACACATTAAAAACTTGTATGTCATATACTCTTTTCTCGTCTAATTTTTTCCCACTGGGTTTGTCTAGCGAGTTTTTAACGAGGCATGTACATCAAGTCGTAATGTCCAAGGGGGAGTGTTGTAAATTAATTTAACAATTATGGTGGACATTACTCTACAACCATTCATATTGTTATGACCTTTGAAGTTCCTTTACTTGTATATATATAATGTACTCAAGTATTGAATGGATGGTTGTTTTTGATGAATAAAATTCTCTCCTTCCTATCTTTTGTCTTATGTATATTTACATACATTGATTCATAAAAAATGGTACAATCAAGCAACTATTTTGTAATAGTTGTTTTGTTAATACACACAGTAAGTTGAATTTTAATTGCAATTTATTGGCAACAATTAGGATTGAGATATTCTGTGAGACGGACAACTACTACGAACCATCTTCAAATACGTCTATAAAGAATAACACGATCAATATGCTGCCAATGTGGGTACAAATTTTTATTTTTAAAAATTGAAAGTAATATTTTTAAAAGTAAAAATTACATTTTTGAAGTTAAAAACTAATACGTTGGCTGATTCATTATCTCTGTCGATTTACAGACAAGTCTTATTGACCCGTGTTGTGCGACCTGTTTACCAAATTGATTGACCTAAGTGGAACTCCGTGTCATGGATCAGTATCCCTGAAACTCTTTCACACAAGTTTTTGCACAAAGCAACAACCTGAAGTGGACAAAAATGGTGACAAGCCTAGATAATAAATGTAGAAGGGTTACACTTCTCAATTGAGCTTCAACAGGAAAATTTATATCATACATGATTACTTATTAACCAATACTTGCTTCTGTGGAATCCCAAGAACAGCACTTACAAATCGAATGCTATAAACAGTTGCTGGTTTGATGAGAACTATGTCGTAGATGATTCTGCTAGACTCTCCTTCGGAGATGAGGGGCCTTCAAGGTTTACGTCTCCAATGCCTTTAGGAGGCCCGATGCTGCATCGAGCCGTGTTATGAAGTTCAATGGCATCTTTAACTTTCTGAAACTGCATTTGATGAGCATATACATGTCAACAATTAGATCATAAAAAGTACCTAAAACTTCATAAACAGTATCAAAGGTGATAAGTCAACTTCAAAACTATACAAAGTAATGCACCAAGTGTGTGAGAATGTGTGAAGTTTTTTACATGACTCTGTCTCACATTGAATAAAGTCCTTCAATTTATCCATTGTAAGTATTACTAACAATTCCTTAATGTATTTTAAAGCTAATATGGACCTAAGGTTCTACCCTTAAAAGCTAATATGGGCATAGGATTCCACACTGTGAGCCATTCGTGTGCACATCCACCCGGTCAGCTCAGCCTCGGCTTCAACTTCAAGGTGGTTTGGGCTTTGGATCGGACTGGTCCACTAAGTATATATTTTTACCACGCGAAAATGAGTTGGCACACACTAGAGATGGTGGCCTAAAGTATCAACTTGGCCGATGCGTTGGTGGCCCATTGGAAGCCCATGGTTTTACTTTTGCTGCCCATAGTTTTAAAGTTCTTCAAACTTAAAGAATAGTCGTTTTTTTTTTTCTTGGAAACCAGCGTCGTTTCATGAGCACATGCCGATATGTGTTCGTCTAGAAGGGGAAATTTTGCTCGAAAGTCAATTTGATAGCATCTTGAAGACTCTGTGAAGATCAATCCAGAAGTTTGTTTTCCTTTTTGTGCAAACAACCATAGAAACTTGATCTTTCGTTGCCTGCTAGTTAGCCATAAGTTTAAACTAGTTTTCGAGTCTAAAAGTTTTGTATTTGGCAAATTTGGACAATTGTTAAGATAGGTAAATTAAGCACTAAGGCACCCAAAAGCTTTGAAAAATTCATCCCACAAGTTAGTTACTTTTTTAACCCACTAACTTTTCAATTCTAGCACTTTTACCCATTATCTTTTCGGATTGATGATTTTACCCTCATTCTTCTAAAAGTCAGAAATTTAACTCAAATTCAGCCCGAATAGCTAAATCGAGCTAAATTCACACGTGATTAGCACGTGCACCCTAGTTTTCAAACTATTTTTGCATAGTAACCTATTTGTTCTGGAAATTTTAGCCATTAACTTAGTTCGGCCTTAGGACTCTGTCTTAGGTCTTGGTAATTGAACTGGAGTTGAGCGACTTAATATTGGAACAGGCCACCTGACTAAGAAAGTATATTTCTTCACCACTCGAAAATGAGTTCAGCCCACATGTGAATTGGTGGCCCTTAGCTTAACCCAAAACGTTTATGGCCCATTAGCTTGCCATAAGTTACACGGACCTCATGAATAATGTTGAAGCATATCCATTTGGAGAAGCAAGAAAAACAAAGTAGCATGGGGTTGAGTTCACTTACTTTGGCAAGGGAACAAGAAAAGGACTCGAGTTGTCCATCTGCCCCACGGTAGAAGTGGAAATACGGAAGAACCTTCACATTCAAGTTCTTGCACATGGGTTTATTTTCATCAAAATTAACTTTCAAGAACAAGATATCTGGATGTTCCTGTGCAATTCTGCAAAGCTGATAATAAAAAACAAATAAAAACTTTGTCAATCTGCTCAAAGTAATTCGAAAACCTAGAGATGGCTTTAAGCATAACTAAGTAATGTCAGTTTATTTTTTGGTGGTATGAACATAAGAAGCAACTGTGGAGGCTCACTTAAATCAAGATAAGCAATAAGCAGATGAGGAAGCCAAATACGTGAAAAATATATAGACTACACTAAGATTGGTTTTCATTGCATAGAACAATGACTTTCAAAGACTATACTATCACCACAAGAGTGATACCACATATTAAACATCCTGAAAATAAAGATTACCTTGGGAAACAATGCTCGACAAGAAGCACACCATGTTCCATAGAACTCAACAATAACAAGCCTATCTCCGGCCTCACTCAAAGCACTCAAAAATTCCTGAGTGGAGTGTATATCAATCATGTTTGGCCCAGCATTTCTTTCCCACCACTTGGGTGGCTCGGTTTCAGTGACAGTAGCATGTATCTGACATGAATCACTAGCAAATTTTCAATTTCACAGGAGGACAACAAAAGATCTCATATTTTTATGAAAACATAATTATTTTGATTGGTCAAAAAGAACTTCATCAGATTCAACAGCTTGCAAAATCTCATTACAAGAACACATGCACACAAAACATACAAAGAACAACATGTCCCATCTGATTACCGAATGAATGAGATGATTTATTTCTTATAAGAGTAAATAAAGATATTTAGTGATTTTGATATCCAGGTGGCTCAAAGCACAACTAAATGGTTCCTTTTCAGCCACTCTGTTCTCAGTATTATTAAATCTTAAGTGAAATGATCTCAACACAAGCTGTTTAGGAAAAAATTCAAGTTTGAATACTGCAAAATACCCTAGAGAAGTAAACATGAGAAAGAAAGATTACTCCAATTCATAATCGTGAAGTGAGTTCTTTGATAGTCTACAAGGATCACGTAAGTCTTTCTTTATTTTCCTTCTACATTTTATATAAAGAATGACTTACGCAATAAGTCATAAGTGATACTCTTATCAATACATTATCTACTGTGGTACTGCTAAAATCGAATTCTCAAAAACGAATCAGAAATACACATGGGGTCGACTGCATTTTTATTTTTTAATGCATAAAAACATCTTCCAACTTCCAAGTACTGCTTAGATACAGGGGATAACAGAATCTATCCTCCCTCTGTATAATTTCACGGAAAATATGCTAAAGTTTGATCAAATGATAAGGGAGTAGATAAGCAGTGTTACCATTCAGACTGAGCTTATGTTGATAGATAAAATAATTTGCTCACTAGATCGATCGTATTTTATAAAGCCCATACTCATGTGCTAACCTCAATTAGTGAGCAGAGTAATATTATCTTCGTCAAGATTACTAACAAGAGAGACCAAATTATCGAAATTCAGAATTTGATTACCTGATATTTTCCAAAATCAGAATACCCAAAATCTCACATAATCATACCAACATATAAAAATTAAGCAATTCTATTGATAAAATTTATCATCAAACCTTCATATAAATCAAGCAGTCATAACTTGGCCCAATCTTCCTTCCAAACCCAAATTTAACTTCAAATACATGAGATTTTAAACGCAAAAAAAGCATCAAAGAGACACAGGTCTTAGTAGGATTTCACTGCAATCTCATCAAGTAAGAACACTGATTACGAAATCAAACAAAACCCATGTTCAAGAATCCATTAAAATCCAAGAAAGTTGGCTTATTTACCTTGAAAGAACCCAATTGCTTGCGGGGTCTAAAGGCAAAGGGAGAGACAAAACCCCCACCAACAGAAGAAATTTCTGGAACAGAAACTGCCCCTTTATGCAATCCTCCTTGGTTTCGTGGAAGAGCTCGTTGGCAAGAATTCAAAGACGAGGAGAAAGAAGTTGGCAGCGAAGAGGAAAAGCTTTGAGAACTGCAAGATAGTTTTATTACATCAGCCATTTCAGGAGAAGAGACACGCAGAGTTGTAAAGTTTTGGGGTTCTCTTCTTCAACAACTCGTGGCTGTGAGCATTTAAATTTGGGTACTAATTCAGAAAATGATTATTTTCATCTTGCATTATATATAGTATAGTAGAGAGAGAAGGGTAAGAAGAACATCAACAGAAACAAAAGCAAAAACGAAATCGAAGTGGGCTGAGAATTTTGTTGGTTCTTCACACGGTTAGAGTCGGAAGAGAGAGTGAACAGGAAAGAGGAAAATGTGTGAAGGAGAATGAAGGAAGGTGATGGAAATTTGTGAAACGCTTATAAATGGATTATTATTATTATTTATTAATTAATTATTTTATTAATTTTTGATATAATAATACTTTATCACCATTTTGAATCATAAAATAGGATGATGTCTTTTCTCAAAAAAAAAAGAAAAGAAAAGGGATGATGTCTATACTAGTAGTGTGAACACACTCGTGCATACACATATTCAATTCACTAACAAGTGTTGAAGAACACTTGGGTACACATATTCAATTCACTAACAAGTGTTGAAGAACACTTGGGTGCTTCCACAAATGGATTCATCTGAGAGTCATGTTGCCAATACTATTCAAGAAGAAATTTGGTTCAGGTAATTAGTTTTTTCTGTACTAATTAATTAGCATGCAGTTTAATTGATATTATTATTATTATGGATATATAGATAGATTAAGAAGTGGTGGTGAAATATAGGTGGAGATTTAAGCGCGTATTTGAAGCTGTATAAAGCAGCAATTTACGGAGATTGGGAGATGGCGATCGAATAGTTTCTTTGAGACAGATAAAGATACAGCCACAGCTGTTCTAAACAATGACGACTTAAAAAGACCTCTTCATGTCGCAGCTTTGTCTGGAAAAGCTAATGATTTTGTGAAAAAGTTGGTTGATATATGGGAAAACAGCTTTACACTACACTGCCCTGGTTGGAAACATTGAAGCTGCAAAGATTTTGGTTACTAAAAATCCTGAATTGCTATACATTTCGTGTAATAGAGAACATTGCCAGTTGTGGAAGCAGCCATGTTTTGCAAAAAGGAAAGAGTTGAGTACTTGTTAATCATGTCCGATCCAAGAAAGTATAACAACCCTTTTCACGGCCAATGCTTGCACCATTTCAGCTGCACTAATTGCAACTGTCATGTTTGCTGAAGTTTTCACCGTGCCTGGTGGTGTTGATAATGGCTTTCCAGTTTTCTCATCGGAAACCATATTCATGTTGATTGCTGTTTCAGATGCGACTTCCTTGTTCACTTCCATCAGCTCTCTTTTCTTGTTCTTGTCCATCCTAACTTCACGTTTATGATGATTGCCTTCAGTGCAGCACTATATTTTGTATTTCGAAGAGAAAGGACGTGGTTTCTAATACCAGTGGCCGCATTTGCTTGCTTGCCCGTCACATCATTCGTGTTGTTACAGTTCCCTCTTCTTGTGGAAGTCATCTATTCAACCTATGATCCTGCTATTTTCGGCAAGAAAACTGATTCTATAGTATCATTGTAATCTTTTGTATTGATGTAATGGCTTATATTTAGATTTGTAAGTGTGTAATTTATAATTATGTCCATTATCACATTTCAATTAGTGATCAGATTTTAGATTTTGATTATGATTCTGACGCCTATTAAAGCAATATGCATAGTTTGATTTGCTACCATAGTTTCCAGATTCCATAACAGAGTTAGTAGCAGATAACATAGCTCTTTATACAGCAGGAAACAAAAAAAAAAAAAAAAAAAGAAAAGAAAAGAGAACTGAGCTCATTAATGATAATTGCCATGGAGATCCTCCAACAAAATTTGACAAGAAGAAGAGTATAGCAAGAACAAGAAGTACACGGACAAAAATTTTATGCGGTTCTTTTACCTTCAAGCTCGATTCCCTGAATCAAAACCGGTAAGGTCATAACTATTCTTTTCAAGCTCCCATTTCTGTTTTTTCTGCAGAACTGAGTTCATATTCACTAGTCTGTTGTTAAGAGCAGTTGGAAAATAGTTGAATTGTTTGGGACATCATGTGAACATGTGTTTCATGAAATGACTCACGGTGCATCCTTGAATTGGTTGATGAATGTGTGTGATGTGATTACCACTCTTCTACAATACTTATACTATGTTAAATAGATTCTGACTTGTTTGTCACTTAACAGAAGAAGAACTCTACAAGCTGATATTTGTTCTTCTATGAAGAAATTAAGTTAGATTAATGGTTCACTGAAATGATTACGATGAATTTCTGCTAAACAGTTTGGGAGATCTTCATGCGAATTTCTTAGACTTGTAAAAAGTTGTATCGAAGGGAATAAGATCGACTCAGTTACATTAACATAACGAATCCACCCGGTTTCAAAAACTCAACATGCAAACCTATTCAGAGAGCTGATCAAATTATGTGACTTGAAGAATTCAGAAAACGCAAGCTTCAAGATCTACAGGCACAAAAGAACTGCAGAAAAGTGTAAGCACTTTCGCTAAACAATGTAATCCAAATCCAATCTTTGGCTAAACAATGTAATTAATCAACCTTAAAAAAAGGGTTGTAAGAATTTTAAATGTTTTTCTCATATAGGCACCACATTCTACATAACAATTTGACAGTAAAGAATATGCTAATGACAACAATATCCATCTATTTACCTCTATGCAAATCCCCCCTTGTATCTATCTGAACAACCGACCATTTGCTCAAACGAGTTTCAATGGTTAGGCAAAAGAATGCTATGTTTGAACGACTCTGTTCCATTGTTTGGAGATCCACTGACATTGAGGATCGACGTAACCAAGTTGTATATCTCGACATTCTCAAAAGAAGGGACTTTCCGGCCCCTCCCAAATCGCGGTCCATGAGCAACAAAAATGCTCCTCATGGAAAATATGGCATTGTCATATCCATGTGAACCTCCACATTCTTTCTTCTTCGATCTCGTTTGCTCCACCTTAAACCCTTCTTCAATCAACCCTATAATTGGAGGAATTCGACCACTAGACGAATAATGCAACCTCCTAGGCAAATCCTCCTTGAGATAAACCCTCAAATACTCACCATTATCAACATTCCCCGACTTTAGCCCCTCATTCATCTTAGCCACAACCTCCTTTGGCGAAAAGCCAGATGGCGGACGAATTGCAAGCAATGGACTATACGATTGAACCCATTCTTTAGGTATCTTTAAATCATCCAAAAATATCAACTTTCTATCACATGTACCAACCATTCCATGATCACCAACCAAGATGATGTTAACATCCTCAAAAACCCCTCTTTCTTCCAAACCACTAATCAACCTACCAAGCATCATATCTATACGAGCAATGGCCTCGGTGATCCGAGGATCATCGGGTCCGACCTTGTGGCCCTGATGATCAGGGTCCTCAAAATACAATGTAATAAATGAAGGGATGTCACCACTAGGTTCATCAAAGTATTTCAAAATAGTATCAACTCTGTTTTCAAAAGGCAAAGAACTATTGTAAACCATACAGTATTCCTTAGGACAATTCCAAGAACCCTTTTTTACCTCAGAACCAGGCCAAAAATAAGTCACGGCTTTCAATCCGTGGCTCACCAGAGTCTCCCACAGCGGCTCACCAAGCCACCACTTGGGCTCGTGGCTAGCCATGGTGAAGAAATCGCCGCTTTCAGGATCGACAAAAAAGTTATTGACAATGCCATGATAAGCAGGGTATAAGCCAGTGACAATGGAATAATGGTTTGGGAAAGTGAGTGTGGGAAACACAGGAATTAAACCCAATTCAGCTTCAGTTCCATTGTTGATTAGTCTATGGATATTCGGAGTATCCGTTTTGAACTGATACCCGAACCTGAATCCATCCGAAGAGATCATTAAAACCACAGGGTTTTTGAGCCTCTTGAGGGGCCGTGAGAACTCCATTGAAGAACTGGAGGTGGTGGATTTAGCATGGAAGAAGAGAAAGGCGAAAGCAATAGCTGCAGAGAGAGCAATACAAGTTGAAACGAGGAGAGAAATGAATGCAAGTGTGATGGTTGGTTTTGGATGGGGATTTGGGGATGAAGAATCGGTGCTAAAGGATAAGAGAGCAGTGGAGGCTTCGTTGGGAAGATGATCATCTTCTTCATCTGCTGGAATTGGGTTTGACTTGTCATCGATTGGATTCAAGATTGGTGTAGAATCAGATACCATATCAGATTTGCAAGATTTTGTGATCTGGGCTTGAGTGAGCACAGAAAAATTGAACCCTTTTCAAGATTCTTGGTTTAAAGGGTAAAATTCACCTTGAATTCAAGAATGTGTGCTAAAATTGCAGATTTGAAGATTTAGAGAGGTGGAGTAAGAGAGATTTTAGAAGGGTTGAGGAGAAACAGATCACAATAAGAAATTCATTCAATAGAGTCTCTCTCTCTCTCTCTGGTCTCAGAAATTGAGAGGGGGTTTGGGGGTAGTTGACATGAAGCTGTCGAAGAAGGTGGTTCAAGCCAAGGCAAAGAGTCCAAACTAAGTAAAGTTCTTACCCAATTAAGTTCTTGCATACTGCTCTGATTCCCTATTGGTGTGTATATTTGTATTTTTTGTGCACTAAATAATTTAGTTTTTGTGAGACAGTCTCATGGATAGTTTCCATGAGACGGATCCTAATTATCCATAAATTGAATTTATATCCACAAACTTTGATATGAATTGCTAAGTGTGAGTTATGAGTTGATCCGTCTCACGAAAAAAGATCCGTGAGACGGTCTCACACAAATCTTGCTCTAGATTTTTTCAGTGATCTAGTTCCCACATAGGTCTTAGACAAAGTCTTGGGTGAGACCGTCTCACGGATCTCATTCTGTAAGACGAGTCGGGTCAGGTCAACCCAACTTAAGGTAAATGGATCCAATATAAAATACGCACTCATCTGATCTCCTTCTCTTATCTCTCATGCGGTCTTCTCTCTCACGCAACCATCTGATACATTCTGCTTCTCTAATCTCATTCTCTTATCTCTCATGCAGTCTTCTCTCTCACGGGTCCATCTAATCCCTCACGCGGCCATTTGCTTATCTTAATTATCTCCCACGCGGTCATCTGCAGTCGGGTTCTTTGATTCCAATTTTCTTTCTACTTTCATTCTCTCTCACACTTGTGATTCCAATTCTCTTCTAGTCTTCTCATCTACAATTGTAAACATAAGCGTGTTTCAGATATTTTCTGAGAGGGTTTAGAGAATGAAGAAAGAGACGTATTTTGAGAGGGTTTAGACGAGGATGAGCCAACACATCTGTCTGAATTCTACTCCTGAGAAAGAGGAGGTAATTTTTTATTTTGTTTTCCTTTTCGTCTCAATTGGTGTTCAATTTACTACTTCATGTCAATCAAACCTAGAAATTCGTTGTCTGTGGCTGATTTCCTCTCTCTCCCTCCCTCCATACCTCCATTTCTCTCTTTGTGAATGAGTAAACAATTGATGCTATGTTGTTTGTCTGCGTTCACTCATTTACCGTTATATAGTATTACACTCTATTTATAAAAGTAGTACATTCTATTAATAAAAGTATTGCACTTATTAATAAGAGTATACATGATATGAATTAGTTTTACCTCATTTACAACTATATAGTATTACTCTCTGTTTATAAAAGTAGTACATCATATTAATAAAAGTATTACATTCTATGAATTAAGATATTTTAAAAGGTATTACATATTTTACAAGGTATTACATTATATTAATAAAAATAGTACATGTCATGATCAAAAATATTACATTATATTAATAAGAGTATTACATCATGTTATGAACTAAAATACCAACTATTTATGTAATATTGTACTAATCTTATAAAAGTATCATGTAATATATATAAAAGTAGTACATGTTATGAACAAAAGTATTATCTCATTCATAACTATATTATTACATTCTATTTATAAAGGTAACATATTCTATCAATAAAAGTACTACGTTATATTAATAAAAGTAGTACATGTTATGATCTAAAGTTTTACCTCATTTACAACTATATAATATTACACTCTATTAATAAAAGCACTACATCCTATTAATAAAAGTATTACACTTTATAAATAAAACTAGTGCATGCTATGAGCTAAAGTTTTACCTGATTTACAACTATAGTATTATAATCTATTTATAAAAGTGGTATATTATATTAATAAAAGTATTACTCTCTATTCATAAAAGTATTACATATTATGAACTAAAATTTTAGCTTATTTATAGCTATAGTATTACATTAATTTTATTAATAAAATATGTCATGTTATTAACCTAAGATTTATAAAAAGTATTACCTTCTATTGATAAAAGTATTACATGTTGTGAACTAAAGTATCAACTTATTTGTATTTACTAACTTATGCAGCAAGTTTGGAGAATTTCAAAGAGGTTGTGGAAGCAAATGGGTCCGTCATTATAAATAGGCTGGAGGTTTTTAGAGGTGAAAGTTACTGGTGGTAAACCACCCCAATGATCCGGTGATGGTCGGTCGGGCTCTGGCCAACAGTTATCGAAGTGTTAGCGGCGTGTTGGTAAACGTGTATATAGGTGATCAACTCTTCTAATGCGTCGCTAGTCGAGCCACCATCCAAGCGTAGGAGTTGCTTGAGAAGCTTCAGTTCTTTCTCATTGTTACATCCCTTTATTTACCTTAATTAATATTACTCATCATCATCTCAAACTTTACGCAAATTATAATGTGTTTTCTTTAATCCCTTACAAGAACATACGAAGTACTTTTCCAATACAACACTATCACCATCACTTGACATTTTAGTAGTTGATATTCTAATCTAAATTACACAACTGCAAGTACATGATTACAATACAATTCATGTATATAATTAAGTCTTTTCCTCTTGAAACCAAGTAGAGAACCACTAAAATTCTCATAAATGTTATGATCATCTGCAGGAAAAAAAAAAGAATAATACATTGTTATATTAATTAAAGTAATATGTATTATGAATAAAGTAGTACCTCATTTGTAGTTGTAATATTACATTCCATTTATAAGAGTATTATGTTCAATTGATAAAAGTAGTACATGTTATGATCATAGAATATTACCTAATTATAAGCTATATGTAATGATGCATTAAACTAATAAATGTATAATCTATATTTTTAAAAGTATTAACATTATATTAATAAAAGTAATACGTGTTATGAATAAAAGTAGTACCTCATTTATAGCTATAATTTTACATCTCGTTGCTAAGAGTATTATGTTCTATTGATAAAAGTAGTACATGTTATGAATTAAAATATTACATAATTTTCAGCTATATGTAATAATGCATAGTATAATCTATGTTTATAAAAGTATTACATTATATTAATTAAAGTAATACGTGTTATGAATAAAAGTAATACCTCATTTATAACTATAGTATTGCATCCCATTGATAAGAGTGTTACGTTCTATTGATAAAAGTAGTACATGTTATGAACTAAAGTATTATCTTAGTCTATAAAAATGCATTTACAACTATATAGTATTACAATGTGTTTATAAAAGTAGTACATTTTATTAATAAAAGTATTGCACTTTATTAATAAAAGTATTACATATTATGAATGGAGTCTATAATAATGCATTTACAACTATATAGTATTACATTGTGTTTATAAAAGTAGTACATTCTATTAATAAAAGTATTGCACTTTATTAATAAAAGTATTACATAATATGAATGGAGATTTTCTAAAAGGTATTACATTATATTAATAAAAGTAACACCTGCTATGAATAAAAGCAATACCTCATTTATAGCTATAGTATTACATCTCATTGATTAGAGTATTACGTTCTATTGATAAAAGTAGTACATATTATGAACTAAAGTATTATCTTAGTTTATAATAATACATTTATAGCTATATAGTATTACATTGTGTATGTAAAAGTAGTACATTCTATTAATAAAAGTATTACACTTTATTTATAAAAGTATTGTATGTTATGAATTAAGATTTATAAAAGGTATTACATTATATTAATTAAAGTAATACATGTTAAGAATAAAAACAATACATCATTATAGTTATAGTATTACATCTCATTGATAAGAGTATTACGTTCTATTGATAAAAGTAGTATATGTTATGAATTAAAGTATCATCTCCATTTATAATAATCCATTACACTTTACATAATTTCCACAAACAAAAGATTAAGATCCACATTCAAAAAGATGATCTCTAAGCAAAGGCAGAAACTCAAATTAATATGCAATTGTTAATTTCTCTACCAATCTGGAACTTTCTCAATCTCAAATGTCTATTTCTTCACCACAAATATTATACATTAATTAGTATGAATTAGACACTACCCATTAGCTTCAACAACAGTTCATGAGCCACAATACTATAGTAATTGATCATAATAACAAAACAACCACAATTAGGAAATTCACACCCACGTACACCTTGATATTGAAGATTGATTGTAGTTTTTTTATCTTGTTCTTTTTGGATGTCTCATTCTTGTTCTTCGTGCACGACTTGTTGTTCTTCTTCTTCTTCAGAAATAAGTATAATATCTAGATTTTCCATCCCAAAAACTATGGGTATTCTCAGAAAATTACAATTACAGATGTGATAAGGTAAAATATTAGAAGAGAATTGGAATCATGAGTATTGATATTCTTTAGAAAATTACAATTACAGATGGGATAAAGTAGAAAACTAGAAGAGAATTGGAATCATGGATCTGAGAAAGAAGAAAAGTAGAAAGAAGATTGAAATCAAAGAACCCATTGAGAGATGATAAGCAGATGAGATCGCGTAGTAGAGCAGATGGCCGCAGGAAGCAGATTGGCTGCATGAGCGCTTTTTTAATGTTGGATCCATTTATTTTAAGTTGGATTAACCCGACCCGACCCGTCTCACGGAATGGGATCCGTGAGACGGTCTCGCACAAGACCCACTCTAGGTCTTATTGATTTCAGAATGATAACATAAACTTTTTAAATCGTTATGTATATTGATGTATGCTTTTTATTTTGAGGATGAGTCTACTGATCTATACTTTATATAAATGGGAATAATAAACAATTATTACTAATTTGTCGTTTTTCCTCCAAACTATTTATTAATAGAGAAAAAACTTAAAGACTTTAAATATTCTATAGAATAAACTTTATATATATTTTACATCATAAGTTATCTTCTAATTTAGATATATGAGTAAAGATGAAACAAAAGAAACTATTTTGAATAATATGATTAAATCTTGAAATATTGAAATTTAATTGTTGTCAAAATTAAAAGATTTGAAGAATAATTTATAATTTTAGAAATAAATAGTTCTATATTGTCTAACATCAATAGAGTTGAACTTTGAATCTTTTGTTAATTAATAAAGCATGTCGTCTTCAAACAAAGTTCATAAATCGAACTTATATGTAAATTGTGAAATATGGGTAGTGTGTTGATCCGTCTCACCGAACATGAACCGTTAGATGATTCCATATAATACTTTTTAAAAAAGAATTGAGATGTGAAAAGTGAGACAAAATGAGAGATTTGGGTTTGCCCCATTTGAGGTGGTGAACAATAGTGGGCCCAATCCAATGTTCTCATGTTCAAATCCATCCACTCATATTCTCCAAACCAAATCCTCTTTTTTTTTCTTAAAATACATCTCAGCATCCTAATTTCTTGCTGATTGGCCCATCAGTTATTTAAATTCTTGTTGCGATTTTGTTGAGCTTATCATTTCATTTTGCTTGAGCTGCAAATTCTTGTTTCAAATGCCAGGAGCTATACACGTTACAGGTATACATTTCTCACTTGATTTCAAACAATAATCTTATTTCACCAATTCACTGATTTTCACTGTTGATTATTAGTTTTGGAATTCAAGGGTGTTTCATCTCCATCAAAGCCTTCTGCAAAGTCCCTCAAAGGCAAACAGCTCAAACATCACATTTTCTTTGTATAACTTAATTTCCTGCATTTTATTTGTTTAATTATTTTTGGTTTTGTTCTTACCAGTTTCAATGGGGAAAAGGCAATATCAAACTTGGGACAAAGGAGACTTCTCTTTGTAATAATTCTTGCTTTCAAATTTAGATTCAAGACTCTTTTGGATGGGAAAATTATGCTATTTAGTAAATGGGAAAGTAATGATGTTTTGACAGCCCCATTACAAAACTTGGTGAGGATTTAGTTGTTGCTCTTTTGGATGCTGGGGGTAATGAGATTGCTCATCAAGGTGCATTGCCTATTTATGCTGTTTGATCTTACTAAACTCTGTCATAATCTTGTTTGTTCGAGGTGTAATTTAACTGTTTTGTAGATATTCGGACAATGCAAATCATTGAGAAGGGAATTTGGGATGAGGTTTTCTCCATCATTGGAGGTGGACATGTCCACATGAAGTTGCAGTTTGTTCTCAGCGATGAGGATCGCAATCGCATTCGCATTATGGTAGTGTTCTTGTCACTCTTCTTCTGCAATCTACCTATGCAAGAATGTGTTTGAAGTAATAGTGTGTTAAGTTGTAATAAGTTGAGTTTTGAGTGTTTGTATTGAGAAAGTGGCATAACTGTACTCTTTGGTTGTTTGTGCTATGAAGCGAGAATCTGCAGTGAAGAAGAAACTCGAAGCAAATCCAAACATCAAACTAAGACTCAATGAAGCCGTTAGTTCTGCATATGGTTCTGTAGAGACGAAAAATGAGCAGAAAGTTTCAGGTAATTTGCTTAATAAGCAGTGAACTTTGCATATTCTGAATGGGAATGAGTTACATCTATGATGGTATCGTTATAATGATGGTATGGTTACTATTTTCTAAGAATTCCAAAAAGGGTATGTTGAAATCGATGTAATGAGCCTCAAAGTTGAAGCTTCTCAAGCTGGTTCGTCTTTGGCTTCTGCTAGTCTGCACAATGAAGGAGGAAGAATCCTTGATGAAAGTGCAATCCCAGTTAAGGAATCATGAGTTGTGCAATTATCCATTTCGTTTCATCGATAAGTATACAGAGTTGATCCATTTGTTTACCCTAACGATCAAAAGTTCCCTGCTTTAGGATGCTACAGATGGAATTGAAAGTGCACCATCTTCTGATAAACGTGAAACCAAAACGGAATCTTCTCAAGTGCAAGAAAGTGCATCGTTTGGGTCTACTGAAACCCAAGAACCACTTGCAATCATCCCTTTCAAACAAGAAAAAGTATCATATGGGTCCACTGGAACCCAAAAACCACTTGTGATTATAAGATCAGACAACTTGGAAGGGCCTCTTTCTGTATCGGAAAAGGATAGTTCTGTTACCTTTCAAACATCTAAGAATGAAGATCCTGTGAAGAAGACTCCTAGCAATGTGAGGAAAATGATAAGTGCGTTTGAAAGTAGTAAGGTATTTGTTTGAATTTTGATGTTGGTATATGGTTTCGATTATGTATACTGTGATCATAACTTAAGAACACGGCCCAGATGGACTTCAAGAAGGAAGTGAAATCCCTGAAGAAAGCATCTTCTGTGCCATCCCATTTAAACAGATATAGAAAGGGAGGCCTATTGGGGGACAAGGAATCAACGGCTGTTGTGGCTCAAGCTGATAAAAAATTTGGAGATTTTAAGGATCACGTCGCAGAAACTGTCAGTGTAAAAGATGGCAATGTTTCAAGTGACGATGAACCATTTATGAAAGAGCTGCCACCTGTAAAACCGGTCCCACCAGGTGGAAACGATCACAAGAAACTAGAACTATCGACAGTTGATGTAATGAGGCAATCTACATCAGAAACAGCAACTAGTTCTGGAAGAGTGGCTGAGGAAAAACAAGCTCAAGTAACTCAACCTTACGAGCAGTCCTCAAAGTCGTTCAGTTCTACTGAATCGTCTATTGCAGAAGGAAGTGGAAGAGGAACCAGCTTGAAGAGCTCAACCATGATGATGGCTTCAACTTCAAAACCAAAAACACTAGAATGTTATAATGAAGAGTGTGATTCGGCCCAAAGCTCTGGTATGTGGGTATTTCCAGATAACACAAGACGCTTGTGTATCACAACTGCAGGTAAGCAGGGTAATAAAATGGAAGGTCGTAATGAAGCCAAGTTAAAGAAGACTTCTTCAGAATCAAAGGTACCATTTCCTCACTTTATTTAACTTCATGTTTTATTACATTTTCGGTCTTTAATTATATATCTCGATCTGCAGAATATAATGCACGAAACGGAACTCAAAAAGCAGAAGAGAATAGTTCACCAGCCAAAATCGAGTTCTGGTAGTTCTCCAGGTGACTCATCCAATGGACTAGTTGGGCAGGTGAATATCAAGCTTCAAATCATGTTCACATTGTGAAACTTTTCTGTAACCCAATTTTCATTTGCGTTATAAGTTTAAAGGAAAAGCTGAATAATTCCACTTTTATTTCTCAGGTAGTAAAAATTGCAGTTATTATAGGTTTTGGAGTGCTAGTTCTACTTACCAGAGAAAAGGAACCGCGGTATGTGTTCGTAGATTGGTATACAAAAACTCTCAAATCGAGCATTTGCTCTGATTTTCGTAATAAAACTTCATCTATTTATCTTTTTTCTGGTTTTCTGAATCTCTATAACCACACTATACCAAGAAGTTTCGATGAGAAACTAATCCCTACTGTTTTTCGTGTATATATAACGTGATCCTACCACGCACTCCATGCAAGCAAAGCACAAGTGATTTGCTCAACACAGTTATCTTTCTTGTTTTTTCTCTGTTTTCACAACTGTGACCCTTTTTACAGGAAAAAACGCAGAGAAGAAAATGATAATCTCTACGGTATACATTGAAGCAAAGGAAAGGGAAACGATGAAAGATTGACCAACTGATTCGTCTCAGCTGGTTGTTATAACATCGACCTTGGTGAGAAGTTTTCTTCATTTGGATAGCTCTTGAAAAAAATATTCTAACAGACAAGGAATAATTTTAACATGGTATATATTATAAACAGCTGTTTTAATTGACACTGCCAATCAAAAGAAATGTTCCATGGAGAACCTAAAAAAAAAACTAACATAAAAGATTAAGGAAAGAAACAAGTGACCTGCACTTTGTAGTCACACTGCAAGAAACCATTGATCGGTTTCTTAGTTCCTATTATCGCTCATGAAAACTAAATGGTCACCATCTCTGATCAGCTCTATATCGTCAATTGCAGCACCATCTTTACTCAAAATCTTCACCGAGACAAGCCCATATTTCTTTGCACCGAATTCAACTAGTTCTTGAAAGCTTTGTGGAACTAGTACAAGCTTCCCAGTTACATCTCCTTTCTCAGGGCAGCTAACAGTCACTCTTGCAGCATAAGTTTTAGTAGTAACACTGTTTACTGTTGAAGGTGTGCTGTTATCTCCAGTTTGTGCAGCAGTCATTATGCCAAACAGAGAGTTAGAGAAGTTGTTAGTCCTACGCCTCAGACGGGACCTACCCCACAAACCATCGGAGGCCAAAATCGAGGCGTCATGATTAACGGGTAAAATAGATGGTTCACTTTTAAATCTTCCCAAGAATCGAACCCCATGGCGCTCCTCAGTGATGGTTACAGCAGATTCAGTCTTGGTTCCTTTGTGAGAATCGAAAAGCTCCTTAATTTCATCGTGGCCTTGCTGCTCAGCTAGGTCCCTCGGTGTCCACCCATTTTCGTCACCTTTGTCTGTGTCAGCACCTTGACTGAGGAGAAACTTGACTATCTCAATGTTGTCTTCACAAACAGCAACATGGAGAGGCGTTGATCCGTTGTTGCTTGGCTTAGTGACGTCCCCACCATGTGCAACGATCTCTTTGAGCAATTCTAAGTTATTTTGTTCTGCAGCCATGCAAGCAAATAGGCCGATATCACCTGCGGTTAACTTAGCCCCGTTTTCAGATAATAGCTTAACAACCGGTTTGTGCATGTTAAGCATGGCCTCCCAAAGTGGTACACTTCCTTCTGAATCTGCATGCACAAAGGTGGCCTCACCGATTAAAACTAAGTTCGAATCCTCCCCCATTTGGTTGCATGAGAATTAAAAACCGTGGTTTGACTTCCTCTAAACAATGTAGGGCCAGCGAGTCGCAAAATAAAAATAAAAAATAAAGAATGAATAATGATATCCATAATTGATGCAGTAATGTGTATGCCATTTCACCCTTGGAGTTTTAGGGGCCAGATAATGCACTTTTGAGCTACTATAATATATTCTGCTGATGAGCAACAAATGACATCAATGCATTGAATCTGGAAAAAAAAAAAAAGATGACAGATAGCATGTGGATATTTAATCATCATTTGACTTCACAAAGTCAACTTATCTGAAGTCAGAATGGAGAATAATAGACCATTTATAGCCATAACTCAGGTAGATCTCTCTCCCAAGTTCAACTAGATATTAATAGACAAAAAAAAATCAGTAGTATTATTTATGAATGATTATAGTTAGGCATTAGAAGTAAGGGCCCCTAATTGATTACTGAACAACTTATGAAATATTTCAGGCAAGTTATAGTAAAATATAGCCATGAATGGAAAGGCGTGATTGAACATCGAATGTTGATGTGACAAGGAATTAGAGAGTAATTATTTTAGCAAGTTGACTTTCTCAACAAATTGTCAAGAAGATAAACAAATGAAGATTAATGTGACAGACAAGATAAAAATAGCATGGTATGATTATCCAAAAATGCATCTGACCACAAGAAAGAGTCACCTGTTTTCATTTTGTGAAAATGATGTCCGAATGATATATAATTTCGTGAGACCAATGGAAGCCGGTGACAGAATATAGAGCAAAGGAATAGAAAAGTGCATTATTCACTAGCTAAATAAGTTGAGTATATTGTCATTATTTTAATATTCCAAATGCATCTTCAGATTAAAGCCATCAATTAAAATGCATCATTTGAAGAACTATAGATATTGAAGGATGATTTATTTACCTCTGCTGTTGGCAGCTGCACCAAAATCAAGCAAAAGAAGCACACAGTTCTCGCTTCCTTTCGATGCGGCTATGTGCTATAGAAATAGATCAATAAAGAAATTCAGAAACTAAAAATATTGGCCTCTTTACTAATTCTCAGTCAAAGATAAAGAAACTTAGATATCATATACTCACCAGAGCTGTTCTTCCATTGTTATCAGCTTCATTGGGATCAAGACCCCTCTTCAACAAATGGTGCAACAGCAAATCATCTCCTCTTAGTGCTGCGAAACATAGAGTGAGAGGAAGGTCCATCCTTCCTCGCGCAAGCATGTTCTCTGTTTCTAGAAGAATTCCCTCCATAATTGGGTCCTTTAGTTGCTTCAAATGCTGACATTAGAAAAATCGTTGTAATTTCAATGAACCATCAAATTACCATCGCCAGTTCCACAATAATTAATTATATATGTGTGTAAACCTGTAGAAGATTGTTCATGATTATGGTCCCGTCTCCAACATTGGCCTGAACGATGTTCAAGAATGTGGTCCGATTCAATCGCAGTAGCTGGCATAACCGTTTTGTTCGCACAGTGAACACCTGAGGCCTGTAACAAAGTACACCAATCTCGCCACATAGATCACCGGTTTTAGCCTCTCCAACAACCTGTAATTATACGTTGCATTTTTAGTCCCCTGCCCCTGTTTTCTTCAATACATAATATCTTTGCGACCAATTTAAATCAGACTAACCTGTTCGACTCCATTTTTCAGAACCAATAGATCCTGTAAAGCGATTTAAACGTCACGAGATCAGTATATACACTTAAGAAGGTAGCATAATTTATAATCAAAGGCTGTAAAGTCAAAGTTTACCACTGCCCCGGATACAAGAATATAAAAGTCGGTTGGGGCTTCATTCTGCAAGATTACATCCTCTTTAGGAGGGAAATACTCGGCCTTCATCTCAGAGACCTTTTAGATGAAGAAATATGAGGTGAGATAAGTTTGTAAATAGCAAAGGCATGAAAAATCGAATAATCACAGAGAATTACCAGCTGGAAGAGTAAATCGTTGGAAACCCCACGAAACAAGTACACCTTATCTACTAGAGAGTAGAAAAGGAAATGGGAAATACTCGATCGAATGGCTTTTGGAAGTGAATCGAGTGTCTCTTGCTGCTGCAATCCCTCTGAGTCTGTTCGGAACTTCAAGCACAAATGTGAAAGCATCTGGTCTTGAAGGCGAGCAGGCAATTGATTCCTTTGTGCAAAGCTTGAAGCAGCTTGAATGGTGTCTCTCTATGTTGGATAATAGAAGGCATTTTCAATCAAACAAGAAAATAGTAACTGAGGAAATTATCAGCAAAAGTCACTTACAAAATGCCTAGTCTTGCTAGTCCCATGGACAACCAAATTTGTCATGTTGCCTATCAGATATGCTGTCAATCCCAAGTTAAAAAGCATGTAGAAAATGTTAAATATCATCTCCCTTGTATTCTCAGCATGTAAATCTCCATAACCAGTTGTTGTCATGGTAGTAATGGACCAATAAATGGAGGTTACATAGCGAATCCATAGGCTCTCCTCGAGGAAATCCGCTATTGATGCCCCAATCCATGTCTTCTTCGGATCATGATAATGAGCAGCAAGTAGATAATAGAAGCAAGCAGCACAATGAACCGCAAAAAGGGTGACCTACAAGAAGAACAAGATGTTCAATAAAACGAAAACATATTTCCACCTCAGTTTCTTGATGGATCAAATGACTTACACAAACGAGCTTTGCACACCTAACCCAAAAGTAGTTGAAGTTCTTATCTTTCTCCAATCTGCTTTGAAGAAAGACAAACGTGATTATTAGCCCACGAAGTTGGAGAACACATACAATGTGGCTCAAGAGAAAAACTGAAATCATTTTACCGGGCGAATAAGGAACCAACTCTTCTGAGTCGCCAGAGACGAAGCATATTGAATAAACCATAAGTCCGCAATGGTTTGGGGGACATCTTACGAGCAAGTTCAGAAGGGATGGTAGATATGATATCGAATGCCAACCAAGTACTAGCATACTTCCAAGCAATGAGCCTCCGGTTGTCAATGAGAAGATATGAATGTTTATCCAAGTAAGCTACAAAGAATGTAAGGATGATGTCAATCGCAAAACATCCATTGACAACATTGTCCACGATTGGGAGAGGCCCCGTAGGTTTATCAAGAAACCCAAATTCAAATGGAGACACCCACGCAGTATAAACAACCAGCACTACGAGAAATGTCTGCCATGCTCTGCAAATATAGATTCAACCTGAGGTGATTTTAGCAGAATACAAAATAGTTTTTACAAATATAGAGCAAACAGTAGTTTTTACTAAGACTTAATCTCACTATATGGAAACAGTTATACGAACCATACTATGTCTTGCATTGGCAAAGGTTTCAATCATGTCAAGACAAACTTATATGTAGGAATATTAGTGTTCCAATCAAATATAGGATGTAGTAAAGGAAAAGGAAAAGAACCAAAAGTTGCTTCTAAACAGAAAGGGTAACACATCACAATTTGAAATGAAATTTGCACAAAAACCAGAAAGCAAAAGGATTTATCAACATGGTACAAAATCTAAGAAAGAACCATGTTTCCTACCAATCATGTAAAAAATAGCATAGGCCTAATTCATTTATTTCAACATGTGTTGTTCTAAACTTGGCCCATCTCCAGGTCAATTAAATATATGTTTGGATTGAGATGGAAAAAGTCATATAATTACCCTACTTTATTTATTTTTTCCAATAATTTCTAATGTGAAAATGACATTTTAACTACAATCATACCCTACCAAATCCAAACAACAACAAAAAAAAAAAAAAAAAAACCTAAACATACAAATCCTCAAATGAACTAAACATACAAATCCTCAAATGAGACTTGCAAAATCTGCCTTTCAAATTGAGACCAGATGCAATTCTGGAAAGAAGAAGGTAGTTGAAGTTGAACTCATAATAAAATTCTGAAAATAAATAGTAAAAATCAAAATATTTGAATACATCAGAGAAAACAATGGGCAGAGTTAAGGATACTGCAAATGTTCTTCAAAGATTCATTAATCAACACACCAACAAATTGGGGTCAAAAGAAGTCGCTTTCAAAGTGTATTAAAAGTAGAGGCCACAGCCAAAAAGCAGCTGGGCTTTAAGAATATTTCATCACTACCATTAATCACGAAACAAACAAAAATCTAATCACCAAAATCATAATGCTAAAACCGGAACCGAAATTCATCAATTAATCACAAAACCCATCGCACATCAACACCCATACTCAAACACCGACATGCAAATCCAAATCCAAAATCACGAGACCGAAAAAGAGAAAGGAAAACCTGTAGTGGCGATCGTAAGGTGAAATAATGAAGGAACGGAGCCTAACTCTTCGATTACTTCTGGCGCCAAGAGAAGGAAGAATCCCAGTAGAAAGGCTGTAATGGCTTCCTTCTCGTGACATCTGCTCAAGCTCACGAGCTTCAGAACCGCCGCCGCCGACGCACATTGAAGCCCTGAGTAAACCGCCTCCGCCTCCGCCTCCCCCTCCGCCGTAGGCATCCGCCATTGTTGCTCTGCTTGGGTGCTCGTGAAGGTTATACTTGCGCTCGTTGAAATTTGCAGAAATAACGCTATACTTATATATAGGAAATATTTTTGAATAATTTATTTTTAAAAAAGGGAAAAATACCTTTTATATTTTATTATGTAATATTCTCAATATTTTAATTGGGTTATATTTTGTGTGGGTCCCACATACACAAACATCTCTCTCTCTCACTTTCAACAAAGTCTTTGTTTGACATGCGTATACTCGTAAAGTACTATTTTATTAATTTCTTGAATTTACGAAATTAATGCAAATAACAAAAACTTATACTACGAGATTGTTAAGTTAAATTAAATATAATTTTGTAAGAAGATTGCTACCATACACAACTCAACTATGTGTTTCTATTTTATAGATTATAAATTGATTCATGTTACAAAATTAAATGTCTTAGATCATTTTACAAGAACCTTACTCTTAGAATAAATATACATTGATAGGACTTGGAGATGCTTCTTTAATGGTTGCAGTGTCTCATAATGTTTGTGCTATGTTTGTGTGGCTTATGTTTAAGTTTTAGTGTGAGGTTCCTTCATGCCATAAATTGTTATTGATTTCATATTTGGAAGGGATTTCACGTAGTAAGATTTTGCACTTTCAAATCTTAATGTAAGTTTATTTTCATATTACTTTTAGATCATAAAATCTATACATAATTACTATTATCTATATAACAATTATCAAATCATTGTCAAATACATATTTTTATGACACAACCCACATTTTTACAATTAAATATTATATTAATCCATCTTTTCACTAATAAATATAATGATTACCCACTAAGTTTTCAAACAAACAAATATTTTCACTTGAAACCTTTACTAAAATCTAGAATTTCTTCAAACCCACTTAAACCCCTTCCAAATATACCTTAAAGATTACGAAAGATTTTTTGTGTTCAGAAAATGAGGATATATATATATATGTGTGTGTGTGTGTGGGGTTAAGTGGTAAATATGGTTAAATTACAATTGCTATATTTGACTCAATTGAATGAAGTTATGATTTTTGTTTTTGGTTTGGAGAGTGAAAAGGGTAAAAAGAAATCATGATCTCTAAGTTTGGAAGAAAGTGCGATTTCGTAATCTTAAAAGTATCCAACTTTTTCATTTACCAAGTCAATATATAAGATTCACAAAATCAAAGATTCTCGAAGGTAAAATAACAATATCATATAATTTTGGTGATAAATTTGACTTCAAAATTACACTATTTAGGTTTAATAATGACTCATAAATGAGATGTAGAAAAATAGCACAAGATCCTATTTACCCAAAATACATGTTCCTTGTCTTCTCCATACAAGTTTCCATTATCATTAATGTTTAATTGAAGTTTATCACCATTTTTAGGGTTTTTTTTTTTAATGTGAGAATATATTATAAAATATACTATTTAATTTTCATCATAAAAGCTCATATTATAGGATTTCATAAAAACATATTTTGACATGGAATCCGCGACACAATTTAATTCTATTTTTACACATATATATACAAATAATTATATATTAATGTATCTCACAAAATTGGTTTACTTAAGACGATTAACCATAATATATATGTTTTACTCATTTATTAATTTAAAAAGCAGGAGTTGGTCAACGAGATTATTACAACTCAATTATTCAATATTTTGGCAGAATGGTCGTACTTATTTCTCAACACGTTCACATTTCTTGCAATATCATTTATATCCATAAAATTTTTAATTCCCATGGACTTATCTTAATCTAATTAAAAATCCAAAAATGGCATGTTGCATAATCCTCTCTCTTGACTTTTTTTTTTTTATTATGATGATTCTATTACTGGCAAAACAGATCACTAATACAAATGGAAACTTTATGCACATATCGAGATTGATCATATTTAGGGGAAAAAACATAAAGTACTATAATTATTGATTTTATTCCAATTTTGATCTTTTTGTTGTGCTGCTTGTGCATAACACATGACTAGTATAATATACGGTTTTTATAAAGTCAAAGTTATATAAATAATATGAGGCTTTTATAAATTCAAGATCTATAAATATGTAGTAAATTATTAATTTGGGTCGGAAGGCAAAGTTATTAGGCCCTTCAATTCAATTTCAATATAAAAATGTCAAATCAGATATTCAAATATTAAGATTTTGTATTGTTGTGTCACTGATGACTGTCTGAAACAATTACAAAGAAAGGGAAATGAATTGAGGGATCGACAATGTTGAAGTTAGCAAGATAGAAATATATTATCAAACTTGATTAATAAAAACTCAAATTCAATAATCTAATATGAGGTATATTTTATAGGCTAACAAATAGTATTAACGATTCAATGGCCAAAATGGAAAACCAAAAGAATTAATTAGATTTTCGAACTTTCTTTATGATTAATTAGATTTTGACGATCATTGTATAACTCTTTGCATATATACTTGGCATCTGAAAAGGGAAAACATAATGATTTGGGGAAAAAATATATTGAATTAGCTTTCCGATATTATAAACCTCACACAAATCTAAGTTTTCTGTAAGAAATTATGATTCAAATTATATTACATGAATTTAAGGTATGTTGGTCGACCAATGAGACCTGACCATAAAATCAAAATTAAATGATTTCTCATTATTTAGAATTTGTTTTAAAATGACATGAATTTCAAAATTGGATTGATGAACTTCATCTCTTTCTATATAAAATCATTGTAATTATTTATTTATCGTGATAATTCTCAACATGTGTCATGTGATATTTAATCACTATACATTCATAAAGAGTACTGCAATTTTGCACTATTGAGGAGATCTAGATCGGAATTTGTTTTAACCATTATATGATATGATGTTGATACATAAGTTTGTGCTACATGATTATGTACTAATATTTTCACACATTCATACATACATTGTATTATTTGTAATTGGTGGATTGACTATTATACAAATTTATAATTTACGGCAAATAATTTAAATTATAGCAATAAATTAAAGTATTGTTTAAAATTAAGCATTAAATGAAAGGAACTTGAGCTTTAAGAGTTGAAGTGATCCATTATGAAGAAAACAACTTGTGAATATTATATAAAGTTGGAGCCAACTACTAATTAATGAGAAGAATTGACATCTGATCATATATGGGACATAATTAAAATTCCTAAAGTATTAAATTGATAAGGAGAGAAAATTTGAAGTCTTATCAACTCTTTAGTTAAAGAGATGTAATAAAGTTCATATTTAAAGAAGAGCTATATATACACACCTAATTAAGACAAATTAATTAAAAGGGTTGAACTATAATACAAAGAAGTACAAATATCAACAAATTTGAGAAGGGATCCAATTTTGGAGAGTATATATATATATATATATATATAAAGGTTTTGAGTTAAAAATAAGAGTACGTTTTAGAAAAAATCCATGGTGGTATGTAGAGAAACGATAAATGAAGCTCGATTTAATCAAAACATTGACATATTTGAATTTCCTCACTCTTAATTAACAATCAAAATAAAATCGAGTTGTTCTCTTGTGAGTTGTCTTACGTAGGATGAGATATAAGTATTTCTTTTACAGATATTAGTATGTGTTTTTCAACTATAAGTATATATTATATAAGTGTGGTTTTCACATATATTTCAAGTATATCCTTCAATTATAATAAGTATGTCTTTTTCTACAATAAATGTATTAGAAAATCAAGCAAGATCTTCTAAACCACCAAGAATAGCCACCAAACTTTAGATCCAATTCAACCAAGAAACTCACAAATATGAAATGATCAAGAATTGAAACAAACAAGCAACACAAACGGATTTACGTGGTTCGGCTGAAAGCCTACATCTATGAGAACTAAACAACACAACGTGATTCCATTAACTTTGAACAAAACCGATTACAAAGAGAATTCAAGAAAAGTAAAACTATGATGAAGACCCCCCCCCCCTTCTCACGATTCTAACTCTCTCTACAATGTATCACTCAAACTGAAAATAACAACCCAGTTGAGACCTATAGATAGACAATATAACGTAAAAAGAATCAGGTGAATTGGAGTTGTATCGAATCACAACTCTTGATTTGAAAATCGAATCTTGAACCCCTGTTTTCGATCTTGTTGCAGAAACGAACCGAAATAACTAACTTCTTTTGCAACGTGGCACAACCCGATTGGATGCGCTAAATCCCCAATTTGAAACCCTAAGTGCGTGTGTGCTTCTTTTAAGTGAAAGCACGCTTTTTGCACAGCTTTCACAACACCAGTTTTCCAACACTTTAGAAAGCGTTGTGGTTCCCACTTAGTGAAAATATCAGATTTTTCATCATGATTTGTGCAACTTTTGCTGCACCACCTTTGCAAGATTGTGCAGCCATACTCCTACAAAGTACAACCAATCACACGGTGCAATTGCACATGAACTTTTGTGAATCTTGATCTATTTTCTTTGTATTGTTATTGTTGTGTTTGGACAATAACTTTTTAATTCTATTGTCGCGAAAATGAGTTAATTTGTATTATGAATTTTGGATAATTGTACGATCGATTTACATTATGTTAAGAATTACTCCCTCCGTTCCTTTTCAGTTGTCCCATTTTATCCAAAATGACGTTCCTCTTTTAATTGTCACCATGTCATTATTAATATAATTTTATCTTCTTTTTCCATCAATTACCCTAATTAATGAACAAAAATTGTGACGGTGGAGTATAACTTTCTATAATTAAAGAAGTAGTTATATAAAAGAGAAGTAATTAATGAAAAAGTTAGTATGTGTGAATGGATAAAATATATAGGACAGATAAAAAGGAACAGAGTGAGTAGTATTTTTATTTTCTTTCTTTCATTTTGGGTATGAATTCGGGGGAGTGATGTGTAAATGTCAAAAAAATATTTGGACAAGTGTGTGAGCTTGTATCATCAGATTGTAAAAGTTATGGAAATTTTACCTGTAAAAATACATACTTATATTTATAAAAGACATACTTATATTTCATCACACATGAATAGTGAATACCGTCTTCTGTGAATAAACTCATATATATTATATACTTTTCAGTTATATATTCCTCATTTTTCATGAGAAACCTTTGGTGTTCCTTGTCCTTTTAAATGCTATTAACTTTTGTTTATATATTTAATGAGTTATGTAGAAGAGAGACACATCATGGGATTGAGATCTTCTATTATATTTGGTGTTACATCTTCTATTTCAAATTAATCACCATACGCCACGTATATTCAATGACATCATTAATTAATATGTGGAGTGTATTAAATGTTATGTAACACGAGATGTTACACCAAATGTAATACAAGATCCAGACTACACATCGCGAACATATGAAGCTTGAAAAGGTTGACATGACTCAATTAAGACTTCCAACACTACTTTTATACATGCACAGATTCTTATGTTAAAATTCCGAAATATCTACGATTTTTTTTTGAAAAAAAAAATCATATTAGTGAGACGAAAAATTAAATGAATTCGTGATTACAACCTTCAAACTCAAACTAGAGCTAGGTTGTTAACCAATGATCAACCGGTTCGAACTTAGTTTCGATCCGAAACTGATGATTTAAAAAATTGTGAAAAGTGAAATTGGAAACCAAACTATAGGGTTCTTGGTCTAGGTTTCGATTTTCAAACCATCGGTTTCTGTTCGAATTGTTAGTTTAGTGTTTTGTTTTTTTTTAATTTTAAATTAAATTTACGTATAAATATTACAATCTTTTATAGGGTGAATATCAATTTTAGTCTGACAAGTTAGGCATTTTCCAGTTTTGGTGTATCAAGTTTACGCTTTCCTATTTAGACCTTTAACTATCGATTATTTTCAATTTCAGTCCTTCCAACTGCCACTTAAATTTTTCCGACTGCCACGTAAGATTTTCCAACGGACATGTCAGATTTTCTAATGGTCCCGTCAAATTTTTCGACAACCACACCAGCAATTTTGGTTTTTTGACCAAAAAGGACTAGAATTGGAAAAAAATTGATACTTAAAGGACTAAAATTGGAGAGTGTTAATTTGATGCATCAAAACTGGAAATAGTCATTTAATATTATATATTAGAACTTATATTTACAAGTTACAACATCACAATATTACAACTTACAAGTTTACAATTTCAAAAATTTAGAAATTACAATTTAAATAAAACGAAATACAAACCATATACTTAAAAAAGTTACAACTAAAATAATAATATATTCAACTTAAAATGAAAAAGTAAAACAACGTAATTAAAAAATAAAAAAAGATAAACCAGTACCTTCTTGTCTCAAAAACAAGGGGATTGAAACGAAAACAATGATTCATAATTCACGATTACAATTTTAAATCGAATCCAAATTGATAGTTTTCAAAACCGTCGGCCCTAATTCGGTTCCAGTTCGATTTCGGTTTTTTGAAATGGTTAGAAGAGGGGTAAAGGGGCATTAATTAAGGGATGAGAATAAGGTGTCACTTTCGGTGGTTTATATTTCAGAAACCATAATGAGATGCTCCACGTCTCGAGGGGTTAACGTGACTCTAGCTCAATTTATTCCTATTATAGATATACTAGGTTTCAACTGTACAGGCTATATTTAATATTTATCTCCTTTTATTTTATAAGTAATATTTTTTTATATATGTTAGTAGATTTTTTATAAGTATGACATTTTTTCTTGATAGGTGTATAACAATGGGTCTTTATAGGTGTATAACTGTTGCATTAGGTATTTTCATATCTTTCTCTAAAAAGTATAGAATAAACCTCGTGTTTATCACTTGAAGACATCTTTTTTGTTCAAATTTTGTCCTTGAGTGCACTCCTTATTAGTTTTACATGTGGATTCCTTTTGTTATTATTTTCTCTTTTTGTGATTATAAGTTGAATTTATTTGAAACCAAATAATAATTTAATTTGAGTTATTGTATTAATTAATGTTTTGGACCAACTAACTAAATTATGTAGAATAATCAAATAACTCATCGAAAATTATAAATTCACAAGTTTGTTTTTCCTCTTGAGTTGTTGGATATTTTGGTCCAATTGGTTAAATTGATTAGAAGAATCAAATGACTCATGTATGCAGTTTCACACTAAAATAAAAATATATGAAAGTATTGTTATTGTTGATGAGACCCCTTAGTTTATAATTCAAACAACATATTTTTTTATATAATATTTGTAATATGTTTTTGTACATTAAATTTCTTAAGATGTTGTAGCTATAAGAATATGTAGGGAATAAATTAGTACACTACATAATTTTGTTTTTGTATTGAAAGATTTGAGGAGTCATTCGAATTTTACAATGGAAAATTCATTCATTGAAGATATCATGTTTATATTCATATGAATTCAGAAATTCTCTATATTTGCATTAGCATTCAAAACAATTTAACACAAAGTAACTTTGTCAAGCTCCTAAAAACCACACAATGAAATGAATGACATCTAGATATTGTTAACTCAGGGAAGAAGTGGAAACCAAGAAGGTTTCTCATGCTTGTTATATATATATATATATATATACATGTGTATGCATCGTACTTTAGTATATTTTTGTATATCCATAACAACTGACACATGACCAAGCCATAATTTTCTAAAAATTTGATGTGACTATTTGAGAGAAACTCGCACCTCGAGAGCACAACTCATGCATACAAAACAAATACTTTTCAGAATAAATGGATGCACTATTAGTTTATGTACAAATGGATGCATGAAAAGATTAGTAAACACGATCGTTCCATTACCTATCATTATTAATATCCATCCAAAATAATTTAAAAGACCATACTGATAGGTTGAAAATATGTGCATTTAATTGTTGATTTAATTGGATTCTTATTATCTTTTATTTGATTGAATGCATTGTTTTCATACCTATTTGCGCTGTTGAACTCGAGATACTTCATATGTTATTTTCTTGATTAATGTAGGAATTTTTGAAGTATTTTGGGGTTCATTGGACCGAGGCCCAAACGTAATGAAGATCAAAAGAGAAGGCCCGGTAACTGAAAGAAGCCCAAATGGTGTGAAGGAAGTAAATGGGCTTATGAAGGCCCATTTCAACCCTACTTAATCCCCAAGTCACATACTTGGGGGGATTAATTCACGCAGGAGGCAGAAAAGAGAGATTGGAGAGAGAAATTCACACACTTCTTTACTTTGTTTTATTCTAATTTTGTTTTAATGGACTTGACAACAACTTTTGTGGATTCGATCGAGATGACGATCGGCTAGTTTTCCTATTCCGGTTAGCAGGGATGTTTGAACCCAATTATCGTTTTATGTTTTAATTAATCTCGTTTCTTCCTATCGATGTTTTGATTGGAATTGATTGTGTTATCTGTGATGAATGTTTTCAATTATTAATGCTTGATTTGGATTGGCCACCTAGGTTAAGTATTTGATAGTTGATTGCTAGAACTTTAAATCATGAATCCTAATTGTTGTGGTTTAATTTTCATTGGTAGTAAACTAGGGGTCGCGCATCTCTAGGGTAGCACAATCCTAGATTATCAAATCGAGCTTACGTATTTGGAGTCTAGTTCACCCTATCGTCTTGGTTATTAATGCGTTCAATGAATTAAATCTAGAGAGCTTATTCTAGGTTGTTCAATTGAATAGGGTTAATTAGTGATCTTATCCTAATTTAACTAATCATAAGAGACGATTCGATTTAACAGAGCTTGTTGTTAGATTAAGGGTGATAATTCCATGATAAACTGAGATTGGGGGTAACATTGATTAAGGCTAATCGATATTGGGGGATAACTGATCTGTTAACTGGAATGATTTTTATCATTTGATCTTTGTCTAGTTGTGATTTGCTTCTTTAGTATTTCTTTTAATTTAATTATCAATCAATCTGATAATCCCCATACCCTTTTGTTCCTTTGAGTTTAGACATAGGTAAACACAATTGAATTGTCATTCTCCGTGGGATCGGCTCTTACTTGCCCTGATTACTAATTGGTTAGGATAAGAAGATTTAATTAATTTTATCGCGTCGCGACAGCGCGGTCACATACTTCCATATTTCTCATTCCAACACCTTTTGTCCTTTATTACTGTGAAACAAAGGGTGTAATAGGGTTCTATTAACAAATTAATAATTCTAAAGAAGCTCATTCAGTACCTACAATTGGAGACAACAACTATTGTACATTTGCAATAGTTATAGAACATATCTTCTCAGGATAGACTAATACAAAGCAAATTTTCTATAATGTGTTTATCATCATGTTCATCTCTCAAAATCCCTTAAAAGTAGATTTTAAAAGATAAAATTGGGTCATTCATGTTTTGAATCTATAACCTATTAAATCTTAATTCAAATTTATCTACTATATACTTTTGACCCCTTGAAACCCAATTCTAAATCTGTATCTTATTAAAATGATACATCAAAACACGATGTGCATGAACAATTTTTTTTTTATACCAACGTCATATGTATAAAGGACAAATTTACATACTCAAAATATTTAGTCTGGAGGTTGAACTCCCTTTCTAAGATGGCTTACATGATTAAATCTCATAGAGGACAACCATGAGCAACTTTTCTAACTCTATAATTAGAGTGCTTAGTCCATCACCTACAAATGTATTGCAAAAGCACCTAGTTGGAAAAGTGATTCAACTCTGTTGCCAATGTATTATTAACATTTTGCTCAAACGTACAATGTCATAATAAGATGTGAAGATGAATATCAACAAACAATCATCTCAAACTAATATATTCAATCTAAATTGCTTATCAGGGTGCTTCAAAACCAACTTATTCTCATAATTAAAGGGCAACCCCAATATGCAAATATTGATACAACAAACATCATATACAAAATGCAATTCTTGATGATAAAACTCAATGGCTGTTTATCCATAAAACTCAAAATGCAAATATTGATTCAACAACTTTCTGCTTCAATGGAGGAGCCTTCAAAATTCCATGTGGATCTCCTTTATCCATAGAATGTTATACTTACCTCGAATCCCTTCATTAAGCTGTTTTCGTTTTCTTACGTTTCTTAAATTTATTATAGATGTGTTTCTTACCGTTACATTTCTTTTAGATGAGAGAGATGAGAATAAAGGTGAGAGAGAGAAAGAGAAAAGGGAAGTTGGACAAGTTATCTTCCTTTAAAATGCTGATGTGGCAGCTATTGAGAGTGCCACTTGTCGAAACTTGAGAGACTTAACCTTACTTTTATATATATAGATTCTTCATTTTCTTCTTTTAGCAACTAATTTATCTGACTTCCAAACAGTCCCCAACCAGTCTTTACTTGTTAACTACTACACTATTATTATTTTATTTATATATACATATAATATATAGGTTATAATTAAAACATTCTTTTCATTTAAACTATATTGTGATTTTACATTTTTTTTTTTGTGAAACTTTAGAAATGTTTAACTTTGTTGTATAAACTTTAAATTTGAAGTATTTTATGGTATCAGATAAATCTTAATCATTGATTTTTGATACGTGTATGCCTTGGATTTGTCTGATATTGTAAATTGCATCAAATTTAAATATAACAAAATGAAACATTTCAAAGTTTTTACAAAACAAATTAAAATTAAATGTAGTTCAAATGAGATAATGTTTTTAATCATGTTTATGTATATATTGTTAAATTCATCAACCTTAAAATACATAGAGTAAAGTGAATTAACATCTCAAAGTTTTTATAAAAGAATCATGTATAAATCCAATGGGAAAACGTTGTTAATTTTAGAATTATATATATATATATATATATATAGTTCTACTACCACCGTGGACACATTAATTAATATGTGTCCACCCCTAATGTGTTAGATATTCAATATATCAATTAATTATATTTTTCCAAATAATGAGGGGATAAGATAATTATACGTCAGTGGCGGACATATTAGAAGCTGCCCGTTGTGGACAATTTAACATTTTCATCTTGTATAAGTAGTAGTATTTTTATTTACACATAGCTATAAGCAATGAAATGCTTGTGTAGTCATCAATGAAACAATTACATGTGTCCGATAATTTAATGTGAGAGGCTATATATATCCTTGAGTTTTTTTATAGTCATGTAATTTGAAATTCAAAATTGTGTCGCAATGGATATATATTAGTATGTTTTAAATAATATAATTCATATAATAAATATTAATATGTAAATAAAAGAGTCTATTGTCACACAACAATGCTTTTGTGGCCACTAAAAAAAATCCATTGTATTTCTCTTGTTGATGGTTGAAAATATGGACGGTAGAGATAATAATATCTTCATTTTAATATCGATTGATGCATAAAAAATTTTGTGTGAGACAATCTCATAGATGATTTCTGTGAGATAAATCTTTTTACCTACTAATCCTCATTCTATAAAATTACATATAAATTGTAAAATGTGGGTTGTAAATTGACCCGTCCCACGCGAAACCTACTCTTAATGTATTTATATTATTATGGATATAGGTAAAATAGTTTATTATGGAAATTTTATTAAGATTTTCAAATTTATGATGATGTTATAGAGAATATCTTTTAAAAATTTTAATGACTAATTTTAACTTTAGGACAAAAATATAGATAACAAATTGTGGAACATTCACATTACTAAACAATGCAATGAAAGTTTAAAATAAAATTACTCATATTTCACATGTTTTATAACACAATTTAACATAATATTTCAAATCTTTTAATATATACTATTTCTACAATAATAATATTATCTTATAAATGTATATCATATGATAATTGTTTTAAAATAAAAAATAAAGGATTTTTTTGAAATAGATAATGCTTCAAATATTCGATCCATTTAAGATTCGGACCTTATATAATCATACTACACATGTCCCTATAGGCTATACATAGAGAGGGTTTGGCCATATGCATTTATATGAAGTCAAAGCAAACATGTGATATATTCTGAATATTGTTTACTAATTAGTAATTAGGGAGTTGTTTGGTTGTCAAATCAAATTACAGATTTGATATAAGAACAATGGAGAATAACTACCCAAATAGATTTTTTCAGGCTCCAACTTTTCATCTTTATAAAAAGTGTAAATTTATGTGATGATTAAAATTGGTATTTTGGATCATGTAAATTTTTTGGTTTTTATTTCCCACATTCCGCCTTCTCTCGCTCATAAAAATAAAATAAAATACTTTCATAGTTTTGAACACCTGCATCAACATTTTTAAATATTTTAATAATATATTATTGTTGATGAATTATTACAGATATGTCAGAATTAATTTGTCTTAACCTTCTTAGAGAAAAGGAGAAAACAATCATGTCATCCACGAACTTTTACACTTTTCCACGTTATTTAATTGTTATTCTTAAAAAAACAAATGGAACAGCCTAGATGCCCTTAGGAGGATTTTTAAAAATAGAAGAAAATTAAAAAAAAAAATTTAGCCATTTTTATGGTTTTTCTTTTTTTTGATGAAAAGTGAATAAGACATGCAATTTTTTTTTAAAAAAAAAGTTAATGGATATTAACATCTTTTCTTATTAACATCTTTTCTTCATGAGAGTGACATTAACACATATTTCCTCACATGAAAATACCATCCTTCACTTGATTAATTGATGTACATGAATTGATATTTTATAATACACAGTGCTTTCTTGAATCTGGTTTGTTCCATCCAATTTTTGGACTTATGGTGTGTGTGGGCCTAAAGTGGCCCAAGCCCAAATAACATGCACTATGTATTGTTGTATTTGATACAAGATATTTTAGAACATATAGTAAAAGGAGTCCAACTATGAATATATTCCTTGGTCCAAATTGTAATGTTGGAATATGGTAGTGGCCCCAAATTTATCAAACAATCTGCTTATAGAATGGATGTAATATTTTTCTAACGAAATTATTCAGTCCTGATACTTTATCCTCAATTTGTACATTAATATGATTATCATGATATTCTGTTCGTATTCGTTTGAATTTAACGAATATTTGTATTCATATTTGTTTATTATTCGAATCAAATATATAATTTGTATTTGATTCAAATGAAACATTCGAATATATTCAAGAATCTTCGAAAATTAGTTTTCAAAAATTTGATCTTGAAGTTTCAAAAAAGGAAATTCAAAAATCTATTTATTTCTAAATCAATAATATCATATTTCAAAGAGTGACACTTGTGTGCCCCGGGGCATGGTGCTCCCAAATTAATCATCATATGGTGTTAAATATATACTCTATAGGTATCATATATATACTCTTCAGGTATCACATGAATACTCTTATATACATGTGATACATATAGAGTATATTTATAACACCAACAAACATAACACCTATAGAGTATACATATAACACCTGAAGAACATTTATATAACATTTAGACATTTATATAACATTTAGATCCGTGCTCCTATGTACCCAAGAGGTATATAAGTTTTTGCCTATTTCAAATATATAGCATACACTACATGATACAATACCTATATACTACTTTATAAACAATAAATGAAAAGTAATAAAAATATACATATATCTTATATATATTTATTTACATGATAAAAAATTACATCTAATTATAATTATTCGAATATATTCACAAATGCACGAATGAAATATGATCACAATTATATTCGTAGTTGAATAATATTCGAGCGTGAAATAAATTCGAATATCGCATTTTTCAAATTCGGATTACTATATTCGAATTTGGATATCGAATCAAATTAAAAAAAATTGATTCTTTTACAACCGTAGGAATGTAAATAAGAAAAAAAATAGTTTTCTCCAAATTGTTATTACTTTTCGGTATTCTTAGAATCAATATAGTGTGATATTCTTTTATCACACTTCTATCTACATTACTTGCACATGTTAATTTTCCATTGTGTTTAGTCTTTCATGTTTAAACAGTACATGGTGAATTATTGCACAATTAAAAAAACAAAAACAAAACTTTGAAGCAAAATCACGAATTGTATCCTTAAACATAGAAGAAAAGGTAAAAAACAGATAAATTGAAAATGTAAATCTTGCAAAGTATATACAAAAAGAGGAGAGTGTAGAAGAAAAACAGTGACTTTTGACAACACAAAAAGGTGTAATTCATTTCGTATCATCACAATCATATATATATATATGTATATGTATATATGTCAAATGAACAGTGAGTCCTGCCACACGCATAACAGAACGATACCCTCTTATTTTCCATTATTATCTTTGTCCATATATATATATATATATATATATATATATATTGGTCCTAAAAGTAAAAATTATTACTTACTGTTTTGTGACATAATTTAAATTTTAAATTATGAAACAATAATTGTAATGAATATGGCAAAAAAATTTATGCACCGGTTGCACGGATCTGGGATCCGTGCAACCGGGTCGACCCGTTCACGCGCCCAAAACCCGCTTCCACGCGCCTGAACACTTGTGCTGAAGTTCACCCAAAATTCACTCCAATAGACCAACCTTTGTGTATAGTTAAACCAACCTTTGTGTATAGTTAGACCAACCATGTGTAGGTAGGTCTAACTATATACAAAGGTATGTCTAACATATATAAAAATATGTTTAACTAGATACAAAAATATGTCTAACTTATACAAATGTATGTCTAAATATACATAAAGATATGTCTAACACAATGTAAATGCATGTCTAACATAACGTAGTGGTATGTGCCAAAATTCAAAAATCAAGCCAAAAAAAGAAAAGTCATGAAATTTGGGCAGAATTGGTATGTTTAACATAACTTAAAGGTATGTCTAACATAACCTATTGGTATGTGATTTTTTCAAAAATCATGTGCGAAAAAAAAAAAATGCGGTCCCCAACCCGAATCCGACCCAGGTGCATGGATCCATACACCTGATTCACAAGAGACATACTCAATGAATATTACTATTGTTTTGACTTTTTTACTTAAAAATAGATCATGAATATGATTAGATTTCTTTTTCTTTTTGTCTCTATTTGTCTATGTACGGCTACTCTCATTACCAGGTCTATTTTATTTACTTCAAAAAGAGGAATAAGTAAAGTGGGTCTCATTCGATTTCTTTGAACATTTTGAGAAAGTGAAAATGATCAATGCAAAGGTTTTATTTCTGACATAAATGGGATTATCATCTTTTCCCTAGACCCAAAAAAAAAAAAAAAAATACATAGTAAAACAAAAAAACCCTGCGTGAGACGATTTGAGGAAGTGTTTTCGTGAGACAGATTCTTTTAATCCACGAATCAAATCTATTTCCACTAATTTATATGTGAATTCTGAAAGCATGTGGATTGTGGGTTGATTCGTCTCGCAAAACATGATCTATAAGACAGTCTCATATAAGACATACTTTCCGACATAAGATCTCACATGAGACGAAACCTTATATATAATCTTATAATGTGAGATCATTATTATAAACCATATTGAATGAGTTGACTCACTTCTACTAATCCATATAAACTTAGTTTTATATAAGATTTTAAGTGAAACAGTTGCAACTAAGATCTATTTAAAAAAGAAAAGAAAAGAATTGCATCTAATATCATCACCTTGATATATGTTTAAATTATCAAGCAATCACAGGGTTTATATGAAAATTACAGTCAAACTCCTTCAATGCACGGTTCATTTAGAACTTAAAATATGATGTATAGTATGAAATTGATAAAAATAAATAAGTGAATTCAGATAAAAATAATATCAAAGCAATCAGTCGAAATATAAATGAGCTTTTCATTTGGCATCCTTAAAGGGTCTAGTGGTAATATTCATTAACTTGAAAGTCAATTCATAAATTTGACAAAATTTTGATAATTATAATCACCATCATAATAATAAAAAGTTAGTCCACAAACAATTAATAATTCATTAATGCAAATTAAACCTTTTATCCAAAAACACACACACACAGAAAAAAAAAAAAAAAAGTGAATGAGAATTTTTCTTTTTGCATACCAAGTACACCTTCATTAATTGATCTGATCAGACATATATTTCATAATTAGACATGAATTTAATATGGATCTGAATTAGCCACTTTCTCTTTCATAGCTGCAAATAGAAGTTGATTATCCAACATATATATATATATATATATATCTGATTATGTACTGCATAAAAGAAGGTTAAAAAAATAATTAAAATAATAAGAACCAGAAAAAAATTATAAGAAGATGAGCTGTAAAATTTACAAAAATCTTGATTGGATATAACATACAAAGAGTGGATAAATATGTGAACAAGAGATCCATAATAGGTTATCAACTTGTCCCAAAGGGTTTTAACAGACTGCCACACAAACTTATTATAACTATTTTCCTTATTAAATATTAAAAGGAACACAATAAAATCTCACTCACTTGATCTCCTACATGGTGATCCATCACAAAAAAAAAAAAAAAAAGTACTCTCATACATTTAGAATTAATCCTACGATGTCTTCTATCTAGTTCAATAAACGAAATAAAATCGAGTCAAATTCGAAGCAAAAATCAGCCATTGACAAGGCCAGAAGATAATGCCATGAGCAGGATGGCAGCATCCTTCTCATCTTCTGGAAACACTCGATGATACGCCAAATTCTTGCTCACATTTATCAAGAAATCCTCGAAAATTTTCTTCTGCCCATTGGATGGCGATCCAACGGCCTTTGTTGCAGCAACTACTGTTTTGCATCGTTTCTTGATCTGTGACACGTGTCCATTTTTCCCTGTCTTCTCTTTCTGTTGCACTCTGATCTTCAGATGTTCAGAAGTGCCAACAGTAGTGCCATTAGCGGCGGCTGCAGCAGCCGCCGCCATGGCTCGTCTCGCCTTTCTTTGCCTGATCCCACATGCGTTACAAAGGGACTGAAAACACAAGAAAAGAAAAGAAAAGAAAAGAAAAAGGTTATAATTAATGCCTCGTTAATTTATAACCCTATACTTCTCGTCCTAAAATAAATGTCAGTTTAGGATTTTTGCATACGGATTCAGTTAGAAATCATTTAATATGAAATTAGTAAAAGATGTTTGTTTTGGTTGAAATCCAATAATAACACCTAATCTAGATGAAAAAACTTGGCTAAAATGACATTTATTTTGAAACGGTTGAGTAGAAGGGGAGTGAAGGTGAAATTTTTTCAACTTAGTTTTTACCTTAGGGCCTTTAGGACCACTCCTCCATAGAGGGGTCTTGGTAGTGTTGCAATCAGCACAAACCCTAATTGGACTGTTATTGTTGTATGAGCTACTGTTATTGCTGCCAAGATCAGTGCTTTCCAACGAAGACGAAGGCTGAAGCTTCGGATCCTCATCCATGGCTCGATCCGAGCTCTTCATCTTCTGCATCACCCTCATCTTCGAAGACATCCACTTTACAGGGTTTTTACGCCCATGATGATCTTCTTTCTTCCATAGAGTTAATTTGAGCCCACTATCCACCTTGTTCTTGATCTCATATGTCGATCCACCTTGATTATAACCATAGCTGTCATCCTAATTATAAGATCAAAACATAGACAACTCACATATAAGATCATTTAATATTTCTTTTCATCACAATCAAGATCACAAAAGGAAATAACTAGCTAGCTAGGGCAATTAAACGTACCGAGTTATGCTGAGGGTGGTACAAGGGGTGGTGATCATAGTACAGATCTCCGGTGTGATCTTGAGTTGAATTGAAGAAAAAATGACACGAGAGAGAAGACGAAGGATTCGGGCCAAAAGACGGATCATCAACGCGACTAATTAGAGGCATAGGAAAAGGCGAAGGAGACGAATTTAAGTTCATTTGCAGAATCAAATTGTATGTTGTTGAGGAAGGTATAGTTTGTGAAGCTAGCGAGAAAAAAAAAATGTTGTAATATTGTGTGTGTAAAAGGGTGTAATGAGGTGAATAGAAAAGGAGTTATAAAGGGATGGAAATTTGAGGAAGGAACTTAGGGATTCACGTGACTTCATGGTTACCAAACAAACAAGTTTAATAAAAGACAAACAAAAAAAGGAAGGAGCAGAATGCTACCACACGACCATTTGACAGAACCCTATCTTTTAAATTTCATTCTTTTTAGTACTCCTCATTATTAACACTCCAAATCCAACATCATTCATTCTTTTCATATCTATATGGTTTAAGATATTGATCTAGAGTACAATCTAAAACCCTAATTTGAAGTGGTTTTCTTGAAGAAGAATCATAAACCCTCGCTAGTTTCATTTTAAGGCCAATATCATTTCGACCAAGAAAACGCATACGTGATTTGCACTTGCTTATCTTGCATAAATTAATTCATGTATAATTATTATCAGACATCTAAGAAGTACTTATTACAACTTATAAGTTGTTAAATATGTATATATCTGTTACGTTAAAATAAATAGGAACCAAATCAATGTGTCGTTGTACAAAATATACATCACAATCAGGAAGAAATAGGTCAAATATATATAAATGCATATACAAAATTGAAGAGAAAAGGGTATATATATATATATATATATATATGTATTATAAATAGTTGCATGGGAATTATATAAGAAAAAAAGATGAAGATGAAGTATAGCCAAAAGGGTAATGAATGCTTCCCCAGCAGGCAAAAGACAGTGACGCCTCTCCCCACACCCATACAATTATTCTTTTCTTTACTTCTCAATTCATATCCTCTTCTCTTGCTTCAATTCATTAATTAATCACTTTATACAAATGGTCCTAATTCCTCTATTTCTCTTATTTATCTTTCATCAATATTGCATATTTCAAAGAATACACCTCACTTTTCACTTTTCCCAAAATGATATATACTGTAATGATTTTCAATTTAGTATCGGAGCTCAAAAAATTACTCGATTTTGGTCCAGAGCTGTTGTGCACTCACTAATTAGATAAAATAATGGTGATGTGGAATTTAATTTTTTGATGATTGGTCGCATATCAGTAGGAAATATATTACAAAGATTTGGAAATTAATTTGAATATATAAGTGATGAAATGTGGGCCACATATCATGAACCAAATCGAATATTCACAAAAATTTACGTGACATTGTCTAACAGATAATTTCCGTGAGACGGATCATGATTTTTATCCATTACTCAAACTCATTTTCACAAATTTACAAGTGAATTGTGAACTGTGAGTTATGAGTTGACTTGTATCACATAAAATAATAAGTAAAACGGTCTCACATAAGACTCTCTCTCGAATATTTGGGGCTAATGAGCTCTATGGCTCCAACCGGTGAGTCCCAATTTTGGGGTGTGCAATAGAGGTACATTGGTATGTAAAAGAATCAAATATTCATAATAGTATGAAAAATTGAATTCGAAAAATTCGAATAATCGAAAATTACTGATAAAAATAAAAATAATATGAGTAATGTTCTTCAATATTCAAATAATATGTATATATAAAATAATTAATAATTAATGTATATATACATATAATAATTAATATCTATGTATTTATAAATATTTACACATAAATTATAAGCTTCTTTTTTCTTTTTTCTTTTCTACTCTTTTTTCTTCTTCCCAAGATATAACCATGCATATAATACATGACGGTGAATTTGTTTCTGTTTTTATGTAGGAGGAGGAATCTAAAATGCTTGATATATATTTATGATTTGATATTTATTATTTTAAATACACTAATCATGTAGGAAAATTAAAATTTGTGAAAAAATTCCAATAAAACTTACGTATACATTTTCGAAGTCCAATTTTCAAATATTTATTACATTCGATATTATTCTTATAACAAACAATACAAAATATGAATCATAGAAGTTGTTATTCAAATAATAAAAGAATAAGAATACAAAAATTCGTTTAACTATTAATATTTAGAAATATAATATTATGATATTCGATTCAATTCATGAGTTTTGAAATCGTAATATTGCAGATAACATATAAGGTTGTCGGTGATGGTGAGGCAGAGCCGGCGGTGGTTAAGGTTTGGGGAAAGTGTGAGAGATAGAGCCTAACTGGTTCGAATTTATTGGGGGAAATGCAAATGCGACAAACCAATTTTAACACAAAAACTTTTATGCATCAGGTGTATGGATCCCGACCCGACCCGCGCATGTACGCGCTTCCACGCACGTCCCACGCGCCCTCACGCGCTCCCACGCGCCTGGGCGGATGCGCTCAAATTCGCTCGTTAAGGATACCTTTCAGTTATGTTAAGGATACCTTTAAGTTATGGTAAGGATACCTTTCAGTTATGTTAAGGATACCTTTGAAATCCTGATTCCAGGTTACATGCCACGTTATGTTAAGAATACCTTTTAGTTATGTTAAGCATACCTTTAGGTTATGTTAAGGATACCTTTAGTTATGTTAAGAATACCTTTCAGTTATGTTAAGGATACCTTTGAAATCCTGATCCCAGGTTACATGCCACGTTATGTTAAGAATACATTTTAGTTATGTTAAGCATACCTTTAGGTTATGTTAAGGATACCTTTAGTTATGTTAAGAATATCTTTTAATTATATTAAGCATACCTTTAGGTTATGTTAAGAATACCTTTAGGTGATGTTAAGGATACCTTTGAAATTGTGATTCCAGGTTCCTTTGAAATCCTGGTCACATACCTTTACGTTATATTAAGGATACCTTTAGGTTATGTTAAGGATACTTTTATGTTATGTTAGAGATATCTTTGTGTACAAAATGTGTAACACAACTATGTTATGAATAAGTATTTCTAACATAACATAAAGGTATCCTTAACATAACCTAATTAAAGGTATGCCTGACGTAAATTAAATGTATGAAATTTGGGCATAAAGATATCCTTAACATAACCTAAAGGTATCCTAAACATTACCTAAAGGTATCCTTAACATAATCTAAAGGTATGTCTAACTTAATGTAAATGTATGAAATCTGGACATAAAGGTATCCTTAACATAACGTAAATGTATTCTTACACATTACATAAAGGTATTCTTAACATAACTAAAAGTCATGACCAATTTTTAAAAAAGTTAGCGTGAAAAAAAAAAAAAAATAGAGAAGCGGATCGGGTAACCCGGATCCGACCCGGATGCATGGATCCATGCACCCGATGCACAAGAGACTTACTCCAATTTTAATTTAATATTTATGTTATGGTTTGTATTTTTAATAAAATATATTGTGTCAGTTTAAAAATCAAAATCACTAGGGTGATCTGAAGTTTGTACCCATTGGTTTAATTAAGGTCTTTTATGAGGGCATGAAGTGAAATTATAGGATACCAATTTAAATTAAGCATTAGCACTATTCTTAAAGATGAAAAATAACATAAATTAAAGGGTTAAATGATATAGATATTCTAATAATAAAGAAGTTGGGTTTTGATAGTGTGCTAAACTTTAGATCTCGATCGTCAAAAGCATTGAAACCTCACTTTCCGATGCTAAGTGGCTTTGAGATCTTAGATGATATGCAGAGAAGATAGTGTTCATTTACCCATTGTTTACATGTCTTATGTCTTAGTATGTCCACCGTTGATATGTAAAGATTTCATCTCATAAAAAAATTATTATTTGAAATTAATGATTGTGTTGGATTTGTATCGGTAAACACATTAGTGTGTACATGGTGGGTACGATAACCCATATTGTATCAATATTGTCTATAGTTGTTGATTATATGAGATCTTCTATTATCTCCATGTTCATATCATATTCCAAAAAGTAATTACTACATGTATCAACAACATTACTATTTAACACATGACATGTATTAGATACAATAAAATATAAGATTTAACACGAAATGTAATAAAGGATTTGATCCGATAATAGACAAATTAAATACAACATTTTGTACCGAGAGAATTTTGAATTTATTAATTATAATCGAGGACGCCACTTGATTTATTTGGTTCCTTATTGTAAACTATTATAAAGTACGAAATATTAGAACAAAGATTCAAGAAATCGAAAAAAATAAAGACTTACTTGTATGGGTCAAAATCTCTACCACTCCAGCATAGCCAAAGTTTTCAGAGACAAATAAAACAAGTTTACTTAGAATATTCGATTATCGAAATGAGAAAAAAATAATATCTTATTCAATTTATTTTTAATCACTTCACTTAACCTACTGTTGATTCGTTTCATTCATCACGTCTTCATGAAATAATTAAAAAGAAGAGAATTAAATGATCATGTTTATTTAACACTGAGTGATGAGAGTTTAAGGGTATAATTTATCAAGTTTAATATTCTTTAATATATAACAAAAACTTTGGAATCATATTTATTTTGATCAAGTCTGATTTGAAACAAGTTTCATGAATCACTCTACGTGAGATGAGTCAACTTGTGGAAATGGATTTGGTTAGTGAATGAAAAGAATTCGTCTTACGAAAATTATTCATGAGACCATCTCAAATAATTTTTTGTAATTTACATATTGATGAGTATAAAATATGAGAAGTGTATTGACAACCCAAATTACATTATTAATTAGAAAATTAATTCTTGATCATACATAGTTATATAACAGATATTCATATATATATATATATATTAACTAATTATATATCTTGAATCCATCGATGTTACCTGATTTAGTTGTACTTAGAAAGTATTATTACCAATCAAAAGTTGGGATAACAGAAACGTGGACTCAAAACTAGAAGAGCTCAGAATCTGAAAGCAACTAATCAATTCCTTCACTTTAATCTATACGATACGATTTGGCAGCGAACAGAAAACGAAAAGAGAGTGGTACAAAACATAATAAACTACTTTAATTTAATTTTAGAGTATGACAATTTTTATTAGACCTTGTATGCATGTGTCAGAATTTTTTTTATACGTTTTGGGGTTTAATTGGGTTTTCCTATTATTATTTTTAAATATTGTTAGTAAAAATATAATCTATAAAAATGAAATTGTGAAAATATGTTTTGTTTATAAACAATAAAGATTCGTTCCACGGTAATTGTTCATGAGACATTATCATAATATATATATTGATAATCGGTGATATTCTGGCCAGAATTTCTATGAGATGCGCCCAAAACATGTTTGTATATATCTACTTTTAAGAGTACTCTAATAGCACTTCATAATCTCAAAAGAGTTCAATGTTTAAATCTCAATGTATCATTTCATTGTATATGCACATTACATAATTTTGCTTGCATTTCACAAATCTACAAAAATTGCATTTATTAAAGAATTTGCCAAAATAGCAGTCTTCCAAAATAGCAATTTATGTGCAATTTTTACAATAAAAAGTGTTTGTGCTTTTTCATTGCAAGTTAAAGAGTAAGAAATCTAATGTAATAACCACACAACACATATATTTAGTGCACAATATATGATCCAAATTCAAGACATATTTACACAAGGAGATGAGAGACCTATCCTTTTGCCTTCAATGAAATCTGAAAATAACCAAACATTTCGAAACTCGTGTATATTCATGAACCCAAATTCGACCTCAATAATAAATTTGTATGACTTGAGATCTCAACCGTTGATTTGGTTACACAATGTGACCTTTGAGATGTGCCATTGATAATGTTCATATTTGCCAAGCAGCTAAGAGGTACGTATTTACATTGATTTTGTATTCATTTTAATTAATCATGTTCATGTTTTCTAGTAGGAGACACATCCAATTCTTTGGAGTGAACATGACAAAATTCCTAATAAATTCGTTTTAGAGATTCTATTTCGGGACCTGGATCGGTTCGATCCGGTCAACAACTTGATCACATGAATTAGTGTTCTGATCAATGATCATCGTCCGATCAACACAGTTTAAGGTAGTACTTTTATGTAGATTAAATAATAATTTTTTACTATATAATATTTTTATATGTGTGAAATGATACATTTGCTTCCAAAACTGTGAATCCATGATTAATTTGACATATTATAATATCACCAGTCATACTTATTCTTATTATATAATATCTTTGAGTGAATCATGTAATAATTTTAAAAAAATCATAATTTGATAAATAATGCTATGTTATGCTTATTATTATTTTCTATGATTTAATATTCTTATGTATATTAGAAAGTACCTTTAGACTTCATGATTTCAAATCAGTGATTAATTTGATACGTTGTAATTTGATAGTTAATGTTTTTATTCTCATAATATAATATTTATAGGGTTACAAACAATTTTTTCATGTGAACTATATGTGATTTGACTTTTTTTTATATACATTTTGAAATATCCTACTTTGTCAAATGTACTTTAAATACCATTTTACTGCATTTGACAAATTCTACCAGTTGATTTCGAATATATAACTACACTAGTTTTGTGTAATCATCTGTGTGTCTATATAATATATATATATATATATATATATATATTAGAAAGCATTACATGATCTTATAAAAGTATGATATACTACTTTTATGTGCACGTGTAACACTTTGAATCAACGATCTTAACCAATCATTGACTGAGTGTTGATAGACCAATCCAACAACATTAATCAAGTCGGATCAATACATCTCATGAAATGAGAGTTGTGAGATAGTCTCTCGCAAAACCTATTTACAAAATAAATTTTATTGAAATCAGAAAAAATATTTTTGTCCTCAATAAATTAAGATAAAAACAATTTTTTTGGGATTATAATCATACACGATTACTTTAAAAGAAAAAAAAAACGAATGTTTATTTTGAATATGCACAGAATTGAAATTCGAAAAAAAAAAAAAAAAAAACTTATCAAAGGGACAAAAATGAAGCAACAGCTAGCGCGTAAGAATCACAGCATTTGCTTCCTATATGCCTCATGGCTAGATAACTAACTTTCATCTAGAAGATGACATGACACATAACAAACTTTGCACATGAAAAATATCTGCTGCTTCTTCTTCATGCATTCAAACACACATATGCATGCATAAATTCTAATAATGGTAAATATTTTTATGTTGTATCTGAATGACCTTTATATTATATAAGTGTGACATTTATGTACAAATGTGGTGATTTTTATATCCCTAACTTTTATAGAAAAAAAAAAGAATTTTAGCAAAATTTGTACATATATATATTTATGTTATTAGTTGCACCTTTATGTGATATTAGTTGCACATTTTATGTTATATTAATATCACATAATATCACATAATGTATGTTTATCCAAAAAAAAGTGCCCTAGAGATTTTCTAAAAATCTTCATTATTTTTCAAGTTATGGAACATACATGTTATGATATTCGTACATAAAGGCCACAACAATATAATATAAAAGTCACATCTATACAACATAATGGTCTCAACCAGAAGCAAAACAACTTGAAAATCTTCATTTTTTCTAAATTACTGAACATATATAAATGTCATCTAAATTATACATAAATGTAACACTTATATAACTTAAATGTCACACCCATATAATATAAAGGTAACAACTTGAAGCAAAAAAAAAAAAAACCAGTTGGACGCATATTCAGGTTGGATCACACAAGTTGTATGGATTTAGATCAATGCAACTGATGCATATGAGAATTTGTCTATCTTATTATATATATTATTGATTTTTACTATTTTCCAAATGTAGATTACTATTTATTTACTTCTCAAACTTTGATGTCTAGTTCCACTATGGTAGACGTTCAAATATTCACGCTCGACGATGTCAGATATCACTTATACTTAATATTTTATGATTCAGTTGCAAGCTACATCAAATTAACTTGAGGATGACAATTCATTTATTTCGAAATTGCAACCATGTAAATCGTGGGATGTACATAAACGACCTAAAGAGAGAAAAAAATTCACTACATATTTGTTTGAACACACTACTAGCTAGTTTTGTAGCAAGATTATTAGACTCATCTTTGTAACTGAGCTGAGACAAAACAAAAAACAAAAAAAAAGCCTTAATAACGTGGACATAATGTGGATCACGAGTATGTATAAGATTCAATCATTTCTGATTCAATAGTACTAATGACAGTATGTATGTAGGTCAACTGGACCCACCCTTTAGTTTGGATTTTATTAAACTAAATTAAAAACCCCAAACCTAACCAAATAGCTAGCTACATATAATTAATTAATACTCCCTTTGTCCAACTTAAAATTGTCTACTTACTATTTTCGTTTATCCCAATCTAATATGTCAGTCTTAAAATGACAAAAAAAAATTTACTCTCTTACCCCTCCATTTCTTTCATTTTACAAAATTTGCAGTCAAATTATACCTTTAAATTACAAAATTGTCACTCAAAAACATTAAAATAACACATCCAATCAAAATCAACAGTTTTTTCTTAAGTTCCATGCCGATTAAAATAAACAATTTTAAGTGGGACGGAGGAACTACGTTAATTGAAATTGGACCACGATCAAGTATTCATGTCCAATCACGACACTAGGCCCCCTTCCAACCCGGCCAACTATCACTAGGTCCCTCTAGTTTCATAAAAGTACTACTAATCATTTACCACATTTTAATATTTAAATTATTATATTACAACAAATTTGGCAAAAAGAAAACAAAATGGAGTAGTTATTGTGGTAACATGAAATGTGTAGAGAGAGAGAGAGAGAGAGAGAGAGAGGTACTAATATTGGTATGTCGCGTCGTTTTCAATGAGGGGTCTCAGAAATGAATTAGGTCCACACCAAATGGGCTAGCTGTTGTTACATTGGGTCCTGTTTGGGATAACTAGATTTGCTCAATTCTTTTCATCTTTCATATTTATTACATTTGGGGAGCTATTTTTTACAAACCAATTTCATGGTTACTTCTGATTAGTATGAGAATCACCTTTCTGATAATTATACAATACTTCATTGTCCATATCGTGTGAACTATCGAATGTATCTAAACATTCCGATTTGGGATTTAAATTTAATGATTTTTTTATCAAGATTTTAACTGTAAACTCACATTGTTAACTTAATTCCAAAAATGCTGACAAACTTCTCATTTGCCATTGACATATGCTCTGAAACATTTGGAAGGTTTCTGGGTGCTACATTAAGGGTTTGTTTGGATTGGGATGTGTCCATCCAAATTTGCAATAGAAAGTTTTAGTAATAGTGTTGGAAATATGTAGGATTTATAGAACCTTATAACTTAATCTCATTCTTTCTACTTTTTAGAATTCTCAATAACAAAATCCATCTTTGCAAAATAAAATTATATACATCTATTTTTTCTACAATTATCAATGTGATGGTATGTAAGTATAACTCTACCATTAAAAATCTGAAAAGAAACTCAAAATAATTAAAATTCATCTTAAATTATTCAAAATAAATTCACTTAAATCTCAAATCTAAAGTTACAAAAGCTAATTCCGCCTCATTCCAAGTATGCTTTGTCTTTTAGAACTTATATGGTTTTATACATTAGATAATTTTTCTAAAACTACAAAGTTTGTGAAAGAAAAGAAAGCATATAACAAATTGCGCAAAAATTATATATGATTTTAGATCATATTGAATAAATTTTGGCGTGATCTCCAAATTATATCTTTGCAACGATTTAAATTTGGTCTTGTTTGGAATTAATATGCTAGACAACAACTTTCAATGATATTCTGTGATATTTACTTTTAGTACTCTTCTAACCAGCGCACTGTTTATACATGCAATGCATGAATTATGATATTATGAAATTTATATATATGTAATTAAACTAATTATATTCATCATTAACATTTTCTAATATTAATATCAACATATAATACCTGTTCGGTAAGAAATATAATCATTTGAAAAATAATTTCGATTTATATAAAGGAAATGTCTTATGCTAATCAAAAATTATTTTTTTAGCGAATAATATTATAACAGTTTATTAAAGATTTTGAAGATTTTTTTTTTTTTTGGTTGAGTTTCCATTATAAATGTATATACATACTTTAAAAATAAGTAATTATATTAAAATTAAAATCCATTTAATTATAAAACATAAAATACAATATATAAATATTGTATCTTTATAAATTGATCTGCATTAACAGAGTATTTTTAATAGTGGCATATTGTGTATTAGGGTTAAATACGTAAATCAACCTATATTTTTCATATTTCTACACTTTACAACCTAAACTTTATTTTTTGACATATCGCAACTTAAAGTCCACGACTTGTACAAATTGCAACCTCCAACGAATTTTTTAGGCGAAATTTTATTTTTTTTATATTTCTGTAATTTTTAGGGTCATTATAGAAAACCCAAAATTAAATTATTAGAGATCATATTTAATAAAGATTTTTTTACTCTTAATATAAGAAATTGATTTAGGGGTAAAAAAATCTTTTATGAAATATAAGTTCAAATAATTTAATTTTGGTTTTTCTAAAATTACGCCAAACAATTATGGAAATATAAAAGAAATCCTCAATTTAGCTGGAAAAATTCATCGGAGGTTGCAAGTACTTGTACAATTCATGGACTTCAGGTTCTAATTTATCAAAAATAAAATTCAGATTGTAAAGCGTAAAAACATGAAAAATACATATTGATTTAAGCATTTAACCCTATGTATTATTGGTGTATGTATGTGTTTAAACTTTTTAATTTACAATCATTATCATTACTAAAATATAATTAATGATAGAGGGTGTTAGGAAATAAGAGTTGTCTTTTAAATGTAAGAGGTAAATTAGTATAATTATAAAAATTAATAAAAAGATAATTGAGTGACAAGTTTATGGTCAAGATTAACTTAAATTTGAGAGGAAAAATATTTAACCACAATTTAACATGTGCAGTTAGACTACTTTTATCAACGACTAAAGAGAGGCAGATCGCAGCACAAGACACAAGAGTGGGCAAAAAAAAAAGGTAATATATCTCATAATCAGTCATGGCTTAGGTTGATTGACCAACCAACCCCAAACCTAGTCATCACCCAATTTTACGTCACTTGTTCCAATATTATTAGTTGTATTAAATTTTTATGCATATAATTTAGTTTCTTAATAAATAATATTATATTTATACCATTTTTAGAAAATTATTAATTTTTTTTATCTGGAAGTAGAATCTAAAATTGACATATTTTGAAGTACACGTTGGAGCTCACTATTTTCTCTCAATCTTAATTTTTTATCGTCTTTTACATATTGAAATTCTCTCATAATTTCTACGAAAAAAAAGGATCCGTATTATAATTGAAAAATTAAACAATAATTTTTTAATCTACGCAATTATTATATAATGAGTACGTACATGAAAGAGGAATGCATATTTTATTAAAAAGGTTAGGTTGGGTTGGATCGTATATATGTTTTATTATAGGGTAAAAAAACAAAAGTTCATTTCAAATATACGTGATTTAACACTTTACTATAACATTTTTAAATGTTTTCATTTCACTATATAAAGTATAAGAATTTTGCAGGTTACTATATAAAGTTAAATGTTTTGCCGACTGACACGTCATCAAATCTCGCCGACGTCTCTTCAAGTGCATTTCAATTTATCGCTTCACTATATATGAACTTTAAAAAGTTTCCATTTCACTTTATAAAGTACGTGAATTTTGCATGTTACAATATTTTTAACTGTCACGTCGTAAAATCCAATCGAAAATAGCTCACATGCCTCAATTTAATTTTTAGAGGGATTATTTACACTTTTGGTAACAATCTTTGACGACATGAAAATTGTCATTTCCTTAAATTTCACCTGTCATTTTAATAAAGTAAATCATAATTGTAGATGAAGAAGATAAAAAGGAGATTAGATAAAGATATTGTAACTTACGTCTTCAAACAAATTTATTCCTCTTAAAAACGTGAGCAATTTATTTCCGCTGAGATTTTACGATGTGCTAGTTGGAAATATTGTAATCTGCAAAATCCCCGAGCTTTATATATAGTAAAACAAAAACTTTTACAGTTCATATAACGATTCGCTAAATTTAGATGCACTTTTAAAGTTCAATCTCTGATGAGGTTTGATGACGTGACAATCGGAAATATTGTAACCTATAAAAAATTTATACTTTATATAGTGTAATGAAAACATTTAAAAATTATATAGTAAATCACACTTGAGACGAGTTTTTGATTTTTATTCTTTATTATATGAATGAGAGAGAAATAACTATTTTATCAAACGATTAAGGGGGAATTGTGTTGTTAATAAAAATAGACTTATTATTTTCGTTCCCTTTAATATTTTTGATACATTAAAGATACTCTGATAGCACACATCATCTAGTTAATTTATTAATTTTTCATGAAAACGGATATTAATTAAAAAAAGTCAGACAAAATATGTGTATACATATAATATAATATGTGGTAATTCTATAGTACACCAGGTGTATTAATACACCAGACTCTCCACTCATTTTCAATCATCAGATCTGAGATCATTAAGGTCAAAGTCAATTATGGTCTCAGATCTAATGACTGAAAATGATGGAGAGTCTGGTGTATTAATACACTTGGTGTACTACAAAAGGACCCTATAGTATGTATGTACATATAATAAAATGTAGGGTCCTTCTATAGTACATCGGGTGTATTAATACACCAAACTCTCCATCATTTTCAGTCATTAGATCTGAGACAATAGTTGACTTTGACCTTAATGATCTCAGATCTGATAACTTAAAATGAGTGAAGAGTTTGATATATTAATACATATAATGTACTATAGAACTGCCCTAAATGGTAATTGTCCTTTCTTTCTATCTAGGATGGTGTTGAAATTATTTTTCCATCCGTTTTTCCACATACACCCCGAAATAGGATCTCGTCAATAACGGTTTGTGTCATAAAAATAAGACAAATCCCAGGAATATCTACCTACCTATTTTCAACTACTTCCCTTTTTTCTTGTTTACATGTTTTTATTCTTAAATTTATAATTTTCATACAAATTTTTGCTATTGCGACAAATTTATCGTATTGACTTGTATACTATATTAGATATAAAATAAGCTACTTTTTTGTTATAAAAAACAAAAATATAACATAAAAATCTATGTATTAGTTTCTTTTACCATTGGTTGAGATTAGTAATTATTTGAGCATTAGCATCAATCTACAATACAATTAAAAAGTGGGAATTTTTCTTTTTTGAAAAGGTGACCCTATCAAAACATATTTATTTAAAATACATCCAAAGAAATAAAAAAAAACATTACAAATTATTAATATATATATATATATATATTCTGCAATATTAATATTCATAATTTGGCAACGTAAATAAACATGTAATTAATTATAGCTATTGGATTAGCCGTACGTACGTACTAACCTTTCTTTTTACTTGCAGTAATTACATATATAATCTTTGTCAATTATGATCAATCACATCTACAATATTTAAATCAACAAAAAAAAAAAAATTAAGGCAAACAAATTGTTTTCTTGGGTTAATTGCGAGGAAATTTTTTTCACAAACTTTACAATTTGCAATTTTAACAAATTTCTTGAATATTAGCAAATATCAAATGAACTTTCGTATTTTATAATTTTAACTTACAATTAAACGGATTTCGGCTATTTTTATTTTTCACAACAACGTCCATGCACCATTTCAAAAGAAGTATCATTAAGTCATTAATTAATGTTTTGTTTTCATATTTAAATATTTGTTTGATGGTTAAAATTGCAATCCAATCCAATCCACTTGCATGTACACTTGGTGGAGAGCAACTCTTATATTATATTAATGATTTGTGGTTTTGTTTGTTGAATGAAATGTTTAGCAGCATCTAAATCTTAGTTAGATTGACATGTGGACCACATGCATCCATCTGCGCCTGCTTTATTTTGTTTGCACTTTCATTTCTTTTTCTATTGACTTCTGACGGTTGACATAGATTGGGTGTGTTTAATTCTCCAACTTCACATTAGAAATTAATTTCATTTATTTCATTAGGGTTTCTTTCTTTTCTTTTCTATATTGGGTGAAGTTTTCTTCAACTTATTTGATTTACCCAATTTTTCAACCTTAAAATTGACTTATTGTGATGTTTTTCGGTTCAACTAGATATTTTTCTTGAATTTCTGCTAGCAAATTAAAGCAGAATAATTAGTCAGCGGGCTAATATCATATGATCTTGAAGTTAATTATGTCTGCTTTCTTCTTGAATTTAAAAAAGAAAACAAATATTCACTTCAACAACTTAATTATCTTCAATTTAAAGTTAAAATTCCAATGTTAGGAGAAGTTTTGATGTAATACACACAACTTCAACTTTGAGACTTAGTGGTTGCCTCCCCTGAAATTAATTAGGGAATTAGTAAGATTGTGAACCCCTTAATTATGAGATTAATTTTGCATTTTTTCTTCCATTTAATTTTCTTTTTGTGTGTTTTTTTTAAGTTTTTCTTTTTTCAGAAAACGAACACAATGAAACACAACATCAATAAACATTTATATATAATACAAAGGGTTAAATACAACAACCACCGTCAAATTATCAGCGATTTAATTTACATATGAAACGTTTTGTTGCATGCATATTTATAAATTTAACACTCAAACAACAAAGCTAAGTTTCCCGTCATTTTTCACCATATTTTGGCATGTGATTTTCGCATAACATATTCTTTAAGGGTTATTTTTTAATCAAAAATTTTGAATCATGTATTCGCACTACATACTTAAAGGCTAGTGTTTATTTTTTTCTATACATCAACTCAAATATTTGGGGAAAAAAAAACTTTAAAAAATTCCGCGCAAAAATCATGTGCCAAAAAATCCAGTAAAAAATGGACGAAAAATTTATAATTTGATGATTTAAGTGTCAAATCCGTATAGAGTATATATCGATACCACAAAAAGGAAATTGATAATTTAGATGCAAAATTAATGATAGTTTGATGGGCTACTGCAACTAACCCACAATATAAATGTTAGTTGATATAGTTAATCCTTATATCTAGTCATACATATTATGATCACATCCATATTTCTTATTTGGCAGATCAAATAAGTAATGGAGATGGATGGATTAGGGTTTGGGGTGACAAGTGTGGATAATTGATGAGTAATGTGAAGAAGGCAGAATGAATAAAAGAAAATGATGATGAGGATGGGAATATATAAATGAGATGTTGAAATAGTTGTAATAAATAAAGAAGTCATGTTGGGAGGTGTGACAAAAATAAAAACAAAAGTATTAACACATGGGACTCTCTACTTTAAATCTGTCCCCCCTTCATATAACACCAAACTTCGATCAACCTTAATAATTAATTCCTTTCTTTTTCTTTACTTAAGAAAAAACTAAACTTTACCTTATTTCAGATTATGTAATTAATTAGGAATAAGGTAAAGTTTAGTTTTTAAGTAAAGAAAAAGAAGAAAAGGTTTAGTTATATACATTACATTGTACATAACTTTATCTACTAACTTTCAATTCATGTGGTATATAATCGATCAGATGATATAAATTATTAATATTGATCTTATAGCTTTTAATTTTCCCGAAACACTTTAAAAGAAGTATTATAAAATAATAAAAAATAAGAACAAATATTTTATATGAAATATTGAATTAAACTTATAAAATATTTTTCTTTTGTGAAAAAAGTTGCTTTATTTAAGATGTTGAAACTAATATTATTAAAAAAATTCGGAATAAAATATAATCTTTTGAAGAAACTTTTTGATAATTCTGTAACTTTAATTTATATATCAAATTAAGGAATTTTTTATAACTGTTAATAATTTAATGTTTCAAATATTTTTTTTCTAGATCTAATAATGCGGTTTGGTTGGTTAATTATATACACAACAAAAATTACAGTTTGATTGATAGTGCGAGGAAACATGAATAGATGTGAGAGTTTAGGGCAATTATCCATTTAGTGATTAGATAAACATGGATGCAGTTAGCCACACATATCATTTTCATTAATTTTTGTAAACGAAAGTTTATGTAGTTGAAGAAAATTAGTGGCAACAAATTAATCTTCAAATCATATATATTGCGACAAGGAAAAGAATTTGTGTTACAAATGGAGGCGTACATATACTAGTAAATAAATATCTAGCTAGGGATCAAGAACATACTAGTTGAATCAAGATATATATATATATTATTGTTATATATATATATGGAGCTATGGAAAAATCAAGAAAAATACATAATATTAATGAAGATGATATATATATATATATATAAAGGAAAATTAAAGAAAAATTGGGATATATATTTACGATGAAGAAATGGGCTACGTATGAAGGTTAAGAATCACTACTGTAAGAGATGGAGACATATAATATATATATATATATATATATACGGGGCAAATATATATGTTATGATCATGTCCCATCCCTCTCATCATTTTCACCTATGTCCAAACCCTCCGTTTCTTAATTGCCTCTAAATCTTTGGCCCCATTTCCTTTCTACTACATGACACCTTTTGCTTTGTCAACTAGATCCCCCCCCCTTCTCTCTCTACAGACCTCTCCCTCTCTCTCTCTCTACAGACCTCTCTCTCTCTCTCTTAATGCATAACGGGTAGTTATTTGGGTTTTCACCTTGTTTTTTTGCAAGTTCAAATTTTTTCTACCTCTATGTAGATATTTATCACTTGGTACGTATTGCTTGATATTATGCTATACATATGGTCATATCATGACTATGATCTTCTATAGTTTGATGACTAGTTATATATCTTCTATATAAGTTGTTAATAATGACATTTGTGGAATTTTAATGATTAAATTTGAATGTGTTTTGAAAAATAAACTCTTATTTTAAAAATAAGTTGGGATTTCTCAACTTTTCAAAAAATAACTTATAAGCTCCTTACATCTTATAAGCTCATAAAATAAGATCTTATTTTTAAAAGTTAGTCAAACACTTTTGAGGAGCTTATAAACACATAACATCTTATAGGGTAATTCTATAGTACACCAGGTGTATTAATATACTAGACTCTTCACTCATTTTCAGCCATCAGATCTGAGATCATTAAGGTCAAAGTCAACTATGGTCTCAAATCTAATGACTGAAAATGATGGAGAGTTTGGCGTATTAATACACCCGGTGTACTACAGAAGGACTCCATCTTATAATTAAGCTCATTTAAGAAGCTTATAAGCTTAGCCAAACACCCTCTTAGTGATCATAGCATTCATTATTCCTCGACACAAATTTTCAGTTTTTTTTTTTTTTTTTGCAGCAACTCATTAGATATTTATTTGTTTTTCGAAAGTATAATCTATTGAATTCTCTTCAACAAATTGAAAACTAACCTTTATATTGAACATTTTATTTATGATATTCATTTTTTAATAAATGTAACCAGACTTTATTAACTGCAAGAACAGGACATTGTTGGCTCTCCACAACCCACACATGAGAAAATTGTTAATTTATGATATTGAAATTAATTTTCAGAGATCATTTATAAATTGATATATATGTTAAATTGATTGTGTTGAGACCCTAATTTTTTTTTTTTCCAAATTATGATATGATTAGTGTAGATAATACAAACATATATAATACCTGAAAATTTTGTGAAAAATATCACTACAAGAAAACAGGCGAACTCCAACGGAAAAATTCCAACGGCATAAAATTCCGTTGGAATTTTTCAAAATTCCAACGGCATTTCCAATGTCATGTCTTACCGTTGGAAATTTCCAACGGTAATTCCAACGCTAGGTGGAAACCGTTGGAATGAACCGTTGGAAATGTCATTGGAATTACTATTCCAACGACAATTCCAACGACGACTTACCGTTGGAATTTTCTAAAAAGGTTTCCAACGGCAATTCCAACTACACACTACCGTTGGAATTGTTCGAACAAGTATTCCAACGGACATTCCAACGACAGGTTGCCGTTGGATATTTTCCAACAAATATTCCAACGGCTATTCCAACGACAAATCACCATTGGAATTTTTTCAATAATTATTCCGACGGATTTTCCAACGAAATTATGCCGTTGGAATATTCCAACAACTATTCCAATGGAAGTTCCAACTACAACTTGCCGTTGGAATTCGTCCAACAACTATTCCAATGGGAATTCCAATGACAACTTGCCGTTGGAATTTTTTCAACAACGTTTCCAACTGAAATTCCAACGACACGGTGCCGTTGGAATGTTTTCAACAACTATTCCAACGGTTATTCCAATGACAACACGTCGTTGGAATTTCTTTATCAATTATTCCAATGAAAATTCCAACGACATCGTGTTATTGGAATGTTTCCAACAAGTATTCCAATGATAACGTGCCGTTGGAATGTGTTCATTCAATTATTCCAACAGACATTCCAACAACAATTTGTCGTTGAAATATTTCGAACAATGTTTCCAACGGAAATTCCAACAACAATGTACTATTTGATAATATCTGTACTTAAAAATGTGTTATGACTAGATATTTATTTTTTTGTTAATTATATAATTAATAATTTAATAAATATATATATATATATGTATATAACATACTACATACAAATTTATATATTTTTGTTTAATTCATAATACAACCCTTATTATATGACTAAGTGTGGAATTAAATCCCCTAATCACATTTATAATATATGAGTTTTATAGATTTCATAATATCTTTAGTTAAAAATGTGTTGTGACTAGGTATTTATTTTTTGTTAATTATATAATTAATATATATATATATATATAACATACTACAAATTTATATATTTTGGTTTAATTTATAATATAATCCTTATTATATGACTAAGTGTGGAATTAAATCCCTTAATCATATTTATAATATATGAATTAAATCATATATATTTTTCTTATATAAATAATAATTTTTTTTAAATTTAGTAAATTTAATATAATTTTATAATAATCCGTGTATTACATGAGTTCTATACTAGTTAAAGTATATGATTGTTGTATAATGAATTAAATTAAAAATTAATAAATGTGTGAATTGCTAATCTCCACCTTTTAGTAATTTAGTGTATATAGTTAAAAAATTTATATAATATATAGTAAAAATAGTAGTTTATATACACAAAAAAATTATAAAGTTAAGAAATTTATATAATATATAGTAAAAAACGATTAAAAAAATGACTAGCAAGATTTTAACTTATACTTGTGGTAAAAAGGGGGGAAATCAACCCTAGCTACCTCCAAATCTAACTTAGGTAAATCGATTTCTACACTTCCAAATCGCTGCGGTCGGCGACGAGGAGCGAGCGGCGGCGAGCGGCGGCGAGCGGCGACGAGCAGCGAGCGGCGACGAGCAGCGAGCGGCGACGAGGAGCGAGAGAAGGCGGAGCCGCAGCGAGCGATGACGAGCGGCGAGCAGCGACGAGCGGCTAGCGGCAACGAGAGGTTCCACTATTTTGGTCTATTTGATGTCTTACGTTGTAAATTTTACTTCCTCCTAATATCACCGATTTGTTTTGGAGTAAAAGAGTTTTGTGCAGATATGTTATGCGAGTTATCTGCAAAACTATTTTGTATGTATTAGCTTTGGATTTACATTTACCACAATGTTGTTGGGAATAATTAATTCTGAGATAAGCTTGTCATGTGGCTGACATATAGTTTTAAATTTTATTGTTTTCTTCTACAAAGACAAAGCTATTTGGTGTTAAGTGGTTTTCTTGTAATTGCGTTCCATTTACATGTTGGAAATTATTTGAAAGATAACCAGTATGAGGAAGTGATCAACTTTATGTGATTTGTGCAAAGGTACTCCTAAAGAAAACTGAGTCTTTAGAGGATTTATGGTATATGGTTAAGTTTAGAGTTAGTATTTGTGCTTCCAATCACAATTTTTAAAGGTTTTTGTATCTCTGACTTTATGTGGGTTTTGAGATTAGTGGTGTAATTAAGGATGTGAGGTTTGTTCTTGTTGGTTCTTAGCATTTTAGCTTGTCTGTTCCTGGGTCTCTCAAGTTTTGTAACATTCTAATCTTAGGCTGATTTGTGTGCTAGGCATTACAGGCTTTTTCCATCAACTATGGACTTTCCTATCTATTTATAATTACTGGAAGGAAAAGGTATGCACCATTACTGTTTTATGTTCTTTAAGATTATGAAATAAAACAAACATATTGTATTACAAAGTGTTCTTAAAATTTTGGCAACTTTAGCCTCTATAGTCTTCTTTGGTGAATATATTTCATTATTGAAGAGTGATATTTGCTGAAAGTATTGGCCACAAGCTCCTTCAGGTTTTAGTTTTTTCTAGCTGGATAGCAAAATTGACCTTTAATCATTTAATGTCATTTTCTTAAATAAAGAGCAGGATTGGTTTTATAACATAATCATATCTATTTTCTTTAGATGCTTTAAAATGATAAAAAACATAACAATTACGGGTGAAAAGTTCGGATATAAATAGATATTCACTCCAATACTTAAAATGATTATAGTAATTTAACATATGAGTTTTACTGAGAAATCTTGATACAATCATATGTCATTCAACTTGTCCACTTCTTGTCGCATTTAGTTACATTACTCCGGATGTGATATTAGAGGTATTCTTTGTTCTCTAGTTATTCAAAATAGGTGACATAGCTCTTTGTTGAGTTATGGTTGATAACTGAATCATGAAGATTTGATTTTCATAATTATGTGATGTTAGACTAGGGGCCTGGGGTAAAGCTCTCAAGTTTGTTTTGATTATGGATGAACTATTGTTTTTAAAAGTTTGTGGTACAATAGGTTTGAGCGAAGTATTTCTCTTTGAGGCCAATCCAAGTTACTTCTCTTTATCTTTCATGGGTATTGCATATACATCACAATGGATGGTACTAATATGAGTTGTTTCTCTTCTTCCAGGTTGAGCCTTGTAACTACCATCAAGGTATGTACTTTTACCGATCGACTCTACTGCAATAAAGCAACCGTGGAGTGTACACACTACATTGTGAAAATTAGCTCATCAAATCTTCTTCTTTAAATGTCCCTTAAATTTTTTTTATCGGAACCCTATTATAATGTGTTGGGATGAATGAACATCTACTTCTATCTCCATGGTCTCTCAGCATTTTGAAGGATCCATAACTGTTGAAGGATGCATTCATTGATTTTGATGATTTACTATATTGCTCGTGTTGTTTTTAAGTCTTTGAATTAAAAGCTGGAAAATTCTTCATGTTCTTATGAGTGGTATGTGTTCTTTTCTGTCAGGCTGAAAGGCTTCTCGGTTACTTAAGAGAACCAAGGCAGGAAGCTTCTTCTTCAAGTCCATAAAGGAGGAGGTAATATAGATGGTTGCTTTTGTAATGGCTTGCTTCTAGCTAGTATGAAGGAGCTGCTGACCTATTAGTTGTATTGTGAACTGGTTTCTTAGTATTAAGAAGCTTCTTAGTATTGTATTGTAAAGGAGCAAGTTTCTTAATATTTTTTATTGCTTGTTGTGGTCCAAAGTGTTGCAGACTTGATCATAGCCAATGAGTGTTTTATTGCTTCTTGATGTTGATGATGTTTAAGACTTATTGTTGATGATGATGTTTAAGACTTAGCTTGTATTTTGTTCAATGTTTCCATTATTTGTATTACCATTATAAGATTTTTTTCTATAGGTACAAAAAATAGTTATACAAAATTCCAACGACAGATTTCAATGTTAAATTACCGTTGGAATTTCCAACGGAAACGAACCATTGGAATTTTAAATCTCAGCCAAAAATTCCAACGGCAAACTACCGTTGGAAATGCCGTTGGACTTTTTTCCAACGGAAAAAAACCATTGGAATTTCAAAATCTCAACAGAAAATTCCAACGGAAAACTACCGTTGGATACACCGTTGGAACAATTTCCAACGGAAACGAGCCATTGGAATTTCAATTCTCAACAGAAAATTCCAACGGAAAAACACCGTTGGAAACACCATTGGAATTATTTCCAACGGAAACGAGCCGTTGGAATTTCAAATGTCAACCGAAAATTCCAACGGTAAAATAGCGTTGGAATCACCGTTGGACATATTCCAACGGTAAATTACCGTTGGAATTACCGTAGGAAAATGCGTTGGAATTTTTGTGTGGGAAAAAAATTCCAACGGTAAATTACCGTTGGAATTACCGTTGGAATTCGTTTGCCGTTGGAATTTCCCTTGGAATTTTGAAATTCCAACGCCCACTTTTCCAACGGGGCAAATTCCGTTGGAATTACCGTTGGAATCACGAATTCCAACGGAAAAACAGCAGATTCCAACGGATTTTGTGTCGTTGGAATTTGACAGTTTTCTTGTAGTGTATGAATAATTTTTAATTACTTGGATGAAAATTCATTCACATTCCTAATACCTGATTGGAAATATTTGATTATGAACACTAATAAACATTATATGTCCCAAAAGACATACAAAAACCTGGCAATCGATTAATATTAGTTTCATAGATTAGAGATATTGATATATATAGGGTGGTAAACAAATATTTTGGCATACAAATTAAGTCATAATGGTGTTCGGTTAGTGTTTGTTTATTAATTTTACCAAAAATAAATAAATAGAAAATTGTATGTTTACATTCATAAACATGTTCTCAAATATGTTAATTTAATATTTGTTTAATATTCATTTATTACTAATTTATTAATTACTTTTAACATTATTTAATTAATTATACTCATTTGTGTTTATTTTTATTTTAGCACAACTATTTTTATGTAACTGGGATCCATGCAACTCACACCGAGCTGTTTTGACGCTCTCACATGCAGTCCACGCTCACATCCTTCCATGCGAGTAATACCCGTACACTAAATTTCAGAAAATAAGGTAATATATTATTTAAGTGATACAACTAACATATTTCAGTAAAATAAAAAAATAATTTTTTATATGTAAAATAAGGTAATATATTTGAGTAAAAGTAGTAATACGTACATTAATGTTATATGGTTAATACAATTACGTGATATAAGCAATATTTTACATTATTCTCAGTAATGAGGAAATACGTACGTTTATGTAAATGAAGTAATATTTTGATGTGATAGATTTATATATATTTATGTGATACAACTAATATTTCTCAGAAGAATAATAAAACCATGTCTATTTAAATTAAGGTAATACGTTTATGTAAATGCACTAATACATTTATGCTATGTAATTAAAATACATTTACGTGATATAAATAATACTTTTGCATTATATTTATTAAAATGAGGGCAATATCTTGATAAAGTGTCGGTTTTTTATGACACAATTAATATAAAACAATAATAGTCATAGAAAAAGGAATTGACATACATGAAGATACATGATTTTTTCTGTATATCAATAGTTGTGTTTATAACACCCAAAGTCAAAAAGATACATAGATAGATAGATGTACGGTTTTTCATCCACCTTAATTAACCCATGTATTGTGGTTGGCCCAAATCCTTGCAAACCTAACTTGGAGAGTAAGATGTGTGATCTCCACCTTTATTTTTCCATCCAACACCCTCTCCCATGAGGGAATTGAATCACCCTTCTTCACCCATTTTGGAACCCAGAGATTGCAGGGTGTGTGTGTTGTGTGTTGTGCTGCGGTTGGTCGTCGGATGAAACGGGGGATGCGCCGCCTCGTCGGGTGCGGGGGTGGTGAGGTAGTGGTCGAGCTCGTCGCCGGCGGGGTCGCAGCGGCGTGGGAAAGGGCTTCTGTTTGGAAATTGGATAATTTCCAGTGACCTCTCTGCAATTTTCCAACTTTTACTTATTTAATTTCAGCCCTTAATCTCCTGTTTTATTGCATTTCAGCCCCTGCACTTTTTAATTCAGTCCCTGAGTTTTGTTAAAATTCCAGATTGACCCCAGATTTTTGCAGGAATTATGATTTGACCCCTAATCTATGCTGAAATTTCAGGATGACCCCTGAACTTTGCTTAAATAGCATTTTCACCCCAGGACTTTGCTGAAATAGCATTTTGACCCCAGAGCTTTGCAGAAATTATTTTATGACCCCAGAATTTAATAATTAGTGTATTATGTACCCTACAACGTTATAAATGTTAATTTTAATCCCCAAATTGATATAAAACGATGATTTAAGCCTTAAACAGAAGAACCCTAGTTTAGGGTTACGATCACACTAAACCTCGGTTTATGAATACATCCTGATCCTAGAATCTTCCGATATTTTCTATCTTAGGAACTTAGTGTTATATTTATTTTATAGACAATTAAGTTAGAGACTAAGTCGACTTTTAAACCTTGTAGGAGATACACACAAGGAACAGGAGTAGGAGGACATAAGGGATGGAAGCTTTTGGACAAGGACTACGGTGATCGAAGGTGGGGGTAAATTATGTGTTTTATTCTTGTAATATCTGATAAAATATGTGTAATTGGTTATGTGCAAATCATGTCTTATTTGATCAAGTTGATCGTTCTTGCTTATGATTGATTTGGACATTGACGTTAAGCGTTCCTTTTCAATATTGTTATACGTGTGTGTGCGCATGTCATATGAAGGGGTTTCAGGCTTGACCCCGTAAAATATGTTCGAGGTTTCAAATATGGCCTTGTTAAAGTCAATGTGGAAAGTTCCGAAGGAAGTTATGCCGGACGTAAGACTCTGATGCACACCGGGCTGAAAGACCCGAGGGGATGCAATGCATTCCTGATGTTATGTTTTCTCTATGTCAAATGTCTAAATGTGATTGGATGTATGTGTCTTTACCTCCACTGAGTGTTTCTTTCTCACACTCACCCCTTGTATGTTTTAATTATACAGAAACCCTGGAGGCGAGGAAGGAGGAATAGGGATGACCTATCTTTTACATGTACATGTAATTATGACACTCTCTAAAAACCCTTGCTGGTATATATATATATATTATAATGTTTTGACTGTAATACGGGACAAAAACTTGTTCTAACTTGTTCTATTGTATGTTTGATCATGAGTAATCATTTGGGTTTTACAAGGGTTGTCATTTGAAATATTTTGTTACATCTTCGTTTTGACTGAAGTTAAAAGTCGTTGCACACCGTTTTAAAATTGCTGCGTCTACTCTGTTTATTTGAAATTTATACGAAAAGTGTTTTATTCCGCTATGTTGAAAATGGGTCGTGACAATGTTACCCCACCCACCATGTATGGACACATTAATATGTGTCCACCGCTGACGTGTCAAATATCTATTATATCAATTAATTTCATTTTTCATGTAATTAGTGGATATGATCATTACACATCAGCTCTTCTAACGAGGGAGATTGTATGCACTCTTCAATTTCATTATTGTTGAAAATACTCTTAAATATCAAACAATAAATTTTAAATGCAAACACAATTTTTATTGTTAAAGATCATAATATGGTTACATGCTCCAACAATTTAATCAACTTACATGCTTTTATCGTACATTCAAATTCAAAATGAAAAAAAGGCAGAGAAATAGAATAATGAAGATCAACATTGAAACACTGAAATCAGCAGCAACAAACATAAAAGCATTAGCATAAAATTTACTGCACAAACCAAATTACACTACTCAAATCACATTAAAACCCATCATTTGGAAACATGCATGAAAACAACCAATTTACAAGTATTAAAGAAAGAAAGGACTAGCAACAAGATTTACTATACAATCAAAAGTCACAGAAACCAGCTCTAACATGCACATTTTCCAATGGACTCTGCACTACAATTACCTTATTGTATAATTAGATCATAATGTGCTTGAGAGGCAATATCACAGCTCCAGTGGTTATTATATTGGCAGCATGGAGTGAAGAGTTGGAAAAAGATAAGCAGGTGGTGAAGTAGATATAATAAAATATTCTGTTCGGAACTTCCATATATAGGCGGGGCATATATCTGCTCTTCTCAAGGCCATGCACCCTACCTGGAGTAGTGCTGCAATAAGATCTGATTTAGTGACCTCTGCTAAATATACATTAATCATATGAAAATCACATTATTCTCACTGTTATGTCTAAAAAGGAATATTTTACCTTGCATGACTGAGTAATAATCAGGGTAACTCCTTACTGATGCATCAGGAAATCAGTAGACCCTTTCCGATTTGGTAGGGGTCATTTCAATCCAACAAAAGCAACAGCCCTGGACACGTCTATGAAACATTCATTACCTCCTTTAGTGAAGATAATCATGACACGTTCAAACTTCACATCTTAGACAGAGATATTAACTTTGTTAAATAGCTTTCTTCAATCTATTTTGATGGTTCTCTATACTCGGCAGAAAAAAAGCAACTTAATCAGAAAGCATTTCACATGGCATTCACTATTTTTAAGGGTCTGACTAAATTTGCAAAATTAAAATAAAGTAATGGGTATCTCAATAAGAAGGATATCATTTAATCATTCACATAATCCATGTTACCCCACTGTTATTATTGAAATTCATAAAAGTAAAGCACAACAAGACAACCCCTAATTTTGCATAAACTAGGGTTTATGTAAATTACTGGAATTGTAAAACAAAATTAGGGCATGCAAGGGTTCATAATGACAGTGTGCTTGCTAATCTTTTATTTGGGAGCACTTTGAAGCCCGAGAAGTGGCGGCAGCGGATTATTGAGGGTAGAGGAGAGAGACTAGACACCGGGTATTAGGGAAGTTGGTGGCCTGCCGGAGAAGAGCTCCGCCTGGTGGTATCGCCGGTGATACGTGATCTTTTATGGTGGAACGACATCGTATTAATGCTCGCCGGTAACTGAGGACTGTGGACTGGATGTTCACTGGAAATAAAAACTAAATATATATTAATTTTTCGTGAAAATACCTTTGTTTACCCATTTTTATATGTCAAGAAACTTATTTACCCATTTTTACAAAAATATACTTTTTTACCCATTTTGAAGCCGAAATATCAATAATGCCCTCAACTTAAGTTTATATTTACATAAAGTGGAAATACATCTGATATCATATCAGCATATCGTAAACATGATATCAGCATATCGTGAACACAATATTATATTTTGTGTTCATGATATGTTGAACATTTCTGCATATCGTGAATACGGTATTATTTTCCATGTTCACGATATGTGAACGTTTGCTGCATTTCGTGAACACGATATGTTCACCTTATCTGAAAAGTAGACACGGGTAGAGTTTCTGGACACTAGTAGAGTTTCCTGGACGCGGGTAGAGTTTCTGGACACGGGTAGAGTCTCCTGAACTTTTTTCTTATGTAAATATAACTAAAATTCAGGGTATTTTGGAGATTTCACTGCCCAAATTGGATAAAAAGATTATTTCTTAAAAAAATGGATAGATAAGTTCATTGACTTATGAAAATGAATATTTTAGAAATCCTTCCTAATTTTTTTATATATCCTTATGAAATAAAAAATTTGAAGACACTCCAAATAAAAAGTTTGGTCATTTTCTAAATAAGCATGTCAATACAAATTACCATGAGCCTCTAATCGAAATGGTATCCACCTTATGATGATGATCTGAATTCGTATTTGGCAGGCCCAAATTAGAAGGATTATGTTTGTAGTGAAATTAATATTAACATAATTATTGATAATAGTTTTGAGTTGTTAAGTCTCATCCTAATTAATCCTAATTCTTCTTTGATATACATAAAATAAAGATTTGCTTATTTCAAGAATCACGTCAAATGAAAAAAAAAAAACCTCAAGCACTGTTACATTCATATAACAATTCAATATTTATTAGTAAGACATGGCCTCTTTTTAAGGAAACTAAATTACATGCGAAAAATATTGAGCTCACAATAAATAGGTAAATGTTGCTGTGCACCAGATGTACGGATCTGAATTGATGCAACTAGGGCGATCCGACCCGGATCCATGCACCTGAATTTTCTTTTTTTTTCCTTTTTTTTTTTTGCTTCAAACTGTTACTTTTATGTTGTAGTAAGGATGTGACATTTACGTTATATAAGTGTGACCTTTATATATAAATGTTATGACCTTTATGTTTAGTAACTTAGGAAAAAATTAAGATTTTCAGGTTTTTTCGCTTCAGATTAAGACCTTTATGTTGTATTGTTGTAACCTTTTTGTACAATTCTTGTGACCTTTATGTACAAATATTATGACCTTTATAATCCATAACTTTAAAAAAAATTGAAATTTTCAAAATTCAGTGCATTTTAAGGATGGATATATGTGCAGCTAATATTATATAAACGTAAATATGTACAAATTTTGCTAAATTTCTTCATTTTTTTCTAAGTTAGATATATAAAGGTCATTACATTTATACATACAAGTCACACTTATATAACATAAAGGTCATATGCATATAACATAAAGGTAACAATCTGAAATAAAAATAAAATTCAAAATAAAATAAAATAAATAAAAGTGCGCGGATCCGGGTTGATCCGGACTCGACCCGAATTGTATATGCACCAATTGTACAGAAGACTAACTCCAATAAATATAGAGCTAATACCCATAAATAACTCCTTCTTAAAAATGTGGGTAAAAAATAACTCCCCTTATATTTAAAGGACAAATATAACCCATTTGCTGTGATTTGGGCCAAAAATACTCATTTTGAAAGTCAAATGTGTCATGATTTGACACACATTGAAATTCATATTCTCTAACTTATATGTGTAAGTCCAATTCTAAGAAGGGGGTAATGTCATGTTTAAAGAGGGATAAAATCACACGAAAAGTGGGGAACCTGTCCAAACAATTGCTTACACACAAAAAGTGATGTGTATAAGACTGGAAAATGGGGTTTTTTTCAACTTCCACGTGTAAAAGAGACACGAAAAGTGGATAAATATAACACACTCCAAATTGGGATAGGATAACACGAAAAGTTTTCGTATAACCTTGATTTTAAGAGTTTTCAAGTAACCTTGATTTTAAGAGTTTTAGTGTAACATTGATTTCAAGAGTTTTCGTGTAACCTTGATTTCAAGAGTTTTCGTGTAACCTTGATTTCAAGTTCGTGTAACGCCTAAAACATAGGGTTACATGAAAACTCCCAGTATAGTTTTCGTGTAACCCTATTTTTACGTGTTACACAAAAACTATTATACTTATTTTGTTTGTCATAGTGGAACTTGAGCTCATTTTGCTCATTGTGATCCTGGGTTCGAATCATATTGGCCGCAGTATGTCCTTTTTTTTGCCAAAAGGGGTGGGTCATTTTTGAAAAGGTGTCCCATTTCTGCCATGATTTGAGTCCGAAACTGACAAGATATTTCTGAAAAGGTGCCCAATTTCTACCATGATTTAAGTCCGAAACTAACAAGATTCTATTATGTACATTGGTTTGACAATATCACACAAGTCAAAAGTTAGTATTTTTGGGTTAAAATTTAGTTTTTGGGTTAGATTTGTCCTTCTATAATAAGGAGGGTTATTTTTGTCCCTATATATAGCAAATCGGGTAAAAATGGCTTGTGTCTCATATATATATATATATATATATATATATTGAAGGTCTCATGTGTAACGAGTGCATAGTTCGGGTCGGTCCACCCCATATCCCCTTTCTTTTTTGTACATTAATTTTATGTTTTGGTCGTAATCTTTATGTTATGTTATTCATACATCTATGTTAGTCATAATTTTATGTTATATTTGCCATACCTTTAATTCTAAATTTCATACTCTTAGTTCAATACTCCACTAACATTTATACTATGTTAGTCATATATTTATATTGTATTAACCATACATTTAAGTTATATTAATCATACATTTATATGATATTACTTATATTTTTATGTAATATATAAAAGTACAACTAACATAATTATAAGGTATGACTAACATGACTAAAAGAGTATGAAGAGTATAAAACGATTGTCAAAAACGAAGAAACTAAAGTATGACTAAAAACTCTAAATGTATGACTAACATAACTGTAAAATATAACTAATATAACATGAAAGTTGAGCACCTAGAGTGAATTTTTGGGGTTTTGAGCGTACCCATTAGGCGTGTGGAACCTCAATCTATTATCACAACACTTGGTTCTTCTCTACACTGGTTTAGCTTTGCCCTCTCTTGAGAATTAATGCAAGTGATATACGTCTATGGTAATACAATATTCTTCAGATTTCCTTTTTCATAAAAAAATATTTAAAATGAAAATAAGATTGTTAAACATATAGCGGAGCGTGAAGGAGAGTATGTTTCTTAGTAGTAACATTTTCCAAAATATATGATTTGGTCTATTTTAACACTGAAAATATTTATCTTTCTTTAGCATTGGAGATATATATATATATATATTTATATCTATAAAATACATTAGTTGTAATTTTAATGTACAATTGAAAATAGTTGGGCCCAGTAATGTAATTATAAGTAGGTTGGGCCTATGTACGAACATGTAGGCTACTAGATGGGCCTAGATGGATGACGTCACAGGCAATTGCTCGAGACGGCCCAGAAAAGCCCCATTAACGGGCCAAGTGAAAGCTCAGATGGCCTTATTTCCTTTTCTTTTTTCTTTTTTTGGATGAATCTCATGTACAACTATCTCTCAAAATTTTTTAAATGAATCAAATCATAACTCATATTTCATAATCTATAATTTATATGTAAATTTAAGAAATTGAATATGGATCATGGATAATGAATATTCGGACAAAAACTATCATTTTTAGAGTTTTTTTTTTTTTTAAAGAAAAAATGCTAATGAGTGTAAAGGTCATTTAATGCGGCAGTGGGAGTGATCCCAAAATGCTTCAATATAATTATTAATTTCAAATTATAAGATTGAAAAGAATAAAAATTTTAAACATTAGCAGCTTGACACATTAAAATATGTCAACAACGAACGGCACATATGTATTACAATTCAACACGATTATTGATTTCGAATTTATAAGATTTAAAAAGATATAATTTTTACACTTGCGACATGTTCATTGTAGCTAGGTATGTGATATATATTTTTACAAGATATTAATATGTTGTAAAAGAATGGAAAATACTAAAAGGGCCAAACTATACACACCCCAAACATTACTAAACACACCCCATTAAAATAATAAAAAATGAAAATATTTACATAAAGTCCAATCTACCCTTATTATTTATTAATCATTTTAATAAAAATAATATAAATATAAACAACACATTTCATACACATCCACACTTTATAACTACTAAACACACCCCATATTAATACACATTACATACACTCATCTTCTTCACCTCACCACACTAAAAAATTCTTACTCCATTAGCACACCTTTAAAAAAATATTTGTAAACTCACACACTTAGTTAAAATCTTCATAAAAAGGAAGAAAGAACACAAGATATGGAGTGTGGAAGTTGTAAATTTTCTCATTATTGATTTATTTTCTTGTAAAAAATCGCAAAAATCGCTACAAATGTTCGGCAAGTACAGGCCGGACACATTGAAGAGTGTACTGGCTGAACGCATTGAAGAGTGTTCGGTGATAAGAGCGTTCGGCCTAGCTATCGCCGAACAATGTGAAAAGTGTTCGGCCTATTGCCGAACATTGGGAGGGACGTTTGGTGAACCAGGGCCGAACATAACCTGGTTCGCAAACTCCAGCATGATGCAATTTTCAACAAATTTCAACTTCTTAGCCCATAAAATCCACAAACCAAAAACCTAAACATGATTTATATGTCATTTCATATAATTTCACTCACATTGTGACATATTGAGCATATGAAAAATGTTTTTAAGAAAATTCAACTACACTTGGAGCTTCATGGTGTTCATTAAGATTCGTAGTAAGTTTCGATTGTGATTGATCGAACTCATCAAACCTTGTTCTATCCTACACCGTACAAACTAAAGAAATTGGATAATAGAAGCTTAAACTTTGGTAGGGATGATGAATTGAGGGAAGAGACTAGGGTTTCTCAATTGATGTGGGAGTGGGAAGAATGTTGGGGATGTGTAAAATAATTAAATTGTTTTTATTGTTATTTTATTGGGCAGACGATATAAATGTAATGTTGTGGTGTGTGTTTAGAAATTATAGGAAGAAATTTATTTAATTATTGGTGTGTTTAATAATTGGGGTGTGTTTAATAATGGATGGGGTGTATATAGTTTGACCCTTATTTTATTGGATAAATTGGACAATGATTGTGCAGTAAATCAAGAATTTGCCTCCACGGTTAAACGAAGGGACAATTTTGTGGCTCAAGACAACACTTTGCTCCCCAACTCCATTAGGATTATTTGTTTTTCTACTAAACAAAAAATGGTCAGCACAACATTCAATTATTATTTTATACCTTATAATATATAATTTACATTCATTTTGAAGTTATATTGAATAGAAAAGCATACAAGGAAACAATTAACTGCAATTCATTGTATAAGGTTAAATGTATAAATTAACATAAATATTTGGGATTAACTTATAAGCAAGCATAACCGTTTCGAAATATTAATGAATGTGGTAGAAATGATTTACATTTATTAATTAAATAAATTATCTGAAATGTTTTCATATCATAAAATGAATATAGATCACATATTTTGAAACCATTATTTTTAACATTTTTTCCGAACCCAAAAACAGGGAGGATTTTAAAACCGGTCGAATTCCAAAATTATCCTCTAGAATCTAATCTACTAATCCAAATCAAAGAAAGCACTTTAATTAGTACTACTATTAACAAAAGGTGAATTTATTTTCCCATTTATTGTGATTAAACAGTTTAAACCACACATATTATTAGTCTACAACTTGTAGCAAACCCCTCAAAATTCAAACTCCATTTGAAGATGAACCGAATTTTTTTTATTCATGTTAAATGCAAAAAAGTTTCAGTGAAATTAGAATTTTTATGAAAGATGAGAGGTTCTCTTTCATAATATGTGGTGAATAGTTAGGTTTTTTAAAAAAAATCAATGAACTAGGGTGAGTGGTGGGAGGAAGATAACAATGATTAGAAAACTTGTATAATACAAGTTTATTACAATTTGAATTAAGATAAGTTACCATTTAAGTTTTACAACTTCAACTTGTAGTAAATCTCAGTATGGGTAGACTCGTCGTAACACATCACCATTTGACAGGGTGTGGAGGCTTTTTGTGGTGGACCTCAAAATCTTAACTCAACTTAATTCATTAGTGGGCCAAGAGTTTGGCGGGCAACCCACCAAAATTTAAATTTTTTATTTTATTACTTTTTAAATTTTACAAAGAAAAAAAAAAACATATATGCAATATATATATATATATATATATTTATATAATATGTATATATGGATTCAATTATATAAATTATATGAAAACAATTTTTTATAAATTAATGGTTGCACTAAGTAAGAATTTTCATCATTATATTATTCATTTCTAATCTATATTTCAATGAAAACAAAATTAAAAAATATATAGGCATCCAAACCCACCTCACAAGGCCATCTATAATACTGAAGCCAATCCTTTGTTTGGATGGCCGGCTGATCGGATCAGCCCATCAAACTTAACATGTTTTGATAGCCCTAATTAGGACTCACTGTTTCATCTTCTAAAAATTATTACAATTATTATTTAGAAAAGAGATGAAAAAAAGAAAGGGATAGAAAAAAGGAATGATTAGGATAATGAGGAGAAGACGACAATAAAATGCTAGTTTTGCGCCCATCCTTTCAACCTATCCTATCATTTTTCATTTCTCTAAACACTTCACTTATTTCTTTCTTTTTTTTTTTTTATCTAATCTAATTTATCCAAATATCTTCTTGCAACTCTATTTTAAGCCAAATCTTTAGTATATATCAAAGAAATAATCGAGAGTGACAAATGTCACTTTTTGGTAATCCTATTTAATTATAATTTAATTTTTAATTAATTCATTTAATATTTATAATTTATTATGATAGAGCATTTAATGAAATACTAATAATTGAACAAAATGCTAATAATTATGATTGATTATAAAATTGTAAATTATGAAATTTTAGGCAAACATTTTAATTAAAGTTCATCTTTTTACAATTATATTAAAAGATAATTAATAAAATTCGTACAATTAAATTTAAGTTACATACTAATTAAATTAAGAATTAATGATAAATAATAATAATAATTAAATTTGTTTATAAATAACAATTTTTAAATTTCTTAATTAGTATTAATACCCGTGTAATTAAAGTTGATCTTTGCGATGACATTAAATGATAATTAAAAAATGCCGTACAATGAAATGTAAATTAGATACTAATTAAAATAAAAATTAATGATTAATAATAATAATTAAATTTATTTATAAATAATAATTTTTAAATTTCTTAATTAATATTAAAATATTCGTGTATCACACGGACTTAGGCTAGAGGTAATTAATATTTTCCAAAAATAATAAATAAATAAATAAGTCCCAGCTTGTCGGTAGAGACAGCACAGAAACATAATTCTGATGGGACCAGATTATATTTTTTTAAAGAAAAAATCCTTATTGGACCCCAAAAAAAGAAGGAAAAGAGAAACCATTTATGAAATGGTGAACATTTTAAAATTTTGATGTTAATGAAGTGTTTGAATTAATACTGATATGAGATCATGAAAATTAAAAAATATTTATGAGAATAATCAATTTAGTAGTCAAAATTGATCAAATGTATCTGCAACACAGATTACGTGGTACTATATGTACGTGTGCTAATAATTGAGTTGTTAGGATAAATAAATCAAACTATAAATTAAGAAAAGGTTAGTTGACAAAAAGTTTAAATAGAAAATGATGAGGTCAGAACAATTATTTTAATTTCTCTGTTGCAAGTCAACTGCTACAAATTATTTCCTTGCCAAATATGGTTTGCACGATGGCAAAATGTTACTCCCATCTCTCTTCAAATATTAATCTTCTCTTCCATTTTCTTTTTATTTTATTTTAATTTTTTGCTCATAAATTGACTTTTCAAGTTATAAATATTGATATTCAGGAATAAAAATTAAACTTTATATGTGTGTGTGTTTTTTAAGAACATAATATTATACAAGAACATATAAAGTGTCGACTCATTAAACATAGGTAGAGAGTTTGGTTATTTAATTTGGATATAGAGGATCATAGTAATTTGACTTTGGGGAGTACTAATATTATATCCTTTATGAGAAATTAATACATGACCTATGCAAGAATATTACTAACAAGAATATATATATATATATATATATATATATTATGACATTACATATGTCTATCTTCATTTTGGAGCAAGTCTTCTTCTTTTTAGGAGTATTAGTATATATATTCACTAACCTGGTTGTGTTTGAGTTATTTAAATATAAAAATTGAAATGAATTTATTTCAAATTAGGTTATGAATTTTAAGTTCATATCAATGCAAATTTCAACAATGATTTTGTTACTATAAATTAATTTTTATTCTTTAAATCTTTCAATTTAAACACAACTTAATTAAAAGTTGTATCCTTTTAGAAAAGATTATTCAAATCTTGAAAGATATATTGTCTATCAATATGAGATACAAAAACATAAATCTCATCAATCCAAAACCTATAATACAGAGTGATTGAGATTCACAAAAACTTGCGTAAGACGGTCTTGTAGATAATTTCCATGAGACGGGTCCTATTTACCCACTAACTCAACTCATTTTCACAAATTTATATGTGAATTGTGAAGTAGGGGTTGTGAGTTAACACGTCTCATATAAAATGATTTGCGAGACGTCTCACATGATACTTACTCATTGAGATTTGACACCCACTAGAGGAGAATGAAATCAAGACTGATAGAGAAATGTTAATATCATTAGATTTTGAAATTTTAACTTTGATAAATTCCAATCTTTCAAGTTCTGAATTGATAATATTTACAGTTGACTTATCTTTTGGAGTTTTAATCGGTAATAAGTGTTTGGTCGAAGCTCGAATTTTGCTAGGTCTACAAGACATATATAGGAAGTAGGAGAGTTGATTAAGATGGATAAATTCAATTTCTTGGAATGTGATTAACTGCTCACTCACACCCATTAATCAACACAATCCTCGATGCATTGTACATTGTATCTTGTTCTATTTTATTTGGGAAAGATAACTTGTAAGTTTTTGTAATTTAGTGTGATTGAGAGAGAGAAAGAGAGAGAGATTGGGTGCTCAAGGAATTAATAGGGAGAGGCAATGTGGTGGCAATATTTGGAACTCGAGAATGAAATTGACTTTGTCTTGATCAAGGCCTTGATAATGATGCATCACCTCAAGTCATATAACTAAAGCTAATTAATCATGCTTTGGTGGATCCACTTAATTAAACCGGCCAATCCTTATTTATCATTATGTTATCTAATGATATCATTAACAACTATAAATCAAGCTATCTATATGCTTCAATCAATTTCTTTCTTTCAAGATCACCCTTTTTGTTTTTCTATTTCTAAAAGAATTAAAAAAGTCCACTCAAGAATTATTATCATCCAAGCTTTATCCCAAGGATCACTCAATGCTACTCATAGTGAAAGAAAACCTCAAATTTTATATTTGAATACGACATAAATAAACTTCATTATATAATTACTGAAACTTGATTAAATACTAATATGAAACTTGTTAGTCATCCATGCTAGTAAAGTTACTTCAAAATTAAGTTAGTGTCTTGATCACACAAGCAACATACTTATCATTGTTCATTTGAGCTACCCTAATTGATCACCTCATCTCTCACTCTCCCCAATATTAATCACACATAAAAAATTTACGTGAGGCCGTCTCACATATGAGAAATTCCTTTTACCTATAAATTAAACTCATTTCGATTATTTTATATGTAAACTATGAATTGTGAGCTGTGAATTGACATGTCTCACATAACATAAATATTCGTGAGATAGTTTCAAATAAGAATTACTCTAGCGATTATATAAATAGCTATAGTATCGGAACCGTGATGGCAATGGCAGGGTCTGGAAATTATATGCCATCACTTCTTGTAGTGCATGAAATCCAGTGATATGACACAATATTGAGAAATAATATAATGTATTACATATCATACTTTATTATTTTTATTTTTATTTTTGGTGGGGGAATCTAAAATTCTTATGCATCTTGTCAAGCTAGAATAAAAATAAAGTAGTAAAAACTAGCATTAATAAAAGAGAAGAAAAAAGTCTACTCCAATTCCTTGAGAAAGTTGGAATATCTATTCCATAGTGGGAAAAGATTAAGGATATTAATTGATGATAACTATTCTTTTTGAGCATCTTGCATTTTTAGCCTTTATGCCTTTCTTTAACATTTTTAATCAATCAATGATGCTTAAATATCTTCACTTTCTTCTATGAAGATTTCAGCAAAGCTATTTCGATTAATATCTTTAACATTCTTAATCAATCGGATTTTAACATTTAGCTTTGATTAATATTAATTAGTGGATCGATTAACATCGGTTTACGATAAATTTGTACTTGGAAAAAATAATTAGAGTAAAGACGGCAACTACCCAAATAATTGATTCGATTTTAGTTGCAACCACTGTTTTATAGTTAACCGTCATTAAAATTCAAATCAAGATTATGATGCGTACAAGATAAACATTGAAAGCCCTTCACCATGTTAAATATTAGGGTTTAGTAGCTTCACCAAATAATACTAGTATTAGGGTTTAGTACATGACTAGCATTAATTAATCATTGTCTTAATTACAAATTAATGCATAAAAAAGAACATTACATTTTCCTTCAAATTTCACCATATTAAATTTTAGGGTTGATTAATCGCATGCCAGATTCTTTTATCCAATGGGAAGCCCACTGACTAGCATCGGTAGCGCGTAGTTGTGGAAGCACGCACGCACGAAGAACGAGCTGTCTACTAGAATCGGAGCGACTGCATTCATGGCCGTATCTACTGACCGTGCTTTGGCCGCCACTTAAAAAAAGAAATTAGGGTTTAGTACTCTTGACATACATTAGTTATATATTGTCTTAATTAAAATCAATGCATTAAAACAAGATAATATTTTCCTTCAAAATTGTCTTTGAGATAGTGAGATAGTGATGACAAGTAAATATCGAAAATATATTGATATCAGAATGACTCATATGAATCCAAAAAACAATGGGGTATGCACAACTCAAAAAGCACCTCAAGTTGTGAACATTACTTGCAATGAAAAGGAGTTCTCTAGATGTTGCATTTCACAAATTCAGATGGACAAAACTGTCCTTATGTATTTTCAGATTCTTCTTGCCTAGTCCTTTTTCTCGATCATCGTATCCAATATACTTACTCAATTATAACGTGTATATAATTATTTTTCCTATTTTATGCATTATAAAATGAAAGTAGAATGCTCATTATGGAGGTTAAACTCTCGAAATGGTCTCACCCCAAAGGGTCCCACATATGTCCCCGCAAAGTCTTTTCAAATTACTATCGATCAACATTAACTATCACTAGTCTTCTCGTAAATAGCTTTTTCACGTTAATGTTATGCATGATCGCTCATGTATTTATGACAACATAACATTTGTGGTAGTGATACCTGATCATGTAGATCAGAACTTATTATCGCGATATATCCCAACCGCTCGGATGTGATACCACCACCACCAATACAACTGGATTGATTAACTAGGTAGAACTATAATATAGGAACTGATATAAGCATATGCAAATATGTTATTGGTGGAGAGTAGTAATACCAAACATTGCAAGAAATGTTGGTGGCTTTGGTAAAAAAAAAAAAAGTGAATCATAAAGATGGATAAAATAGGGGATATTAAGGAAATGATAGCATAATTAAGAAAAGTTTGCAGGTAGTAGAAATCGAGTAGTTACAACAAACGAGAATTAAATATATAGATGTAAAAATGGTGAAGAGTGATTAAGAAATGATAAGAATGTAATTATGTAAGAGAGTATATATATAAGTATTGAGTAATGAGGACCATTCAGAGTGTTCAGTTTGGTGGGCCGTCGTTTACCAATTCACATGTGAGGTTGGTGGCGGGCATTATCAACCTATTATTATTTCTTCCCTCTTCTTTTTCCTTTTTCATCCAAACATTTCTTTCTTTTTTCTCCCCCAATTCTATTTCACATTTTCTATATGTTGTCATAACATAAGGATACTCATTTTACTCCTCTTTCATCTTCATCTTTAGCGGCAAGACGAGGCTGTGATTTAAGTCGTATCCCACTTTAAATGTTGAGTGTGTGACAATCAGAGTTCGGAGTCGAGTCACGCAAGTTTTCTAATATTTATTGTGTCCTCCCTTCCAGCCAGACTCATTAACTTTTTAGATCTTCTATTTTTTATATACGAAGATCATATACAAATAGTGTTTCACAACGTTTTTTCTTTTTGGTAATTATATATATATATATATATGAATATGTATATATTAATGATATCACTTAATAACTATAATATATACATATGATCATGGACGGATTTAAGTATGCCTAGAGTTTGGTCGCTCTCTTGAACTTTCAAAAATGATCTTTTTATATGCAATTTTTTTCCAGATATTTTTCATTTATATGATTAAGTTATGAGAGTTCACCCTAATATCAAAAATAAAATAAAAAATTGTTTATTAGATATAATTTAGCCCCAATTTTTAAAATGTTTTGATGAGAGAGTTCTAGACTTGTCGTGCATATGAATAATCGTTGATTTGATAATGTAGCTAATTAGTATGTTATATAAGTTAAAGGTGACATTTTTTTGTCAATTGAAAACCAAATTATCCAGTCCCCTTCATTAAATTTAATTAGTTCCGGATCAAATGTGTGTATACATAATATGTATAAATATGAATAGTGAGCAATTAATTGTTGATTGTCACGTACATATCACCACTCAAGACAGATTGAGAAATTACTATTCCAAATCCTCTGATATGGATTCCTCATTGTTGTACGTAATAATGCAGAACAAGTGGACTACATACCTTTTTTTTAACATTTACATCACTCACATGCCACATTTTACTCCATGCCTATGTCAATTAGGGATGGTATCTTTTTCCGTGCTACAAAACCACGTCGTTTCATATCATTTACAGTATTTTCTCTTGGTTTGTATTTCACGAAATAAAGTCGTTTTCATACAAAAAAAACAACTGTTAAGTGTGTTTGAAATACAGAAGAGAATCCAAATGGTTTATTTATATGATGCACATACATGAGAGATCGATGAAGTCGTTTTCATACCAAAACAATTATTGATGCGTTTGCAATGAAATACAGAAGAGAATCCAAATCGATTACATGATGGATGTAGTTAGTACAGGGAAGGGACCCTGGGTGGCCAATGGGGGGCAGTTGGGCCCCCCGGCGCAAACTTTTACTATATATATTATAGTATCTACTTCAAATATACACTATCATAGCATGAAGGTATGATTAACATTATTTTTTACTTTCATGTTATGTTAATGTTATCTTCATGTTATGTTAGTGTTACCTTCATGTTATATTAGTGTTACTTTCGTGTTATTTTAATTCAATTATTTTAAACTAAGAGTATGAAATTTGGAAATGAGGTAACACAAATATAACACGAATGTAACACTAAAATAACATGAAGTAACGACCAAAACACGCGAAAAAGTAAAGAGGCGTGGGCTAGGCTGGCCGGCGTGGCTCACTGCATGGATCTGAGATCCGTGCAACTGGTATATAGAAAAGTAACTTATATATGAGTAAGTCTCTTGTGAATCATGTGCATGGATCTTAGATCCATGCACCCGGGTCAGGGGGACCGCACTATTTTTTTTTTTTTCGCTCATGATTTTTGAAAAAAACTACATACCAATAGTATATGTTAGACATACCTTTACGTTATCTTAGACATACCTTTAAGCTATGTTAAACATACAGTTCTGCCCAGATTTCATGTCTTGTCTTTTTTTGGCTTGATTTTTGAATTTTGGCACATACCACTACGTTATGTTAGACATACATTTACATTGTGTTAGACATACCTTTATATATACTTAAACATACTTTTGTACATGTTAGACATACATTTATATATAGTTAAGCATACCTGTATATATGTTAGACATACCTTTGTATATAGTTAGACCTACCTACACATGGTTGGTCTAACTATACACAAAAGTTGGTTTAACTATACACAAAGGTTGGTCTATTGGAGCGAAATTTGGGTGAGCTTCAGCACAAGTGTTCAGCACGTGCATGCGCGTGGGAGGTGCGTTTTGGGTGCGTGAACGGGTCGGGTCAGGTGCATGGATCTTAGATCCATACATGTGACTCATAAAAGTTTTTGCCCTTATATATATATGATCATTTTTAACATTAAAAAGTGTGATTAATTCATAATCATTATTGGGTTGTTATACATATATACATATATATAGTTTCTATTAGTTATACATAAGCCTCATATTTTCACACTTTTTCAACCTTTGATTTTCCTTAATCATTTTAGGTACCAAATTCATAATAATAGAGTTACGGTGTGAGTTTTTTATTTTACTTAAATTGGTAAATTATATTTATTATTAACTATATTTGTATTAATCAAATATTCAACATTTTGTCAAACCCTTAATACGATTGTTAAATAAACAATAAAATTTAAAGTTGAATATATGTTCACTGTAAACAAATATATAGTTTTTATACACTATGAATGAAACCTCTGAACTAAATTTCTAGCTTCGTAACTGAGTGAGTAAGAGAGAGATTGATCAAGACACAAGATATGTTAAGAAAAGATTGTGTCTTATCATTGTCGAAGATAGCTCAATTGGTTTAAACATGAGAATGAAGTGGTTTAAGCCTCGCTAGGGATGGACATACTAAATAAACAATGAATTATAAAAATAAAGTAACAAGCATTGGTAGAGTTGAAGAAAAGTAGAGACATGTCTTTATTAGCTAAATTAAAAATTTACAAAAAAAAATAAAATAGAAAAAAGAATTGAAAAAAAAAGAAAAGAAAAAAAGATCCGTTCTAGGCAAAGGCAAAGGCAAAGAGAAGGGTAGATAGGCCTTATATATCCTCTCCAGTAACTCCTTCTCCTCACCTCACATACTGAAACTCCAAAAACTCTCTGCAATTTCTTCTCTTTTAATCTCTTTATCAGCTGATAATTGAGTAAAAATGGTGACCAAAAAGCCTCGAATTGTGGTAATTGGCGCCGGAATGGCGGGCCTCACGGCGGCGAACAAGCTATACACATCGCCCAACTTCAAGCAGCTTTTCGAGCTGGAGGTGGTGGAGGGCGGCGGCCGGATTGGCGGCCGGATAAACTCGTCGGAGTTTTGCGGGGACCGGATTGAGAGGGGGGCCACGTGGATCCATGGAATTGAGGGCAGCCCGGTGTACAAAATAGCGGAGGAGACCAGCTCTCTGCAGTCTCATCAGCCATGGGAGTGCATGGATGGGATTCTGGAAGATCCTGTCACCATTGCAGAAGGCGGCCACGTCATCAGCCCTTCTCTCGTCGAGCCCATTTCGCGGCTGTTCAAAAACCTCATGGATTTCATTCAGGGGGAGGGCATTGAACCCGATGAGGTGATGCGTGGGATTGTGAATCGCGATTGGGACTCTGTGGGTTCGGTTTTGAGGGAGGGTTTGGAGGCGTATTGGGGGTTGGAGGGGGAGGAGGAGAAGAAGAAGAAGAGCGTTAATGGAGTCGGGAATTGGAGCAGGAGGTGTCTGGAAGAGGCCATTTTCGCGATGCACAAAAGCATTCAGAGGACCTTCACCTCGGCGGATGATTTGTGCGATCTGGATTACAATGCTGAGAGAGAGTACGTGATGTTTCCAGGCGAGGAGATTACGATTGGCAGAGGGTACTCGAGAGTGATTGAATCTCTGGCCTCTGTTTTGCCCCCCGCCATGATCCAATTGAATCGGAAAGTTGATAGGATCGAGTGGGAAGATCATGGAAATGAAGGGGTTGATAATCGGCCTGTGAAGCTGCATTTCGATGATGGATCCACCACGTCGGCGGATCATGTCATAATCACTGTTTCACTTGGGGTGCTTAAACGAGGGATTACCCAGGATTCATGTATGTTCAATCCGCCATTGCCAAGCTGCAAAGCTGTAGCGATTTCCAGGCTCGGATATGGTGTGGTCAACAAGGTGTTCTTGCAGCTAAGCTCAACAACAAGCTATGATGATCAAGAAAGCAATGGAAACGGCAGTTTCCCCTTCTTGCAGATGCTATTTCATCCACCCCATTCGGATTTAAAGCACCCCAAGATTCCCCAGTGGATCAGGAAAACGTCATTCATCTGCCCAATTTACAGCAATTCAAGAACTGTGGTGTCATGGTTCACAGGGAAAGAGGCCCTGGAGCTGGAATCGCTCAGCGAAGAAGAGATCATCAACGGCTTCTCTTCAACGGTGTCGAATTTGTTGTCGTTGTCGTCATCATCAAAGGTGAAGTTTGAGAAGGTGTTGAGGACAGAATGGGGGAGGAATCCTCTGTTCTTGGGATCATACAGCTACATAGCGGTGGGATCGAGTATAGAAGACATGGACACATTATCGGAGCCATTGCCATTGCCATTGCCATTGCCATTGACGACGAAGAATGTGGTAGCAGCAGCAGCAGCACCACTGCAGATAATGTTTGCAGGAGAGGCCACACACAGAACACATTACTCAACCACCCATGGAGCTTACTTCAGTGGACTCAGAGAAGCTAATAGGCTTCTTAAACACTATAATTATATTGGTGTATGAATTCATCTTTATTTTTATTATTATTAGTCAGCCTTTTCGTCTCTCTTGTTTTTTTCTTTCTTTTCTTGGATGGAAACATGCTTATTAATTTCTAAATTCAATTTGGCAAAAAAATATCTTTGTTAACTAAGTACTCTCTCTCTTTCTCTTTCTCTCTCTCTTTGTGACAAAATGTTGGAGGGGCAATGAAAGGGAGAGATGGGGACATCTCTTTAGAGATGTGGTGAATGAAAATTAAAGAAGCTTCTTTTTTAAATATGCATATAATCTTTGATGTGGGAAGGATGACTCGTGTCATTGTTCTTGGACCGCACTTCTAGCGAAAACAAAATATAGGAAATAGCAATTTTGCAGAACTGCCTTTGTACAAATGCAGAACTGACTTTGTGCAGACGTGGAGACAGAAGTGGATAAGACAGGATAAGCCGCAGATGAGAAGACTCCGCATGACTATGAAACTACAGAACTGGCAGAGATGCCGAAAAGCAGCGGTAGAAATATCACACGTCCAGAAGTGGTCGCAGAAGCTCTAGACTAAACTTTGACTGTTGCGAATGAAAGAGAGAGTTAAAAGAGGTTAGTAGAGAAGTTCGACTTAGTCTTTTTGAAATGAAACGAAGAAGGGCTCTCATCTGAATTGGTTTTTGACTTTTTACCTTGTAATGTGTCTTTCATTGAAAGGAAATTTTGTATAATAAAAGAGAAGTAAATAGTTGGTTGTAAAAAAGAAAAAAGAGTATTAAAGAATAGGTTAGGGGGAAGAAGAAAAGAGGACATGATCCGAAAAAGGCGGGTAGCTACCATATTTGCTTTCTCCATTCCTCTATTTTTATTTCTCTTGCCCCATCTCCTTTTCCTATGCCCCCAACCCTAAACACCCCTGTCCTTCTTTTCACGAATCTACTTACATAACATATCATGCTATTTATATATAAATTTATTATTATTATTATTATTATTATTATTATTATTATTATTATTATTATTATTATGATCATCATCATTATTATTATTATTATTATTATTATTATTATTATTATTATTATTATTATGATCATCATCATCATTATTATTATTATTATTTTACTTCAACCCGTGTAAAAAAAAAAAGTATACACTTATATGAAATTGGTGTGTATGTGCAGTTGGATCGATATGTATATTTATACTCTAATCTTTATGTTATATTGGTATTACATTTATATATAAATATTATAACTTTTATATAATATTTTTACTTTAAAAAAAAACAATTTTGACACAATTTATATGTATGTTCATGTGACATTATACTAATATTTATGTTATATTAGTATACAATACAAATATCATAACATTTATGTAATACTTAACTTGGAAAAAAAGGAGCAATTTCTACACTATTTGACTATACCTTTATGTTATTACTCATATATATATATATATATATATATATATATATATATAATATTACTTTTACATTTATATCAACATATACGTTATATTGTTATATTAAGTAGTTTAAAAAGGTGTTACATGTCTTTGTAAAATATAATATAACACAAAAAATTATGTTAATGTAGTATAAAGGTTTAAAAGGCTATAAAATTTATATTTAAATATTATTATAATATAAATGTCATGTTAACAACATGAATATTTAAAGTTACAACATTAATGAGGAATAAAAATAAACATAATGATGGGAATGCATGGGAGTGTGTGGCGCATAAAGTGGGAGGGTATAGACAGTACTCTCCAATATGAGATAATTCCAATTCCAACACGTTTGAAATTCGAAATATTTGTAGCACGTTCTAAACTCAATTATAATACTAAATACTACTATGTGATAATTCAATTTCCACGCCATAATATTTGAAGCACATTCAAAATTAATAAACTCAATTATAAATGTAAGTTTTCACCTGAATTCAACCCAAATTACCTAAACTACCAAAACCTATCCAAACTTGTTTATGTTTAAATTTTTCTAGAAACAAAAAAATAATAAAAAATAATTGAAGCAGTTTTCAAATATATATTATATACAGATGTAAATATAATTAATTATATGAAAAATATATATTTGGGATGTGTTTGGTACTTTTGGGTGTAACCCCACCAATATATGAAATAAAAAATACTTTTTCATATTTCAAATTAAAAAAATTTTAAAAAAATATTTTATAATGTGATTGCTTTGATTAGGGGTGACAATTTTCATGTGGAGAACTAATCTCGTTGGGTGAGGGTATTGAAAGTTGAAACTAATGGAACAAGAGATTCCCTCGTTATATCAATTGAGGGAACCGGTACTTTTAAATGTATTAGTTATATACTTATAAAATATTGCAATTGTATATTCATAAGACATTGCTTGTACAAACTGATATATATTTTTATATCTTATTTGTTTAGTGAAAGATATTAATTGCATATTCATAATGTATTATTTCTTTACTCATAAGACATTATGTGAATAATTGAAATGTATTTTACTAAAAATATTAGTTTTATATTTATAAGATATTAGTTACGTATTTATAAGATATTATTTATATAACTGATATATATGTCTTTAGTGAAAAGTATTACTTATTATATGTAAGATATTAATCATATTATTTAAAAGTATAGGAGTTGGGATTCCCAACCTCTCATACCAAATTTTTGCCAGATATATATATATATATATATATATATATATATGATATATTAGTGTCGTGTTATGGTATGAAAATAATAATTTCAATAATGATTTCAAAACGGCTCATTATCATCCATAGTCTTGAGACCAAGTTAATTTAAAGTAACAAATAATGTCATTATTTCTGCATTTTTTGCAACCAACGGATTTGATGATAAATCCTCATCCACATTGCGATCATCAAATTGGAGTTGACTTAGAATAATAAGATTTATCGATTCTTTACAACTGTGAATTATGTGTTTATCAATTTCATGATTATTTTTTTATGATATTTGTCTGTTTGTGATTAATTATGATTTGTCACTTGTCAGTAGTCCTTTAATTCTTATGGTTGGGACTAACTCTTCTTGAATTATGTGTGTTGACACATTAATGAAATACCAATATATGTAAAATATTATAGGGGCATTAAATATTAATCGATTTTTTTATAATTCAAGTACTTAATTAAAAAAAATTATTCTAGAAAACAATGAGTTGTATAATTGATATTTATATTATTTATGAGTATCAGCACGTGCGACGCATGTGGAGGATGATTTTTTTAATAAAAATATATTACTATTAATCTTAAATAATAATTTTTTATAAGGATATACATATATATTAAATTAAATTAAATTAAAAAATATGCTATAGTAAATTAGAGTCCTAATATAGTCCTACTCATAATAGAATTTTATATAATTTTGGTTTAAAATTCTAATGTAAAATTATTTAAATATGAAAAATCATACATTACTATTATAACCTTAAATAAAATCTTTAATAAGGATATATTAGACAATCCATACTTTGTAAAAAATATTCATACTTTTATATAGGTAATAGATATATATTCAAAAACTTGAAAGCCATATAACCAAGTTTTTTCAAGTGCTAAAATATTTAATTTCTTGTCACCCAAAACAAATGTTAGGAACCAACATGTCTTATGAATAAGGTAGTAATGTGATCAAATTATGAATTATCAACTAAATAACAACATTTTATTAAGATATTATGGTAAGGGCATCAGTGAATATCATTGAAATTTTGACAAAGTGTATCTTTTTTATAATGGGTTTGGGGGTTTGAAAGGGAGGGTACAGTAAACACCAGAAAATTTATGTGACTCATGTTCTGTGGTTTGACAGTGTATATAAATGTTATACAGTCTTGTATCATATAGTCTATATCTTTATAAATGTGGAATATCATTTGAATAACAAGTCTTGTGATTCGACTGTGTATATCAATGTACAAAATTCAATGAAGACCATATTCAAAAATATTTTAGGTTACCCTTCATAATTTACATGGAGTTGCATATGTCTCTAGCTGGGTAGATTAACTCCAAATAAAATGATCCATGACTCTTTGGAAAATCTAAAAGAATGATCTATAACTTAAATCTTCAAGAATTTTCCTAGTCGAAAAAATTGAGAAAATTATTGATTTGGTCCAATAGCTGTTGGTCTAGTTTCATGTTAGTCTCACCATCACAGAATCCGTTAGAAATTAATATGTTGCATTGTAAATAAGAACTTAGATATTTTGCGGGGTGATGTGGGAAGAATGAGATAGGAACTTCTCGAAATACGTCATTTCTCTAGGATACTATATTTTTAAATAAAGTTCATAAATCTGCAGAAGTCCAGAGCTGCACCTGTAAGTGGCAGAACTGCCCTTCCAATACCTACAAGGGATGAACTTCTGAGCTAAGCAGAAGTGACAGACGTGTCGATGAAACTTACCGGTTGCAGAGCTGAAGTGGTCACAGAAGTGACGAGGTAGCACTGGATGGCAGACGTGAAGCTTTATGCACTTGGAGTAGAGGATGATAACCCACGAGAAGGATGATAAGCGTGAATTAGGGCATTGCTGACGTGGCCGAAAAAGACAAAAGAGATATTTCCCTGCATAACAGAAAATGGAAGGATCTAGAGGGAAGAAGATGTACCTTGGGCTGCAAAAGGAGTACTTTGACAAAAGGAATATTTTGGATGGCTTAAGCAACAAGAAAGTCAAAAGAGGAGAAGACGGAAATACCCTCCTTTGTATGAGAAAATAGTATAAATAGGAGAAGTTACATTAGGGATGGCAGTGGGGCGGGGAATCCCCGTTCCCCGCGGGAATCCGCCCCGAACGGGGCGGGGATTCTCCGAAATATACCCCCGCGGAGGCGGGGACGGGGGCAATTTTCTCCCCGACTAGCGGGGCGGGGTGGGGATTCCCCGAAATATACCCCCGCGGGGGCGGGGACGGGGGCAATTTTCTCCCCGACTAGCGGGGCGGGGCGGGGACGGGGATCATACTCCCCGCCCCGCGGGGATCCCCTCCCCGTTCCCGCGGGGCCCCGCCAATTTATATATATATTAATATATTTTAATTAAATTATTATAAAATAAATAATATATTTTTATATACACATTAATAATAATACAAAACCTTCGTTTCTCATGCTCTTCTAAATGCATTAAGTATTGAAAAAATTAATGAAAATGTAATAATATAATTTATCATTGTACTTTTAAGATAGTATAATTATATAATATACTATCTTTTATACAAATTGGATAATTTTTGGTGATTTTGTTAACATTTTAGTTATATGTAATTTGTGGATTATTTTTATATATTAAAATATTATTTTTTTATACATTAAAAAAATTAAATAAAAAAATATTTTGTGGGTGGGGAATCCCCGCGGGGAACCCGCGGGGAACGGGGATCCCCGCGGGGCGGGGACGGGGAGGAATTTTTCCCCGCGGGGCGGGGATGGGGAAAAAAATTCCCCGCGAAGTTGGCGGGGACGGGGATGGAGATTGCTCCCCCGGCCCCGCCCCGCCCCGTTGCCATCCCTAAGTTACATATTGTAAAGGGGGTTTTTTCACTTTTCAATCAAGGAAGACTATCTTCTCTTTTTCTTCTCTAGAAAGTTAAGTTTCTCATCTATTTTGTCCTTGAGGTGTCTACTATACAGTAACATCAGGGAGAATTTGAACAACTTTTCATAGAATTATAGGTTAATTAATAATGTCGGAAAAATCAATAACTAGCTTTACTTAATTTGTAATTTTAACCAACATTTTGAATATTAGCAAATATAACTCGAACTTTCACTTTTTTGTAATTTTAACCAACAAATAATTTTCAAATATGTTTATTTTTCCTAAATAATTCTCACCATTTCAAAAATAGAATAATGACTTAACATATAAAATGATGTTAATCTGAACCGATGAAAACTATTGTTAATTAAAATAAACATACTTGAAAATTATCTATCTGTTAAAATTTATGCTTAAAAAATATAAAAATTCATGTTATATTTGTAATATTCAAAAATTTGATTATAAAATATAAAAGTTCATGTAGTGTTGGTAGTGATGGATCCATAATTTTAAAATTTGAGGTACGGAATAAGCAATAGATAATAGAAAAGAAAATATATACACACATGCATTACAATATTGTTTCAGTAGTATTTAAAATTGTACAACCAAAATATGCAAATATGAGATATTATATAAAAATCAAATAAAAGTTATAATTAAAAGCTATAATTTGATTCATGATCTAATTAATTAAGTCATCATTATTTGTAAGTGATCTACAACATCATCATTAGGAATTGGTAAGAATGCATCCTTCTTAATGAAAGTTGATCAACCACTCATTTAATAACAAGCCAAAATAATTTCAAAAAGATTTAACAATACATTTATCACAATGATCATGAATAAATTTCATACACATGAAAAAACGCAAACCCTAATTTCTATACAAAACATTTATATATCATTGGGTTTGGATTTTTTTGTTCGAGTACATGATTATTCAGGTATCCAATTTTGCTACCCGAAACCAATGCAAAAATTCAAGTAAGCGATGGTTTGGGTACATATCTTTTTGGATCAGTTTCAGGTAATGTAAATATATAACTTCCCTTAATTGAATATAATTATAATAGAATATATAATTAGAAAAGAAACCTATTTTTAATTTTAAAAAAATACATACTAAATTGCACAAATTAAAGTTTTAGCCCTGTAATAGTAACAATATTTCTTAAACTTTAAGATAAATAAAAATTCGACCTGTAGTTAATTCAAATAATTTCGAAAATGTTGTGATTAAACAAAAATTGTTATAGCTAGGGGGTAAAAAGAATGTAGGTACCCAATTAGATAGTCGAGTACTTTTTAGAACACCCAAAAACCAATCCAAAATAATAGAATTGGATATCGGGTATTCGATATCCAAAATTTTAAAAATAAAAACTGACTTGATCAGATCGATTCAGATACCCGACACCGTTTACCAGCCCGGCCTACATAAAAAAATAGCATGGTGACTAGGATGTCATGTTTCCAATGTGGTATTGCACATCACAAATTAACAAGGTGAATCGGATGTCCTACATGCATAGGGTGGAAAAGGAAAGATTAAATGAAGTAGTCTTAAATTGTATGTATATATGTGAAGTAGTTGCTAGTGGAGTACTCTATTATTGTTTGGCTTCTATACCCTAACTCTATGGCCTTGGGGCATTATCTATCATCCTAAATTGTCTCATTGTGCTAATACATGTAAAATTAAATGTTTTAAGTGTCTGTAGCTAACATGATTAAAGTGATCTAATTTGACTTAAGTTAAAGGTGTTGAAATAATCATCTTCATATGTAAATTAATTAACATCATTAGGTTTCAATTTGTTGAGTATATATGTTGTCACTCATATGCACGTTTTGTAGTCTTTCTACGTTAAAAGTGAAAATGTAAGAAACTAATCCTTATTAGTCTTTCTAAATAAAATTAAGTGAAGAAGTGAGAATCTAATTCGTTATCTTGTTCAAACTTATTCGATTCACTAATACTTGTATGCTAATTCTGTCTCCAAAATTATAGTTCTTCACTATTTAATATGGTTAATCAATAGGTAGTCCTAACTAACTTTTTGAAGAGAAATACTATTCAAAGAGAAATTACAAAAGTGAATTAAGGCCAAAAGTTGAAGAACATTATAATTTGTTTTGGTAAAATTTTATATATATATATATATATATATATATATATATATATAACTAGTAGAAGGCAAAAAGATAAAAAGAAGTTATAGTGAAGTGAGAATCCAAGATTAGTTTCTTAAAATGTAATCCCTTCACATATCGTAACGTGTCACCTCAACTTCAATGCATGGGTCCAAAGTACGATGGATTTTTATTATCTTTTCAATTATGATATATAATTTCTTCTTTATAAGCCAATTATAATGATCTCCTTTTGTAAATCAAACACACTCGAATCAAATTTATGATCACTTCATCTTTTGATGATATGGCTTTAGACGACCAATAAATTAAACAAATATAATTGGCCCATGTTGTGATTTGCAAATCTAATATTGGCTTCACAATCATCATCATATGCAATGAGAACTAACCTTTTTCTACATAAAAAATTTGATCAAATAGTTTAAAAAGAAGGCTAGCTTTATTGTTACCAAATACAACGTTAAATGACATGTCCATCCTTATTAGGCCAATTGTTGAGGATTATAAGATAATATAAATGATTAAAGTATGTTATCATATTGGCATCGATCCTTGCTTTAAAAAGGGGTTCAAATAAAGAAAAAAAGAGAGCCCTTTTTAATTAAATAAACGTGGGAGGAATCTAGAGGTCTAATCATATATATATATATATATATATATATATATATATATATATATAGGGTCTATAGCTTTTTAAAAACTTCACTTCCACTCATAACTTCTCTTTAATGTTATTCCTCCTCTCCTATTCTACCTATCATAAAGTATCCAAGGGTTCATAATTCCTTCAATTACTTACTTAATTATATACTATTAATTAGGTTTTTTTTTTTTTTTACAGATTTTACATTTAATGTTGTTTGAATTTTGAGTGTCTTGTTTATAATCTTGTACTTAAATTTTGAAAATTCGTACTAGGGTTTAGTTATTAACATAAATTTTCATACACATTTTGATTATATGAAATAAGAAACAAATTATATATATATATGTGTGTGTGTGTAAGAGTGTAAGTTTCTTTATATAGGGATGGTTAAAAAAAAGTATAGGAATATTCAAATTTAAATATTTTTGTTGTATACAGAAACAACATGATTATATATGCCGATCCAACGTAATATATATACACACTTTGTGAAAGAAGAAGAAGATAAAGAGAAGAATAAATCATGTGAATGAGAGAAAATGAACTTTTATTTCATTTATGAACTAAGAACATTACATATAGGAGAGTTAGTTAACAAACTAACTATGTGAGTAAATAGATTAAAGGAGTGTTGATTACTCTGGATACTTGTTCTTGAGATGCTGAAAATCGATGATCTCTAAACAAAGCCTTGGTTGATAAATTTGTTAACAATAATTGTCTTCTTAATTAGGGAATAAAACCTACATCCAATAACACATCATCTCTTACAAAATGTATATGTTTTGTCCTTTAATGTAAAACAGGTTTGGATGCTAAGATAATAACATAATTATGACACCAAATAATGGATGGAGATTCAACTTTTAGACCAATTGTAGTTCTTGAAAAAGAAATGTATCCTTACACTAAAGATCTATATTCTTACTCTGCACTGCTTTTGGTCCCAATGTAGTTTACCTTTCAAACAAATGTTTGAAGATATGCTGATCTAATAATGAACTAGTGGAGCATGAAGAAACTAACTTAACTTGTTTACAGTGAAAAACATTTTAATCTTTTGTAGCAATTCAAGAGTATACTTAATTTGTTTTAAGTAAGAACAAGTTTTGTACCTTTACAAAGGTGCAGATTGTATCATGACAAGAGTTCGAACTTGGATCACGCAAGTTTTTTTGTCTTTATTTTTCCCTCCCTTCCAATCCCCTGAGCTTGTTAAAAATAAAAAATAAAAATTAATAAAATAGTCAACCTCACGAAGAGTCTTCAAGGCGAATTGTTGACCAAGTTGTTGAATCACCTGATTAATAACATGAATTTCATCTACATACACAAGTACAAGAAGCAATTGACCTTGTTCCCTTTTGTAAAACAAAGAAGAAACAGATACAGACTTTTTGAAACCAAGAGTTTATATACATCTTTGTTATATAAATATATATATAACCTTTTACACTTTCATGTGGGATCGATGTGAGATATCATCATCGCAGAATGCTACTTTTTTTCTCTGGAAAATGAGTATGTGGAACCGATCCTTTCAAAATTTCATGTGGAATGAATGTGGATATCGTAATAGGACACTACTTTTCTTCACTGGAAAATGAATACATGGAACCGATATGGGATATCGTAACAAAACTACTTTTCTTCAGTGGAAAATGAGTAAAATCTAGTTGAAATAGCCCTTCTTTTAAGTGCTCCATCCAAGAGAACGTGATTTGTTTGCTTGTCCTTGACAAAACAAGAATCATGTAAAACTAAATAAAAACAATATTATATTTAGTGATTTGATCAGAAATACTAAGAAGGTTGTTGCTAATATTAGGAACGAGGAGTATGTGATGTGATTAAGAAGAAGATTTTTATTGTAATTAGTGGTAAAAATTGCAAATAGGTTAATTTGTGAAATCAAACCTCTGATAACAAATGTTGGGTCCTATCACACACTTGACACTATAGTTTATTATAAGCCACATTGAATGCAAGATTTGTTTGTAAAGCTACCACACATTATAAGCATGTATTGTGATTTTGAGTTTAAAGAGACACTATCTATCAACGCCTTTCTATTTTGATCTGTTGTAACTTCCACTGATCAAGAGTTTCGATTTTCGGGAAGTATCATGATGTTAACATGCATGATCATTTGCAAAGCATATTGAAAACATTAAGAGATGAGCAGTGAGATTAACAAGGAGAGATTCAAACTCAACTCCTAAACCACCAAGATTAATGTTCAAACTGAGAAATATGAATGAATTCCAAATTAAATCATTACTCATGAGTAGAAAGATAACATTTCTTTAATGTTTGAATATTTGATTCAAAAATGATGCAATGAAGGAGAGAAAGCTAAGATGGCGAAGCTAACATACTTGCGCATCCAAACAGCACACCCATCACACATATTAGATGGAGAAGCAGTAAAGAATTATATTTTTTCTAACCAAATCAACAATTTAACATCCATGATATAATACAAAATGTATTAATTAAATTGAAAGTATTTATGTTAATTTGTAATTATATATGTAGAATTAATATACATATTTATGTTTGGTAATTATTTTAACTATTTTATTGTATTTTAGTCCATTTATAAATAAATATATATATATATATGTCTGTGTGTGTGCGCTTGTCTTTATAATAATATAGGAATATTTTTATAATATCACGATTTAATTTTTTATATGGGTTGTAGATTAAGTCATAAATTTTGTAGTGAATTCCTAAAAGAAAAGTCAAATAAAGTTAAATATAAAAATGATTTAAAATAAATAAAAGGAAAATTTAGAAGTTGCCATAAGTAATATCCAGAGACAAAAACAGTTTACAAAGAGCATGGTTGAAAAGGAAAATGCTAAAATTCCAAAATATAGAGATGTTTGTATATGTTGAATACAACCACATAATTGAAGCGCATCGTTTAGAGAAGATTCCATGTAGAAAGATATTCCACGCTATGTGAAATTAAATTTGTAAAATAACATAAATGATGCACAAGTCGTAAATCAAATAAATAGCCATGAATGATAAATGAGCTGAGAATATATTTCACACCATATAAATATATTTTATTACTCATATTGTAAAGTGAATTCAAATTTAGTGGCCAAAACCACATGTTTTATTTTACAAAATTTTCCTACATATTTGGTTAAACAGATTTAGAAGTTCAAAAGGTTGGTAAAACATAAATCAAAGTATACAAAAGAAAAACAAGAAAGAGCAAAATAAAACATAATGTGAAAGGGCAAGAAATAGATGCAATAAAAGGCATTCAGAATTTTAGCAAAGTTGAGTAAACATAAAATGTCTGATAATCCCAGATACCTCAGCAGCAGCAATTAGTGTCTTTCTACATCTCAAATTCATTCCTACATCACCTCAACAAGTTAAGACAGGAGAAACATGAAATGCCCTAACCATGGTTTTTTCAACAAGTCTTGGAGCACTCAATCACATGGTCTTTAAATTTCTGAAGCTCCGACAGAACCTCCTCCTTCGGCCTGTATAGAAGATCAGTCATCCGCCACAGCTGCAAAAACATAGCAGAAATGTCAACATTCGAGGCCAAATTATTAGCCCAGCTCAAAATTGTCATCATTATAATAAAACACAGTGCACCAGCCACAACATTTTCCCATTATCACACAACCCCATATGAGTATGTTTCAAATATGTGGTGGATACTATTCCGGAGCATTGTAGTAAAGACCGTGGAACACTGTTATACCTGCAGAGTACCACCCCCACCACAGAATTCTCCATCATCTGATACACTAACAATGGTCCATGGGTCATATGCATTCCAGTGGAAGTCGACAACCTTATCCCTGTAACCAAAATAACCACAATTTGAAAATAAAAACTTAACTAAGCAATGTCATTCACAAACAGTTAAAAAATGCTAAGGGACAAGAGATTTTTAAAAAAGATGATAATTGGAAATGGGAATTAATACAAGACTTTCAGTTTTTTTGATATAAAATTAAGAACTATATTTCTAATGTGAACCTCCACTATCATATTTCAATCCCACCCAACATAAATGAAGCATATGAATAAATTGTTTTGTTTGATCAAAACAAGAATCAAGTATGATACAACACATGTTTGAGGGCAAAACAATCCACCAACTACAAAAGTTATTCTTAGATGAGTATTTTATATATGGGTACATTTAACTAAATTTGGTTTTCAAATCTTACTTAAGCTATTTCATTTAGCAAATTACAAAGACTTTCGGGTAAAGGCCGTATAAACTAGGTACTGGAAATTTTTGCTAGTTTTATTTCGATCTCGGACACTAACACAACAGATGTTTGATCGATGTGGTATAACACAGAGCTGTAGTGGATCATAAAATGCCCAGTATGATAAGAGATAGAGTAAAGAGCAGAAAAGAATTAATTATACGAAAGAGTAATGATTTATTTGGAATAAGAGTACACCAGGAATAATTCCTGTCAGGCACACTACAACTTCCAACCTAATAACCAAAAGACAATAGATCACTTTTCCACCTACTGTGATGCTTGACCTCGTCCATTAATTACAAAATACTATTCCTCATATTATTCCCTAAGATTAAGCTAACAATTATTCCTGAAGCTTTAGCTAATAATTAGTAATTTGCTTAGGCCTTAGCTTCATCTACTTTGCTTCTAGGAGTGTAGACCCAAACAGAAGAGCTCAATCATCTCTATATATAAGGCATCGATAATCCATAGTTATTAGAGGCATGCGCAAGGAGCAGAGGGCACAGGATGTAGAGCCTCTACAAGAAAGAGGCAGTTCTGCTTATGGGTGCGCACCTGTCAGCACCACTTGTGCCTTTTTAGTTGTGCCTCCTGCTCGCCTCTTGTTTAGACCACCCTCCAACCCCAAACACATCTTTAAGATCCTTATAAATATTTTTAAAGATGTTCCTTTCTTGAGGAAAACTTAAGAATTATCGGAACTTCATTTCTCGAGGAACAAATACTTGTTTTTCATTCTTTTCTTGACATTTAATATGGTTCCAACGATTAAAGTGTTGGTTTTTTTTTTGTTACCAAGAGGCGCAGACCTTAGTTTGCATCACAACAATAAGCAAAATGCATAATAGTTAGAAGGCCAATTGTATATCAAAAAAACAGAGAAGGCATATCCACCTGTGCCCAGCGTGTTGGAAAAACAAGCCTGCTGGAGTACTAGGAGATTTGGACCCTGTTTCTTCCTTCTGACCCACCTGCACCCAAATAAACATGTACATATGTATCACCAAGGTGAAGTAAAGAGGTATTCTTATGATTTAGGATAAGCATTCTTATGATTTTGGATAAGCAAAAAATCGAAGCAAATAATATTATACTTCTACAGTAAGAGTAACCATAAACCCCACCTTTTCATAGTCCCAGATATTTAACAAGCCATCTTCAGCTGAGCTCCCAAAGACAGAGCACTTGTCAGGTGACCACTGAGATTTGGATAGATTTATTTGGATCATGTGATGGAAACATAATAGCTATCCATTATTAAAAGAATGTACACAATCAGACAAGGAAACACAATACCTGTACACAGAGAACAGCAGCTTTATGACCTTCAAATTTATTGACAGGCAAACCAACTCCATCGGATGTTAGATTTCGGCGATCAAACATGCAAACTGTATGATCCGCAGACCTGAAATCATATCATGTAACCAGCAGAAGCATGATGAGATCAACATGCAAATGAATTAATTAAGCATTACATAAACTTTTACAGTCACCATAAGAGTATTAGAATATTGGCATACCCTGTCAAAATATAATTTTCATCATGAGAATTCCAATCTACGCAATGAAGATCAGCATTGTGCGCCTTCTCAACCTAATAATTCAAGTAAAATCCTAGTTGATGAAAGCAGCAAACCACTAATAGAGGAAGCTTACATGGAAACTAATATTATATAAAGCAACATAAAGAAAAGGATTAGGATGAATCTATAAAACAGAAATATTATCAAAAAAAAACATCAGACTCTAATCCAAAAATTATGACCAACAAAGAATTTCTCATGCCCCGGCCCCCTAGAATTTCAAGATATTAGAAAAGATCTCAACCACAAGAGAAAAGTTCAAAAGATACTCAGATCACAAAGCCATGCACATTCTACCATTTATTGAGAAAGATCTTATTTATCAAGTTTGGGCCAGACAGCCATCACTCAGATCTTACCAGCAACAGTGACAATAGGCAATGTTGGGTCAAACATGAAAGTCAAACCTAGATATGCTAAGTTGGTGCTGTGTTGAAAAATCATGCAAAGTGAATGTCCAATTTAAAAAGGGGAAGCATATATACCTAATAACCAAAAAGAAGGGGGGGGGGGGGGGGGGGGAGTAGAAAAAAATTGAAACCAGATATAATTCCCAGGCAGTCCATACAGCATTATCCAGATCATCCAAATAGTAAAGAGATAATAATCAAATCTACAAATCCGGCTATCTGGAAATCAAATTTTCAACGGGAATTGGGTCTAAATTTTACTTGCACTCAACTCAATCCAGACCAGTCAAATTTTCTTCACTTCAAACCATTTAAAGATATTTGTTGAGAAAAAAATTCCAGCCTTGTGAGCATAACCCAACTCACAACTAGTCAATCTTTAATGGAAAAAAAATGAAGCAATAAGTACAAAGACACCAAGCAATCAAGAAAATATTCATCCTACCTTAACAACTGGGTTGTTTCCGATTCTTGCATCCCACAATATCAAACAAGAATCATCCCCAACACTACAAAATTGCTGAGAGCTGCAAAATAAAGTATACGTCAGATTAGAAAGGACACATCAGAAAGCAATTGGTAGTAGTCCTGCAACTTAAGATGTAGAAAAGGCAGAATGACACAAACATGCAATCAAGAGAAGGAATCAGAAAATAAAACAAAGATAAAGGACAAGGTATCTTCAATAATATATATGTTCATGCATAAAAATTATTTATTTAAGCTCCACAGTATATTAGAATCCATGAGTATTACCTTGAAGGGCAAAATTGCACATCCTCAACTGTATCAGTGTGGCCTTGGAAAACACCACGAGGGCCAACTGTAGAATTATCAGCAGCTTTTACAATTGAACTAGAAGATTCTGCAGATTGGGTTCCATCTGTGGCAAGTGTTGAAACATGATCCTGGATACTCCACAACACCACAGTTTTATCCTTCCCTGTACGAAAACTCATCATAAGCTTTATCAAGCAAAGATTCCAATGAGGGAGCACAAAGAGACTCGTGTCTAACCTCCAGAAAGCACAAAGGGCTCAGCAGGGCACATTGCAAGGGCAAACTCTGCATTGTCTTGGTGTCCAGATAAAACCTGGTAAACACAAAGGATTAATTTCAACTCTGAATCTCGTTAACTGTAGAGAACATTACAGAATGCTATTACAGTGTACGACAGAATTTTCGATCCTCCAGTAATCAAACTAGAGAGTTCTAGATTATCTATTCCAGCAGGAAAAAGCACCTCAGCTCTGACAGCTCTCAGTGAAGAGTCAGAGGTGTTTCTGTGAGGTTATTAAACCAGAGAAAATAATCAATTTGGTAAAACAATTTAACAATACAATGCAAAAAAATAAATCATGGGAAAAAAAACAATCAATCACCAAATCTGGGCGAGAATCTGAAGCTCCCAGAGCAGCTTGTCGGTTAGGTTGCGACTCAACATCCCAGATAAGAACCTGCCATAAAGTGATCAGGCAAATGTTACTGTTGTAGCAATTAAGTATTTCACTAATCTACAGAGCACAAGGCCAGATAAATCTCGAACCAATAACTTACTTCAGGACAATCAGTGTGTGTTGCAATTATATTTTTGTTCTGCGGCAGCTCCCTGATTCTGTTCACCTACAAAATTATGGGAGGAAAAAAAATGGGTAGTCTGGTAATAGCAATGAGACCCGGCAATGATATCTATAATAGCAAATAAGAAAGTTGGGTATTCTAGACGTACTAATGAGATTGCAAGATAGAAATAACATAAAAATACAAATATAAATTGCACCCACTCTTTAATAAGATACTTGTTAGATATTATATTGATATACATATGTGTATACAGTATACATATATATATATATATATGAGAGAGAGAGAGAGAGAGAGAGAGAGAGAGAGAGAGAGAGAACCAGTCATAATTATCATCCAATGCTATTATCAAATTGAGCAACCAATAAACTTTTACAACCAAAATATTCAGAAAAACACAAGGTACAGAACAAACAACGGAAGAAAGATAAGGAAATGCTACCAGTCAGATGGGTAATCCTTCAAAGGTATCCATAGTTATGTGTTGAGTAAAAGAATTACTTATAGGGAAAGAAGTAGCATATAATTGTGTGGGATGGCAATCTGCATTGCATAAATTCAACAAAATTTCTCTCACCAGATAAGGGATTGTAGTCAGTCATATAATTTTTGGATCTTCAATGTTCAATTTTTGCAATTTTTTGAAGGAGCTCTTAATTTTTCATTATCTTACATCCAAAAAATATGTTGTCTTTACTCGCTCAACCACCAGAGGCAGAGCAATATAAAGGGGAAACAAAATTGAAATATAAATTCCTAGAGTTCCCAATAATGGCATGTAAGATAATACAAAGAGTTCTATCAACACTATTTGTTTTACTAGATGGAACTATATAGTGCTGAATAAAGATGTAAGTACTGTATCTAATCTAACAAGAAATTCTGACTTCAGCTTATCAAAACCTAAAATCCAATGAAATTATCATTTCTTTTAAATCAAACAAAAAGTAATAATCAATTTGAAACAGAAATATAATTCAAAATAAAAAAAAATAAAAAAATAAAATCTTCACTATGTCCCATACACCAATCTTAATTATGTGCTAGGCTTTATGCACATCGAATCAATGATATCAATCTATTAAAAAAAAGGTTCAAGTCTGTCACTGTTTCAAGTAATTTAGCTAATACCTCTCCTGGATGTAAGATAGTTTTGTACTTCTTCACATATGGTGAACGAGCATCTTCATTAAACTGATAATCAGAAAACATGAAATCAGGTCACTGAAAAAGGGGTTGATGCAAGTCATAGTATTTCAACTTCTAGAAAGAGTGAACCAGAGATATACATTGGCAATATGATTTTCTGCAGCAACTCGTGGCTTGACAACCTCACAGTTTGCTATAATCAAAGTGTTTGGCTGTGTATGGTCAGTCTGGTCCAAAACATGAAAATTATGGATCAGCTCAATTACACTACATAAGATAAAACAACGTGAATCAACAGAGATATGAAATGTAAATGCAGTTACATTAGAAGGCTAGAAAAAAAGCTAACAGAAAAAATCTACTGCAAGGAGGATGAGGCAGATGCCTAGCAACAAATGCAGAAGGTGATAGAAGGAATTTCTTTCACTTATTAGTTCCATCAGGTAGCAAAACTTGAGTTTTACATCACTCCAATGAAATAAAACAGTTGCATGTCTTCTTAGTTCAGGACAACAAAGGAAATAAAAATAAGCTTACTCAAAACCACACTATAGTTCTGCGAAGATAAATCAAGAAGCAGAAATGGGAAGAAAACAACCCTTAGCTATCCTATCGTAATCATTGAGAAGGAAACTTTTTTAAGCACTTAAAATTTTCGTCATAATAGTCCAAAAGGTAAGCATAATAAATAAACATCAAAAAATTCACAAACAACTATTATATACGATATATCAGCTTCTGAAGCATGTATGTACATGAGACACTGGCATTCATCAGCAAGTATGTTTAACTTTGAAGAAAATAGAGTATCATATGTGTTAGACAATAGAGCACTGATGTTGGACTACCACAGTAAAAGAAGACAACCACATGATAAATCCAGTTGAAAGCAACATGTCCATGTAATTAACTATAATCAAAAAACTACTCAACCTTTAACCAACATCACCATATATACCAATAGAGTTTTCGCAGATAACCAAACACAAAACAAGTAAAATCAAGGAAAGAAAATTCACCTGTTCAGAAAGGTAAAGACGTTGCTTGTTCTTGTAAGTTCCTCTCTCAAGAACGGGGCCCCATCTGCAGCCATTAAACACGTTAACAGTAAACTAAAAGTACTAAAATTAAGAATTTTTCTAGTCTAGACCAAAAACCCTAGCCAGAAAAATGCGTAAAAGAAAAGAATGCAGAGAGTGTACCGGCATGAGAGAGAGGGCCAAACAAGGTTATGCGAGGCGAGCCAGTCATAAAGCACGGGGACGAGCTGCTTCCAGTGGGCGTAGCTTTCGTCGGCGGCAGTGTTCCTCCTCTCGCCGCCGGAACCTCTCATTCTAGAGGGTGGTCCGGCACCGCCGAAGGCTTCTCTGTCCTTCTCGGCCTTAGCCTTGGTGGATCCCTTGGGCCTCCCACGCTTCCTCGGCTCGGACAGTGGTGGTGTCGCCTCCATTTCCTCTTCCTTTGGTTTTTGGAATTCCCCCCTTTTTTCAAGGTTTTACTTTTCTGAGTTGGTGGCTATTTAAAGCGACTGAGAGTGTCAGCACCAAGGCCCTCTTCATTTCTGCTAACTATTTTATTTATTATCTGTCCTTTTCTATAATTTAAGATATATATGATTATGATTATAATAAACCTACCTACTTATTTTTGTGATTATTGTCACCTTATGTTACATCAAAATTTAAAAATGCTCTTATTTTTCAAAACCAACAAAAGTTTCATGAATCTAACAATTTTATTTCAATAAATGTGAATTAGATTTGGAGGTGTACTTCACTCTTTTTTCGATAATTTTTTAAATAAAATAGGGTAAATCCACATGTCATTATATCGACCAATCTCAAGTTAACAAAACAAAAAAAAAAATGTTGTTAAATGTTAATTTGTCCGAATTTCATATTTATTGTCCTTATCCACATAACTTTTTTGTTTTTGTTTTTCAAAAACAATAGAATGATCTGTGTGATGACCTCATGAATAGTTCCTATGAAATGAATCATGTTGATTCATCTAATATAAACTGATCCATAAAATGATCTCACATAAAACTTAATCGTTTTTCTACATACATGTACTTGATTGGGTTGCCTGCCGAAATCAAGGTATAATTCGAATTGGATGGAATTATTATTATTATTATTATCACAAAAAATATTATTCCAATAACAGAAAATGGAAAATATTGTGACCTATTTTTTTGGAAGGACGACATTATGATTTAATATAGGCATATTGAACATTGATTCACATCACCTTTCAACAATCACAATTTCAAAATAGCTGAAAATGAGTATGTAGCTAGTTATCAATTAAAAGTATAGAGAGCCCAGCCGAAATTCATTAAGTATATATGTGATAGTACAACATTCAGGAAGCAGTTAAAATAGTGAGAAAATGTAATTAAGGACAAGAAATTGATTTCAGTATTTGCTATCATCAGAAGGAGTCTCATAAATAATCAACATTCGAAACCAAGCTCATTTAGGGTCACATCACAATCAATGTGGGAAAAGCCACAAGAATGTAAAACTCAGAAAATCTTGTCCTTTTTTGATGTTAAGACTCAAACATAAACTCCAGAAGAAAGCAGCAAAAACAAAGATCCAAAACCCTGCCAAAGTACACAAGGATTGTTGTCACTAATCATCACAAGGATTAGATAAAAGCAAAATCGTGAGATACTCTTTTTGACATACCAAGAAAACAGAAGCAAAGGCACCGGTTGCCAGTTCCTTGGCAAGACTGCGATTTTTCCGAGAGGAAGTAGCCTCATAACTGCATAAGAGATGCACAATTAAGCAATGAATTCGTAAGTTCTAGTGTCATTCACAGAGAGAGATTTTGGTGCAATACTACCAACCCTGATTTGGTTGACCATAAACAGAAGAGTTACACCTCTGTGCTTATTGCTAATTTTGTTAAGACAAGGTTTATGTCTTATAATCCTTAAGGTAGACACCGTAAACATCGTTTCACACACATATCCACTTCCTAGATAATTACATGAAATCATATAACTGGACCTTTTCGTATAACTAGAAAGCATTTGGGCTGAGCCACTTTGGACATTATGAACGATAGGCACAGTTTTTATCTGTTTCAAGTAATGGATTACAGACAACAGAGACTGCGCATCAAGAAGATTCTTCATCATCACACACAGACAATGAATACCAGTTCCCCTCTCACTTTGGCATGGTAATTGTATTGCTTCTCCAAATGGAAATATATTTGGCTTGTATTAGATTGGAAAAGGTGAACCAAATATTCAATTTAGTTTAAAACTGCTACCCTAGCACTATCTTCAATGCTACATCACCACTGCCAGTACTAATGACATAACTAGGGGATTCAAATGTCACATCATCATACCAAATGTTAATGATTACTGACCCTAAGTCTCAGACAAGACATTATAATTGAAACTCACTTGCCTCCATCCATTCCACAACATCGACTTTTTTAGGAATACATATCATATCAACTGCAAGCTAAAAAAATCTAAGTCATGCGACTTTCTTTAGTATGGTTGATGATAATAATGTCTCACCCAACACCTAATTTGATTGGCTAATGTCTTGCACCTACCAGTCGGAACTCCCTTTTATGGGATAAAAACTAGTCAGAGGCTGACTTAAAGGATCATACAAACGATATCCCTGTTTGGAATAAACTCTATCTAACAAAATCACGTTGAACACTAGTGTCAGGAAAAGAGCTGGAAACACATATCATGTCAGAATAACACACACACACACACACACACATATAATCTTGTTATTACCATCACCAGAAATTAGGGGAGGTGCCATGGTTATGAAGGATGCAAGTTAATAATGATGAAGGGGGCAGACAAAAGTTATAGATAACAAGCACTAGAACAGCATAGAAGAGAGAATCGGGATAGCGTGGCTTATATTGATGATATTTTCAGGGAGTCTCTTTCTCCCCTCCCCAGTGAGGGTATATAAATTTTAGAAAAATGTCGAATCACAAAGATACGAGGCTCATGAAGCTGAAGTACAATCATTGCATGTCCTAACACACTGAGAATACCTTATGCTGTCTAAGCTATAGAAAATTCTATATCTATTTTACATGAGCCTCTGAACATGCCTTCCTGGACACACTACACTAGAAAAAGCTCAACTTCATGTTCTCATTCCCAATGACACTTATGCAATTAAGAGAAGACCATAAGTAAGATACACACACATCACACATGTATGCGCACAAACAGAGAGTCAACTAATCAACAAAACAGTAGCCATTCAAAAATAGTAGGAAACGTAATCCAATTTTGGACCAATTCAGCTCAAGAAAAGCAATCATCAAAGAAACAAATGGAAAGAAGAAAGGACTGATATGTCACACTACGAGGTGCAGCGGGTCGATCTGGGGCCATTTGCCAATGGAACTCTAATCACAGAGAGATTGATCGGCATTTCTAACACCCATAACAAACTCCTCAAAATAAAAATCTATAGGACACAATTGTAACGCTTCTCAGTTGTGATCAAGCTCATGTAAAAACACAATTACATAATTAACACGAAACAAATTAATCTCCCTCAAGAAAAAAAAATCAAACATAATACCAAACACAGAATAAACTTTAACCTACATAAAATCAGATACAACTCGATTTATAAACAAAACAAAAACAAAATTGTAATCTTTACTATAAATTAGACTTACATGAAGAAAGTGGCGGTGATAAGGAGACCTACGGCGAGCATGAGAACGGTGAGGGCTGGGTACCACGCATCTGGAACTGGGCTTGAGATTGGTTTCGCTGATTGAGCCTTTAGTTCAATATTTTTCCACAAATCAAAAAAAGAAAAATTAGAGAGAATTCACAACTCAAATAGATCAAGATTAACAGAATCGGAAAAGAAAATAATAGGGAAGAAATCAGAAATGGGCGAGAAATTCGTCGGTACCATTTTGTTGAAGGGTTTATGAGAGAGAGTAGATCTTCAGCTCTGCGTTTACTGTGATAGTGAGTGAGGCTTTAGTTTTTCAACCACGTATACAAGGCATTGATTAAGACCACCATGCTTTAAATCCAATAACGCTTTCTTAATAATCACACGCTTTTTCTTTTTAAACATGGGTCTAGCCTAATGACAGATAGATCTCTCGTCTTGAGCAACGTCTCAAGTCCGAGTCTACATCCTATTGTTTTTTAAACTACGTGGAAATTGCTTTTCATGAGATTTAAAATGCATATCCATTTATTTCATTTACGTGTGCATTTGTTTCAAATTATTGATCAGATTTATTGTACAAGATTGTGTGATATGATACATGGCCCTTTTTATATCATGAACTTATATTTTTTACCAAACAAGTTAATCTTGTTCATATAATATTTGTCATTCCTAATAAGGACAAGCAAACGGACCCCAGGGTGCGTATGCTTCAAATTATTAATTAGGTTTGATTGTATTCATGTGATGAATTGTCTTGAATACATGTGATTAGTTATCCATCTATCATCATTAGTAGCCATATCACAAGGTTGAGTAATAAAATATCAGACATTTTTGATATTATGAGCTTATATTTTTCAACCAAACAAGTTGATCTTGTTGATATGATATCTATCATTTCTAATAAGAGCAAGTAAACGAACGCTAAGCATATATATAATATAAATATAATATAATTAGTTTCTAACTTTTATATATTAGAATTTGACTCATTTTGATTTAGAATAGCCATGACAAAAAAAAAAAAAAAAAACCTACCCGAAAACTTCTTTACATATATATTTTGTTTAATGTCTCAGATGTTATTTTAGTTTCCCGATCTTTAATTAGATTTGAGGTTTATGTTTATCTTCTTCAGGCGAAGCTCGATAAATAATGTTGCAAGGGCTTATTAACCATCATAATTAATCTATTTAACAAAATGATCAACTTAAGTTTAAGAATGGTACTTGTGTATTTGGTCTCAAATTTTGATAGAAAATCATGTGTTTTTACAAAGTGATTATTGATCATTTTCTGTTATATATAATATGAGTAGAAAAAACCACATATTCCTTTTGATTTATTTGGGTTTTTTTTTTCTGAATTAGGGAATTGGGTTCTTTATTTACAAAATTGTCGAACATAAATTAATCACTTCAATTTCATATAAGTTTTCATATATATAGTTGTCCTAGAACACAATCAATTGGGTTTTTTGATATAGGGATGAAGATTTTAACCCCGTCAATATATATATATATATATATATATATCATTCATTATGAGACAGAGTTGAAATTAAACTAACCACATACATGTAGAAAGAAAGGATTTGATTGTTCGTTCTATTTCAACTTGATGTTTCATTTTTTGTTTCTAGATATTTACGTTTCCGTATTCATTACTGTCGGAAATCTTGGCTGAGAAGCCTGCAACAGGCTACGCGCCACCTAGCTTGCATGGATGCATGAGAATGCGATGATCAGAGATAAGACAAGGTACGTGATACTTAGAAGAGACTGTCATTGATGGATTTCTTGATCAGGCCGATTGATTAATTCAAATAGAGGGATTTTGTAAGTGTGTCAATGTGATTGTGTTGCATATTTAGAGTAGGACTTATGTGCCCCCAATCCGACCCGCCCAACCCGCCCGACCCGCACCCATTAATTATATTTCTTTTATTCTTTTTTTCTTCTTCTTCCTCCTCTTCTTTTTCTTCTTCTTCTTCTTCTTCTTCTTCTTTCTCCTTCTTCAACCCCGATCTGCTTCCTTCTTCTTCTTCTTCTTCTTCAACCCAATCCGAACACATATATATACATACATACATATATATATTTTTCAATTTTTGGGGAATCATCTATGGGGTCAAAGAGGAAGGAACCCAACCTTTGTCTATCAAATCCTCATTTTCCGATTAATGAGGGAGGATATTTTGTTGTTAACCCTAGCTCACCATTGATGCTTCCAATCTATGCTTCCACTAGTTTTGTTCTAATTTTTTCAGATTCCAAATTTTTTGTTTCATCTCTATTGTTTTTTTATCTTCCTTAAGGTTTATATATTCAGAATTTTATATATATGTAATTTGATATGTAACTTTGTTGGTTATTGAATGATGGTATAAAGTTGTAGAAATTTGATTGAGTAGTATGAATTTGCAGAAAATTTGGGGAAGAATATGATAAAATCACATTTCACAATCTATTATTTATATATACATATCACTGAATCTTAAGAACAAACATTTAACACCTAAAAAGTATATATATAACATCTATAGAGTATATATTAAACATATCAGACATATAATATGAAAATATTCTAAAGATATTACAAATATACTATATAGGTGATATAAGATCACATGCATCTATAAGATATAATAAATACAATTCCTTCAAATGTTATGAAAATATTTTAAAGGTATTACAAAGATACTCTATAGGTGATATAAAATTACATGCATCTATGATATATAATAAACACAGTTCCTTCAGGTGTTATGAGTCAGGATCCATGCACCTGACCCGACCCGTTCACGCGCCCAAAACGCGCCTCCCACGCGCTGAAAACTTGTGCTGAAGCTCATCCAAAATTCGCTCAAATAGACCAACTTTTGTGTATAGTTAAACCAACCTTTGTGTATAGTTAGACCAACCATGTGTAGGTAGGTCTAACTATATACAAAGGTATGTCTAACATATATAAAGGTATGTTTAACTATATATAAAGGTATGTCTAACATATACAATGGTATGTTTAAGTATACATAAATGTATGTCCAACACAACGTAAAAGTATGTCTAACATAATGTAGTGGTATGTGCCAAAATTCAAAAATCAAGCCAAAAAAAGACAAGGCATGGAATTTGGGCAGAACTAATATGTTTAACATAACTTAAAGGTATGTCTAACATAACATAAAAGTATGTCTAACATATACTATTGGTATGTGATTTTTTTCAAAAATGAGCGAAAAAAAAATAGTGCGGTCTCCCCTGACCCGGATCCGACCCGGGTGCATGGATCTAAGATCCATGCAACTGATTCACAAGAGACTTACTCATGAAATATATATATGACACCTATCATTCAATCACATAATATGAAATCTTCTTTATATGCAATACCTCAAAAACATACATATAACACATAATTAGTATATATATAACTCATATAGAGTATACATATAACATCTATCACTGAATCACATAATATGAAATCTTCTATATATGTGATATCTCAAGAATATAGATGTAACACCTAAGGAGTATATATATAACACCTATAGAGTATAACTATAACACCTATCACTGAATCATATAATATAACTATAGCACCTACAGAGTACATATATAATATCTATAGAGTACATATATAACACCTATCACTGAATTACATAGTGTGAAATTTGGTGTGCATGGGTGCACACCAGATCAGGTGGAGACGCGCGTGGGAGCGCGTGAGTGCTGCCCACACGCCGGGCACGGATCTTGGATCCGTGCCCCAGGTGTATATAAGTTTTGTTCGCATATTTATAGATGGTGGTTTGATGAGAAAGTCTTTAAGAGTTTGATTAGAGGCAGTTTGGGTAGGTATAAATGAAGATACAACTTGTAATGGTCAAAGACACTTGTCTAAACAATGAATTAATTGCTTTACTTATCTATTCTGTGATTGTGTTTAGTATTGATAATTGTGACAACATAATGCAACTATTGGTTTCCGAAGAATTGTAATTGCAGATCATATATATATGCTGCCTTGTTAAGATTTTTAAGCAAATAGATCAAGATAAATTTATATAACTTTGAGCAATTTTTAAACATAATCTATATGTTTTGAAGGAAAGGAAGTTTGTATGATTAATTCCTTGTGTTTTACTTCTTATATCTAGATATATATATAGACGAGTATCAGCACATGCGTCACATGTTGAGGATGAATTTTTTCAATCGAAAATATTATATTACTATTAATCTTAAATAATAAATTTTTATAAGAATATACAATCTAAATTAAATTAAATTAAATTCAAAAAAAATTAGTAAATTAAAGTCCTAATATAATAGAATCCTACTCATAATAGAATTCTAGGTGTTTTGATTTAGAATTCTAATATAAAATTATTTAAATTTAATCACAAATTACTATTATAACCTTAAATAAAATCTTTAATAATGATATATTAGACAAACCATATTTTGTAAGAAATATTCATACTTTTATATAGGTAATAGATATAACTCACATAGTCTCATCTTATATCTTTTATGGATGTCACGTGACTTCGAAATGGTTTGTATTTAGGTATTAATTGATCTTATGTTAGATATACTATATTGTACTGATCGTAATAAATTTATAAGATTCATCAAATGAATAGTCATATTACTAAATATTTTATTAGGGCTCGTCTGGTACGTTGACTTGGGGCTCAATTTATTATTGGGCTTGAGTTGAATTGGGGGTTTGCGTTGGTTTTCAGTAGTAGGTTTATCAACCTATCAAGGATGGTGGATTTAATTGAAGCCCAACAGTAACTATTACGAAGATTATATGATTACTTCCTTGTGTTTACTTTTATATCCAGGGAAGTATGTATGTCATGTCTATAATCTTTTATAAATTTATTTGGCCTCGAATTTGACATTTTGGCATATGACTTGTGTAATTTAACCGATGTTTGAAGGTGCAATGCGACAAATATATAACGTGCACTGATGAAATAAAATACAAGATTTGAACACAGAGCGAAACATAAGCCGTTATAAAGTAGAAAATCTATAGCAAGAGTCGCACTTCTAGAAACTCATTTTCAGCCAAAAAATTATGTGCTCACTAGCAGATAGGTGCAAGATTCCTCTGTACAACAATGCATCAAGATTACAAAAGAATACCTCACTGATCAACAACTGGACTGAGTTATAGTGATATGAACACTAATGAGATCCAGGCCATAGCTTGAACATCACCCCATGCTCACTCACACTGCCTCGACCCCATCGCCTCATTGTTTTCCACAATGGCTTTGCTTTGCCCGTTCTCAAAGAACCCGAGCTTGAATGCCTCCTCAATGACTCACAATCCCGTCTCTCATATTTCGCAGGAGAACTCAGAAGCTCAGACATGGAAAGATCTCTCTCAAGATCATGACAATAGTCATAATCGGAGAGGGTGGATGGAGAAAGCAAAGGAGCGGGGAGCAAATCGTCTTGGCTGCAACTTCTAGACGGCAACTCTTTGACTTCATCAAACTCACTGCATATCAGTTTTAAGGCCTGGATGACCTCGCCCATGAAGGGTCTGTGTGAGACCTCGGGTTGAACGCACATTGAAGCAATAGCAGCCACTTTTGCTATACTGTCGAATGGAATATTGGGTGCCACGGATTGGTCGATGATTGATTCTAAGCCTTCTCTACTTGTTAGGAGCGGACGGGCCCATGAAACTAGGTTTTCTTGTCCAGGAGGCTGAGACATGTCGACTGGTTTTCTTCCGGTTAGGAGTTCTAGAAGGACCACACCGTAGCTGTATACATCACTTTTCACCAGAAGATGCCCCGTCATTGCATACTCCGGTGCCACATAACTTGCCATGATAAATGAGGAGGAAGAGAAGTCAGAATGGAAGGATTCATGTAGTCAAGAAACAAAAGATAAAAGACATGATTGCCGGTTAAATCACTGACCTTTACTTTAATTGCAATTCTAACCAAACATTTGTATAGATGGTTGGTCATAGACCACGTATAGTTAGTGAATTATTTATTGTTGCTATTTTGCGTAGAACATGTAGTGCACTTAAATTAGCTATTGTTGATATCTACCCGGCAATTTGAATTGTAGAAAATATCATAAGTCAAGTTTGGTAATTAAAATAGCAATTAAAGTAAAAATCGTGATTCAACCAGCAATAAAGCCAATATAAGAGGAAGAGGAAGAAGAGTACCCGAAGGTTCCCATGACACGTGTCGATATGTGCTTGCTTTCCTCGTCTAAAGCAGCACGTGCTAAGCCAAAATCAGATACTTTAGGTGTAAAATCATCTTCCAATAAGATGTTGCTGGCTTTGAAATCCCTATGAATGACACGCGGGCTTGAATCTTCATGCAGATAAGCTAGAGCTCGAGCAGATCCAAGTGCAATTTTGAGCCGAGCACACCAGTCAAGTGGAGATCTTTCTTTGTCAATGCCTGAAAATAAGCTTCATCATAAGAGATTTGCATGGTAAAATGAGTAAGAGATCTGAAGAGTTAAGAATTGATACCATGTAGATGGGATTCCACGCTACCATTTGTTATTAGTTCATAAACCAAACAGCGAGTACGATCCTCCTCTACACAAATACCAATCAGCTTAACCAAGTTTCTGTGATGAAGTCGGCTCAGCATTTCGACTTCAGCCAAGAATTCACGACCACTTTGTTGGTCATATCTTTTGAGAACCTTAATTGCAACTTTTGTCCCATCTTCCAGATCCCCACTGTATACTCGTCCAAATCCACCTTCACCTAGGACTCTTGTTTCATTGAAGAAATCGGTTGCTTTCTCAACGTCTCTTGAGCTGAGAGTTTTTGCAGATCCAGTATAAACTGCAATGCTTGAGCCCAAGGAGAACGAAGGAGAACTAATCCCACTTCCAGCTATAGACACTGCTAGGCCTACATCATATGCATTAAATTTCTAATCAGCAAAGATCTCATATTCCCAAAAATTGATATATGATATCTAGAGGCATTTTATCCCCAGAAACGAGGATCGTCATGGGGAAAATGCTCTGTCCTCAATCAAATGATAAGGTCAAGTCTTTAAGAAAAACTAGATTCAATTGTTTAACATATGGGAAATCGAGATTTATAGTGCCCTCGTAGAAAACCGAAATTGTAAAAAAAAAAAAAAAACTACAATTCTCGAGGGGCAAAGAAAATTTTACCTGATGACTTAGCGAGGGAACGAATGGTAGCTGGGGGAGTGGGGTCTGGTTGGGGAGCACGTGGTTTATATCTGAAGACCAAAACCCATGCAACAGCACACAATAAGATAAGAGCTACGAAACAAGATAAGACTATTGTTGCTAGTATGCTTCCACTAAGCCCATGCTTATGCTGCTTTCCACTTATGTCGACCCCAAGGGGCTGCATAGACCTTGCATTATTGTCATGACCAGGGTATGGTTTACTTGCAACGATGCCAATGGATGATGGAGGCAAAGGTGGAGAGGGAGGAAGGCCTATCAATTGAACACGAGGAGTCAGGAAAATATTTATTAAGAAGAAAAGGAGGCACTGATTCAAGTTTGGCTAAAAATTACCTGGATATCTCACATACAGTACATCATAGTCACCAAAAATAGAAGTTTTAATGATGACTTGTTTGTGCCAAAATCTTTGAAATGTTAGATATGCTGTAGTATCATCGAATTTTTCTCCAAGGGGTAACAAATCAATAAGAACAATGGTCTTATCAGTGTTTTCTTCAGCTGCATTTGCTCCCATGATGCGCACTTGGCTTTGCTTCATAAATACGCCAGCTGCAAGTTCAGCTGCTAGTTCTGAAACTAAAGGAAAGAAGGTGTACAGAGCAACAGAAAGGCGGAGCTCCACTTGTATCGGCAACACGCAGACACATGGAGCTTCTGGTGGACCATAGGCTAATGGCTCGGTGCATGTCAAGGGTGCACAATCTGTCAAATTATGCAGACATTCAGTTTACATGATCACAAGATAATGTACATAGCACAGCAAAAATTATACCAACCTTTTTGAGGAGGTGGTGGTGGTAGTGTTCGCAACGGGGGCAACTGTGGAATTTTGGGACTTCTATGTGATGACCCAGAGGGAGATACTTTAGGGTAGACAGATGGAGCTTCAAGTCAAAGAATATAGAATTTAAGTCCAAATGATGTGAACTGAACATAATACTTGAAGTTCACTTCCCTTATTGTGGAACGGAGAACAGAGAATTAATCTTACTTGCAGCTTTCCCAGAGGGATATGTTGGAGACGGAGCTGTTGAAGGGACTGCCAAGTTCATCCTGGAATTAGTATACATTTGCACAAGAAAAGTAATGAACTTTCAAGAGAGAGAAAACCTGAAGGTGGAGGAATCACAGGTGATACTGGAGCAGGAGTGATCTTATGCGGATGATGTTTTGTGGGAGGAAGAGACGCTGTTGAATTGGAAAATTGACGTGGAGGAGGAGCACTATAAGAGTGTTCAGTAGTGTTGCTTGAAGGAGGAGCTGAACCAGAAGAAACAAAATAGTGTTATTACTCATGTTCCCATAATTTTCAGATCGTGAGGAATTAGTATCGAATTTCTAAACAAACCTTGAGTCGGGGAACGGCTTACAGGTGTGTGACCATGGGTAGTTCTAGTTTTGGGTGCTGAAACTGGCATGAAACCTGGTTTCTCACTCATGCTTGGAGGAGGTGCTAAAATTGGAGACGGATTTTGCGCTGCCAGAAATGTCGCACCAGCATAAATTCAAGTATATATACATGAAATTCTTTTACTAGAAACAAATGAGATAACAGTGATAACATTCATACACAACCAAAATGTGGAACGTAAATAAATTCTCTAATTCCCCTGTCCACAATTAACGACATTGTTCATAGTAAAGAGGTGGAAAAACTTCGGCTTTATATAAACCAATCTCACTATTCTAGAAACTATTTACATTTCACCAAGATGCTCCATTCATTAAATCCCAGGAAAGAATTGTACTTCACGAAGATAGCTAAGAAGAAGTTTCTAATTTCATCATGTCCACTAACACAATGAAACTTCTCTTTTTGCTCTATCTTAACTTTGGAGATTACAACGAGCAATTCAACATAGCAAACAGAAGAAACCAACAAAAGACTAAAGCCGTTACTGTTCTAAACCAAAGATCGTCTAAGGTTTCACTATCCATAACAAGCAAATCTTTGTCAAATATCATACTATGTATCTAAATCGAGCATATTCCTTTTATACCTGGAGGACTGGATGGAGGTTCAATCGGAATCGGTTTGACAGGTAGGGGCAGTGCTGGATGTGTAGACACATCTGAAACATCATACAATAAATTAATTACATGTTCACAATCTGGTAACAGATAGCAGAAGCTACACCAACTGAACTGTGCAATGTAAGTACAAGTGAAAAGGCAAACCTGGAGGAGGAGAAGGTGGTTCTTTTGGCAAAATCGGATGGAACGGTGGTGGAGACTCAGGCATTCCCCTGGGAGTCGGCACAGCTGATACTGCACTCCAATTATTATACATAAGATATAATCATCACACGTACGAGAAAAAATCCAGCAACTGGCGGGAATGAGTTTATGCTTTCAAGTACCTGGTGCAGTTGCGGATAAAGGAGCATTATTGACAGGCGCTGAAGATTTATCTGGTCGCGAACTGCTCGAAGGTGATATAACAGGTGCTGCACATGGAAAATATATATTAATTTGAACTAAAATAAGTGTCAACGAGATGATACATCCTTGCATTGTACAACCATATACCTGGAGCCTGTACTGTAAATGGAGGGTGCCCTGAGTGCTGAGTGTTCCCTGGAGAAGGAATCAGAGGCATGGATGGGATGGGCCCTGGAATAGATGCTGGAGGCGGAACAAAAGGATTTGGTGGCGATATTGAAGGGCCGGGCCATGTGGGAGACAGAGGACCTTTTGTCGTTTCAGGTACGGGTGCAGACATCAAAGGAGGCATTGCCTCTGAAATGATAGTCATCAACAAATTACATTAAACTCGAGCATATAGAAAATAATGTTATCTTGTAATTGAGGAACATTACCAATTGGTAGAGGTAATGGAGACGGTGCTTTGTTGATGAACACATTCACATTAAGCCCATGGCCTGGATTTCCTTCTTCAAAAGGAGGAGATGCAAATTTTGTTATGCTATCAAATAAGCATTGATTGAAAGAAACACACACATACAAAAGCACAAAATAAGCTAATCGAAGCAATTAACATGGACATATCCATCATAGGAAAATTAACTAATTTACTGATTCCCACTCTGTATATAATTATACAAAACAAAACTAGGTTAACTGAATTATAATTAAGTTGAAGATAATTACACTAAACTGGAACTCAAGGACAGATAAGCATATACCACAGATAAAATTCTCAGCGATATATGCTTAACAAAAATGAACTTCAACTAGCCAATGAACAATGTAGTTCAGAGAACCTTTTATTTATTATATAGAGGTGGCTAATGAAATTAGGTAAAAGAAGAATTACAAGGCATTAGGTATTAATAACTTGTGTGGATCTTCCAAAATGAAATAATGGAACTTATGCAGAATTGCACAAAGACTGAAGAAAAGATCATTCTACAAATTTAACCATTGCATTGGATCAGAAGATCATTCCACTCAATTCATAATTCACTGATCAATGATCATACACTGCCACTGAATCAAGAATGAATCTTATTGAGGAATATGAATTAATGAGCAACTTGACATTACCCAAAACAAAATTTCAAACAGGCCCACCTTGGAAAAATTACAATTAGCAACTGATTTATCAGGAAATCAACAGTATTTCACATCTAAGAACAATAAACGAAAGAAATGCAAGAATTACCAGTAGATCCTTGAATCAGCAAAAAGCAAGCAAAGGCACAGACTTTAAGCACCACAGTCAAAACTTGCAGCATCATTGCCACAATCTCACATTAAGAAACCAATCCAGAAATTTCTCAGCTATGACACACACACACAGAGAGAAAGATCCCAAACTCTCTCTCTCTCTCTCTCTCTCTCTCTCTCTCTCACAATATGAATGAATGAATCAGGCAAAGAAACTCGAGAAAAATGGATGACTTGAAGCGATAACAAAAGGGGTTAGGCTAAAGCTGGAGACCCACAAGCAGAAAGAGTGAGAGGCAAGCAATAGAGTGTAGAGAGAGACAGGAAGACTGGTTTCTTGAAAAGCCCACAAAAGAGTTGGGTGGTGCCATGAAAGGGAGAAGCATGTGCAAAGCAAGAAAGATTGATCCTTTTCTTCTGATTAAAGCGCTTCTGAGAACAGGAGAAGAACAACACCAACAAAAAAAACAAATTGTGTGAATTCTCGTAGAGACGTGAGTGAGAGATTGGCATGTTCTTGCAGTGCAGAACACAACACAACAAACAACCGTTTCTACTGACATGTGAGCAATTAAGTACTGGCTTTCTTGTGTGTATTAAAAGCTAAGCAGGTAACTTTTCTCTTACCAAATGAAAACTAGCAAACAGACTATTCTTATTTCTAAACAGTGATTGTGGTGATACACTGGTAATAACTGGCAATTTATTAGTAAAACATTAATAAGAAACACAGCAACTCATGCTTTTGTTTTCTACCCAGCTCTCTCTCTCTCTCTCTCTCTCTTAATTTGGCCATAATTTTAGGGGTAATTCTATACACACCCCATCAATACTAAACACACCCCATCCATACACACATTCTTAAAATAATAAAAAAAAAGAATGTGTGTATAGATGAGGTGTGTTTAGTATTTGATGGGGTGTGTATAGAATTACCCTAATTTTAGTGGAAGAATGAAATGATGAGATTTTTTCTTTGTTTTGGGGGGAAGGTGGGTTTGAGAGGATCAGTGAAAATTCAACAAATTTGTGGACAATTAATTAATTATTAATGAAATGGGACCCTAAGAAGAAAGAAACTTAAATGGTACCCCATCTATTCACAAGGGGATTTTTATCCAGTCTTAGAAAAAAATTGAAGTTTTTTTCCTTATAATTAAAGTGTCAATTTGACATCTCATTAATGAGTAGTAATTATGTGCACTTGGGCACGGATCCTTGAATTCGTGCCCACAACCCGCTCCGACCCAACCCGATACGGAGGAATTAATTATATATACTTCTTTTTTTTAATTTTGAAGCTTCCACCTGAGAGATCGAACGCAAATTTAGAGAAGAAATCTTCGAAAATTTCTTCTTCTGCAAAAACTTATTCTCTTATTCTTTTTTACACCCTAATTTTATGTCTCTTCTTCTTCTTCTTCTTCTTCTTCTTCTTCTCTTATTCTTTCTTAAGCCCTAATTTTGTGTCTCATCATCATCATCTTTTTCTTCACGCCTTCTTCACAATGCTGCTTTTTTTTCTTTTCTTTTCTTCTTCATCATCTTCTTCTTCTTCACCTTAATAGCGGCGGATTGGAAAGAGGAATTTTATGTTTCATCTCTGTTGTTCTTCTCTCTTCTTTAGGGTTTATATATTTGTATATGTATGTAATTTGATATGCAACTTTGTTGGTTATTGAATGATGGTATAAAGTTGTAGAAATCTGATTGAGTAGTATGAATTTGTAGAAAATTTGGGGAAGTAGATGATAAAATCGCAATTCACAATCTGTTAATTATATATATACATATCACTGAATCCTAAGAACATACATATAACACCTAAAGAGTATATATATAACACATATAGAGTATATAGTACACACATCACTGAATCACATAATATGAAATCTATATATGTGATACCTCAAGAACATACATGTAATATCGAAATAGTATATATATAGCACCTATAGTATATATATTACATATATCATTGAATCACATAATATGGAATCTATATATGTGATACCTCAAGAATATACATGTAATATCGAAATAGTATATATATAACATCTATATAGTATATATATTACATATATCATTGAATCACATAATATGGAATCTATATATGTGATACCTCAAGAATATACATGTAATATTGAAATAGTATATATATAACACATATATAGTATATATATTACATATATCATTGAATCACATAATATGGAATCTATATATGTGATACCTCAAGAACATACATGTAACACCTAAAGATATATATAACACCTATAAAGTATATATATATATATATCATCTCATATCAATATATATTGTGATACCTCAAGAACATACATGTAATATCGAAATAGTATATATATAACACATATATATAGTATATATATTACAATATATCATTGAATCACATAATATGGAATTTATATATGTGATACCTCAAGAACATACATGTAACACCTAAAGATATATATAACACCTATAAAGTATATATATATATATATATATCATCTCATATCAATATATATTGTGATACCTCAAGAACATACATGTAACACCTAAATAGTATATATATAACATCTTCTATCACTATATATGTGATCATTCAAGAACATACATGTAACACCTAAAGAGTATATATATATATATATATATATATAACATATATAGAATATATATAACACCTATCACTATATATGTGATACCTCAAGAATGTATATATATAACACCTATAGAGTATATATAACATTTATCACTGAATCACATAGTATAAACGCACACCAAATCACATGGGGGTACGCATTGGATGCGTGGAGACGACCCACACGCCGGATCGAGTCTTGAATCCGTGCTTCAGGTACATATAAGTTTTGTTGGTTAGTTAAAAACACTCTGAAAATATTATATGTAACATGAAAAGTACTGATTTGTTGACTGTAATTATGTATTACTTTTGACTTTAAAGTATTGCTAATTTCTTGCAAAAACTGATCTATTTTTAGGAGAAAATTTATTGTATGAGATTGTCATATTAATCTCATCTCATAAGACGGGTCGTGTTGTTAGATCAACATTGCGTCATGTAATACACAATCTTTAATCCAGAACTTTTTCTTATGTATGTTAGATCATAATTTTGTTATTTTGTATCATGTAATACTTTTATACATATGAAGTAATATTTTTAAAAATTTTAATTTAACATGAAATAATATTTTGTAAGAGTGACACTTGTGTGGCCCAGGGGTATGGTGCCTCAAATTAATCATCATATGATGTTAAATATATACTGTACAAGTATCATGTATATACTCTTCAGGTATCACATGTATACTCTTATATACATATGATACCTGTGGAGTATATTTATAACACCAAGAAACATAACACTTATAGAGTATATATATAACACCTGAAGAACATGTATATAATACCTAAATCCGTGCCCCTATGTACCCAGAGATATATAAGTTTCTGCCATTTTGTAATATTTATGTGTGTATCAATTCTTGTATATGTATCATGTAATATTTTATTGTGCATCATGTAAGAGCTTTGATTCCACGACTAAATTTATGATTAACTAGCGTAAGTCCCGTATATCACACGGGTATTTTAATAATAATTAAGAAATTTTAAAATTGTTATTTATAGAGAAATTTAATTATTGTTATTATTATTAATCATTAAATTTTAATTTAATTAGTATGAATTTGAATTTCAATTGTGTGAAAATTTTAAGTTTTCAATTAATATAATTGCAAACATCAACTTAATTAAAATGTTTCTCCAAAATTTCTTAATTTACAATTTTATTAAGAATCATAGTTATTAACACTTTATTATTCAATTATAATTATCTCATTAAATGTTCTATTATAATAGATTATAAATACTAAATGAGTTAATTTAAAATTAAATTATAATTAAATAGGATTAATCAGAGAGTGACATGTGTCACTCTTGGTTATTCCTTTAGTATAGATATAGATTTGAGAAAATTATAATTTCAAAATCTTTATTGTTATATGTAGTACGTTCTTTTAGAAATTATAATTTGATAAGTTAATATATTTAATACTTTTGTTTTTACAAGATCATATTTTTTTATGTATCGGGCACGTAATAACGTTGGTTTCATAACTTCATCAATAATTAATTTGGATTATAATTTTGACAAGTGATAATTTTATTCTTATTACAATATAATATTTTTGTGTGTGCGTAATACTTTCAAAAGTATTAAATGATACACATAAAAGTATTACATGAAAAATATGAAAGTATACATTATCTATCATATTAGTTAACAATGGTTGACATTGACTGATATTCGATCGAATCGGGTCAAACTCCAACTTTACTTAGTGGAATATATGAAACAACTTTACATAAATCTTAAGGTAGTTATTTAAAAAAAAAATCGCCACTTTTATTTTGCATTATTTTATTTTACATAAATAATATTTTTCAAGGTGAATTAAACTAATACATTCCTAGTAAAGGAAGACTCAATTTTGATGCGTGTTGATCAAAATACATGTCTAGAATCATTAATACAATATGGAACTTCGCCTAATCGATAGATATTCATATATATATATATATATATATATATGTGTGTGTGTGTGTGACAATTTTATCTCTAAAATGAATAATAATACTAATAAAACTCTAAACACTTCATGGATCTTAGATTCAAAATAATTGTTTCTACTTATCATTGTCCAAAATTATTTGACATAGAACTTAGTTTGAATTGTGTAATAGCAAGACTCACTCATAGATCAGATTAGGTTTGCAATAATTGATGACACGTTAAATTCTTACAATTATAGTTCTTTGATCCATAAATTAAATCAAGTAATTGAGATTTAATTGGCTTAATAATGATAAAAATTGGAAGATTATTTTATGTTATATAAATGGGGACAAACTATCTATAATATTTAAGATCGACTGGTACTATAATTTTTAGAGTAGGTTTTATATGAGACGGGTCAACCCATAACCCACTCTTAACAATTCATATTGAAATTTGTGAAAATGGATTCAACACATGGGTAATAAGGATTCGTCTTACGGAAACTATCCGTGAGACCGTCTCACAAGTTTTTGTGTAATTTTTATGGCTCATGTCAGCTCATCAAACCAACTTTTGGAGAGACAACCAATTACCTACTCGATGATTTAATCATCCATAAATCTATTAAATAAATATACGAACTCTCACATTTTTTTCTTCCCTTTTTTAAATATTTATTGAGAGTTGTTAATCATTATTTACTTAATCAGCCTTTTATCTAAAAAGAAAAGGAAAACACTTTAAATGGAATTAATCTTTTCCCCACTTTGACATATATATGCGTTCCTTTAGTCGTTTTTCAATTACAAGACTAAAACAATTCTAAAAAGTTATTGAAATTATGTCTATCTAATACTTTTTAAGTCAAATTAAATATTATTTTTGTTCAAAAAGTACAAATAAGTGCCCAAAAGTTATAATTCTTTATATTAGTGAATAATAAACATCTTATATAATTCAAAAGTGAGTATAAAAAAGAGTTCCAATCCAAAGTAATGCTATTAGAATTGAAGGGGAAGAAAAAAAGTAGTTGAATAAAATTAAATAATTGGCGTGGACACTTAATTAATTAATGGGCTGGATTAATTAATGATAAGCTTGACCAGACACAACTCCTTCTTTCTCTCCCTGGTTTTGAGATGTTGATGTGTGCACGTGTCTTCTGGAACTTGACAACCCACCAAATTTTTACTTTCAAATATTTAATTTGATTAAAATAAACCTATATATATATATATATATATATATGCAGGTCCCCTACCATTGCCAATACTATTGTTGCTTGCTTGGAGAAATAATTAATGTTGCAAGACAAATGCATTCAATCCATTGGGCTTCTTTGCATTCAATTGTAGTTGACTTCACTTTCCTCATTTTAAGTGTTTATGAAATGGATATTCTCTCAAGATTTTTGCATTAAAATGAAATTTGGGTGAAATTTTTTATGTTGGAAAGTTTTGGGATTATGATAACAAGAAGCAAAATGATATAAAGAATAAGAAAAATTGTTTTTAAGACTTGATTATTCAACATAGTACACAAATTGAATTCAAGAACTTATTTTAGTGTATTAATTAAAACAACCTAGGTTTGGCCATTCATGTTGTAGCATAACCTAACTTAGTCAGAATCATATATTTGTTACAATATAAGATTTCTATAACAATTGGTTTGTTGCTGCGTATAAAGAAGATTAAATGGTTAGTGAAAATCAATAACATACATGAAAAATATATAAGATCTGTGGAATATATATTACAGAGTTTTTTTTTTTCTTTTTTCAAGACGAATATATGTTGTCAAGTACTCACATTCGCAAGTATAGCATCCCAATGTTTGATGTTTTTATGGTTGTTGCTTCCGAAACCTCAAAACTTTGACGAATTACTCATGGTGATCTAACTAGAAAGATATCATCAAAATATATATATATATATATATACATATACATCGATTTACCACATTTCTAAATAAGTAGTTTTAAGATTGTCAAAGAAAATTCCACACAAGCTAGACATGGCATAAATCATGGATTAAAAAAGAATTCATTGGAGTGAGACCCTTGAGAGAAGTCCAAAAGTAAAACCACACCAATGTAGATTAATATGAACCCATTGAAAGCCCAACAAATGATATCAACTATATATGAGAAAGATGGTGGATGTATTATAAGGATGAACATGTATCTTTTATTGGTATGAAATCTTTTGAGGGAAAATCTGAACATCATCGATCATTATATATTGATTGCTAGTATTTAAAAACATTACAATGCCAATATTATTTGTTATTGTCCATTTTGATTTTTTTGATGTCCCAAAGGTATTTCACTAGTGAAGAATAGTCTACATTTTACAATGATATTGCACTAATAAAGATTGTCCTCATATATACCTATTCAATCTGGGATTATGATTAGGCAATGAACGATTCTTCTTCAAACAAATTAAGTCTCACCCAACTTTATTAGTCTCAACATAATATTATCCACACATCTAAATCTAAATCCATTTTCATGCCTATATTGGGGCTTTAAATTGGACTATATACCAACAAATATTAGAGTGTAAGATTTGAATTATCAATTATGTTTCGATCAACCAATGATATGATAAGAAAAATTTATGTTTTCTAATTATGTCCAAACAAGGGTCGTGTTCAATCAATTGAATGTCTATATTGGATAGTGTCAGTTTAAACTCTAAAAAAGTTGGATCATGTTCATAACCTTACTTACTAAATTGTGTTTAAACATGAAAATGGTTGGTTGACCTTCATTTGAGATAAAGAGATATCCACAATTTCATAAATTACTATTAAGTTAGATTGTTGACCTCAAACAATTCATGCGAGCATTTGTATGTTGCGCATTTGTCTTAGGAGTAGAATCTAGTTGGCCTCAATCGACTCATCTAATGTGAGTCTGGTTGTGGTTTGAGTCTGGTTGTGGTTTGAATTGATTTGCATGATCGTTTGAATTTAGTATTACTATGTTCGAACGACCTCATTTTACAATTTTTTTTTTGCTAATTCTGCATTGGAACATGACATTGTTCGATGAAACTTCAACCCCAAATACAATCTTCTTATTTTATAAACACAGTCTTCTTATTTTTCTACCACAAATATGTGTTGAAGAAAACTTTTCAATCATAAAATGCCTTAAAATATCTCTTACATTGATTTTAAATTTGAGGTAAAATTATCATTTTATTGAATTATAATAAAATATATATTATTTACTTTGTGTGGTAGAAAAATAAACACATATTAATTATGTTAGAAATGAGTGATATCCATTGTTTTAATTGTTAATTATGAACTATAGTTTGTAGTGTCACTCTAACCCCTTCAAAAATGTGTACTTCATTTTATTTTTTGAAGTGACATTAAATATTATTCATCACATGATTTCTTTCATTTTCTCCCTGCTTCCCACATTTCTATAATTATTTTATTTCCTTTTTCTCATTCTTACCTTCTTTTACCATCTGTTTCACAGAATTGCTCTTTTTCAAGAATAGATATTTAATAAATACAAAAACTTGTGAGAGACGATTTTATAGATAATTTTCGTAAGACAGATCATTTTCACTTATTGAGTAAATTCATATCCATTGATTTATATGTAAATCTGAAGCGTAGATTGTGACTTAACTATTCTCACGTGATATGATTCGTGGGACGGTCTCATATAAAAATCACTCATTTTATAATGTACATAATTTTTAAGTTATGCTTTCCTTCGATCATGATTTTTGATAGATAGATATTTTGACATTCTCAATCAATGAAGTAAACAACTTAATTATTTCTTCTTTCTAACATATATAGAGACGAAAAAACATGCCAAATTATGTAAAGGTATTTCATAGATTTGTGGGGTCCCACTCTTCACGAAACAAATCTTGCTGCAAGAATTATTGCACAAAAAACAACAAAAGAATTGTGTGATTGCAATGAAATGCTTCCACGTTGGGCTTCACTATATATTTCACATTAAATTCAAATCCATGAATGAAGCCCATGGACCCAATCTTCTCGTCTGCTCGTTAGGGTTAGGTAAAAGTAATCGAAATTTTGAAATATTGAGATTATCGTACTGAATCAACATACACAATATGCTACCATATTGAAAGTTTTGGTTTGATGTCGGTATGATATTTTCAAAATTTTAATATAATTGAAATATATATTAATTCCATAATAGATTAATAAATATAATATATTTCATTTCGGTATACCACTATTTTCGGTATGTAATATTTATTTCGTTGTAATGGTCCTAAATTGAATGACATAATTACACAACACAAAAAGATCTTTTTATTTCGTTGTAATAACATAATTACAGATTTATATTAGTCATTGTTGGGGGCCTAAATTGAATTTCAGTGGTTCGTTTATATTATAGAATACACCCTTCAATCTCCATTAAATGTTGTTTATAGCTTTACTGGTAAAATAGTGTTTCTAACTATTTGTGTTCTTAGACTTTTTATACAAATATATTTTAAGACTATCCCTACTATAATTCACTAGGTAAAATTTAGAAATATCAATGACACCTTCTATGGAAACTAAATTTTGTTTACAATTTTGGATTTTAAATTTCTTAATTAGTTAAAGATATATTACCATTTTTTTTTCAATTAATGATAAAAGTTTTAGAATTATACTCCCCTCATTTCAATTAACCGTCTTTTTAGCTATCTTACAACTATTTTTTTAATTTACCTTCAATCTCAATCGCTAAAAATTTCTTAATCTACATTAATTTAAAGAAGTTATAGTAAAATTGTTAAAGAATTAATTCAGAATAAATCATTTAAATTTTGAACTGGATGAGATAGATCATTGTGTAAGGTTATATTTGTCTAAATTATATTTTCCCTAATCTATCCAAAACGTCAGAAAGACAATTTAATCTAAAACCGAGGAAGTAATTGATTGAGATTGAATGAAGTAATTCATTTCACGAAGATGGTTTGTTATATTTCAAATTTAATAATAGAGGATGTTTTATGATGATTATGATATGAATGTGAAGGATGGACCCTGCAAACATTGTTGGCCCCTGTCCCCTTCTATTTCAGTAGTTTTCTGCTCCTCGTGTGTAGACGTTACTGGCTTACCGAATCATAAATTGACCATACATGTATGAGTATGTTTTATATGAAACCGTCTAACTAATCTTGATATGTAAAACGAATCAACTCATAATCCACACTTACAGTCATAAGAATTTGTGAAAATAAATTTAATTCATGGATGATAAAAGATCCATCTCACAAGAATTATTTGTGAAACCATCTCAGTGTAAATGTATTTGTTGTTGCAAACTTTGCAAATAGGTCAAATCACAATAATAGTTTTTATAAGTATCCCTCGAAATGAAACTTCATATCTATAGAAAACAAAGAAGCCAGTCTGTATTTTGACAAGTCCAGATTCACAAGAAGCCATAGTTAAAAACAACACAAGTCTTTGTGGCCCAATGCTACTGCAAAATTGGTATCATTCAGCCTAAAGGGGGTGAGTGTGGGGTTTCTTACCCCCAATAAATAACAAAATATTAAAAATAACAGAACAAATTCACTTGCCACTTCCAATGCAAGAACATGAAATTTGCTACTTATCATTAGTGTAAATTTAAGGCTAACCTTTTGATGCTCATTTCTAAACAGCATGAAATGAAAGTTCATTGTAATGTCCTACTTGGGTGCCACATGAAACTTGTATCCATGTGGGACATGAAAAAAGTAGGTCGGATGATTAAAGATTTAAAGAAGCAATAGACGAAAAACAAGTAATTATACTGAAGAGTTTCGATGATTAAAGGAGGATGATAAACAGTGAAAACCTGCTATTTCAGAGTCCATCTTCACCAGCAAATGTGCAAGACCACCACATTGAGAATGAAAAGAAGAAATGCTTGCACTTGAGAAGTTGAAAATTCACTTCCTCTTGTATTTTGATGGTATGTTCTGAAAAGCAGCTGAAAGATCGGTGAAGCTCAATCTCACTGACGAAAATCGATGTGTTTCATAGTAGGGTGTTCATTTTCTAAGTCACCAACAGCATTCTCAACTTACTAGATGAACAGAAACTGCTATCCTGATGCAAAAAAGGGTTTCAACAAATATGGTATATTTGTCCAGCTCATTTTTAATAATGCACAAAAGTTGCAAAAATGAAACGGCCACGACCACAAGCTAGAAAAAAAGGAGATCATGAAAAGAATACCAAGAGTTCTATTGTGTTGTACCTTAATTTAAGAATCAGCTATTTGGATCATACTCCTTAAACTGACTCTTAAAATCCTCGGCCATTTTTGTTTCTTCATCTTTACTGAGCTGGCAATTCCTCCAATCAGCCTTATCAGCCATATTCAACAACCCAGCAAGAACCTAAAAAAAAACAAAAAAAACAGTTTCTCATGTTGGATTAAGCCACAATCTAATTTCAAATTTTGGAAATGAATTTGAACTTATGGAGTTCAGCAAGGAAGGGCCACATTTGTTTAAGAAATAACAATAGATACATGCACTTTTTACTGCCATCGTGAATATATATATCTGATTATGCTTAAGACTCTACAAGGGAGATTGACCATGAGAATGGTAAAACTGAACCCCATATATCAACTGGAGATCAGGTCAAATGTATGGAATGAGTCAACCAGCAAATTCCCCTCTGTGCGAAAGCAGATTTTCATACACTTACTTCCTCCTCATGTAGATTAGATACTTCAGAGGCATAACCAATGATGGTATCTAAAAGTGATTTCTGTTATGCTTGGTGGATATTGAAGCTAGATAAACATTGTTTGACACGTAACAACTCTTTGAACTTATATTATTGCAAACATCTTTGCATTGTAAACAACAACCAAATGACCTTTCCTTTACCTAGAATAGTCAAGCAGGACATTCACCTGGACTACTACAACTACCCCAGAGAGAGAGAGAGAGTAATCACAATGCAAAGCTTCTTCGTAATTGAGTACAGTAGTTTCTAGTTTCAAAGGAGAGAATTCTCAAAACTTTGAGCATGTAGGTTTTTAACATGTCGATGGAAAAGAACGCACTTATTATGATGCTATGGAAATTATCAGGAAAAAAATAGACAACAAATAATAGAAAAGAGAAGGGTGTGCTTTGTGCAAATGATGAGTATCTGTCATCAACAAACATAATGATGTATATTACTAATGTAGTGTAGTCTATAACCACCATTTTTTCAAGAGCCTTGCAGAGATTTCTTGAGGGTCCAGTGAGAACGGATTTAGGTGTTAGGTTAAGCTCCCAACATGTCAGGAAGGGTCCGACACAGGAACAAAGTAAAGAAGGAACATAATCAGATATACTCGCTCCTAATTTCTGAAAACAAACATTTACTAGAATGGTTAAAGACAGTTCAACCTGACGACTACCAACCTTGATCTTCATCAATATCATGTTCTTACCTCTCGGCCAAATTGAACAGGAAAGCTTTCCTTCTCCTCAACCATGTGTGACAAAATTGTTCCCCCAGGAAGTTCCACATAAAATAAACTCTGATTTCTATCGAGCTGCATACCCAACAATTTACGCCCTTCCAAATTGTTATCATCTGCAATGATCAGAACATCAACATTACAGATGAATTTTTTTTGTGGGACTTTAATTAATTGACAATGTATTTGACATCATAAACATGAACGATTGGCAACACCAATTTTGATGAGAGATGAGTATTCTTATAAGATGTTTTTAGAGCTTATAAGATGTTAAATTTTAGTTTAAAAATAAGTTGTTGAAGTAATTGTATAGATACGATGGTGGAGCTTATAAGATGTTGGCAATGACAATTGTGTAATTTAAGAAATAAGATCTTATTTTAGAAATAAGTTGGGATCCTTTGACTTGTCAAAAAAAAAAAAACTTATAAGCTCCTAAAATCTTATTTTTAAATCTTTACCAACCACGTTTGAGGAAAGCTCATCCTAACATCCTCTAAACTAAGAATTTAATAAGTTTTCAAAGATTGTTATCAACAATATTGCATAATTCTAGTAAGTAAAAACTTAAGTGCAGAATTTTTGTCCCTGTTGCAAAATAATTGTCACAGTTACAGACTCATTTATAATTCATTGGTTTGGTTCTCTTAAACATACTTTCAACTACATGGTTATGTCACTGGTCCAAAATTTGATAAGCAATCCTTTACTTAACCACATCCATGGATAAAACACCCAAAGGGTTATATAACTGATCTCTCCATATTTCACATTACATTAAGCACCTACTTATATAGGTGAAGTAAGCATGATGAATAAGAAAAAAAGGAGAATAGCACTCCAGAATCAAATTAATAATATCACAAATTAGAGATATATTTTTGTAATCTTTTTATCATATCAAAGAATCAATGGTTAAGATTCAACACTTATGAAGATGTGGTACAGGCAATTGGTGGATAAGAAACTTGTTACTTTCAGTTCATAATCTCCAATCATTTTCTCTCTTGAGCTTTGCCTTTACTTTTTTCCATTTTCTTGACAATGATTGCGGTTGGCTCTAGAACTGCTACCTGAGTCCTCCATTATCACTAATTATGTTAATTCATAAATTATTTCTTGTTAGATGGCTAGCGAAAGTACAAATTCATATAGCTGGAAACACAATTCCAAGTTTCCACCTCTCCACTAATACAATGTTTGAAGTTATGGATCTATAACGTAGAAATCTTTCTTCCTAAAAATTCCACACTTCAGTAGAACTAAAAAATTGATTTTCATCTTAAAAGTTAGATACTAAGAAATTACATATTCAAGATATTAAAAGAGACAGAGGCAGAGCTGGTGATCCTAACAATCAAATGCCACAAAGATCCGCAAGTGGTCTTATAGATGCTTGTTATCTATATGACACAATTTGTTCTGAAGAAATTGTGTGTGTCCTTGCAAAAAAAGAATTTAACATTTATAATCATGCAACAGTTATCGAAAGAGACACAGGAATGAAAGGATTATTATCCTAAATTCCATGTTTTACATTTAAATTTCAGAGGCACTCAAGAAATGAGCATATGTTGCTTCAAGAAAACAGGCACCGGTGTTTTTAAAGATGTAAGGATTACAAAGAACACTAGTAGTATCCATAGACTGGAGGCCAGAAGGGAATGAATGATTGTAAGGTTTATAGTGATCATTAATAGTGTGTCATATTTTTTGTTCAAGAGTCACCACTTTGTCAAATATGAGACTGTGATAACCAGTTTAAAAAATGTAATCCATTGTGTCAACCTTGGGTTAATTTAATGAAATCTTACATAGGAATCTCTTTTAAGTTCTTATCATGTGACAATCTTGTCCATTCAAGATCCCATCTACTCTACAGATTAGGCTGATAGCAAACTCAAGGTTTTAATGCCTGCACAAAATCTCAGCACAAGCACAAGCCACAACTGTTTCGGCATCTAAAGCATTTAACTATTGGACGATTAACAGTTTATAAATGTGTGTGTTGTGTAGAAAATCATATTTCTTAATCCTTACTTTTAACAGCTGTGAATGTGATGCCTAACTTTTTGGCAGCCATTTTGAAAATTTGTTCAACAGATGATGCTTTGGATGATGGAATAGGAACAGCCTGCAAAAAAGGATGAGGTTAATAAAGCCTTCACAATAGAGGAAAGAAGAAAAGCATAATGGAAAAAAGGAACTTGGAATCAGATAGCTGCACATCCATAAATGGGTAATCAGCTGCAGATGGCAATATTCACATTGTAATATTGCAAACTCTACAGGAACTCAGCAATAATAATAGCATGCACCACTTAAAGATGGAAAATTATAGATAAAATTTAGTAAAACAAACACCACAGAAATTAAGCAGTATCTACTTCACGTACATCAGCAAACATATAAAAGCATCTACTATCAGTAAAGCATGAACAGGAACAGAGAGCAGAAACTTTGTCAGCACCTGAAGATTGGCATGAGTTCCACGTTTAGAGACCCACTCAAAGTAAACTACTTCCTTTCCTTGTGTCTTGAAGTAAGTTTGTAGGCTTTTCTGGAATCTGGATAATTCTTTTTCGCATTCTGGTGCTAGAGACAGGGTGTTCGGCAAATGTTCGATAGGTATTATCAGCACATGATCTTGGACCAATGGTCCTTTAGCGAGAGCACAATAGCAGTATTCGCCTATGCTTGTAATTAGATGTGACTCCACACTGGGGCTTGACATACAAAACCAGCATTCCTTGGACCTGAAACACACAATTTTATAAACAAATCAGCTCAAGTCTAAAGAATTTTAATTTAAAATGAGCTGATGATATTAAAGCCTAACATATCCAAAAATCCACCGATGCAATGAGAAAGTGATTTATGTTTTACCTGTTAGTGCTTCCAGTCCCTGATCCAGATCTCCTGCTAGGAAATCCTTTACCTTCTTCTTGTAAACTATGCATAAATGTGCAATCTGGGCCCCTTTCACATTGTCCTTTGTTTAGAAAATCAAAGCACACACCCCTAAGAGATTGTTCCCGTGCATCTTCATCATGCCTGAAATGGCAATTCTCGCCTCTTGCACAAGACCCTGAAGAAACAAATTTAAAGCATAACCTATCACCCACACCATCTCCATGTTTCTGTTTTTTCCGAGAGACATCATACCGCCAATACTGGGAATCAGCAACACTTTCACCAGATCTTTTTATGGCTCCATTTCCAGATCCAAGTTCTTCAGAAAATAAATATGGAGATAAAGTAGTGTTGGTCGGTTTTGTACAGAGTTCAGCAGCGGACATTTTGGATGCTGGAGTAGGCGAAAGTGCATGAACAAATTTCTGAAGCCAAAAATATAATTCATGAGCTAAGCATGAAAAGAATACAAGGAGCAGAATATCTTAATTGGGATGAAAACTATATTCTACATGCACTGCAAGATTGGAAATTCATTATTGTGCAGCATGTAAGAATAAAGAACATGAACCATAACTCATAATTGAGGACGACAAATGGAAAAATAGTTAAACCTGTTTTTCTTTATTTCCGACTGGAGCAAGGGCTATAAAACGGGTCACATGGACAGCATCACTGTTAGCATAAGGTTCACGATCATAGTACACACCAAGAGTTCCTGCAATATGGTAGCTATAAAAGAAGCAATCTCTTTAGGAACAAAATTATATCATACAACCAATGAAAAGGTTGAAAAAGTTAATGGAAACATAAGAAAGCAATGAACTCATCCTATAAGACGATCAGTCAACTGAACTCTCGAATTCCTAGAAAAGTTTGAAATTCTTGCAGCTCAAATGAAGTCTCACTCAAAATGGAGTATTTAGCAATCAACTTAAAATTCGGTTATTCAGCTATATTCTTAGAACAGGGGTCTATAGTAAATTTACGGGACTGACATCCTTTCATCTATCTAATCTTAAATGAAGATTTTATTTGTAGGTTCATGGTTCCTTCCAGTCTCTTGTCCAGATTTTAGTTTTAGAATTAAATAGTAAGTAGTTTCCTACATAAGATACATCTGGCTGTAGGCATATAGTTGATCAATGCAAAGGATACCAGAGTCAGCGATTGTTCTGCACAGTGACATGGGTTAATAGTGTGCCTACTTCTTTCCATCTGTTTCTCTCTTCTAATATTAGGTTTTTTTGCAGCCACATCAGGACAAATTTCCCTTCAGTTAATAAGTGCTACTAAACAGCTAAGGTTGTTCCACATCATCTACGGTAATTTCAGCTTTAGCATTAAGTCCACTATGGAATATCCAAAAAAAACAACTCAAAGGCCAATAGGTTTCTTTTGTTTATAGCGCTCTCAATTCACAGCTTAAATTTGAATTATCTAATAATTACACATCTAGTGATATCTCCAACTACTTATGGAGTCATCCCCCCCCCCCCCCCCCCCCAACCTAGGGTTAAACACCTCACCCTCTACTAATTCAAATATTAAAATAAATACAAATATCCAACCACTGCAGGATAACAGTCTAACCAGAAAGCAATTCAGCTTTAAAGAAGATATTTCTATATGGATCTCATGTGTATCCATAATCTTAATAATTATTATGGAGAAAATAAAATTGAGCATGCTAAGTAAAACAACAATGCTTGACGGAACGTTTGAACAATAATATAAAAGAATCAACATGCAATAACACAAAAATTTTGTATTTAACTAGCTGGTTTCCAGTGGAATCTACATCTAGATAATTATCATTTGCATGCTGTTCAAATAAAAACGAAATTTAATGCTTGAACATAATTTCAGACACTACTGAAAGTAACTCGATAGGTTAACAGTTGGATTTTCGAAAGTACTGATAACTAGTTCACTCACAGTGATCCAAGTTTTTATGCATATATCTGCAAACTTTAGTACAGATGTTGTGGAGATCTCAACCAAGATCTAGATTTCCATTTATCAAGAACCCACTTGTTGGTAAAAACAATTCTTTAATCATATTCTCGTTTGGAAATAAATAAAACCATCATCACTTTTGGCTTATTTTGCCAACTCAAAACTTTGTATTGCTTCACTTTCATTTGCATTGAAATTAAACTGTAAACTCACTAAAGAGTTTGAGCACAATAATGAACCTACATGACACAGAAGTAATATAGAAATTGTTACCGTGGCTTGATTTCTGATACTAATTCTGAAATATTTGAATCACCAATAGATGGATCTGAAATTCCAGAAGGAACACCAGATGCTGCAGCTTTATTTGTGACACCACTGGGCCATTCATTAGTGAAATCCAGTAAAGGAAAAAAAAAAAAAAAAGAGCATTTGCACATCAACGAGAGAAAATGGAGTTTAAAGATGGGCTGGAAAAAGAAAGGGAGGGAGTAATCATTTACAAACATTAAGCATATAGCAAGGATATGTCAAGAATATATCAACAACTCCTGGCTCCTCAATTAATGCCCTTAGTGAATCAATATCATCTTGATTGTATGCACCAAATTGTTGGCTATGAGCAGATCGCCTACCAGATAAGTACACTACGGACAGACCTATATATGAGTATTTAATATCAGAATCAGTAGATTTTCAGAACACTGTCCATCAAACTCAACATATCAGAAAGCATAAATGATTGACAAGCTTTCAAAATAAAACAAGTGGTAGCATATCCAGTAGCCAAATGAGTATATGAAAACCATAATATTAAAATATGATGACCAGCGGCTGAGGTAACCAAGCCTTTTTCCTTAAATAGGAATCGTCCTAGAGGTTTAATGAACATAAATTCCCTAGGTATATACACACACTATTGTCTTGTCTCACTTCTGTTTTTACCCAGGTAAAAAGTGATAATAGACAGAACAGGAAAAGTAGAAAACTTAGAAGAAATGTGATGTTCTACTCTTTACAGATGCTTAAATTGGGTAAATCCAACTCAAAAATCTGGTCAAATATTTTCCTAGGATTTGTTAAGCTGTGTCAAAGCATTATCTAAATATTTGCCAATACTCATAATAGTTACATCTCTTGCAAAGATAAGATCTATGTGATTTCCAGGGCAAATAATCAATTATAACAATACAGAGAAGTAAATATTAGTAGATGTGAATTATTAAGGCTGTGAATGAGTCAAGCTGTAAATATCAGTCTAGCTATTCATCTTTCAGGCTCGAAAATAAGTGTCGATCATTAGATCTGACAAGCAGGCTCAAGCTTGAAAAAAAAAAAAATCGAACTGCAGTTCAAGGCTTCGAGTTTCATGGTATTAGTTTTGTCAGCTCATGAGCCTTTAATTTTGGAGTTCATAAATAAGTTCTCAAGTGGCTCAGTTAACAGTTTCATAAATAGCTTCACATGTTTATATATAGGCTGGAATTCTATTATATATTCAGTCAGACAAACTCAAATTAAATTCATTTACCAAGAAAAACTAGTTATTTATAAACCAAGCTCAAGCCAATCGTGACCTTCACAATTTTAAAATGAACCGAGCTTGAGCAGATCGCAGGCTTAATAATCTTAAAATGATCCAAGGCCAAGCCAAACGATCGATTATGAAAAACTCAATTGACCTGAGCTTGATCTTATTACTGTTTGGCTTGATTTAGTTCAATCATAACCCTAATTATGCAGTGATACGGAAAAACCCAGCAAAAAATACTTCTCTCAAACTTCTTCACACACAACAAAAAATAAAAAAATAAAAAAACAACAACAAACTAACAAACAAACAAACACAGTATGCTATCTTCCTCGAAAAACCTTTGCTAAACTTTATATCATGTCCAAATGTGTAATATTAGGCCTAACCATAACAATATTAAATTGTTAAGACTAAACCAACCTATACCAAATAATTCATCAAGTAGAATTCATGTCCTTGGTTCTTGAATATTCTACCTCTAAATCTGATAGATTTTAAAATGCATAAGCACCAGAAGGCCAAATTGTCATCTGTTCTACAAATCTAAATATTGCAGGTGCCTGCATGGAGAAGTGTGGGCTAGAAGGCAAAGGTACTTATGCGGAGTATTCATATCCTGAAACAAGATTTTCTAAGTAATGGGAAATTTAAATTGCTTGTATCACTTGGACTATGATCTCCTAATAGTGGATATTATCAGCTGAACAAAACTTGAATGATGCATCATTGGATAATTATCTTCAGCAACTGAACTCAGGCAAACAACATCAATTATGAAAAAATTGAGTACAATTTGCTCTCACTAGTTAATGTTGGTATAGTTGTGATGGTCCTCAGGGAAACAAACAATGTTTGATACTTAATTCATATGCATATCAACTTAGTGTTGTTCTTCAATCAATGGAGCCATTTGGCCCATTCTTCATTATTTGTAGTTCAAGCATTACAGTAATTCAATCATTTTAGTAATCCAAGTATAGCCAAATGGTTAATGATTCACAGCATCGGTGTACAAACAAGGAAACCAAATGGAAAAAACTCAAAAAAAAGAAAAAGAAAAATCAAGCTCCTTAGTTGCCAACACTGAAGGTATATTGAAGTCTTTTACAAAATACAAACTGCAGGCAAACCATTATTCCAATTTTCCGACCAACTATTATCAGCCCAACTACTGTGAAGCATTCCCAAATTTTTATCTAAAACTAGTTTAATTAAAAATAAACAGGGCCAGTCATCAAGCCACTATATTATAGTGTTTTAGTGTCAAGATGTAACACTAAAAATACAAGAATGATCCAACAACAAATACACTGAAAAAAAAAAAAAAAGAATTCCATACATAAAATAAAAGGTATACAAGCTAACATACTGAAAAAAAGATTGATATTTGTGAATTAATTAAGGGAGTTACCGTGTAGCAGGAATTTTCCACTGCCTCTCAACCAGTATAAATTCTCAGAGACTTTCAACCCATCCATTTTAAACCCTAAGTTGGCCGATTCCTTGGCCGCGGCCGCTAGAAATTTGGCGGCACCAACGCCGTAATCGCCGATGAAGTAAGTAGGAATGGGGATTTTGGAGCGGCCTCCGATGTAGTCATTGAACTCCTCGAGCTGCTCCGGAGTATCGGGGAAGAACTGGCCGACGCACAGCAGCGCATCGAATGGCCCCGCCGATTTGTTCACCTGAAAATTTGCAGATGATTGAACTATAAAACGTGTGTTCAGTTTTGAAAATGAGTATTCGTGTATTGTAATGAAGAGTTTACCAATGAAACGCGTTTGAAGAGTTGGTTGAGGCGGCCGAGGGCGTCGCCGGCGAGGAGGATTCGGGGAGCTGCCATCGGAGTGATGGACTAGTGAGCAAGAGCAACAAAGCCTTGGTGAAAAACTTGTTTCTTCGTTTTGTTACTTATGAATTTTAATGGGAAATTTAAGCGGATATGCCAAATAATTTCATTTCCAAAAAAATTCTAATCAATTCAATGTAATGATTATTTAAGCTACGTATAAAATAGAGATTGGAGGAGATATTTGAAATTTCTAAATGTAGATTCATTGAAAAATTAACCTTTGCACTAAGTACATGGGCCTCAGATCCATACATTCGGATCGAAATTGGACGGTCGGTTCATTTTTATTTTTTATGTTTTTTCTTGCTTAATTTTTTAATTTTGATTATGATTTTTATGTTGCGTAAGATATATCTTTATGCTATGTTAGACATAGTTTTATGTTCAAATTTCATACATTTAACTTCAAAAAAACCCTAACTTCGGCACACATTTTGTACATGTACTTTTACGTAGTATTAGTCATATTTTATGTTATGTTAGACATATTTTTATATTATACTAGACGTATCAGATATCTAACATATCAATCAATTTCGTTTTTCATATAATCAGAGATGAGATCATTACATATTAACAATATACATATTAAGAGCTACTCCTCATGTCATTTTAGCATTTTTCATGTGTTGGTTACAAAATATGTGTATCAATTGAACATTCATAAATATACTATATTACAGTTTTGCTACTCTACCTATTGGGTACATTGATATGTGCTAACTAATAACGTGTCAAATATTCAACATAGTCATCAATTTCAATTTCTATATAATTAGGGGATGAGATCATTACACGTCAGCGATGGGTATATTAAGAGCTACTCACTGTAGACATTTTAGTATATATGTTCTCTATAGTAAGTAAAAGTTTAAAATATTGAAATAGATGATTGGTATTTTTTTTAGCCAAACATATTTTGCTTCCGTAAACAAGCAAAAAAAAAAATTTCTAACATAATAACATATTACATGTTTATGGCAAAATGTAATCGATAAACATTTCTGAAATATAAAGATTTGTATAATTGTAAAACTATGTAATATTTTTAGTATGCATACAATATATTTTTTATCCACACACATTACATTTGTTTATTTCAATAGTCAAATAATATATTAATAAAAATTACATCATATTGAATATTAGTATAGAAGATAGCTATATATATTGTTAATCAATTTTTTTTAGCTACTTCCGCAAGTGTACATTGATGCATGAAGAATAATAACTATAATTATTTGACTACCTGAATTCAATACATAATTTTATTTATGCTATCGAATACCAAGAATTCACATTAATTAAATTAAACAAAATAGATGCAATTCATGGAAAGCAAATGAATATGATCTGGGTCATATTCTAGAACATGCTTTGATCTTATTCTAATTAAGAGACTACCTTGATCAATTTTATTCTAATTATTAATTATCATATATGAGCAATCATAAATATCAAATTAAAAGTTTTCTCGAGTTAGATAACCAATTGATTATTATGCTACCAAATGTATTTCTACTCAATCTAAGAAAAGCAAAACAACTCCCAAAAGCCCACATGATTGAAAATCTCGTCATATAACTCATCAATCTCTCGATTTAATTTCACTCACATGTCATGTGTTTATTCTCCCATAATTAAATTTTCAATCTCGAAATTCAGTTGGATTAAATCTCATCTCTTGAATTTATTTGATTATTCTATATTCACCTTAAAATCCTGTTTTAAAATGCGATGATAAATTTTTCATCCTCAAATTCGAGCATTTCTTCAAAGGGATTGCATATTTTGCAGCAATAAGGACAGCAACAAAGCCCCAACATCATTTTTTTTCCAGACAATTAACATATTTTCTAGAAATTAACAACAATAGAATCAATTTTATCAAGTGTTCTAGCAACCACCAAAACCCATACATTTATAGTATCAATAACGACAAATAAAATCCAATTTTTTCCAAAAATAGTAACATTACCTTCACAATTTGCTAACAAAAATCGAGGAAAACATACCATATTGAGGTGTGTAAATCGATCCTCATATGCTTCTTCTTGCCATGAATACCCAATTTTCGAAAGAGAGTCAATTTAGTGAATTGTGGAAGAGAAATTAAGATTCACAAATAATGAAAAAGAGTTTGAGTACTTGGTGAGGAAAGTGGGGAAAATATTAGGAATTATTTTGCCTCCGAAACCGATCTGGTGGCTAACTATCGAAATAGCCAATTTATTAGGATTACTTAGTCAATAATTATTGATATTTCATTAAAAAAATTTACCAAAAAAAAAAAAAAGATACCAGAGATTTATCGATATAGTTCATTTTCGTTCGATTACATAAAAGAACAAAAATATTAAAAATATATCGAAATATTTTTATTCTTCCCCCAGTTGGAAACAATACTAAAGTGTTACTTTTTTGCGCCCTTTATTCCATCACCACCCAAACGCCGTCGTACGATACTGCACACTCTTAAAACTTCGAAACCGCCCTTCTCTCTCTCACACACACACACAGTGCGAGCTAGTTCATCAGCAATGGCGGAAAAACCCCAACCAGTTCAGGTTCTGTACTGCGGAGTATGTGGGTTACCCGCTGAGTACTGCGAATTCGGATCCGAATTCGAGAAATGCAAGGCCTGGTTGATCCAGAACGCACCCGATTTATATCCCGATCTCGTCAGAGGTATTTTGCCCTAAATCTATTCATTAACGTTAACCTTGTTCTTTTTAGAGGTTTTCACTGCTCTAAATATCGGTTCTCTTTGTGCCCCTATTTTCAGAGGCTGGTGCAAAGGACGCTGATAAGGTATCTGATCAGCTTCAGTCCACTTCTATCTCCTCTGATGGTATAATATACACACATCAGTAACTACTCTTGTTTATTTCGAATATTCTATGGTGTATGATTTTCTGCCATTTTCCTATGCTCTGTCGTGAAATGCGATTTTTTATCCTGTTGTTGTGATATTAATTAAATAATTATTTCGTATTGAGTTTGGGAATTTAAACACCGGTTCTTCTGTACTGCTTCTTGGTCACTTTTTGGATGTACAATGGAGTTTTCGGAGTATGTATACAAACTTTTGTTTTTGGAGAATAATATGCGTCAGTGACTGTTTCTTATGTTTGGAACTTGTATTTTTTGTTCCTTTGTTCTAATTCTGTCGGAGTTTACCATTTTATGGAGAGTCAGTCACGTGGTATGCACCCATGAAATGATATGAGGAACTTCTGTTTTTATTTCATAGATGGGATTTAAATAATTTTCTGTCTTGTTTTCTAAACAACTTGCTTTGGTTGCAGTAGGCTCTTCAAAACCCAAGGAAGAAGTTAAACGTCTACCTGGTGGGAAGATAAAAAAGAAGGTAGTACTTTGAAAAAACTTATTCTTGAGCTGAGTATAGTTATTTGGTTGGCTGAAGTAAAATTCCTGTCTCCTATAGCATTAAGTATAGAATACCATCTATACTATGTTATGGATATTCATGTAAAAGGATGTGCATGTCTTTAATTTTGTGTGGAAGCTTCATCCTGTTAGAGAGGAGTCCCGCCTTTACTGGAAGATCATATATCTGAGTTCCCTTATATGGTGAAAGCGAGCCAAAACAGCCTCAATAGCAGGCTGCCTTTGATCCTTTTGCCCATATACGATAAGATTCCCCAGGGGGGTGGGGGGTTGTTATTTAGTTCTGTTTATCTTTTTTAGTGAGGTCATTTTGTGATTTTATATTTAATTATCCATGGGATTTTGTGTTTTTTTAAATTCAAAGTGTGGATCAGTAGATCCATATTGACCACATTTTGGATCCATAAATAAAAAATTTGGAGTATAAAACCAAAGTGGAGACAATCATAAGAGGTTGAGATACCAATCTAGTGAAGCTAATAAGCAATCATGACCTATCCATGGATCCTGAGGCATATTGCACTGGCAAGTGTATATAAAACTTTTCACTTGTATTGAGTGATCGTCGTGACATTGAAAATATTGGTTTACTTTGAAACCTTTTTTATCTCCAAGTTTTAGCTAATATATCATCAACAAATTTTGTAAAGTTGTTTTTAATATCTTACTTGAATGTAGTATAACATCTATGTTAGTATTATGATGATGAGAATTGGACATTGATGCATAATGAAAGTATTGGAACTTCTGAATTGTTCTTTACAGGAGAAACAAGAAGTTATTATTGAAAAGATGACTCGTAACAAGCGTAAATGTATAACTACTGTGAAAGGCCTAGAACTTTTCGGTAAGGATGTGTTATACATGTTTCTATGTTTCATAATTCTGATAAACTGACAACTCTTCTTTCTTAAATTTAAGAAACCTTACTTCTTCATACAACTTTCAGGGGTAAAGCTAAATGATGCATCAAAGAAGCTTGGCAAAAAATTTGCTACTGGAGCTTCTGTTGTTAAGGTAGATAGATTTGGTGGTACTGAAACACTTTGGATGCCAAGTATTCAGAAAGAAAACAATAAACTGATTTGTGCCTCTTCTGTCTGTTCTCTTCCTGCCAGGGCCCCACTGAGAAGGAGCAAATTGATGTTCAAGGAGACATTGCTTATGACATAGTAGAGTTCATCACGGATACCTGGCCAGATGTAATTTCATTCTTTACACCCATGGTCTTATCTTGTTTGTGTGTGTTTTTTGGTTCTCTTTTGGTTTTTCCTTACATATCTTTGGAAAAGTATTATTGTCATTGACTGCATTATTAGGCCTTTGAAATATCAAATTTATTTCTTGTGGAAGACAAATCTTATGTATGCATGCCATGCTCTTACCTATTTGCAGTCATTCGATTGTGCAAAAAGAAGCCTCATTTTTTTGCTTTCACTTCTGGTTACATGAAAATTTTCAACCTACTGACATTTCTGAATGAAACTACAAATTTGGCAAGCTGGTGCTTGGTTTTGCACCTCTTATGTTAGTATTTAAGTGTTTGCTTATAGTCGGGCACAACTTGTAGGAGTGGTGTACAAATGGCTTGTCATTGCTTATTGTTGTTAAATGTTGCTAGTTAACTCTTAGACTTAGTTGCTGCAATTTATGAGTGATGATCGCATGGTATGTTACTATACTTGATCCTTTGTACCTTTTGCGGCAGCAAGGGAGGCATATGTGTATTATGTATGGTAAGTCTTTGTTCTTCCATCTGTTATGTGTCTAACTATATGTACCTTCTTGCAATAAATCTAGACAGCACTTTGCTGTTTCTGAAACTAGGATGTGTTTTCCCTTTCACAGTTTCACTAAGGGTCCGTTTACTTTGGCCAAACAAAGATAAACTAATTATCTAGTGTTGTGAGATAACTACATAGGATAAGATATAAATTGTCATTCATTTCCAATATTTACTTTAACATATAATATCTAGATACCGTTTACTATGTAATATATGGAGGTTTGGATATGAGTTATATTACCTAAATTTCCTTGTGATATTATAAGCATGGATGCTTAATGTTTATTAGGGATAGAAATGTAATTTCCTTATGTTATCCAAAGTTTTTAGTAAACTATCCTTTGGTGTCTAGATAATTATCCAAGGTATTATCCAGATTTTGGCGTTTTATCTTGGGTTGAAAGGATAACCCGGTTGTTTATTTCAATCAAAGTAAACTTTAGATAAATGTAAAATATCATTATCCTAAGTTATCCTCCTAAGTTAACAAAGACCAACAAGTCATTCATGAATTAGGCGTTTTGAATTTAGACTTTTAGTTTGGAGTGATTCAGAGCTAGTTATCTTTGATGCTACTGACTGTTTAAATGATGGAGAATTTTCAAAGGTTAAGCTTCAAAATTTATTCGAATTCCAGCCGAAATTAGCAAGATTAGATTTCTTATTATCCAATTTACTTCCAGTTAGAAATGTTTAACCTTGAGACTGAAAACCCTGAATATCCGACGGACATCTTTATCTGTGGTAAAGTATTTGTTACGGTGGCTACGCCGTTTTGACACTTTAAGATTTTCTTCGACTTATTATCAAATCTCTGCAAAGCAGTTTGGAAGCATTGGTTTTTTTGAGTATGCAATGCCTTGGTAGTACATATAGCCATCGGTGTGCAGCCCCAACATTCTTCTTACATTTTCTCTTGAAACATTTTTGTTGTACTTTTAGGTACAAGCCAGGCATGTTACTGATTTCTTTTCTGGTTCTTTAGGTCCCTGAGACTTCGATTTTCTTTATAGAGGATGGGAAAAAGGTTGCCGCTGCTTAGACATGGAAAGACAACCTTCCTCATTGTGGCATGAACTTCACCAAAGGAAATGAGATGCTCATATATCAAGAAGCTAGAGATCAAAAGTTTTTGAATGCGCACGTAATGAAGATTTCACGCTCATCGTGTATGAGTGAAATAAGCAATATTGGTTTTGTAGTGGAGGATTATGTTGATGATATTAACTTGATTGTATAGTGAGCTGAGATACGTTTCTGACTCTGCATTTAGACTTTGATATATAGAAGATACAAACTTATATGTGTTTGATTTCTTGAAAAACTGTTAGACGTGAAGTTATAAAAAACATTGAGGTGTTACGTTTTGCTTGAGGGTGAGCTAGAAGATGTATGTTGTGGTCAACTGTGGATATGAATGTCAATCCTATATTTCGGTGGTAGCTGCTTATCAGGACTAAACATGTCAAAACTCAATTTTCATCAAATGAAGATAGATAGACATATCAAACTCGATTTTCATCATACAAAGATGAATTTAAAGTTTGTTAATTGATCTTCTTCATACTTTTCTTTGAGATACATATACAAGGGTCGAAATTTTGTACATGTTCCTATGTTTATGATTGTTGTATTTTGCATGTTGTTAAATGGATTATGTATGATTGAATTCAGTCAACTTTTGCATGGACTAGTGATTGAATCAAGTCGATTAAAGATATCTGATTTATATATAGTCGGAAGAAAAAACCGTGTTTTCATTGGTGCATGTGATTTATTAAATTATTATGTATTGTAATGTAAAAAAACTTTTAAAATGATATAATAATTGAAAGTAAAATTATCCATTAAAAAGAGAGAAAATATAATTATTACGAAGATATCATTATGGATAAAAATATGATATTGAATTTCAATATAGAAAAAATACTTGAGAGATTACAAAGATAATCCATATTAACTTAGGAGCATGTCTTGTGAGACGGTTTCACGGATATTTTTTTCGTGAGACGGGTCAACACATAACCCACACTTATCAATTCATATAAAAATTTGTGAATATGAGTTCGATTCATTGGTAATAAAGATTTGTCTCACGGAAACTATTCGTGAGACTGTCTTACATGTGTTTCTGTGTTTAACTTAAAATGGAGTTTATGAATTTCAAAAATGATTTAATTGAGGTTGGCCAACATAATGCTTAAAGTTTTATAATATTGTGTTGTAGCTTTTCATACTTTTTTCTCAAAACTAATTTAGAAAATTTTATTGGCAACCCATTTAATTATTTATGAACATATAACTATCAAATGTGATATCTATAAAATAGAGTTAAGATTAAAAATATGACATTTGATTAAATATTGAAAAAATACCTGAAAATGATAAAAATATTTTTAATATCCATTAACTTGAAAATTGATGCAGATGGTATATAATGTTATAAATGTCTGATACTGTTACATTACACCAGATGTTCAACAACCTAGGATTACCAAGAATTCAACAATCACTTTCTAGGATTCTGCCAAATATCAAAATTCACAATTCAAATCTGATCTGCAAAACACTCGTAAAAAAACTAACACTCCGTGCTAGTGAAAGAAGAACCAACCTAATTGTATCTTACTGTATGCATTCCTTTATGAAAGGCAAGATAGCAGCCACTAGGTCATTTTGATGTGAAGTATATCCATGATTAGCTCCTTCTATGATTTTCAATCGGTGATTTGGTATGATCTTGGCAAACTCTTTTGCATCATCGACTGGGATAACTTCATCGCCTGATCCATGCACTGTCAGCACCCTATATTTATATTTCGACAGCTCAATCAGGAACGAGTTGGCAACTATTCATAACCAGGATTTCATAGTGATAAGCACTGGGGGAGAGATTCTGAATTCATCTCGACAAATTAACACATGATTGACCGTAACCATGTCCTTCCATATGTGGCTTAAATATAATGCATAAGGGAAAAGGAATACTCTGGTATTTGGACTATTTAAATTCAAGATTTCTATATTTCGAGTTCAGAAAGAAGAAATTTAATTTACGAGAGTAAAGCTTTTACCTGCAGCTCTCAGCAATGGAAAGACACGCTTCATGCATGTTTGTATTAAGTCGCTCTGTCATGCTTTCTTCTGTGACTCGATAATCCACTTCTCCTATTAAAAGAGAGTAGAGTTCATATGATTATCTTTTTTTTGCTTAACGAAACTATCATCTAATACAGGTATAATATGTCCAACTCAAGGCAACAAAACATTGGCTCTCAAAATCAAGAAATAGGTGAATCAGTTCTCCATTATGTTTACTCTACTAATGTAAAAAGGTTGGAAAGAACCATGCTATATTTATGCTATCGGTTCAGAAGTAACCCAATGGAAAATTCTCTATAGGGACGTTGATATTCTTACATGACCCTTTGCGATAGTAAGGAACTTGTGATAAGGAATGCAATTATCATCTCCAAGTCAAGTTGAAGAACCAGATACCAAAAAATGAAATAAAAAGTGAGGTTTAAACCCAATCATCTTCGAAATTAACATCCTCCCTAATTATGGAAATAACAGCTAGATTGGATCTGATTGGAGGTGGGAATACTTTGGTTTCAGTTTATTGCCAAGGTGCAATCTTATGGAAAAGAATACTTAAAATCATAAAGTACTCCCCACCTTCGTTAAAATCTAAATTTTCAATTCATGACAGTAATAAAGGATAGGAAGAAAGTGAAACACATTATGGAGTACATATAGAAAAATGGAGTGCACTTCAGGTCACTCAAGAATGATTCAGAAGATCTGTCGATACATAGGCTTCCATAGTCATTGACAATCCACAGTCATTACGTCAAATTATGAACAAAAATTCCTACTATGTTGCTCAGAAATTTAGAAGCATTGGCAGAACAAAGAATTGCCAGAAGAACAAGATCTCCATCATCAATCAATGCACATTTATTGCATATAAAGTTATAGTGTCAAATGTGAAACTAGCCTTCTGATAAATATTCAAAAGAAGATGCAACTAAAAGAAGTACATGATATGATTACCTGTTCTTGTTTTAACATCTACGTATCCATCCTTCTGAAGCCTTTCCCACATATTCTTACCCAATCTTTCTTCAATTCCTCTCTTGAGATCATAACGGCCAGAAACATTTACCACGGCAGGTATATCATGATATTTGGATGCATACAAGAGGACAACATCTCCAGCTGTGATGTGGAAACAAGAACTCATAGACATTAAACAGAGTGGTATATTGCATAAGCAAAATAAAGTAAAAAACGGCTAACTTCATTAATGATTATACAGTATGATGGGAAAATGGAATATATGGAGTGGGGCAACAAAATTAAATGAGACTTGTAAGGTTCTATTTTTGGGAGAAGAAAAGTGCAATTTTCAGTTTAAGGGAATCAAACAATAATCAGTTAGATAATAGTGTCGCTTTGTCTCACAACAAATGCAATTTGAGGAAAACAAAACATCCTACCTAAAAAACAAGTGAGCGAAAGCAGACCCCAATAGCCTCAAAAAGATTGCTTTATAGTTACTTAAAGTTAAATGTTCATCATCATATAATAATGTCCGAGTTTACAGGACATGCTATCTAGATTGAGGATCATTCCAACTAGTTAACAAAGTGAATCTCCAGGAAAACACGAAACAGAAAAATGGGACATATTGCTCATCCTCAAAAAATAACTTAGCATGCCAAGAGATATCATATCACAGGTCACTTAAGACTGTAACAATATTTCAAATCAGTAGGCTGATACTGTAGAATAGAGCGACATTGACTCTACTTTGTGTGACTGAGAGAATAATTATAAATGCAGGAAAAAAGGGTAATTATCAGACATAACACTCACACATCCACCCAAGAAAACACGAGTTTGTATGTGCATCGACTGACACAACAGATGCACAACAGTTTGTATTCACACATTCACACTTGACATAAATGTTTCTCCATATCGTTTAGTTTTCTTTTAAATAGAAAAAAAAGGAAAAAAAAAAAAAGGAGAAACTTGATGGCATGGCAGGCCAGAAGTGAATGAATAATGAGCTTTTGTAAGAATGCCCAGAATAAGTTACTCGATATATGTTTTGAACACTGGATCGTATATGATTTGAGTAGGGAATCTTTATAGTGAATTTTACCCACTCACACCTATAGGATTGAGAAAAGAAAGTATTTTTGTTATGTCTGATGGTCATTTCGTTCTAAATATATATACCTTTACTATGGCCAAGGACCACAACAGCCGTACGATTTACTCCAGTGAAGTACTCAACCACAGATCTTAAGTCTTCAGCCTCACTAGCATAGTTACCAAACTTGAACAAACCTTCACTTTCCCTACAAAAACAACCAAAAACTCAACTCGAGAAATGGAACACATTACAAAATAACAGAGGGATTAAAATAAATCAGCTATTTACAGAGATGAAAAATTTATTAGGGAGTGTGATATGTAAAAATTGTAAAGGAAAAAGGACAAGTAAAAAGAGTTCCATGTGTAAATAAGCGCAGCATTCCCAGGTATGTTGCTGGGCAGTCGTATAGGGTTTTACATTATTAATGTTCTGTAATCTGTAGCATATATTTGAGTAATACTCTATCCATAAACTTTTGGCACCAATTTTAGTTATGCTTGATGACCTTTAGTTTATATTTCCAATGGTTAGGTTTATAAATCACTGCCTGAACACAAAGAACAAATTGCTGCCATGCTTCCTGGCATTAAAGCTCAAAAAACATGAATGCTTCAGATAAAAGGTTTATGAAGACATCATAATGGAAGCAAAAATCAAAGTTGAGTTTGGGGCATTCACCAGAATAAAAAATACAAAATGTAAAAATCAAACATATGATATCAAAACTTTAGAAATCCTTTTCCAAAAAATTTAATTTTGGCTCTAATGCTCCACTACTTCACTCAACTCAAGGGATCCACCACTTGAGGCTTCAGCTTCATTTGTTTCGAAGAACTAGGAAAACACATAAATGAGGAAACAGTGAGTTCTCTTGGAGAAACTAATGCAGAACAAACAGTGTATATATGATATATTCCAAGCTTGAGATACTTAAAGTCGATCCTATTTGTTATGCTAAGAAGCTTTGATGAACATTAAATCTCTTGCATCCAATTCACTGCCAAGAGAGTGAAACTTCCTATGTGCCTAGAAGATGATGCAAGTCTCTACTTTTTTGGCTGCTAAAAGAGAATGCGTTTTTCCTCTTTCTCTACCATTTCACAATAAGGGAGTGTACTTTGCATAGCTAGGGAAGCCAAAAATTCTAAGGAAAAGAATGTATCTCCATTGATCTGCGAGGAGAAGAAAGAGAAAACATCCTTGCCGCAAGTTTTTTTGGCTTCTAACACCCTTGGTATTAAAGCGGCTCTCGACCAACAAGGGATTCTGGTATAAAAGCCTATCAATAAAAAACTGCACGAGAGAATAACTGATCCATCAAGAATAAAGAACAGAAAGTGGGGAAATCCATAAACTAGACATTGCACTTTTTAAAGTTTTTTACAACTTTAATTAGGTTAACTCTACTGCACAGTGCACACACTAGACCATCCCAAAAGTCAATTGGTTTTAAAGGATATGGCAGAAATACAATTGAGAGAAGATTAGCTCTTATTTATGAGCAGAGCATGACAAATATATAGTGTTTACAAGTTGGAGGTACTTATGGAAGTACAAATTTGTCTTTTCTCCTCAATAACCTTACAATTAAATATGTAGTTTTACAAACTTCTTTGACATAACAATATGTGATGTTTATGAAAAGAACATTTTGCTTTAGCAAACAAAAGAGTCACAGCAATTCATAATTTATGGAGTCTAGTTTTATTGTTTCACATTGAAAAAAATAAACTAATAAGAAGAGAGGTCCTGTAATAACTAGCACTTTCATGGTAAAACATTTTACAGCGAAGGAACGGAACATAATATTAACATGTAAATGATGTGTATGGTTATCGCATCATTCTGGGTCAACTCATCCAAGTTTTTCAACTTCAAACACACAAAGATTATCGCTTCATGATGTATGCTAAACACTCAGAAAATATCCTAATGCAATATGCTCAGTCAGTCATTTTACCCCCACCAAAAGTTTCACCCCTTTTTTCAATATCTAATTAAGTAAACAAACTTTTGGTAATAAATTATTAAATTTAGAGGGAGGACTCATTCAGGGAAAAACCAAGATCAAGTTCACAAAACTACAGATCCACTAAGGGGAAGCCAAGCGATAGCATGAGATGAATCAGCCGAAGAGAATCATGACATATATGGTGTGAAATTTTTCCATGCACCATGGAGATGAGCATGAACATGAAGAAAATTGGAAAAAGTCTCAGTTGGCTGCTGTTAACGTACTGCCACCATCCCATCATGATAAGATAATTATGTATATGTGCACTATATTGTAGTCAGTGCAAAAGTTTTTTATTTTCAGTACAAGGATTCATGCAGAAGTAACCGGTCAATATCCTATGTCCGAAGACCTTACCCGTTTCCAGAGAAATCAAAGCGAAAAGCACTGATTCCTTCATTCTCTAAAGCCGCAGCAAGATTGACCATGATATCGTACTCCTGTAGATTTGACAGTAGAGAAATATAAATTGACCAAGTCACGGATAAACTGATAACTAACTGTCATATTGAGCCTAGAAATCAGAAAAAATTCTGTGCTTCCTGCTAATGATATAAATCTCTGGGACAAAAATCCAACTATAGGATGATCTATATCTCATGAGGCTTCCAAAATCAGTTTCTGACATCATTATCAGCATTAAACTAGTCAAGAATGTTTAATTGTTTTCAGTACACCAGATTTACAAAATCTCCCTAGATTTCTCCAAGTGTGGGATCAGTAGTTTGGATTATGAATGGCTTTTAAACTTGAGTCACATGTCTTTGCTTGATTTATCTTTATAATAGAACTCTAAATTAAACATCTAGAAGTTTCTCCTTCCAATAATTTCCTGTTTCTGGAAAATTCGGATACTTCTGAGAACCTCCAGGCTTCTGATAATTGCTACTAATTTAGACTTACATCCTAACTAACAATACCATTGTCAATTGGAGTAGACTGATACAACCAGGATCGGAAACATTCAAACAAATATTTAGATCTAGATATATGAATCAAAAAGTGGGAATCATGTACTTCAAAGCCAATATCAGTCCCATACATGCAAATATTAATCACCTATATGCCTGCCAATATGAAATATTGCACCAGTAAAATAATCAAAGAATCTAAGACAACCGCTATCAGAGAGAGAGAGAGCCATAATGAAATGAAAAGAACAGGAGACTTCTATGAGTACGGACATAGACCAACCATGGTTTTAGGCACAAACATCCCAAAGTTTAAATATTGAAGATGACTGCATCAGTATTCAACATTTAGAAAATCAAAACTCTCACCATTAAACCATAGTAACATTTCCATGCTATCAATTCAGATGTTTAGTTCTCAGCAAGCACAAATCTTACAGCTTTGATGGACCATTTGTTCCAAAAGTACACTTATAAAGTTCAACTCTATGATTCTATAAATATCAAGTTCAGCATAAGTAGCCATAACACTACAAGATGATATTTCTACCAATTATGCATAACATAAAATGCACATAGCGCTTAAATCACTAGCATGCAGCTTAGAACAAGAGAGGAAGCTGCTAGATAATCTCATGATTTCTTTTATTCGAGGAAAAGCAAAAGTCAGTGAAGCATAAATCCAAAGGAGGTGGTTTACCTTTGTGGATCGAAAACCATGACACAGAACTACAAGTTTTTCTGATCCTGTCTCATGCAACACACCAACAAGCTTTTCACCACGCTTGTTTGGTATCGTTATCTTCTGCTGCATAGCTGCTGAAACATTGCAACTAATATACATTTAATAACCACCAGAATACCAAGGGATAACTTCCATACAGAAAGAAAGTAAACTCTGGCATATTAGGAGCCTATAAACCAAAGAAATAAAATGTAATTCAAATGCAAAATTGTCCAAGTCAAGAAGTTCCTTCAAGCAATAATTGCATAAAAACAAAATTTCTCATGAATAGGATGAACTATCTGTGTGCAAGGAATTCTTAAACTCAATCTTCATAAGGGCACCTCAACTACTATAGACAACAATATATAAGCATATAACTTATTGACATGAAGCCAAAACATGAGTTTGTGAGCTGCAAGGCAGATTCGCTATTACATTATTAGAAAGCAAAGGACGATTGATGTTCTTGTTCTTTGCTTATGCAAACCGGCAATGCTCATATAGTTCAAGTAAATAGTAGCTACAAAACATCCAATAAAGGCACTGTGAATCAATGAATGCACTTAACAAGTGGAGCTTCATTTGCAACATCTCAACAGTAACCCACATCGCCCCACCCCCACCCCCACCCTTTAGCATAATGCAATAAGAATGTCTCTTACAACCACATCAATGCAGCATAGGAACACACACAGAATTAACCTCAATTCAATAACTTATATTCATGTTCTCCTGTGGTATACCTTCCCACTCGCACAATCCGAACTAGCGATTCTTAACCAGGCTGGATATCTACATCCCCACTCAAAATTTCGGCTAAAAACCCAATCTTTCACATTCATCAGTCCTCATCTCACCAAACAATTGGGTTTTCTCAAATTTAAAAAACAGTAACGATCACTAATAAGGAGTAGAAGACAATTTATTACCAGGGTTTTGAGCCACAACAAGTTTCCTTTCGAATTTGATGGGATGGGTGGGCGAAAAAGAGCAATGACGAATCTGTTGAAGAGAGAAGTGGTCTATTATCGGTGTGTGTTTGTTTAGTGTTGTTGCGATTGAGAGATTGAGATTCCAATAATTTAGCATATCTTCACATAATCAAGGAAATTTTTTTGATGCGTGAGACATCAGATTTATTACAAGGAAAAATAAGACATTAAATCACGAAGTTTCACTTCTCTGAATTCTTTAGATAATATAAATCTCAAACATTATATTATTTCTATAGTTAGTTTTATAAAATTATTAACAAAAAGATTTTATTTGTTCGATATTTTAAAAGCAATTCATGTTTTTTGTTTAATACTTTAGAAGTTTCACTTCTCTGAATTCTTCATCTTGAATCCATTCGGACCAGAAGAGAGAGCTTGATTGAAATTTCAAATCAGTACAATTCCATAAACTTTTTTTCATTTCAATTTGATTCCATGAATTCCAATTTCAAAATTATGCAATATTTAATTCGGAACATCGATCCAAATATTCAATTTTGGAATTCTCTAAAATTCAATTTGGACGAAATTTTTTAAATTTTGAAATTTTCTGAAATTCAATTTGGATCCAAAGATTCTTAAATCTCCAAACTAATTCAAAACATGGGCATCCTGACAATATATTTGATTTATTATTCACAAAAACTTATACGAGACAATCTTGTGGATAGTTTTCATAAAATAGATCTTTATTATTCATAAGTTGAATCCTTCTATACAAATTCTTATATAAATTGTCAGATTTAAAGTCATGGATTAACTCATAACAAGATTCAGATGCATTGTAACTCATTTAGAGTTATAATTTCTTTAGAACTAGACATTCACGTCTAAATTAATAATTTTAGCATTGATTAATGTTAGTAAAATATACATATTAAATTCTTCTCACATACAAAATGCAGCTGATTTAGAAAGAGGAATTGGAGATACCCAGCTCTTCGAAATCACAAAATTTTCATGATATACATGACCTGAAATGGGTATACATAAGAGGATTCACTTGCAAGGTTTACAATTAACAAGATTGCAAGCATAAACACAACTCCACATCAATCATATACACCAATGTCTACCAATGGACAACATCATACCAAAATTTCCGAGCATTACGCCCTGACAGCAGTACCGGCTTCTTCATCGGTTGCATCGGACGAAGCAACCTCGTCATCGCCCTCTCCATCTATTGTCTTTGTTGAAGACTCTGTTTCAGTGTCTGGTTCGACATCCAGAAGCCTCTCTCTCAGCTTCATCTCGAGTTCATCCCTAACACTCGCATTTTCAGACAGGTATTTCTTGAAGACTTCCTTACCTTGAATAGTCTTGTCGTTTATGTAGAAGTGTGACCCAGCCTGTCTTATCAATTTGTGTTTGCATCCCAAGTCTATGAGCTCAGTCTCTCTCGAGATCCCTTTACCAAACTCGAGCTCAAATTGTATGGTTTTAAATGGAGGAGCATGCTTGTTTTTCACGATCTTCACGGAAATTAGGCTTCCTACGGTCTGCATACCAAACAGATGAGAGGGAATCAGTAAAAGCATATTGAAACTTAAAATTCAAAGGAGAATGCAGAATCATGTGTTCACAGATTTTAACTCCAAGTTTATTGAAATTAACAATATTTCACACATTTTGTCAGCAGAATACAGGAAAATTGACAAATGCTCTTGTATGAATTGTGAGGGAAATGAAAGAGTATAAAGTAGAAATGCCATTCTAATTCTTTGGAATTGAAAAATGACTTAGTTAAAACGGTATTCAAAATGTTGATCCAATATATTGCAAATCTTTATGAGCAATATTCATATTCAGGAACCATGAGGAAGACTTTGCAGTTTGTCAGTTGATGATCTTTAGTATATACTGGAGATTCTAGCAACATATCCAGATATCCTAGAGTTGAGATTAATTTTTAACAGAACATAAATTAAATAAATCCAACCAAGTGTTGCATAACCGATAACCACCACAATAACAAAATTAGAGTCTTTCGTATGCAATTAAATAGAGTTAACTCGATTAAATATCTGAAAATAATTGAACAAGATCCATCATACCTCTGTTCCCCTCGTGACCAGCCCTGTTCTCCTAATATTAAGCCGTACAGAAGAATAAAATTTCAGGGCATTCCCACCACAAGTAACTTCAGTGGGACCGCCAAATCCAAAAGTATTTAGCTTTGCTCGCACCTATAATTAATGGTAACTTGTAAGGGAATCAAGATATGATATGGTCTGGATTCTTTCAAGTAGATCCCAGTTTAGATCTTTGATCATCTAGCAATTAACCAGATCCATGACATCCACACTTTTACCTCCACTAGTTATATGTACCACTATAATTTGACAACACGCATATGGTTCAATATAGAGTTGCAAAAGAATTGGTATTTTAAGAGTTGAAACTATGTAACAAAAAATCCTCAATTATATCAGGAGATGCTTAGAACTCATTTGAAAGGTCATTGGGAAGGTGATTCAACAATTCAGCATGAACAAATATCATTTGATGATCTAAATGAAGAATACACGGCGAGTTTCAAGGATGAAATAGTAATGAGCCATTAATGTTAGGATGAGATTCTAAAAATGCTTTTACAGACATGTGGGCATCCTAAGCTTTCCCATGAGCTCCCACAATCTTTGTCTTTAAATTTAGAGAGCAGTGCAAGCAAACAAAATAGTGACAGGATATAACTCATAAACATGGATTAAACCAGGAACCTTGGCATTTTGATGGATAATCTCACAAACGTATGCAGTAGCAGGTAGAAACTCTCACAGGAGGTTAAGTTATCCAAACTAATAACTAGTCATCAGAATATTTTTTATTTATACACTTTTTTTTGGATAATTTAAGATTAATAATTACATTCTCTTCGAAAGAACAAAAGACATCACCAAGAAAAAAGTAGAAAAATAGAAAGCAAAAGCACATAAATTAAAAGATAAGTAAAATACAAAACCAGCATCTACAAAATAAAAATCACAAGGCAATAGACTATGTAATAAATTATATCAAAAGAATAAAACATTTAATGCATCAGAATTATACCTGATTTATAAAAATTAAGATTGTCTGCGAAAGAGACAATGAGTGGCTCAATTTACGAAGTGCCTGACTCATAAGTCTTGCTTGCATTGCCATGTGCGCATCACCCATTTCACCATCAAGTTCACCTTTAGGGACCAGTGCAGCTACCTACAGGGTAAATTCAGTAAGCTTAATAGCAATTAACATGCAACATCAATTTATCTCCGGCCCATGAGATGCAGAAAAGTCATCATCTTACACTATCAACAACAACGACATCAACTGAACCACTGCGGATTATAGTATCCACCAGACTGAGAGCTTGCTCACCACAATCTGGTTGCGAGAGAAGTAGATTTTGGGTGTTTACTCCAATAGCCTCGGCCAAAGATGGATTAAGAGCATGCTCAGCATCTACAAAAACACAGTAGCCTATACAGGACAAAAGCAAGTAAAAGCATAAGTTCAGTCCAGAGGTGATGTCATTCCACTATAAGCAAGCAGTTTTTATATGAAAGAAGATTTCTAACAATATCAGATGTATGCATGCATGTAAATATATGTCTGTGTGCGTGCGGATGTGTGTGTGAGGCTGTGAGCGTGTGATGAGCTCATCATAAATTCCATGTATTGCTACTTATAAGTTGTATCTTTCCTAACAGAGGTCTTCACCCTGCTTTACCTCTCTCGTTTTTTCTTGTTTGCATGAATTAGTATTCTTGATAAATGAAGCTAGTTATTCCTGAGAATACTGTATATTCCTTCTATAAGTTGATCGATATCTTTCTTGTATAGTAGGTAGATCCTTATTTTTTCATATTGATTGTAACCTTGTCCTTCCTCCCACCATAAATATTTAGGATCTTTTACCTTAAGGAATATGAAAAATCCAAACCTTTCTACTCTTCTACAACTATACAGCCAAGTCGCCTGATTTTTATTTTTTTTCACTCTTTTATAAATCCTAGAGATGCTATAGTGGTAACCTTAGTTAATTGGAACACAGGACTTTACAAGTCGTGGCACATAAAATGGAACATTAAACATAATATTTTTTCTTAGGAGTGTTAGGGGCAAAAATTAGTTGGTACACTTATATCGATCTAAAACTTATTTTCTAAACAAGTTCATAAAACTTATGTTCTTTATACTCACCAGAAACTATATATGTCGAGTCGTAGACATGACCAAACAAAATGCATATTACTTATCAACTCTTATATGGAAAGCACGCATCTGTGCATTGGTATAAATGCCTGTGTTGTCTTGAAACATATACAATGGAAATATTATATGAAAAATAAATAAATAGTGAAATTATTAAGTTTTTTTTTAAGAAAAAAGAAAAGCTATGTTCAATACACAATTCTCACACAATTTTCTAAATTCTAAACACCAAATTCAAAGTATAAAAAACTCAAATTCATTATTTCATCACATAATGCTGTGGAAAGTTCTTATAATACATAAGATGAGATTTTAATGTGTAGACTGTCAATTCATGATAGCCAACTTAAAAAAAAAACAAATGCAGTTTCAAGTGTATACAAAACAAATATAGTGAAGGCAGTTTTTTGCCTGAATATGATGACCTCATAAGATGTAAATTTAGCAGATTTTAATGTCCAGACAGCCTAAAGGGTCAGATCAACTAGACAGCTCCACTCATGGTGAAGTCTACGTCTTAAAAAAAGAATTATTTTTGAAAATCATTTCATGTGTACTGTTTTATTGAAGTCAAGGCAGAAGTCAGAACCCAGCTTACCAGCATCCAGTGGATCCAGGTACAGCTAAAGATTTGAAACAAGTTTTGTGACATAATTTTTGTGCTGTACAACTGGCATCAGAAACCGCTACAAGAGGAACTTGAACGGAAAAGTAGCATATCTTGCTTCATAGTTAAAGTAAAACATGAAAGAGATCACTGATCACCAAAAATTTACTGAATATAATCGAGAGAACAATGTGCGAAATAATACACTCAGATGCAGCAAAAAAGATAATCAACATGTAGGGCAAGGTATGGGATTGTGGACAATACTGGTCAAGAAATTAATCTCATATCAGTAGCACATAGACAAAATGACTAACCCCCTTGTTTTTGTGCCTCCGCAATCACATGCAAAGCAAGAGTCGTCTTCCCAGAAGCTTCTGGACCATATATCTCCACAACACGTCCCTGATGGAATGCCAAAATGTTGTAGCTCCAAATAAATACGCAGATCAAAGACTATCTTATAACATGACCAAACTTTTAACAGATACTCACATAGAAGCATATGGAATTACCAAAAAAAAAAGAGAGAGAGAGAGAGAGTAGTTAATTATCAACCCATACCTTCAAAACAATAAACTTAGCGATCGAAATGACAGAATATCATGATAAGATTGATATAGAAGGAAGGATAAATAAGATCGTGGATAACAATTAAGATGCCCATAAAATAATCCAAACTCTAATACTGGACAAATGACCAATATTCTTCATTTTCCAAGATGTAAATTTTTTAGTTATGTCATGTTCGTTTTTCCAAACACCAATTGCTTATATATCCACAAATTTGGTTTACAGAGTGGCAATTATCTAAAACCATCAGTTTAAAAATGTAAATTCCGACATGTTTAATAAGCAAATAAAAAATTGCTTAAATTCATGCAAAACAAACTCATTCTCTTTTTAACCTCTAATATACCTTTGGAAGTCCTCCTATTCCTAGTGCAACATCTAAGCCAAATGATCCAGTAGACACCACAGGAGTGTTTCTAGGAGAGACTGATCGACCAAGCCACATAATGGATCCTTTTCCAAATGATCCCGTGATCTGATCCAAAGCTAGCTTCAATGCTAAATCTTTCTTGGACATGTTCTCTTCACCAGGATCACTTGCATCTGATTTTGTTTTCTTTTTACCTAAACAAAGAAGGAAGTATGTAATGTTCACTTACTCAAGAAACATTCAAAAAAGAAGGAACAAAGAATGACAGAGAAGATCAAAGAAACAACAAGCTAGAATCCATTCAAGCAGAGACCTACAGAAACCATAGGGAAAAGCTCACTCATGATACAAAAGTAACAATGTACACATAGTCCTTTCTGAGCAACCATGAATTAAAACTCATCATCAACACAAGTACTATAGAAACCCTTAGCAAAGGTAGATCGGAACAGATGAGATACTGAAGTAAAGACTAGCAACCTATCTACTTTGTGACTTAAATATATAAAAGCTACAATACACCGTCCCTATAAATTGGAAAAAGAATTACAAAGTATAGCTGTAAATGGTGGTGTTATAGAGATGTGGCAAATGCAAGGAGTCGACATGTCATAAACTTTCAGTACCTTTTGTGGCAAAATTGCGAAGCTGAGTTGATGTTTCCAATAATCCTCTCCTGGATTCCTGCAAAACTTTCATTTATTATCATTACTCCAAACCCAATATTGATAGAGAAGAACAGCATTACTGATATTTCTACACTCCAGAAAATGAATATACTCTTTGTATGTTTTCAAGAAAAATAAAAAGAACATTTGAATTAAACCCATTTAAATACCAAGCGAACGAAGGAGGGGATGAACTAAAAACACATAAATACAAAAGTACCACATGCTTATACATCTTTCAGTGAAGAAAATAATACTAAATAAAAATTAAATAATGCCTTTAGCTGACCTAAAAACACTCTAATAATGTTATAATACCATTTTTAAATGTGAGGAACAACAACAACAACGGCCGAAAAACTAATGGCGTAAGTATGAAAACAAAACCTGCAACTGAGGAAACAAAGAGCGTCTCAGAGAAGAAGCGTTTCGAAGAAGCCTCGCCATTTTCGATCCAATTTTAGGAATTTAAAAGAGGAAAAAAATGTCCCTCGATACAACTCAGGCAACAAAATAATCTGGTAAATTAGAGAATCCCATGTCAATATTTCTCATACAAATAATCGAACTTGAATCAACAATTCGCATCCTTTCGTTTACATTCAAGTTCAGTAAGAGGAGATTGAGAGAGAGAGAGAGGTGTGAGGGGTTTTAGGGTTTATGACAAATTTTCCCTCCTTTTTCCAATTCCTCGCTTTTAGAGTTCTCCACCGTGTTCTTGTCGTTTAAATATAAAATAGTTTTTTTTTTTGAAATACCTTAATTTACCAATTTTTATATGTTAAGGAAATTATTTATTTATTTTTTAAAAATATATTTTTTTATCCATTTTTTTGGCTGAAATATAAATAATGCCCTCAACTTAAATTTATATTTACATAAAGTGGAAATACCTCTGATATCATATCAGCGTATTGTGAACACGATATCAGCGTATGAGCATATCATGAACACGATATTATATTTCGTGTTCATGATATGTTGAACCTTTCTGCATATCGTGAACACGATATTATTTTCCGTGTTCATGATATGTGAACAGTTCTGCATATCGTAAACACGATATTATTTTCCGTGTTCACGATATGTGAACAGTTCTGCATATCGTGAACACGATATTATTTTCTGTGTTCACAACATGTTGAACCTTTCTGTATATCGTGAACACGATATTATATTTCGTGTTCACGACATGTTCACCTCGTGTTCACGGCATATTCATCTTATCTGAAAGGTAGACGCGGGTATAGTTTCTGGACACGAGTCGAGTTTTCTGGACGCAGGTAGAGTTTCTGAACATGAGTAGAGTCTCCTGAATTATTTTCTTATGTAAATATAACTAAAATTAAGGGTATTATGGAGATTTCACTTTAAAATTTGGGTAAAAAAATTATTTTTTAAAAAAATGGGTAGATAAGTTCCTTGGCTTATGAAAATGGGTATTTTGGAAATCCTTCATAGTTTTTTTTTCCAGCAATTCTATTGATTATCTTTTTTCATTTTAAATTTATTGTGCGAATTAGTTTTCATTTCCTTTTTCTCTACTTTAACTAGTTTTGCATATAATAAAAGTTTATAATATTTTTATTTGAGATTTGGAAAATATATATATATATAAATGTAATATAATAAAATTAAGTGATTTATATATTGTATATTTTTAAATATTTAATTGCTGGAGATTATTATACTTTATATATTTATACAAATGTAATATATTTTTCATTTCCTTTTTCTTTACTTTAATTGCTTGAAAAATAACAAACTATTATTTATATATACATATCACTGAATTTTAAGAATATACATATAACACTTAAAGAGTATATATATAACAGTTATAGAGTAAACACATATCACTTAATTACATAATATGAAATCTATATATGTGATATCTCAAGAACGTACATGTAACACCAAAAGAGTATATATATAATACATATAGAGTATATATATTACACATATCATTGAATCACATAACATGAAATATATATATGTGATATCTCAAGAACATACATATAACACCTAAACAATATATATATATATATAACACCTATAATATATATATATATATATATATATATATATATATAACACATATGTACTATATATGTGATACCTCAAGAACATACATGTAACACCTAAACAGTACATATATAACACCTAAAATATATATATATATATATATATATATATAACACCTACTATCACTATATATGAGATACTTCAAGAACATACATGTAACACCTAAAGAGTATATATATATATATATATAACACATATAGAGTGTATATATATATATAACACCTACTATCACTATATATGAGATACCTCAAGAACATACATGTAACACCTGAATAGTATATATAACATCTATAAAGTATATATATAACACCTATCACTAAATCACATGGTATGAAATATGATGTGCGCACCCCCACCTCACTTCACATGGTATGAAATATGGTATGCGCACTCCCACCTCAGTGGGGGTGCGCATGGGGGCAAGTGGACGCGCGTAGAGGCAACCCACGCGTCGGGTTTGGGGCACAGATCTTGGATTCGTGCCCAGTCAAGATCCGTGCCCAGTTACACATAAGTTTTGTTGTTATTTTATAAGCAAAAAGATATACCTTACGCTTTTGTTGAATTAAAATTTGGTCTTTGACTGAAATTATCATACATGTTTCAACATATTCACTAGTAGTATACCCGCGCGATGCGCGGTTTATTATTTATTATGACAAATATAATTATTAATAATATAATAAATTTATTATATTAAAATATTACTCATGAGATCTTATTATTTTGAGAATTGTAAAAAATCAGTATTTTTTTAATGATGATGATGATGACAATGACACCAACAACGACGACAATAACAAAAACAATAATAATAATAATAGTTTTGTGTTTTGTGTGTTTTAATTATAAATGATTAATTATATTTGTTAATTTATATATTCTATCCATATTTTTGTTCCTTTATATCTTAGAATTATATTTAATAATTTGTAAATAATTTTCTACATTTTTTTTAGATGGATTTATTTTACAAATACTGTATTTATTCAAAAACTTAGTTTATATTTAAAAAATTTAGGTTTCAAATTCATTTTACAATTAAAACAATATTTTTTTTAGAATTTTGAAACCATTTTAAAATATTTTTTCTTATAGTTATATCTATTGCATATATGTTTGAATTTATTTTTAAATGTTATTTGTGGATTTTTTTAGATTAACCTCACAACATTATTAGATTATTATTAGTTTTACTTTCAAATTTAATTATTTATTTTAATAATTTTATAATAGTTTTTAAACTTTTAAACATTTTACAGCCCTTCGTAAAATAAAATTTTGCTTTTACACCTATTTTTCACATTTATTTATTAAAATTACAGAATTTTTAAATTTTTAAATTTTTGACAATGTTTAAATTTCATTATTTTCAAAATTTTTAATTATATCATTAAGACATAATCATATAATAATATCATTCAAAATAATTTCCTCTATTCATTTTACCCCTATATTAAATTAAAAGACTACTTATTATATTTAAAATATATATGAAGTTTGCTTGTTCTATAAGATTCTCAAAGTTTTTTAGTTTTTTTTTCCACAATTTTTCTATTGGTCAATGACAAATCAGTAATTATCTCCAATTTTGCAATTGAGTGGCAAATGTATAAAATTTGGCAACTTCTTCCTTTTTATATATAGTATAGATTTGAGGTCTTGATTTTAGAAACACCAGAAGTGGATACGTACAATTTGTTATATATTCTAATAATTTTTATTATATATGATATAGTGTAATGATATATCATTTTAAAATAAATTTATATTGATTTGAATGTCTATATTAATAAAAAATTTTAATATTTTCAACTTTTATAAATAATTATATTTGATAAAATTTCAATTGTTCTCCTCCTCTTTTATTTCCTCCTCCTTAAATATGTTGAAAAGTAGCCGAGTCATGACCATATCCTCTCTTGTTGAGTAAGATACCCCATCTCTTTCAATTTTTTTTTCTTCTCTCAAGTAGTTGTGTATATTTTTTTCCATTGTGCTAGATACTTCTTCTTTTTTTTGTATTCAATTACCTATTAGTATATTTGGATAATTAAGATGATGACAATCATGTTAGTATTGGTTATATTTCATTCTGAAAAAGTAAGTTTTGTGTGAAACCGTCTCATGAATTTTTTTTCGTGAGACGAGTCAACCCATAACCTACACTTAGCAATTCATATGAAAATTTGTGGATATGAGTTAAATTCATTGGTAATAAGGATCCGTCTCACGGAAACTATCTGTGAGACCGTCTCACATGAGTTTTTGTGTTCTGAAAAAGCTTCAACCTCGATTTTCTTCTTTATTTTCATCACTAATTGTTTTATTCCTTTAATATTTATAACCTCCATTTAATGCTAACTCATCCTCATTATGTGAGAATTGTTATATATGCATTTGCTTATAAAATACAGACTGCAATCTCTATTTCACTTCTTATTTCCATCAAAAAAAATTTCTTATGATATTCTAGTTCCCATTATTTTTCTTCTTCTTTTGATATTTCTAACATTCATTTCATGATAATTTATTCTCATCAAATGAGAGTTGTTATATGAATGTTTATATAAGAAAATGGTAAGTGGGAGTTATTGAATAAAGAGCTGGACTCCTGTGAGACCGTCTCATGTGCGACGACACTCGAGCACGGTCGTGTCTCGGAACACGGTCGTGTCCTGGGACACAATCGACTGTGCGCGAAAACACATACTTATAGCTCTAAAAGACATACTTATAGATAAAAATCATATACTTATCTCGACCGTGTCCTGAGACCCGACCATGCGCCACAAATTGCTCTTAGTTTTCACGCGAGACATGCTAGTGTTCCAGGGCACGGTCGTGGACGAAGAAAAAAAATCACATACTTATATTGAAAAATCACATACTTATTGTTGAAAAAGACATACTTATACACCACAGTCGCACACGGTCGTGTCCTGGGACACGGTCGGCCATGCGCGAGTGTCGTCGCATGTGAGACGATTGCATACGAGTATTTGTGTTGAATAAATAAACATTACATGAATATGGAAATGACTTGAAGAGAAGACTTGATTCTAATGGCTTGAGATGAAAACTAGATTTAATATTTTTAAATTAACTAGCAGTGCACCCGTGCGATGCACGTGATTGGTATGGAAAGTGTATATTGTACTGGTTTGAGTATGAAAACTGTATATCTTATTGTTAGGACATTGAGTTAGTCTCCTGTGCAACTAGTGCACATACAATTCGGGTCGGATCGGGTCGACCCGGATCCGTGCATTTTTATTTATTTTATTTTTTTTAAATTTTATTTTTTCACTTCAAGTTGTTACCTTTATGTTATATGCATGTGACATTTATGTTATATAAGTGTGACCTTTATGTATAAATGTAATGACCTTTATATACTCTAATTTAGAAAAAAATGAAGAATTTTAGCAAAATTTGTACACATTTACATTTATATAATATTAGCTGCACATATATTCATCCTTAAAATGCACTGAATTTTGAAAATTTTAATTTTTTTTCAAAGTTATGGATTATAAAGGTCATAATATTTGTACATAAAAGTCACAAGAATTGTACATAAAAGTCACAACAATACAACATAAAGGTCTTAATCTGAAGCGAAAAAACCTGAAAATCTTCATTTTTTTCTAAGTTACTGAATATAAAGGTCATAACATTTATATATAAAGATCACACTTATATAACGTAAAGGTCACATCCTTACAACATAAAGGTAACAACCTAAAGCGAAAAAAAAAAAGAAAAAAAGAAGAAAATCCAGGTGCGTGGATCCGGGTCGGGTCGCCCCAGTTGCACCAATCCAGATCCGTGCACCTGGTGCACAACAGCATTTGCCTAGGACATTTAAATTTTTTTAGTTATATGTAAAATCAATAGTTTTAACGAAAACACAATAATTGAAAAGGAATAAACGAATTATAATGTCAAAGTAATTGATCTATTGAATAATAGAATTGATTTAGAGTGGTGTTGACATGTTTTTTACGAGTTGTAGAATATTTTTTTATAACTACATTGGTAGATGTATTGCTTTGTCCATCATTCCAATCACATGTTAAAATTTTGAGTTTCCTATAATTTATGATTTTGAAAATTTGACATACACCTCTTAATATCTAAAATCGTCAAAATGGGATAGACTCGTTGGGCTAACCTGCATCACCAAAATACAGGTTTGAGCTTAGTATTTAGAAGTCATGCCTTGATGGGTAGGCCTGTGACGGGTGGGCTTTTGGCAAGTTAGCTTGTGGGTTAGGTGATTGGACCACATTTTTTTATTTTTAATAAAAACTTAGTTTTTTATATTTTATATTTAATATATATCTGAAAAATGTACGATATTGATAAAAATTATCATTCAATATAAATAATTTGGTTACTTATTTAATGAAATTTTACTTTTTATAAAAAAAAAAAATTTCTGTATTTTTACATGTAAACCAATGCATATAAAATTGAATAAAGAGTAAAAAATATTAAAAATCTTTTTATTATATTTTCTAAAATAAAAATGAAAATTTAAAATGACAGCCCATTAGTGGGTTGAGTTGGGTCAAGATTTTTTCAACCGGTCAAATTGACGGGTTGGCCCGCCCTACCCATTTTGAAAATTACTACATATTGTAGTCATATATAGGTAAATAGTAATTGGCAAAAACTTTTATAAGTCAGGTGCATGGATCTAAGATCCAAGATCCATGCACCTGACCCGACCCGTTCACGCGCCCAAAACGCGCTTCCCACTCGCATGCACGCGCTGATGACTTGTCCTGAAGCTCATCCAAAATTCGCTCAAATAGATCAACCTTTGTGTATAGTTAAACCAACCTTTGTGTATAGTTAGACCAACCATGTGTAGGTCTAACTATATATATACAAAGGTATGTCTAACATATATAAAGATATGCTTAACAAGGTATGTCTAACATATACAAAGGTATGTTTAAGTATACATAAAGGTATGTCTAACACAACGTAAAGGTGTGTCTAACATAACGTAGTGGTATGTGCCAAAATTCAAAAATCATAAAGGTATGTCTAACATATACTATTGGTATGTGATTTTTTTCAAAAATCATGAGCGAAAAAAAAAAATAGTGCGGTCCCCCTGAGCCGGATCCGACCATGGTGCATGGATCTAAGATCCATACACCTGATTCACAAGAGACTTACTCATAGTAATTATATATATATATATATATATATATATTTGGCTAATTTCAATTTTCATCATCTAATTTGGACCTTTCCAGTTTTCATATAGTAGGTTTTGATATATATATATATATATATATATATATAATATTGAATGTTATTTTTTGTGACATAATGAGTTTTGATATATATATATATATATTGAATGCGAAAAAATACAGCTGTAATTAAGAAAGATATGGTATATAGTAACATGACAAATCTAATAGGAGATACTATTTATATTAAGCAAGGTGAATAAGACTGAGTTTTAGATTCAAATTAATCTAATAATATTGATTTAAAATTTGATAAAATATATCAAAATAAATATATATACTTTTAGAAAATATATAGATATAGATTTTTCTCCCAAAATTTAGGAGAAAAATTATATGTTGACGAATTCCATATTTGTTTGTGTAAATAAAAAGAAATTGTTAATATTAAGTTTGTATTTTATAAATAATTATTATGGATTTGCATATTATATGAAATAGTTACAATTTATTGTAAAGTACGTTATATTAATCAATTATAAGAGAATATAACTGAGAGATTGCAGAATTGAATTCTTCATCTCGTAAATTTTATAGAATGATTTAAAATTTGAGGATTAATTGTTTAGATACATTTGAAATTTGATTTGCCCTCAATTTATTCAAATCACTAGAGAAAAAATTGAAACTAAAAATATAGAATATGAATGATTTTTTTAAATTTTTTAAAGTTGATGATTTGTTTAAGATTCATTAAATATTCATTGAATATAATTGTTTTATTAAAAATACTGCAAAAGTTTTTTTCCTCATCTCCAACCAGCAAAATACATAGTAACATCTCAAGGAAATGGGAACGTGTAGAAAATGTAGGAATAATAAGGCCTATTCTTTTGTTTGGTTGACCTTACTAAGTAAAAACGGAAGGGGAGGGGAGAAATCACTAAAACGGAGAAATCATTATCTATTACAGACCTCTATTTCCCCATTTGATCTAATCTGCACCCCTTTCCTGATTATCCCTGTGAAACAGGCGATTATCCCTGTGAAACGAGGCTTGCGCGGGTTGCCGAAAAGAGTCCCTGTGAAACGAGGCTTGGACGAAAAGAGTCACATATCGACTATCTATCTATTGTAGATAAGAGAAAAAATATTATAGACACAAATATCGACAACAGAAGCAAAAAGATATTAAATATCAACAACAGAAAAAAAAGATAGGGTAAAATTCATTTTTCGTCCACTTAAGTGGCTACTGTCCAATTTTGGTCTACTTATTTTCGAGATTTCAATTTTAGTCCACTTAAAGCAAAAATCGTCACAATTTGGTCTACCGGCCACCGGAAAAACAATTTTCCGGCGATTGAGATGCACTCGCTGCTGATTTTTTACCTCCGATCGATTTTTAGTGATGTGGCAAATTTTATCCTACGTGGCATAGTTATATAATTTCAGTTTTTGTTAAATACCTAAATCCCTAAATTGTAAAATTTAATGTGAAATCTAATTAAAATTTTAAATCTAAAAAGAATGTAAAATGAAATTGAAATCGAAATCAAAATCCCTAACTGAGGAACCAAATCACTAAACCTGTCTTTAGAATCAAGAAAGGGGAATCATCGAGCAGTCAAACCAGCAACCCATCGCCGGAGTTTTCAGGAAATGGCACCACGAAAGCGCGATAAACCCTCCAAAAAACCCTCCAATCCACCCCCCACTCGTTCTAATCGGGAGAAAACCCTAATCCCAGAGAAACCCCCAAATCAAGAAAAATCCCCAAATCCAAAACCCCCAAACCGTAAAGATCTACCCCTTTCTCGTTGTAATCGGGAGAAAGCCCTAACCCCAGAAAAATCCCTAAATCCAGAAAACCCCCAAACTTCAGAGAATAATGTTCAAGCTCAAAACCTTCCAAATGAAGAGAACAATGATGGAGCTCGAGGCCTAAGTTCGTGTTTGAGAGAAAGCCCATCACCAGCTATGAATCCCAGCGACAAATCGAAGAAAAAGAAAGGAAAGACGCACTGTGGTATGTACAATACTTCCTAGCAAAATAATTTCTGCTTTTCTGAAACGTAATGGTGTTTTTGGTTGTTGGTGTGGTTTTATAGCTCTGATGTGCTTTTAATTGTTGGTTGTTGGTGATCTGTATATGGCTTTGAAATGTGTGGATGTAATGCTTATTTTATTCCTTTTTGTGTGTGGTCCATATTTGTTGGCATGCTTTTAGAGTAGGGACCATGTGACATAGAATATGCTTTGTTTTTGTCTCCTATACTCAGTGGGTGTTTTTTTTTTGTTTTTTTGTTTTGCTTATTGACAGTTGGCAAAGATTCGTGTTTGAATGTGGAATTGCACTATGGGGGTGAATTTAGACATTTACCCCATGCACAGTATATTGGGGGGAAACAATTGTGTTGAAGGATGTGAAACCCTCTCAATTAAATATGATGTGTTTGACTGAGTATGCTATAATTAGAAAAGCACTTGGGGCTGTGCATTTTAGGTTTCACATTGTAATGAACAAAGGGTTTAAAATGATTCTTAGTGATGAAGAACTCAAGAGATTATTGATTCAAAATCTGCCTAAAAAGATAATGCACATATATTTGGAAGCTGATGTTGTAGATAGATTTCCAAATGAAAACACTGGAAAAGAAACCGAGCACTCTGATGATTTGGATGAAGATTCTGATTTTGTAATTGGGGATGATTTGGATGGCAGTGATGAATATGTAGATACTGAAATTCATGAAGCATACTTAGATACAAATGAGTGTTCTAGGGGGGTTGATGGTAGTGAGGAGAGTGATGAAGATGATGTTGTTGAGTCAAATGCACATGGGTTTGATGAGAATAGAGTTTCTGATGATGAAAACAAGAAAGAGGATCAGTACAAGAAACTTTGGGCTTATGTTGATGAACTTAGAAGGTCTAATCCAGGTTCAACCATTTTGCTAGGCACAGATGAAGAAAACAGATTCTCTCATTTGTATGTTTGTTTTGATGCATTGAGAAGGGGGTTTCTGGGAGGGTGTAGGCCATTGATAGGTGTTGATGGATGTTGGCTAAAAGGTGCTGCTGGAGGGGTGTTGCTTAGTGCTATTGGGGTGGATCCAAATAACAGTGTCTATCCTATAGCTTATGCAATTGTTAAGCAAGAAAACACACACACATGGGAGTGGTTTCTTACAGTGTTGAAACAGGACCTAGAAGTTCAAAATCCTGAGACCTTTACTATAATTTCTGACAAGCAAAAAGGCTTGATCAAGGCTGTGGGAACTGTTTTCTTTGGGGCAGAACACAGACATTGTGCTAGACACATGCACAATAACATGAAAACTTCAGGGTATGGGGGTATGTTGTATAAAAATCTCTTCTGGAACTGTGTCCAGGCTACAACTCAGGGGGAATTTAGGGAAGGGATGAGGAAGTTGAAAGAGCACAGTGAGAGTTTTTGGGAATGGTTCAATGACAAACCTCCAACTCATTGGAGTAAGGCATGGTTTAGAGATTCAGCAAAATGTGACATGGTTTTAAACAATGTGTGTGAGTCATTTAACAGTTGTATTCTTGAGGCAAGGGATAAGCCCATCATAACTTTGGTTGAGTGGATAAGGGTGTACATCATGAGAAGGTTGCAGAAGAATAGGGACAAAGCACTTGCACAATGGCAAGGCAAAATCTGTCCCAAGATAAAAAGGATGTTGGATAGATACAAAGATGTTGTGGGTGATTTCATTCCCATTAAGTCACATGATTGGCATTATGAAGTGTCCTGCTATGATGGAAGCCAGTATGCTGTTGACTTGGAGAAATGGCAATGCACATGCAGATCTTGGCAACTCACTGGAGTTCCTTGCAGGCATGCCACCTGTGCTATATTGGCTCAACATGCTGATTTGGAAGAGTATGTTGACAGATACTATTATGTTGAGACATACATCAAGGTTTATCAACATGCAATTCTAGGTGTGAGTTATGAAAAACTGTGGGGAGATTCATCTTACATTCCACCATTACCCCCACACTTTGCAAAACCATCTAAGGGAAGACCTGTGAAAGCAAGAAGGAAAGAAGTTGATGAACCTGCTCAAGGCTCCAAAAAAAGGAAATCTGCTTATCTTGATGAAACCAGACTTCGGAGAAATAGAAAGAAAAGAGGCCAAAAGGTAATGATTTCATCATTTTATCTCAATCAATTTATGTAATCAGTACATCATTTTATCTCAACATGCTTATTTTTTGTTACAGGCTAAAGGGAAGACTGCAATGAGGGAGGCCAGTAATGAAGATCAAACAGAACCAGCAACACAACCTAATGTTGTAAGTCATTTTCACAAGCATACTCTTATTTCAACAACACAACCTAATGATTTGATTAATTCATGGTTTCAGGTGCTCCCACCAAGTGCAGATCCAATTGATCAAGAAGTGGACACTGAAGGATTGGATGAAATTGATGCTGCCATTGATGCTGCTAGTAGAAGATTCAGCGATTTCAGACATTTCCCTGGATCGATTCCTTTATCTAACTCTAGGGTTCTTCGAAGATTTGGGGAAAATTCTGGTGGAGCCCCGTTTTAATCCTGTTTTTTCAGATTTGGGGAAAATTTGAATTTATCTTTTAATTATAACTTAATGAAATTTAAATGTTTTCCATTTAATAATTATTATATAACCTAGAAAAGCCACGTAGGATAAAAATTATATAACTATGTCACATCAGTAAAATTGGATTGGTCGAGAGAAGCCACGTAGGATAAAATTTGCCACATCACTAAATCAGCAGCGAGTGCATCTCAATCGCCGGAAAATTGTTTTTCCGGTGGCCGGTAGACCAAATTGTGACGATTTTTGCTTTAAGTGGACTAAAATTGAAATATCGAAAATAAGTAGACCAAAATTGGACAGTAGCCACTTAAGTGGACGAAAAATGAATTTTACCCAAAAAAGATATCTAGATAACAAAGCAAATGATAGGTAGAAAATTGGTGCATTTTATTGTGATTTGATTTGAGGTTTTATAATCTTTTATGTGATTGAATGCACTGTTTTCGTATCTATATATATTTTTGATATCAAAATACTTCATATATCATTTTCACTATTATTTTTAAAAAAAAATTAAAATATATGAAGTATCATTTTCATCTCTCTGTCAGAACTGTTTTCTGTTTTTATATATAGATAGATTATAATATATGAGATATATTTATTTATTTACAAGTAGATTCCTTTATTGATGATAAATATAATCTGTAATCCTACCTCGTATAAACTTGTATCATGAACAAATCTATTCAGAATCATGATTATATTATACACAAATCTATTTATATTTGACAATAAGAAATAACCATTCTCTGATCTGCATAGAAGCAGATGATGGAAAACCCTAGGAAGAATGAGGCGATGAGGGCTAAGGAAATGGCCATAAAAATGATGGAGAAGAAAGAATTCAAGAAAGCCCAGAAATTGGCTCTCAAGGCCCAGAAACTGTGTGAAGAAGTGGAGAAGATCGATCAGATCCTCATGATCTGTGACGTCCTCCTCCATTCTTTTGACGAAGAAGAAGAAGAAGCTGAGAAGAACTGGTACAAGATACTGCAGGTGGATCCAACGACGGCCGATGAGGCGTCGATCAAGAGGCAGTACAGCAAGATGGCCCTCAAGCTTCACCCGGATCGGAACTCATTTCCAGGTGCTGCTCAGGCCTTCAATCTCGTGCTCGAGGCCAAGACCCTTCTTGCTGATCATGAGAGACGAATAATGTACGATAACAGATGCAATGCCAAGGCCTCTTGGAAGAAAAGTATGAGTCCAACTAAAAAGGGCCGCAAGAGATTGCCAAAATCTCATCAGCAAAACCACCTTAGTTGTGGGTTTCTATCCAAAACTGTTGAATATTCGGATGGATCATTCAGTGGTTTTGAGCAAGGAAGAAAGAATAAGTTTCTGTCCAAAACTGTTGAATATTCGAATGGATCATTCAGTGGTTTTGAGCAAGGAAGAAAGAATGAGTTTCTGTCCAAAACTGTTGAATATTCAGATGCATCATTCAATGGTTTTGAGCAAGGAAGAAAGAAGAAGAAGTGCAAAGAATCTAATCATGAGAAGATTAATGTTGAACATTTGAATGGAGAATTCAATGATTTTGAGCAAGAAATTATGTGCAGACAATCTCCTGATCATGAAAGGAGGAGGAGGAGGAGGAGGTGTTTGATTCAGCCTGATTCCAAGGTTCTTGAATATTTAGATGGGGAGTTGTATGATTTTGAGAAGGAAAGAAGCAACAAGTGCTTTAGTAGAGGACAAATATGGGCTGTCTACGATACATTGGATGCAATGCCCCGACTCTACGCCCTGATAAACGACGTCGTTTCTCACGACGATTTCGAGGTGGTAATAACGTGGCTAGAGCCACTCCAACGAAGCGTGTTTGAAAACAGATGGTTGTGTCGGGGATTGCCCGCCTCGTTTGGGAAGTTCATCATTGGACAAAATGAAACGATTCGGGATCATGGGATTTTTTCGCACGTGGTCACCACATGGAAATCGAGTTCAAAATCTAGCAATGTCTACGACATTTCCCCGAGCAAAGGGGAAATATGGGCTCTCTTTAAGAAATGGGGTACTAAATCCTTTATGAATGACGTAGAGAGACATGAATATGAGTTTGATTTCGTGGAGATTTTGTCTGATTATTACGAGGGTTTTGGTGTAAATGTGGCCTTTTTAAGTAAGGTGGAAGGATTGGCCTCGAGTTTTTGTCGTAAATCAGGGAAAGGTATGGATTGGGAGGTGATTCCATCCAAGAATAGGTTGAGATTTTCTCATAAGATTCCTAGTTTTCGAGTTCAAAAAGGAGTAAATGGTGTGGACTATTTCTTTGAGCTTGATCCTGCTTCTTTGCCTATCAACCACTCTTAGACATTTTTTATTGTGTAATGATCCATTCTCTAATTTTAGTTTCACATAGTATTAGTTTTTGTATGTTCCAACCATGAGTTTAATTGTTATTTCACTCTTATATTATTACTCTTATATAATTATTTTACTATCATTACGTATCATGAATATACAACTTTGATATTGAAGCTAATGAGATTTACCAATATGCATACAATTTGTATCAAAATTAATAAATGTAAGAGATATTGAAGCTAATGAGATTTACCAATATGCATACAATTTGTATCAAAATTAATATCAAAATAATAAGTGTAGGATTATATTAGTACTAACATATGAAATGGAAAACCATTTATGCTTAAAATAAAATAAAAAAAACTATTTGGGACATTGAGATGTTATATTTTGGGACATTGAGATATTGTCTTAAAACAAAAAAACAGTAACAGTACTATTTTGGAACATCTTTTAATAGTGCTATTTTGGACTATTTTGGAACATCTTTTAACAGTGCTATTTTGGACTATTTTGGAACATCATGTAACAGTACTATTTTGGAACATCTTGTAACAGTACTATTTTGGGACATTGAGATGTTGTATTTTAGGACATTGAGATGTTCCCTTGTCTTGAATGTGTTTGATGATCTAGATGTGTATTTTGGGACATTGAGATGTTGTCTTTCGTTTGATGATCATTTTGGGACATTGAGATGTTGTCTTTGGGACATTGAGATGTTGATATTGAGTGTGTTTTGAATGTGTTTGATGATCTATAGATCATTGAACATTAGATGTTCAATGATCTATAGATTAAAAGTTTGATATTGAGTGTGTTTGATGATCAAATCTATGTTCAATAATCTATAGATTAGATGTTTGATGACCAAATCTATGTTCAATAATCTATCTATGTTATCAAATAAAAAAGATATCAAATATGGAAAAAAAAGATATCAAATATGGAAAAAAAATCTAGATAACAAAAACAAATATTGACAACAGAAAAAAGGATTAAATAAATATTTTAGACACAATTCTCTACTAAGAGGATATATGAACAAAAAAAAGGAGGATATCTAGATAAGGAAAACCTTAAAACAAAAAAAGTACTATTTTGGACATTGAGATGTTGTCAATTAGATGTTTGATATTGAGTGTGTTTTGAATGTGTTTGATATGTTCAATGATATATAGATTAGATGTTTGATATTGAGTGTGTTTGATAATCTAATCTATGTTCAATGATCTATAGATTAGATGTTTGATATTGAGTGTTGTTAGGATTTCAAACACAAAACCTACAAACTTTGAAGATCCACTAACTAGATCCAAACCAATCGATCAAACAACAATGCAAAGAATTCAAAACAAGAATCAACACCAACTAGATCCAAACCAATCGATCAAACAACAATACAAAGAATTCAAAACAAGAATCAACACCAGAGATTACGTGGTTCAGCTTTAAAACTTACGGGCAACGGAGGGAGGGATCTTTATTGAATATTGAATAAATCAAGAACAAAATACAACTGCAATCATTTGCAGAAGAACTCTCAAAATTAGCTAACTTTCTCGCTCTAGATTTCTCTCAATACTTAATTGAATCATTTGCAGAAGAACTCTCTCAAGCTAACTTTCTCGCACTCTGTTTCTTTCTTGTGATTCTCTCTCCTCTGAGCTCTTCAATAGAAATAACTGTTTCTTGGTTTTTTGAGCTCTTGTGAGAGCTGATTTGTCAACACGTGATTGGCTTCCTCAAAACAGCAACTCTAGGCTTTAGAAATTAAACACGCGTGAATACACGCCTTTATCCAAAGCTACCCGTTTCTTCCTTCTTTAAACCTTTCCATACTTAGTCAATTTTCCGGTTTCTTCCTTCTTTAAACCTTTCCATACTTAATCGATTTTCCACTTCTTTGATGATCTATAGATTGTTACTAAATATTTGAAATTCGATTTGCCCTCAATTTATTCAAATCATTAGCGAAAATATTGAAATTAAAAATATAGAATATGAATGAATTTTTTAAAAAAATTTAAAGTTGAGGATTTGTTTAAGATTTATTAAAAATTATTTTATTAAAAATACTGCAAAATATTTTTTTCCTCATCTTCAACCTCCTAAAATACTATTTATGTTGTAGACGCACATATCGACTATCTATCTCTCATACATAGAGAAAAAAAATCTAGAAAAAAAAGATATCAAATATGGAAAAAAAATAATCTAGATAACAAAAACAAATATCGACAAAAAAGAAAAAGATTAAAAAATATTTTAGACACAATTCTATACTAAGAGTATATATGGACAAAAAAAAAAGGAGGATATCTAGATAAGGAAAACCATTTATGCTTAAAAAAAAAGATAAATCACCTCTGAAGAATTCAATGCATATTGCAAAGAGAAAGGCATTGTGAGCACAAATCAGTTCCTGCCACTCCTCAGCAAAATGGACTTGCTGAGAGGATGAACCAAACCATTCTAATTGCTGAGAGGATGAACCAAACCATTCTAAACAAAGTAAGGTGGTTTGACAAAGTGTCTTTGGGTGAAGCAGTAGCCACTGCAATCTTCCTAATAAATAGAAGCCCATCTTCAGCAATTGAGTTCAAAACTCCTGAGGAAAAGTGGAGTGGTGTTCCTGCCAATTATAGTGGACTCAAGGTGTTTGGCTGCCTTGCTTATGCTCATATTAATCAAGATAAGTTAGAAACAAGAGCCTTGAAGTGTGTGTTCTTAGGCTATATCAAATGCTATAGACTGTGGTGTTTTGAAAAGGATCATAAGAAATGCATTGTCTGCAAAGATGTAGTTTTTGATGAAACTAAGATGCCAATAAAGAAGGATGAGTCTAACACTAATGAATCATCTGGAAAAGAAGAGGAAACTCAGTTTGAGGTGGAGCCTCTCACCTTAAATCAGCCTGTGGAAGAAGACTCAAGTTCAGCAGAAGAAGAAGATGAAACTGAAGCTGATGGAATTCAAAATCAATTGGCTATGTTGGAGATAATTAAGGGATTGTATTTCCATGTATATATTTAGATTGATTTATTTCCTAGCTTATAGGATATTCTGTTGTATCTTGTACTCTATATAAAATTAGTGGAATAATGTTCATAATCCTCAATTGAGGAAAACTAAATCCTATCACATGGTATCAGCCTAAACACGTTCTGAAAACCCTTCTTTTCTATCCTTACATCACCGCAACACCATTCATGGCTGGAGACTCTTCCCTCTCGCAGACGTCTGTCTTCAACGCTACACTCTCCCTACAGGCCATGACTCATATGGTCCCGGTGAAGTTAACCTCCGCGAATTACCTGGTCTGGCATGCTCAGGTTTTTCCTCTGCTCCCTACAGGCCATGACTCATATGGTCCCGGTGAAGTTAACCTCCGCGAATTACCTGGTCTGGCATGCTCAGGTTTTTCCTCTTCTCGCGACGCAAAAATTCTTGCCCTACGTAGATGGCTCATCTCCTCCTCCACCATCGATGCTCGTTGAATCTGGCGTCTTCAAGCCCAATCCGGAGTACGCATCATGGGTCTCTCGAGATCAGATTGTTCGAGTGTTCTTGATGTCAACACTCACTGCAGAAACCATGCCCGTTGCCGTCGGGTGTGTCACGTCAGCAGAAATCTGGTCGACATTGGCTACGGCGTTCAACCGCTCTTCGAAAGCTCGTGAGTTACGTCTTAAAGACGAACTCCAACTGATAAAAAAGGCACACGTTCCGTTTCTGATTTTGGAACTCACTTCAAATCTCTGGTTGATCAACTCGCTTCTATGGGTTACGTATTGTCCGAGACAGATAAGTCTCATTGGTTTCTCAGAGGCCTAGGTCTGGATTTCCTCTCGTTTGCTACGTCCCAAATTAATCTGGTTCCCCTCCCTTCATTTCCAGATTTACTATCTAAGGCAGAAGCGCATGATTTGTTCACAAAATCAATAGACGGTAACACTGGCTCGTCTTTTGTTCAGGCAGCGTTCGCTGCAAATCAGCGACCTCAGCGCATTTCTGGTGGTCGTTCGTCAGGTGGCCCTTCCGGGCAGAATGTGTTGCGGGGCTCTCATTCCCAAAACTCTGGAAGTCGTCCTCCTCAAAAGCAAGGGGGACGTGGTCGCGGGCGACACCCTCCGCGTTGCCAAATATGTCGCCATGATGGCCACTATGCGACGTTTTGTCCAGATCGCTATCGGCAGCAACCTTCTAAAGCAAACCTTGCGGAATCTTTTCGTCAAAATTGTTCTCTCAATACCTCTGTCTCTGATTGGTATGTGGACACCGGGGCTTCTGCACATATGACCAACTCATCTGCTGGATTGGATTCTGTCTCCTCTTATTCGGGTAACGACAAAGTTGTTGTTGGAAATGGTAATTCTCTCTCCATTACTCACAAGGGTACTCAGGCTCTTTCTTCTGATTTATCTTTATTGGACATTCTGATTGTGCCGCATATTACCAAAAATTTACTGTCTGTTAGTAAATTGACAACTGATTTTCCAGTTAACGTTGTGTTCACTGATAAGCTGTTTGAAATTCAGAATCGGGAGACAGGGTTCCTTTTGGCTCGGGGTAGACGAGAAAATGGCTTATATATTCTGGACAGAGGACACGCGGGGTTGGTTGCTGCTTTACGGTCTCGAAAAATTAGAGGTTCTTTTGATTTATGGCATCGTCGTCTAGGCATGTCCATTATGATGTTATTTCTCTGTTGAATAAATTGGGATTGTTGTCAGTTACTTCTGTTTTGCCGAACCCTACAGTATGCTCTTATTGTCAGTTAGCCAAGAGCACGCGTTTATCCTTTGTCTCTAATCATAAACGTGCTACTTCTGTTTTGGATATTATACATTGTGACTTATGGGGACCTTCCCCAATTAAATCTTATGATGGTTTTAGATATTATGTCGTATTTGTCGATGACTACTCTCGCTTCTCTTGGTTTTATCCTCTAAAGTTGAAGTCAGAATTTTTTGATGTCTTTGTTCACTTTAAGACTCTTGTTGAAAATCAATTTGGGCGGACCATTAAACGTTTTCAGTCTGATGGGGGTACTGAGTTTACCAGTTCCAAACTGCAAAATTTGTTTCTTAAAAGTGGCATAATACACTCCATGTCCTGTCCTTATACTCCTGCTCAAAATGGTCGAGCAGAACGAAAGCATCGTCACATCACTGAAACAGGCCTCTCAATGTTGTTTTATGCTTCTGTTCCTTTGGAGTTTTGGGTTGAGGCTTTCACTATGGCTGTATATATTATAAATCGTCTCCCTTCTGCCATACTTCAACAGAAGTCTCCATATGAGCTGTTATTCTCTACTCCACCTGCTTATGAGAATTTTCACGTTTTTGGATGCCAAGTATATCCTTGTCTTCGTGACTATGCAGAAAATAAGCTCTCTCCCCGGTCGATTCCTTGTGTTTTTCTGGGATACAGTACCATGCACAAAGGTTTTCGTTGCCTTGATCCTATCACCTTTCGGTTATACATCAATCGTCATGCTCAGTTTGATGAGGCCTGTCTCCCATACACTACTTCGCTTACTTCATCTTCGGCTCAACTGCTTGACTTTGACTCATTTATCGATCCTCATCCGACTGTTGCCGCCACTCCGCAGTCTGTGCCTGCTCTGTCTCAGCCAGATTCTTTTCATGCTTCATCTGTCCAGATACAGTTCCACCGCCGATACCTCCTGCTCCTTTGGATGATCACTCAGTTATTGAGGCATCTCCACCGCCTCCCCCCGATCCTGTGCCGTCTCTCTGTGCTTCTTCCGCACCTGTTCCTCGTCCTACTCATTCCATGCGCACGCGCTCTCAGGATGGGATTTTTAAGCCTAAGTATCTGTCGTCTACTACTCATAATGCTCACAGTGCTTTTCTTACCACTCTTCACTCCACTAAAGAACCCAAGGGGTTTAAATCTGCTGCTAAATCTCCGCACTGGGTCAGTGCAATGGATGATGAACTTCGTGCCCTTGGTGCCAATCACACTTGGGACTTGGTTCCTCGACCTCCTGGTGCGAATATTGTCGGTTCCAAATGGGTCTTTCGTACTAAGTTTCTGGCTAATGGCTCGATTGATCGTTATAAGGCTCGTTTGGTAGCCCAAGGGTTTTCTCAGCTTCCTGGGTTTGACTATGATCACACCTTCAGTCCTGTTGTCAAGGCTTCTACTGTCCGCATTGTTCTTGCCTTGGCAGTCATGAATGGTTGGTCACTTCATCAGCTTGATGTCAACAATGCCTTCTTGCATTGTGTTCTTTCTAAACCGATCTATATGGCTCAACCAACGGGCTACTCTGATCCTCTTCGGCCGGATTATGTATGTCGTCTCAACAAGGCCATCTATGGTCTCAAGCAGGCTCCTCGAGCTTGGTTTCAACGTTTTTGTGCCTTTTTGATCGGTTTGGGTTTTGTGGAAAGTAAGTCGGATACTTCTCTTTTCATCTACTATCGTGGATCCCTACTTTTATATCTTTTGGTATATGTAGATGATATTATCATCACTGGCAATGACTCTACTCTAGTTTCTCGCCTTGTTGCACGTATTAGTAAAGAGTTTGTCATCAAAGATCTTGGCCGTTTGAACTATTTTCTTGGTCTTGAAGTCTCCTACACAGACTCTGGTTTATTTTTGGGACAGTCTAAGTATGCTCGTGATGTTCTTCTTCGTGCTGATTTACTTGAGTCGAAGCCTGTCTCTACTCCTCTTGCTGCAGATGAAGCTCTTCGAGTGGATGGCACACCTTTCTCGGACCCGACTCTATATCGTTCCTTAGTTGGTGCTCTGCAGTACTTAACTATTACCCGGCCTGATCTGTCCTTTGCTGTGAACACTGTGAGTCAGTTTCAAGCCTCTCCTACCGTTGATCATTTTCAGGCAGTCAAGCGCATTTTGCGCTACGTGAAGGGTACTCTTGAATATGGTCTTAATTTCTCTCGTGGACCTTCTATTCTACTTGCTTATTCCGATGCTGACTGGGCTCGATGTTTGGATACTCGTCGCTCGACATATGGGTATTCTATTTTCCTTGGTCCGAATCTTATTTCGTGGAGTGCGAAGAAACAGCCCACTGTTTCCCGATCTAGCTGTGAATCTGAATACCGTGCTATGGCCTATGCTGCGTCGGAGGTCATTTGGGTTACTATTCTCCTTCGTGAGTTGCATGTTTTGCCACCTTCTGCGCCAACTTTGCTTTGTGACAACAAGAGTGCTTTGTTCCTTAGCCAAAATCCGGTGGCTCATAAGCGAGCGAAGCATATTGACATTGACTACCACTTTGTTCGTGAACTTGTCACCGCTAAGCATCTGTTCACTCAGTTTGTTCCGTCTCATCTTCAGATTGCAGATATTTTTACAAAGAGTCTTCCTCGGCCTCTCTTTGAGTTATTTCGTTCCAAGCTTTGCGTTTGCCCGCACCCGCTTCACTTGAGGGGGGATGTTAGAGATAATTAAGGGATTGTATTTCCATGTATATATTTAGATTGATTTATTTCCTAGCTTATAGGATATTCTGTTGTATCTTGTACTCTATATAAAATTAGTGGAATAATGTTCATAATCCTCAATTGAGGAAAACTAAATCCTATCACAGGCTAACTATCAATTAGTTAGAGATAGGTCCATGAGAGCTATAAAACCACCTTCTAGACTTGGTTATGCTGATAATGTTTCTTTTACTTTGCTTGCAGCTCAGGAAGTAGAGAGCTCTGAACCTGGATCATACAAAGAAACCATTTCATGTCCAGAAAAAGAGCATTGGATGATTGCAATTCAAGAAGAACTTTGCTCTCTTGACAAGAATGAGACATGACAGATAGTAGATAAGCCTGAAAGAAGAAGCTTGTTGGCTGTAAGTGGATCTTTAGGAAGAAAGTGGAAGCTGCAAAAGGGAACAAAATCAAATTCAAAGCAAGGCTTGTGGCTAAAGGATTTACACAGAAGGAAGGGATTGATTATGCTGAAATTTGCTCCCCAGTAGTCAAGCATTGTTTCATAAGGATACTCCTAGTTATGGTGGCTCAATTCAAGATGGTTTTGCACCAAATGGATGTCACCACTGCATTCCTTCATGGTGAACTAAAACAGTAGATTTACATGGCAATTCCTGAAGGTCTTCATGTTAATGGGAGTGAGAATAAAGCATGCTTGCTGAAGAAATCACTTTATGGCCTCAAACAGTCACCAAGACAATGATATTTGAGGTTTGATCACTTTATGCTTAAGTCTAAATTCATTAGAAGCAAATATGATCACTGTGTTTATTTTAAGCATGAACATAATGCACATACTTTTCTTCTTTTATATGTTGATGATATGCTTATTGCTAGTACATCTAACTCTTGTTTGCATGAAGTGAAATCACTTTTGAAATCTGAATTTGACATGAAAGATTTGGGAAGAGCAAAGTGGATGCTTGGCATGGACATAAGTTTTTGTGAAGAGAAATGGGAGGTGTTCCTTGATCTGAGTGATTATCTGAAAAGGTGTTGATCAAGTACCAAATAAATCAAGCAAGATGTTCTAGTGTTCCTTTGAGTCAAAGTATAAAGCTCTCCAAAGAGCAGGAGCCAAAGCAGCGACATGAATTGGATAGTTTGAAGAGGATTCCTTATGCTAATGTTGTTGGAAGCCTAATGTATGCCATGGTGTGCTGCAGGCCTGATCTTGCTCATGCCATGAGTGTCATTAGTAGGTACATGGCAAATCCAGGCCTTGCTCATTGGGAAGCAATCAAGTGTGTAATGAAGTATCTCAATGGTTCATTAGACAAAGGATTAAGTTTCAGGCAAAGATCAAAGCTAAAAGTTCCTATACATGGCTTTGTGGACTCAGACTATGCTGCAAATATTGATACTAGAAAGTCCTTGCCAGGCTTTGTTTTTACCTTGTTTGGGACTGCAATAAGCTGGAAGTCTATACAACAACATGTTGTTGCCTTATCAACTACTGAGGCTGAGTTCATTGCAGTAACTGAGGCTGCAAAGGAAGTTACATGGCTTAAGGGAATTCTGAATGAGTTTGGAGTTAGTCAAGGATGTATCACTATCTTTTGTGACAACAATAGTGTCATTCACCTCACCAAACATCCTGGCTATTATGAAAGGACCAAGCACATAGATGTTAGGTTGTATTTCATCCGGGATATGGTTGAGCAAGAAGAGGTTACGGTGGAGAAAATAGCCACTGAAGAGAATGCAACAGATGCATTCACTAAAGCTTTACCTGTAGCTAAGTTTGAGCTTTGCATGGAGTTAACTAGACTTAGGGGTAAAGCTGGAACTAAGGGCACTTGAAGATTGAAGGAGACTTGCACAGAGTTCAAGCCATAAGGTGGAGATTTGATAGAATATGACAGAACTCTTGGCAAGCTTGTGCATGGCAATAATGGCTAGCATGGATGTGAAAATCGACTAAGTGTTTTGAGAAGAAATAAAGGAAGAAGAAACGTATTTGTTTAAAGTAGCACTAACGTTTTTTCATCTTGCAGGTGTGAGAAAAGACATGTCTCACTTAAAGAAGCGCACTCGCGCTTTGCCACGTCATCTATGCTTGAGGCTTTGAGAAAGGCGTGTTTATACTAATAAAGACGTGGTTTTTATGTTTAAAGCTTAAGTTGTTGATTCAAAATAGCCAATCACTCGCTGCCATGTAGGATCAAGAATCTGTTATTTTCGGTTGAGCTTTAGAGAAGAAATAAAGGAAGAAGAAACGTATTTGTTTAAAGTAGCACTAACGTTTTTTCATCTTGCAGGTGTGAGAAAAGACATGTCTCACTTAAAGAAGCGCACTCGCGCTTTGCCACGTCATCTATTCTTGAGGCTTTGAGAAAGGCGTGTTTATACTAATAAAGACGTGGTTTTTATGTTTAAAGCTTAAGTTGTTGATTCAAAATAGCCAATCACTCGCTGCCATGTAGGATCAAGAATCTGTTATTTTCGGTTGAGCTTCAGAGGAAAGAGAAGATCAAGAAAACAGAGTGTGCAAGAGGCGGTTTTCAAAGATCTTGCCAGTATTCGTTTTAGATCTGTTTTGGATGATTTTTTCTTTGTCGTGTAGCTTATATATAGTAGTTTACAGTGCAATGACATTTAGTTTTGAGAGAGTTCTAAGTCTGTAAAGTGAGTGAGTTAAGAGTTTTTCTGCTAATTTGTGCTGCAGATTCAGTTTGTAAATTGTTTTTAATTCATTCAATAAAATCACCCCTCCCTTCGTTGCCCCGTGGATGTAAGCTTCATAGTTGAACCACGTAAAATCTTTGTGTTGTTGTGTGCTGTGATTTTTCTGCATTATTGTTTCAATCGATGGGATTGTTCTTGTTAGTGGATCTTCAAGTTTTAGGGTTCTTGTTTGGAAATCCTAACAGGAGGGAACTTTATTGATATCAATCAAACTCTGAAATTACAAGAAACACTCTAACACTAACTCAGAAAACCCTGATTTGCGTAAGCTACTTTCAGAAATTCAAACTTTTCTTATCTAACCCAAACCTGATGAACTATATATATAGACAGCACTGTGATGAATACACACAAACAAGAATCATGCAAAACGAATCAAAACAGGTGAGAAATCGTAACAAAAAGATCTCATCTTCAATCCGTAAAACCGCATGCACAAATGAAATCGTAACAAAAAGATCTCATCTTCAATCCGTAAAACCGCATGCACAAATGAATGTTAGCCGCACGATCGCGCTTAAAAGAATCAACGGCTGTGATCAATCCTGGCTCAATCGAAAAACCGGCCGAGAAAACACGTTTCTCAAGGCACGCTTTTATAAATTGAAGCGCGACTCTTCCTTGCCTTAGCAAAAATCGAATGAAGGCTAATTTCTTCACAAATCTCCACCTTAGCCTTCATTTCCTTGCTAAGATCACCTGTTCATCAGTGAGATTTAAGTAATATCAACAGCAGTTTTCATCACTAAACCAATCAACTCCATGCAAAGCTTGAACTTTGTGATGGGAAGAGCTTTTGTAAATGCATCTGCAGGGTTAATTTCAGTAGGATTTTGCAGACTTGCACTACTTCTTTCTCCACTCTATCCCTTATGGGCTCACATCAATATGCTTGGTGCGATCATGGTATCCTTGATGTTTTGCTAAGTGGATAGCAATTTGGCTATCACAGAAGACCTTCACACACCTTTGATGAATGCCAAACTCCTGCAAAATTCCTTATAACCATATTGCTTCTTTCACTGCTTCTGTAAGAGCAATGTATTCTGCTTCAGTGGTTGATAAGGCCACCACTGATTGTTGACAAGTTCTCCAGCTAACAGTTGTGCCATAGAGTGTAAATACATAACCTGTCAAAGACTTTCTATTATCAAGGTTAGAGCATCAACATAACCTAGAATGGGATCTTGATCATCTGTCATTTTATTGAACTTCAACCCTGTGTCCACAGTACCATGTATATATCTTAGTAGATACTTCACAGTCTCCCAATTTTCATGCCCTGGATTAGCCATATATCTGCTAATAATACTCATAGGATAGACAAGATTAGATCTACAGCAAACCATAGAATACATAACACTACCTACAGCACTAGCATATAGAACTTTAGACATAGTGATTTTATCTTGCTGTGATTTTGGACAATCATTCAGAGAGAGTTTAGTACCAACCCTTACAAGTAAGTTAACACATTTTGATTGGTTCATTTGAAATCTAAAAAACACCTTTTTAAGATAGTCAAATTGATGCAAATAAACTTCACTTTGATCTTTACTTCATAGAATATCCATGACAAGCATTCTTCTAGTTATTCCTAGATCTTTCATTTCAAACTCAGTTCTTAAAAGGCTCTTAGCTGAGTTAATGACATCTAAGGACTTGCTAGCTATAAACATATTATAAACATAAAGAAGTAAGAACAAGAAGTATTCAGAAGCATGCTTATAGTAAACACAGTTATCATACTTACTTTTCTTAAATTTTGACTTGAGCATGAATTTATCAAACCTCAAATACCATTGTCTTGGACTTTGTTTGAGACCATAGAGTGATCTTCTTAGGAAGCATGCTTTATTGTCTTTATCTGCAATGTGTAAGCCATCTGGTATCTTCATATATATCATCTCCTTTAGCTCTCCATATAAGAAAGTTGTAGTTACATCCATTTGGTGAAGCTGTGAGACAAGAGCAAACAAAATTCTTATAGAACAATGTTTAACTACAGGTGAGAAGATCTCATTGTAATCAACACCCTCTTTCTGTGTGAATCCAGATCTCATTGTAATCAACACCCTCTTTCTGTGTGAATCCCTTAGTTACAAGTCTTGTTTTATATCTTATAGTTCCTCCTTTTGATGCTTCTATTTTCTTCCTGAAGATCCATTTGCAACCTACCAGTTTCTTTTCCCATGTACAATTCTTTTCTAGTGAGTTAAGTTCTTCTTGGATGGCAATTAGCCACTTCTCTCTTTCTTTACAGGCTATAGCTTCCTTGTAATCCTTTGGTTCAATGCTTTCTATTTCTTCAGCAGCTAGCAGCACAAATGCAGTAGAATTTGAATGAGCAAATCTAGTTGGAGGCTTGATAATCCTTTTGGTTCTATCTCTGATTAATTGGTAATTATCCAGACTTAGGTTGTTCCTCTTCTTCATCTCAACTTTGATCACCATCTTGATCATTATCTGTATCAGATTCTTCTGGACCACCTTGTATCGGATAATTTTTATCATGCTCCACCTCAAACTGAGAACCTTTTGTATCATTTCTTCTTGATTTTCATTCACAGCTTGAGTGATTTCCTTGAAGGGCATCTTAGTTTCATCAAAGGTCACATCTCTGCAGACTATGCACTTTTGATTATCTTGCTCAAAACACCAAAGCCTATAATCTTTCACTCCTTTAGCATATCCTAGAAAAACACATTTCTGTGCCCTTGGAGCTAGTTTATCCTGTTTCACATGAGCATAGGCTAATGATCCAAACACCTTTAAGCCTGAGTAATCAGCTGGTTTTCCATCTAGATGTTGTATTTTGGGACATTGAAATGTTGTCTTTGGGACATTGAGATGTTTGATGATCTAGATGTTGTATTTTGGGGCATTGAAATGTTGTCTTTGGGACATTGAGATGTTGTCGATTAGATGTTTGATATTGAGTGTGTTTTGAATGTGTTTGATGATCTATAGATCATTGAACATTAGATGTTCAGATGTTTGATATTGAATGTGTTTGATGATCTAATCTATGTTCAATGATCTAATGTTTGTGTAAGGTAATTCAATTCGATAATGCACCCACACAATCGATCTCTCTGAATCACCTCTCCTTCGCCCGCTCGCACAAACAGAAAATGCAAAGTAATAATCGAAACAAGGATGCAAGATCTTACGTGGTTCGATCACTTCCACTGTGATCTAAATCCACGGGACAAATGTAATACGTTTATTACTCAGAATCAACACAAGAACAACGAGATTACAATCACTCCTCACACACTCTTTCTCAAGAAGCCTAGAACATGTACGATCACAACTCTCAACTCAGCTTGCATGGTGACTCCAAACTACAACTGAGTATACCTATTTATAAGAGGAACAATAGCCCTCAACCAATTTTGGAAACCGCTAACAGAAACGTAACGAATTTAACAAAATAGACGGACTAAACCCTAATCAGCGCTAAGAACCCTAATATCCGGTCCATGCACATCGATTCTTCTTAAGTCCGGTTCAGCTTGATTTCGACCGGTTCTCAGCCCCAAAACCTGGTTCTGAACTTAGTGATTTATTTCTGAGCAAACCCACCTCACAGATTGATATTGAGTGTGTTTGATGATCTATAGATTAGATGTTTATATGTATGTTTATATGTTGTCTTGGATGTGTTTGATGATCTATAGATTGTTAGATGTTTGGTCATCTGCAATGCGTAAACATTTGAAATTCGATTTGCCCTCAATTTATTCAAATTATTAGCGAAAATACTAAAATTAAAAATATAGAATATGAATGAATTTTAAAAAAAAATTAAAGTTGAGAATTTGTTTAAGATTCATTAAATATTTATTGAATAAAATTGTTTTATTAAAAATACTCCAAAGGTTTTTTTCCCTCATCTCCAACCTCCTAAAATACTATTTATGTTGCAGACACACATATCGACTATCTATCTATCGTACATAAGAGAGAAAATATTGTAAATACAAATATCGACAACAGAATAAAAGATATTCAATATCGACAAAAAATATATATATATAGAAAAAAAATATCAAATATCGAAAAAAAATCTAGATAACAAAAACAAATATCGACAAGAGAAAAAAGGATTAAAAAAATAAAAAAATATTGTAGACATAATTCTGTACGACAAAAAAAAAAAGATGATATCTAAATAAGAAAAAAAATATTGTAGACACAATTCTCCACCAAATTATATTTATCGTAGATAACAGAGAATTTTGATGATTCTAATCCTCATCTCTCTATATGAATTGTTTTGTTTTTATATATAGATAGATAAAAATGAAATGAAGAGATACAAAATTAAAAGTGTTGTGAGTTTTTTTTATTGTCTTCTGTTTTTATATATAGATAGATTTAAGGATTTGTTTAGATCAACAATTCAAATTCGATTAAAACATAGAATATCAATGATTAAAATTTGACAATTTTGAAACTAAAAACATAGAATATCAATGATTTAAAATTTGAGATTTTGTTTAGATCTACATTTGAAATTCGATTCACACTTAATTTATTCACATCATCACTGAAATTATTGAAACTGGTCTACATTTGAAATTCGATTCACACTTAATTTATTCACAGCATGACTGAAATTATTGAAATAACAAATATAGAATATGAATGAATTTTTTTAAATTTTTTAAAGTTGAGGATTTTTGTAAGATTATTTAAATATTCATTGAATAAAATTGTTTTATTATAAATACTGCAAAACTTTTTGTCCTCATATTCGACATCTATCTATCGTAGATAAGAGAGAAAATATTGCAGACACAAATATCTACAACAGAAGCAAATATCGATAACAAAAAAAAAATACTAAATATTTTTACAAACTGACGTGACATTTTTAGGAAGGGAAAATGACAAATTAGTAAATTTTCTAAATTTGTTCCTTTATTCAGTGTAGATTTGTGTTACCATAAATATCTCTACAAATGAAAATATTGGGAAAATGGCAAAAGATTAGAAAAACATACGAACCAAATACATAATGCTTTGTTTTTTTAGGGTAAATATATAATGCTTTATAATAATCATACATTGTACTCATAAATTTAGTCTAATCATATGTACATCTCTCAAAAGTTTAGATTCAAATCCACCATTTTTAAACTCAAAAACTACCCTTTAAATAAATGTAAAGACTTCAAAAACTTCATCATTTTTAATATTTTCATGGAAAATAGTTATGTTAACATTCATATGAATCATCAAATAGCTATGATTATGTATAGAAATGTTAATCGGAGCGTACTTCAAGTATCAAATTAAAGTTTCTAATCCGTCTAAATTGACATGTTTTTATTGAAGCTCGTTTACAAAAAAAAATATGTGGACAACATTCATTAAATCACAAAAAATTGTGAAAATATAATAAAGTATGAGGAATTGTCAAATATTGAGAGTGGGGATGGGGACCTTTTCGAGTAAATAATGGGGTGAAAGAGAAATTTGGAGAAAGTTAGGGGACTTGAGTGGGCCATAGGTGCCACCCTGCCGACTCAGAAATGGTACACATGTCGACATGGGCTGCTTCTTAATTCAATCCACTTTCCTCTTTTTTGGCTATCTTTTTGCCAACGCACCACTCTCATTATAACATTTATTTATTTATTTTCATCCAACCCTTTTTACACACACACTATTTTTGACTTTTTACGGTTGAGATTTGTTAGATGAGAATCGATGCAAGAAAACTAAATGAAATACTTAAAATTAAAATCACATGTATATATATGTAGCACCGCTTCTCTCTTTCTCACTCTGAGTGTGAGAGACTAGATGCATTGCAACTGATGGTAGAAGAGTAAGAAATTGAAAGGTGAGAGAAATTGGGAGCAGAGAATGGAGAGAGAAAGAGTGGAAGTGAAGAGAGAGAGTGTGAAAGAAGAGGCGTGGATGGATGAGTGGGCGGCGGCGTCAATGGAGACGGCGCCGTTTCTGCGGAAGACGTATGAGATGGTGGAAGACACAGAAACAGACTCCATAATATCATGGAGCTCAACAAGCCCTAGTTTCATTGTTTGGGATCCTCACACTTTCTCCACTCTTCTCCTTCCTAAACACTTCAAGCACAACAATTTCTCCAGCTTTGTTCGCCAGCTCAACACCTATGTAACCAACCTTTGCTTTCATCTTCCTCTCACAACTTTATGCTACTCTTTTGTGTCCTGATTATTGATTCATTCTTTTTGTTTACACAGCGATTCAGGAAGATCCATCCAGATAGATGGGAGTTCGCCAACGAAGGGTTTCAACCAGGGAAGAAGCATTTACTGAGGCATATCAAAAGGAGGAAGCAAAACACTACTAAATTCATGCACCAAAAACGAGCTTCAGAATCTACGGTGGAGGCGGAGATCGGAAAACTAAGGAGCGATCAGAATGCGTTGAGAAGTGAAGTCTTGAAGCTAAGAAAACAACAAGAGGAAGCACTGCATCATCTGGCTTCCATTCAAGCGCGTTTACATGTTACTGAAACGAAGCAAAAACATATGGTTGTTTTCTTGATGAAATATTTGAAGAACCCCATGATCCTGCAGGGTTTAATCCAGAAAATCAAGAGGAGAAAGGCACTGAGCAGTGGGATCTTGAAAAAGAGGAGGCTATCATCTAAAGTTGACGACAGCCTAACGGATTCCAAGTTTGCTTATATTGATGAGGAGGAACTGATGATTGAATCAGAGATTGGAGCACTGTCTTCCGACGAAGAGGAGAAGGAAACTCCGTCTGAGAATTTTGTCTTGTGGGAGAAGTTAATGGAAGATGATATGATTTACGTGGAAGAAGAGGCAGTGAAGAAGCAATCTGATATAGTTTTGGAACTGGAGAATCTAATAGTTCCAAGGTTATAATCCTCTGCAACCTTCTCTAAACTATGTAAATGTGCACGTGTTCCTATTTTTAGTTCGGTTTTCTTGTCTAGCTAGTTGCATGTCCTAGGATTTGATATAGGAACCATCTCTAACACAGTACACTGTACCACTCTTACATCAATATACTACTATGTACTCTCATATCAAAATTTACATCATCAGTGTTTTGGTATATTTCAGAAATAAAGCATCGAAGTGTGGGAAAGCATATGATCCAAAGAGTCGCTTTCTAAGTGTAATAACTCCCACTAAAATACACACTAAGAAATGGGTTTGTTTAGTCTATGTCGGCATTAATACATCTCCTAGAAATTTCCTGATAAAGAGCCACGCGTCAGATGCTTTCCTGATAAGGTAAGTGGTGATTGAATGATGCGACACCAGTACCACACCACATATAATCTCTTCCCAACAACAATTTAATCATTCTCATGGACACAAACCCACCACCACGCCACTCTAGTGTCATGGATGGAACCACGTCCTTCCTATCTTTCTTTCTTTGGTATAGAAACACGACACCATATTTCATATTACAATAACTTTTGACACCACACCAACCTCTTTTATCTGTTTTAATCGCAGCAGCATAGGATCCGAAACTATGATACCAGAGTCGAACAAATTTCACGACATTTGAGAAACAACATATATGTATAAATTTATTAAGATTTCAAGGGTTGAACAGACGAGAGGACATAAGACAAAGACATCTTCCTTGGCTCATAATACTAAGAAAAACTTGCGTGCGTATTTTTGTGTGTATGACAGGGCAGAATGTACTCCTAAACTTGTTTTATTGTGTCCTATGAGTTTTAGTTCTTGAATGGAAGCGTACCGTTCGGTCTCAACATTCCCACCGATGATGAAGAAGAGGATGATGAGAAATTAATTGCATGGTCGAATTCTTCTTTGTCTTCTGTAAAGGCCTTGCTCAAAACTTCTTCGATTTCCATTCGTTTTTGCCTCTTCAAAGGACAATCTTCAGCAGAGCCATTTCCCAGCTCAGCTATCTCTGGATAGTCATCCCTGTCCATGATCTTGTTTAGTACAGATGAGCAACGAGGGAAGAAGCGCTTCCCAAGTTCCACTGCCAAGATAACAAGATAAAGAGTCGATAAATAAATAAATAGTCCTACAAGTGTCAGCAATGTAATATTGGTGTCATCATTTTCAGCATGAGACTTCCACAGTCTATTTCCATATGTCAGTATCTTTCAAGTATTTGTGATGAGTCAGACCTAAATGTGAGCACATACATACCAGTTTTGGAAAGGGCTCTCAGCCTTTCCAAATGTTCGTCTTTGATCTTGAAAGGTGCTTCATTCAAGTCCACCTCTGTTCTCTGGGACCCAGTAATGTTCATGCTGATTCCATTTAATGGGAATTCAGATGTTCCATCCACTTGAGCTATATCCATGGCAACTTTAGCTTCCAAGGGAAAGAGGAGTTTGGCCAATGCAACTGAAATGTCAATAAGCAGTTAATTTCAACCATGATAGTTAATCGGGACGTATTATTAGTAACAATACACAAATTATAAAATCATAAAATGAAATATACAAGTTATTAATTATATAAAGCAAACATGAGACTTCTCTAAGTACCAAGTAAGCATTCCTCTTTAACTAATGACAACAGTAACCAGTCAATCTCATCAGCACACTAAGACCCTATGGCCCTTAGATAAATGGCAAATCAGATAATTACCATATTTAATACATTTCAATTTCTATAATTATCAGTCTTTCTTCAGTATGCAATATTACGTGCAGAATATATTAAAAACTGCAACACATTTCCAAATTCGATTCAATCGGGATGCAGGAATTGTAAATTTCATACTATCATTGTCTATGATGATGAGACTCATGCATAATGGATGTGTAAAGTTTGAGAAGCCACTAAGCAATTTCAAATCATAAACTTGCGGTTAGAACTAACAAGGAAATTACTCATAAATTGTATTACTTGTATGCTAACTCATGCAGGAATATACAGTGGAAAATACAAAACCACAGTTATTGAACTTGTACATTGCAGGAATGCTACTAGGATGGGATGGAATTGCTCCATCAAGAAGTTCATCTCTTTCCTTTTCTCCTCTAACTCCATCTGAGATAGAAAATAAATAACAAAAAATGCCCTGAATAACTATCCCCCAAATTTTTGCACTACAACTCTCCACTATGATTAGTTACTACCCTGAGTATCTCCATGTAATTACAATCAAATTCCCTTCCTTTTCTCGCTTCTCCCTGTCTCTCTCTTCTACTTACTCACAATAAATACGCCATATATTCTCTGGTGTAAGCAGCCTGCCAATCAAACTAGCTCACCAGGCCTAACAACCCCTCCACCCACACCGACATCCCATCACCACCACTTATCACAAGTTCACAACCCCTAAAACACACACACACACACACACATTTATTTATTTTGTATGGATATGCCATTGTAGCTGCATGTCCTAACAGCCTAACCCCCACTTGTCTCACACCAGAATGCCACCACCTCAAACCCTAGCTCCAGCCCACCCACTAGTACCCAGCACCAACTTCTCATGATGTCAGTTGTCCCCCATAAAACCACTAGCAGTGATGTCGACACCCTCATCCCTAAAGCCCCAACCAGATGTTTATATCAATATATATCGCACAATTTCACTGTCTATATTTGTAGATGTATTAATTCAAATATGCGTAAACATTAAAGGGAATGTATGTGCGAGCAAACAATCGAGTGAGTGTTTCATTTAGTTGCAGGGTTGGTTACATGAATATCTGTACTCAAATTACACGATCTTCCCACACACTACCCAAGATTTAAAATGTCATCCTAAGCCACCTTCATCCCAGTTCTCAACAGTCTACCCCCTCAACCTTCCAGTAATCTGCCCAATATAAGATTTTCCAAATTTGAACAGTATCTGGTTTCCTCCATACATGACCAAACCATGTCAAACGTCTCTCTTTAAAATTATCCTCCATGGGGGCTATACCTAAATTATTCCATGGGGGCCATACCTAAATTATAGATATGTCTATATAAAATGTGTTACTAGAAAGTGATGAGGACCATGGACTTTATGAAAGCAGATCATAAAGTTACTACACAAACAGGCTGCAAAAGTCTTTTTCACATGTAAAAAAATAAAAAATCCATGCATCAATTTAACTTCTCTATGTAAGCATGTTGGCTGTTAAAAGCATGAAATTCTTTCAAACAAAAAAAAATTCTTTTGTCTTTTTTTTTTCGGGGAGGAGTACTTTGTCATTACCAATTTCACAGGGAGATTAGCTTGCATCCAACTCCACATAATAAAATTGTACTAAAGGACATATCCAAATGATGGAGTGATTACCTCTATTTTCAAGATAAAGTAACTTTCTTCGTAAATCATCACCAGCTATAGCAAGAGACATCGAAGCCTCTCCTAGCAAGGGGTCTCGCCTCTCAGCTTGTTCCAAAATCTCTATGCACAACCGATCCTTAGGAGTAGATTTTCCTCCTTCTGTACTTCTGTAGTAATCGAAAGACCTTGTAAGCCTCTTAGAGATCTGAAGGGCTTTTCTGCCATCTGAAGTGAGATCAGATGGTCTAGCTCCCTTAGTCAACAGAGATACAATGATTTTTGGGTCTTTTCTCATCGCAGCAACATGAAGGACTGTGTATCCCCTTGGATTTCTTTTGTTTATGTCAGCAATTGCTAGGTCAAGAAGTTCTGTCGTGGTCTTTGAGTCACAGTAAGCAACAGCATAATGTAGTGCATACGCATCATCTAGATTGGTATGGGCTTCTCTGAGTAGCATCCTAACTAACTCAACATCATCAGACTCCAATGCTCGGTGTATTCTCTTAACATGCTTATCAGGAAAAATGCTGCTTTCAGGTGACTGTATTCCAAGTTCAATCCGAGACTCATTTATTTTTTTTATAAGTTGATGGGGTAATGCTTTATCAAGAGTTATGATATCAAGATCTGACTTGACAACAATCTCAATGGACCTTGCAAGCAAACTCTCACACACTGGGCCACAAATGTTTGCAACAGTTAAAACAAGCAAGACATCATCTGCTATAGCCTTGTCAAGAACATCCATCAGGTTCCTCTGCAAGAAAATTATTGATGCAATAAATACAATATGAAGAAAATAGTGACTTCAGATTTCTCAATAGAATATCTAAATGTTGCTCCATCATATAAATTCACGACAGTTTTAGTTCTTTTTTTTATTTGAATATACCTATGTGTAGGATAAATATGTAGAGTTGCTTTCCAGTAAAGAATAATTCGTCCACTTGAAAATTATACATGAGCTTCTACATTTATACCCCTTTTTTTTTTTTTTTTATCAAAATCAACTGAGTAGGGGCAGGTCAATAATAGTCCAGATTATTGCCCGAGCACTGATCAGCAGTAGTCTGCAACTAGAAATAATTATACATGCTCAAACCAAGTGAATTCAGAAGCTCAACAATATATTACAGCTTCTACATCATCACCTCCTTCTATACCAAAAGAACTTAATGGTGACAGGTCAAAAGTAATCCATAAGGTCACACTGCTGAATTTGAAGGTGTCACAACTAGAAACAACTAAAGATGTAGATAACACCAGAAGATGCACACTCAAGCTGAACTCAAGAACATAGGTGATTTGTCTTCATTTCTAGATGAATTTGATTGCCTGCAGATTTTCAAAAGGGAGTATTCACTGAACATAACCCAACAAAATTTTCCTGTCCACTCCAGTTCATCAATAAGAGGAATACAAACACAACCACGGATAGGTGAGATATTTGCAGAGCATTCTGACCATCAATTAGAGGTCAATCAACCAATTCCCACCCAGTTCCAACAAAATTCATGACCAGTTTCTTACTCAAAAGGTGAAAATACTAATACAAGGCTTGTTAGTTGCTACAAAGAAGTCAAAACCGTATCCACCCAATACATGATACAAGCACAATATAAGATCTTAAGAACACTATTGTAAATGTAATTAAACTCTTCCATCATTTTAAATTTTGTGACTAAATCAATGACTAATATTATGATAGTTTGAATAGAAGCTAATCGCAGAAATGCAAACAAATTGAAGGAGAAAACAAGACATCACATGTCATAAAGCTTGACCTAATCAATGGAACAGATGTTAATACCTGAAAGCTGACAACCAGTTCATTGATCTGAAAGACAAAAGAGGCATACAGAACTTCCACCATGAATGCCACCGCGGGCCTACACGCCAGGTGCGAGCACTCATCGTCCACACACACACAAACATCCTTCGGCGAAACCCTAACTTTTCCACTATAGATATACGCAATCACTGTCGCCAAAGCCTCGTAGCTGACATCATAATCCTTCATCACCTCCTTCAATTCCAACTCCGTATTCCTCTCGCCATTCACAAATAAATTCTTAAAAAAGAGGCTCCGCGCTGACAAAATGCAGCGGTGGACCGGAATCTTCCTACCAGAGGCGGCGACTAGGCGCGCGTCAGTGAAGAAGTCAAAGTCCGGCGGCGACGGTGTATCAAAGAAGATCGATTCGAGGGTATCGGAAAGGCGTTTGAGGGCGGCGACGTCCGGAGGTAATTGATCCGGCGAGGGCGAGGGCGAGGAATCATTGGCGATACCGATGCAGCAGGTGCTGCTGCTGCCTCCGCTGATGTCATTGGAATCGGAAAACGCGGTTCGACGGTCCATCTTGACCGAGTCCTCCATGAAAACAGAAATACATGTATGTATATACACCAAAATAGCGGCGCTACACTACTTGTTCACGTGAATTCCGCCAGGGACTGAATCTGTGCAGGTATGTATGTCGTATTACACATGCGAGAGTGTAGGAATTGGATGGCACATTCATGTATAGTAAACCTTGATTCACTTCCACACTGTGGGGTTTTGTTGGTAGAGAGAGAAAATAGGAGGTCTGAAGGACAAAACACTGTTTCGCGATGTAAGCATATAATATAAAATGCATATTTGATGACATCATTACTCTACACAGCAGATAAAATATGGTAAGTTCATGACATCATTTGTTTTCTGTCTACATACAAGATCTTTTCCATTGGGAGACTCAAATCCAAACTCAAACTCAAATGTAGAAAAATGTTTACTCCAACCATGCCACAAATTCAAACTCAAATTTGAGTTTGTGAGACCATCTCTAACCCTATAACTCAAATTTGGACTCAAATCTTGTTTTTGCCACCTTCTCCAACCCTTCAAACTCAAATTGGAATATTTTCTTACAATATTCTTAATTTTTATTTTTTTAATTTTCTTTAATATCAAATATTTGTTTATTTAAGTTCATAAAAAAATTAATCATATCGATTTCAGTTATAAAAAAATATTTATGAACTATAAATCTTATTAAAAATACCAAAATTATATTATAAAATTCATCACAAATACATATTAATAAACTAAAGTAAATAATCTAGTTATACAATACAATGAAATTAAATTACATATAACAAGTAAATATAAATTATATAATGGTCATCACTAACATCCAAAATTACATCATTTTTCTCAAAGATGATTATCATTAATATTTCATACATTGTATGATATTTTATTATATTTCTATTAGTTATAATTTGTGTTTATATCTAATAAATTATATAATCTACAATATAAAGTTATGCTTATAAATATATAAATTATATAATGTACCAACTATCAAATATCTAGTATATAAAATCAATGCATAAAATATGATAAGAAAAATGTGGAAATAAGTAATAAAAGAAATCAAAAAAAAAAGAAATTTGAGTTGTGACTTACTGTTCACAATGGCAAATTTGCCAGTAAAATTGAGGCTGGGTTGGAGAGAATTTTTCAATAAATTTGAGTTTGAGTCCATTTTGAATAGTTGGTTGGAGATGCTCTTTGCCACTTACTATTCACAATTCAAAAAAAAAATTCCTTTTCATTTATTTTATTCATTTTCAATTATTTATTTTTTTCCTTTTCATTTATTTTATTTATTTAATTACACATTTTGAGCTATTATATTTTATGTATTGATTTTATATACTTGATATTTGGTATTTGATACATTATATAATTTATATATCTATAAGTATTGCATTATATTGTAGATTATATAATTTAATAAATATAAACATGAATTATAATTAATAGAAATTTTTGGTATTTTTAATAAGATTTATAGTTGATAAATATTTTTTTATAATTGAAACCAATTAAGTTAATTTTTTTATGAACTAAAATAAATAAATATTTGATATTAAATAAAATTTGAAAAATAAAAATTAAGAATATTGTAAGAGAATATTCTAATTTGAGTTTAAAGGGTTGGAGATAGTGGCAAATTTGGTGGCAAAATCAAGATTTGAGTTTAGATTTGAGTAAAATGGTTGGAGATGGTCTAACCATTTGCCTCAAATGCAATAATTCATCGATATTTGTCAAAAAAAATATATATTGAATAAAGTTGAATATTTCAATGAGTACGAGCGCTCATCTATTCATCGTGTATGTTAGATGTTGAAATACGTCGAACATTTAGGAAATAGTATGTGTGTGGTTAACCTTATCTAAGTTTTACTTGGATTTTAAAAAACATCCATTTTATATGTAATATTTTGTGATTTTTTTCATTTTTATCGTAATAAAATTTTGTTTATTATATAAATTTTAGTCCCAATGTGCTTGGTGTATTGGTCTTAAAAAAGTTTATCCTCTTGAAGCCATTTAACTAGATCCATCTCTATTCACAATATCTATAAAATTTTAATCTTTAAAAATTCATGAATGTCTTCAATTGACAGATTAAGAGTTATACGACGTTTTAACATCTTCGTCGATAAACACTGGTCAATTCGAAATACTTTTACTCAAATTTTTGTATAATTTGATTGTTCATCATATTTATTACCTATATAAAAGTATGGATATTTCTTACAAAATATGGATTGCATAATATATCCTTATTAAATATTTTATTTAAGGTTATAGTAGTAATTTACAATTTTCATATTTAAATAATTTTACATTAAAATTCTATACCTAAATCATATGAAATTCTATTATAAGTAGAACTCTTATATTAGGACTCTAATTTAATATATATATTTTTTGTTTTTAATTTAATTTAATATTGATTATATATCATTATAAAAAAATTATTATTTAAGATTAATAGTGATATAATCACTTTTTTGAGTTAAAAATTCATCATCCACGTGCAGATACTCGTTCATCAAAAAGTCTCTTATAATCATCTCTAACAAGTAACAACTGAGATAATCTTTATTTATGGATTATTCTATAATTTACCTTAGATATGATGCATTTGTTGAACTTTTACCTGCCTCGAAAGGGATTTTTTTTTTTTTTTACTTTTTCTATTCGTTCGACTTAAACAAATTAATTGATGATGTCTTTAAATATAAGTGAGTGATAATTGATTTGAAATAAGAAATGTAACAAAACATCTCACTCTTGTTTTGCAAGTACGAATCTTCTATTACATTCAGTGTTACATAATGTGTTTTTAACATTTAATACACGTCACATATTAATTAATGATGTTATTAATTATATGTGGAGTGTGGTGATTGATTTGGAATCGAAGATGCAACACAGAATATAACAAAACATCTCACTCCTTGTTTTGCTGCTCTAGATTTTCTTTCTTCTTCCGTTTGTAAATTATCTTGATTTTGCATGCAACTTTAACACATGAGATAAGAGAAGAGGGTAACAACAACAATGAACAAAACTAAGGTTCCATTTGAATAGAGTGATTTGAAATCCAAAATTTGAAATAAGTAGATTTCAAATCCTCTCAAGTTAGAGTGGATTTGAAATCCATCATAATGACTCCAAAATTAGCTCAAAATGAAAACCATGGATTTCAAATCCATGTCCATCCAAACACTACTGATGAATTTGCTACCATGAATTTCAAATCTCTCCTCAAATCCACACATCCAAATGGACCCTAATATAAAATTAAAGGATGTTAAATTTGAGAACTCTTGGGTTTAAATTTACAACTCTGACTCATTCCCAAACTAAATCTCTTATACTTGCTACCTTTAAAGTAAGAGTGACACTTGTGTGCCCCAGGGGCATGGTGCCCCCAAATTAATCATCATATGATGTTAAATATATACTCTACAAGTATCATGTATATACTCCTCAGGTATCACATGTATACTCCTATATACATATGAAGGAGTATACATATGATACCTATAGAGTATATTAATAACACCAAAAAACATAACACGAAAAAATATAACACCTATAGAGTATATATATAACATCTGAAGAATATGTATATAACACCTAGATCCATGCCCTTATATGCCCCAGGGGTATATAAGATTTTGCTTTAAAGTAAATATTGATGCAAGAGATAGTGCTTTTACACATTCCTCATTCTAGCTTGGGTTTTAGCTTTGCAGAGAGATTTAAAAAGGAGAAGTAGTTGATGTTCACTGAGACTGGATCAATCCATAATTCACACTTAATAATTCATATGAAAATTTGTGAATATAGGTTCAATTCATGGGTAATAAGTATCCGTCTCACGGAAACAATCCGTGAGACCGTCTCACGTGAGTTTTTGTGATATTTAGTTTGTTTAGATGAATTGATTTACTATTAGTTAATTGGTAGAGTGGATTGCAGGTACTTACGTTTTATTATGTTGCTAGCATAAGAGTGAATATTGAATAGGGATATAAATTCCCACAAATACTCATATGTAACCGTCTCACATGCGACAACACTCGCGCACGGTCGATCGTGTCCCAGGACACGACCGTGCACGACTGTAATGTATAAGTATGTCTTTTTCGATAATAAGTATGTGATTTTTTTTCTCGCCCACGACCGTGTCCTGGGACAGACCGTGCCTCGCGTGAGCAATCTGTGGCGCATGGTCAGGTCTCAGGACACGGTCGAGATAAGTATGTGATTTTTGTCTATAAGTATGTCTTTTAGTGCTAAAAGTATGTGTTTCTGCGCACGGTCGACCGTGTCCCAGCACACGACCGTGCACCAATGCCGTCGCACATGAGACGGTCTCACAGAAGTCCTATATAGTAGCAAGAACCCTAATTTATAGATATCATTCAGCCACCTAGTTAGGTATAAGCATTGAAGAATCTTAATGACCTAGGTGTAATAACCAATTTAGCCACATGGACAAAAGTCACAAAACTCCTCATCCAATTTAGAGTTCTACTTTTCAAAGTAAAAGAGACGACATCAATTCTCAAAATAAAAACGGTTACACATTATAAATATTTTTTTTAATATCAAAATTATATAGTTTTGATGTGGTATTTAAGTGAGATGGAGATTTTAATACAAAGGATCTAGTATGATACATGTGGACATATATGTGTATTTTACTTAATTATCCACTATGGTATATTATTTGATATACAAAAAAATGTTCAATTATTTATAATTCAACGTACATCATTAAATTAAGCAGTGGAACATATTTAGTTAATCATCTTTATATTCCACATTTCAACACAAAAGCTATCGAGTATAGCCAATTTCGTGGTAAATTTTCACTCATCAACGATCTAAAAAGTTATGTATATATCAATGCCTACTATTTTGAAAAGTAAAATAAGTCCACAAAATTTATAAAGTTATATCCACTTAAATCTAGATCAAAATTTTAAAATTAGATCTTATTTTATGATAAAATAAGATATTAGGAGCTTATAAACTCCTTTTACAAGAAAGAGAGGATCCCAACTTATTTTTGAAATAAGATTTTATTTTCTATACACTCGTTCAACTTTAATCACTTCCATAATAACAATTTATAAGTTCCACAATCTTAATATTTATCCAAATACTCAAACTATTTATTTTTAAAATAAGATAATTGCTATTTGAGCATTAGAGCATCTGCATCGACATATTTTAAGGGAATTGAGAATATATTAAAAAATATACAAACAAAAGTTAAAAATATATTATTTTATCATTTTCCCTTTATCTGCACACACACTATCTCCTTAAGGTGTTCTTACAAGAGAATACTGATATCGAAATAACATAAGATACATTAATTTAAATGATTGTATGTGTTCTTAAATAATAATGTGTTTGAGCATTAGCATATTGTGTATCGCCTATACTTGTGGTTTTCATATGTTGTATGAGATTATGAGAAAGATTGTGCAATCTTACATTGTAGATTTGTGAGTGTAGTTTAATTTAGCCAATTAATTAACTTGCATTTTAATTTCTGTCATGACTATGAAATGATAATTAACTTGATAACGTTTTGAAACTTTTGACTAACGTTTGTTGTCTAAACTTTATGATTGTACTTGGAATACATGGAAAGTTGTTAATTAGAGATATTTACTCATTTATGGATACATTTAATTCTATTTTATGGTATTTGTTATAATTCAATATTATTACCACTTTTTTTAGAAACTTGTCATTGTTTTCCAGATTTATATTTATATTTGTTACATGCAATATTGCAAGTTTGTATCACGTGTAATATATGGATGTTTACATACAATTTCAAGAAAAACACTATCTCACGAATCTTGTTATATGAGACGGATCAACTCATAACTCACACTTAACTATTCAAATAAGAATTTGTAAAAAAAAATTCAGTTTATGAATTAAAAATACATCTCACATAATTTTTGTAGAGAAAAAAAGAAAGGCTGAAATTCAAAATAATAATCTCAAAATAGAAAGAGCCCATAGTAATAATAATGGTATATACTACGTTAAAAGAAGAAAAACAAGCAACGGTAAAAAAAGAAAAAGAGTAATTTAATAGTAGACGAAGGAAACAATTGCGACGGTTGCGGGGTTTGGCGCTTCCACTGAAAATAACTGAAATCATGCGACTGACGGCTAACCGTCTCCGATCAACCACCGCCTCCGACGCTAATATAGATGAATAAATCCGAGCCCAAAGAACAGAGCAAAAGGATAAGCACTCACAAGGTACATTTCTTCATCGATCGATATGTTTAAATGTTGGTTTACATGCGCTTTGGTTTCAGATAATCTTTCTTATATTTATATGTTCTGCCATTGATTGATGTTTGGAAAATGGTGAATTGTTCGAATCGTCGTCTTCAGAGTCCAATTTTAGAGCTTTGTTGATTTGTGCATTGCCTTCTAGCTGTACCCTAGCCTGTTTGTGAACGGTGTTTTCATTTATATTTTTTTAGGCATTGAAGAAAGGGAACCAACGGTTTTTTTTTTTTTTTTGGTAACAAAGTAGAAGGCTGAAAATGGAACCTAACTCGGCTCAAGATCATAAGTTCGTTTGAGCTAGGTTTGGCTAGAGCTCGAGCTCCATAAGTATAGACATAAAACAAATGAAAATTATGATCAAACTATTTGAGCTCAAACCTTGTTTAGTTACTAAAGAAACTCAAAGCATAATTTGTGAAGTTCGATTACATTTCAAACAAGCTTGAACGATTGTCCATTTGATTCGACTCGATTCATTTTAAGCTCTAGTCAAGAGGAGAGTTTGTCAATGCATTTATGAATTTAATACTCATGTTACGGAGGTAAAGGTTGTATTCATGAAGATATCAGTTTGGGTTATACTTTGACTTGATATTGAGGATCTTGTAGGATACCTCATTGTTAAGTTGGATTTGAGTTTCATTGATGCTGTGTGTATTTAAAAGAAGAGTATCCTTTGGAACTGTGATGTTCCGTTGTATCTCGAGAGATATTCAAGTCATCTCTGGGTCTCTATCTGAGTTGTTTTGATGGTACTTAGGAGATGCCAGTGATCTTCTAAAATAGAGCTTTTCTAGTGTTTGAAGAATGATCCACTGGTTATTGATCTGAGGCATAAAATTCCTGTTTCTTTACATACTTGGTTTTATGACTTACAACTTTTACCAACTGGAGACACTGAGTATAAGTGGATCGATCTCTAGAACAATTTCAATTCTCTTCTTCTCCATTTAGAAATTGTCGCATGAAGATATATCGGCCTTTTGGGTTTAAGTTGGAGTATTGATCCCCACACTTTGTTTCTGAAAGGAGCATAGCGAAGTTCTCCATGTACTGTCTTGTAACTGTGGCGTCATTGAGCTATAAGCCTGTAATGGAGTCTCTATAAGGAAGAAAACAATGTCATGTTGCTCTTTGTGGAATAAGAACATCAGCCTCGTAGAGTTCAGATTAGGAGTTGAGATTGATGAAACCTTTAAATCTAGACCTTTAATGTGGTGGTGTTAAATGAGGTCTCATCTCTCAATTCCACTTGAAACTTCTCATTTACTAGCAGGTACTTTCAAGAATCCTCAAGGTTATCAATGTCTCCCTGGATCATTTCACTACTTAAGACAATACTAGAAATCATTTGATGGGATATATGAATCTGCGCTTGTTCAACGCACCCTTTCTCTTTTTACATCCTAACACGAGTCACTGATACTCTCAGCTAACTCTGATTAAAGTATTCCTTTAATCTCTATGATGACATTGAGATGCTGCTTAGGTGGAGAGTTTCAGATTTCTAGGGCGAAAATGAGCAGGTATAGTGAATACTCGGACAATATAAGAGTAAGCATATCCGGTTTACTTGTAAGTTTTACCAGGTATGCCTCATATACCGCTTTTGGGCAACCTTCTCAACAACTAAGATACCCTTTCAAGGAACATGGGGAGTAGAACAAACGGACATGAACGTTGGTTCTGCATGGTGATTGGCAGAATTACGTGCAATTTTTGGTGAATGATAGTTTCACATTTGCATTATTACTTGGCCTTTTGTCAGTTATTTGGAAAATCTCAGACCGGAAGGCAAGATTGAAAGAGATGATGGTAATGGTGGTACCAAGAGATGATGGAGGATAAATAAGCCTCAGATTGAAAGAAAGAGATGAAGACAATAAATAAAAACACTTTGGATTGTATTTGGAACAAGTGATTTAGAATACAAAAATTGAAATGAATATATTTCAATGTAGAACACATTTAAAATCTATCCAAATTGCTAAAAAGAAAAGGTAGTTAAAAATAAAAGTGATAGATTTCGAACATCACAAAAACATATATGAGACGATCGCACGGATAGTTTTCGTGAGATGAATTATTATTACCCACGATCCAAAACTCATTTTAATAAATTTGCATATGAATTGTGTGTTGACATCTCATATAAGTAGATTCTTGAGATGTCTCACATAAAACTCACCCTCTCACATATAAAATCACACAAATTCTTATCTGAGACGGTCTCTCGTGAATTTTTACATTAAACAAAACTCTTATTTATAGACATATGGACTTAAGCTCCTGAAAGATAACAGTTAAATTAACATAAAGATATTAACGGTAATAGAATCTATCTAAGTAATCTCCATCAAAGACATTTGAAATCTCTCGTTGCTCGAATTTGTGACCTATATAGGATCCAATATTGGGCAATTTATTCCATCCTTTTAACATGAGAATACTTAATTAATGTAGATAAAGATCATCATCTCCAAATATTAAAGTTGAGACCGTGAAATTTAAAAATAATTCATGCCATCCATGCAATTTGCAGTAGATGCCGTTTTGAAAAAAGTCAACTCTTTGATGACATGAGAGAGAGGTGGGCTGTCTTTTTCTGCAACTATTTTAAGGGAGCAGCCCATCTCTTCACATTTATAACTGCAATGGGAAATAGTTATATTAAGGATTTGTTAGTTCCAAAATTGTCACCAATAATTGCAAATCCTCGACAAATCTTTCAAATCATCAAACTTATTTAAACATGCTAGTGGCCTACTGGGCCTCATAGACATTATGCGTCAATAGTAATTATCGATATCTGTTGTTCTAGTCATTGTAGACATTAATATTGCTCGTCGTTAACATGTCACATATCTAATATATTAATTACTTTCACTTTTTATATAATTTGGTATATACTCAATACACGTCATCAGTAGATATATTAAAAATTGTCCATCATTGATATTTTAGCATTTTTCATTATTTATATTCATTAATCTTTTATTATCATTCTTATTACTGTACCTGCTGAAAATCTGGAACATCTATGCACAGTATGATGCTAGCTTTGGTTATATTAAAATTAAGAGTAGATGAACATAGACATGCTCGGAAATTCAAAATCGGAATCGAAAACCGTTAGATCTGGTTTCGGTTTAAAATTGAAACTGTGAACTGTGGATAGATGGTTTCGGTTTGGGGTCTTTTCAAATTGGAAAATCGACAGTTTATGTATTCTTTTTAAAAAATTTATATTAAATAAAAATAATATTATGCATTTATCTTAGTTTACTCTTTCATTTTAAGTTGTATTGATTATTATTTTAAATGAAATTTACATCTCACATAAAATGATTCGTGAGATGATCTGATACAAGACTTACTCGTTAATTTTTAGTTAGTACAAGGAGATATTTTATCCATAGCCTGTTCTATGTAATCAACACATTATATTATATAATATCTTATTATAAACAAGAATATGAAATTTCGTAAGAACCAATTTTTTTTTTCTTTTGTCTCTTTTGTGTTTTTATGGTCATTTGCATCCAAACACAAACTAAAAATATTTTTTTCCAAAAAAATCAAAGAAGAAAAATAGCATGTATGTAGTAATACCAGAGGCAGTTTTTTTAAAAACTTTTTATTATATAATGCCAAATAAGAAAGACAACCAAAGTCGTTGCCCAGAAAGAAAAAAAAAAAAGACTTTTTTTCATTTTCCGTGTTGGTGCCTTTAGAAAGTAGACTATTAATTTTGCAATTAAAAAAAATTAATTAAACTATTCACGATTAAATTTTTTTTGTACTTTTTCTGATATCAGTTTGTAGCTTCTTTGACTAATGCTTGTTCATGTATTCATAAGTTATCTTTGGTTGACCATTATGTGTGCATATTCATTTATTTGGCTTCCAAATTTATACCCATTATACATGAAGAAAATTGATTTTTTTAACCAGAACAACTTATATGGTCGGTCTTATAGACAATCTTAGTGAGAGAGATCTTTTTTACTCATTATCCTACATCATTTTTACAAATTTATATGTGAATTCTATATCGTGGGTTGTGATTTGACGTGTCTCACAAAAAAATGATCGGTCTCACATAAGACTTGCTATTTTGAACATTGAACATGTTTTGACCCGTCTTTTCAAAGTTTCGGGATCAGTTGATACAAGTGAAAAATATGTTTTCTTGTGGATGCATATGAAGAGTATTTTTACATATTTACACTATTTATTTCTGGGATTGTTTTTCATATTTTCGTGTGTGTTGAGGAATTTAAGGAAGAGGTAGTATAAAAAAAGTTTTTCAATGCTTCACAAAAATAATTAAAAAATCTTTGAATGCATCAAAACCTGTGCTTTGAAAAACAATAGTTGAAACTAATGCTTTGAATCAACCCATCATTAGTATGCATTCACATTGTCAAGAAAGCATTCAGCACTTTCTCAGTTTATGATCTAGTACTTGATTCAATTCAAAATCCTTTATTCTCTCTCCTCAATACGTGTTATCGATATCTTTTGATATTTTAAACCCAAATATTTTATGTTATTTTCATGAGTTCAACTAAATAAGGCATGTATATAAGCTGAAGGTGGTCATCATAATCACAAATACATTGCAACCACAATTTCTTTCATAACAAGAAGCTTATTTATATCATTGTTTTTTTTTTCTTTTTTCAGAAATTAAGTCTCTTTGATTTTGGAAATCAGTCAATGACTCTAAGAACCGATAGCTTTAGAGAAAGAGATTCTGCAGAGGCTGCCATGGCAAAAGGATGCAGCAAAAATATATTGCAGTTGAGGAGCTACCAACCTCTGAATTTAGTGCTTGAACCTTCACCTTCTTTCAAGTCCTTAGTTCAAGACTTTCAAGAATTGGGTTTTGAAGATTCCAACGGTTGTTCTGAGGAGTTAGTTAATCCAGCCTCGCTACCGGAACCAGCTATAATGTTTTCTCCCCGGCCCATTTGTGAGCTTGATGCTGCTGCTGTGACACTGCAAAAGGTCTATAAGAGCTATCGGACCCGAAGAAACCTTGCAGATTGTGCTGTTGTGGTTGAAGAGCTATGGTTTGTTTTCTATTATTTAGTTGTTGCTTTTGTTGTCTCCAATCTAATCGACGTTTCTTGTTAGTTGAATTAACCTAATTGTTTGTTTTTGAATTGCATAGGTGGAAGGCTTTGGACTTTGCAGCTCTCAAGAGGAGCTCTGTATCATTCTTCAATGTTGAGAAACATGAAACTGCTGTTTCTAAGTGGGCTAGAGCAAGAACCAGAGCGGCTAAGGTTAATATCTGACATCTATATTAAAGTGGGCTCGTTTAACGGTCTCATATAAGTTTCTGTGTGGAACTAAAGACGGAATTATGTTGCAGGTCGGAAAAGGGTTGTCTAAGGATGAGAAGGCTCAAAAACTTGCTCTACAACATTGGCTTGAAGCAGTAAGTTGAAAAGCTTTTTAATAAATCTTTCGCCAAGATTGTCTCAAATCTTGCTTCTTTTGGCTTTCGATCTCGTGGCTAAATTCTATTCTTTCTACAGATTGATCCTCGCCATCGATATGGGCACAACCTACATCTCTATTATGAAGTCTGGTTCAAAAGTGAAAGTTCACAACCATTCTTTTACTGGTGAGTACCCAACTAGTCCCATTTTATTGCAACCATTTTGCTGGTTTAATTGTGATCGATTTTGTCTAATCTTGTTCGTTACTTATATCGGTAAGGTTGGATGTTGGAGACGGAAAAGAAATCAATCTCGAGAAGTGCCCCAGGAACAAAATGCAACGCCAATGCATCAGATATCTAGGACCTGTAAGTCCCAAGTTACAGACACATGTGTTAGCAAATAAAATCAGTTTCTACATATCAAAAGTGCATTCATAATCATTGATATTTGCCTTTTGTTGCTTCTTTTAACAGACAGAGAGAGAGTCATATGAAGTAGTGGTTGAAAATGGGAAGCTTAAATACAAAGAAAGTGGTGCCTTAGTCAATACAACTGAGGGCACAAAATGGATATTCGTTCTTAGCACGATGAGAACTTTGTACATCGGACAGAAGCAAAAGGGGCTGTTCCAACACTCGAGCTTCCTAGCTGGCGGCGCTATTACAGCCGCTGGTAGATTGGTTGCTCGTGGCGGTGTTCTTGAGGCCATTTGGCCTTACAGTGGTCACTATCTCCCAACAGAAGAGAACTTCAACGAGTTCATAAGCTTCCTCGAGGATCACTCTGTTAATCTTGACAATGTTAAGGTACTTGTCTGAGTCATATGAAAACACAATATTCGACTGATTAATCCTCAACACAATTTGATGATTTTCCAGTTTTTCTCTTTTCAGAGATGTGCGACTGATGATGACCGTCCTCCTCTCAGCAAGGAGGACACCATCACAGACGAGGAAAATGTACCGAGTGATTCAAGAACCAATCACTCGGAAGATTATGCCTCGTCTGATAAAGACGATCATAAGGATAGTAAGGTGGTATATGACTTGAGTAAGCGAATGTCTAGGAAATGGAGCACTGGAACGGGGCCTCGTATTGGGTGCGTGAGAGAGTACCCTACGGAGCTACAATTCCGAGCACTTGAACATGTTAAGCTTTCTCCTAGGGTCTCGCACGGGCCACCATTCGCCGACTATGGTCCAATCCCATCTCCCCGTCCCAGTCCGAGGGTCCGATTATCTCCTAGTGTTGCATACATGGGACTACCTAGTCCCAGGACCCCAGCTGCCAAAGCTAACTGAGCTTGCTAAAAGTTGGATAATTAACTCCAATCTTCATTCTTTACCTGTTTGTGGCTCTTGATGGGCTATTCATCATTGTTTTATTGTCACAATCTTTTCAGGTTTATTCTTTAGTTTTCATCAACATCTACCAATCTAGAATGTTGATTTTGTTTTAGCTGTTGTAAATGTAAAGAAAAATGAAACCATATAGTGGGATTAAGGCTTAGATTATTGTTGTTAAGATGATGACTTTTCAACATAAATGATTTGAGGATTCCATTGTTTTGGTATTGACTCTGTAGATTTTGTAGCTCAATTGATGAACCCTTTGACCATGACCATCGAATCTTGATGCAATATTAATTATTGAATTTTTTTTCTTTACAACGAAAATATGTATGTTTCTTCTAAAGGATTTTTTTTTTTTTTTTCCTTTTCCACATCCTCCTGAATATGGTTTATTTATTTTTGTAATTTGAAGAATTATTATTACAAAACTAGTTTTGTACCCGTGCGATGCACGGGATAAAATTTTATAAAATACAATTATAATATTTTTATTTGAGATTTGGAAAAAAAAAAGTATATACAAATGTAATATAATGAAATTAAGTAATTTATATATTATGTATTTTAAATATTTAATTGTGGGAGATAATCTCTAGGTACGGCAATAAAATAAGATATTGTAATTTTAAACTTAGTTTATATATAAATAAGATGAATATGAATTCTATAGAAATTATCACATTTCAAGTACACTATTCAAGATAAAGGAATAATGTTTACGCAAACAAATCACAACATTAAAGTTATGTTCTATATAAGATAGAAGGAATAATTCAACTAACTACTTTTAAGCATGTTATCTTTAAAACAAATAAATTCTATGATAAAAATCTCAAAAACATAAAAGAAATATAAAAACAAAATATATGATTAATTTCCAATTATTTCTAACCCAAAAGAAAAAAAAAAAATCTACCTTGTAATGTAAATTTATAGTCTTCTTTATCATTTTTCCATGTAAGTTTTCATTCAGGTTTCTTCACGAAATTCCTGCATAAAGTAAAAAAAAAAAAAATACATTAATAATAATCCATATGCAATACCAATAAATAAAACATTCATCTCCAAATATGAATAACGATATGAACTTTAATCGTTAATAAATGATTTATAAAGTCAAAAAATTATTAATTGTCCATCCAAACTATATGATGTAGATCAAATAAAAATCATAACAAAATAAAATAAAAACCAAAAAAAAAAAAAAACACAATCCCATGAGCACCATGAAAGCAAAAGATTTGTATTGCAAAATTTGAGAAATTAAAGAGAAAGTGTGAGTCAATTCTAAGTTTTTTTCTCTCATATTTATAGTGCATAATTTGTTCATTAGATATGGAATTAGTACATTTTGTATGTCATAAATTTAGCTGCTTCCTAATTTATAGATTTTTTTCCCAATTATAATGATTGTAAATAAATGTTCAGTTTTTACTTAATTCCTATACATGAAATCAAATCACATCATTCACAATTAATGTGTTTATTGATAAAATCAAAACGTTTTATTATATTACATTATGTAATACATTAAATATTATTTTTATTGAATTTTATTATTTACAAAATAGAAAATCCTGTTCAATATATATAATATATAAAATGAAGATCAAGATAATATCACAATCTTATTTGTTTGCTCATATTATTGTATATTCAATTTTAATAGTGAAATTTAGTAAGGACTTATTTGTATCTTATTTAATGGATGAAAATGATAGCATCAACATCTATTATATTTTTAAAATGACATTTCAAATTATATTAATTTTAAAACAAACCAATATTTCTATGTAATCGATGTCAAATAACTTGATGTATAAGTCATTAAGAAATTTTTATATAAAATCATATGGAATGCTTAGATGAAAAATCATTTAGTTTGCATCTATAAAATAATTTAACATTTTTTAAAATTGAAACATATTAAATTAACATTTTTATTAAATTGAAACGTATTAAATAGAAGAAGGATATCTAATGGCAATAATTTCTTTTTTTAACCATATTTAATTAATTAATTGCATATGAGTTATCTAATCTAATGAAATCATTTAATTTTTTTCTATATGATATGTATAATTAGCATATATTTCACCTTATGTATATAATATTTTAGCAAACTTTAATTGCACGGATATAAATTATCACATAGAATTTATATAACATAATAATTATAATTATAATTATTGAGATCTAGACATGGAAATATTAAACAAACTTAAAGGTAATTAGATCATGTAATTATAATTAACTACTACATATAATTTCCTTATATATAAATATATTAAATATGACTTATATTTATTAAATAAAATAAAAAACATTTCCTGATTTGGCAATGTAGTTTTGGCGGGAAAATCTTGCTATTACTTTTTTTAGAAACCATTGTGTTTTTATATATACTAGTTTTTCACCCGTGCGATGCACGGGTATTACTTTTTTTAAGAAAGTTATAATTTGGTATATAATCTAAATAATTCATGTAAATTTAAAAATATGTGAATTAAAAATTACAACATATAAATTTAATAATAAGTCAACTATAATTTTTTTTGGTATAAGTGTTGAAAATATTCACAGCATAATAAACGTGAAAAGTTTTAGTTAAGAAAAATATTATATAATTGTTTATTTGTAGCATAAAAAGATAGGTTAAATATTGTTTCATTATTAAGAAAAAGAAAGTGAAATCTATAACTTCTCTATTAACAAATAATTATGTTTGTCTTCTCAACAGAAAGATAAGTTTAAAAATCATGAAAATTTTGAGAATATTAATAAAAGAAAAAAAAAACTTTATTGATTATGGAAATCTATGAACTCTTCAACGTTCTCATAAATGGTGGTCTTAGTGAGAAAATAACTAATGTAATTTTTCACGTCTCCTTCAAATATATTAAAAATAATAATTAATAAAATTTGTACAAAAAATCATATAACATATGTAATTCTTTATATAAATAGTTTCCATGATATTTCCCAACACATCTGCACTAAAATAATGGGAACGGGTGATATATTATTCAAAAAACGCATTAGTTTGTCACCAGAATCATCTCATAAAAAGTAAGTGGTTTGTAAATATATAGATTCATTAAATTATACTTAATCTATCTACTCCATTTATTTAAGAACAAATTCCCTTAGCCTTTTCGCAACATCTCTCAATAGTTTGTTTAATGGTAGAGTATGTCTTTTGTGAGACCGTTTCACGGATTTTTTTCATAAGACGGGTAAACTCATAGTGCACACTTAGTAATTCATATGGAAATTTGTGGGTATGAGTTCAATTCATGGGTAATAAGGATCTGTCTCACGGAAACTATCTGTGAGATCGTCTCACATGAGTTTTTGTGTTAATGGTGAATGAATCATAACTAACTTTCCGGAAATATTTGAAAAAAACAAAAAGATTACACTAATTTTAAAAAATATAAAATAATATTTCTTAAATACTTTTGGTAATGATGATAGATAACCAAATAATTGGGTAAGGTTCAAAACACAAAAACTCATGTGAGACCTACTCTTTTCAAAAAGATCATACCATGATTCAAAATAACATCAATTCAAATTCACAAATACTCATATGCAACCGTCTCACATGCGACGGCACTCACGCACGGTCGACCGTTCCCCAGGACACGACCGTGCGCGACTGTAGTGTATAAGTATGTCTTTTTCAATAATAAGTATGTGATTTTTCACTATAAGTATGTGATTTTTTTTCTCGCCCACGACCGTGCCCTGGGACAGACCGTGCCTCGCGTGAAAACTAAGAGCAATCTGTGGCGCACGGTCGTGTCCTGGGACATGGTTTTGATAAGTATGTGATTTTTGTCCATAAGTATGTCTTTTTGTGCTATAAATATGTGTTCCCGCGCACGGTCGACCGTGTCCTGGGACACGACCGTGTCCCAGCGCACGACCGTGCGAGAGTGCCGTCGCACATGAGACGGTCTCACAGGAGTCCAGCTCCTTCAAATTTTAGATGCATTTTTTTTTCTTTTGTTCATATCCACAATGATTTTAATTCCATATCTACACAAATCTACTTGATTAATAACAATTGATCGATCGAGAATGTTCAAACAATTTCTACAAAAATGATTGATGGGAACATAGCATCCCATGATTTAGTATCAATATCTACATAAATCTTATTAGACCAAATAAAATTGCTAGTATTTTTGGTGAAAAAATAAACAAATTTTCTTTCTTTTTTTTCCTTTTTTTCATGGATAAATTGCAGTGATTTACTTATAAGAAATTAAAATATTATTATATATTATTAAAAGCACAAGTACATCACTATATTAATTTTGGCATAATGATTATAGTTTTAATCCAAATATTTCCATACGTGCACATTTTATATCATCAAGATTTTGTAAATAAATAAATAGATAGATTAAAAATATTGTATGATGGCGGATTCATAAAATAGAAACACATTCCTTTACTGAAAAATTTCAAAATTTTAGGAAACGTATGATATTCACAAATTTTGTATGCTTAATTCAGTAATCAAATTGGTTGTTGTTATCAGGATATATTAATTGACAGAATTAAAGATTTTTTTATTTATTCATTCATCATATATTATTTATATATGTAATATTTTATAATAATATTAATCTTTGTATTTTCATATTTAATATCGGGACTTTTAGGTGGAAAAATTGCTAAATTATTTTTGGCATTGCTGGTGTTGTTATAGCTGGTCACTCTAAGCATTTAGTGTTATATATATATATATATATATATATATATGATATCAAAAGGGAAAATAAGAAAAAGGCTCTCAAAAAAATAACACAACTCTAGATACAAAAGTTATATTTATCCATCTATACATCTAATTCACTATCTCTGTTCAAAAGCTGGTAATCTTCAATATTATATCTTTCCAGCTTCGTTATCAAAATTGCTAAATCAAAATCAATTCAAAACAATTTTTGATAAATAGTTGTATTTGCTACTTTAGCCTAAAACAAACGAACAATAATCATATTACTCTAAGAATAATCCATATACAATCATATCGTTATATAAATTGAAGTAAAATAAATTTCATTCATAAATGAAAAAACATAGATCCTATACAATCTCAAATCACACAATAATGAATGTTTTTTATTATATCAAAAATAAACGCATTAGTAAGTAAATAAAAATTTGGTTAAAAATTTACCTTAACACTGAGATACTTACTTCTCATTCACAATTGAATGACTAACATTGTAATAAACAAATTGTTGGTAAATGAATGACTAACATTGTAAGTCATTGCAAAGTTTTAAAATCCAAAGCGTCTTATAAGGTATAGGGTCTTATAAGGTATAGGGTTCATGTCTCTCGACATTTTGAAAATTAAAGATATATTTGAACTATATATTGTGTGAATATGGATGTCTTCTTGAAAAAAAAAAAAAGATAGGAATTTGAGAAATGAAAGATAAAAGTTTCATTAGTTGATTTCTCATATTTATAGTGGATAATTTGATAATTCTATAGGAAAATAGTGATTTTTTAGGCAATTTTTTTTTTTTAATATTGATTGTGTCATTCCATTATTTTCATTACGAACATACCATAAATATTATAGATTTGATTTTTAAAATAGAAGAAAGCATGAACACCATGACTGCATGGTGATGATATTTAAAGAAAAAAAGAGACCCTCAATCAACCAAAACGGCAAGTCTTGAAACTCATATTTATGAATAAAATTAATAAATTGAATCGGATTTCATTCCCTAAATTAATAAAGTTATTTTTGGTATTTTTTTCCCCCTTGGCAGCAAATACGCTTCATGATTATTGGTATTCTCCACATTGTAGAAAACGTTTATTCCAAATTTTAAAACATCAACATTAATTACATTTTGAATTAATTATAAGGAGATCTCAAAAGTCAATATCACCTTTTGAATTGTTACACAACACACAATACATTTTCTAAATGGTATTTAATATTATAGATAGAATGATATTTGAGTTTAATGTGCACTTATATATGTATGTATATATAAGTTAAGTAGAGATATATATGTGTGTATTTATTTATATAATATAAGTTTTTACAGAAAAAAAAGTCTATTATATAATATAATATTAACTTGTGTACGATATATATTATTACATTTCTTTAATTTGTATTCATATCTATATATATTTGATGACTAATAATGCATTTTGTTGGTAAATCAATTATATATAGTTTTCCAAATAAAACTAAATGGTTTTTAAGGTTAATAGTTGACTTTAATAGGTACGTACTTATATTAACATCGATTATAGGTATGTATATACCATATATGTGAATCTAATCTATATATATATATATATAATATTTTGTTGGAATGATTAAATATTAAAATTCTAATATTATTTATAAATTTTCTATTTCCAAAAATAGATTTAACCATTTTGACAGGAAAAGGAAAGATAATCGATTTCCTGTTTTTGTCAATGTTCCTTTTTTCATATTATATATATATATATATATTATATCATTTTACAATGACATGAAATATAATATATATATATATTATTTATATGCATATTAAATCAATATATTATCATCAAATAAAATCATTGTTTTTATTATTTATATGATATATACATCATTTAATAATATGTAAATTTAAAAAATTAGTGCATAATTATAGGGATGATACCAAATCATTAGTTTTCAAATTCTAAATATATTTATGGTACGAAATCTCAATATATAGTTTTCATCATTGTATATAATAATTAGTTTTATAAATTAGTTCATATATCAAAATGTTTATATATATATATATGTCTATAAAATTGTCTAATTCATCAATTTATTTACGTGTGCATATGTCAAAATAATTATTGAAATCTAGTTATCTTTCTAGATATAACTATAAAATAAAAGATGAGTTATTGCTTTGTAGTACGTATTTTTTTTGAAAAAATGATATATATAGAGAGAGAGGTTTCTAAATAAATGATATGTATGATATTTATAATGATATATATATATATATATTATGTATTATAAAAATCACAAATTGATAAGTCTGACTTACCGATCGATTTGATAAATTCACAAATTGGAATCTAAATATGTTAAAAAATTGGGTTTACATCAACTATCCTTATCTATATAGATATTGAATTATGATATTTATTTATTTATCTATTTATTAAAAAAAAACACTTCCAATTTTGGAAATGTGTTTTGGGCGGGAAAATGTTGGCCTTACTTTTTTTAGAAACCATTGTGTTTTTATATATATAAAGATATCTCACTAGCTACATAATAAGCTGAATATATTTTGGTTAATACTACTTCCTAAATATACACAAATTTATTTATTCCATTAAGTTAATTATAAAAGGAATGCTGTCAAGCGTAAGTTTATTATTATTATTATTACTACTACTACAGTACTCACTTCCGACACAATTTAATGGAATTTCCACGTGTTTTTCATGTCATTAGTGAGCTACAAAAACTCAGGTGAAATGAAGCTATATAACAAATACCCATTTGTTATAGCTACTACTTGTATTGATTTACCTTATTCTAATATTTTGTCATATAAGAATTCTTTTTCGCCATCTTTTTTTATTTTTTATTTTTCATAGTTAGATATGATTTAAAGATATTTGTATATCAGTTGTCTTTTGATCATGTTTAGGTAATTAGGTAGTTCTCACTGAATCTAAGATAAGAACGTAATGGGAACTTTTTGGACCTTAATTACATTGAATAGTTAATCTCATTTCAACTTCATAATTATATCATCATTTTTATGTATTCTTGTGTACATATGTTTATTCGTCTTTGATTGTCTGATCAATAAATGAACTTATTTGATATATTTAATCACAAATCAAAGGAAGTTTAGTAAGAGATATTTGATCGTATGACATGAATAATTGCATGGTTAAAAGTTCTTTGATTGCATGTGAAAGGGTATTATTAATCTTTAAGGCTTTTGGAAGTTATTCGTTAATGTTAAATGTGAATATCGACAACAATAATTTAATCAATCGATTGTATTAAGTATGTTATATGTTTGTGATGCATGTTTGACGTCCACCTTCCGGCTCCGCATGTTCGCCAACTTAGGTCAACATTGTTAACTGATTAATTTGTTCCGTTTTCCAGCAATCTTCTAGATATATCCTTCTTAATTAGCATTTAGATATAGTTTAAATTGATTAGATAGATAGCTCTATATTTATATATGCATATATCTTTACTTTTCTCTAGTAACTTTTGATGATATGTGAAAAGAGGTTTTCACTCATATTCTTTCCTTCCATTTATACTAGATGGATATGGCTCTATGCTTGGTTTTGGATGCTGCTGATATCTGATCTTCAGATAGTTTGATTATAGAGAAAGAGTAACTAAACAAACAAGAGTAGGACTTATGTGCCCCGGGGGCACGGATCCTGGATCCGTGCCCCCAACCCGACCCACTGCAGGATCCGTGCCCCCAACCCGACCCGTTGACCCGTCCCTATTAATTAAAAAAAAAAAAAATTCTTCTTCTCCTTCTTCTTCCTCCTCTTCTTCTTCATGCAGCTTTTTTTTTTCTTCTTCCTCCTCTTCCTCTTCTTCTTCACACAACTTTTTTTTTTTCCTTCCTCTTCCTCTTCTTCTTCACGCAGCTTTTTTTTTTCTTCCTCTTCTTCTTCTTCTTCCTCTTCCTCCTCTTCCTCCTCTTTCTCTTCTTCTTCACGCAGCTTTTTTTTTTCCTCCTCTTCCTCTTCCTCTTCCTCCTCCTCTTCCTCTTCTTCTTCTTCTTCTTCTTCTTCTTCTTCTTCTTGGGTGTTGTGGGCTGCGGTTTTGGGCGAGTTGGGTGTGTTGGTGGGTCTGTAGTGCTCGCCAACGACCTGCTTATCTCCGGCAGTTGTGCAGCGGCGAAGGAGGGGCTGGGCGATGAGTCTTGGAGAAGGGGGAAGGGAGGAATCTTAAATTAAGCATATTATATATACATATCACTTAATCTTAAGATCAGACATTTAACACCTAAAAAGTATATATATAACACCTATAGAGTATATATTAAACATATCAGACATATAATATGAAAATATTCTAATGGTATTACAAATATACTATATAGGTGATATAAAATCACATGCATCTATAAGATATAATAAACACTATTCTTCCTTCAGATATTATGAAAATATTTTAAAGGTATTACAAAGATACTTTATATGTGATATAAAATTACATGCATTTATGATATATAATAAACACAATTCCTTCAGGTATTATGAAAATATTATAACACCTAAAGAACATACATATAACACTTATAGAGTATATATATGACACCTATCATTCAATCACATAATATGAAATCTTCTTTATATGTGATACCTCAAGAACATACATATAACACATAAAGAGTATATATATAACTCATATAGAGTATACATATAACATCTATCACTGAATCACATAATATGAAATCTTCTATATATGTAATACCTCAAGAACATAGATGTAACACCTAAGGAGTATATATATAACACCTATAGAGTATAACTATAACACCTATCACTGAATCATATAATAAAACTTTAACACCTACAAAGTACATATATAACACCTATAGAGTACATATATAACACCTATCACTGAATCACATAGTGTGAAATCTGGTGTGCGTGGGCGCACACCAGATCAGCTGGGGGTGCTCGTGGGGGCGCGTGGGCGCGCCTGGGTGCGGCCCACGCGCCGGGTCGGGTCAGGGGCACGGATCTAGGATCCGTGCCACAGGTGCATATAAGTTTTGTTCAACAAACAATTGCTCAAATAGAATATTAGATTTAAGAATTTTGTTGTTAAACATTTTGAATTATCAAATTCAACATTAGTATCTGGCCACAATTTATATAAACATTTGGAATTATCAAATTCAAACTACGTATTTTTTTTAGTTACGATTACAGTTTAAGATGAGAAGACTCAAACCTAAAACTTTATTCAAATTTAAATTAATAATTAACTTATCTCTTGAGTTTTAGATTGTTAAAATCCCTACATTTAACTATTGATGAGTTGGTCTCCTATGTACTTGGTGGCTAGTGTACATACAATCCGATCCGGATTCGCGCACATTTTTTTTTCAATTTTGTTTTTTCGTTTTAGGCTGTTACGTTATATGTGTGTGACATTTGTGTTATTTAAATGTGTCTTTTATGTATAAATGTAGTAACCTTTATATACTCCAAAGCAAAAAAAAAGGAAGAATGTTTTGCAAAATTTGTACATATTTACTTTTATTTGATATTACTAGCTGCACTTTTATGTAATATTAGTTTGCACCTTTATGTGATATTAGTTGCATCTTTATTTCATATATAAATGTGCAACTAATATTACATAAATGTTTGAGTAATATTACATAAATGTATGTTCATCAAAAAATGTGCTCAAAATTTTATAAATTTTATGAAAATCTTCATTTTTTCCAAGTTATTGAACATAAATGTCACTATATTTGTATATAAAGGTCACACCCATGTAACATAAAGGTAATGATCTGAAACAAAAAATGAAAAAGATCCAGAAGAAAACAGATTCGATCCCAAATTACACGAACCTAAATTCATACACCTAATGCACATGATAAATTTGCGTTGTTTTTTAATGAAAGGAAAATAAGGGTGAGTTTTAGTTTTACTATTCGCCAAAATTGATTGAAACAATCTCCTTTTGATAATTGAATTGCAATAAAGAAGAATCACGTGAGGCAAAAAGACGTCACGTGATCGCTGCCCCCGCACGCGAAGCGAACTCAATCGGAATGAGAAGATATCGCGACCCAAGGGCGTGCTCCCCACCGCCCCCAAACTTTTATTTCAATCAAAAACATGGAATCCTAATTTATATCATATTATAGAGGAAATGTGTCAAACTAAATGAAAAAATTTAAGAAATTGACTTTTCTAATATTGAATATAACAAAAGTACTTTTTTACCACAAAATATAAGAAAATTACATTTTCTATACTATTTTGACTCGGTCATGGAGAAATGATTGAGTAATAATAGACTAATGATATATTCTATTTATTTATACTATTATTTAACAATTGTTTTATCCAACAAATCATATAAATTGATAAAAGTAATTAAATTGATAAATGAGGCTCGATTAATATAAAAAATGAGAATCTTTTAATTGAATGATTTAAGGTATATTAAATTGAAATTGTTTGAAATTAAACTATCAACTGTAAATAATTAAACAAATTTGCGATTAAAAACCAATTTCACTATTAATCGAACCACTATGGTTCGATTAATTCAATTCAAAAACCAAAATTTTCAAATTAATCGAACCACTATGAATTAGACATAGTGGTTCGATTAATTCAATTAAAAAACCAATTTTTTCAAATTAATCGAACCACTATGTCTAATTTATAGTGGTTCGATTAATTAAATTAAAAAACCAAAATTTTCAAATTAATCGAACCACTATGAATTAGACATAGTGGTTCGATTAATTCAATTCAAAAACCAAAATTTTCAAATTAATCGAACCACTATAAATTAGATATAGTGGTTCGATTAGTGGTTCAATTAATTCAATTCAAAAACCAAAATTTTCAAATTAATCGAACCACTATGTCTAAATCATAGTGGTTCGATTAATTAAATTTAAAAACCAAAATTTTCAAATTAATCGAACCACTATGTCTAATTCATAGTGGTTCGATTAATTCAATTCAAAAACCAAAATTTTCAAATTAATCGAACCACTATGTCTAATACATAGTGGTTCGATTAATTCAATTCAAATACCAAAATTTTCAATTTAATCGAACCACTATTACTTTAGCTGGGCAAATTATAATTATTAATTGATTAAAGTATTTGACACTAATCGAACCACTATTACTTTAGTTGGGCAAATTATAATTATTAATTGATTAAAGTATTTGACACTAATTTAATTGAACCCAATTGAATTGTATTTGATTAATTTTGAATTTGACAATGGTTCGATTAGTACCCAAGTGTTTTGAATTTGATTAGTATTTTGAATTTGACAATGGTTCGATTAGTATTTTGAATTTTGAATTTGACACTAATTTAATTGAACTCAAGTGTATGTTTAATGGTTCAATTAATTTTGTATTTAACAAATTAATTTTGAATGGTTTGATTAACCACTATTTTGAATGGTTCGATTAACTTTTGTATGATTTGAATTAATTTGTTTCAATTTGATTAATTTTGAATGGTTCGATTAACCACCACAATTAATTATACTACAATTAAATTTAATATCCACCAAAATTATAAGTGGTTCGATTAACCACCAAAATTAATTTTAATATCGAACCATTCAAAATTAATCAAATTGAAACAAATTAATTCAAACCATACAAAATAGGGGTTAATCGAACCATTCAAAATTAATCAAATTGAAACAAATTAATTCAAACCATACAAAATAGGGGTTAATCGAACCACTAAAGTAACCAATAGTGTTTAATCGAACCACTATATAGTGGTAATTAGTGTTTAATAGATTATTAGTGTTTATATAAAGTAACCAATATATACATTAATTATTAGTGTTTGATCGAACCACTAATAATAGTGGTAATTCAATAAAGTGGTTCACTATTTATTCAATAAAGTGGTTCAATTGAGGCATGGTTTAATCGAACCATTACCATTGTGCAAATTCAATTACTAATGTGTAACCAATTAATCAAACCATTACCATTGTTCAAATTCAATTACTAATTGAGGCATGTTTGATCGAACCACTAATAATAGTGGTAATTTACAAAATGTGGTAATTACATGTAGTGGTTCGATTACCACTAATAATGTGGTAATTATTACTAATTTACAAAATGTGGAGTGGTTCGATACCACTATTTTAATTACTTTAGTTATATAATGAATAGTGGTTCGATAATTGAACAATTTTGTTGGATTAATCGAACCACTATGTCAAATTCATAGTGGTTCGATTAATAGTGTAAAAAATCAAATTTTTTCAATTAATCGAACCACTATATCAAATACATAGTGGTTCGATTAATTGTGTAAATAACCAATTTTTTCACTATTAATAGAATCACTATGTAAAATTTATCAATTACTTGTTATTTTGTTAATCTGATATAGTGCTTCGATTAACTATATAATTGAACTAAAGAGACTTTAATAAATTAATTGATAAATTATAAGTGGTTCAATTACTAATTAGTGGTTCGATTAGTTATATAAGTGGTTCGATTATAATTGAAGTAGTACTCCACTATTACACAAATTCAATTAATAAAATTAATTGTAGTATAATTAATTTTGGTGGTTAATCGAACCACTTACACTATTACACTATGTTCAATTTAAATGTAGTATAATTAATTTTGGTGGTTAATCAAACCATTTATAATTTTGGTGGATATTAAAATTAATTGTAGTATAATTAATTTTGGTGGTTAATCGAACCATTCAAAATTAATCAAATTGAAACAAATTAATTCAAACCATACAAAAGTTAATCGAACCATTCAAAATAGTGGTTAATCGAACCATTCAAAATTAATTTGTCAAATACAAAATTAATCGAACCATTAAACAAACACTTGAGTTCAATTAAGTTAGTGTCAAATTCAAAATTCAAAATACTAATCGAACCATTGTCAAATTCAAAATACTAATCAAATTCAAAACACTTGGGTACTAACCGAACCATTGTCAAATCCAAAATTAATCAAATACAATTCAATTGGGTTCAATTAAATTAGTGTCAAATACTTTAATCAATTAATAATTATAATTTGCCCAACTAAAGTAATAGTGGTTCGATTAGTGTCAAATACTTTAATCAATTAATAATTATAATTTGCCCAACTAAAGTAACAGTGGTTCGATCAGTGTCAAATACTTTAATCAATTAATAATTATAATTTGCCCAACTAAAGTAATAGTGGTTCGATTAATTTGAAAATTTTGGTTTTTGAATTGAATCAATCGAACCACTATGAATCAGACATAGTGGTTCGATTAATTTGAAAATTTTGGTTTTTGAATTGAATTAATCAAACTACTATGTCTAAACCACTATGTATTAGACATAGTAGTTCGATTAATTTGAAAATTTTAGTTTTTGAATTGAATTAATCGAACCACTATGAATTAGATATAATGGTTTGATTAATTTGAAAATGTTGGTTTTTGAATTAAATTAATCGAACCACTATGTCTAATTCATAGTGGTTCGATTAATTTGAAAATTTTGGTTTTTAAATTTAATTAATTGAACCACTATGAATTAGACACAGTGGTTCGATTAATTTGAAAATTTTGGTTTTTGAATTGAATTAATCGAACCACTATGTCTAATTCATAGTGGTTCGATTAATTTGAAAATTTTGGTTTTTAAATTTAATTCATCGAACCACTATGAATTAGACATAGTGGTTTGATTAATTTGAAATTTTTGATTTTTAAATTTAATTAATCGAACCACTATGAATTAGACATGGTGGTTCGATTAATTTGAAAATTTTGGTTTTTTAATAGTGAAATTGGTTTTTATTCGTAAATTTGTTTAATTATTTACAATTGATAATTTAATTTCAAACAGTTTCAATTTAGTATACCTAAAATCATTCAATTAAAAGATCCTCATTTTTTATATTAATCGAGCCTCATTTATCAATTTAATTACTTTTATCAATTTATATGATTTGTTGAATAAATCAATTGTTAAATAATAGTATAAATAAATAGAATATATCATGAGGGCTATCATTACCCAATCATTTCTCCATGACCTAGTTAAAGTAGTGTAGAAAAGGTAACTTTCTTATATTTTGTGGTAAAAAAATATATTTGTTATATTCAATGTTAGAAAAGTCAATTTCTAAAAAAAAATTGTATAGTCTGGACTGGGTTCTCTTACATTATATATCATATATGGCAACAGCGTTGCTGTGCAAGAATTGTCCCTTTTTCTTCTCTCTACTCATCTGCTTTCAACCTAACCCTAGTCCACCACCAGGATTCTCAACACCCCAATTCGTCTCTTTAATCACCCCTTCTTGTTAGATCCGAGGACCCGCCCAGATCCCTGTCTTGATTTTCTAGGGTTTTCCTTGCCGATGAATTTGCTCTGCTGAGTCCGAAGATATCTAGGTTTAAAATATGTCGATGGAACCGCGAGTTGGAAACAAGTATCGATTGGGTCGTAAGATAGGCAGTGGATCCTTTGGGGAGATCTATCTTGGTAAAATTTCCCGGTTTTTTCTAATAAATTTCTCTTCTTTGTTCCTGGGTGTAACTTCCAGTGCAATTTTCACTGAGTTAGTGTTGATTGTTGGTTTTTTGTTGGGTTACAGGGACTAATATCCAGACCAATGAGGAGGTTGCAATTAAGCTTGTGAGTTCTGCTCTTTCTATTCTTTTTTTCTTTTATTTTTTATTTTTTTGTCTTTGGAATTGCCTTTTCTTTTTTGTTGTTTGAGTTCCGTTCGATTTAATGGTCGGTCGATGTAATTTTTATGTTAGGCTGAACTTGACCAATGATTCATATCGTTTTATGAAATCAATTAACTTCCATTCTGTGAATTTTATATTTTTTGTGTTTATTGCTTGGTTTGCTTTTGTGTTTTGTTAAAACTTTGCTGGAATTTGATGGTAGAAAAGTTGTAGTGTCCTTCAGCTTGAATATTCACCCTCCTTCCTATAAATTTCTGAACTAGGCTTGGCAACACATTTTCTCAGTGAGTAGGGTTTGTTATGGATGGAGTTCTATTGTATGATATAGGGCAACTGTCAGGACTTCACTGGGGTTTTTAGCACTGAATCTAATAGAATTTTACCTCTCCTAATCTTGGCGTTGTGACTTTTGCTGTTTTATCACTAGTTTTCCTTGTATGAAACATTTTTGGTGCTGGTAAAACTTAATTGTTTTGAGCAGAAGGATTTCTCTAATTTTTTAGGCAGATATAAAGATCAAATTCACCTGCAGTCACTATAGTTTTAATATTTCTAGAATGTTATTTTGTTACATTGGTGTTGATGTCATTTATAGAACGTGCTAGTTGCATATTTTCAGCTTGTCAACTTCTCTTTTAAGGCTCATTGGTGAGTGGTGAACATATAATTTCTAGAATTGTTGCTTAACGAACTTGAATTTGATTTTGTTAGAACAAATTGGAATTAAGTTTGAAAGTATTCATGTCTAAAAAGTTTTATTAGTTAGTGAAATGCATGAGCATGTATGTATAATCGGTTTTATTAGTTTATTAGCACCCTTTGTGTAAATTTTAATACAGCTTCTGCCAGGAACACAAGAATAGGATTTGCTTGAGATCTCACTTATCATTGGCAGTGTGTTGTGTGTCCTATAGACACTGAAACATTTTTGATTCCAGGGTTTTGCCAGTGCAGTCTATGCACGTCCGAAGGCTTATATATCTTACTTATTAAGCTCCCCAACATACTTCTTTGAGAAGATTTGTGGTTAAGAACTACTGGAGTAATATAGAAGCAAATTGATCTTCAAAACTCTGCTTTCTGTTTGAGAGAAATGGTGAAGGTTTAGGTTCGGGTGTTAAAGAGAAGCTATCTTCCTTTGCAGTAGTTTGTATGCCATTAGATTTTGGAGTAGTTTTGTATGTATACATCAAATTCTTTGTTGTTTGTCTTCCTATTTCTAGTTGATCTAATGGCCAGCATGACTTTATGAGTTTGTGTACTGATATTGCAGTGTCATCTTTTTTGTGTATAAAAAAGGCACATTTCTTATTGTAGCCTGCAATGTGTACTTTTGTGGTAGCAACAAGTGTATTTTATCCTGGCAAAATTTGTACTCTGTTTTATCCTGCTGCATTTATTCCTGGTATCATCTAAATATGTTTCTTCTTTAAAATATCAGTAATCATAATTCAAACCCAAAAATATGGTGAATATGAATGAAGATGACTTTGACACCTAATAATTGCATGGATAGTGATTTGAAAACTTGATCTCTGAAACTTATTGGATGGTCATCAATTGGCAGCTGGGATGGCTTTTATAAACTGTATCACAATGTTTTATCATCTTATAATCCAGGGAGTAATGTTTTAGGAAAACATTGTGCTGGCTGAATGAGTGTGTTGTAGTTACGAGTACTAACATTATTATTGATGAATTCTAGTGACAAGGCTACCATTTCAGGCCACTTCTTTTGACACTTCATTTGATGTTTTCAGGAAAATGTGAAGACAAAACATCCTCAGTTGCTGTATGAGTCAAAGTTGTACAGAATTTTACAGGGCGGAAGTAATGATTCAAGCAAAATTTTATCTTCATTGTTTGTTTATTGACCAGCTTTTTATTTATTTCATGAACTCTAATTCTGCCCTCAAAATTTCAGCTGGGATACCAAATGTAAGATGGTTTGGTGTGGAAGGAGACTATAATGTTCTAGTCATGGACTTACTTGGGCCCAGTCTTGAAGATCTATTCAATTTTTGCAGTAGGAAACTCTCTCTGAAGACAGTTCTCATGCTTGCTGATCAGATGGTCAATATTTTCATTTTTTTTAGCTTAATTTTGTTTGCAATAACATAACTAATAGGGAACACATATGTTTTTCTCAGCATCAGTTGTACATGGATTCCTTAGTTATAAGCTTCGACTAATTGTTATGTCAGATCAATCGTGTTGAATTTGTCCACTCAAAATCATTTTTACATCGAGATATCAAGCCGGATAATTTTCTGATGGGCTTGGGACGACGTGCCAATCAAGTATGCGTCTTGCCATTTTTGGTGTAGTGTTAATAGCTAACTCTATGTGCTGATGCAGTATGTTTCTTCTGATGTTACTATTAGGTTTACATCATTGATTTTGGTCTGGCAAAGAAATATAGAGATAGTTCAACTCACCAACATATTCCATACAGGTGAGATGGACATCAGTTATCACATCATTGATTGATCTGCAAAGTTATTTCAGAAAATAGATATTCTCTTGATTCATGGTCAAATTTGCAACTAGATATGATTACATGGGATTTGATTTTATTTTTTTAAGTTACTTGAGATTGCGTGATGCACATGTCTTTTATTTTTCATTGATGATTTGATTCTTTGATTTGCTTTAAAAGTTGTCATAATGGATTCTTAATAGAGATTAAAGTTGGCATATCAGAAATGTTGATTCTTAAGGTAATAATCTATCAAAATCTTTTTAGCATACTCTTGTGCATCTTCTTTTTTTATTATTTTGATGAGTAAACAAATGGTAATTAGGAGGTAATAATTTACAACAGTATACAGCACAAAAATGATTCCCTCATTCCACACCCCCCCACCCCCAAAAACCAAGAAAAAAAAGTTGTGTGTGTTTCTCTGTGTCTAAAGAAGGAAAAAGATAAAAGTCAAAGCAGAAAAGTAAGAGCAAAATTAGGGAATTAAAATAAACGCCTTCTCGCTGGGGCGTATCCACTTTATGGAAACGAGTTCTATAGTGATATATTCGCATGTATTCTCCAGATGTCACGTGTAAGTGTTTATATTATGTTATTCCATGGATTAAATTCAGTGACACTTAATCAGATTCCATGATAATGTTTACATAGATTTCATTCTCCATCTCATATTTGTTTTTGGATTACTCTAATCTCGTATTCTCTTGTGGATTACTCTGATCTCGTATTCTATTGTGAATTGCTATGATCTCGTATTCTCTTGTGGATTACACTGCTCTAACTTAATGTTAACACTAGAGGATCTGGGATGAATTCTTTTGCTGCCTTCTTTTACATGTGAATTTTAGTATTTCTGGAGGTTTAATAGGTTGAATTTTAATCCAGGGAGAACAAAAACTTGACTGGAACTGCTCGATATGCCAGTATGAATACTCACCTGGGTATAGGTATGTTTTCATTTTTGACATGTATCTTTGTAAAGCTTGCTTCCTTCACTCATATAAGTTGAACTTACTATATTGAGATGAGATGTTATTGGTTTTGTCTGTAGAACAAAGCAGGAGAGATGATTTGGAGTCTCTTGGATTTGTACTGATGTACTTCCTACGAGGAAGGTGTGTACTTCATCTTATTTTAGTTTCTAATGCTTTATTAAGCTTTGTGATTTGACATCTATTCTGTACAGCCTTCCCTGGCAGGGACTAAAAGCAGGAACTAAGAAACAGAAATATGAGAAAATTAGTGAGAAAAAGGTTTCAACATCTATTGAGGTAATTTATATTGGAATGCCATGTTCATGTGTTCGTAGCTTTCTGTAGAAGCATAACTGCTGACATACAATCTTTGCAGGCTTTATGTCGTGGCTATCCGACTGAGTTTGCATCATATTTCCATTATTGCCGTTCACTTCGTTTTGAGGATAAACCAGATTATGCTTATCTTAAGAGAATATTCCGTGATCTCTTCATTCGAGAAGGTTTGGATATTTGCTCTAGTTTCACTAGTGAAATACTTTCCATATTACAATTCATTAGCAGAAATACGAATTGATTCAACATCTGTTGTTTTTTTTTTTATAGGTTTCCAATTTGACTATGTTTTTGATTGGACTATCTTGAAGTATCAGCAGTCTCAAATGGGTGCTCCTTCTCGGGCTCTTGTAAGTGATAAAACCTGGAAATCTCAAAGATTAATTTCCCACTTTATGGACTTTATGTTTGTTTGTTTGTTTGTTTGTTTCAGGGTACTAATGCTGGGACTAGTTCAGCTTTGCCCCCAGCAATTCCCAGTGGTGAACGGCTGCCAGGTATTTCCCAGTATATTGAGTTATTGACCATTTAGTTTTTTATGTTCTTAATTAGGTATTGATAGATTGCTAATAGTTGTTTACTGTTCATGTTTTCCTTGCTTCTCCCTATGTGGACTTAACTATATCACATCTATGGTTTTTGTCTCACTCTGTGGGACTTCTGTTTGAAATATGATTGTAAGATATCCCTACCTGTTAACTTGCAGGTGAGGAGGAGGGGAGGGTAGTTGGCACTTCTTCAGCAGATCCTTCAAGAAGAAGATCTGGACAACTTTTAAATGTCGGAAGCTTATCTAGACAAAAAAGTCCAGTTGCAAATGATTCAGCAAGCAAGGATGCTATGGTAAGCCGAGAATTTAGTCAGAGTTACCTTAGAACTTTGTTTTATCTTATTGTTGTTGTGTGGAAGCATTTGGAGGCTGGGTAAGGTACCTGGTTGTGCGCCCTCAACTTTATGGGTGGTTAACGCAGGTCGTTGTCTGAATCTGTTGATGCATACCTTCACTTAATAGAATGTTGGAGGAGTTTGGAAGAAGTTTTGAACTCAGAATACTTTTTGAAAGAAGCTCAAGTTTGCGCTATATACCCTTATGAAAATAAGTAAAAAATACATTATGGCATCTTCAATTTAGTTTCCTTTGAGAAATGTCAGGAGAACTGAACTAGACAGACTTGATTCTAGTACTCACTTCAGGGTTATTATAGGATTTTGTTCCAAACTGTGTTGTGGTTGCTTTTCATTATTCCATTATTTTATTATTTGACATCTTCGGGAACATGAATGGCATTCTCATTCTTAGGATAAAATCTACTTACTGATGCATTTCCTAATGTGTTGGATCGTAGTATGTATCAATACTAAACTTTTTGAATTTGCAGCTCTCCACTTCCACTATCTTTGGAAGGTCAAGTGGATCACTGAGGCGTCCTGCTGTTTCTGGAAGCCGTGAAACTTTCACAATTGTTAATGATTCTGATGCTCCTCGTTGTCACACCCCTGAGGCTAGTCAAGCTTCCGTAAACAAAATATCAAGTGGGCCAAGAACCTCACCATTTGGTGGATCCTCTGACTTAAAGCAACATACTTCTGGGAGGAATAATTCTAGCTCAAAGAATTTTGATTCCACAATCAAAGGTATTGAGAGTTTGCATTTTGATGATGAAGAAAGGTTTCACTGAATGAATATATTTCTGTAAATCATCAAATTTGTGTGATAAAACACAAGGGAGGAGTAACAATCATGGTAAGTCTGTGTTGGAGATGTGAATTCAAAATTCAAGAGATGAGTTCATTCGTTCGTTCTCATGAAGATAGATATAACTGATAAAAACTCGAGTGGATTGTAGGGTCGTAAAATTGTGTCCATTCGAGTTGTGGTGTGCTGGTCTTTTATTCCATGTGTGCCCTTCTTTTCTTCGGGTATACTCGTGCCTAGTCTCGAATGGTCTGTGTAAAATTGGCCACTGTAATCATGGCTTTTTCACAAAATTATTTACCAATCCAGAATATTTCAGGTAATTGGCTACTATTATTTGCATTTTTTATTGTAATCTTGTTCGAGAATATCTTCGGTGTTTAGTTTAGATGTGGTGTTTAACTGTGTGCTTGGCCCCATGAATTGTGATTCATCTTCTTCTATTCAAATAGTTTGTAGTTAGATTGAGCTTGTTCTTGCTGCCTTAGTTATTATGTGACTGCAAATATACCATCACGTTTTTAGTATCCTATTCTTGCATTTGATGTTGATATGGTCAATTTCTCTCAGAATGTTTAGACACAAATCACTTACAAGTTTCTATTTATTTTCATCCAATAAGATGGATCTCATCATGAAATTTTTGGTGGGCCTCTACTAATTAGAGTGGCATTTCCTAAGTTGACACAATTATGCAACACAAACTTCGGATCCCGAATTCTAGCTAACATAAACATTTACTCATCCAATTTTTAACATAACTATGCTGTGTTATATGTAACCTTAGTGTGGCTAACTATAATCTGAATTTTGGTTTGTTCTATATTCTTAAATTTTTATCACCTATTTTTTTGCATCACGGATCAGATTTCTCTCGTGTGTGGATGATTTTGAATTGAATATCGTTGGGTGAAAATCGTTGGTTTCGATGTTGGAACTGAAAACGTGATGGTTGGATATGTCACAAACGTGATTGAATAGCCCAAATAAGCAAAAACCACGGAAGAAGTGGAACATAATTAATTCCGGGTGATGGCATCACTCATAAGATCCTCACTTTTGTGGGACTTGGGTTTAGAAAGAATGAAAAATGTTAAAATATCCACAGTAGATAACTCTTAATATATCAACCACTAACGTGTAATGATTCATTATCTCTTTATATAGAAAATGAAATTAATTGATATGTTGAATATTTGACATGTCAGCGGTGGATTCATATTAATGTGTTCACGATTGGTAGGGTAGCAGGTGAAAAAATATGTTTATTTATTTATTTTGTAGCTACATGCGTTATTAAATTCACTTCAATAGCTATTTGTGAATATTAAGCTTGGAGTTCCATGTTATGAAATATAATTTGTAAAACCATTTTATCCAAGTTTATGTTTTACACACTATTTTCTTACATGGCATGTCCATCTCATAATTGTGACTAAAAGAAGCAAGTAAAATCATATATTTGATGTTAATGGTTCAAGTCCCACAAGGCTATACATTTTTCTAAAGCTCTATCTCTCAGATGGATTATTTGACAACTGAGGCCTTACTACGTTGCCTTCCATATTATGCCATCTTTGAACCTCAACTTTGAGAGGAAATGTACCAAGCATAGAGCACAAGGTATCATTATTTTGTCTTCTAGGACCAAAACATAGCGTTGGTCTCATATAATCAATCAAGTCCATGGCACATGATTTTAAGGTCGATAAGGATGAGTATATCAAACTAAAAGTTCCTTACTGTTATAGTGAAAGAGGCTTCATAAAAAAGGCGACCTATTAACACCAAAATCCGGAAAACAAGACAACTCTCAGCTTCTTGGAAGGCCCTCTTTGCATTTATATGCAATGCATGTGTGAAGTCTCGCTATCAAGAAGAATAGGCTGAAAACAAACATTTGACAGCATTATAACTTGTTGATGTTTAATGTCGTCTCTATCGTATCAATGCAAAAGCCAATCGATCTTCCCATAGCCATTGCCTCAGCTAGCCCAGACTGAGCTTTACTCTGATGAGATAATATCAACACTACAGCCTCTACAGCCTGCCTAGTCTCAGAATCAACTTCATGTTCAGTGAAACCCAACCACTTAAGTACTCTGTCCAACTGCCTCGTAGTTAATAGGACTCCAGTTAGTAACACATGAGTAAAAGACAAGCATGCATTACCAGATGTATAAACTGACCTTTGAAACATCCGAGTGTAGCAACTGTGAGTATCCAAATAGCAGATGTTCTGCTGCCAAGCCTCCAAGTGTCACACATGAAAACTTCTTTAGAGTCTGTTATGGGGTTTCAAAATTAGAATACTTGGATTCAATCAACATTAGAACCATTAAAGCCTACTTAACATTTGTTCAATTGGAAAATGGATAACATAAAACTCCTACCAAACAGTACTACAGGCAACTTTGATGATTATGAGTCTCAAATCCACTTAAAGAGTGTTCATTCATTTGATGCCCTCTAGGAACAAAGAATGCTACTGTTAAGTACTCAATAATTCACAATCTTTTAACACTGATAATAACCATTGGCCACTGAAACCTTTAGCAAATGATAGAACTAAACTCTAGTGAAAGAAATTCAAGAATTGCAAAGTTATGCTTTTGTCTAGTTTGTTGTGAGAATGCCCGAATTGTTGTGAGAATGCCCGAATCACATTGCATTTTTCCGTTCATTATCATTGATAACATATGCTTCATCATGGAAAAAGAGCAAAACAAACCACTAAAGACTCAACCATGGAAATATGTGCTAAATGTTGTAAATGTCAAATTAACTTATTTCCCCAAATTAATAACCCCTCCTCAACCAAGAAATGTGATAATTCATACACTGACAATATCAATTTCCAAAATAATTTTTTGTCACATATGTTGTGCGCAAACCATTTCTAGATTCCCAATCATAATGATTTTAAACTTAGAATTGGCATGAACTTGTTTACCAAAGGCCAAATATCTGTTGAATTACTTTTTTACAATATATAGGTCCTCACCAACCTCCAACATAAATATATCTGTCAACATTTCCAAAGGAAACAAGAAAAGCATAGCTACAAGGATATTTCTCACCTCATTATTGAGCTTCCCTCTGGATAAATTATTATTTGACATGAGATCTGAACCAACCTGTGAAATATTGAACAATTGTAACGAGTAAGATGATGGGTAAACAACAAAGTGATCCAAATTTATGTCTCCTTTTTTTCATTTATTCATAGAAGAAATCAGTATTTCCTTGAATGTTTGTTGGACATTGTAAAGAGGTTATAATGGTAATGATATATCATAAGATGCAGCCAATTGTGTTGACGGTAACCACCATATACAAGCTGCATTAAACATCAAGTCATTGAGTTGGTCCATGTTTCATGAATAATTGCACTTGAAGGATGAATATATATTCACTTACTTGTTTTTCAATTCCAATCTATGATAAGGTAACATAATACAGATATTTGGATCTAAAACACTTGCGTAAACAAATTCCATAGCGCATTCTAGTAATTCATTCGTAGCAATTGCGTGAATGAAATCGTCAGCATAAAATCACCATCAAAGCCCATTACTTTTACCCGTGTGGTTACGTGGATATTGGTTTTCCATGTTGCGTGATCTTCCCGGATACTAACAATTAATCCAAGATCTAGAATGACATCCATTGGATGAATGAAATGCTTTCAATAAATTAGAACAGTCTACAATAAATATGAGATGAAGATCACAATCACTAATAGCTTGAAGTTGTACAAAAAAATATAATGTGGATAAACTTTTGCAAAATGGGAATTTTATGCCTTCTCATGTTAATTTTGAAATTTTATCCATAATTCAAGCATCCTTTCAATTCGATACAGAGTTCCATTTTAAAAGTGAAAACCATAATTTAAAATTTCTGCAAATTACTATTATAAAAAAAGTAACAACCTGATGAGTGCACTTACTCTTCTAAGAAATTCAAAGCCAACAAACTCCACCTTCCCACAAGCAAAGTTGTCCTGCCTTAGATCCTCCACACTTGGTATTTTGTATCTCTTGGGAAAGATCCCAAGCATATAGCCAACTAGAAAGTGACCAGCTTCATGCTGCAGAACATTAAATTTTTTCATTGAAAAATTTCATGTCGAAGATCAATGATGCAACAGACAAGTATATAACTGAAGACTATTATAAGTATGTTAAACTTAATATGAAACACTCAAGAAAATACATTATGGAAACAAATTGTCCTGAAAAAATGCAACTAAACCTCCCATAGATGTGTTATACTATAAATATTCAAGGCAACATATACATGGAGCAACAACAGACTTGATGCTATATTTATGCCAATGTGCAGAATGATCTGTTGATGTATTTTTGTTCTTCTGATTCATCCAACATAACATGCCATTATCAACTACTTTTTTATGAAAAACCCCCACTTTCAATTTGTTACATCAAAGAGTGAGTCAGGTATAATGTTTCATATTACTCTTTCACACAATAGTCATGTCAATAATTATCATTTGCAGACTGCAGTATAGGTTAAGTGCTTATCAGTTTTTACATTCCTACCTCAAAACAATGAATCCTTTTAGTTTTATTTTTGAACTCTGTAATAAGTAATCTTTGTATATTCAAACCCTAACAAAAATTCTTAATAAAGTCTTTTCTTGAATTTTGAAACAACTTTTTAAACATATATGTGTATAATTTTCTTTTCCTATTAAGTTGGGATTTCTGTCACTATTACAAGATGTCTCGATAGAAACAGCAAATGTATGTCAACCTCTGGAATGCCACAATATTATAGGCCATACAAAATAATATAGAGTAATTATGTTCTGAGATAATACATCTTCTTTGCTCAATTGATATTTTCATCTTAAAATCCTGTTTTCGGGCAGAATTCTTTTTACGTTTCAATTGAGAATGACATTATCTCATTCAAGCATATGGCAAAGGCATTTGTAAAAAGATACAAGCCTTTTTCATTCAACTTACAATCAATCTAACAACTAATCCAGTTAATTATAATCAAACGTCGGGTGTTGCTCCAAAAAGAGAAACAAAAGACTGTTTCAAAACTGAATGAAATGGCTAGTAATACAACCTCTTACTTGAATACACATCAGATGATCTTCATAAATATTATTGTCACTCTCCGCATCCTTCTCCTTCATTTTGTCGAAATCTTGTTGTGAGATCTACAAACATTTATTGTTTTACAGATTAGCAAAATAGTAAGGAAATTGAACAAATTTAAGCAGTGGAAATAAATAACCTTAAAAACAACCTCTTTCTTCTAGTTAGCACATAGGACATGTTCTAAAAATACTATTTATAGTAGGCTTGTCAACCTCGTCACTCTTATCATAGTGTGAAACAAAAGAAAATCCTATGAACAATTCCAAACCAATAACTCCTTTAAAGCGCACTAAATATCTCAACTAGATAAAAGTGCAAATACATAGAGAATATCAATAAAATTCTAAGATTTAGTGTGTTGACGAATATATTGCCAACTCAAGCTCTAAATAATCAACTAAACCAACAAAATTGCCACATTCCTTTCATCTTTGCAAGTCAAGCCTGAATGAATAACTGCAATATTCAGTAATAACAACATAAACCAGTATCCACAAAGACAAGTCCTTATAGGGCCATTGAAGGTAGATGGAAAAAAATGGTATCAGGAAGATGACTACAGACATTTTGACTGCACATGGCTATATAATCCTCTTCTCTTAAGTGACTCAAGGCAAGCAAACAATGAAGACAACAATGTAGACATGTCGTTCCCACAATACAATACTATTCCCTCTTCTACGTAGCAAGAAGTTGCCAGTCCCACCATTTTCTCAAGATATTGTTCCATACACATAATTATATTAAGAAAGAAAGATTGCAGTATGACATACCTCAGCTTCTTCTTCCTGCAGCTGCAGGCTACATTTAATGGAATGAAGGATCGCATCAACCACTGACTGCAATGATGATGTTTCATTCTCCTCAGCTAACCTTAACTCTTCCAAGAATGCTACTCTTCTAGGGACCTATAAGATTGAAATCTGCAAACAAATAAGGTTTTCAAAATTGCACATGAACTTCAATGTTCATCCAGTTCCTCTCTGTTCAAATTGAAGCTCATTCAAGTTTGAGTGAAATGATGGCTCAAGCATCACAAAGTATACCTTTGGTGCGGCGGCGCCGAAGCAGCGGAGGAGACCGGCGGGATGAGCCTTCAATTGCTTGACCAGAGACATTGCCGCCTTATAATTCCCCTTCTCCAATTCCCTGTCCACCCTCCTCAACGCTCTACGACGTCGTACCGCTGCTTCTCCTTCCTTCACGGTCGCCGCCCGTACTCGACACTGGTGGATTGGAGCCGGCGGCGCTGATAAAAGCTCTCTAACGGAGGAAACATACACTTCCATTCCTATTTCTGGATTGCGTAGGGAAAACAGAATGGAAAGCTCATATAGGACCCCGAAACGACGCCGTTCCGCCCATCAGTTATCCTCTGAGAAACGACCTCATTTCTTGTGTGGCTCAAATAAATGGAACTCAAATAAAACTGAAAACAGAAAAGTAGGTACTGTTCCATAGCTTTGGAGCTTTTAGGCCAATGGGAAGTAGGATGCTGGTGTACGGAAGCGGCGCGCTGTCCCTACCCCGCCGGTATTGCAGAGTGATCGGTGATTTGGCGGCTGCCGGAGGCGGAAGGTGGCAAGTATTGGAGCAAGTTGACAAGGAACTGAGCAGAGGTAATGAGAGGGCTGCTTTGAGTCTTGTCAAGGATTTGCAGGCCAATTCCGGCGGCCTCCGCTGCTTCGGCGCCGCTCGTCAGGTTTACTCACTACAATGTGTGGTTTTTCCATATCGGAATTTGATGTTGGCTTAGCTTATTCAAATAGATTGGTTGCAGATTCCACAGAGGCTCTACACTTTGGATGAGTTGAAATTGAATGGAATCGAAACTGCTTCTCTTTTATCACCGGTTGATACCACACTCGGTTCTATAGAGAGGATCATTCAAGGTGCTGCTCTTTTGGGAGGAATTGCTGCATCAAACTTGCTCCATTTGAGCCCTCAACAGATCTTCTTCTCGTGTCTTGGATTGCTCTTTCTCTGGACCTTGGATGCGGTATTCTTATCTAACAATGCTTTGCTACTTTGTGATTCTGTTGATGTTTAGCCAGTTGTATGTGACACTTCACTTTCATGGTGGTTATGATCCTAACTTCATCTTGTTAGCAGAATGTTATTACAGAGATGATGTGATAGTGTTTTGGTGTTTCACAAGCTCCTCTTCTTTTCTATGGGTTGTCTTAGTGTACATACTAACCTTGAAAGGTGTTATCATAATTCATAAGCAACGAAGATATCATGATTTTCTTGGTCTATGTAGATTGCATAAACTTGTACAGATGCTGAAAATGAGAGCCTTTTGTTTTCATGATTATGCTTCTTCCAACTACTTAACCAGCAACACCTTGCTTCAATATTGAACATACCCATTTTAACCTCACCATCTTCGCGCATAATCATAGACCACTGTGGTTATTTGCGTATTGGTTGATTAAGCCTAGCTATTGTTTTGACTTCCTATCATAATATGGTTCCTGACATTATTTCCTGTCCCTCTTATAAGAGATCTTATACATTGTGATGACCACCTGTAATTTACTATTTATTTTAAAGATCGTCCTTAGGTTTCTTTCAACGGTGGGATCAGTTTCTTGGTTCTGGATACACTTGCCCACTCATTCAGCCAGAAGTACCATAGCAGGGTTGCTCAGGCAAGGATCTAGCTATCTATATCCATCCACCTCACAGTAAAAAGTGTGGATTTAATTCTTCTATATGCACTGAATTCTTTTCTTGATTGTTGTGTTCGTGTGGCTCAGCATGAGGCAGGCCATTTCTTAATTGCGTATTTGCTTGGAATCCTACCAAAGAGCTATACTCTAACCAGCTTGGAAGCTCTGAAGAAGGAAGGATCACTCAATGTTCAAGCTGGCACTGCATTTGTGGACTTCGAGTTTCTTGAGGAAGTGGGTTCACACAAACCAATCTATGCCTTTTGTTTCTATCCAATTACAATTGATTGCAATAGCCGTTATAAAATGCTAAAAAACTTAATTGTCCATTCTTGTGAAGATCACATTCTTGGACATGACTTTTCCACTGACTCAATATCAATCCAAAAAACTAAAGCAACTGATTCATCTTTCAAAAGATACCCTGCATATACATACTGCTCACTTGGACCAACTCTTTATTGTTTGATCCGAATCTGTTCTTCAATGCCAGGTCAGCAAAGGAAAAGTATCTGCGGGTGTAGGTTCCTTTCATGATCTTTTATTTATCAGAACTCGAAACCACTGATAATAATTGAGATGCTTCTTTGCAGACACTAAACAAGTTCTCATGTATAGCACTAGCAGGTGTGGCAACTGAGTATCTTCTCTTTGGCGCTGCAGAAGGAGGTCTTTCAGATATTAGCACCGTATTATTTCTCTTCAACTCTTTCAATTACATGAAGACTCTTGATATGAATTTTCATTTTCCTGAGAAATAAATTTCTTTTCTTTGTAATTAAGTACTAAGCCATGAAAGATAAACATCTCTGATGTTTTGTTCTTCACAGTTGGATGGATTACTTAAGAGCTTAGGCTTTACTCAGAAGAAGACTGATGCGCAAGTGAGATGGGCTGTTCTAAATACCATCCTGCTTCTTCGTCGCCATGAAAAAACTCGAGCAACGCTTGCAAATGCCATGTCTGAGGGAAAATCTGTTGGCTCCTGCATAGATATAATTGAGGAGACCATTGATATCACAGAGTTGTAGTTGGAATGAAACTGTTCAACTGCTAGTTTATATTGAATATTATAAAGTACATGTTTTATTTCATTCTTCATTTAGTTATGTATTTGTTGTTCTGATCTCTTTGATTTTCTGTATATGCTGAAGTAGAGACAGAAAAACCCATAATCTCCTTTGATATAGAAATATGCTTCTGCAGTGCTACCATGTTTAAATTTTCTCAGCTGAATTTTGAAATGCTGAATTGCATATAAGAAAAATAAGATGTTTGATCTAGTTGCAAATTCAACAGAACTTTTAGGATTTAGTTAGGAAAAAAAAAACAGGGACCTTAGGTATTACCCTCAAATCGAATCAATTATTACCTTTTTGGTGTTTGCATCATGGTGCATTTGATACTTGTACAACTCATTCGCGGAAAGTTGATTGATGACTCGAGTTGCAAGGGCATCCACATTAATAATTTTTAAGAATATAATAAAATAATATAATGATTATATAAATATTGTTTTATATTTAAGAGGGCCCCACATATATATACACTTCTCTCTTCTATTAACATTGTTGCAAACTTGTAGGAGATTCTGATACCCTGCAATAATGACTTCAACATATTTTATTATTTAATTTACTGTTGGATATCTACAACAACGAACAAGAACACGATTGAAATGTTCCTTTGATGTTGGTAACACAACAGACAATACTGGAAGGCAAAATCTGATGTTGTCGGGGATGTTGGGAACTGCAGGCAACACCGAAGCAACAACATGATTTAGAACAACTTCAATTGTTTTTGAATCTGCTGTCTCACAACGAATCAATATTGGTTACATATTATTTTAGGAGTTGTAAGGATCTGACCCCTGTACTCCAAATCGAAAATACCCTAAACAAATATAATTTCGTAGCTTCAGAAGATGGATGGTCATTGACGCTTGATACATAGGTAATCAATTATTTAGATTTTTTTTTTTTTATTTACATGGATCTATTCATTGGCACAACTTATTTTTCTTTTCAATTTTTTTAAGTATATATTGTCACCACTTTGAAACTGATGTGTGATTATTACATGCAAGGAAACTTTTGGAAAATTTGGATAACTTTTGCATGATGAAGGGTTTACAGAAGGTTTATATGATGTAAAGGTTAGTCTGCTTATCACACTATCAGATTTGTTTTTTGATTTGTTTCTATAGACACAAAAACATGTAAAAATAGGAGTTTTGTTGTCAACTGGAATCTATAGATGTATATCCATAATAGAAAATGATCACATTATTTGTCTTTATCTAATGAAGTGAGGCTTATTTGGGCCGTGTTATAAACGCCCAGGCTAAACCTATTGATGGTAGAGGGGAAATCTCAGCTTCTGAATCTCGATTAATTGAATCTCCCGCTCCAGGTATTATTTCCCGGCGTTCCGTATACGAGCCTCTTCAAACCGGGCTTATTGCTATTGATTCGATGATCCCTATAGGACGCGGTCAGCGAGAATTAATTATTGGAGACAGACAGACCGGTAAAACAGCAGTAGCCACAGATAATACCCAGAATGGCTTCCCCATATCTTCTTTCCCTTCCAATAACCTCAGATCTTGTAAGCTTCCTCATTAGACCTGTAAATATTGTCACAAAACTTGAATAACATAACACTTCTTCCAAATGTTTGTATTTGTGTGTTGAAATATATCCTGAGAAACAGATTCCTAAATCTTTTACATCAAGAAGAAGAAATGCAATGAAAAGAAACTAATGGAGTGTGTTAAAATGCATTATATAAAAGGGATAATTGTAAAGCAATGTGGTGATCTTTGGAATACCAAAAGACTCTACAAACAGTAATTATCTAATATATTTTATAGACAAAAATGGACGGCAAAGTCCCTGACATAACCTGCAAAAAGTTTGTCTCTTTTCTGAAATGTCTTGAATTACTGTATTTTGGTTTATTGGATTATATTATACAGATATTGAAGAAAATTATTGTAAACATGTGTACTAAGTATCTGAATATAATTAGTATTCAGGTTTTGTTTACTGTTCTTGCGTTTCTGTAGATAGAATGGTCCACAAGTTCCTGCAATATGACAAATAAGGTTAGGTTAGTGGTTAACATATTATAGAAAATATACTTTCATTTGAGAGACTGAAGCTATTTATTAAATTTGAGAGGAGTCAATCATAAAGCATTGCTTTTCAATACAATTTATAAGATTTAATAGTAATACACTACAAATATGTCTTTTTGGTTTTTTCATTAAATTATACTATATGCATACCCTGTAATGTTACTGTTATGAATAAGTCATAAGACATGAAGGTGATTCATTTGACAACAATTTCTAACATTTTTAGACCATTTGCACATGTTATTGTCCATATGAAAAAATATATAAATACCTCTCCATCATGGAAGATGCACTCCAAACTTTGGTTTAACCTTCTATATGTATTTGCAGGTATTTGATAAGCCCTTATGAACCGCAATTTAAGAGCCCATTGAGTCCTAGATGGACCGATTTCACTAATCATCGAGAATGTTGGAGCCATTTCTTGAAAGTTGCTGCAATACATTGTGGAAAATTCAGCAAAAAACAGAAAACAAATGGTGCATTAAAATGCATGTAATGTAAATACTTCAATAATATTTGTGAATTGTGATATTGATTTGGTGATGCCTTTACTGGGAAAATAGGTGCACATATATGCATTGTGATATTGATTTGGTGATGCCTTTATTGGGAAAATAGGTGCATATGTACCTTTTAGATTCAAGTTTGCAAAGTGGAAATGAAAACGTACACTTCCAATCTCTATATATACATATTTTATAGGAGGAATATGAAGGGATACTTCACATGCACACTTTAAAAAATCCGTAAAAAGCTTCAATACTTTCACGGTTTTCAATGCTTCCTTTCTCGTCTGTCTATTTGCCTTCTTCACTCTGCTTTGATATAATATCTTCCTAGCCCATAGGTTATTATTAGTCTCTAAATTCTGAAAATCTTAAAATACATATTTACCAAATTGTCCTTTTATTTTCTATTGAGAAAATATCCTAAAAAGGGTAAAATAGTAAGTAGACAAATATTTCTCAAAATAGAAGAGGTTCATAGGCGGGAAAATTTTCCCTTGCCTTTTTTATAGAAGGTTCTCTCTTTATATATACTAGTTTTGTACCCGTGCGATGCACGGGATTAAGTTTATTTTTAAAATATAATTATAAATATTTAGAATTAATTGAAAAAGAAATCAGATATAAATTTAATATAATAAAATTATTGATCTAGATATTTTATATATATATAATTAATGAAGATTAACTTTGTATATTGACAATAAAAAATTATTATAATGTCTAAACTTAATTTATAATTTTAGAATTAAATTATACATAATTAAAATTAAGGGTGATTAACAAAATCAAGTAGCTTTAAAAAAAAATTGATACACTTGGGGTGATGATCATTTTCTGAACCTATCGCATATAACGATCTTTAAGTTGAAAAACAAATGAAAAACCAACTATAAAAAAACATAAAATATCCATGAAGTAGAAAAAAGAATAGTAGGCACCACTATTTAGAATACAGTTTCATAGGATTCTTAATCTTTTTCATTCTTAACAACAATCTTCAATTTCTTCATACCGCTAGAACTTGGAAACTTTTCTTTCAATTTCCTATTCATTTGATTTTTCCTCAAAACACTTTCACAATATCATCACCTTTCTTGCCTAGCTTATAAGTGGTAGACACCTAATATTTAGAAGAAAAAAATTAAATCTATTTTTTATTTGGAACATAAATCTAGATTATTGATTAACAATTTAAATAATGCTTAAAAAATAAAACTTCAATATTTTCATCATTTTCAAAATTTGCTTGTTTCAATCTTGATAATAGATCAAATTCTTTACCATCCAAAAAACTAACACAAAAAGAATTAATAATATCAACTGTCAAGTGTCAACTTAGCAACTATATAAGATCCTTTGTTAAAATTGCTCATGACAATTTTCTTAAAATCCATTTTGTACAAAATTTTCTTTAAACCAAACTTTCAATCTCTGAGGGGAAATGTTTAGTACTCCATGCAATTTTATCGTGTGTCATGTATAAACATGAAAAGTATATTATTAAGAAAAAATCAAAATAATTTTCCTACAAAATAAACTATCTAACATATACTTACCAATTGTGCCTCAATTCAAAACTTGTCTAGATAATTACTCGATACATTCTCTATTGCAAACAGTAAAAATTGAATAACCACTCGAAGAGTATTTTTATAGTTAATTACATGATTCATTTTTTTTAACGCCAAATAAAATTATAATTTTTTGATATTAAGTCATCATATTTCAAAGTCCATGAAATCAAATAAAGTTAAAAATATCTATAATTACCAGAAAATAAGAATTATTACATTCCCCATCTAACTTCGTCTTTAAAAAATGGCCTATATGATGAATACCAAAATTTACCTATACACTCAATCACCACAATTCTACAATAAACCCCAAACAATTTGCAAAGACACCCTTATTAAATTTACCCTAATTAAAATCTATATCATAAATAAATAAATAAATAAATATATATATATATTTGATTATGAATATATTAAAAATTTATATAATTGATTTTATATAAAAATAATTTTTCATCAATTCAGAATACTCATGAAATATTACATGATAATAAAATTACCAAATGTGAGAAGAAAATTGATGATATATAACTCAAATCAATATTTTTCCACTTTGAAACTCATTCCTTATAGTACTTACAAACATGGTCGAAATTATGAAAATTTTAATATCACATCATCTTAAAGTTCAATCTTATTAGTGTGTAAACTTTGAATACATTTATATCATAAACGACATATAAATTAAATTACAATAATTTAAGATTTTGGCCAAACATACTCAACATGTTAAAATAACATTATTTTACAAAAAAAAACATATTAATAAAATCTATACAATTTGAAACATCATTTATACAATTTATTTTCTAATAGATTTGCATAATAAACAGAATAATAAACATTTTAAATTGAAATACAATGAAAAGAAATAACATACTACCTAAGAAAATCTACAAATTCATCACTGGGTCCATCAAACATAGTGATTTGATTGTAAGTTAATTCTCCCACACTAATAATGTATGATTTGTTTGCATGATTATAATGTATAATTTGTATGGCATAAATTTATTGATTTGTTTAGTTACTCCGATTGCCTGATTTCATAGTTAACATAAATGCACATTTTTTCAATTTTCAAATCTCTTTTGATATCAATCAATATGAAAACGTATGTAAAGTGAGAATATGACAAATTTAAAGATATTGATTATAATAATTAGTTTTGAAAATATTAACATAAATTGGCAATATGCGGTTAACTTTCTTAATAAATAGAATACAATTGATCAAATAATGTACAAACTCCACCTTGTAGTGCTAATTCTTCAATCTTCAGGAACTTTACAACTTTATTTTAATCAAAAATTGACAATTCTTACATTGATTTCTTCATTGTATTCCTGCATAAAATAATTAAAGTTGAACAAAAATAAAACTACATTACAGTAAGAATAATTCATATTCAAAAATTCAATAAAATAAATCACACATTTAACATTTCAAACTTAAAGTATTTAAACAAAATACATGACCAAACCTAAAAAGAAAAAGAAAAAGACCATCCATGAGAACAGATCTAATATTGAATTTGAGAAATTGCATTGTGTAGAGAAAGAGTGAGTGAATTTTAAGTTTATTCTCTCAAATTTATAGTGTGAAATTAGTTTAAGAATATGGAATTAATGCATTATGTGGCATAAATAATGATGTTCCTAATTTATAGAATATTTTTTTTCCAAATATATTGAAATATATTGATTGCACATAAATCATGTCCATTATTTTACTCCCATGAAATCACATTTGCCATATCAATTGATTTAATTATAAAGCATGCCAATTGAATACTCTAATAAAGCAATTATCATGTACGTTAATATTATTTATTTTAATTTTTTAAAATAGAAAAAGTGGTTTTCAAATATATATTTATATTTATATTTCTATATATTCAAGATAATACCGAAATCACATTTGTCTTCTTACACCGTGTAGTGAAGTTAGGTAGATAATTTTCCTTACTAATTGCCAAAAATTATTATGTTATTACTATATCTTATTTCATTGATTGAAAATATTCATATTTCAATATTATTAACATGTATTATGCACATCACTTGATTTGGTGATTGAAAGCAGAGTTCCATATTGTATGATATTTCCATATATGAATTAAATAAATTATATCTATATAAAACACTATGTTTACTTTTTTAATCAAATGATTACCATTAATACGGCCAACTACCATAATGAGATGATATCCTTAAATATAAATGTGGATTACCATGTTAATATTCTTTCATAATTATGATTGAGCATTTAATTTAGGCGTAAATTTATCAATTTATATTTGGTAATGTTCTTATTTATATACATATATATATATATATGATATTAATATCAAAATTAATTGGATATGATATTCAGTTTATTATTTACAAATACCATTATCCAATCCAATGGAGTCCTTTAATATCTTTCTATATATATAGTATATTATTACTAAATCTTTTAATTTTCATATTTAAAATTATCTAATTACTGACTTTATGTAAATATGTATATGTCATCCGCATAATTAATGGAATCTAATTATCAATAATTTGACTTATCAAAATAATTATCATTCTAAACATGAAAATATTAAAAAAAGTAATTAATTAGCTCATCTTCTAATTGAGACATATCACCTATGTACATGTCATAGTATTAAATATTTGCCAAAATAATATTATTCCTTGATGTAAGGCCATATACAATAAGTTTGTCCTATTTGATTTGGTTTTAATTTTAAATGTTAACTTTACATCATAATATATATATATATAGTAGAATGAAGTATTAACATATATTATTTTTATGCATATATATTAAAATCATATATATATAATTTACATGATATTATAAATAGTGATATTTCTATACATTATGATATTATTTATATGATATTATATGTTGTAAATTTTTATATATATACATTGTTTAAATTATATCATAGATATATCAATTGGAACTGAATAATCAAATTTGATTTACCATATAGACAAATATGTGATAATGTTTTTTTGTCATATATATAACCTCCTTATATATATATATACACACACATATGTACATCATTAAAAATGATTTATTGTTTATCATTTATTTAATAAATAAAAATAATTTCCATATTTGGCAAGATGTTTTTTGCAGGAAAAACTTACATTAGTATTTGAGGAAATGTTTGTGTTTTTATATATATAAAAATATATAGATATATATAAATATAGATGACAATCATGTGTGAGCAAAAAAAAGTTGTGATTTTTGTGTAATCATTAGAGATGATGTTAGTAATAAGTGGAGTATGCATGAACCTATCCCAAGATTATACGCAATAAAGTCCCTGCATCAATTGCATGGTCAAAGTTATGAGCAATTCAGTGAGGTCCGGTTATTTTCACAGCCATGTACCCTTCATGCCCTTATGTCTCCGCTCACACTTTTATCCCGCTTTTATGTTATCTTAACGTAACATAACATTTAACATATACATTATATTACCAACATGTAATATTTTAAATTATAATAAATATAAACCTAATTAAAAAATAAAATAAATCTCAAAATTGAAATAAAAGACTTGTTTTTTGATAATCAAATAATTAAGACAAAATTTAGTGAGTAGAAATAGAATAAACATTTATTTGGAAACATTAACTAAATTGTAATTAACGAAGTGTACGCTTGACTGGAAGCTGAAGAGCAAAATGCAAAGTCAAAAACCTTGTTCAACCAACTCTAAATCCCCTCAAATTCTCCTCTAATTTTCCATATTCATCCCTAAACAAATCCTCTCTCCCAAAACCCAATTCAATTTCATTGAATTCCAACAATCACCTCCATTTTCTATCGATTTTTTCAAGAATTCTTGATGGCAGTTCAATGGCTTCTCGTGTGCCATGGATTGGTGACGCTGTTAGTAATGGTGTCGTTCCTCTGCGGGCAGTGGCCCATTTTCCAGGGCACCTTCATTCAGCGCATCCACTTCTTCATCACCTTCGGCGCCTACGACTATTTTCGGTATCTTTTTGGTTTTGCTATTTAGTGATTTGCAATTTGTTGCTGTGTGGTTTAATCTAATCTGTTATTGGTGGTGGTGGCGCAGGCGATTTGTGCATTTTGCGTGTGGTTCTAGAGGAATGGATGCTCTTCTCTCTGTTGAGTACTATTGTTGTGATCGACCCAACCCAATTATACAGGTATTTTTTGCAGTTATTTTATGTGGATTTTGAAAGTTTGGGTTTATATCTTTTGCTTTGTTAGGATTGTTATGATGTGTGTATTGGCTATGGAATTTTGTGAACTATGTATGAACTTGTATGAGCTTAAAGTTTTGGTTTTTGCATTTCGTTTGTGATATGTATACGAGGTCATTGCTCCCTTCAAGTGCATTTTTGTAACAGAAATGAGTTTATGGTTTGGTTTTCGGTACGTCAGCTATACATGAAATGCTACCCAAGAAGAGAATGAAGTTTCCATATCATGCATTGGAGAACAGTGTGTGATAAACGGCAAATTGATTTTAAGCAACTGTTTATAGAATTTATTCATGTAGCATATTTGGAATTTGATGTGCTTATAAGCATCGTATGCTCTTTCATGCAGTTGATATATTTGTTGATAGTTGGAGCAACTTATTACTTCATAGCTACTTCATCCTTCATCTACATTCCAGGGTATTATTTGAGTGAAGCACACAGGTATTTTTCGTATTTCTATGGTTTCTGTTTCTGCACTTAGGATGTATATATTTGTTACTTTACTTGAAAATTATGTATTACCAGGTACACGAGCTTCTTGGCAGTTGGAGTGGGTATTCTCCTCTTTCTATTGACTAGCTTTTCTGATCCAGGGGTTGTGAATTCTGCCAATGTGACTCAATACCTCTCTGCTTATCCCTATGATAACATTATCTTCTCAGAGAAAGAATGTTCTACCTGCAAAATCCCTAAGTAAGCTTATTGTTCTTCTTGTCAGAAATCCAAAACTCTTCTAACAAAATTACAAACTGGATTTAATTTGCTGCTTGCATTAACAGACCTGCAAGGTCAAAACACTGCAGCATATGTGATCGCTGTGTTGCACGGTTTGATCATCATTGTGCATGGATGGTATGTTTTGTAACATCCTTTCTAATATCTGATGAAATTTAGACTGTTCCTTATTCAGATAATGTCATTTATCTTTTTGGAAGAACAATTGCATTGGAGAGAGAAACACAAGATACTTCTTGGCATTTATTATTTGGTAAGTAATTCACTCGCAGAAAAAGTATAATTATTCTTGCTACCTTTGATATTGTTTCGAACATTTTGCTGAGGAGAAATGACTATATGGAAATCAGAGCAGCAATTCTTCTCATTTTGAAAAAATTGTGCATGCTGGATAGTCTTTTCCTTGTAGTGATATAGTCATACATATCATTAATCTGCAGGGGAACCAATGATGTAATTAGGACCTAATGTTAAGATGCAGAGCTACAAAATTTACAGAATGTGAAAATGTTTGAGGGGAAGATATTAAGGTAGAATATATTATAACAAGAAGGAATACCAGAAACGAATATGCATGTCTGTTGATTCAGCTCCATGACAAAAGGTTGTGGACAACTCAAATTGAGATGGTTGGTTGTTGTGCCAAGTCTTTAAATGCACCAGTTAGAAAGTTGATGGTTCTGGTATACGTTTTAAGTTTAAACCTTTTAAAGGATATTAGAATCAGTGGGCCCATATTGAAGAGTGCTGTTCAGTGGATAGCAAATTAGACACTTCTTCCACTATTCATATTTTTCAGATGGGGATCTCCAAAGATGAAAAAATAGGACATGAAAGATCAGCATGACATGATTATGAGGCTTTTGGATTGGGATCTTCGATTTTCCTTAAACTGCTTCTAAATTCCTATGCAGGCATTTTCTCATCTGCATTTATGGAATTGTTGCACTTGCATTGATTCTTGCTGGTAGGCTTAAAGAATTACAGGTTATACACATTCTAACAGGTTGGTGCAATCTCATCATCGTCTTTTATGCTTCTAGATATGTTTAATAGCTTAAATGAATCACTCTCCCTCTCTCTTTCGATTGGTATTGCAGCTTATTATGGCATTGAAAATTCTTTTGGAAAGTTGGCTCCACTTGTTTTACAGGTAATTGAATTTAATTTACCTCAATCTGAGGCAAAGAGTTTCACCTTTCCTGCCAAGCTTGGACATGGATGATGGAACTGATGCATCAATTCTTTTGTGACGGCTCTTTTACTTTGGAATAAAGATGGCAATTTTTTGGACACAAGTTCTGTTTTCAGTAACTGGTCAACATATCACACTTTTGTTTCTTTTAACTTGTTCCAACATTGGCCCAAAAAACCGTTGGAGGTGGTCAATGACATACCTTTTTCTCCTTAAATTAATAGCTTACCAAACTAGAATTTATTTCCTAAAAGATGTCTTGGGCGAGGAGCGTAACTGCAATTTAATAAATAAATTCTGCATTCTAAATGTGCTAACTATAGGACCAATCCCTTTTTCTTCAGTTAGCAGGAATTGTGGGATGCCTTTTCCTTTCTGTTTATTTTGGTGGTTAAAAATCTTGGATTAATGGAATTAGGTGGTCCTTTCTTTAAAAAGCAGCACACTTTTATTGCATAGCTTCGCCCAAGATATTGGTATACTTTGTGAGTGCTCATTTTGTAATGCCCTCCAGCATTAAACATTTGTCTTATAACTATGGTTGTTTAATACATATAACATACAAATCCCTCTTATGTTGCTTTTGGATTGGTTTCTAATAACAAGAATCTAGTAGATCATAATTTTCATTTCATTAGGAAATTTTCACTTATTAATAATTATTATAGACTAATCAGTTATTTCTTTCATCGCTTCCAACATCCCAATATTTGCACTAATGGTACGTAAATGCAGCTCATTATTCAAACAACTATTCAGAGTTCCTAGAGCTCTTTGTAAGGCTTGTTGGAAAACCTTTGTCGGACTTGATTAATTGCCCTTTGCTGTTCGTTTCATTTTTGTAATTTTCTAATTTTTCCAAACTCTTATAAGTTGAATTAATCAAATTCATCTTTTCTCGCTCTATCTCAGAGTATCCATTCACCCGAAACTGATCTGCTTCCATTTCTACTTTCCGTAAGCGGGCCTGGGATTTTTCCAGCTGTTCAATGGCCCCCCGGCGCAGTTCTTCTGAATTTCGAATAGTATTCAAGATCCTCTGTTTTCGGTTATCTAATAAATCACTTAATTTTTTAATGTAATATTATCTAACAAAGTAAATCTATGAAAAAAAAATTAACAAAGACATTGGTGACATACTGTATGTGTTACATATTCTTCTATGAATAATTGCATGTTTTTTAACTTTCAAGACATTAAGTTTTTAAATGTACTTTTTATTCATATTTATATGAATACTGTAGAATGTTTTCTGCATGAAATTTACGTAATATACAGATGTTCCATATACATGCAGATATACTAGATGCAGATATACTACATGCATATATATTTAATTAATATAAATATCATATGTGATGCGTTGGTATGAGGCCATAAAATCTGACAACATCCCTACATGCCCTTGTGGTCTCACCGCCCCAATGGGTTTGATCCATACCACTTACCATCCTGAGGCTAGAATGCCCCCTTCTTATATTTGTAGGAGCTAGGATCCTTGGGAAAAAAATTCATTGTCATTTATTTTGGGTTGTCTAAACATCTTCAGTTAATGCCTTTTGATCTTATCATAAACCTCATGCCTCTTGGTACTAAGAATCTGATTATGATTTTGTGGCAGTGGTTGTTGAATGCATATAATACACAAATCCTTATTATGGTGTTCCTTGCTGTGATTTCTCTACTGTTAGCTGGTTTCTTCACGTACCATGCTAAACTCTGTCTCACAAACACTACCACAAATGAGGTACTTCTCTTTGCATTTGTTTTCATTGGTGGTTCTTACTCTTCATAAGTGTGAATTGATATAACTCCTTCTATCCGGTTTCTGATTGTCTTGCTCCTGTTGTCAAGAATAATCTATGTTTCATGGAAGTATTGAATAATATGATTGCCCACCTGGGCACACAGCAAACCTAATAGTTTATGTGTTTATATGTAAATATATCGTCGAAGAAGAAGAAGAAACAAACATGGAAGGTGATGATGGAAATCTATGTTAACATTGCTCCATCCCCTTTTAAACTGCAGAGCTTTAAATGGTACGAGTACCTGAGCTGGCAGAGAAAAATAGATGAGGCAAAGGCAAGTGCGGCAGCTCTCAAAGCTAGTTTAGGTGAACTAAACGAAGAAAAGAAGCCTCAAGAGAGCAAATGGAAGACATTCTTCAGAAGATCTCGTCTAGAGGAAGTAGAATTGGTTAAGAACAACGCATATGACAAGGGATTTCTCCACAACATTTACGAGATTGTCGTTCCCCTATCAACAAGGCGGTCATTTTTACTTAATAAATCAAAATCAGGTTAAGGTGCGCATCCTCGTGCCTTTTCATTTTGAAAAGCGTATGACTCAATAGAGTTAGTGTATCTTGATTTTCTTGATGGCTAGTCTAGTCTAGTCTAGTCTATCCACTCGATGCATTTATCATTCTGCTATGCTCGGAGATGATTATTCATGAGGCAGTGTGATTGTCACTTGAGTGACATAGATTGAACAGAAGATAAATGATATTTTTTTGGATAAATTACAGAAATGTTGTAGTATATCACCTTCCTAGTTAGGAGCTTCAGTTTAGCTTGTCTAAGGATGTAAATTTGCATCAATGCACTTACAAATGTACATGGATTTGTACTTGAGTTTGCTATATTATAGTAGCAAGTTGAGTTCATCTGTGGTGCAAACTATCAATGATCCATGAAAAAGTTGAACTGCTTTATTTCAGAACTGCTGGTGGTCTTGTGTTATACTTGATGCTCTTGGCGGCGATTTTATGTGTGAATCCTCTGACAATGTTGCCATAATGCCATCATGTATATTGCTGAATCGCAATTGCATATGCAAGTTCTTCCGTTTACGAGCCTCTTCAAACCGGGCTTATTATTATTGTTTTGATAGCCTGCATTTGGACTGAAGGAGCAAAGGATGGATTTGAATTTTGCACTAGCATATTCATTGATGTTTGATCACTTGATTGGATTGCTATGAATTTGAAGTTCATTCATCTCAGTTTGAACTAATTTTAGAATGACTGGAGTGAATTATAACCATATCTTTCTTGGCCAAACTTCTAGGATAGTTTCAAACTTAATACTGCGTGCATCAAACAGCTGATTGGTAAAGTAAACATTAAATCTGGATATTCTATTTTATAAGACATTATATACGGTACATATCATATGTAAGATTTATTTTATTTGTTGTTTTTTAATCTTCACATGTTTGAGTGACAATGTATTAACTAATAGCATCATCTTCATATATGTTTTGAATAAAAAAATTATTTAAAATGATAAACTAAGATCGAAGTAAAGCAAACTTTGAAATACAATATTACGTGTTGATTAGTCGAATTATGAATATATTAAAATGTAAAGGTAAATCAATTAATTCAATAATACTAATATTTATTTCATTAAATACACAATTTGCAAAGAGCACAATGGAGTATGAAATTCACAATCAGATTCACAATTCTAAAAGTTAACTATTGAAAATCTTCAAACTCTTCCAAACATGAAGTTAAAAATAAGAAAAGTAATCTAATTAGAGGTAATAATCCAATGGTTTACTCAGAATAACCCAACTCGTCGGGCCGATGATGGTAGTGTCTGGGCCTCATTTCAAATTAATAATTTCACAATCCAGGTTTTTCATTTAGCTTAATCAAGTGGACAAAGCGCTTTTTCGGCCCAAAACTCCAACTACTTATATCGTTTTGGGTGAAAATACTAAAATATCCACGGCGGACAACTCTTAATATGTTTATCGTTGATGTATAATGATTTCGTCTTTTTATTATAATGAAAAATGAAATTAATTGATTTACTGAATATCTGACACATCAGTGATGGACACATTAATGTATCCACGATGGGTAGGATATCAGAATGGTCGTTTCCGATTAGAGGCTCTTTTAATAGCACTATGAATTGTACAATAATACACATGTTAGGTGTCCTGTGGTCAAATTACCTTTCCGTTGTAAGACCAAATCGAACAAGTCAAGTTTGATTAACTTTTTTACATTTTTCTGTAAGACTTTCACATATTTTCATACATTTAACTAACTCGCGAAATGTTCGTCGTCATTGTGTTAAGATTTCATGCTCAAGAAATGCAGAGAAAAAGATTAAAGAAAGATAAAAATGATAAATGAAATGAAGAAGGAGAAGAGTGAGGGTAGGGCTTTTATATATATATACAAGTATCGGCATGTTCGTCGTAAGTGAAAGATGAATTTTTTAAAGTAAAAATATTAAATTGTTGTTAAAATCTTAAATAATAATCTTTTATAAGGATATATAATCTATATTAAATTAAAGTCCTAATATAATAGAGTCCTACTCATAATAGAATTCTAAATGACTTTGGTTTAAAATTCTAATGTAAATTTATTTAAATATGACAATAATAAATTACTATTATAACCTTAAATATAATCTCTAATAAAGATATATTAAACAATTCATATTTTGTAAGAAATATATAAAAGTATTACTACTAACTTTAAATAATAATTTTTTTATAAGAATATACAATCTGTATTAAATCAAGTTAAAAATATATATAATAAAGTTCTAATCATAATAAAATTCTATATGATTTTGGTTTAAATTCTAATGTAAAATTATTTAAATTTGAAAATTATAAATTATTATATTGGCAAAAACTTTTATGAGTCAGGTGCATAGATCTAAGATCCATGCATCTGACCCGACCCGTTCACGCGCGCAAAACGCGCCCAAAACGCGCATGCACGCGCTCCCACGCGCTGGAGACTTGTCCTGAAGCTCATCCAGAATTCGCTCAAATAGACCAACCTTTGTGTATAGTTAAACCAACCTTTGTGTATAGTTAGACCAACCATGTGTAGGTAGGTCTAACTATATACAAAGGTATGTCTAACATATATAAAGGTATGCTTAACTATATATAAAGGTATGTCTAACATATACAAAGGTATGTTTAAGTATACATAAAGGTATGTCTAACATATACAAAGGTATGTTTAAGTATACATAAAGGTATGTCTAACACAACGTAAAGGTATGCATAACATAACGTAGTGGTATGTGCCAAAATTCAAAAATCAAGCCAAAAAAAGATAAGGCATGGAATCTGGGCAGAACTGGTATGTTTAACATAGTTTAAAGGTATGTCTAACATAACGTAAAGGTATGTCTAACATATACTATTGGTATGTGATTTTTTTCAAAAATCATGAGCGAAAAAAAAAAAAAAAAAAAAGAGGGTGCGGTCCCCCCGACCCGGATCCGACCCGGGTGCATGGATCTAAGATCCATGCACCTGATTCACAAGAGACTTACTCTATTATATTATAACCTTAAGTAAAATCTTTAATAAGAATGTATCAAGTAAAATCTTTAATAAGGATATATTATGCAATCATTTAGTAAGAAATATCTATACTTTAACTATTTTACTTTATAGAAGGTGTCTTTATTCCAATTTGTGAATTAAAGTTGTCTTATTTGCATTTTATTTAAGAATGAGATTGCCAACAAAATAAAATAGAAAACCAAAAATGTGAGAGAGAGAGAACCAAAACACTTAAATTTGTTCGATGTTTCTTATGAGAAGAGTCTAGGGATGTAAATGAACCAAGTCGTTCGCGAACTATTCGCGGCTCGGCTCGATAAATATTCGTTCGAGTTTGTTTGTGAAGCTTAACGAGCCGAACTCGAGCCCGAATTTCGAGCTCGAATACTTAACGAGCCGAACTCGAGCCTGGGCATGTTTGATTTGAAAGCTCGCGAACAGGTTCGTTAAGCAGGCTCGCGAACAGGTTCACGAACATGTTCGCGAGCCTGCTTAACGAACCTGTTCGCGAACAGGTTCGCGAACATGTTCGCGAGCCTGTCTGACGAACCCGTTCGCGAACAGGTTCGCGAACATGTTCGCGAGCCTGCCTAACGAGCCTGTTCGCGAACAGGTTCGTTAAGCAGGTTCGCGAACATGTTCGTTAGGTTCGTGAAGAGTTCGTTAACATATTCGTGTAGTGTTCGTTTAAATAAATATATATATATATATAAATTAAAAAATTCTTAATACAAATATTTCATGATTAAATTAAACATATTCATTTTATAAACATACTAACTAATAAAATTCAATACAATTTACTTATTTCTAATATATTAATTGTATTGTCATTTGAATATCTTTAAAATTTTGATATTAAATTATTAATGATACAATTTAGTGAGTATATATTATCTTTATATAAAAGATATAATGCACAATTAGCAATTTTTAAAATAAAATATGTATTAATTATCAATATCTGCACAATTAGCATTTTTAAAATTTTAAATTTAAGATTTTAAAATAATAAAAAATAGAGATATTAATTAGAGTTTAGATTCTTCAATATAATATTATGGGATTTAAAATCCACACAGATATATACGTGTACACACGGGTGCCCGCACACACACACACACACACACATATATATATATATCTAAACGTAACTCTCGAATGTGTTATATAGTTTTTGAACAAACTAAGTAGATAATTGATTATATATTGTTAACTTTAAACATAAAACATATCAATAATTAGATATTTTATGTTTTTGTATTTATCATCAGTAAGAATTTTAGTGTTACAATTATACATTTTACATTCTTATATTAACATATCACGAGTGTTGTAATGATTTTGCGAATGAGATAAATTATATACTTCTTGAAAAATATAACATATTATCTAAAATTTATAATTTAATCACAAAACATATCTGTAATTAGATATTTTACATTTTTATATTTATCATCAATAAGAATTTTAGAATTATAATTATACATTTTACATTCTTATATTAACATATCAACTTATTAACAAAGATAAATTATATATTTCTTAAAAAACATTCAACATATTATCTAAAATTTGTAGTTTAATCATAAAACATATTTATAATTAGATATTTTACATTTTTATATTTATCATCAATAAGAATTTTAGAGTTATAATTATACATTTTACATTCTTATATTAACATATCAACTTATTAACAAAGATAAATTATATATTTCTTAAAAAACATAGCATATTATCTAAATTTTATAGTTTAACCATAAAACATATCTATAATTTAATTACTTTACATTTTTATATTTATCATCAATTAAAAATATAGAGTTATAATTATATATTTTATATTTTTATATTAACATATAAACTTATTAACAAAGATAAATTTTACTCTTAAAAAACATTTAACATATTATCTAAAATTTATAGTTTAATCATAAAACATATTTATAATTAGATATTTTACATGATTATATTCATCATCAATACTAATTTTAGAGTTTTAATTATACATTTTACATTCTTATATTAGTAATGTCTAAATACATATTAGTATTGCATAAAATATAATTACATATTACATATATGGTAAAGTAATGCCTAAAAATTGTCTAAATATGTAAAAAGAAATAATATTTTCTAAGTATCAAAAACTTAAAAATCCCCAAATTCAATCAAATTGAAAATTTGAAACCCTTATCTCCCTCATCTCTCATTCACCTCACCCGCCCCCATCCCCCTCTCTCTGAGCCACCGCCGCCGCCCTCCACCGTCGCCTCTCTCTCAGCCGCCGTCCGCCGTCGCCTCTCTCTCAGCCGCCGCCGTCCGCCGTCGCCTCTCTCTCAGCCGTCGCCTCTCTGGTTAGTGTTTCCTCTCTCTGCTTAGTTGTGTGTTCGTACTTCAGGCACAGTCACACTACACAAGTGTAATAGCTTGAGCATCGAGGTTGTCATCCAATTTCTCTTAAGCTAAAAATGCGCATCTGCATATATCTTGACAAAACTTGATGGATGGATTGATTGAGCAAATTCTAATTAATGAAGCAACAAATTGCCCCTTGTTTCCTTGTTGCAGCAGCATAATGTCAGTGCTTAGTTCCAAGGGTTTTTTTACCCCTGTCATTGGCCTTTCCATATTTTTGCATAGCAGAGTTTACTAGGCATGACTGCAGGTACTAGATCTTTAATTCAGGCTCTGTTAAAAATATCTGATTTTTCAACAAAATTACAGAAACGGGAACAGCAGACGTGAATGACAGCATAGTGATTATTGTCGGTATTTAAGAACTTATAGTTGTTTTGATAGGTAGATTGCTTCTGATATTATTGTGTCTAAAAGCTAGTAACCCAATTCAAGTGCTGGTAACAGTTTCCTTAACTTTCACTTGGATGGTTTGGATGGTATTTTCGGTGTTTCTGTTGGTTAATAAGGATTTATGCGAACTGGCTACTGAATTTTCTATGGAAGTTGCTTTATGTATATCTGAATTGGAAGCTTTTGTTGTTTGCTTTTTAGTTTGAGTAGGAAATTTTTATGGGTTTTTGAGTACTTAAAATAGCAAGCTGTAGTTTTTTTTCTCATATATACCAACTTATATCATCTTAAATATTTTTGTTTTCAGTTATATGTCATTTGAAACAAAAATTTTTTTATAGTATGAATTGTACGACATAGTAAAAATCTATTAAGTAATACTACTCTAGTTAGGACAATTCTAATACTAGAAATTGAAGTTCACTGCAAGATAGAAATTGATCTGCCATTGTTAATGTGATAAATTCTATTTCTTGGTAATAAATTGCATAGTAGTAGGCATATATGTAATGAGGTAAGCTGTCCAAGATTTGGGATTTTGGAGAGGACAGATTTTTGAGCTTTCTACTGCCATTTTTATCATCAAAGATAATATATAGTGTATTGGTTTTTTTTGTAGGTGAATTTTGTTAACATCTCTAATTTTCATAATTTATTGTCTTGAACATTGTAGGTGACAGTTGAACATTTGTATTTGTCATCAAGGACCAAAGATCGAAAAATTTAATATTTAGAATATTATGTTAACTTGAAATTTGACTATTTTAATTATTTTTGTATGTCATTGTTGAATTATGAAATTTGTATGTGTTATTATGTTTATTTTCTAGTTAAATCTTGAAATGGAGGCCAAAATTAGTGTTAACGAACTCGAGCCCGAACTCGAGCCGAACTCGAGCTCGAGCTCGAACAATCGAGCTTGAATTCGAGCATGTTAACGAACTCGAGCCCAAACTCGAACTCGAGCTCGAACAATCAAGCTCGAATTCGAGCTTGTAACCGAACTCTTTCGAGCTTTTATCGAGCCGAACTCGAACTGGGCTCGTTTGTCCTATTAACGAGCCTTATCCGAGCCGAACTCGAACGAATACCGAGCCCAATATTTTTCAAACGAACCGAGCTCGAGCTTCATTCCTAAGGCTCGAACCGAACTCGAGCCCGAACCGAACTCGAACGAGCCGAACTCGAGCCCTAAACTATATATAAGATCCATGCACCTGATTCACAAGAGACTTACTCTATAGTTTAGGGCTTTCGAAGTCTCATATATATATATCTTCTTCTCCCTCTCAGTGAACGTTCTTTCTTCTCCACTCCAACTACTCTTCATTCTTCCTTCTTTTTTCCTCTCTTTGAATTGATCCAAGCACCACTCCCAGATCTTGTTCTTCTCAATTACTCAACCAGGTATGTTCAATTTGTTCGAATTTAATTTGTATTCATTTCTATTTTGATTTTGTGTTTTTGAATGTACGATGATGTTCCTGGATTGATTCCAGATTTCTAACTTAATTTCACTGTGTGCGATTATTCAGATTTTCTAAAAAATAAAAGTTAAATGTTCTATTTACTCTGAATATGGTGCGTTCTTGACTATTTAAGTGGAGGGCGAGGAGATTTCATTGTTTTACTTTGCAAAATTGTGTGTAGACTTCAGATTATGAGTGTGTTGTGCTCTTTCTTGTGTTGAATATTATATGCCTTTTCACTTCTGTTCAGATGATAATCAATCCTGTGAGTTTGTTAAATGTTGTTTCTGTTGGGTTGATGGTCGCTTTGGTATAGTATTATTTGTTTCCTGCATTTATTTGAGATAAAGACCCTGCTTTCCTGTTGGGATTTTGGATTCTTGATGACCTCTGTATGCATGTTGCAATTCCAATTATTTGAAGCGATCAACGGAACTTTAAACTGCTAGCCATTATGTCAGTGCCACCCATCCTCATCATGTTGACTCCTTGTTATGTATAAACGTAGATTTTTTGTTTTACTTCCACATCATTTGGACGAGCTTGTAACATGTATTTCATGTTTGGTAGATTTGTCTTTCATTAGTTGTAATTGGCTTTTACGGTGTGTGTATATATATATATATATATATATACCTTGAGTGTCATCCGTTCCATCAAGTGTTTATTTGAAAAGGAAACTACCTTTCCTTTCTTATACATTTGCACAACTTTGATCATCTTTTTTTAATTGCAAAATGGACATAATTCTAATCTCTTAGGTTCTTACCCGAAGAAATGGATGAGATCAACTAAATACTTGTAAACTTATTTTCTGAAGACAGGCTTTTAAGTATAAGGTGAGGAGTGGGAACATAACTCGCCTATTTTTCTGTACATTGCTTTTAAGTTATAAGAGATGAAAAGTGGATCAATGAGAAACTGGCCTTGTAGACCTTGTGTTATTGCATTTTTCAGTATCCAGTTTATTTATGAATGTACATTCATACTGGTTTGATTGAATGCAAAATGATAGTTTAGTTGGTTAAAGTGTAACACTTGTATCCACTCGGTTTAATGCCTCACAATTGTATTCATGTTTCTGCTTGGCACAATAATTCTTTTGATGTGTACTCCTTTTGGGGTGAGGGACAGTGTCAACGTAGCGCTGGGAGTGCAGATTATTGTTATCTTGTACATTGTTTTGTTTTGACTCTTCTTTTTGATATTATGATTAGGTGGTTTTATTATGTTGAGACTCGCATGTCGCAAATTACGTGCCCATGTGAATGGAGTATGTGAAATAAGATGCTTATCACAGAATAGTGGTTTTCATTCTGCTCAGGTGAGTTTGTTATTTCTCATTTATCAATGCTTCAATCCTTACTTTTCTGGTCGAAACAGATTTACAAGAGTTGTTAAATTGAATGTGCTAAAAGTTAAGAATATAATTATCTTTGGATTTTATTGCTGGGAAGTGAGTTTGCTTTGGCAATGAGGCTTATATACTATTTTGGTTCACAGTGGCATATGATTTGAAGTTTTTCCTTTTTTTGTTCTTAGCTTTCTCTATTTATTCTTGCAGCCTAGTTTGGCACCAAGAAGCTTTTTTGGTGTAGAAGATTTCCTCGATGATGATAATAGTCGTCCATACACTTATCAGAAAGAGAAGAAGTCAAAAAACCCAAACAAGCATGTATCTTTCAAACAACGAACTATTGCTTACATGGAACCATTTACACTGGACGTCTTCATTTCAAAGCGCTTCGTCTCTGCTTCTATCACCCACAGAGTAACATGCAAGCAGGTCGCGGTTGCTGGTACTAACTCCAAAGATATAAAAGCTGCATTGAAATCACGGTCGGATATACCTGCTTGTTTGGCAATAGGTCAGATTTTGGCTGATAGGGCGAGAGAAGCTGATGTGTATACAGCTGCTTATACTCCTAGGGAGAGGGATAAGTTTGAAGGTAAAATTAGGGCAGTTGTTCAGTCTCTTATTGACAGTGGCATTGATATCAAAATTTATCTTGACTAGTGAGAGAGAGAGAGAGAGAGAGAGAGAGAGAGAGAGTACCTGTAACTTGTTTGTGAGGCAGACTATTCTCTCAAAAGCTTTGAGTATGGTAGCATTTATTTGTTCTTCATCTAATCTAATCTTCATAGCACACCATTATTAAGTTTGTTTCTCATAGGAAATGATTAGTGGTACCATTGATGTGATAAGAGTTCATTTGAGATTATGATTTTCTTCAAATCACGATTTTTGAGTTTGTTACTTCAGCTCTAAGCATGTTAAACTATGTTCATCTTTCTCATTCGTTCCAAAAGTCTATGCCTAACATATTCCATATGTATCCTTTATTTCTTATTTATATTTCTTTCACACATGCTATGGGACTTGTTTTCAACATATATTAGGGAGATGTTAAAATGTTAAATAATTGGAGCAATTTTTTTCTTTTTCTAAACTCGAGGAAAGCAACTTTCTTGAAGCAGAATTTTGTCCAAAGTGGATTCAAAAGAGTGTTTTTGTGGACTCCACCATATTATGATGTTTAATTTGTTAGTATGGTGTTAATGCTAAATCTCCCCAATTTAATTAACGTGTTGAAGTGAACTTGACGAAAGATCAAATTTTGAAGAGGAGATTGGATGAATAGTAATTAGATATTGCATTACAAATTCTCCATTGGATTTGATTTGATTTCGAAGAATTAAAAAAAAATGAGTAGGACTCCTGTGAGACCGTCTCACGGATCTCTTTCCGTGAGACGGATCTTTTTGACCCGCTTTGACCCAGCCCATACCTGAAGCCCAGCCTATACATTAAAAGCCCAACCCACAGCTGAAACTCAAAGCCCAACCCACAGCTCAAAGTCAAAGCCCAACCACACCTCATTTGTCAAAGCCCAACCCACAGCTGGAAGTCTCCTGTCGCACCCACCGTCGCATGCAAGGAGGAGAAAAATTTTCGTCGCACTAGTTGAAGCAGTCGCACCTCGCCGCACTCAGAACGTCGCCGCCGTCTTCTCAGACATCACACTGTCGCCGCCGTGTTCTCAGAATTTCCAGGTATATTTCTCTGCTCTCTTTCATCGGCCTCAACAAACTGTCAAAAGCTTTATTAATCCTTTTTTTTTAAAACTGTTTAGATCGAATGGAGGAAAACGATTGTGAAATAGTTGAAGGAGATTCATTACAATCTGAAATTGTTCAAGAAGTTGTATCAAACTTGGGAGGTATTTCTAATTTCTTCTTATTTTGTTAATTGTCATTAAATTCCATAGGCATATTAGGCTACAACATATCAGTGATTCTTTGCTTGCTAAATTATCAATAAGGCTCTGTGATTATTGGGTGTATGAGTTATTTGTTGAAGATAAGCGAATCTGTAAAAACCAGATAGAAACTCATGTTCTTGCAATGTGATACTTATGCGCTTAAAAGTGATACTTATGTGCTTAAAAGAAATACCTGGACCTGGACCAAAATAGAGTGCAAACAAACAAATAAAAAAACAAGCAGACAATAGGTATACAAGTAGCTAGAATCAATACTCATATGCTAAAAAGGCTTACTAATGTGATTAAAAGGAATACTTGGACACATCTCAATACAATACGAAAACTATTTTGCTATTTTATTTTATTGAATTCAAGTATTAGAAATATATACATAAGTATAATTCATATAGTAATATATATGTGTTTTTCAGCCAACAGTGATGGTCCTGATGTAACTGGAAATCTATTAGGCATGACAACAAACACCATCAATGAAATGTATGAGCTATATTGCAGTCATGCTCGAGCAATTGGATTTAGCGTACGTAAATCAACTAGTAGGATGTCAAATGATAATGACAATATTGTTTTGGAGAAATACTATGTTTGTTCTTGTGCTGGATTCAAAAGGAATGACAAATCTTATTCAGCGAACATGGAAGAGAATGTTGCAATATCATCAACAATGAAAAGGAGAGTTCCTGTTTTACGAACAGGATGTCAAGCTTCATTAAGAGCAAAAATGAATGATGATGGAGTTTACGAAGTTATACATCATGTACTATTGCACAACCATGAATTAACTCGAAAGGAGTGGAGCCACTTTCATCGCTCAGAAAGGAAGATGGGTACTGAAAAAGGTAAAGCAATTGAAGAGATGATCTCTTCAAGAATAAGACCAACTGATTCATACCGTTATATGTCACATAATGCGGGTGGAGAGGAAAATGTTGGGCATACTTTGAAAGATCATCTGAACTTTGTTAATAGATTCAAGGTGAAGACAATAGAAGGCGGTGATGCTCAAACAATGATTGAAATGTTGTATCAACAAGTTGCTGATGAGGATGACTTCTATTTTAGAGTCAAATTGGATGAAAACAGCAGGTTGAGTAACGTTTTCTGGAGGGACTCAATGATGAAGGAAGATTACAACATTTATGGAGATGTTGTGGTTTTTGACACAACGTATCGAACTAATCGATATAATTTGATTTGTGCACCGTTTGTAGGCATCAACAATCATTGGAAAAACACGATGTTTGGGTGTGCATTTTTATCTGATGAGAAAATTGAAAGTTTTGAGTGGCTTTTTGAAGCATTTAAGAAATCTATGGGTGGAAAATGTCCAATTACAATCTTCACAGATCAAGATCAAGCAATATCAAATGCAATAGAAAAGGTATTACAAAATTATTTTCTGTACAGTAAAGGTATATGTTTTATACGTATAAGTATGTCTTTTAACCATTTAAGTATGTCTTCTGCAGGTATTCCCTGGAACAAGACATAGACTATGTCTTTGGCACCTTTATCAAAATGCTATCAGTCGATTTGGGGAATTTAAACGTGATAGGACATTCAAAGAAGCATTTAACAAATGCTTGACAGGGTGTGCAGATCCAAATGAATTTGAAGCATGTTGGCAATCAATGGTCTCAAAATATGGATTGGAAGAGCATACATGGTTCACACGGTTGTACTCTTTAAAGGAAAAGTGGGCAACTGGACTGAGTAAAGATTTTTTTTCAGCCGGATTGTTATCTTCTCAACGAAGTGAAAGCACTAATAATGCCATTGGTTTCAACGCGAGAAAAACAACAAGCTTGACAGAATTTTTTGGCATTTACAAGGACACTATAAAACGTTGGCGGACAAGAGAACAACTAGATGAATTTCAATGTTCAAAATCAAGGCCAGCATCTATACTTCCATTAACCGGATTGTTGAAACATGCTTCTGAGGTATACACACCATCTCATTTCAAAAATTTTGAGGCTGAATTTCTGAAATCTATATCAACTAGTTCTACTATTATCTTTCTTGATGAAAATATGATGGTCTATGATATTTCTTGTGAGGGTGAAGGATCTTGTCATGTTACATTCGATGGTAAAAATTTGTTGATCACCTGTGATTGCAAAAAATTTGAAGAATGTGGGTTTTTGTGCTGTCACTGTTTAAGAGTGCTTCATATGCATTCTATACAAAAGATACCCGACTCTTACATACTAAAGAGATGGACAAGATATGCAAAGTCAGAGATTTGGGAGAATTTGAGCAAAGAACAGCAATTGTCTAACAATAGAACAGGGTCCATACTTTGGCGTCATGAGATGACACGCAAGTATTATAATCTTGTTTTGAAAAGTGAACACTGTGAAGAAGCAAGAAAGACTCTTGAAGACGGATATGATAGAGATTGTTCTGTTATTCATGGAGTATTGAGTTCAAGAGATTCTATAAATCAATGCAATACTTCTACTGATTCAAGTTGTTCAGCAAGTAATATTGTTTTGGATCCTACACGATCTATTACAAAGGGGAGAAGACAAAGAATAAAAGGGCATTCAAAGAAAAAGAAGACTACCGATGCATCAATTCAACAAAAGGAGTTTGGAAGCAAGACTCCTAATTTGCATTTATTTTAAGGATTTGTTAATTCTTCTTATTTTAGTGTTTTGAATTCTGTTCAAAAGACATACTTAGTACTTATATCAATTTATTTTTCAGATTTATATACTCATATACTCATTTTCATAATCAGTACTTTTGTTGATAAAAAGGCATACTTATGTGAATAAATTGCATACTGGAACAAAACAATGTGAAGCAATGAATACTGATTTCAAAAATAAATATTTATGTGTATAAGAGAAACATTTTTGCATAGAAGACATAATTTGAACAAACAAACTTAAACAAACAAATAAGAAATAATAAAACCAGAACCAATACTTATGCACATAAAAGACATACTTATTTGTATGAAAGGCATACTTGGACAAAAAATATGAGATAGGCAGTAGATAACAAGCAGTTATTGTCTTGAACTCCAAATTCGAATATTATTGTCTTGTTGGAAATGTAAGAGAGAGTTCTACACCTTTTATGTTTAAAGTTTCCTTGTGAAATATAAACAATCCACATTTAAATATTATATAATTAAATGAGATACTGATTTCCAGAATTAATATTATATGCATAAGAAAAAATCAATACTTATGTGCCTAAATCAATACTTATTATCCAAAAAGTCATACTTATGTGCCTAAAAGGCATACTTGGACCAAAAAACATATAAAATATAACCTCAGAACCAATACTTATGTAGATAAAAGACATACTTATTCGTATAAAAGAAATACTTGGACAAAGTATAAGGCAAAATACATACTCATTTCAGAATCAAAAATTTCACAATGAACAAGATTAGTTTCATCAACAGAATCTTGGCTCCATAGCCATACATTTTCACAAAAACAAGCTTCCATAACTCATCCAACATCTTCTTCAATTGCTCATCAGTTCAAACCAATAAGAAATTCAAAGTAAACAATCAACATTCAGAAAAATACTCCATCTCTAACTATTATCCATTAATACATTAAGAAAATTCAACTAACTGTTTGAATCTCAATCCATTAAAAACTTCAACAAAGTTCTTAGCCCTTTTTCTTCTCAAGGACCACTTCAATCTTTTTTCTTCTTTCCACAAATCTCCACAAGTTGAGGCTTCTTCAACGAGAATTCACTTACTTTTTTGATCACATCAGCCTTCAACTCATTAATATCATGTAGCAGAATTCGTACCAAATATTCACCTCGCAACAACCGCCGTATCAATGCCTTCAAAGAATTAAACAATTAATATAAATAATAAAATTTAATTGCAGCAAAATTATACATGAATGCCTAATAATTCATACCTTCCCCAAGTCCGGACATGTGTATACTTTTCCATCAAAACATTCCATGTGATTCATGAGAAAAACACCACAATCTTGATCTTTGCTGTTTTTCTTTTGCCAACTAAACTCAATGTTCTCAAAAACACATTTGACAACAAGATCAGCCTTTGGGTGGTTCATTTCTTCAAGAAACACGGACATTTGTTTTTGCTACATGAAACGAAAGTATATCACTAAAAGATATAACACATACATATATACTTAAACGAATAAAATTTAAAAATTGCATACCACTTCTTCAACAGCATAAATGTATGTTTCTGGATCCACATGTTTTCTATTGTCAAGATAATGCATTTTTAGATCCAACAAATTTAGAACTGCGCCAATGTAATGATTGTGAATCTGAATTGGCACAAAAAACTAAAACTAATGCAAATACAAAAATAGCAAAGTTAGAATATTTACATATAATAATTGAAATAAAATAATTATGATCTTTCTTACCATATCAAATTTATCTAAAATGACATTGTTAAAGGTGCACCACCTTTTCCAGCAACCTCTAACACTTTGTTCATTGGATTCAATCTTCACATCATCAAGAATTCTCTTCAAATAAAACTTGAACAAAAAAAAACAAAAAAACAGAAAACAGTAGTGACAAATCAATACTCATTATCAGAATCAATACTTTTCAGAATGAAAGGCATACTTATATCCCTAAAAGTCATACTTGAATCAAAAAAATGAGGCAATGTATACTGATAACAAGAATAAATATTTATGTGTATAACAGAACCAATACTTATACACATAAAATACATACTTATCTGTATATAAGGCATATTTGAACAAAAAACACTATGAAACACTTACACTATGTCCAGTATCAAAAAAGAAGCACTTTTGTTGATTTCCCAGGCGATCTGAAACATTTAGTATCTTCGCCCATGCATCGATAACACACGTATATATTTGTTCAAAAGAATTTAAGGATTGCACTTCTTCATATGAGATGATAGTATTACCATTTCTGAACAGGAGCTCACTACAATAAGGAAAAAAAAACATAAGAATAGAAGAAACGAAAATAAACATGTAATTTTAAAGAAATGAAAATTACGATTAACTTGCCTTTTCAAACTTTTTTCTGTGTGATAGAAGCAATAATCAATCACTTCTTTCTTCTCTCTTTCCACCGTAGAAAATAAAGTTTTGTTCTTTTTTAGAAATGTGCAAAAGAAACCAACATCCTCCCCTAAAAGGATCATATCATCTGCTTTAGTAGTTGTCTCCTTGTCTTCATGATTCTTTTTCAAGCTAGATGATATAACCTTCTCAATTTCTTCATCCTTCAAATGTTCATCATCATCATCATCATCATCATCTTCATCTTTGATTGGTGATGGAGTTAATAACTCAAAAGAAGGCATATCATCTACCACCTTCTTCTTCTTCATTGCCAAGAAGTTGTCAACAATTTCATCAATGCATTTCTGCACCTTCGGATCTTCAAAAAATTGTTGACTATCAGAAGCAGATGAATCTGAACAAATTGGGTCAGATTCTTTAGATGATGATTTGTCCATGAACTTCAACAATGTGCTCATATGGAAATTTGAGACAATGGAGATGTCTCTCTTCAGAAGAACTAAAGTCATTTGCACAACATCCTACAAAAAAGGACACACTTGATTAGAATATGAAAAGAAAGTTCAAAACAGTATAAGCAAAATACTTATTTGCCTACTCAGAATAAACAAAAGGTATACTCAGAATTAAATATTTTTCTACTTACAACATATACTTATCTGCCTAAAAGAAATACTTATAGTAAAAAAAGAAAAATAACTTACATCTTTGCACATCTCTTTTATCTTCGAAGCTGTAAGTTCACCCTTCGGAACATTGAACTTTATCTCCTCATCCACTTCTTCCACAATTTCTTCCTCCTTTTCAGCAGCCATTTTGTCCTCATGAACATGAGCAGAGTGTTGTTTCTCACCCACATTTTTACCATCTGAAATTGGGTATCCATCAACCCATTCTCCTTGCCCATATTTCCCTGCCATTGCTTCCTCCCTCATCCTTTTTCTAAGCTTCTCGGTCGTCCAATGTTGAAGCAATGGCAGTGTACATGGCTCCACTTCACCTTGCCATTTCATCCGGTGGAAGTAGAGAATTTGAAGACATAAAACGCACCCACTCACATTCTTTTGAGACATATTTCTATTGTAACTATCAACAGCTACACAAAGCTTCTTCAAAATATAACTACACCAATCAAACTCACAAATTCTATCTACATCAACAATAGAATTATAAGCATTAAAGTCTACTGACCCATTTGTTGTTGGGGTCAAGAATGTAGATAAACTATACAACGTAAAAACACGTTTAAAATCAGCCCCACCCTCTTTCAAAGAATCAATCAACAAACTACCCAATTTACTTACAGAAGTTTTCAAATCAATGTTCAGACGACTCAATGACCCTAAAACAATAGACTTCTGATTTTTGCCTACTTCCACCACTCTTTCACCCGTCCTCGGCAAAAGAAAAATATCACATATATCATTAGCCGTGACAACAAAACTCTTTTGCGGACCAATGGTTAACATCCTACTAATCCCATTAAAGTTGGAAGTTAACCATCTCATCAAATGAACTGGAATATACTTACCCAGCTCCAATGTCAGTAATCCACCGAAGCCTATGGACCTTATATCCTCTTTTTGCTTTTCATTTAGGCTTTGCAAAACTTGGTAAACACCTTGTGGACGACAGTGCACAATAAATTCTCTACAAACAAATGAATACAGTAAAAGTAAAGTCAGGTTTCAGCACTTCTCAAATGCTATAAAACAACAATGCTCAAGTAAAGGCAAACTTGAACAAACAAATTAAAAACAGAAAAATCAGATATAAGGCATACTTATCGGCAAAAAAGACATACTTATGTGAATAAATTGCATACTTGGACAAAAAACATACTGATTAATACTCATTTTAATAATCAATACTTTTCAGAATTAAAGGCATACTTATGGACAAAAAAGTCATACTTGTGTGAATAAATTGCATACTTGGACTAAAAACATACTGATTAATACTCATTTTAATAATCAATACTTTTCAGAATTAAAGGCATACTTAAGTGCCTAAAAGGCATACTTCAGTGAATAAATTGCATACTTGGACCAAAAACATACTGATTAGTAATCATTTTAAGAATCAATACTTTTAAGAATAAAAGGCATACTTATGGGCAAAAAAGGCATACTTGTGTGAATAAATTACATACTTGGACCAAAACATACTGATTAATACTCGTTTCCAGAATCAGAATAAAAAATATGACAAAACAACAACAAAAAACAATTAAGTCTAAACTACATAATAGTTAAATATATACAAACAATAATAGCCATGTGATTCAAATGCTATAAAACATGAATGCCTGCCATTTATTCGAGGTGCCATTTATTCAAGGCATTTTCATAGTACGAGGATTAACTGCAATAATTCTGATTCAAGCAGCCTCTATAAAAAACATACAAGACATATAAACCACAATTCATAGAAGTAATGACTTGCATTCCGTAAGATTCAAATTGTAGAAACACATACTCACATGTTTTAAAAGACATACTTATATATTAAACAGACATACTTATATATTAAAAAAGCATACCTCTCAACTGCTTTCTCTGCACATTTCTTCTTCTCAACAGTTTTCTCCACACATTTCTTGTCAACTGCTTTCTCCACACCTTTCTTCTTCTCAACTGCTTTCTCCACAGATTTCTTCTTCTCAACACCTTTTTTCACCCTCTTTTCAATTTTTTCTTCTTGATCTTCAACACTTACCTTCCTTTTTTTTTCATCACGGATAACTCCTTTTTCTTCTTTCAACTCTTTTCTCTTGATACTCTTTGTTTCTGCAACCTCTTTTCCCTCAAAACTTCCTCTCCGACCTCCTTCCTTCGAATAAACAATGATAGCTTTCTTCCCCATAATAACTTCAACAAACAATTTCAACCTAAGCAAATTACAATTTCAACAAAAAAGAGTTTCAGAAACCTAATCACATTCTCAAAACAGAGAAAAAGAGATGAAACATTAAACCCATTAACACCACTCAACTGGCTGGACAACTACTAATCAAAAAATTGAAGAACAAATCATATTCCCAGGAACTAACCATAAGCAAATTAATCTCCATCAAAGAAACTCAACAAACAGTTATTCATTCATTACTAACTCAACACTGAATGAATAAGCAACCACACAAAAAATGACGAGTTCTTGTGAAATTCTTCCATATGGAGATGTGTCTCTGACTATGGACACTTGAAATTCAACAGAAGAACTAATCAAGAAACCCTAACTGATATAAGCAAAATATATAATAATCATGCACAAAAATTCGAAAATCCAAGAGTTCTATACAACAAGCAGCAACAAAAATAGTAATGCAATCAACATCAAACATTTATTTAAAAAATATAACTCAAATTTTGAAAAGAGTAAAACTTACAATTCTCAAACTCCTAGACGATGGTGAAAGCGGTGAAGACGATGAAGATGGTCAAGGCAGAGAAGATGACAAAGGTGGCAAAGGTGGCGACGGCGGTGCGACGGTTTTCTCTTCTATGTTTGGGGTGCGACGGTGCGTGCAACAAAGAATTTGAGCTGTGGGTTGGGCTTGACAAATCAGCTGTGGGTTGGGCTTTGACAAATGAGGTGTGGGTTGGGCTTTGACTTTGAGCTGTGGGCTGGGCTTTTAGTTATGGGCTTGAGGTATGGGCTGGGCCTAATGGGTCAAAAAGATCCGTCTCACGGAAGAGGATCCGTGAGACGGTCTCATATGAGTTTTTGCGAAAAAAAATTGCTTAATCATGTCAAATTTCAAAAGTAATAAATAATTGAATAAGAACCGATAACCACAAAAGCAACGCCAAATTGATGGCAAGTCCTATAATATGGTTTCAAAGAGATGAAACCAATTCAGCAGCAAATCTGAACACAAACAAACAGAGAGAATATTGTGTTTAAATATTAAAGAAGAATCTGAATTTTAAAGATACTTGCTCAGAACAAAGTGAAACAGAAAAAAACTCATCCAGAATCATCATTCTAAAAAAACATGTAAATTATGTTGTTCGTCTCTGTACACCATCAAACTTCCTAAAACAAAAGGAGATGAACAAAAAACATCGTAATCCATGGCGCATTGGCCCGTTGATACAGTGCAGATGACAGTGAGACGCTCAAAGCTCGCAAGTAGATGTTCGACCCAACAAAGGCTGTTCTTTGAAAAGCTTTTTTTCTGTTAACTTCTTTCTCAACACTGTAGCTTCATCAATCATACCTGCAGAATGTATTCCTAGTACAACAATGGAACAAAAAGCCGGATCATACTTTTTCCTACCTGAAGTTAACATTTCTATGACTTGAACGGCAGTATCCACTTCCTTCTTTTGGCATAATCGATGAATTATAAATCTATAACAGTTATCTCTTACGCCGCACCTGCCACTTTTGCCTATCATGTTTAGAAATTTTACAGCTTCTTCAACCAGATCAGCCCTACAGAACCCCCAAAGTAGACATCGATAGGTGATATCATCAGGACGAGGCCCGTACTTTACCATGTACTTGTAAATTTCCATTGTTTTCTCCATCAAACCCTGCTTTGCCAATCCATCGATCACAATATTATAAGTGACTCTGGTAGGAGCACAATTTGTATTGCCTAAGCGGTGAAGAATCTCAATAGCTTCATCTATCATTTCCTCCTTACAAAGTGCACGTATGAGGGTATTATAGGTAACAATATCAGGAGAACAATTATGCAAAACCATCTGATTGAGGAAGTCAATAGCACGTTCGAGCAGACCCTGCTTGCATAGACCATTAATTAAGATATTATACGTTACAACTGTAGGAGGGTTTGATGTTTCTTTCATGTAATGGAGTATCTCATCTAATCCGTTCCAACAACCGTACACAGAAAGAGAGTGGAGAAGAGTGTTGTACGTTACAGTATTGGGTTTCATTCCACGTGAGAGAAGATGGCCGACAATCAATGTGGTGTCTTTGCAATTCCCATGTTTACAAGAAAGACTAATCATTGAATTGTATGTTATCAGATCAGGATAACATCCCTCTACAGCCAGATCATCCATGATTTCCAGAGCTCGTCTCACTCCAATATGTTCACAGATTAACTCAATGAGGATTGTGTAAGTTATTACATAAGGAGGGCATCCCTTTCTCAGTTGGTCTTTCCAAAATTGGATGGCCTCATCAAACCTACCAAAATCGAACATGGCTCGTATTATTGTGTTAAAACTAATAGTATCTGGAGGACAACCACTCCAGCTCATGAGATCCAAGACATCTACAGCAGCATTCAGAAGCCTTTTCTTACAAAGACCACCAATTAACATGTTATAGGTTATAACATCAGGTACCCCACCGCTCATCACCACTAACTGGAGAACCTTAGCAGCCTTGTCTATTTGTTTAGAATTGATGAGCCCTCTGATCAAATTTATGCAGGAGGGGAAATATGGAATTTGGCTTCTACGAGTCATCACATCCACTATCTTTACTGCTTCAACTAATTTCCCCCGACTGCAGAAACTTTTGAGAATTTCATTGTTAGTCTTCTCATCATTTTCAATGTATGGCCTACTCAAAGAAAACTTTGAAAGGTGAGAGTATTTGCTTGAGTGGGTTTTTCCATTGAACTTTTTCTCAGCTCCCATCTTGTATCTGCCTAATCCCGACTCTTGTTCACTACTCTCACCAGTCCTACTAACACTGCAAACATCCATTTTCTGCCCTTTACACCTTAACAAAGAAGTTGTCGCTCCAGTACCAGACCATTGCAGATAAGTTTGAGCTTTGCGATTATGCACAAGTAAATGGCTAAATAAAACCGAATCTCTTGAATGCGAATAATGACAGGTTGCACAGTTGAGGTCTGCTTGATTGGAGAGTGAGTTCAGCCTTTGCGAATTATAAACCTCAACCAGTGATTTCTGAGGTAGAACTATATACGCCATTCCTGTTCCCTAAATTGTACAACAGGACAATGGCCTTTTATAACATATATTCTCCTATTTCATCTTTCATCAAATATCATTCATCCGTAAAGTTCAGGGGGATCAATTTCTTTTGATGAGGGCCACTAGTTAAGTCAGCCTGTGGAGCAAGTTTAAAGAAGGATCTTTCAGAGGCATAAAGAATACCATTAAACAAACAAATTCCAAATCAGTGAAAATAATTCGATTTAAATATATATTACTATCATATAGAAGTGGCAAAGATCACTTTTCACACTAAAAGTGTGTAGAACAAATATGACAAGACCAACTCTCCAATGTTCTTTACTTCTTTTCTTGTCCTATTTTAGAAATTTATTCTTTTTCCAGGTGAGAATTGAGAACACCAGTAAGGTCAAATTTGCACAGTAGGATTCAGATCAGAGAAGTGTTCAATATGAGCTTGTCATTTCACATATATTGCAGGCTTGCAGCCAACCATCATTGTAATCCCTCTAACAAAAGAATGATGGAATGTGATCACACCTAAAAAAATCAATGATAGATTTCTACTTGACACTACTGTTTCATAATTCAGTATCCAACTCTATGCTCTAGATTTATGTCCATACAGTTAGCTGATTTCTCACTTCTCGATTATGTGGATCTTATTGCATGAAAGAGGGAGTTGGGGGATAAACAAGAGAAATATAATCCTGTTAAAGGAGAAAGAAAAGAGAATATGGGATGAATAATGACAGTTAAAGATATTAATGTAAATCCAAGTGAGACTAGGAAACCATAGATGAACTAAGCCCCCAAGCGGATTCAGAGATGAACAGAATACATGTAGCTTTTATAATATGTACTCATTCTAGTGCCTATTGTTGGTATCCTCACCTCATTAATAAATGATATTCAAGCCTGTAACTAAAGGCCCATGAATCAATATCTTTGGGATGGACCCTCTACGAAACTATGATGAACAGCTCACTTTTTTGAGCCCAAGAAGTGCTAGTTTCTAATTTTTGGTCCATTTTTCTTATGATCAAATACAATATCTAAAGGATTAATCCATACCACGTTCATAGATTAAAATACAAGGCATTTCAACCAACATGCTTTCTTGGTTTTCCATTCATATACAACATTAGCATTAACACATCACCAGCATACAACCATTAGCAGTTGGTTACAGATTATACATTATCTACAATACTCAAATAAACGGCACGCAATAAAGACGTCCCCAATGAACTGATTTAAAACTCAAGATAACAAGTGATAAACCAAGCAAGCACAACTTCAATTCGATAAAGCAAGAACAATCAGCAATGAGCGACACATACATAACAAAAATCGTAAGGCTTCACTGCTAATTCTTCCCTAATTTCCGCCAAACAAAAACAGTTAAAAAATGGCGCAAAATTTTCAGGCAGTGCAATAATTTTAAAAAGAATTTCAAAGAAAAAGTAGCAAAGCATCATTGAACTATACATTTCAGATTATTACAGATTCAATTCTAAGAGAATGAGAAAAGAGTGAAAATGAAACCTTGAAATGATCGGCGAGAATCTGAGTGTTAGGGTTTTAGGGTTTACGAAGAAGAATTTGATATGGCGTTTGTATTGCCTATTTGCCTCTCGTCTTCTCATAAGAAACATCGAACAAATTTAAGTGTTTTGGTTCTCTCTCTCTCTCTCTCTCTCTCTCACATTTTTGGTTTTCTATTTTATTTTGTTGGCAATCTCATTCTTAAATAAAATGCAAATAAGACAACTTTAATTCACAAATTGGAATAAAGACACCTTCTATAAAGTAAAATAGTTAAAGTATAGATATTTCTTACTAAATGATTGCATAATATATCCTTATTAAAGATTTTACTTGATATATTGTTATTAAAGATTTTACTTAAGGTTATAATATAATAGAGTAAGTCTCTTGTGAATCAGGGCACTCGGGTCGGATCCGGGTCGGGGGGACCGCACCCTCTTTTTTTTTTTTTTTTTTCGCTCATGATTTTTGAAAAAAATCACATACCAATAGTATATGTTAGACATACCTTTACGTTATGTTAGACATACCTTTACGTTATGTTAGACATACCTTTAAGCTATGTTAAACATACCAATTCTGCCCAGATTCCATGCCTTGTCTTTTTTTGGCTTGATTTTTGAATTTTGGCACATACCACTACGTTATGTTATGCATACCTTTACGTTGTGTTAGACATACCTTTATGTATACTTAAACATACCTTTGTATATGTTAGACATACCTTTATATATAGTTAAGCATACCTTTATATATGTTAGACATACATTTGTATATAGTTAGACCTACCTACACATGGTTGGTCTAACTATACACAAAGGTTGGTTTAACCATACACAAAGGTTGGTCTATTTGAGCGAATTCTGGATGAGCTTCAGGACAAGTCTCCAGCGCGTGGGAGCGTGTGCATGCGCGTTTTGGGCGCGTTTTGCGCGCGTGAACGGGTCGGGTCAGATGCATAAAAGTTTTGAGTCAGGTGCATGGATCTAAGATCCATGCATCTGACCCGACCCGTTCACGCGCCCAAAACGCGCCTCCCACGCGCATGCATGCGCTCCCACGCGCTGGAGACTTATCCTGAAGCTCATCCAAAATTCGCTCAAATAGACCAACCTTTGTGTATAGTTAAACCAACCTTTGTGTATAGTTAGACCAACCATGTGTAGGTAGGTCTAACTATATGCAAAGGTATGTCTAACATATATAAAGGTATGCTTAACTATATATAAAGGTATGTCTAACATATACAAAGGTATGTTTAAGTATACATAAAGGTATGTCTAACACAATGTAAAGGTATGTCTAACATAACGTAGTGGTATGTGCCAAAATTCAAAAATCAAGCCAAAAAAAGATAAGGCATGGAATTTGGGCAGAACTGGTATGTTTAACATAGCTTAAAGGTATGTCTAACATAACATAAAAGTATGTCTAACATATACTATTGGTATGTGATTTTTTTCAAAAATCATGAGCAAAAAAAAAAAAAAAGGGTGCGGTCCCCCCGACCCGGATCCGACCCTGGTGCATGGATCTAAGATCCATGCACCTGATTCACAAGAGACTTACTCAAACTATATATATTAAAGAGTAGAACTAAAGCCACCACTCACTTTCCTAAGAGCACATAATTATTTGATATATTTTAATAAGATATGAAAAGATTAAAATATCCTTCATTGAAATTGAAGTAGTAAGCATACAAAAATCAAAAGAAAAAAAAATGGAAAAATCAAAAAAAAAGCAGGAAAAAAGCTCTTATTCTCCAAACTGTCCTGGCCGTCGTACCCTCCTCCGCTGCAACAATGAAAGAACTGGGTTTTGATAGTTGCCGATCAAATGCACAGCCATTGTGCCCAAGAATAATACCATCATCCAAAGATTCCTGGACAGTAGGCGAGCAAGGCATTGATCCCTATGAAATAGACTCGTTCAGCCAACACAGACCGAACACGACAACTGTCATTCAGAGGGAGTTGCAGCAAGGGGAGGGCACGACTGGAGAAGATGAACCTTTTTCTGTTCTTTTTTTAATTTTTTTAATTTTTCTTCTGATTTTTGTGTGGTGCTTTTAGTACTTCATTTTTAATGAGAGATAGTTTAGTCTTTTCATATTTTATTAAATTATATCAAATAATTGTGTGATGCTTTTAGTAAAGTGAGTGATGCTTTTAATTCTACTCTTATTAAAAATCATCCAAAATATTAGTTAATATAATAATTCATATAAAATATGTCACTTGATTCACTTTTATATCTCAAAATCAATTTAATATAATAATTAATTTCAAATGGACCCACCATTATCAAAAAACATATAACACTATAAATTCCGAAATCATAGTTTCATTGATCACTTCACTTACATACAATTCAAATAAAATATAATTTTTAACTAGAATACGGGTCATACTTAAATGTTTTAGTTCAAAAATGTTACTCCCCCGTCCCTTGCTATTTTGCCTAAGTTGACCCGGCACGGAGCCTAAGAAAAAGCTGTTGATTTTTAATTGGATATGTTATTTTAATGTTTTTTGCAATTTAAAGGTATAATTTGAGTGACAATTTTGTAAAATGAAAGAAAAGAAGGGGTAAGGGAGTAAATTTTTGTTTGTCATTTTTGGGTTGGCAAAATAAGATGGGACAAAAAAAAAAAAAACGGAAAGTAAGCAAAATAGAGTGGGACGGGGGGAGTATTTGATTTATCTAAATGTATTACTTATTTGCAGAAAATTATTATTTATTATATGAAGGTAATAATTATATGCAAAAAAACTTAATGGTTTTATCAAAATGTTTTACTTGCGAATGATTTGATGTTTGAATGTTTCACTTGCGAATGATTTGATGTTTGAATTCTGAATTCGCTCAAGCTGCGGTAGATTTAAAATTCATCAAAATGACTCCACTCAGTTCAAAATAAAAAAAATGACTCCACTCAATTCAAAAGGACTCAAATTCACATTTATCCAAACACCGCCAATAGATTTTATACTATGAATATCAAATCTCTATTCAAATCCATCGATCCAAATGAAGGTATTACTTTGTTTTACTAAATGTATTGCTCGTATGTAAAAATATTACTTGTTTTATTAAAAGGTATCATTTTGTTTCATGGAAGATGATCCTTGAGGGTGTGGATCCTACATAAAGTAGACAAAATCCACATGCTTTGTGTACCTTAAAAACCTCATTAGCAGTGTCTTGTGTATAACTAAAAGAGAAGAAAAGGCAATAGAAATTGAAAAGCATAAAACAGAACAACCTCCCTCCACTTGAACAGCAGCTACAATAAGATAGGGTTAACATTAATCCAAAGACGTAAAAAACTAAATTAGTCCTAACACCACCACTATGCAATGAACATTCTAACCAAACATCCTTCTGAACTGCTACATATTACCTGAATAAATTTCACAAAAGGTTCTCAGGTGATGTGAATGACCATGTTTCTGTTCAGTGAGCATAGCATTTAACACAGAAAAGAGAGAGTATTCAGGCTGAGCTCCTCATATATTAACAAGTTCATCTTGTAACTTGTACATAGATGCCAAAAGTTGCTCCTCATTACTCTGGATGAATTCTGGATCCCGAGTTGCTTTGCTGGAACGGCATAATTACATGGCTAGCCGTAAATATTCAAGACTTGCTTTCATGAACATATCACTGCCTGGTCTTCTTTTGCTATATTCATAATGGTACAAAACACTAGGATGATCTATGAAGTTCAGATACCTACTCAACAATCCCTGCCAGATCCACAAACTCCTTTGGAGCAGTATTCTCAGGTTTCACAAAGTTGCCCTCTTATATACCCTCCGACTGTGATGGAGCACAATGAACTCCAGGTTCGGTATTATTTCCCATCTTTGCTTTGCCAGGGTAATACAAGTCATCAGGATTCAGAGGCAGGGCTGCAGGATCAAGTTCAAAACAGCCAACCGGCACTCCTACTCTCTCTGAGCCAGTCATTTTGAAACAAGAAACACGGTGGGAGAATCTGTACAGTTCATCTGGCCTGATCATAAAAGAGTCGTTCCCACTATGGCTACTTCTTTGAAAAAGGCTAACAAATCCTTTGATTTTATCTAAGTAACAAACTCTCGTGCCGGCAACTGCATCAAATTTTGATAGCACCTCCACTACTTCATATTTATACTGTCTATGATTTTCAGGGTTGGAACTCCAGCTCAAATCCCAGTCCTTGAAAATAGCCCAAACCTCACCTTCTCTTGGATGTATGACTAAGGAACCTCTCTTACCTTTTTCACAGATTACTTCCTGAGCAAATGTAAGGTGTAGTGACGTTTTCTCAGTTTTTCCAAGCTTAAAACTGCCACAACCAACAGGCAACTCCTCATCTAGCCATTTCTTCTGTGCATCATCTGCAGGATCAGCTTCTAACCATGTGATCCACAGTTCAAATGGAGAAGCACATACCTTCTTCACCTTAGCATAGAATCTTGGCATGCCATCAACCGAGTCATAACAAGCCCAGAACTGATTAACACTAAAGCAGCTTACATCTCGAGCCTTGTCAAAATCATTAAATTCTGGATCATCACATTGTAAAGTGTCCTTCACTGAATCGTTGCCAAAATGTAAATCTTGGTCAGAGTCAGTTTCAATTTCAATGGGATCAGCACCAATATCCGACATACCACCAGTTACTTCTCTTGCCTTGACTCTTTTATCGCGGTCAGCTTCCTTGTCCTTCAAGTTTTCTGCAGGGTAAACAGTTCCCATTTCTTTACTTTTCGACTTGGAATAATTCGCATTAGTGGGCAAGCCATTTTCATTCTCATGCTTAGTAGATTCACCATCCAAAGCATCCTTTTGCCTGTTCCCATTACCCTCTGATAATTTGCTTCCTTGTGACATCTTGAGAGACCTATGAAAATCATCATAATCATCATCACCTTCATTATAGGAGATATTTTGCCTTCTCCGAGATGATCTTCGCAGAATATGGGCATCACTAGTTCCAGAATTCAGATTGGTTGCAGCATTGTAATTCTCCCTAATGGTCACGTCTTCTAGGTCAGTTCCACTGGAGGTGTCATCACTCTCGCTAGATTCTATTATAACTTTTCTGCCCCTCTTCCTCTTATTTTTCAAGTCACTTGTTCTTTTCTTTTTTATGTTATTATACCTATCTGTTTCTCTGGCTCTCAAATCCCCACTGTCTCTTGCAGCCCTACTTGTCTGCTTACCTTTGAAAATACTCTCTGTCTGATAACCTGGTTCAGGACGAGCTGATTGTCTGCTGGCAGTCCACTGAGATCCCACATGTGATGCTGAAGAGCCGGTTCCATTTTGTACGCCCATGGTAGATCTACCCTGATTTGTAAACCCTTTTCCTTGAAAACCAGAAAATTGACTCATACTGGGCTTTGGGGGCACTTTTTGAGTGCTTCCTGGGGCCCCAGCACCTATTTCATAACCCATGAAATTCTTAGAGCATTTCTGGCAGCGTAAAGTTTTGTTCACAAACTTTCTATCAAACTGATACTTTACAAAGCAAAACGGGCAACTTGTGCAGAATACTTCCTGCTTGCCAGAGAAGCTTGTCTGTGTGGTTTGATGTTGATGCAGACTGTCAAAGCCATTAAAAACTTTTTCCTGAGCCCCAAATTGTTTGTTGAATTGTGAACTTTTGTTCATGTGATGAGGTGGAGGAACTACTGGGGCATATCTAACTGTTACTCTGATCTTATTGTCATATAAAGACTTTTTTGTGGGGTCTGAAAGTACTGCATTGGCTTCACAAATCAACTTAAAAGCAGCCTCTGCACCAGGAAATCTGTTCTTATCAGGATGGAGAATAAGAGCAAGCCGCCGGTATTGTTTCCTTATTACCATCTCATCAGCAAACTTTTCAACTTGCAGGATCCCATACCAGTCCTTTTCAGATCCGGGCATTGGCTTTTGAGCTGAACAATGAACATCGCAGATGCTTAACAGCTGCGTAATATTCTCAAGTTCAGGGTAAAGATTCTGTGCTTTCAATGCAACTTTTCGAGCCGCATCAAAGTCATTAATTTTCATCTTATCCTCAGCAATGAGCTTGGCCCGAACAGCCTCATCTTTGTTGCATTCCATTATAAGCAGTTCCCCAAGTGTATCAAACAAGCAAAATAGAGTGTTTTGTTCCTGTTCACACCATAGATCTTGGGTACTTGAACTCTGCAATCACATTGACAAACATTTCCTTTTAATTTAAAATTCAGTTTACTAACAATACTCTTTTCGGAAAAAATCTTTCATCAATCACAATAAACTGTTAACAAATGGTACAAGTAGCATTCTATATCAAAGATAAAAGAAAAATAATAGAATTCTACATCAAAACTTGGTATAAATACAACCTTAAGGCCTTAAAATCTGTTTCCTTAATAAGACGGATGAAGCAGCCACAGCATACTTAGTCTTCAAGATAGGCAGCCAACAGAGAACATAGAACCATCAGTATCTAAGATCTAAACCCCGAAGTAGAATCTGACACAACAAACAAATATGAGCACCATCTAAAGAGAACAATGAAAAACAAAAATAATAATCATGCATTTTCATCGTGCAGTTTACAACAAGACATGTTCAGTCGAAATGAAACATATCTACAGTTCAAACATTCTTCAAAAGAAGCAGGTAAGTAGGAAACAATATTAAGAAAATTAATAACCTGTTCAAATGAATTTTCCAACCTATCTTGCTTGAAAGTTAAAGCTTTTGAAGTATTTATACACTCATTTTTACTCAAGAAGGTAGCAAGAATTCCATCAAGGATATAAATTGGATGTAACAACACAAATGTCCAAAACTCCAAACAGTGATAAATTTCAAAAGAAATGCAAAAACTGATATGCATGCTACAGGATGATGGACGGATCAAGATTAAAGTTGTGTCCCAACTTCTTTTCTTACATTTAAAGATTATCCCTGGTTAATCTGCTCGCCTACATTTAGGGTATTTGCCTTTTTCTCACGACTAAACAAAGAAGAAATTAATACTTCAATTTTCCAGTCAAATAGTCAAATTAATGCTCTGAAGGATGACTAAGACCTGATAGCCAGATAACATTAGAGCTAACTTCACAAGACATTTTACAAGCCTACTTCTGCTGGGGTCACAAACGGATAGTATTAATCTGTGAATAAAAACAACAATACCAAGAAGCCAAACAAAAGATCAAAGTACATATCATGTGCAAGTCATGAGCAAACGAGTCCAAAACTTATTATGGTTTCCCATATCTAGGTATCAACCATGAATTCATGCTTAAGAAAGTGGAGAAAATAAAATAATGCTGAACCACTTTAAGCAATCAAAAAGTTCAGATATTTAAAAAATAGAGAGTGCAGAGGATGATCAATCTACAAATGGCTCACAAAATAACAAATTTTCTGAGCAACAAAAAACGTTTGGCCGTCTATGTTATGAGGATGTGCCGGTTGTGTCATTGAAAGTTTTTCAGAGTTCAAAATGCTACAAAAGTCATCCTAAACAAGCAAATTCTAGAAGACACCAAAGCTAATAATTAGGTGCGATTCAAAAGACTTCCCGTACATGTATAAGCAGGTCATAAAAAAGTCAACACCTAAAATAGAAGGGAGCTTTTCTACCCAATAATGGAGCAAGTAAAATGGAGGAAGTTCACGTGTCAAGATGAACCAGGACGGAAAAACATTTAAACTCAACAACAATGCATTAAGTATGGTAACAAGCTTACTAGATTTGCTGGAATAGAAATAAATGCAAGCGTAAATTTCGAAGAAAAAGAGAGTATAAAATTCAACCCAACAGAGCAATATTCTAAATTCAAATCAAAATGGGAAAGAAAACCATCGAATTTCCTCTCACGCAAATCCCCAAAACCATAAATTGACCTTTCATTTCCGGAAAATGGCACGCGCCACAAATGATCCAAAACCCAAAGAATTGCACAACAAAGAGATAATCGAAGTCGAAAAAGTCGTAATACCACATCAAACAGGAATTGCAATTTGCAAATCACAAAAAACCCTAACAATGAACAAGACTATGATCCACACTCACATATCATACCCCAAAACAACAGAATTCAAGCCAAAACCGAATTTCAACTCCCAATTTCAGATAAAATGCAAAACCGCCAACTAAAACACGAACATGCAGATACAAACTTACCCACAACTTTTCAGAGAAGTCAGAGAAACAGCGGTTTGAAAATGGTGAGATAGAGAGAAAGGAAGATGGGTTTGAGTGTGGAGTGAAATTTAGCAGCAAAATGGAGGGAAGAAAGTGGAGGGAATTTGAAGAGAGTGAAATTTTTGGGGGAAGAAGAAGAGAAGAGAGAGAAGGGACTCTAAATTCCTTTGAATTTTCATTTGCCCCAAAAAACTCTTGTGTATTTCATTTGGAAGGTGAAAAGGTAGTTTTGTAACCTAAAACACTCTAGAATAATAGGGCACCAATATGCTTGGGCTTTGATTGGATGGGCTATAGGCCCAATGGGCCTAGGGTTGTTTGAATTGCGGACCGGCCCGTTCAATCGAGAACATGTCGCTAGTATAAAAGCAAGCATGATAAAAGGTTTGGTATAGAAAGTTATACGAACGGTGTCTTTGTAATTTAAAAAACTAGGTTTATAGAAACCTCATCTCAATTCATTGGATAGTTTTCCGATGATTATATTTTGTTTTGTTTAAGAGATATGTCACATTCGATTCACATCATGTTGAACGACGATTTGCTTGTCATATCACAAGTTCAATACACCTCGTAAAACCTAAAACAAAAACAGAACAAGAGGAGAGAGAAATAGAATGACATTCTAGACTAAGATTATCATTACACTTACAAATATAAAATATCTTACCTAATTTAGAATCAATAAAAATAAAATTATTTGGTTAATGATCCTGTAATCAATGATGTGAAATCACTTTGGATCACTTTAAACTTAACAAATTGATGGAAACATGAAATTAGTAATTTAGATATAACAGAATGTAAACTACCTTTCTATGGCACAAAAAGTTAGTCTTGGATACAAATAATTGATTACCGAACTTAGTTTTATTAAAGCGTTTTATGGAAGGTTAAACACTGATTACAAAATAATGAGATTTAGTGTCATAATCAAAAAAATTAATAAGTAATTTCGTCCTCAGGAAGTTTGATGAAAATTTTATTGTAGTTGTCAAGTGGGTTGACCTGGTCTAACTTAGACCAAACTTGTTCGGAGAGTGCTAAAAGGGTACTTGGATAAAACCATCTCCAACAGTGCAACATTTTTAGTATTAAGTTTGTGTTATCTTATTGTGAAAATCGTGTCTAATCTTTAACAGTGTGCACTATCTTGTGCACTAAAAGAGTATATTCTAGATTATTCTCTTTTGTTAATATAAAATGAAATAAAAAAAGGAGATAAATGAAAAGGTAAAGGTAAAGAAATAAAGATGGTGCAAATGTTGATCTGTGTAAACTTGACAATTAATAAGCAGTTGAGAAAGTTGACATAATAATTTACAGTAGAGTGACATTTGTGTGTCTCAGGGGCACGATGCCCCCAAATTAATCATCATATAGTGTTAAATATATACCCTATAGATATCATTTATATATACTCTTCAGATAACACATGTATACTCTTATATATATGATACCTGTAGAATATATTTATAACACCAAGTAACATAACACCTATATAGTATATATATACAACACCTGAAGAGCATATATATAACATCTAAATTCGTGCCCCTATGTATCCAGGGGTATATAAGTTTTTGCCTTCATAGTATTGTTAGAGAACAAAACTAATTCTATCAAATTGTTATCAAAACATCATATAAATGTTTTAAAGAGCTTAAAAACACCTTAAAAGTGTCTGATAAAGTTTTAAAAATAAAATTTTATTTCATCCTTAAATAAGAAGTTCTTAGCATATATGTTCTTTGAAAAGTAAGAGAATCACAATATATTTTCAAAATAACATATTTTCGTAAACATCTTTGAATTCGATCATTGAAGTTATACAATCGACATTTCTATCATCTTATAAGCTACATATTTTATTTATTCAAACACTTCAACAACGTATTTTTAAATTAAAATTAAACACCGTATATGATGTAAAAACTTATAAATTCTTTTAGATAAATTTAGCCGAACGCCCTCTAGATATTTTGTCATACACTTACAAATCGAGAGGTAGATTGAGTTAGAAGATGTCTAGCTAAACTTATTTAAAACTAAAATTGACAAGGACATAGTTGTTGTATATTTCGACACATGAAAAAAGTTTGTTTCATTTATGATATATCCTTGATAGTAAACTATATATGTGTGTGGATAACATTTCTCATATACATAAAAGTGTGTGTATACATATAAGTGATTAGCCACTTTATTATCATATCATGTGCAAATCACATTGGATGTCAAAGAAAATAGTTAAAGTTCAATCCCCTTTTCTAGGAAGGAAAACACAACCTTAGATAGCAATACACATCACAAAAGGAGAAACAAATAATCCAAACAATTATGAGAATGTGCATCCTTGTTCACGTTAAATATATATCATCTGAATATGAGATGTTGGTCATCAATGATGATCATAAAATAATCTCTCAGGAATCCAAACACAAATCATATAACATGCGTCTACTGATGACAATAACGATGAAAAACCAATCTCTGGTTCTTGAGTCGGTACATACGAATTAACTTGTAATTCTATTTAGATGTTACGAACATCCTTTCAACACTTGAAAACATACTTAGAGCGTGTATAACCCAATGAATCAAAATCATAGAGACACCTAACAGATCTCAACCGAATACTAATATTGACAATCTAGATTCTAAACAAATCATCATCTACGTAACACTTCAAGTCTGCTCAGAACATCTACTTGACAACCCATCACAAACATAATAATCATAATTCATAGCCAAAACCTCTACAACAAATCACAAATCCAATACAAGGAAATCTATATTACATATTAATAACATCCACATCAACCAGTCAAAACTAAAAATTAGATTAGCCAAAAGTATTAACTCAAACTCCAAATCAGTCTTTATAACTAATTCAATCTTGCAAGCAGCAATGAAAGTTAATTATTAGCGCATTAATGTCCACAAAGTTAGTGGGTATGAAATATGAATGCTCTTCTGCTGGAGGTGCTCATTCGATTCGAATAGTTCGGAACCAACGGGTTCATAAAAGCAGAAAATATGAAATCGGAATTGAATTGTGGGGTTCTTAGTCTTGGTACCGATTCCAGAATCGACGGTTCCAGTTTAACTGCCGGTTTGAAAGTTCATTCTTTAAAAAAAAAATCATAATTAAATTTGCATATAAATTTTACAATTATTCATAAATCACAAAATAACAATTTTGTTTGAGTTACTAATTTGATGTAAATTAAAATTAGAGCTTACATTTACAATTTAAAAAAATTAGAAATTACAATTCACATACAATGAAATACAAATCATATATCTAAAAAAAACTACAACTTATAATACCAATTAAAATAACGATCAATACAATTTAAAATGAAAGAGTAAAATAGCACAAAGAAATAATATTATTTTTTTAGTTAGATAAACCGACAGTTTAACCACCAGTTTCCCAATTTGAACAACCTCAAACCAAAATCGAACTATCGAACCACCGTTCATGATTTCAATTTGAAACTAAAACCGAATTAACGGTTTTCTCGACCATTAAACCCTATTCGATTCCAATTCGTTTTGTGATTTTCCAAACCGGTTGAACCACCCTATCCTCAACTCTACATTTGAACCCTTGATATGAATGTGGTGTGTGCTTATATTTATATGTAGGTCAACATTTGCTGCACAAAATATGTAAAAATGATTTTCCATTGCATCTCTCTCCCAAAAGCAAATCTGCATTTACCAACCTATTGAGGTGCAATGTAGTTCTTATGTCATTTTAGTTCGTTGGTACTTCTAGCTTTATAGTATTGCTAACTTTGAGACGTAATTTGTTTTACATTTGACATGTCATGTCATTCCATGAACACTAATAGAGAAAATATCTCCTTATCTCAACAGTTTCACTTTCTCTTTGTTGTTCTGCATATTATTTTCTTGTTCGTAATGATAATCTGAAAGCACCTCAAAAGACTCACTTATGTTCAAGAAAGAAGTTGATTTCCTATTTGCAGTAAAAAAAAGTTTACATCTTCTATTATTTGATAATCTATAAACCAACATAATCTACAATATTTCATGTTTCGAATTTTACTATTGTGAATTGACTCTGACTGCGACTGCTAAAGTTGTAATTAGTTCTTTTATGTTTGTAGAAAGTATAATAAATTTAAGAAACATTCTTTGGCTATATGTATGATCTCACATGTTCAATTTGTCATCCCAAGATGATCTTGTAATGTATATTACAGATAATTATGTCACTGTAAATCGGATCTTCTGATATTATTGGAAGAATATTTTTCTAATATAAACATAATTTTGATGGACAACAGTTTAAAAAAAAGAGTGAGTTTCTTGTGCACCGGTTGCATGGATCTAAAAAAAAGAGTGAGTCTCTCGTGCACCAGTTGCACGGATCTCAGATCCATGCAACCGGGCCGCGTGCTTTTTTAGCCAAGCCCGCACCTCTTGACTTTTTCGCGTGTTTTGATCGTTACCTTCGTGTTATGTTAGTGTTACCTTTATGTTATGTTAGTGTAACCTTCATTTCCAAATTTCATACTCTTAGTTCAAAATCATTGGACTAAAATAACACGATGGTCAAATTAATATAACATGAAAGTCACACTAACATAACATGAAGGTAAAAAATAATGTTAATCATGCCTTTATGTTATGTTAGTGTCACCTTTTAATATAACATAAAGGTCACACTAACATAACTTGAAGGTAACACTATCTGGAGCGAATTTTGGTGGGCTTGAACACACCCACCAGGCGTGTGGGAGCTCGTTGACCGCACGTAGGGACGCGTTGATCTGCACTCGGGTACATAAAATACTTTGCCCTAAAAAAAACATGTGTTGTAGAACTAAAATGCAAGTGGTTGAACTCTCAAATTCTTTTGATAAGATAGTATAAGTTATGACAAAATTTTAAATTTGCTATATAAAATGTCCTATGTAATAATGTAAACAAGTTTTAGGTTTCACACATTTTTATCTGAAACGGGCTAACCCACGATTCACAATTCACATGCAAATTTGTTAAAATGAGTTTGGTTAATGGATAAAAAATATTTGTCTCATGAAAACTATCTATGATACCGTCACACATAATTTATCATGTAATGTAAATACACAAACCACCATGTGAATATTTATACTACGTTGAATGGAGATGAGGGTTCATTTCATAAGAATTAAGAACTCGATGAGTTGTTGAAAAAGTGCATAGATTCTTCAAATGTGAGATCCCAAGCATACAATTTGTAGAGGAATTACAATCATAATAATTTTGTTGGTGAAATTTTAATTGTTAACTATTTTGTCTTACCAATCAATCACAGGCATCTGAAATTTGCGATACAGTTAATACTTATAAGTATATATGAATGCTTTTTTTTTTAAATGGAATATTATTTAATATTTAAATATAGGATAAGTGCTAAGAACCTATTTAATTGCTAACTTTTTTAAATAAAAAAAGGGTTAATCTACATATATATATATATATATAAAAGCAGAATATTCTGCCAAAAATACCTATAATAAATAGAGCTGGACTCCTGTGAGACCGTCTCATGTGCGACGGCACTCGCGCACGGTCGTGCGCTGGGACACGGTCGTGTCCTAGGACACGGTCGACCGTGCGCGAGAACACATACTTATAGCATAAAAAGACATACTTATAGACAAAACTCACATACTTATCTCGACCGTGTCCCAGGACACGACCGTGCGCCACAGGTTGCTCTAAGTTTTCAGCGAGGCACGGTCGTGTTCCAGGGCACGGTCGTGGGCGAGAAAAAAAAATCACATACTTATAGTGAAAAATCACATACTTATTGTTAAAAAAGACATACTTATACATAGCACTCGCGCACGGTCGTGTCCTGGGGCACGGTCGATCGTGCCCGAGTGCCGTCGCATGTGAGACGGTTGCATATGAGTTTTTGTGTAATAAATATCTCATTTATTAAATATTTCCATTTTAAGAAATCATTAATAACTTTTATTTTAAATTTCTTAATAAACAAATACATAAATATTAATATTTAAAAATTTTAATTTTATATTTATTGTATAGAAAGTCAAAAGAAAAAGTAAATAGATAAATTTATCTATATATTTCTATATATTATAGAGGAAAAATTTGAGATATTTACAGAAGTACTATTTTCTGAACAAAAAGGTGTCACATCAATTTATTATTTAACCCATTCAATTTATAATATATATATATATATATATATTGTATTAGTTTATTCTTATTTTATTAATACTAATTAAGTTATTTTTTATTGAATAATTTCTTATACACCAACAATAGATAATGTTCAAACAATAATTTCAATAATAAATATTAATTTGTTTGGGGATAATTGTATCATATTTAATATAAATATAATTTATAAATAAGTGTAACACTATTAAAGATCTGTATATATATACGTATATATATAATGTATTTAGTGTGAAATTATATGTCATTCTAAGTATTTTTTAAAATTAATATTTATAAGTGTCCCATCAACAAATTTTTTATTTTGCATTTTTTACTGTATATTTAATCCATTTGATCTAATAATATAAATATTGTATTAATTTATTCTCATTTTATCGATCTTATTAATTAAATTAATTTTTATTGAAGAATTTATTAAAAATCAACAATAGATATTCAAACAATAACTTCAATAATAATTATTAATTGGCATGGGGATAATTTATACCGTAATAATATAAATTAATAAATAAATATAACACTATTAAAGATGTGTGTATATACATATATGTATATATAATATGTATTTAGTCTGAATTTTATGTCATCTTAAATAAATATCTCATAATCAAATAAAATTTTAACCTTTTACTTTACACTTAGGACTTCGTATATTTTTATATGAGAGTGCACATTTTGAATTTATATGGCTCACCTAATTATTTAAATTATATGCTTAGTTTCTAATTATATTGTCATCATCATGATCGTAGACTACTACTACATTTTGATTATGTATTGAGCTTAAATTGTAATGATCAATGTCTTGATATATCAATTAATTTACGTGATACTTATAAAGGAATAATTATCTGTCATCTTCGATGAAAAACGATATTAATAAAAAAATTATAATTCAATTTATTTTGAAATAAAATGTTGAAAATACATAATTGACAGTGCTTGCATCAAGTTCTTATGTAAAATTTATAATTTTATTGTGTAATGTTTCTATATATACATACTCACACACACATGTATTTAATTTAAATAATTGAATTTGATATTTAATTCATAATTTTTTTAGTTTTTTAAGTATATTTAATTTAAGTGACTGAAGATATTAGTTTGTAACACAGATGCTAAAAAAAATGTTTCGACTATAATTGTTGTGTATAAAGAAGTTTTTAAAAAACTTACAAACTTTACAGGTAGAATTTCCAATTTTGATTTGAAGATCATGATATTGATACTTTTGTTTTTAGTATTAATCATAGATTAGTGAATTGGATGTGTATAATATCAATATATTGTTGTGAATTGAATTATCTTAAGCAAATTTATACTTTCTTAGTTATTAAATATTATATTGTCTTTTATTTACTAAAATTACTTACACTATATTATGAAATAATTAATATTTACCAAGATTATATCACAAAACGTGCATCGCGCGGGTGCGAGTACTAGTTGCAATAAAAAACACAAACTTTGCTCAAATTGTAATTTTAACCAACTTTTTGAATATTAGCAAATATAACACGTACTTTCATATTTGTTGCAATTTTAACCAATATGCAGTTTTCGAATATGTTTATTTTTTAAATTAATATCATAGTTTCGAAATAAAATAATGTCTTAACATTCAAAATGATAGTTATTTGAAATGGTGAAAATTATTGTCAAAATAAACATACTTGAAATATGTCTGTTGGTTAAATTTGCAAAAAATATGAAAATTCATGTTATATTTACTAATATTCAAAAAATTGGTTAAAATTGCAAATTAGGTAATGTTTGTGTTTTTTATTGCAATTAACCCATAAAAAAAATTAATAACTTTTAAGTAACTTGTAGAATAATGGTTTACATGATAATCTATCTTCTGATTTATAAATAGAAGTAGAGATAATTAATTACTACTTCACATGTTTCTCATAATATTATGATTATTAGTTAACCAAATTAGTATTACATTAAAGAGTCCAAGGAATCATATATAACACTAAAATAACTAATTTTGAATTGACATATTTTCCACTACCCAGGTAGTTCAATTCTTTTCACCTCAACTCAATTTTCAAACAATGTTGAGAGAGAGAACTAAAATTTAAACAAACAAAAAAAAATATATATCAAGAAGCAACTTTTAATTAATATCAGATTTCAAGGAAACATCAGCTGTGTGACATAAATCATTCATGGAAAAGGGTCATGATTTAGTTGATCACAAATTCAAAGGCAGCACAAAATCATTCAGCTATCCATCAGGAAAATATCAAATCAGACCCGAATAGATGTTGACAGTTATTGATTACCTTTCGTCATTGAAGCACGACTGATTCAACTTAAAGCCTGCTACATCGGAATGTACACAAGTGGCTCCCGAATTGTGAGATAATGTCTACAAGGGCTCCATAACCAGAAACAGCTGTTACCTGCGAAAGAAAACAAGTATGTGCATGGAGAAGCTAGTAAATGTAGGGCTAAAAAAGAGCATAAGAAAAAAGTTAAAACTGAAAATTAGGGCAAGATCATGTATTAAAGAGTACATACCCCCGAAGGATGCGAAGAAATAGAGAATGCAGATTGAGGAGCACATTGGATCTGTGAAATAATATCTCCATTCATGTTTAATCGTGTCAGAAATCGTTCTGCTCCAACAGCTAAAATCTGAGAAAATGGCATCATGCATAAGGTAGGACCAAAAAGCAAAAAATGAACTAGAACCAGGTTCTGGAAAACAAGATCATACTTGGCCATTTGACCATGCTAAAAAGTATTAATTAGTTCCACGAGTAAAACATTTCAAAAAATAACAGATCAAATGCACACAGAACAGGCTCAAACTTTGGATAAAACTACAATGCAACTTCTCCTTACCTATACCATAAACAAGAATGAAAGGGTATACAAGGAAAGAAAAAACCTGACATAGATGATGGAGATCTAATTTAATGAATAGAAAACATCATTTTAGAGCATTAAAAATTTAACAGGATTTACATGATGATGGCCTTAAAAGGTCAAGAAGAAATGTTATATTTTAACCTTTTTTGGAGAGAGTGTGGGAGATATTTGGATTATTATATTTAAATGTTGAACTTTGGATGTAGAAGTACAGCCAAGTAAAAGCCCATCATATACGTATCAAGAAATCAATATGACATTAAAGGTAGTCATGCTTCAACGGATATCATTTTAAAGTAAATAGTTGAATATATAAACATTGATTAGCCTCTGAATTCATTATGAACTCCAAGCTCAAAGAAAAATTTACCATAGTACAAAAATGTGGAAGAACTCACTTGATTTTCATCAAATAGAACATCCTGTACAGAAGAACGAGTTCTTGCCGTTGATACACATTCACGAGCAGGAAGATTCCAAAGAGACAAGGAATGGCCCTTTCCACAAACCTGCCAAAGTAGAAATGGGACAAATAAAATGGAATATGTGATGATTAACACTGCATATTCACCAACACATGTTCCTACTTTGTAATATCCTTACTGCAGTAGTATATAGCAAATAATACATACAATTTACTTAGAACAACTCATTTAGCTGGTTGCAGAAAAATAAATAAAACAATTATTTCTCTACAAAGTAATTTCAATTTGTATTCTCTACAGATCTAGTTGATGAAAATGTTTGCTCAATTAATGATATACTACAATGCTTTACAACTCTGGATTTCTGATACATAGCAGTTCAACAGAAGATTATTCAGCTCGTAATCTCTTACCAACCAACTCTCACTTGAATCAAGAGCAATGCAGCTGACACTGGGATAAGATACTTTTGTGTTATCCTTTTCAGGATTTATGACTTGAATGCATTTTCCACTTTTGCAATCTATACATGTAACTCAAACAGGGCAAATCAGTTGATAACCAAACTGAGATCAACATGACTCCTAAATACACATGCAAACTGCAAGAAACACACAAGATGGTAAGTTGCAAGTTAAGTACCCCATATGCGCGCCGTGCCATCTTCTGAACCGGTGATAATCTGAATACAACAAAACAAAGGTTAAAACATAAGAAACCTCAGCGGAAATAATTGATTGAAGACAAGCCTTAGTTCATACAAAATCTTCCCTTCTTTCCAAAATAAATCTTTTATTTGAAAGCACACATAAGTTCATTCAATGAGTCTGTAACACAAATATACTTTTATGCTTTTCAAAAGCTTCATTTGCTCGAATAACAAAAGCCATCCAGCACTCAAACTTAACCAGTTCCTTCCCTCTCTTTCTTCATTATTTTCATTTGAGTTGAGGGTTGAGAAGCCCCTGATACAAGATCAATGGTGCGCAACTGGGATCACATGTTTTTTTTTATTTGTCCTCTATTTGTTGTTTAATATTTATTTGTTGAGTTGTTAGTTGGCTGTGGGCTCTTTCATGGGCTCCACATAGCCTAGCGAATAAAAGAGGTCTTTCACCCTGCAATCAACCTGTTTAGGATTTGGAGTCTTGATAACATCAGCACCTGGTGCTTGGACAATTGTTCTTGTTCGTTGAGTATCGTTTATTCAGTTTCATGTAGCATATGAGTTCTAGTTATTGGTTTGTTCTCCTTTAACAACTTCTCATATTATCTTTTGAAAATTAAGAAAAACCATTAGGTTAACAACTTAATGTAGTTTTGATCTGTATTGAAAGTTTTAACATATAAACAAATCCGAAAAAAGAAGAAGCAAAAAAAACTCAAAAGGAGAGCTAAAACCAATTCTAGAATGGTTTAACAATAGTCTTAAGAATATTCAATGTAAGGCAAACCAAGAAGAACAGAGAAAAAACTGACCTGATTGCTCAAACTGCAGGAAACGATACAGTGTAAATAGTTTGAATGCCCATTAAAAACCATCTTGGTCTGGCACTTCTCCTGATCATCAAGGAAAAAATAACTACAAATTTCAGCTATTTTTAACTGTCGTTCAGGTTTATTTTCAGTCAACCTGAGAAATTGGCATACATCATTCACCTTGAAAAATTAATTACCTACCATATCCCAGCAATACGCACGAGAGTCACCAGCAGCGGCATATATGGATCCACTCTACAACCAAGAAATCTATGTGAATACTTATTGAGCATGACAACTGAAGTATGAGAAAGACAGGTGATAGGTAAGCAGACAAATTAATATAGAGCTACTATCTGGAAGATCAGAAAGCATGAGACGAGTATTTTAATTTCTCATTCCTATAAATCAATAATAGCAGGAATTTAGCAGCATTATGAGCATAACTTTGGTCTTCAAAACAATAACTTCAAGAACAGCTAAATTCAATGTGGCAGAACAAATTATAAACTTTTAACTCATTTCTAAGTTGACAGAACAAACTATATCAGAGACTAATGTGTAGAATTTCACTCTGTTATCATCTCTTACATCACTAATATTTATTCAATTCCAGTCTTGAGAAAACATTAATGACTGTACTAAACATGTTAAAGCAAGCATCCATAATAAGGTTAAGGCATTCGGTACTAGAGAATTCAAACCTGAGCGTTAACTGCAATAGCATTATTTTCAGGAATTGGAGAGAGTGCACCCCAAGGACCTCTGAAAGAGTAAAACATATTAAAAGATAGTTTACAATAAAGAATATTTTTTTTTAAAGAAAAAGATCAAACAGCCAAGGATAGTGTATCGTATAGATAATAGATTAAGAATCCTTTTACTTCAATTGATAAACCTGGATAGGGATCAATAGTCCAACCTTCCAGATGTTTACTGTGAACGATAGAAATTTATGATTTTTCATGGGAGAACGTGATTATTTGTAATTTGGGACAAAATGCTTGATAATTCAACTCACTTCTTCCCCTTGAATAAAAGTTACCCCCATGGGTTATTAAATTTTGTGATTACATATTTTCTTCTAATACATTAGTTTACTTATATTTATGATAGATGCTATCCACTTCTCAAGATAATGATAAGTAAACAGTGTTAAGTGTTTTGATTTTTCAAATTTATCCATATCCCACACTTTATCCTATCTGTTATCGATACTACTCAATCCTATAAAGAAAAGTAAACAGAGTTTAAAAAACATAATATAGTAGATATAGTAGAAATAAAATGAAAAGTTATCCTCACCATGAAAGAATATAGTAGAAAGACAGCCTAACATCTACTTAACGCCAAGTTTATGTAACATACGTTAACCGTGGCAATAATCCATTGAGTATTATGCTAAACTATTCAAACAACAAAAATCTTTAGCATCAAAAATATGGAGTCTTTCTGTCATGCCAACTCATTCAATGATACGGTTATAATATACTCAGGGATCAATCATAATCATTAATTTGTGGAGAAGTACATAAGATTCTAAAGAATGCAGTGCATCACAATAAGATCAGTCATGCAATATGCATCCAAAGATTCCAAACTCAACTCTGGATTGAACTAAATACAAAAGAAAGCTTTCCTCAGATAACATTTCATCTCAAAATTAATTTCAAATAAGATAACTAACTTATGTTGAGGATTCACCAAGTCAAGTACTGGCTTCATGTTGCCTCCTGCAAAAAAACAAATGAGCGAAATTTTGCAAACAATAAGACAAACCAGTGTCAAACAAAGATGGTAAAGGTCTGTATAGTTTGATGGTTAAATAAGCAATTGAAGCAAAAAATTCTTAAATCCGAAGAATATCCAACATATGAAAGCATCAGTGCTAATATCTTATGGAAAACTTGAATAAGCAACTATTCAGCATATAAGAGAAAAACAATTTTCACAGAAAACCACAGTTTTTGCCATATTAGATGCAAAGTGAAATCAAAATAAATGCTAAGTTTCCACACACTAACCCCAACCTCAAGCAGTTTCAGATTTTGGTGAAAGAAGATTACAGAAAGTAAAGAATAAACAGAAGAACGCCTAGGGAGTTACTATACTACCAAGCTTCACATGCCACAATCAAAAAAATCAAAGAACGATAAAGAGAGAATTTATTTTGATCACAAATGCAGATTACCTTGCATAGATACCTCACTTTCTAAAATCTCTTTCCAGTTCCATCCTCGAATCCGACCATCATCACCACAACTAGATAACAGCATAACAGTCAATAAGCATCTTAATAAACAAAATTTTCTGGAGATAAAAATTGTTAACCATTCTTACAAGAATTGATACCTAGTATGTACCAAAAAAGATTATGCAATCAAGATACCGAATTAATACCTCAACAACAAAGAATCATCATAAAACTTAACATCATAAGCTGGTCCATCATGCCCTTGAACCAAGAACTGTGGTTCTGCCACTACCCAACTTCACAAAAACAGATGAATAATTTGCAAAACGCAGAAACAATTTACAGAACAATAGCATGCAACTAGAAATATAAGATATATGAAACTCACTTTTCACCCCTCGCACTTCCACAACCCATCTCCTGCCACCAAAGAAGGAGACCAAGAAGTTCAGAATAAAATTTAGTGCAGTTAACACATAGGCATAAAAAACCAGTAAGTATAAGGTGAAATTTACAAGGCACGAAGCAATGGAGTAAGAAGCGACGGCGCCGTCGCTTGAGGCGGTAACGATGTGGTCGGAATTTGGGTTAGGGCTAGGGTTTGGAGCGAAAGCGGTGCGGAAAACGGTGCGGGCAAGGGTTTCTCTCTCTTGCAAAATGGCGTCTCTGTAAGAATCTTCATCCCAATTTCTGCAATCCATTGGCTCTACTCCCATTTCTACCTTTTTCCGGTTCGCAAAGAATCGGAGCAAGATGGCTGAAATGGCGCCGGTGAAGTCTCAAGTGGTACACTACCGACCACGGCGATGCTGCTTCTTTCGTTTGCCGTTCTCTCTCTCTCTCTCTCAACTTAATTTTAGTTAATTCCGTTCTTATATAAATTGTTGCAATGTGTGTATATTCAGATTGTTTTTTGAGTACGTCTATTGTGAATTAGGTGCATACATTGGTCGGATCCAGGTCAGGGATCGCATCTTTTTTTTTTTTTTCACACATGATTTTTGAAAAAAATCACATACCAATAGGTTATGTTAGACATACATTTACGTTATGTTAGACATACCTTTAAGCTATATTAAATATACCAGTTATGCTCAGATTTCATGTCTTGTCTTTTTTATTTTTGAATTTTGGCACATACCACTACGTTATGTTAAACATACTTTTACGTTGTGTTAGACATACCTTTATGTATACTTAAACATACATTTGTATATGTTAGACATACTTTTGCATATAGTTAAACATACATTTATATATGTTAGACATACCTTTGTATATAGTTAGACCTACTTACACATGGTTGGTCTAACTATACACAAAAGTTGGTTTAACTATACACAAAGGTTGGTCTATTGGAGCGAATTTTAGACGAGCTTCAGCACAAGTGTTCAGCGAGTGCAGGCGCGTTTTGGGCGCGTGAACGGGTCGACCCAGTTGCATGAATCCCAGATCCGTGCAACCGGTGTATAAAAGTTTTTGTCTTGTTTTTTTTATCAAACAAAAAACCTTTTTATTCAAGGTAACCAAAGGGGAAATTGGATACCCAACAATACAAAGAAACATGTGCAGTGTTTTACAAGCATAGTAAAACACTCCAACAATACACCTCAACAGTCTAGCACAATTCTTGAATTTAACCACCAAGTATTAAAATCAATCTTCCACTCCTTATCTCTTTTACCCATACCCAACTCCAAACCCGACTCTTCAACTCCTCCAGTAGTGTATATTCAAATTGTAAAAATGCTTTTTACTACAACAACAATGACCGTTTTTAAGATTTTTAAAGAATATATAGATTTTAAAAACACTTGCAGCATAGTGGTTGATGTTACTAGTGACAATGAAATCACATGGCATACTTTGGTTACTTAAATAGAGATTGATTAAGTGTTTCTTTATTAGAGATTGTTGTAGGAGTGTCAGTTTATATTTGAAATCATTATATAAACATTTTTAACTCTCGAATTCATCACATAATGAGTGTTCTTCTTTGGGACTCAATTCGTGGGAGGATGCCAAACTTCTACCATGATTTGATTTATTTGAAAACAAAGAAATGAAGCTATTTGGAGGACTAAAATATGTTGATGTTGGTAATACAATGAGAAAGGGTTTGATATTTTCGTTTTCATGGGTTGAGACTAAAAGAGAGTCAGTCATCCTTGCATGCTACTCTTCTTTCATGTTAATTTGGCATAAATATCTACCTGTTTTCTCAATTGTAATGTGGATGTTTTTTTTTTTTTTTTTTGAATTGAGAGGAAGTTATTAGGAATGAGATCATCGAGATGGTAGTTCGAGAGTTTCATTTGTGCAATTTATCAATTTGTTGTTAAAGAACTTTGAGTTGGGCTCTGAAACAACTTTGATTTTTAAGGTCCTAAAAGATGAACAAAGTGAGATGAGTTGTCCAATTCAAATTTTGTGGTTTATCTTACTAAACAATATTTCCTTTAAAAAAACAAATGCATTGTTATGGATTATAATATTTCCTTTAAAACCAATGTATGAGCCAGAGCAATAATCTCACAATGACTAGTACATTTCGATTGAAATAGACAACCACATGAATCCAAATAATGTTATACCAAACAATGGCGTAGTGATTACTAGCATAACTCACTGTGGTGATTCTTGTTGTTCAAAAGAATGATATTAAAATGTGCAAACACTAAGCAAGATTGATGATAATTTGTTCTTAATCTAGATGATTTCTTGTGTTTTAGAGAGAGAATAGATTATTATGTCCATTAAGTAGGCATTTGGAACAAATTACCAACAATCTTGCAAACCAACTCGACCTATTTGCAGTTCAAAATCTCTTAACTAAAGCTCGAAAAATTAATCTAATTAGTACGATATCAGAGACAAGTTTGCATCGTTTCCATGGATATAAAACAAACTTTATATACAAATTTATCAAAAAAGGGGATCATCATCTTTTCATAAAATTCACACAATAGATCCTATGCCATCAGAAGAACTTCACCACGCGCACCTGCAAGGAGAAGAAAAATCGGAGGTAGATGTATCAATTATTACGAAAATCTAACTACATATGATGAAATACAATTCTTCTGCAGTAAAACAAGGTAACACAAAGCAAGAAAGAAAGTAGAGTTTGCAGGGTGTTACTTTGATCAAAACAATCAGTAGCAAACTGGAGGAGTGATTCCATGTCTTCAGCCATCATAGAAACTCGTTCTGCCTCTTTCACAGCTTCAGCAGCCACAAACGATTTGTTTTCAGCTTCTGCAATCTTGTAAGCAGCAGAGACTGCTGCTTCCTCGACTGTATCTCCCAGATACCCGATGCTCTGAACTTGTCGTGGCTGCAAATCTTTTGGCCTCATGGGGGGGCTTCTTGTGTCTATTTGAGCTTTACTTTTCATTCTGTAGCAATTTTGAACCTGCAATTGAAGCAAGATTAGAATGAAGTTTTTGTTTCCCTGTTTTGTGGAGATTATCATGGAACGAAAGACCGCATCGCATACATTCCTACAACTTCAACAAACAGCAAACTTAGTAAAAAAAGAAAGGTCCAGCTCGTGCATGCTTCTTGATCTTTTAAGACTTCTGATGATGTACAATAAACAAAGAAAAAGTTCAACGACGACAAACTAGGCCTGAATCCCACCATATGGGATCGGCAAAAAACAAAGAAACTGACTTTAAAAATCTGGAATGAAAGTCCTTCTTTGTAAGGCCAGGGGAACTAAAGTAGCTAATACCATGAGAAGAAAGTGTTGCGACAGAATGATGAAGTCATTAACGACTTAGTGTTGAGATATTACCCTCAAACCTTCAAGTAATTCAAGCTAATGCTATCTACGAAATGTTTTAATTACATTTATAGGAAATACAGGAACTATTTAAACAAGTAAATAGAAAAATCAAAACCAAATTTAACCAAACAGGACTATGGGAAGCTCAGTAAAAATATGCAACAAGATGAAGCATATCATAAAATCTTTTATCAAGATCTTGAATTCATTTTTTAATACGCTGGGGAGCCAAATACTAAACTTCCCCCAGATCATTATTCAAATGCACAAGTATTATACGAAGAGCAGAGAAAAGTGTGTCAACATGGCTGTTTTTCTTTAACATCTAAGGAGGATAGAAATTTTGATGTCCATGTAACATATATAACTTTCAGTCAGCCATTAATGCAACAAACTGGAAGGCACACTCACCTGCAAACCTTTTCAGGAGAAAAATGAAAAGAATCTACATGCAAATAATAAACTGGAAACAAGTTTCCAGAGAAAGCAGACTGTTGGATAAAAGTACAACTCCAATCGCAGTTAAAATCTGTCAGCTAGCATTCAGGAGATAAAGAAAAGACAACTAATAATAAGTTATAAAATGCAGAATTCACCTTTTCAAGTTTATCTTGTTGCACAAGCCTCCTTAATCTAGAACTCAATGCCCTTTTGAAATTTTGTGGCACCTCCTGCCTTTGCTGTGTAAAATATAACAGAGTATATAACATTAAAAACTTTACTTTCTAGAATTCAGCAATATTTAAGCAAAAAACTGACATGATATCAAGGTGATCAGCATAAGAAAACTTACACCTATAGATAATCAAGATTTCATGAATGTTGACTACAATAATCATGATCAATGCTTATTAATTGACCAAAAAAGTTTTTCGTACCTCCAGCTAGAAAGTACAACAAAGTCATAAAAGATCCAAAAAATGAAGATGCAGATGCAGGAACTCAAGATTGAAACTATGGTTGAAATGATTCAGGTATTTTCCCAGTTCTTTCCTCAAACCCATACCCTCACCAGACAGACCAGGTGAGTTGTAACCATTAACAATTAGAACCATCATATTGAAATAATTATATAATGTCATTACTTTAAAAATATACCTGGGTGAGTATAAAACAAAAACCCATTTAAACCCATTATAGGCAGTAAAACCTGACATGTCAGGCTGAATCTGGTACATGTCAGAACTTGGCCACTTAAAGAGTAAAAAAAGTGTTACTCATAAATAAGGACCATTTTTGACAAAAACATGAAATATAAGTTTTTGAGCAAGAGAACAGAAGATACCATGCAGGGCATTGGTTAATATATAAGATATTCAGATCATACCAAAGCCTGCATTAGAATTAAGCAGGTTGTAGAGAAACTTTAACAGAAACTGTCACATGCTATAATCAGTGAAGATACACTATTGAGTCTGCTTATGAGGCCAAGGAATCGTATGCAAGCTGAAGGAAACTATTAAAAAGAAAAGGCAAAAGAATTGGCTTGAATAGAAGACCTAATTCATCACAAGGGCGCAACAACAATAACTAATTGTCATCGGACATGTGATTTAATACTTCTAAAGAAGTTTCAGTTATTGAAACCACTCTCAAACTGTAGATGCAGAGCTTTAATTACACACTCAAACTAATTCATACATGAAACCAGTTATATCAATGCATATCATAGAAATCAAATCAGTGAACGAGAAACATGAAAGACAAACCTCAATAAAGGTAGCAATTGCACTACAATCTGATCCATTTGGCTCTTTCAGAGTAGCCAATGCCTCATATATCATGGCATTGTACCTGAGAAGAAGCAATTACTTCAACCATTAAATAAGAAAGGAAAACACACACACACACACACACACACACACACACATCTAGACATAGGATATCATAAGATGGCCTACTCTAAAATGTATCTACTGGCTTTCCTACAAGAAAACTGATAAAAAACAGAAAGTTACGATCAAACAACAAGGTGTTTGCCCAAGCCAATGGCTCCTTAATTTCTCATAAAACGTAATCCCCCTCTAATCTTTTCACAGTGTAAATAAATAGTCCTTAACCCTACTGTCCAAAAATAGCAATCCAAAAAATAAAGCAACATAAACAAAGAAGATTAAAGATAAAGATCCAAGCCCATCCTAGCCTAGGCCCGTTGACGACGACGGTACACCAATAGGGGGCGAGACCCTTCTTCAAGCAGCCCCTGCTCTCCATCCCCCTGCTCTCTATCAAAAACACCAATATGAAATATCAATGCTACACCCAAACATATTCTCCAAAGCTCATTAACCTTGTATCACAATCTAGTCCTACAACCAAACTTATAGTCCCATCAGCCACTGCAACAACTATGTGACCCATCAACCACCATGGTCATTATCATAGTCCACCCAATCATGAGCTATCCTACAAGTCACCACTGCCAGAGAAAGGAGAAAACATTGTAATTGATCCCTGCATGTATGTTCACCAAGCACTAAAACAGAAAATTAAAGTATTATAGCAACCTTCAGTACGGTCATAAAATTGCTGTGTTGAAGGTAATTATTTGGTTATAGTCAACTGTATCAAGTACTGTACTTACTCAAAATTACTCCGGCCGCTGCACTATAATGTGTTATTGCTTAAAAAAAAAATTCCAAGGGCATTACTTCAAAAGCCGATGGTAAGTTCAACTAATCCATGGCCCCAGCAAACTTAACCACAACTACGTGGCTGTAGTATAAGAACAGTTGCAAGAGCTCAAGGATTTCGCAATGAAATGGTAAATTTCCCTCCCCAAATGCAATTCCCCAGCTATAAAGGGCTCTAACTTGAGACTTAAGTTGCACAAGAATGAAAAGATATCCGGTGTATTACACTCGAGACAAATTCATTCATTGGCAAGCTTCAAGAGACAAGAAGAAGTTACCAAAACAATACATAAACTAAGAATACAAGCAACTCAAATTGTTCAAATAGCTCCAACTAAAAGAAATAATAGAAAGAAAAAAAAAAGGAACAGGAAGACTCACCACCACAAGTTGAATGCATTCAGAATTGTACACAACATTTTCACCATCAACAACCAAGGAGATGGTGGACACCTTTAAATCAAATTTCTATAATCAAGCTATAGAATTAATGATGAACCTATCTAAAAATCATAGTGTGCATAATCAGGAAAAGTGTGTGAAGTACAGCTGGGACACCAAGTGAAGGACGGCACCCAATCACAGTGAGGTGTTCTACCCTGCAGACTTGTGTGGAGAGTCGTGGAACCTTAGTAATATCAACAAAGTATTATAATGGCTATAGAGTGATTCTAGTGGATTGTCCCCAATTTGAGAAAAAGTGGATGGAGGAGGCTTTACTCCACCTTTAAATCACTATAAAAGTATCTCTCTCTTTACCAATTATGTATAACAGTATCAACAATATCTACTGTGTTCTCACACTATTTATGTGTTCCAGACGAGCTGCATAAAAAATAATGAAAAAACAAGATCATCATAGTACAAGATGACCAGGGTTACTGCACGTGCAGCAACACAAGATCAAAAAACTCCTAACTAGTCCATATCTAAACTATTACAACTCCATTGGATTTGCACAACTGCTTGAAGTTAAGCAGACCACCATAGCACAGGATGACCAAGGCTAATAATACAGAAATATTGAGAAAAAGATAGCACTACATTCATATGAATTGTAACAAACCTCAATTTGAATACAGGAAAGCAGTGCACACTTACTTGGCAGCATTATTCCCTTCAGGCAAGAGCTTGGAAGAATCAAACATGACTACATCTGTTGATGCATCTTGAGAAGATGGAGTGATGGCATTGGAAGCAGGGGTCTGCGCAATGAGAAGTGGAGTTGCAGGGGAATCAGAAGTAGTTGCCTTTGCTTTTGGTGCCTTTGATTTATCTCTAGGCCCGCCTTGGCCACTTGCTACACTCAAGTTCCGCCATTTATCCTGCGTAAGCAACAGTCAGAGGTATATTATTTCTGGTTAGTAGTGTTAATTTAATTTGTTGTCACCATATTGTATCAGTAGCTGAGTATCCATAAAGTCAGTAAGCTTGTTTCGATGAGAACATATATATGGATGTGGTGTACCAAACCTCACATCCTTGTGTGATGAAATTGAAGGAATAAATTATGTTTGTGTTAAGTTTGCATGGAATGTTGAAAATAATTTTTCTAGTCCCATGTACAGAACTGATGGGAATTTCTCCATTTAATATGGACATAGCAATACAATTTTAAACTGGTAAAGGGCCTGAGAGGAAAATCAGAAAATTAAAATTAAAAGTAAAATTATATACAACAACGGCAATATATCCCACCATATGAGGTTCAGTATCATGTCTCGTTATCTTGTTCGGGTACACCATATACTCAACAACAACATTAATTCGTATAAAGCTTTAAGCTCTTAGGTAGTTGCGGAAATTTTTGGATAAATAAGATGAGAAAGCTTATAAAGTTATAGTAATGGCAATTTTGTAATTTAAATGATGATGGAGTTTGTTAAGAATAAGATTTTATTTTAGAAAAAGATCGTTATCTTTACTTTTTAAAGGAGCTTAAAAGTTTCTAATCTTATTTTAAGATGAAATAGATCTTATATTGAAGATTTAAAGAGCACCCTTATGAAGCTTATAAACTCTTAACATCTAATAAAATGGTTTAAGCTAACTTCAAAACCAGTCTCACTATATGGGACAACTACATTGGATCATTCATCACTACAACAAAAAAAACCAAAAAATGAACATAAATGAACAACTAAATTTAATTTGTCTCCACTAGTTATCAATTTTGTCCTATCAGCAAGAACCACCGCAAGAAACTGCAGAAAACAAATGCAGTTCTCCTAATCATATACCCTCAGAATCACCGTATCTATTCCACTAATGCATACACAATTACAATCAATCAAACGGCTAGGCAAAGATTTAACAAAACAATAAATAACTGGCAAACCACGTACAGACAACAAAAACCTAAATGTATATACCCACCTTGAGATCAATGTTGGAGCGAGCATATAGAAGGTGGTTAAATTCAGGATCTCTCTGGATATTTTTCCACTTTCCGGCGCCGTGCTTGGCCACTCCGGCGCGCAGGGCTTCTTCCTCTTCTGATGTCCACTTCTGCTTCGGATTGCCCATATCTTAATTCCGGCGCGAATCTCCGCCGTTCTTCGAATCGTTTCAGGGGTTTATCCAACCAAATGAATCTTTGAAGGAATCGCGTGAATCTGTGTACAAATATTGCGGCGGCGTTGATTATAAGGGGAGATTCTTTGCGGAAATTTGATATTGTCGGCCCAAAAGAGAGACTCTACAACAGTGCCTTTAACGTTGCTGTTTTTTTTTTCTTTTTTCTTTTTAAGAGTTTATTTAAATAGTATAGTCAACGCAAACTTCTCTTAAAAAGTCCACCTTTATAATATTTTGTTCAAAATATGGAGCTTCTTGAAATAAGTTTAAAATTAAGGGTTTTTTTATTAAGAAAATGAACTAAGAGTTTTACTTAATATAAAAATAAATTGAGGGTTTTGATCAAAATAAAGGGACTGTTATTATCATCTAAGCAACATAAATGTCGTTGTATACAGAATATAATGACACTCATATAATGATAGTAGCAGTATCGTATAACTATAATCACGTCAATACTCAAAATTCATATGATTTTAGAGTTCTTATTGCTCTAAGATCACATATTGCTACTTAAAAACATACTCATAAGTTTTGTATGGTGTTTCTATATTCGGCTTCATCATATGATGCTATAATGTTCAACAATTTATTTGTATTCATTGTATGTCTAACTCGCCATAAATATATGTTGATGTGGTTAAAATTAATGGATGAGAGTTTTTTAACTAGTCCAATTAATGATTTAGAGTCGTCTATACATAATGATGTTACCATTAGTGTAGCAATGATATTCAAAAACTTGTTAAACAAGATGCAACACCATGTAGAACTAGTTGATAGGTCTTATGATCCACATTTGATGTGCATTCATGTACAAATTTAGTATGAGCTGGTGACCATCACCGACCTCACATAGGAGACCCCCGATGAGTGATTCTAAAAAAAAAAAAATTTACATGTGATACCTCGAAAACATAAAAACATTAGTAAATTACAGCATATCATCAAGCTTAAAATACTTTTATTTATTTTTAGACAATATTTTGTATGTATATAAGGTAATATGTTTGATTATATTGACTTTAAAATGTCTTCGAAATGTGAATTAACTTAAAATATGTCTTAGATAATTTGCTTAAAATGTGAGTTGCTGACCATCACTGACCTCACATGTGACACCCACGTTGAGTGATTCTTGCAAAAAAGAAAACTTTATATGTGATATCTCGAAAATATAAACACATTAGTAAATTACAACATATCATCAAGTTTAAATATTTTTTGTTATATTTAGATAATAATTTGTGATGTGGTCGAACTGACCACATTCGAACTCTTCCGAAAAACCGATCGACTTGAAGGCTAATTAATGCGAACAGAACAGAGAAGTAAGAAGAACGTTTTTGGGCGAACAAGGAAGTTCGCACTTTATAAAAAACATGAGCGAACTAATCAGTCTTGCAAGCTAAACTGTCGAACTGTAAGCTGAAATGTCGAACTGAATCCAGAACGAACTAATTCAAATTTGAAGCAACCGCCATGATCGCGAGTATCTCGTCCACCTCCCACTTTTTTCGGAGAAATCCTAACTGTCACGTTTTTCAGGGAGTATTTATAATTCTTATCTTTCTATTTCACACACACAACATCATACACAATAATTGTTAAGAAAAAAGAGCAATATCAATGTTTTTCCCAGATTACTGACTTGAGCGTCGGAGTCTCTTCACCGGGAAAAACCCCCGGTGTTTCTTTATTTTTGCAGGCCTTTTAAATCAAAGAATTCCAATCGGCATCGGAGAATTCCAATCGACACTGAAAAACGAGAAGATAGAAGCAAGGACAAATCAATTTGTTGTGTATTACCTACTATGTGTGGTTATATTGACTTCGAAACCGCATGATTGGTGTGAGAAGTTAAAATTTTACAATTAATATTTCTATTCTCCTTATAGACATTGACAAATATTGATGATGACAATGCCCTAACTAATCCTGCCCATTTCACAAAATGAGATCAGTAAAAAATTTAAGAATTAAGACCTATTCATATTTTAGGAGACAATCAATTAATATATGATCCAAAATTACAATTACTTTTTTAGACATCTATTCATGTCTATTATACATCCAACCTCTAAAATACTTTTTCCATTTACTTGACATCTAACAACAATGTAGTAATATAGGATAAGATATATATTTAGTGAATCTGGTATATTATATGAGTCATAAATAAACATTTTATATTTTATCTTTTTACATTCACATAAAGAATATTTCAAAATATTAGTTCAAAACGAATTCAGAAGTTTAAATATATAATTTCGGTTATGATAATTCTTCTTTATCATTGTTGTTATTAATTCTTCGATTTAAATTGTACCATTTTTAGATTTGTATGTTATTGTTTGTATTACAAATTTGTAAAATTATTGAATGCAATTATTTAGTATAACGTATATTGAAATCTGAGATATATAGATTTCTATTAATATAAATACGAAAAATATTATATATTTCAAATCAAGACAATATACTACTCCCTCCGTCCCTGCTATCTTTGTCTACTTTCCGTTTTTTATTGTCCAAGCTAACTTTGCCAGCCAAAAAATGGCAACAAAAAAATTACGATCTTACCCCTCAATTTCTTTCATTTTACTTACTTTATACTCAAAAAGCACACATTAATTACAAAACTGCCACTCAAAAACATTAAAATAACACATTACATCAAAGTCAACAGTTTTTTCTTAGGATTCGTGCCGGTCAGAGGTGACAAAGATAGGGGGGACGGAGGTAGTATTATGTTACGTGTTCAAAACTTTTTAATTATTAGATGTTATATGATCAGTCGAACAACATACATGAGTTCCACTTGGGTTCTTTAATTTAAATATACCATATCGTTTCAATGATGATATTTTTACATCTAAACTTTAACGAAATTTTATTTTTGGGTAGGGCTATACACACCCCATCCTTAACAAACAAAAGGTATAAAAATATACTTTTGGGTGTCTTAAGTAAATTGTGAAGTATATATATTCTCACCCTTATTTTCTGTTGACATTTGTGGAAAACATATCTATCCCATTAAAATGACTTTCCAGTATAGATTTTTTTCACAATGAGTTAATGAGAGATTAGGAAAACTTGTATCATTAGGGAATCCATATATTTAGATACCACTTAAACTACAAATTTGTAGAGTTATGCATCATAGATAATCTATATATTTACGAAAGTGAGATATCACTTAAACTATAAGTTCGTGGTAATATGTATTGTAAATTAATATAAATTTATCTAGATAACAAAATGAGGAGTGACAAATCATAAAAGATGATAACAAAATTCATCCGAATCCTCAAGTCTAAATTGATGTTTCATCTCGTATTCAATTGTTTTCAATAATCAACAAGTTAAATTAGTGGTGTCATTTTGTACACTTGATGTATGATGGTTATATTGAAACATAAGATGAAACACAGTTATGAAATAAAATATTCCGATTGCGATAAAGTTATTAACTTATTGCTAAATTAATTAGACATGGAATTTGAGCTATTAAAATAAAATTAACTAATCAAGTGATTATTTTAAGTTGAACAAGCAAAGGAAACCTGTTCAGCAAATGGTGTGACGCCACGTGTCAGGGAGGGAATAGCCGTTGAACACATCAGCAGAACCTCCCTCTCCCCCTATCCGCTAAGCTTCCTCCATAGCCAGTGAGCTTCTCTTCATCATCCCCACCGTCTCTACAGTTCCTCCCCTCCAGTTCCTGCAGTTCTCTCGTTGCACTCCCTCGCCCAACCCCCCAACTCCTCTCTCTAACGAGCTTTGTCAGAGAACACTCACCAAAACAGCTGCGTACAGAGAGAGATGGAGAGTTTAGCAGCTAGGAACTTGGCTGCAATGGCGATCTCTGTTTACCCTATGAGGAGTCGTTCTAGGAAAAAGAGGCTCAGGAAGGAAATGAGTTTTACCGCGCACGCACACAGTTGGCGCGTAGCGGCGGCGTTGCGTGTGCGTTGTCAGGGAGCGAGCGGCGGCGGCGAAAGCTGTTTGGCGTTGCCGGTGAAGGAGGATTTCTCCGATGAGGAAGATTACGTCAAAGCTGGTGGCTCTGAGCTCCTGTTTGTTCAAATGCAGCGGCAGAAGCCCATGGATCAGCAGTCTAAGCTTTCGGATAAGGTCTCATTTTTCCTTCTCATTTTCAACTTTGTCGACTTTTTTGTTTCTTTGGAATATTTTTGTTTTTTTTTTTGGTTGAATTTTGACTGGCTTGTTCTAGATAATGAATGGTTGGTCTCATGCATACATAGTATATGAAGTGGTGTGATCTATTAGTTGATGCAATGGCTTGCACCCTGCTCATGAAAATCTGGGTTTTAATGTGAAAATTGTGGATATGTAGTGGGAAAGAAGCAATATGTATAAAGAAATTGTGTGTGCTTGAAAGAGCGTAAACCGCAGGCTTTTCAACCCACTGTATCTCCACTTCCTTTGCTCCCTTCAAATGAACAGGATGTACATTTCTATTTGTAATGAGATCAAACTTGTTTTTAGTGCATTTGGTATTTTGGTTGATGAAATGCAACATTAGATGCCTGAAAATTAATCAACTACATTTTAAAAGTGTGCAATTTGATCACAAAATGTGGATGAAGATTCTATGCATGAGAATTCTGCATGTGCTTCATTGAGACTGGGGACAATCGAGCATGTTCCATGACGGTTTCATTTGTTATGTGCCTCTACATGTTCAATTGTGGTTCCACATAGTCAGAAAAGTATTGCTTGCTTAATGTGAGGGATGCTTGGTGATTTAAATGGGAATAGATATGACGGTAGTACGGAATGGATTTTATTAGCCTCTTGCATGAGTTATTTGATTCTTGGAATATTTCAAGTTAGAAGTTAGACTTTGAGACACCTCAAAATTACTCTAACTTCACAATGGGTTCAATGTATAGAGGATGAAAATATGAGCATTCTTTGGTATAACTACACATCGACGCAGTTAGAAAGGAGGCTATGGTGGTATATAGAAACATGAAGAAGCAACATATTGGGTATAAAATCTACAGAGATCTATTTGATCAGTTGTTGGCTATTGTGGCTATGGAAATTAACTTCATAAGTTTAAATCATTAAAACTTATATGTCAATTATCTTCTGCTTATTCCTTTATTTCCTCTTACATTATAGTGTTGGTCTAAATATGATAACATTAACTCTTAAAGAGGCCTAGCATGACGTTGAGGATTGAGTCTTTGGAAGATCCAACATATTATGAAGGATCTTGAACTTTTGTGCCTTTTGCCACATCATTCTATATATTGTCTAAGGGAGATGTATATAAAATGACAAGCATGATGAGAACATCATCAAACATAATCTGGTGTTTCTCTTATAATCACTGATTGTGTGTAGATAATGAGAAAAACAAAAGTTTAACGCTTTCCCTCTTAGTCTGTGAAGGTAAAGCTCCTCCTTTTAAAAAAGTATCCTTAGTCAGAAGCAATTAGTGCCACTTTTGTACTTGTTGGCCCTGTGATGCTTCTCATGCAAGCGAATAAGATAATGAAAATCATGAGTCAATTGTTAGTGCAACTCAATCTTTGAACCTTGACTAAAAAGTCTAAAATGTATTATGAGATGCATGAAAATTAAAACTTATACTGATTATTCCAAGATCCTTATGATGTCATCAATTTTGAACAACCTCATGCTTGCAGTTACCAAGAATACTAATTGGAGATAATATACTGGATTTGGTGGTCATCGGCTGCGGACCTGCAGGGCTAGCTCTTGCAGCTGAGTCAGCGAAGCTAGGTTTAAATGTTGGGCTTATTGGCCCTGATCTTCCTTTCACAAATAACTATGGTGTGTGGGAGGATGAATTCAAAGGTAATTTTCGTGATATGATTCCTTTTATTTTATCCCATCTAGTGATTTGGAGCATGCATGATTACACAATCAGCTGGTATTTCTGTAGAAATTCCTGATAAATTAAATCACAAGTCTTACACATTGTTAAGAAAGAGCTGATTTTACATGTGTTGTTTCTGAGGCATGCCTTATTATTTACCTTACCTTCTTCATGAAGATGAAAGTATCCATTCAATTGTAACAATTCTGTTCAGAAGAGCTTAACCAGTGTCATTGTTTTAGAGCTCTATAGCTTCTTTTTACCTGTGTTATATAGTTGAGTACAAGAAGCTTCTTTGCCATAATTTCAGATTTAGGTCTTGAACGTTGCATTGAACATGTCTGGAGGGACACCATTGTATATATTGATGATAGTGACCCTATTTCAATTGGTCGTGCATATGGACGTGTTAGTCGCCATTTACTCCATGAAGAGTTACTCAAAAGGTAAAGTACTTCATTAAGCAGAATCACATGCACTTGTTTTAACTTACTTTTATGTTTCACGTCGGCAGACTCACTAGACAGATCACACTTATCAAATCGTAACTTATAATAATTTTTCCTAGGTGTGTCGAGTCAGGTGTATCATATCTTAACACAAAAGTGGAAAGAATTATTGAAGCTTCAAGTGGCCATAGACTTGTGGAATGTGAAGACAATATTGTGATTCCCTGCAGGTGTGCTTATCTTTTCTCTCTCAAGTTACTCTTCATAAACAATTTAGTTCTTTCCTTTGCTTATGGCCTCGGATTTACACTTACACAGGCTTGCCACTGTAGCATCAGGAGCAGCCTCGGGGAAACTTCTAGAGTACGAGGTTGGAGGTCCAAGGGTTTCAGTTCAAACAGCCTATGGTGTTGAGGTTGAGGTAAGATTGTACGTAAAAGCCAAACATTTCAAAACTCGATGCATTTCTAGTTTCATTTTAATCTTCAAGTCTTTGAATATTGTGAGTTTGTGATCATGTTTTTGTGTTACATTAGGTGGAAAACAATCCATATGACCCAAGCCTGATGGTTTTCATGGATTACAGAGACTTCATGAAGCATAAAGTCCAATGCCTAGAAGCAGAATATCCAACATTTCTGTATGCCATGCCTATGTCCCCAACTAGAGTGTTCTTTGAGGTTTGATCAAACTGTATTACATTTGATTTCGTACTACGAGAATATTATGACTCAAACCAACACAACTGCTTAGCAGGAAACCTGTTTAGCATCAAAAGATGCCATGCCTTTTGAGCTACTGAAAAACAAACTCATGTCAAGATTGGACATGATGGGAGTCCGTATCCTAACAACATACGAAGAGGTACTTCCCTTGCTAAAACCCTTTAGTGGTGGGACATACATTTTGATGCCATATTTCTCATTTCTTGCTATATAATATGTGCAGGAGTGGTCTTATATCCCTGTTGGTGGTTCATTACCCAACACTGAGCAGAAGAACCTCGCCTTTGGTGCTGCTGCTAGCATGGTCCATCCAGCCACAGGTACTATCAAAATGAATGTCACAACCTTGGTCACCATTGCTTGAATTAAGGAGCTCATAATAACATATCCATTGTGAAACAGGCTACTCTGTTGTTAGATCACTTTCCGAGGCTCCAAACTACGCATCTGTTATTGCAAATGTTCTGCAACAATCCCATGTTAAAAACATGCTGGTCAGCTCAAGACTCTCAGATAATATCTCAATGCAAGGTAAAGAAAGATGCACATAATTCTTGATTGATTCCTTTCATATCATCACAAGTATATGCAAAATCATTTCTTTGTTCAGCATGGAATGCTCTTTGGCCACAAGAGAGGAAAAGACAACGAGCATTTTTCCTCTTCGGATTAGCACTCATACTACAACTGGATATTGAGGGCATCAGAACATTCTTTCACTCATTCTTCCGTCTGCCTAAATGGTACTTCCAAAAACACATCCCTTCCACAATTACTACGTAACAGTAGAGTTATAATTACAACAAGAGATCACTTATAACGACATTATTAATCTCGTACAGGATGTCACAGGGATTCCTCGGATCAACTCTGTCATCAGCAGACCTACTATTGTTTGCCTTGTACATGTTTGTGATAGCTCCCAATGACATGAGAAAAAGCCTCATTAACCATCTGATATCTGATCCTACTGGGGCAACTATGGTGAAGACTTATCTTACCATATAGACTTCGTTTTTTTGTCAAAAATTCCACGTGTTATGCCACTAAGATTGTACATGTTTTTTCTTATCGTATGTATATATAAGTTTTGAGTGTAGTTCAGTTACTATATATATATATATATATATATCAAGTCTTTTGTATTCAGTTTCTGATCATCAAGGGTTGCTCTCAATCTCTGCAGAAGTTTATTTGGAAGAAAAGGCTTCTGAATTCCTGTTTTTCTTTTTAAAGTTAACTAGGGTTTGTTTGCCCACTTGGTGGATCAAATATTCAAAGTTTTCCACTCTTAAAAAAAAGAAGAAAGAGATACAAAAACTATGTATCACGAGTTACATTTGTGTGTCCCAGGGGTATGGTACTTCCAAATTAATCATCATGTGATGTTAAATATATACTCTACAGGTATCATGTGTATACTCTTCAGTTATCACATGTATATTGTTATATACATATGATACATGTAGAGTATATTTATAACACCAAAAAACACAACATCTATAGAATATATATATAACACCTGAAGAACATGTATATAACACCTAAATTCGTGCCCTATGTGCTCCATGAGTATATAAGTTTTTGTCATGTATCAAATATCAATTAAATTGTGTCATATCTGAAATATCAATGGAAAACGGGGTGTGATTTTCAATTTTTGTTTTTTCTTAGTACGCAGACAAAAATATGTAATTTAGTGGGTGTATTGAGACGAAAGAGGGGTAAAAAAAAAAGAGATTAAGAAAATATTAAAAGAAATGTAAATAGTAAATAGAGTTTATTAATAAGGAGTGGTTGTTAAAAGCAGCTTTTTTCAATAATAAAATATTGAAACACATGACTATTGTCAATACATTTATTAATCTCATTATCAAGGTTCTTTTTCCTAATATAACAAAATATATATATATAAAGAGTGAAATGTTGCTGATTCATGCATTTAGCTCAAGTAAAATACCTTAACAAAAATAAAAATATAAATATCCTGACATAGCCAAGTGGTAAGAGATATAGTAATATGGTGAAGAAACACGAACAATATATATAATTATCTATCACTTAAACATATCACTCGATCTACATCCGATTCAACATTTCATCTGAAATTATTGGAGGAGTTCTTTATCACCTCCTAATAATTGTTAAAAAAGTAAGCCACCCGCCAAATTACTTACCAGATTGCATCTCCACCGTCCACCTCCAACTACCCGGCCCACTTCCTCCCTTTTAAATTTCAACTTCCACACAGTCAACACGGTACAAGTAAATTTGTATTTTAGTACTATGTCAAAGGTCACCAGCGGCGGCGTTGCTCCGGCGATGGAGACGGTGGCCGTGGCAGTGAAGAGCGCAGGGGGAAAGGGCAGCCGGCGGGCGGTGCGGTGGGCGGTGGAGAATTTGATGCACAAAGCAGATCGTTTGGTTCTCGTTCATGTTATGCCCATCATCACTTCCATTCCTACTCCGTGTATGTAACTTTCTTCCCTCCCATCTCTGTTTCCGTTTGCACACAGACACTCCGACTGGTGTGTGTGATTGAAGCTGATTATGGAAGGCTGCTGTAACTCTACTAGGATTGCTAATGGATCTAATTCGAGCTTTTGTCGATTTTTTTGTGTTATTTCGAGTTCATAATGTTTGATTTTGATTCGACAAAACATTGATGTTGGTCTTGATGAATTCATTAATGTAATCCCTAAATTGCTGAGGATTCGATGTTAGGTTGTTTTGTATGCTTAATTTTGTAGGAAATAGGAACCAGTTCCGGAAAACGTTGCTCAGTAATCATGTTTATGAGTTGCAATGCGGTGATTGCAAGCCTAAAATCAATCTACCTGCAAATCATGGCATGCTTGTTCTATTCTATTAGTAACTCATGAGATTTAAAATAAAAATAAAAATCAAGTAGGCTGCTCAGCTTCTATTTTTTCCCAAACTTCATATCTTGAACATTGTAATGATGTGACTGAGTTCTAGATATTCATCTGCGTAATTTAGATGCAAATGAGATTTTTTTTTCGAGAACCATTTTGGGTTTCAGTTGAATGCTTTGAAATTCCAAAAGTGATGATTTTCGTAGTAGCGGCTTTTATAATGAAGGTGATAAAGAATTTAAATGAGCCTGCCTGAAGCTGTGACAATCTAGCAGTTTTATATTGAGATTTAGTGTTGCCTATCCCTTTTACTCTTTCCATTTTCGACGTTTAGAGATCAACAAGGACAGAAATCCATAAATTAAAAGAAGGCAATTATGTTGCTATCTCCCTGGATGCCTTTTTTTTTTTTAATTGTTTTTTTTTTTGTTTGATCCATTTATCATTCAGCATGTAACTATAATAAGGCTCCCCACTGAATGTTTGCTGGTTTATTTTTTAGCTTGATAAATACATGAGGTTTCTATCTACATGATCTGAATCATATATTTGACCTTCATTATAAGATCATTATCTAGCTGCTGCCTTTGTTAATGTGTTCTTTTATCCCATGGATTTAGCAGCAGGTAGTAGCATACCAATCAAGGAGCTCGATGCGAGTGTGAGAGAAATGTATGTCAAAGATATGCGGGCAAAATATGAGGAAAAACTTTTAACTTTTAAGTATTTATATAGGTCACCAAAGGTGAGTTTTTCTTCTCAGTCTATGTCTCATTAAATTTTCCCTTGTTATTTGAACTTATAATATGCTGAAACCAATCTAGATTGAGACCTTGTTACTGGAAGGAGACAACCCTGCATTTGCTTTTCTAAGGTTTATATCTAAATCAGGACCGACAAGCCTAGTGCTGGGCTCTTGCTCCTCCAATAACTTTGTGAGGTAAAGTTAAGATGAAGCACTTCTGTTGATATCACATCTGTTCTGTGTGGCTTCTGATTTTCCTTTGAATTCAATCTAATATGACTTTGTGGAATATTTTATTTTATGCCCAATAAGGCAATAACTAAGCGATTTGCAATGATCTAGAGGATCATGTCATGTTCATGCTTTCTTTATATCAAATTCAATGATCCTGACTTTTGGAGGGAAAAAAACCAGAATTTCGTAGACTGCAAGTTGAAGTTTCTGTGTAAATATATTTCAAATAAAATGTGGCATCTTGCATGCTAAAAATTTGAAATGTAATCACAAATGTCTTTTACTGATGTATAACTATTTTGTATCTTAGGAAGCCCAAGGATTATGAGGTGCCGTCAATAGTTCTCAAACATGCTCCTGACACCTGCGACATCTATGTGGTCTATGCAGATAAACTCATATCAAATTCTTTGAACTCTAAGTTATCTTCTGGTATGTTGATAAAAGAGGTGCGTTTCTTCATTGTTTGACTAGGTTTATCGTAACTGGTTTCATTTTGCACTTAATAGGGGGGGAGCGTGAATCTCGTACATTTAGTGAAGAAGAACCCAGCATTTCTTCTTCATCAGTGGAGTCCAAATATCATAACCATCTCTCAGATGTTACCCATCCACATTCTCAGGCGCAGACACCAACATTTTCTCCTATGTATTCTGGAGCTGTATCTTATCAAGCCTCTGAAGAGAGTCTGTCAGAGTCTAGAAATAATGGATCACCATCCATTTCCTCTACATACCCAGAGCAGGTGATTGCCTTCTAGAATGAAACTTGTTTCCATCATACATTCAGTTCCACAACTAAACTTTAACTTCCACATAGCTTCTACACACTGAACTTGAGTTTTGGCTTAATTATTGTATGCCTTATGCCTCTCTGTTTTGCAGTCAGACGTTCAGGCTGAAATAGAACAACTGCATGTAGAGTTGGAGAATACCCTAACAATGTATAATCGTGCTTGTGAAGACCTGGTCCTTGCACAAAGCAAGGTTCTAGCTTAACTACTTTACTATCTAGCTAAATTTTTAATTCTCATTATTTTAAGTGTGATAATAACATATTTCTTGTTGCAACTCCTATTGGATATTAATTCGTAAAAAAAAAAAAAAAACAATTCAAAATCATGTTTTTCATGCAAAGATGAATTCAAAAGACGATGGCTATCCTCTATATGATTTCTGTATCAGTATTGCAGTCAGTTATGACCTCACTTCACATGTAACATGTGGTGCATATTAGCTTATCTTGAAATCAGGAATTAATACCAAAATCCATAAATAAGATACTTAGGATTGAGGCTTTATGTTTCAGGTCCAGTTGCTTTCTTCTGAATGCATACAAGAAGCACAGAGAGTAAAAGCAGCAGAGCAAAGAGAACAGACTTTAAGGACTATTGCTGCTCTAGAAAGAGAGAAATATCTGGAGGCTGAGAAAGAGGTTGAGCTGGCCAAAGATCTACTGGCTAAAGAAACATATGAAAGGAAGATGGCAGAACTGAATGCACAAAAAGAGGCACTAGAGAAAAACAGAATTGTTGATGCACTATTGTCTAACGATGGACGTTACAGAAGGTATACGAGAGATGACATTCAGATGGCAACTGGTTATTTTGAAGAGGATAACTTGATTGGTGAAGGGGCATATGGTAAAGTTTACAAGTGCACCCTTGATCATACCTTAGTTGCTGTTAAAGCCCTTCGCCCCGATGCTTCTGAAAGAAAGGAGGAATTTCTAAGAGAGGTATGACCTTTATTTATCCGATTGACTGGGCCTTTTCCAATTCTACAAAACTTACTCTTTGAGTACCAGCACATTTCACCTACTTCAAACTGGTGATTTTTATGCATCATGAAAGCAGAATTTGTCATAATTTAATAGCAGAGACACTGCTCCGTGCTAGTGAAATTGGTGAAGCCAGCTCATGCACCAGTAGATAGGGCACGGAGACATCTATGCATGTCTTTTTAGTCACTTCCTAAATGATCTGTGATTGTTTCTTGATCAGTTGATTTAATTGATAATTGTAGAATTCATTAGTCTTGTCCACAACTATAGGCTATGGCTGAAGTCGGTACAGATAGTACTGTAAATTGAAATTGGAGATGTACACTATTTTAGGGAACTAGACGGTTATTAAAACATACATCAAATTGTTTGATATTCATATTTGTAAGGTATTTATTTTGTCACCATACATCAGCACTCATATGTTCATATCTTTCATTCAAATTTTGTTATATCTACATCTGACAACTTTTGATAATATTAACTGTGAAACATGTGCAGGTGGAAGTTCTCAGTCAATTACGCCATCCTCACATTGTTTTGTTGCTTGGAGCCTGTCCCGAAATCGGCTGTCTTGTTTATGAGTACATGGAAAATGGAAATCTGGAAGATCACATCTTGCATAGAAGTGGCAGATCTCTTCCTTGGCCTGTTAGATTCCGGATAGCATTTGAAGTAGCTTGTGGACTTGCCTTTCTGCACCACTCAAAGCCAGAGCCTATAGTCCATCGTGATCTAAAGCCTGGCAACATTTTGTTAGACAAATATTTCGTGAGCAAAATAGGCGATGTGGGCCTGGCAAAAATCATTTCCGATTTGATCCCTGACAATATAACAGAATACAGAGATTCTGTTATAGCAGGGACTCTCTTCTACATGGATCCTGAGTATCAAAGAACTGGAACTCTTCGACCAAAATCAGATCTCTATTCTTTCGGAGTGATTATCCTCCAGTTGTTGGCCGGACGTCACCCCAAAGGCCTTATATTAAAGTTTGAAAATGCTATAAGCAACGGAACTTTTTCACATGTTCTTGATAAATCGATAGCAGATTGGCCAGTGGGTGAAGCAGCAGAACTAGCAGAGATAGCATTGAGATGCTGTAAACTTAGATGTAGAGATCGGCCAGAGCTTGAAACCGAAGTATTGCCAGTTCTGAATAGACTTGCTGAATTTGCTGAGAGAGAGCTTAGAGATGCTCCTAAGCACTATCACTGCCCGATCCTTCAGGTGCAATATCTTAACATACACGAAACTCTCAATCTAAGTTCTTAGAGTTTACACATCTGACTTTGCCTCTCCATTGTACCAAATGCAGGAAATAATGGAGAATCCCTACATAGCAGCTGATGGCTTTACATACGAGCATTATGCGATAAAAGCATGGGTTGAAGGGCACGATGTATCCCCGGTGACAAAACAAAAACTACCACACAAGATGCTAATACCGAATCATATGATACGTTCTGCTATTCAGGATTGGAGAAAACACGCAAGACCAACCCGAGTATGAAAACACTTGCAGCTTGATGCACTATTGCTCGACTACATGCATCTTCTTAAATCATTCAAAATGCATATTTTGTTTGTTTGGCTGATAGATTAGGCTCAGAACATGGTTTTACAGTATGTATTGCTGTTAACTATGATTGGAATTTGGAAGTGTACATAATGTGGAGTTGCCTTTGATCATCGGTTATCATTCGTTATTTTTTACTATTCTAACAACTGTACACAGCAGATGAATATGCTTTATTTATTTTTAGTTGGTGTTTTGTTTCTAAACCATTTATTATATTGTTTGTTATTAATATGAGTTTGCACTAAATATAATATTAGTCGAGATTTTTATAAATAAGTAAAGAGATTGGAAAAGAATTGATATCCCAACTTATATATAAGTGAAATTGACATGAATATTCACTATAGAAGCACATGCAATGATGACAATTGAAGATATTCTCTCTCTCTCTCTCGTGAAAATTGAAGATATTCTCTCTCTCCACACGTTTTTGTGGCTGATTATATTATTTAAAAAGAGAACGTGGTTTAGGAATTAAAACGTGCGGGTTTTGAATTGATGAGTATAGGACAAGGAATTGATGAAACATCATAATCATAATTATATCACTATTATTCAATTATTATATATATTTAAATCAAGCTCTGTGACGAAACGTCACGAGCGACTCACGAGCGGCCCACCTCCTGCCCCCTCTCTCCACATAATAATATTGATACTAATATTAGAGCATGGGCATTGGTTAATAAAATTTTTATTAGGAGGGTGGGCCCCACATGACACTACATCAATTTAAAAACAAACACTTTTTAAAAACACACTTCTACATTACTTAACAAAAAAATACAATCATTTCTTAATATTTATCAAATAAAATCATTTTGTAATTATAATTTTTTTAATTATATCATAATATTAAACCTAAATCCATTTTAATCAATTAAATAATTATTGTAAATATAAATATATATATTTACATTAGTCTCAATTCGTATATAACATGAAATTTAAGGGAAAATTTGAATTTATCAATTCATGTAATAATAATAATACGTCGAAATACATTTGAAATATAAATGTAATATTAATATTTAATTGTCCCAAAATCGTCTCCATATGTGTTCTACTAAATCAGTTCAAAGTTGATGATGTATTTGATTATCACGTAGCTCGGAATTCCTTTGAAGATACTCTTGAAATTTTTCGTGTGATCCATGTACTGGTTGTGTAGGCTCATCACGTTCGTCGTTGTACCAATTCGTGACTAATTCTCCCTCGTCTTCAACAATCATATTGTGCAAAATAATACATGTTAACATTATATGTCTCAATCTTTTCTTTACCAGAAACGAGTTGGTCCTCTGATGATTGCCCATCGTGCTTGTAAAGTAACAAAGATGTGGATTATTTTTACCATATTGGTAGGTATGAGCATGTGTTTACCACATTTTTGCTTGATTTGAAAGGAATTTGATAGATTTTAACCCAAAATGAAAGTCCAATGGAATTTAATGTCAAGTTGAAGTTGAGATAGGAAGTCGATAACGAGCAGTTATGGAAGAAAATTCATATCTTTATCTTAAGAAGTCCAAATTCAAGGATTCTTGTCTTGTTGGAAAGCTAAGAGAGAGTTCTACAACTTTCATGTTGAACGTTTTCTTCAATTCGGCCACCAAGAAAGCAGAATATCACAAGAAGCTAAAAGTCGTGCAAGAATGTCCTGATCTTCGTCTTGACAGGATTCTAGTAAATTGGGCATAACTTAGTGTAGAAAATGGATCTTGGGCTGAAATTAATGTCATTGGATAGATAACTTCAAGTTCTACAACTTTCATGAAGACATCAAAGTCCAATTCGAGCACAAAAAGGGTCAAAAAGAGTTTGGAAGTCATAACCCGGGTGAGGTCGGGTCCCAATGCATGAGCTGAGTAACTGCAGAAATTCGAAGACACAACCCGACCCGGGTCGCTGGTGATATGCCCCAAATTTCTGTTTTTCTGTTCGATATGGGCCGGGTCATCCGGATCCGGCCGAGTCGCATAGGTTAATTAGGTTCAATTCTGTTGGATATTTTCTTGTTTGATATTTTCTTTTGTTTATTTATTTCTAGACATAGGTTAATTAGGTTCAATTCTCTCAATTCAATTTGGTCACCTAGATAAAATTAGGTAATCTAATTATGTAGTTAACATCGTTCTAATTCACTAGTCTCTGTGGGATCGAAATTAAATTAGAAATAAAATCAAAACAATACAAATCAAGTCAAAAAGAAAAATAAACATATGCATGCATGTTGAAACAAACAATAAATATCATTTGGTGAAACATTAAAAATACTATTAAAATACCACATAATACAAATTATACTAACTCTTCCCATCTCCTTAAATTTTTGTTCATACTATAAACAAAAATGAAATTTGTTCATACCTTTGAACAAAAATGAATTTTGTTTAACAAACTATAACAAAAAATACAAATTTATTATTATAATAATCAACTTTTCTCTCTTTCTCTCTCCTCAATAATTGTTTATTATTACTTTTTTCAGAACATGACTCACACCTTTATAACACCAATAAAAACACACACATATTAACTCCTTACATTACTTAACAAAATTTTGTTTTTTGTTAATCACAAATTTTTGTTCACCAATGCTCATGCTCTTAATAATAATAATAAAACACAAAAACTTTTGTGCATCATGTGCATGTATCGTAGATCCATGCACCTGACCCGATCCATGCTTTTACGCGCTCCATGCGCGTCCCACGTGCCCTCAGACGCTCCCACGCGTCTGGGTAGATGCACTCAAATTCGCTCGTTAAAGATACCTTTTAGTTATGTTAATGATACCTTTAAAATCCTGATTTCAAATTACATATCATGTTATGTTAAGAATAACTTTTGGTTATGTTAAACATAGTTAAGAATAACTTTTGGTTATGTTAAACATACCTTTAGGTTATGTTAAATATACCTTTAGGTTATGTTAAATATACCTTTAGGAGGTTATGTTAAATATACCTTTAGGTTATGCTAAGAATACATTTAGTTATGTTAAGAATACATTTTGGTTATGTTAAGAATACCAGTTATGTTAAAAATACATTTTGGTTATGTTAAGCATACCTTTAGGTTATGTTAAAGATACTTTTAGGTGATGTTAAGGATACCTTTGAAATCGTGATTCCAGGTTCCTTTGAAATCCTGATTTGATACCCTTAGAATTCGCTCCAGGTCACATACATTTACGTTATATTAAGGATACATTTATGTTATGTTAAGGATATCTTTATGTTATGTTAGAGATACCTTTGTGTACAAAATGTGTAACACAACTATGTTATGAATAAGATATCTCTAACATAACATAAATGTATCCTTAACATAACCTAAAGATATGTATATCTTTAACATAACCTAAAGGTATGTCTGACGTAACGTAAATGTATGAAATCTGGGCATAAATGTATCCTTAACATAACGTAAATGTATCCCTAAACATTACCTAAATGTATTCTTAACATAACCTAAATGTATGTCTAACGTAACATAAATGTATGAAATTTGGGCTTAAATGTATTCTTAACATAGCCTAAAAATATTCTTAAACATTACATAAATGTATCCTTAACATAAGTAAAAGTCATGACCAAAATTTTAGAAAGATAGAGTGAAAAAAAAAAATAGAAGCGGGTCGGGTAACTCCTAAATACACTCCCAAATTCTAAATATATTCATTTAAAAGATTTAATACACTATAATTCATAAATACACTCCTTAATTAGACTATTTTACCCTTTAGTTAAACATAAATATTCAATAACTTAATAGCATAATATTTCTAAACACACCCCTAAACCCAAGTTGCAACACACCCTAATTCACACTTCTATCCATCTTCCCCATCTCTCTCAACTTCTCATCTCATTTTCCATCTTTGAAGGATTGCATGTGGTCCATCTAAATTTTAGACCACTTGTGATCGAGCACCATACAATGGAGAATGAACATCAACATGCTCTTAATGGCCAAGAAAGATGTGATAAGTTTGATAATTTCAAGTTTTATTTAACAAGTTGAAATATTGAAATTTTGGTGTTAAAATTCGTGAAAATACGATAAAAAAGAACAGGTAGAACATACTAAAAAGTGTTAGACCAGTAGTGGTAGAACGCACTAAATAGTGTTCGACCGGTAGTGATAGAACGCACTGAAGCGTGTTCGACCACTTGTGGTCGAACAGAGTATAATGTTATAGATCATAAGTGGTTGAACACTCTTCAGTGCGTTCTACCTGTTCTTTTCGATCGTATTTTTGTGATTTTTAGCACCAAAATTTCTTCTAATACTACACTAGAAAACGGAACTTTAGAACTCATTGCCCAACCTATGTGCTCTTTCGTGCTCCATAATATGTTTTTGATCAAAGAGATGACATTTTCTTTCTTTTTTTTTTCTTTTTTTTCCGTTACTTTTAAAGATATTAATGAAGGTAAAATGAAAAAATATAGCGAAGGAAGAAGATAGCTAGTGAGGAAGATGAAGAAGTGTAGTGTATATTTATTGGGGTGTGTTTAGCAATGACATTAAGTAAGTGCATTTGGAATTTATATTTCATCTCATTTTATATTTCATGAATTTATTAGTAAGGATATAATTGTATTTATCTATATCATTTAATTTACATTTATATTAATGAAGTGTGTTATGTGGATAGCCGGGCCCAAAAAGAAAAAAAAAATCCCCAGAGGTATAGGCAAGTAGTGGTAAGAGATGTAGTGATGTGAGGAGAAATCGATACGAAAGAGTTCTTCATATCTCCTTAATCAAAAGAAAAAGAAGAAGAATCACAATTGTCTGTCACTTGGACACCTCCCATAATTATATCACATCTATTAAGAGGCACAATTGTCTGCGACTTGGACACCTCCCATAATTATATCACATCTATTAAGAGGCCAATGGTTGGACGTGGGAGTTCTTCATCTCTTTAATCTAATCAATAGAAAAAGAGAAGAAAAAGGGTCAAGCTCAAGTAGTCAAACTGATGACATAAATAAGTAAAGCGCGTTCTTAAAATCATAATTCTTTTTTAATTATGCATTTGGTGTTCATTCCATTTTTTATTACTCAATCACCACATTATACTTGTGAGGAAAATAAGTTTGACTTCAGTTTAATACTATCAATAATTAACGTCTACATTTGACTAACCTAAAATCATTAAACAAATAACATGGACTAAATCATCATTAAATGCAAAATCTACCATCATCATCCTTATTGATATTGTTTGGATCATACTAATATAAGTTGGGTGGGGTAATTCACACCACGTCAATTTATAAACACATCCACTGTTCAAAGAATCAAATAAAGATAAAGAAAAATTCCAATGATACCCTTCAATAAGATAGAAATGTAAAAAAGACCTTTATTTTAATGATATAACATATCATAGTGCTAGTTAAGCGCGAGAATAGTAAGAAAATCGCATAAAAAACATCGAATATTGACAATACACAAGAGATGAGCAACAAATGAGATAATTAAACACACTCCCCACTTCTGTATAAAAATAAATGTTTAAAAGAGATTGTTAATATTGTTTTTGTCAATATTTCAAATAAATGGAATTGAAAAGGAAAAATGTAAACAACAATGTTACCTTTTTTTAAAGCTAATGTTGTTAACAAAAAATAGGTACTAAAAAAACCTTTCAATATGTTTGTATAGAGACATGTATATTTGCAATTGAACATGGATTTTAAAAATTATGGAATTTGATAATTTTGTATTTGTTTTGAAATTTAATGAATTATGATTATAGTTAATATATCACATTATATTGAGAATAATTAAAAAATAGATGTTTTATTATTTTATTTTGAAAAAAATAAAATATTTTTTTTGTGGAGATTGTTAAATAGTGGATAAAAAAAAGAGTTATAGGATTTTGGAAATCAATAAATAACATGAATAAGATATTGTCTATTCAAAATCGGGATGAGCTCATCAAGTCCATAAACCCCTTTAAACCATTGAAAAATTGTATATAAAACATTATAACAACAAATGTAATAGTTGATTAATATTAGTAAATATAACAAAAAAAGAAATCATTAAATAGAGCTAATAAAAGAGCACTCAAATGCAAAACATAAAAATGAAATAAATTCCTAATATAAGAGTTAAAAAACCTATAACTAACTACAAATTAACCATTTTATGTTAGATCAAATGGAAAAAAACGAAAATATTATTTTAAGAATAAAAAAATATCATATATAAATAAATCAATAAACACTCACACAATAATACTACTTTTAAAACAAAAATTAGATAATTTTTCAACGAATGTGGCGGATGCAAGTCAAACCGAATAAGAAATACAGGAGGTATGTAAATATTTTTATTTTCATTTAAAAGTTAGGGATTCTATTTTAATCATTTTAATCTTATAAATGTGTATAAAAAGGAGAATGGATGTTGATAGTGTCACCCTTGCTAAAATAATTCAAGCCGCAAATAGTATGCGTGCCACGTGGAATATAATCATTATATTTAATTTGGAATTTCGTCGTCGCTTCTGACACCAACGAAACGAAACGTGGTTTTATTACAAAACCCGAACGCGTAAATCAAAGTAACAAACAGATATCTCTTCCTTTCTCTCTCCTCAAATCAATATCCCTTTTCTCTCTCCTCGAACCTTCCCCACCGCGTCAACCCCCATTCTCCACCGCGTCTCTCACTCTCTCTCATCTCTCTATAAATATGTCCCAATCTCTCTCTTCACTCTCATTCCACCATTCTCACAACACTTCACTCCTTCACTTCCATGGAGATCTCACCTTTTCCCCTTCTCGAAGACTACTCCTCTTCCTTCTCATTCGCTCAGGATTCTCAATCCACGCTTCTCTCCTTTTCCAATTCCAAAAGGCGCGCCAGATTTGACGATTTCGAGAATGATGACTCCTCCGTTCATGATTTACTCTCCAAATTGCTGGCATTTGACGAGGAGGAGAAATCGGCGCAGAGTGGGTGTTTAATTCAGCAGCAATCTCCGGTTTCAATGGAGTCGAATTACAATCAGAGCAATCAGCAATCGATTGACAGTGGTGGTTCTTATTTCAATGGCTATTCCACTTTCAATTCCCCCCAATCGAAGCGGCAGCGTTTCGACACTGGTGCAACGACGTCGGATGATTCGAGCGCCGCCGCCCCGCAGCGGCGGCTGTGGGTGAAGAGCCGGTCGAAGGCGTGGTGGGAGCTCGTGAACAGCCCCGATTTTCCTGAAGAGGAGTTTAAGAAAGCGTTCAGAATGAGCAAATCGACATTCGATATGATCTGCGAGGAACTGGAATCAGTCATCACCAAGAAGGACACAATGCTCCGGTTAGCGATTCCGGTCCGGCAACGAGTCGCCGTCTGCATCTGGAGATTAGCCACCGGCGAGGCTCTTCGAGAAGTTTCCAAGAAATTCGGATTAGGGATTTCAACCTGCCATAAACTAGTCCTCGAGGTGTGCACAGCCATAAGAACCGTGCTGATGCCAAAGTTCCTGCAATGGCCGGATGAGAATCGGACGGCCGAGATTAAACGCGAATTCCAATCGTTCTCCGGAATCCCCAACGTAGGTGGAGCAATGTACACCACTCATGTCCCCATAATCGCCCCAAAAGCAAACGTGGGAGCCTACTTCAACAAGAGGCACACAGAGAGGAACCAGAAGACATCGTATTCGATCACAGTCCAGGGCGTGGTCGATCCGAGGGGGGTTTTCACAGACATCTGCATAGGCTGGCCGGGATCAATGAGCGACGAACAGGTCCTCGAAAAATCAGCCATTTACAACCGGGCAAAGATGGGAGGCATGAGGGATGTGTGGGTGGTTGGGAACTCAGGGCACCCATTGATGGACTGGGTCCTGGTGCCATACAGCAATCAGAATGTAACATGGAAGCAACATGGATTGAATGAGAAGATTGAGGAGGTTCAGGGGGTCGGAAAGGAGTCGTTCATGAGGCTGAAAGCGAGGTGGAAGTGCTTGCAGAAAAGAACGGAGACGAAACTGCAGGATTTGCCGGTGGTTCTTGGGGCTTGCTGTGTTCTGCACAATGTGTGTGAGATGAGGAATGAGGGGTTTGATGAGGAGTTGAGGTTTGAACTCTTTGATGATGAGATGGTTGCAGAGAACAGTGTGAGATCTGTCAATGCCTTGCATCTTAGGGATCAGATTGCTCATAATCTCTTGCATCACACTCCTGCTTTTCATGTGTTATGATACATTTTTACATGTACTAGTATTTACCCGTGCGATGCACGAATATAAATTTTTAAATTAACATTTTTATATAAATACAACATAAATAGAATTTTATATATAATAATATGTTTAAACACATATAAAATATATAAATTGAATGAAATTGAGTAATATATCTTATTCAATATTGGTATTAGTAATGTAATTTAATGACATCTAAAAACTTTGTTTAGAACCGGTATATAATAAATTTTGTTACATATTTTTTATTAGTTTTTATTGTTATAAAATGTTGAAAGTGAATGAAAATGTCTATATTAAAACTATTAATATAAATTTATAAGGAAAAAAATAACTAAAATAAAAAAATCTTACAAATTACAAATTTGGAACCGTTTTTTTATTTACAAATTATGGTGTTCTTATCTCTCACAGTCTCACCAAATTTTTTATACATCAAAATTTTTACTTCTAAAACAAAAACATATAATTGATCACGACTAAAAATGTTTTATTTCGAGAAAAGTCTAACATGAGATTTTAAATTATAATATTTTAAAATTCATTATAAAAATAATACATATTGTAATATATATATATATATATCTTTTTAATTTATTAAAAATGATCATAAGGTGATCAAATTGAATTACATCAGTATAAATTGCTAATTTTCGAAATATATCATATGATGTTTAAGTTTAATAGTTGACTTATATTGCAATATATGGTATCAACATGTGTAATATTACATTGAGATAATATTTTTGATTTATTAATATTTTTCCAAATATAACTTGAGAAATCAACATTACCATATATATTTTAAAACAATATACAATATATATTTTAAAAAATAAATAAATTAACTAAAAATCAAATATTACATGCATATACCAATTATTACTTTTTCAACTTTTTTTATTAATATAAGTTAGATGAAAAAAAGTGGATACTACTGACAAATTTGAGTTTTATTAATATTTAAATTCATCATTATTTATGCAATTAATAATATTGAATCTATCATTATTAGATACTTACAAATAATATTAACATGTATATATAAACAAAAAAGATCAATGATGTCTATATTTCAAGAAAACTGAAAATTATATGTATTAAATATCAATATTTTTTTTTGATTTTATATTTGACAAAATAATAATTGACAATTAATATTCAGAATTTACATATAATTGAAAGTACAAAAAAACTGAAAACAATAATACAACTCTAATTTCATCTATTATATTTATATATCTATAAATCAAATTAAATCACTATATATTTAATCTTAACAACATGGATGATGCATCATTTTGAGAGCTAAATCCAAAATCAGATTTATTTTCCCTAACATATTACCTTTCAAGCTTTCAATATCTTGAATGCTAAGTCAAAATCAATTAAAATTTTTAAAAAATTGGTGAATATGTACTCTCAAGTCGCAAGTCTAAGATTTCTTCAATTATTACATGCATATAAGAAGTGATCAACACTTTATAAAATTAAATTATATTGAAGTAAGAATAATTCATATATAATACTATGATGATAAAAAAAAAAGTAAAATAAAGATCATATAAAAAAATTTTGAAATAATACAAATCAATCGGATAACATATCATATAATCTCATATCATTCAATAGTGAATTATCTTTATAATTCCGTATAATGGTAAAAGAAAAACCAACAATCATTAAATATCCATCCACGTGATCCTCAAATATAATAATTTTATAATAAAACAAATAAAATAAACATTAAATTTATAATTTTTACCTCTAAGGACGTCTTACACTTCATAAATCGTTCAAAAGTGATATGTAAAATAACAGAATGAAAGCGAGTGAATGAAACCAAGATGAATTTGTATTATTTATAATGTATGATTGTTGATTAATCAGGTAATGACCATAATTTAAGATTTAAGATAATCAATTTAAATGTTCATTTTAAATACCATATTTTGTGATATCTATATACGCTAGTTTAATTTGTAGAATCAATGACATAATAATTATATATCTCAGATAGTGCAATATAATTAAATAATCAATGTATGCTAATGATAGTATAATTATATACCTCAAATATTCTATAACTCATATTGGATAGAGTTGTGTGACATTTACTTATAGAATTCAAATATGAAATTAAAATGAATAATTAGTTACAACATTAATTACCACGATCATTTATAAATAATCAATACCATAATTTGTGAAATCAATAATTTTATTCGATTTAAATCTTTAAAAGAATTTATGAAATCAATAATTTTATTCCATTTAAATCTTCACTTTTAAAGAAAAACATTTTTATTTCCTAATTTATATAAATAGATGAAATTTATTTTATGTATGTGTATAGGAAAGTGTGTTATCAAATGCATTCTTTGAATTCTTGTGGAGTAGTAGTATTATTGGTTACCTTTGAATGATGTATTATTCATGAATTAGGTCCACATGTGGGGTATGAACTTAAAGCTACACTTCTTCTTTGGTCAAAATCCCTAGAATCAAATCAAACTTGTTTTGGGATAAATTGAAGATTAGTGAAACAGCATAACAAGAAATTAGAAACAAGTAGGATTATCAACATCAAATCAAATATAATAAAAGATGGATATAATTCAAGATTGTCCGATTTCAAATTCAATTCAAGTTTGTGTTTGATTAAGACCATGATTTGAATTTTCAAGTCTTATAGCATTAGCACTTAGTTGACTAATCCCAGGTTGAGTCTCAGACTGTGGGCTTCTTTCTACCCAATGCTTGCTGCTAATTGACTAATTGGATATTGGAACATACTAATGATCAAATTAAGTAGAAACTTCCCAATATCTTTACTTGGGTCACGTATAATGATTATAAATTGAGTTAATTACATTAAAAAACACCAACTTAGAGTTTAATTTCAATTGCAAACATGTGAACTTCTGACTGTAACATAAAAACACTCAATTGAACACTTGTTTCAATTTGGTACATGTTTGAGTTTTTCGGACTTCAATTGCTGATGTGAAGTTCAAATTGTATAAATTAATTATTGACGTATAAAGTTATATATTCATGATGACTATATTCAAAATTACATGTTGGTAATTAACATAAATTAATTTGGACCACGTAAGTAATTGGAGTCCGAAAAATCGAAATATGCCTCAAATCGAAACAAATGTTAAATTAAACATTTTTACTTTTATAGGCAAACTTCATATTTGGAAATTGAAATCAAACTCTAGTTATCCCCTGAAAGTCATGTCTGTGACACTATCATAATTACAAATGAAGACGTGGATTATTGGTCTAAGGCCACCAATGATACTTAGGGGTGAATACATAAAGCCCTTAAAATAGTGTGGGGCTCGTTGTAAATAAAGGCTTCCTCAGGGACCTGAATGCAAATAAAGAGAATGATTATAGTTAATAATTAATTACCACCATATTTAGATTCCTCTGTTGTTTTCCTCATCTCATCTTCCTCGTCGCGTAAAATTGAAGAATTTCTGATACCAATGGCACCGCCCTCGGATCCGGCGAACCAGTGAGTACTCTCTCTCTCTCTCTCTCTCTCTCTCTCTCTCTCTCTCTCTCTCTCTACTGCATTGAATTGAATTCGTGTTTTTATTTCTCATCGAGGGACGTTATGATGAGGCGAAAGAAAAGCGCGCCGTTTAAATTCCTGGTTCCTCTAATCTATGCTCCTGTTCTTCCTCTCAGTAAGTTACTGTTACCTTTCCCTTTCGAGAATCATCGGCTCAGCATAATTTGTCGGTTTTTTATGTATATTTTTGCTCAACAGTTAGGCTTTCTCTCCGGCATAGACCGGTGTTGAGGGATCGGTTATTTACTGCAGTGTTGGCCGGAGCATTCGTTCACGGGATGTACTTGGTGTATCCTTTTTATTACTTTTTTAACCTCGGTGGAATTTATGTATGATGCAATTGAAGTTTTCTGTCTCCACATGATTGAATTTGATAGAATGGATTGAACGTTTGGTGTTTTCAATGATTTTGATGATGACGAGTATTTAGTTGGTTTGACCATCATAAGATTGTGTATATGTGATACACAAGGCCTAGCACTATTTCTTAGTGTAGAGCTTGTCTTAGACGTTGATAATTTTGAAGACTCAGAAAAGTTGTTGTAGAGAGGAAAACATGTATAGGGTGCTAGTTCTTTCTATAAAGACTTTGTGTTGACATTTGCTAGATGATTTAGTATTGACACACTTCCCTTTTTTGCGTAACACATATACTCACTATTTTAGGAAAAATGGTTCTATTGCTACTAGTGAAGCTTCAGAACCATTCTTCTTAACTCAGACGGTGGACTACTTTATAGGGAAGCAGTGAGTCCCTTGAGCAATCGGTTACTTTGTTCCTTTCATCAATTGGATTGCTTGTAGGTAGTAAATTATTCTGTATCATCACATGAGCTGACTCTTTCATGGTTGTCTCATAACTATAAGTGAAAGTTTTAGCTTCTGCTATGTCTCTCCCAATGTTATAGTGACCTCAAAGTATTTGTAGATTTAGTAACATCTTAAGCAATCGTCTGATAATTGCTAAGTTAGTAAGTGGTTTCAAGTTAAATCTAGGAATGGGAAACCCTGATAATGTACTGAGTTAAAAACCTTGAACGGATGTCCATCTTTATTTTTATTACATGGTTATGCTGTCATATTTACATTTAAAGTTAGCTAGAATGGCTATCATGGTCTCCCTGGGTTTGTAACAACCTCTAAAAGTATTAAACGTGTCTTTATGTATAATATCTTTGAAACTCTTGAAATTATAAGCTAAAAATGTGTAGCATAACTAACTACATAATGGGTCAGTTATTTCTGTATGATAACCTATATTTCTTGGTTTTAACGTGTAGCATATCAGCTAGGCTTTTCTTGGAAAGTTTGTTAACCAGCCTTTTTGCATAAACTTAATTTTCTTTACAAGCATTTTACTTTTTTTGCATGATTCTTCTTGTTGACTGAACCTGTTGGGCTTTAAGTGGTCTAGAGCCTGGTGATAAAGAACTTTTTTGTCAGAATCACAAATAAGTGAGTTTTAGAGGCGAGACAGACAAAAGTTGATAAAGAGAGAGAAGGCAAGCAATCCAAGCCATATAGTTAAGAACTATAGGATCATACCTAGGGTTTTTATAGTGTTCCAGTGTTAAAAGCTCCAGAGGTTTAAATTTTACATAAAAGTTCCTATCCTTCAATTTGAAATATGATTTACTCATATGCATTATACATTATATTTTGTCCACAAAGAGCTAAACCTCGATCCATACCAAGTTCTCTCTTGAAAGTGTGTTACATGTTGTGATACTTATCATCACATGACTTGATTTGATCCCCAAAAATGGAAAATTAAACTTTAGTGATGAAGACCTGATACTTCTCTAGATTTGTCATATATTTACTTATGAGATATTTTTTGGAATTAAGGGACCCTTAGGGGCCTTCTAGTTCAGGCCCTATCATTCCTACCACCTTTTCTATTGATTATTCATATTCATGTAGATGTTTTGCAATTTGCAATGGTAATGCACAAACTTGGACTTCCTTTACTGTCCATACTCTATGGCACAATGCTTTGCTTGATTGTATTTATCCGTGGATAAACTGGGTAACTGAGAATGTTTTAGCTTATAAACAACTGTAGCAATCTCCTGTATAATGGTATGAGAGCCATAATACTTTATAGTGGGACATTAATCAAAAGTATTTCCTCAAGCTATACAAGTCCCAATGTTTGGTAGCAATTGTTTGCTTTCCTTGATCTGAAATGTGTGGTAGAAGTTTCTTGTTTTTTTTTTTTTTTTTTCTTTTTCAAATTGGACATGTGGATTCTTTTGGTGGTTTCCCATTACAATCACTTTTTATTGACTTGTCTTTAGCAGCATATCTTTGCACTTGAGTTAGTATGTTATAAAGAGCGTGAAATTGTTTGTATGATAGATTATTTATTTTTTTACGTTGTTCTTCCTTATGAACATGTTTAGAACTGATATATATGATGCTGAGAGCAAGTGATATGGTGGTTGTGAGGATGGAATAATATGACTTCATGCTCGTTAACAAGGTTTGGATTTCTGAATACCTCACATAGCCGCGGTTTTGATAATTATTGAGTAGTTTCTTTTACAGCTTGCAGCTATGGTTTTGTGCCTTCTGAAGCTTCACATATCGATAAATTGATTTCAGCTATTTTGTTTGTAATATTGAGGATACATATCTCTCAAAACATTCAATTATTTCGGGACTAAATAAGACACCAATTTTTGTTAAGAACATTCAAGGAAAATCTATAGCTTCATGTTTCTTGAACGCCTATTCTTTTTTTTTTTTTTTGAAATTTGGGTAGAAATTATTGAATGAGAATGCTATGCCTTGATGTTATTGGGCTTTGTAATTAAACATTAATCCCTCAGAAGGGTTTGTGTTTTAAGAGAGCCACGTCATTATTATGTTATAGGAACATGGAAAGAGACATCATTATTATTTATATGTGAGAATATGTTATATGTAAAAGATGTTTTTGCGTTACTAATACCGTTTCATGGATCATTTTATATGAGACGGGTTAACTCACAACCCACATTTGAAAATTTATACATAAATTTGTAGGAATGAGTTTAATTGGAGCGTAAAAAAGATTCATATCATGAAAGTTATAAATGTCCAAGTGATTCGTGGACTTAAAATCAGTTAAGTTCTTCAGCTAAGTAATTAATAAATAATAACTAGTGGAATATGATTAATATCGTTTTTATAGTTTTGTGTTGTCTGTTTCCAGCATGAAATGTATATAAATTTGTGAAAATTGCTTAATATCAATTTTGATGTTAAAATGTTTTATTTTTTATAGTCAGAGAACTTTAACACACTTGCATCGGGCTGGAAATTTTTGTTTTTTAACAAACTTACTTATTATGATGTCTAATATTATTTAGACATGTTAGATGAGAAAACTCTCCTTTCTATTTTGGTGATAAAACTAAATAGTATCACGAAATATGCTAGTGTAGTTAAATGTTTAAAAAAGTGATTTTTTTTAAAATAGAAGATTAGAATCTAATTAGATAAATCTATAATATTAAAAAACTTATTTTAAAGGAATTTTAAAGATTAATATTCATAAAAAATTAAACAATTTCACAACAGAGAATATAAAGTAGATTCATATATTTATATATTATAATAACATAGAAAAAATATAGAAAGTTTGTTTGGATTTTCGAAGTTAATTAAAAAAAAAAAAAACACCACGTGCTACAAATTCATACAAGCATGCATTTTTAAAAACCAAATCTGTTGAATAGTATTATTAATTATTAACAGTAAAATTAAAATGAGTAAAAACCAGTAGGTAATAAGTTTGTTATCCATCATCTAAATTTTAATAATCATATATCTATTTTATGAATCCCATTAATTTTATAGTTTCTTATATAATATAGCTGTTTTTCGAATTCTAGTATTCATGTATTTTCGCAGGAAATTCTATTTTCGATGATAATTCCAACATATACATAATTTTCAAAACCCTAACAAAATTCCAGATAATATTTTTAGTAAAAGAAAGAAAATCGATAATTATCTCCATAAGAGATTCAAATCCAAATTCCATAGGGAAATGTGTTGTATACAAACCATAACCTGCATTTTCTTCAATATATATATATATATATATATATATATATATATATATATATATCAACTAAAACAAAATTCAAATACAGTCACTTGCTACAATATAAGGCAAATATTGCATTTTGTCATCTGAACTTTGTAACTACGAACTACAACTAACTACCCAGTTGGATCGGATGACTTTATCCCGTGGCGCTTAAAAAATTCTCTAAATCCATAGGCGCTGACATCAAAGTGGTACAACTAACTACCCAGTTGGATCGGATGACTTTATCCCGTGGCGCTTAAAAAATTCTCTAAATCCATAGGTGCTGACATCAAAGTGGTACTGCCAAGTGAACGACACGAATGATTTCAGATGTATATAAAGTATATGGTAGTAAAGAAATTTTTGTAACTAGATCCCCAGATTTCACATTAAAAGATTTTGTCGATAGGAGATATGCTACAATTCATTTAGGTTGCATTTCAAATGAATGGACTTGTTTGGATAGAGTATGACTAATTTCCCCAACCTAATGTTGATACAATTTGACAAAGAGGAGATGTAGGGGTATAGTAAACCAAAATGTTCAAATCTGGAAGATGAATGCTATGTTGAAGCAAGTAAGGAACCATAGGAGACATGCTGAAAACTACAAATACTTACAGGTAAAACTTTCACAGCATATTTCGTGATGCTTGAATCGACAACCTTTGCTTCATTAGCTGCCTGTATAACAAATCAGTGGCTTATTATATTAAAGATAGCGGAGTGAAAGCAAATAGGACACCACAGAGGAACATGATTCCATGACATTTCTAAAGCATGGTTAAGAAGACGAGTTTTAGAATTTGTAACAGTAAAATAATGAAAAAAAGTGCAATTACGATGTCATTTAGCAGGAGAAGTAAAAACTAAGACTTTGATCTCTATCTGATGCAGCAGAAGAACGATATACTATAACATAAATCCGTTGATTCTAAGAATACCGGAAGATACGTAAAACAGAAATAACCAAATTTCTATTCAATATTCAACTCCCCAAAATAATAAACATAACACTTATTTATATTAATATTATAGAATCCTAAAATATAAAATAAAATCAAATATAAAAATACTAATAGCAATAAAATCAATCTAAATCTCTATTAAACATATCTATTATTTATTTTCCATCACTATCAAAGAAGGCACTCACTTATTTATAGTTCAATACATGCAGGGACTAAATCTTTACCTGTTCTGGGCTGTGAAATATTTCTATAAACGGATATTCTGTCTTCTGGCGAGTTAAGCAGAATCCAGGATACTTTGGGCACTCAACCTAAGAAGCCAGCACCAGAAAATGGATAAGTATATCACAGAAAACGTACAAGTGAAATCAAGGCATACAATGGAGATACTTTTATGTCTTACTCTGAATAGAATATTCATATGCATAAGCCAGAAATGAAGAAAACAAATTATGTGGGGAGAGAGAAACAAAAAGATACAGTAAAACAGTTTAAAGGAATCAAATGCCAGATAAATGATCAGACAGTGTCATTACAAACAGCTTTCCTTTGTATATGAATTTAGAGCTGTTCTAAATCAGGGTTATAGGATTTAGTGTATGTACTGATAACTTACACGCAAAAATTTAACATGGGGATCAAACTCAGCTGCAGCTTCCTCAAGGACTTTGTCAAAACGTTTGGTGAGGTTACACCTGCAGCAGGCAAAGAAATCAAAACTGAGTTATGAGTTAATGCATTATATCTCTAAACCAAGATGAAGAAAGTTTTACAAATTACTTGATTGTAAATGCAACAACCACAGGGTGACCTTGATGAAGGAGCTGCACAAACTCACGCTCTGAGGTGAAATGAAGAACCCTTGATGGTCCAAGATCCTTAGGATAACCAGTATAATATCTTCAAGTTTTACAGAAGTGCATTAGAACATATTAGAATTGGCTGCTCAACCATCAAGCAACAGAAAGATATGACAAAATTTACAATACTTGTTGCATATACTAAGTTCAGTGAAAACCAATTTCATGCAATCAACTACTTTTTTTTTTTTTTTTACAGATGGTAACAATTCTACCAATATAGAGCAACGGTACCACTCGCAGCAGTGTATAAGTTTTAGACAACACTCGATTCCTAAAGAAAAAGGTAAAAAAACTTAAATATAACATTTTCAAAGAAAATCATGTGCATCAAGAGCAATTGAAGAAAGTTAATATACAGGTATCATGAAAATATTACAGGAAGAAGCTACATAGAAGAAAAACAATCTGATGTTTAACTTAGTACTTAGTAGTAGATGGAATTTAAACATACTTGCAGGTTGAACGAAGATTAAGCATTATCTTGTTGAGCAATGATGACTCCTCCATCCTGCAGAACTTTTGAAAAACCTGGGATGATCTGGAGATATGATTATTCTGAAAAACCAAATAAGAGAATAATGGAAAGTGCAAAACAAGATTTTGAGATTTGCTCCATATTTACTAACAGGGTAACCTGTAAACCTCAACACAAACTCATCCTTCTTGGCATACCAAATGGCAGGCAAGTTATCTAAAATCACATTCACCTGATACATTTCATCAGTCCTCTTTTTCAAAAGCTTAAACTCCTCACCAGAAACAGGCTTACTTTGGCACGGGAAAATTTCGGTCTCATTCGTGTGCATCTTAAACCTATATGGAGAATTCTAAATCCTATCACCCATAAGGAGCTCACAGAGATTTTCTGCACTGTCCTTAATACCCTCTTACAGAATGACAGACTATAATAGCTAAAGGGCGCCTATTCTAGCACCCAATCAAGGCAAATCAAAATCGATGACTAAAATCACAACACTCCCACAAAAATCAAAATTAGGGAATCCATCTGGCACAAGACATTTCAACTCCAATTAATAACAGCTTCCTAAACTAGACTTGAGTTATAGTAGCCATTAATTAATGAGTTATGGATACTAGTATTTGGTCTAAGATCATTGAGGAACATCCTCAATAAGTGTATAGTGGAGGTTACTTTCTGCTCCCAGATCATATACAAGCATCCAAAATTCTACCATTATTTTTTAGCATCTTAATAATGTAAGAGTTATGGTTATACTCCATTTTTTCCAAGCTAGTTGATCGCATAACACACAAAAAATTGCATTACTCAGTGCATTCTATCAAACTCGAACATAGCATCTATAATCAAAATCTCATAAAAAATTACTGTTTTTTTTTTCTCGAGCATACGAGGCAGTTTCTACAATATGGGTCAGAATGACAGATTTCGAACTTAACACAATAAAAGATCAACCAAAATAAAAATATATACGCCGTAGGTTTTCCGGCGAACGACGCCGGAAACGCAGCTTCTGGTAGCCGGAATTTGGAAACAAGATATAGGAAAAGATATCGCTTAAATTTTACCTTGTTCCTTCTTTCGATTAGTGCCCTAATTTTTGTGAATTAATTGGATGATATTTTAGGGATTTAGTTTTAAGGAAAATATAAGAGCATGAACTTTGCATTAAAAACTTTGGACCAAGCCCATAACTAAGAAAGATACCAAAAAAGAAGCCCAATCTGTATAACTTTAATTGGGACAGCATTTTAAAGATACTCAATGATGATATCCCCTCAAATGATCTCATCCTATCTTTTGATATGCTAAAGAATTCAATAATCCAAAAATGCAGAAACAAAGAATAATGGAACAACACAGAAGAGAATGTTCTAGATGTTTTTGCTTTCAACAATGGAAAGTAAACAGGGAAGGGATTTGCTCCCAAGGAAAAATGGAACTTTTAAATATTACTTCAGGATATAAACATTTTTCTCCCCCCAGAGCAGAAATGGTCAGAAAAGCTACGACTCTTCTGGGAAAACAAAAGAAAATTTTGAAGATTATCAAAATACATGATAATAAATTCTACAGATGCATGGAAAAATATCCAATTACAGAGAGATGTTTCACAGAAGATTTCCAGATCATATATTTTCTTGATCGACAGGAAGAAGATTATAATTTTCTTATGTTCCTCAAATAATTTCAGAAAAACAAAACAGACAAAAGCAGATAAAGCAGCCTAGCCGACAGAAATTATTACATTTTTGTCTTTTTTGACACTTGTCAAAATAAACAGTAATTAAACTGTTTACTTTTTATAAAAAGTTTTAAAATCCGGGGTTTCATGTCCGGCTCTTTCATCTATAAATAAGTCTTTCTTTTCTTTAGTTTAGCACGCTTGAGTGATACTCGCCCCTTCTTTCTCTCTCTACATCCCTCTTGTAAATCATTACCCCTTAAGCCATAAGTGCTCTTCTTCTACTCCTTTCTTCTGGTGTTTTTTTAATTTTTAAAGGTTGTATTTAATTTCTGTATTTAAATTTTTGTTCTTATGATTGTCCTCCTATATGGAAGGCTAGATACAATATGTTAGATCATAGTTGATTCTTGTAAACATGGTAAATATGTTGTAAGAAAAGAAAAATCATGAACTAGGGAAAAGTTGAAGTAACTCAGTTGGGTTTGAGTTTTACGACTGAGGTGTTTGTAAGTTCACAATGTTCAACCCGTTTTATTGCCGCTAAAGCCAGAGTGAGCGTTCAGGCATGTTTAGGGTTTGAAGTGGAAAATCAAACACCAAGGTTTTATATCTCAGTAAAATCCTTTAACTTTGAGTTTTCATCATCAAAAACTCAAAGTTTTAATTCATGACCAAGGTTTTAATTCATGACCTCTTCTGGTATTACTACTACTACTACTACTACTACTACTACTACTACTACCACTACTACTATTAGTACTAGTATTATGATGATGAAAACATAGAAAATTCATTTTATAAATATGAAAGATTAAAATGCTGTCCCAATTAAAGTTATACAGATTGAGCTTCTTTTTGGTATGTTTCTCAGTTATGGGCTTGGTCCAAAGTTTTTAATGCAAAGTTCATTCTCTTATATTTTCCTTAAAACTAAATCCCTAAAATATCATCCAATTAATTCATAAAAATTAGGGCACTAATCGAAAGAAGGAACAAGGTAAAATTTAAGCGATATCTTTTCCTGTATCTTGTTTCCAAATTCTGACTACCAGAAGCTGCGTTTCCGACGTCGTTCGCCTGAAAACCTACGGCGTATATATTTTTATTTTGGTTGATCTTTTATTGTGTTGAGTTCAAAATCTGTCATTCTAACCCATATTGTAGAAACGGTCTCGTATCTTCGAGAAAAAAAAACAGTAATTTTTTATGAGATTTTGATTATAGATGTTGTGTTCGAGTTTGATAGAATGCACTAAGTAATGCAATTTTTTATGTGTTATGCGATCAACTAGCTTGGAAGAAATGGAGTATAACCATAACTCTTACATTATTAAGATGCTAAAAAATAATGGTAGAATTTTGGATGCTTGTATATGATCTGGGAGCAGAAAGTAACCTCCGCTATACACTTATTGAGGATGTTCCTCAATGATCTTAGACCAAATACTAGTATCCATAACTCATTGATTAATGGCTACTGTAACTCAAGTCTAGTTTAGGAAGCTGTTATTAATTGGAGTTGAAATGTCTTGTGCCAGATGGATTCCCTAATTTTGATTTTTGTGGGAGTGTTGTGATTTTAGTCATCGATCTTGATTTGCCTTGATTGGGTGCTAGAATAGGCGCCCTTTAGCTATTATAGTCTGTCATTCTGTAAGAGGGTATTAAGGACAGTGCAGAAAATCTCTGTGAGCTCCTTATGGGTGATAGGATTTAGAATTCTCCATATAGGTTTAAGATGCACACGAATGAGACAGAGATTTTCCCGTGCCAAAGTAAGCCTGTTTCTGGTGAGGAGTTTAAGCTTTTGAAAAAGAGGACTGGTGAAATGTATCAGGTGAATGTGATTTTAGATAACTTGCCTGCCATTCGGTATGCCAAGAAGGATGAGTTTGTGTTGAGGTTTACAGGTTAACAACAGGCACAACAGCAAACATGTAAACAAAGATCTGGTGAACCCGACGTGAATAAGAAGAGAGCTCAGCCCATCTTACACGAAAAAATATAATCAATTGACTTTTCTACCATTCAATTTAACAAAAATACTTTTCTAACACAAAATATAAGAAAGTTACATTTTCTACACTATTTTGACTCGGTCATGGAGAAATGATTGAGTAATGATCGAGTGATGATATATTTTATTTATTTATACTATTATTTAACAATTGATTTATCCAACAAATCATATAAATTGATAAATGAGGCTCGATTAACAGAAAAAAATGAGGATCGTTTAATTGAATGATTTTAGGTATATTAAATTGAAACTGTTTGAAATTAAACTAGCCATTGTAAATAATTAAACAAATAGATAAGTGGAATGAATAAACATGAAAAATGGAGTGTAAATGAACAATTTGTATGCTATTATAACAAATAGATAATTTATGAAAAAATAAACAATTTGCACATCATTCATTTTCGGCAGCAGCTAATATTCCAGAAAAAGCTCAAAGCCAATATGTATAGTGGGTACATGTGAAATTAAGTTAATTCATGCATATCTATGAGACATGCCACCGACTTAATTCTGATTTTCACTCTATACTAATTATTATAAATGAAGTGCGATACCACTCTTTTGAAATTAGACAGATAATTTATATATATATATATAGGAACTCATAAAATAATTATTGAATCTCTTCATTTAGCCAATATGAAAACTTTCATTATTTCAATTAATTCCTTCAATGTATATATGTATTTACCAAATGAATGTATGATTATTGATTATGATACAAATTGTAAGTATTTTAGCTATTTATTATGCAAGAGGTGAACTAACAAATCTGAAGAAAATGTAGAGCAATGTCAAGAATGACCACAGAGCCTTTAACGACAGCATGATCTCAAATCCAGCCAAAGTTTCTTTAGGATATCATTCTAGCAATATCATTATTTCCTCATATAGTTTCCTACACAGGACCTTGCTCAAAGTGTACGAGCATATCGAGGTGTGCATCATGGCTAACACAACAATCCAAATAACTACGGTGTCATGAAGAAAATTGATTCTTTGGACAAAAAAGCAAAGAATCTATTCTCAGTTATGAAGACAAAACGAGAACCACTTTACAAATTGCTAGAAGCTCCAGATATTTTTTTTTTGGCCAGCATCATATCAAACTTCATGAAACCTAGCATGTTATTAATTGTATAACTTCAAATTGGTTAGAGAAACGGACTTATGAGTTTTAAATATTTAAAGTACAGAGAACATGAAACAGAGTTTCTCTTGAAGAAGATATTGATTTATATGTTTTCTATTCAGCATGGGCAAGAAAGATTCTCCTATGCCTCTTTCTATCAAATACTAACACAGTTCTATTCATCATGAACCTAACCATTGCTCACACAATTTGGCAAAGTAATGGGCAACAAAAGCAAAGGATGAAAGGGCAGAACTTAGAACATGAGTTTTTCCATATAAAAAGCAAAGGATGAAAGGGCAGAGGGCAGAGATGGCAACAAGCTGCATACTTACCGGCGACTGTTGAGAGAGGGGACGGCTGCGACTGGCTGCGATAGTGGTGAGAGGAGCAGCGACGGCGAGGTGGGGGTAGCGACGGGCTGCGACAGTGGTGAGCGGAACGGCGCAGCGTCTCGGACAGGGGCGGAGCAGGGCGGCTGATGAGAGAGAGGAGAGCGGCGGGCGGCGGCGGGCGGCCGCTGAGAGAGAGAGTGACGGGGCGTGAATGGAGATGAGAGAAAGGGTTGCAATTTGGATTGATTTGGGGATTTCAAGTTTTAGACACTTAATTAGTATAAGAAAAAGGGCAACACTAAAGGCACCACATATTTTTTCCCAGTGCTTTTAGTCCTACTCAAGAAAAATAAGGGATTCATAATTCATACATTTATTAAATTTTTATGTAATTTTTTTATAAAATTGTTATATATTTTGATACACCTCTCAAGTAATTAATATTTAATTTGTTTACTTTTTTAATTTAAAAGTATATTTATTTATTTATGTTTCGGGCCTAAAGTATTCAAGAATCATTTTTGTACTATTGAAAATATAAATTGGTAGATTAATAATAATACACAACCAAAGAACATAATTAATTTAATTTTGTTGAGCTATGAAATTTGCACAAATAATTTTTGTCCGGTCCATGAATGATTTTGAGAAGTAATTTATGTTCGGTCCATGAGCAAAACTCATGAGCACCGGTTCAAGATGACCATACATAGCGAATAGGACGGTTATACGATCATAGTCGACCTAAAGCCACCGACCAGAGTTGCACGATCTCTACCAACCGTTAGAATAATTGTTGGAAAAACTCCAACGGTACATTGTTGATGGGATTTCCGTTGGAATAAAAATGAAATTAATTCCAGGCCAGTGCCAATACTATTGAGGTATTATCATTGGAATTACCTCATTTATATTTCCAACGGTATTGGAATAATTGTTGGAAAAATTCTTATAGTATATTATTGATGGAATTTCCGTTAGAATATCCAACGGAAACATTTCAGAATTAAATTGTTGTTGAAATTTCCGTTGGAAAAATTGGAACTATTCCAACGACACATTGTTGTTGGAATATCCATTGGAATAATTTTGTTAGAAACATTCCAACGGTATGTTGTTGTTGGAATTTCAGTTGGAAAAATTCCAATAGTACATTGTTGTTGGAATTTCCGTTGGAAACATTGTTCGAAATATTCCAACGACAAATTGTTGTTGGAATTTCAATTGGAATAATTGAATGAACACATTCCAACGACAAGTTATCGTTGGAATTTACGTTGGAATACTTGTTGGAAACATTCCAATAACACGGTGTCATTGGAATTTTCATTGGAATAATTGATGAAGAAATTCCAACGGTGCGTTGTCATTGGAATAGCCGTTGGAATAGTTGTTGGAAACATTCCAACGGCACCGTGTCATTGGAATTGCCGTTGAAAAAGTTGTTGGAAAAAGTCCAACGACAAGTTGTCTTTGGAATTCCCGTTGGAATAGTTGTTGGACATATTCGAACGGCAAGTTGCAGTTGGAACTTCCGTTGGAATAGTTGTTGGAAAATTCCAACGGCATAATTTCGTTGGAAGATCCGTCGGAATAATTATTGAACAAATTCCAATGGCGAGTTGTCGTTGGAATAGCCGTTGGAATATTTGTTGGAAAATATCCAACGACAACATGTCGTTGGAATGTCCGTTGGAATAATTGTTCGAACAATTCCAACAGTACATTGTAGTTGGAATTTCCGTTGGAAAACTTTTTGAAAAATTCCAACGGTAAGTCATCGTTGGAATTGACGTTGGAATAGTAATTCCAATGACATTTCCAACGGTTCATACCAACGGTTTCCACCTGTTGTTGGAATTGCCGTTGGAAATTTCCAACGGTTAGACATGGCATTGGAAATGCCGTTGGAATTTTGAAAAATTCCAACGGATTTGTATGCCGTTGGAATTCGCCTGTTTTCTTGTAGTGAATCATTTGTCCATGACCGAGTCAAAATAGTGTAGAAAATGTCACTTTATTATCTTTTGTGGTAGAAAAATACTTTTGTTAAATTGAATGGTAGAAAAGTCAATTGCTTATATTTTTTTGTGTACTTTGGCACATTTCCTCATAATAATAATAATAATAGTTATGGAATTTGTGTTTAAAATATCTACCATCAACAAGTAAAAAAAAAAAAAAAGAACATACCAATAAGAATAATTATTATTATAATGTCAATTACTGTTGTCAATGTTATTTACACTTGGTATTTAGGCCATTCAATTATTTACAATTAATATTTTAGACCTTATGTAAATTTTCTCCAAAATAACCATTATTTTTATTTAATAAATCTCCTAATTTTTAAATCATGATCTATTGTTTTACTATAGTTTAGGTCCTTTTTTTGTGATGCCTACATTTATTGATTATTTAATTTAGTCATTTCTAAATTTCACTTTTTGATTTTTTAATTAAAAGATATATATAAGGGAGAATATACATATATATATATACACACACACTAAAGACATTCACAACAATAGTTTTCCACAACATTATTAATAACATTGATCCTATAATTTGTGTGTTATTAATATATAAGAAGCCTGCAAATTAATTAACCTACTTTAATGTGTGAAAGAATATGTTTGAAATAATTTGGAGATTTAACAACACAATGAACTATGCACAATATATCAAAGCAAACGTTTTTCACAAGAATCTCATGATTAAATCAAAGAGCTCCATAGTGTAAGAATCAGCATAGACACTATTGCAATCTGCAATGCATGAAGAGCATAAAAATCAAACCCATATTGTTTACAAATTAAAAATGAGATATAATTTCAATTTTGAGGCTGCAGAGGTATTTGAAAAAATGGGTCTGGATTTTGAAGCTGTTCTCCTTATTATTACAGTTTGTATTTTAATACGAGGTTGGTTTGAAGTTATCTAACATGGACATAGAATTCTTGAACTGATTTGAGATCATAATCTCTTGAGGCTAAAATTGTTAATTTATTTTCTTATTTTATAAATCAACCATAATCAAATTCTTCTTTATTGCCGAACTTAATCTTAAACTTATTATAATTTTTATTCTCATTTATGCGTCAAACATATTTGTTGTATAGTATTACTTTGGAAACTCATGTTTTCTATTCATGGCAAAGAGCGAATATCAATACTACTTTTAAGTTCTGATATAATGGTTTAAATTATAACGAAAGATAAAATATAGGTTCAATATATAAGGTGACAGGAATAACAATACTACTTTTATATTCTGATATAATGGTTTAAATTATAACGAAAGATCAAATATGGGTGTAATAAATGAGGTGACAATGGGTAGAAATAGATAACCAATTTTCTATTCTTGTTAAATTCATAAGAAGCTGTTTTTTAGTATAAAAATTATCATTATATATATATATATATATACTCATACTCAAAGATATATTATGCATACATGTGAGTAAGTATGAGATTGGTGCATTGCACAAATCATGTAACTAGTTTGTGCAATGCATGATCTATGTGTGGTTCGTGCATTGTACAAATTGTATAGTTTTTGTGGTTTTGCAATGCACAACCATTTCCGTGTGTATGATTTGTGCCAGACATTATGGTTCGTGCAATGCACGAAACAAGAATGCAAGTATGTGTGTTATGTGAAGATTGAGACATATTTTATTATGATATTTCAACCAAATTGGCAATAAAAATTGTTCCGACATATTTTGATTAATTCAAATTTTGTCTTACTCTATTTGACTACTTTTGTGATTGTTCTATAAATAAGACATGATAAGACTTGAAAATATTTAAAAAAAAACATCAACGATCCTTTTCTAATAAATAAAAGTTTATTAGATTTAAGAAAACTAGAATTATACCCGTGCGATGCACGGTTTGTAATTTTATTTTTTAATTTTAAAATTTTTAATAATATAATATGATAGTATTATCGTAACCTAAATTATATATCAATAAGAATTTAAATATTTTATCTCTACTATTTCTCATTTTAAATATTATTATATTTTTAAAATGCAAACAATAATATACAAATTTATATATATTTTTGTTGAACAATGAATTATAAAATCTATATTTAAAATATGAAGGTGTTAAAAATGACACCAATTTTATACACTAATCAATTTTGTAAAAATAAAATAAATAAATTTAGTAATGAGAAATATTTATTGTGTTATGGATGTTAAACGATAATTGATATTAACATTTTAACTCCTAAAGATATGTTATGCATGTTGCAGTTTATAATATAAACATAAATGACATGATAAATATATTATTGTATTTTTTGATGCATGCTTAATAAGTGATTAATTTTATTGACAAAACTACATATTCCCTGACGTTCACAATTATAAATTTCTTTGAAATTTTCGGTCTAACCGGTAACTTAATTATTTATAGTTAATTAAAGAAAATATATAAATACTTTAGTATATTGCTATATATATTCAAATAACGTAGATAACTGAATATTGAACCCACTTAAATTGACAAATAAACCAAACAATTATATAAAAATGTTTTCATTATAATTAATTTCTCCAAAAGTCTAAAACTTTGTATTTTAAATTTTATTTTTTTATTTCCTAATCTTTGCTTAATTTAGTCATTTGTTTTTGTATTTCTAATTGTGTTAAATATAATTATGCACAAAAATTTAAATATCAAATTTATACATTGTTATTTTTTACGATGCAATGTAAATTAACAAATTAGAATTCTTAAAAAATGATAAATCTAATATCATGCATTAACAACAAATTTTAGATGAAGAAACTATTTAATTTGAAATTATGATTTGTTAAAAAATCTATGTCCCTAAAATTGTCTCATGGTCTCATTAAAATTAAAATTAAAAATTAAAAATTACAATAAACAAATTATAATAAAAACGATAAAACTGATCAATCATATATTAAACATAAATTCTAAATGAAAAATCATTTAATTTGAAATCATGATTTCTTATTTAATATGCATTAAGATTTAAGTATACATTCATTCACTTATACCCCACTTGTTATCAAAATTGTGAATACAAAATAAAAGGAACAATTAAATTCTAGATACAAAAATGATAAATTTGATATATCATAGATTATAACAAAATTTTAAATAAAAAAATATTTAATTTAAAGAATGTGATTTATATAAATATAAAAAAAACAAAAATAATCTACATAGCCTATCAATAGGCTATAGTCCAACCTAGTGGACCCTATAATCCTTAAAAGTATAAATCTTTTTATTTTTTAATTTTTTAATTATTGTAACTAAATTCTTTCCAATTATAGTATGTAAATTTAGGAGGGAAAATTAGTTATGCTATTTTTATTGAAGGTCTTCTTTATATATGTATATATATATATATATATAGATAAATTTAACTCATTACAATCTTATGATAATAAAGTTCAAAGGGAAAAGTCTAAAAATTCAGGCAAAGAGTAACGATCCTTTAAACTTGTGATGCATCATTGATTCGAAGATCTTTCAACTCACTTGAGTAAAGGATAAATGATACCACATTGATAAATGATTCAAACTTCCTAGACCGACTATTATAGACCTGGAGAAAGAAATTAAAAAGTAAGATTAGAAATATGTATAATCTTATTCAAGGTATACTATAGTGAAAAATACGATTCAAGGTATAATATTTTTTGTTCCTTTAAACTATTTATGTATGATTGTGAGACTTGAAGCGAGAAATTTAGAAGTACTAATCACACCAACAAAAGTGCCTCTCTGTCCTTATCGCCATATTTTCTCTTTTTTACTGTCTAACAACAGAGTTACCAGGGAGACAAATTCTCTTGTGCAACAGGTGCACACGAATCAAGATTGGTGTAACTGGGGCGACCCGACTCGGATCCGCTCATCTGAATTTTTTTTTCTTTCACTCAAGGCTGTTACATTTATGTTGTAAGGATTTGACCTTTATATTATATAAGTGTGACCTTTATATATAAATGTTATGACATTTATGTTCAATAACTTAGGAAAAAATGAAGATTTTCAGATTTTTTCACTTCAGGTTGAGACCTTTATGTTATATTGTTTGTGACCTTTTATGTTATATTCTTGTGACCTTTATGTACACATATCATGACCTTTATGATTCATAACTTGAGGAAAAATGAAGATTTTCATAATTTTTTTAGTGCATTTTTAAAATGAACATACCTTTATGTAATATTAGTTGCACCTTAATATATGACATAAATGTGCAACTAATCTTACATAAAGGTGCAACTAATATCATATAAATGTAAATATGTATAAATTTTGCTAAAATTCTTCATTTATTTATATGTTAGAGTATATAAATGTCACAATTATATAATATAAAAGTCACACCCATATAACATAAATGTAACAACCTGAAGCAAAAAAATAAAATTCAGAAATAGAAAAAGTGTGCGGATTTGGGTTGACCCGGACCCGATCCGAATTGTATGTGCACCTGGTACACATGACACCAACTCTTTCTAATTTTAAAATCCAATAATTTATAAAATATAAAAAAGCTATTAATATAATGAGAGGGCTGCCGAAATTACACAAAATTTTTTAAGGATTTGACTTTTCTAACATTGTATATAAGGAAATGTACTTTTCTACCACAAAATATAACAAAGTTACCTTTTCTACACTATTTTGACTCGGTCATGGAAAAATCATCAAGTAATGATTGCTTGATGATATATTCAATTTTATTTATACTTATTTAACAATTGTTTTATCCAAATACTGTAATTACAAATTTATTTGCTCTTTTTATTTATTCTGTTGTATTTATAGTTATTTAACAATTGTTTTATCCGAAAACTGTAATTAGTAAATTTTTATAATTTCTAATTCATAAATTATGGTTCGATTAATTAGTACGAGAACCACTATAATATGTTAATCGAAGCAAAATAATTTATACTTAATTTAATAGAAATACTGAATATAATTTAGGTGGTTCGAGTGGCTCGATCACTAGTTCAAAAAATAAAAAATTTACAAAGTGATCGAACCACTATGTGAAATTCATAGTGGTTCGATCACTAGTTCAAAAAATCAAAAATTTCCAAAGTGATCGAACCACTATGTGAAATTCATAGTGGTTCGATCACTAGTGTAAAAATCAAAAATTTTGCAAAGTGATCGAACCACTATGTGTTTCACATAGTGGTTCGATCACTATTGAAAAAAACCAAAATTTTTCAAAGTGATCGAACCACTATGTGAAATTCATAGTGGTTCGATCACTATTGAAAAAAACCAAAAATTTTCAAAGTGATCGAACCACTAGTGGTTCGATCCCTATTGAAAAAAATCAAAATATTTTCAAAGTGATCGAACCACTATGTCAAATTCATAGTGGTTCGATCACTAGTGTAAAAAACCAAAATTTTCCAAAGTGATCGAACCACTATGTCAAATTCATAGTGGTTCGATCACTATTGAAAAAAATCAAAATGTTTCAAAGTGATCGAACCACTAGTGGTTCGATCACTATTGAAAAAAATCAAAATTTGTTCAAAGTGATCGAACCACTATGTCAAATTCATAGTGGTTCGATCACTTTGGAAAAAAATGGATTTTTGAATATTTTCAGTTTGACCCCTGAAAATTCGATTTTTTTACATTTTGACCCCAAATTCAATACAAACCCTAACACTATTTCACCCCATTTGCGCCTCCATCCCCCATTTTTTGAATATTACATTTTGACCCCAAAATAAATACAAACCCTAACACTATTTCTCCCCCATTTGCGCCTCCATCCTCCATTTTCCTCTCAAATTTCTTCTCTCTTCTTCTCTCTTTCAAACATTGAAGTGCATTGGTAAGTTTTTTTTTTTGTACATGTCTTTCGATTAATACTTCAAAATGTTTAAATTATTTTGAAGTCTTTTGTTTTAATAAAATTGGAACTTGTATTTAGGTGTTAAATTTTGCATTTTGGTGAGTCCATCGATTTTTGGCAACTCCGTTTGAATCTTGAAGTGATTTAGCAATGGGTGATGAGGTATGTTACAATTTACACTTTTGCTTTGATTTGTTGAAGTATAGTTCGAACCACTTGATGTTTATAGCTTTAAATTGTTTAATTTGTTGAGTAATGATTGCAATTAGTTCTCTTATGGTTTTGTATGGTTCGAATTTTTTAGATTTTTTGAATAGTGTTTGAATTGTTTAATTTGGTATGTTTCGAATTTTTGAGAATTTTTGAATAGTGTTTGAATTGTTTAATTTGTTGACTAATGATTGCAATTAGGCCTCTTATTGTTGTTATGGTTCGAATTTTTTGACATTTTTTGAATAGTGTTTGAATTGTTTAATTTGTTGACTAATGATTGCAATTAGGCCTCTTATTGTTTTTATGGTTCGAATTTTTTGACATTTTTTGAATAGTGTTTGAATTGTTTAATTTGTTGACTAATGATTGCAATTAGTACTCTTATGGTTTTGTATGGTTCGAATTTTTTAGGTTTTTTGAATAGTGTTTGAATTGTTTAATTTGGTATGGTTCGAATTTTTGAGAATTTTTGAATAGTGTTTGAATTGTTTAATTTGTTGAGTAATGATTGCAATTAGGCCTCTTATTGTTGTTATGGTTCGAATTTTTTGACATTTTTTGAATAGTGTTTGAATTGTTTAATTTGTTGACTAATGATTGCAATTAGGCCTCTTATTGTTTTTATGGTTCGAATTTTTTGAATAGATTTGCACTATTGTTGATTGCTTTGGGTTTTTTGAATACATTCGGTTTAGGGTCCATGGGTTCAATTGTTTTAAATTTTTTGCACCATTGTTTGAGTTGTTGAAGTATGGTTCGAACACTTGGGGATTTATAGCTTTGAATTGTTTAATTTGTTGAGTAATGATTTCAATTAGGCTTTATTGTTTTTTTGGTTCGAATATTTTGAGTCATAGCTTTATTGGTTTTTTGGTTCGAATTTTTGATTCATAACACTTGGGGATTTATAGCTTAATTGTTTTTTTGATTCGAATTGTTCAATATTTGTTTTAAATTTTTTGCACTATTGTTTGACTTGTTGAAGTATGGTTCGAATTGGGTGTTGGGATTTATAGCTTTCAATTGTTTAATTTGTTGAGTAATGATTGCAATTAGGCTTTATTGTTTTTTTGCACGTTTTGAATTTTTGGATTTAGATACGGGTTTCTTGATTCGAATTGTTCATTATTTGTTTTAAATTTTTTGCACTATTGTTCTTGATTCGAATTGAAAATTGCCGATTCTTGTTGCAAAAGTTTGGGTGTTTGAATTGTTGAATGTTGAAAATTGCAAATGTTGAATTGTTGTTGAATGTTGAAAATTCGATTTGTATATATATATATTTACTTGAATGTATACTGATTGAATTTTAATGCTATACAGTACGAGCCGGTATGGGTACGCGAGGCTTTACAGGGTACTATAGCCTACGTAGTTGGCTATGTTCGTCTGAGCCTCATTGATGAGATCAAGGCAGAATTGCGTACCCTAGGACCGGACTGTGTGCAGGAGTTTGAGGGGACGTGTTTTGGACACTTCTTGCTGTGGGAAACCGAAAGGACGATCAGCAAGCAGTTTCTACATGCCCTTATGACACGCCAGGTGCATAAGGGACCCGTTCCAGCTGATGAGCGATGGTTCCATATTGGGAGAGACCGTCGCCTGTGCCGGTTCTCGAAGAGGGAGTTCGCACTGGTTACTGGGTTGCGTTTCGGCACTTCCGATTTTAATCCTTCGGCAGTCCACCATCCAGACGAGGACTCACTCTATTATAGAGTTCACGGTGGTTCGTCCAGAGTGAAGGTGAACGAGCTACTAGAACGATTCACCCAGGGGGAGTGGAGACATTCTCGACAGGACAGTATCAGGATTGCGAAGATCCTGATACTGCAGTGCATACTTATGGGCGTGGATGCGGGCAAGTCTGTCGTGGAGCCCTGGGTATGGGTTCTTGTCGAGGATGATGAGCAGTGGGAGAATTTCCCATGGGGCAAGTTCTCATATCTGAACTTGTTACGCTACATTGACAAGGTGCCCACTGAATTCCCACATGGACGTACTACACAGTGGAAGTACCACTTCTATGGATTCTCGACAGCCCTACTGGTAAATTTCATAGTGTTCATTTCATTTACATTAATTCATAAGTTTTTCAATTTTTTCAATAACATATAACTTACGTCCTGTAAAAATTTACAGATATGGGCACTTGAGGCGATCCCATTCACGTCCACCTTCGCCGGGCGCCGGTTGGATACGCCCCTGTCCATGCCTCGGTGTTTGAAGTGGTCCCTCAAGGTGGCGGAGATTGATCTGTCGACCATGCTGGACGGTCAGGTATTTGCATCACCCTTCTCTTCTTACACTAGACTCTTTCTATTGTTCTTTAATCTTCTTTGATCAAATATAACCTGAAATTGGGGACTTGTAAAACAGGGTATTCAGTGCTTCGAGTCCCTTGATGCGACACCGGAGGAGTGGGTGAAGCCGTACATGATGGGTGTCGACGGCGACATATTTACAGGCGTTCAGCCCCCTCCACCTCGTTATGGTCCACTACGTGGTGCAGTGGCTCGTCGGCGAACACAATCTGGACGAGCTACGCACCCCGTGGAGTCAGAGGCTGAGCCCGACTCCGATCGTCCATCCACTTCGAGGCCTGCTCGTGCATCCACTTCGAGGCCTGCTCGTTCTTCCAGAAGGCCAAGGGCCCAGTCCGACATCCCAGTTGCAGCTGATCCTCCCCAGCCTGAGTCAGCTCCCGATTCCTGGTTTCCTCGGATGACCGGTTATGTTGATGAGAGAATTGACCAGGTCAGTACTCAGTTGCAGCAACTCCGGGAGCATGTGGACTCAGAGGCCCTACGCAGTGACGAGGAGGCTAGGGCCTTACGGGAGTACATGGAGGCCGAGGCCCGTAGATTAGACGAGCAGAATAGGGCCTTACGGGAGTACGTGGATGCCGAGGCCCTTCGTTACGACGAGCAGAGTAGGGCCTTCGAGGAGCAGCAGAGGCAACTCCGGGAGTACGTGGACTCAGAAGCTCAGCGATTAGAGACGTACGTTGATAGCTTCTTCGGATACGGGCATCAGAGTCCCCCAAGGACTTCTTATCACGAGCAGTTCTATCCGTCCGGATCGTCCACAGAGCCAGCTTGGTATCAGTTGCCGAGGCCACATCATGAATGGGCTCCATGGCCGTCAGAGAGTGTACCTGCAGTTGAGCCAGAGACAGTTGCACAGATGGATCCCCCTACATCTGTTGCCAGCGAGCCTCCGTCTGCTATGAGGTACACTCTGCAGACACCCGTACAGTTTACCCCGTCCGAGCTCGGGGGTGCTCATATTTCCACATCTAGTGCAGCATCTCCCGAGCGACAGGTGGAGACCCCGGTCCAGCGTAGACCGTCCACTAGTAGGCCGGCCCGTGCACAGAGGGAGCGTCGTCCGTCTCAGCATGTGCGCAGTCCCTTCCTCAGGAATGAGCCTAGTAGAAGACTGAAGACGAAATTGGCGGATTTCCGGGCGTACTGTGCCAGAGATGATCGGTCTGCTGAGAAGTAAGTGTTTTGTTATCATAGTAAGTGTTTTTAATCGTTTTCTAGTTTCAATACCAATCACTTATGTACAATGTCTTGTCTTGCAGGCGGAATGTGGGCATTGGTGTGGCTGTGGGCCCTTCCTGGTTTTGTCATTTCATCAACGTTAAACAAGCTATGGAAAATTCGGTTAGTCTTGAATCATAAGTTTAAAACTTCTTTGATCAAATATTTGTTTAACCTTTTTTGTACCTTTATTAATTGATTTGACTTCGTGACAGCACATGGATGCGTACCTCGGGATTCTGCAAAGTGCCCCAGAATTTCTTGGTGTACGCGAAGATTTCAAGGAGAGTCTTCAGATTATCGACACTGGATTCGGGGTGAGTCCATCGATTCATTGACTAACACCAATATTTACTTTATGATCGGTCCATGGCCTCATCTCTGAGCATTGGTTTCTTTTTTTACAAATCCAGATTGCGGCTCAGGGTATTTGGGCAGAACGCCACCGTGGAGAGTCTGATGAGCAGAAATACGCTGAACGGGATTATCCAGAGGATTTCACGTTCACGTCCCTAACGAGACTCATCCACTACGCTTTGGGACTGAAGCCGCGGTGGGGGGAAGTGAAGGAGTGGGCGAAACTGGATTTGGGCGTAAGTCTCCTTTTCTGCACAACGTATTTTACCTTATTAACAATATGTACACTACAATGTTCTATACCAACGTAATGTACACATCATCGATTCACCAGGTCGTAACTGTTCTTAACCTGAACGGGCACTGGGTCACTGCATTCATTGACTTCAGACGCTGCTCCGTTACTCTGTTCGACAGCATGAGACATGCGTACACGGACGAGGTGATGGCGTTGCGCTGTCGTCAGACTCTTGGTATACGTCGTCTTTTGCCTCTGGTGTTGGACAAAGCCGGTTTTTATCAGGAGTCCAGACGATGTGGGACTGGACATGCTCCGGTTGATGGGTCTGAGATTGAGTGGGAACTGGGCACGGTGGGTCATAACAAGTGTTACGAGCAGCAGGATCCTATATCTTGTGGGCCCTGGAGTCTGATTACGGCAGAGAGCATGATCACGAATACATTCCCTAGCCCGAAGTTCACCAAGAAGAAGGGCATAGATGCTCTTCGGAGAGATATGGCCCTAGCAGTTTACAAGTACTCCACCTCCGAGGACACTGTAGCTCCCGATTTTCTTGATTAGCAGTGTATTTTTCGTATTATCATGTATGAACGAATGCATATGCAGATCCAGACCTTCTTGATTACCGTATACATCTGTATTTTTCGTATTATCATGTCAAATTCATCCATGCATGGCTAGTTCAAAAAATCAAAATTTCTACAGAATGATCGAACCACTATGTGAAATTCATAGTGGTTCGATCACAACGGCAAAAAATCAAAATTTCTACAAACTGATCGAACCACTTTGTGACATTCATAGTGGTTCGATCACAACTTCAAAAAAATCCAAAATTTCCAAAGTGGTCGAACCACTTTGTGAAATTCATAGTGGTTCGATCACTTTGGAAATTTTTGGATTTTTTGAAGTTGTATCGAACCACTTTGTGAAATTTATAGTGGTTCGATCACTGCTTAAAAAATTCAGAAATTTCCAAAGTGATCGAACCACTATGAATGTCACATAGTGGTTCGATCACCTTGTAAAAATTTTGATTTTTTGAAGTAGTGATCGAACCACTTTGTGAAATTCAAAGTGGTTCGATCACTTTCAAAAAATTTAAATTTTCCAAAGTGATCGAACCACTATGTGACATTCAAAGTGGTTCGATCACTTTAAAAAAATTTTGATTTTTTGAAGTTGTGATCGAACCACATTGTGAAATTCATAGTGGTTCGATCACTACTTCAAAAAATTTAAATTTTCCAAAGTGATCGAACCACTATGTGACATTCAAAGTGGTTCGATCACTTTGTAAAAATTTTGATTTTTTGAAGTAGTGATCGAACCACTTTGTGAAATTCAAAGTGGTTCGATCACTACTTCAAAAAATTTAAATTTTCCAAAGTGATCGAACCACTATGTGACATTCAAAGTGGTTCGATCACTTTAAAAAAATTTTGATTTTTTGAAGTTGTGATCGAACCACATTGTGAAATTCATAGTGGTTCGATCACTACTTCAAAAAATTTAAATTTTCCAAAGTGATCGAACCACTATGTGACATTCAAAGTGGTTCGATCACTTTGTAAAAATTTTGATTTTTTGAAGTAGTGATCGAACCACTTTGTGAAATTCAAAGTGGTTCGATCACTACTTCAAAAAATTTAAATTTTCCAAAGTGATCGAACCACTGTGTGACATTCAAAGTGGTTCGATCACTTTCAAAAAATTTTGATTTTTTGAAGTTGTGATCGAACCACTTTGTGAAATTCATAGTGGTTCGAACACTACGTCAAAAAATCAGAATTTCTACAAAGTGATCGAACCACTTTCACTACGTCATAGTGGTTCGAATAATAGTGTTTCTCAGGTTGCCGACATATAAATTTTGTTTTCTAGTAATTAACAGTATTATTCACTTTAATTTTCACGTTTCACAGTGAATGTTCAGATGTTTGTTGTCACAATTTATTTGAAATCAATACCAATCCATAGTCAAGATGTTCACGTGGTAGAATTAATGTTGATTTGAACATTCATTCACGGGTTGCTCAAAACTCATCTATTTAAGTGAGAATGAGTTTCCAACACTAATAGCACAAAATCGTGAGTGATAGTAGTGTGAAGAATTTGAAGTATTTGAAGAATTATCAAGTAAGTTATCTCTCTTTGGTTTTTTATATCGAATGTTTTCCTCACTCTAATTTGGATACATTTTCAGATCATATTATCGAAAATGTCTTATTCGGTGGTGGTTTCGTTCGGAGGTCATTGGGAAGGTATTCAGTACGTAAATGGATCCCAAGAGTTGATCAGTCTTCCAAGACTCACGTACATGGATTTATTGACCTCGATTCATGGGATCGTGCTTGCCGACTTAAATTATTGGGGATATGTGATCCATGCGCTAACTGACTGTAACGGGAGATTGAAAAAAAAGAAAATCAAGACTGATTCTGATTTAGAAGAGGTTTTTTATTCAGATGACTCTCTTTTGGTTGTTTTTGTTTCGTTGACTAGGGTTGATCCTGGAGTATCCGCGGGATCGTCCTATCAGGATCAGCAAGCTTCACTGGATGACCATGAAAATCAAAGTTCTCACCCTTCCTGGTTTCCGTTCGACTTTGGAAGTCCTTCAACCTATAATGTGCACACTGTACATGAATTCAGCCCTGCACCTGTCCCTACTGGACTCCATAACGACGAAGAATTCCTTTCGAAATGGGATTTGGCCTGTCGGAATCAAACCACTGAAGCCGGGACGTCTTCGAATGAGCGTTGGGGAAACCGGTCATCATCATGGGGGAGAGACAATAATTTTCAGTTTCTCGACCTGAATAGTCCTGCTGCCTTTTTCGACGAAGGTGAACCGCTCCATGGAGAACACAGAAATTCCGCTGATTTGGACGTTGAAGCAGGTAATTACTTTTACATAACGGATATGTGAGTACAGAGTTATTGTGAATTCCCCAATCACAATCTATTAATTGTAATGTCCACATTTTGACGTCAGATAGAGAAGACGGATTTACCTTAGACGAAGATGTTGACGCATCGTTGGATGATGAGCAGCGCGAGGCGTTTGCGGAATTTTGTGAGTACACAATGCAGCCGGAATGGTATGTTCCCGATATGGACGGATTTGACGAGCCAGAATCCGGGGAGATTGTACATGTCCCTCATGGACTTCAAAAAGGCTCGGTGTATAACAGTAAATCCGATTTAAAAAATGCAGTCGGGATGTACCATTTGGTGAATCAAGTTGAATATCGAGTCCTATATTCGGATAAGCACAGGTGGAATGTGAAATGCAACCACGACGGATGTCGATTCGTACTTAATTCATCTTCCAAGCACGGGATCTGGAAAATCTCCAAGGCTGTAGTGCCGCATAGTTGTCAGCATGACTTAAACACCCGCGCATCCCGCAGAATCCCTTCCTCGGTGATCGGTGAATACTACGTCGAGCAAGCCAGAAAAGAAAATTCCAATCTTGTGCCGAGGGCTATGATTCAAGAAATGGGTCAACGATACGGCCTGAACCTCAGCCTCAAAGTCGCAAGAAGGGCGAAACGTCACGCTATGTACAAGGCGTACGGCGATCCGAAACAGTCATTTTGCTTGCTCCCGCTGTATTTGCTCGAGTTGGTGGATGCCAATCCTGGAACTTACACTGCATTGGAAACACACTCGTCCGGTAAATTCAAGTTCGTGTTTTTTGCCCTGGCTGCCTCAATCATTGGATTTCGAAATTACGGTCGTCCGGTTATAGTTGTTGACGGTTGTCACTTGAAAGGCTCATACAGAGGTATTGGCTTTGTCGCGGTGACAAAAGATGGGAACGACCAAATTTTCCCCCTTGCAGTTGGAATTGGAAACATCGAGAATGATGAGTCATGGTCTTGGTTCATGAAGCATGTTAGGGAAGCATTCGGATGCCCTGACGACCTACTCATCGTTTCTGATCAGCACGCAAGCATAAGTAATGCGATACATGAGAACTTCCCTGAGGCCACGCATGGACTATGTTGTTACCATATTAGACAACATTTGGCCAAACATGGGTCGCATTTGGTCAATCTGTTCCAAAGAGCTGCATACTGTTATGATCCAAATGAGTTCGATGGGTAAGTTTATCCCCATATAATTATTTGCACTACGTATTCATAAATAACAAATTGACGTAAAGTGTTCTTTGTTTTTTTAAACAGGTACATGTCAGCCCTACGTGACAGTCTGATGATGGGTGCAATCAATACATTGCAGAACGCCCAAGAAACGAGGTGGTCACGCGTAAAATGTCCAGTACGACGATACAGTTTCATGACGTCGAATGCCGCGGAGGTTTGGAATGCACGCCTCGTTTGGGCAAGAAAGTTGCCCGTTTGTTCCTTCCTAGAGGCTGCTCGACGGATTATGGAAAAATGGTTTGTCAAACGGAGACAAACGGCGGACGAAAGGGATCACCCTCTTACGAAGAACGTTCACGACAAGTTAATCGAGCGGCAGCGGCTTGGTCGACAAATGGATGTCTCTGAACTTGGGGGAAATAAATTCAAGGTTGTTTCCAATGGTAAACTCCATGTGGTGGACTTGGACCACCGTATGTGCACATGTTGGGAGTTCCAAAGCGAGTTAATTCCTTGCTCACACGCATGTGCTGCCATCAGGTCAGTCCACTTTTTGATCTTTGACTACAATTCTCTCGCCCATCCCATCTCTTGATTTTTGTTTGGTTTCACAGTTTTACGAAACGGTCGGTGATCAATTACGTGTCGCCTTATTACACGACCGGATGGTTGAGGGGAATGTGGGCCGCCGAGGTTATGCCTGTACAAGAGCCACAATACTGGAAACAACACGATGTCGTTCATCTACAACTGTGTACGGCTCCAGAGAATCCAAGACAGGCCGGTCGACCTAAAAGTACCCGTATACCTTCTACGGGTGAACATTCTACTGGACCTCCTCGAAGGAGTGGGACATGCGGACGATGTGGAAGAGCTGGTCACAATAGGGCTACCTGTACGGAGTACATTCCCGAAAGTTCACACCCTATTTTGGATGAGCTTGAGGAGGATGATCCTATCAATAGTGGTCACGTACCTACGAGGAGGAAAAAAAAGACATGTTCATTGTGCGGTTCTGATTCACATACGAAGAGGAGGTGCCCTACGTATTTGGCGCGACCTTGAAACACAGTTGTATAAGTACATATGTATATGCTTAGAAAAATTGGTTTTTACACTAGTGATCGAACCACTATGAATTTGACATAGTGGTTCGATCACTTTGGAAAATTTTGATTTTTTTCAATAGTGATCGAACCACTATGAATTTGACATAGTGGTTCGATCACTTTGGAAAATTTTGGTTTTTTTCAATAGTGATCGAACCACTATGAATTTGACATAGTGGTTCGATCACTTTGGAAAATTTTGGCTTTTTTTCAATAGTGATCGAACCACTATGTGAAACACATAGTGGTTCGATCACTTTGGAAAATTTTTGATTTTTACACTAGTGATCGAACCACTATGAATTTCACATAGTGGTTCGATCACTTTGGAAATTTTTGATTTTTTGAACTAGTGATCGAACCACTATGAATTTCACATAGTGGTTCGATCACTTTGTAAATTTTTTATTTTTTGAACTAGTGATCGAGCCACTCGAACCACCTAAATTATATTCAGTATTTCTATTAAATTAAGTATAAATTATTTTGCTTCGATTAACATATTATAGTGGTTCTCGTACTAATTAATCGAACCATAATTTATGAATTAGAAATTATAAAATTTACTAATTACAGTTTTCGGATAAAACAATTGTTAAATAACTATAAATACAACAGAATAAATAAAAAGAGCAAATAAATTTGTAATTACAGTATTTGGATAAAACAATTGTTAAATAAGTATAAATAAAATTGAATATATCATCAAGCAATCATTACTTGATGATTTTTCCATGACCGAGTCAAAATAGTGTAGAAAAGGTAACTTTGTTATATTTTGTGGTAGAAAAGTACATTTCCTTATATACAATGTTAGAAAAGTCAAATCCTTAAAAAATTTTGTGTAATTCGGCCCATTTGCTCTTAATATAATTGTAACTGTAATCTGAATAGGAAGAAATACTATTTTTATTTTCAAAATCTTTATTACAGAATCTACTAATATAATTGTAATTGTAATCTGGTTTTGTGCTCATCCCAACTTTCTTGCATCCACATCCCAAAACCTCCTTTTTATCCCCATTTTGTTCTTTTGCCACGATTTTATGGCTTTCAGATTTTTCAAATTTACATTCTTTTTTGGTCATCATTAATTCTTTGGATTTACATTTCATTATTACACTAAATTTTGGAAATAAAGTTACATTTTAATTCATGGAATCTTGACTACCAAAATATAAGAATATTTTTTTAAAAATTAGGAAAAAAAAGTTCACGTTTTTATTCACACTTTTCCCATAATAATCCGCAATGGTCACGATTTTCATCACCATAATGAGGCAAATGAAATATGAAAAAGCAAGTGGGCCCCATCTGATCCCAATAATATTGACCGTTGATTTCTATATACGTAGAGATTGTGTGTGTGGATGTGAAGCAAATTATTTAACGAAATTTAAATTTTGGACTAATTATTTTTCAATGCACATTAATTTTGTTGCTTTTTTAATTTTATTTATTTGGCGAAAAATTGTTACTTTTTTTCTTTAAAATAAAGGGATTTAGGCAATATTATTTAGGAGCCGGTTTTATATAAAATGGCAAAAGCTTGATATATCCTTCCTTCCCCAAACTCCATCTTCTCTCTACATTTTCACGCACTACACACACTAATCCCTTGCTATCTCTCTCTCTCTCTCTCTCTACATACAGCCACCACCACCGCCTCATATACGCGTACACAAATGGCGGAGGAGGTGGTCGTGATAGAGGTGAATGAGGAGGATCGCGGCGGTGAAGAGGAGGAGGTGGTGGCGGGGGAAATTAAGACGGAGGAGGAGCAGCTCGGGTCCAGATTGACCCTTGAACGTGTTGCTGCTGCTAAGAAATTCATCGAGAATCATTATAAGAACCAAATGAAGGACATGCAGCAACGCAGAAGAAGGTGATGTATATGTGTATGTATGTATGTATGTATGTACATGCGCATGCATGTGAGTACTATCTGTGTATGTGTATATATATCTCTTCAAATTTCTGCGTTCTCCCCTTTTACACGCCACCGATACTCCAAAATACTGTGTGTGAATTTCGGCGTTTCCAGATGAGGTGAGCAGTATTTTTTTTTTTTTAAATTATACAGCCATGCATATAATTAAATGTTTGTGATGAATTTGAATGGATTTTGAATTCGAAGATGATTTCCACTCTGAGTTCATAGGGTTTAATTAGGCTTTTTTTTTTTTTTTCCTTCTGTATATTTGTTGGTTTATTTAATGTGTGTCGCTAAACATTCCGTTCTTCAGCTTCCATTGATGTACTTATGTGATGAACTAAATTCCTGATAAGTTTTTCGGATATTTGTCTGATATTAAATTCTCTCTTCTGCAAATCGGAATATCAAAATTAAAGCTTTGGGATTCAGAGATGAAAAGGGACAAAGTTTTGCTACTTTTATTTTTGTATCTATTCTGAAGAATGCGAACACTTACTACCAAATAACACACACTTATATTATATGTATTCAAGTAGAAGCTACCTTACCATCTACTTTCCAAACTCAAACTCATTTTCACGAATTCATCTTTATTTAATGGTTTATTGGTTGATTTATCTTATTAGAGTCCTACTCATTAGTATTTTGGGTAAATTGCAGGCGTGAAGTGTTGGAAAAGGCATTAGCAGATTCAAATGTATCAGAGGAAGAGCAGATGGATATTATGAAGGATTTGGAGCGCAAAGAGACAGAGTATATGCGGCTTAAGAGGCACAAGATTTCCGTTAACGATTTCGACCTCTTAACTATCATAGGAAGAGGAGCCTTTGGAGAGGTTGACATTTCCATGCTTCTCAAAATTATATAACTGATATAACTTGCTTAATTATATAATTTTTTTTTAATATTAATCAACTTGTCACGTTGTTTGTCTTTATTTTCCTTTTGTATAATTGTACATTAATATCCTTTGTCTTTATCTGTTGCATATACCTCATTAATTATGTCTTCTAAGCTTACTAGACTTGGCAACATATGTAGAAGGTAGGGTGTTTTATTCTGTATTAATGCATTTTCTGGTTCTTAATGTTGTCACAGGTTAGACTATGTCGGGAGAAAAAGACGGGGGACGTATATGCCATGAAGAAGTTGAAAAAATCAGAAATGCTTAGTAGAGGACAGGTCTGTTCCCATTGATGTACACCCTGTTCTTTAAAGATTATAATTGTGTTATGCTAGAATACTGTAGATTTCATAAATTTCATATGTTAACTCTAATCACCTTCACACTTAACTGTATCTCTTTGGAAAATAATTAATGGTAGATTTAAATGTTATAATAACTATAAAAAACACATCAACTTTTGTTCATTGTTGCCATAGTGTAAATTTCATCTTGCTCAGCCCCCATAGATTTTACTTGTTCAAAAGTTAAAAAGTTATTGTCCCTTTCTCCCTTTTAGTTTACTAAAATGTTATTAATAGACTGAAATTCGATGACAGTGAGAGAATTGAAAGATCGCAGAAACAGAATAACACATTATGCATGCACATCTTTATGAGTAAGAAAAGAAATAAAATGTAGAACTATATTTTCCATGGTATCCAGTTAGATGCTTTTCTCAACTGAAAGTTATTGAGGTTTGGATGCTTATCCCCCTATTAGATGTGAGTCTGTTGTACTCAGATGCTTTTACCGGACTTTGCACCCATAAGTTATTAAAAGAAACGAACCAAAATAAGTCAAGCGGTATGGTATGACATTTGCTTATTTTCATTTTGATACTTAAACTTCCTTTACTATATCAATTTTGTTTAACATTGGAGTCCCGTTGGTATCTTGAAATTTCATCATACATAGCTTGAAATAATATACTTATTTTGGTGATATCTGCCTGTTATAGGTTGAACATGTCAGAGCTGAAAGAAATTTGCTAGCTGAAGTTGCCAGCCACTACATTGTCAAACTTTATTGTTCGTTTCAAGATGCTGAATACTTGTATCTTGTAATGGAGTACCTACCTGGTGGAGACATAATGACTTTGCTGATGAGAGAGGACACCTTAACTGAAACTGTTGCTAGGTTTTATATTGCAGAGAGTGTTTTGGCAATAGAATCTATTCACAAGCATAACTACATCCACAGGTCAATGATAAAATAATTATGACCAGGAGACATGGTTGAATAAACTTAAAAAGTTCTCACGATACCTATGTGCCCTTACCTTCTTATTCTTTTTGCAGGGATATTAAACCAGACAACCTTTTGTTGGATAAAAATGGTCACATGAAGCTCTCTGATTTCGGCCTCTGCAAGCCTCTAGATTGCTCAAATCTATCTCCCCTAGATGGAAAGGAACCAATGACAGAAGATAATTTAAGGAGATTAGGTGATGCTGATGGAGGCTTGCCTGATAAGGGAGATGAAAGCCATTGGAAGAGTCCTCTTGAACAAAGGCAACACTGGCAAATTAACAGGAGGACACAGGTGAGGAAATCTTTCTCTTCATATAATTATACATGAAATTTGTACATATAAATTTGACTTATAAGCTCTGAAAGTGAAAATAGATATGATAATCCATAAATACTTCTGAAAACATTGAATATTTCCTTACTGGGAAATTTTCTATGTGGTGTCAATCTCTTAAATCATTACAGGCGTTTTCAACTGTCGGCACACCTGATTACATTGCTCCTGAAGTACTACTAAAGAAAGGCTATGGGATCGAGTGTGATTGGTTAGTGTTTTAGCACTCAACTAAGAGAGAAATAAGTTTTCAGATCTGTTACAAATGAGTTGGGAATTATTTTAAAATTGTATCTTGAATTTCGTTCTTATGAATGCTCTTCGCTTGCAGGTGGTCGCTAGGTGCTATTATGTATGAGATGCTTGTTGGTTATCCCCCATTTTACTCTGATGATTCGTTAACAACTTGCAAAAAGGTACCTTTATCACCTTTATGAACACAACAAAATACCATTAAAAAAAATAGCAGAAGAAGAAAATAGAATACAACAAAATATCATTCTGTTAAACGCCTACCCCCCACTCCCCCTCTATCCCTGATTATGCATGTGTGTATAGTAGTACTTCAAGATCCATTATGAGTCCAAGGTCTTTAGCCCCAGTTTAACACCCCCCACCCCAATATCTATGAATATGTGCTTCTTTCTTCCGTTCAATTGATGGTCTACTACATAATGTAAACCAGATCGTTCATTGGAAAAATCAGCTCAAGTTTCCAGCTGAAGCAAGGTTAACACCTGAGGCGAAGGATCTGATATGTAGGTTTCTCTGTGATGTTCCAGAAAGACTAGGTTCTAATGGAGCCGACGAGATAAAGGTGTTTTTTCTTAATTACCATGTTCTCACATTTATTGAAATATCCTTGTCTGTAAGACTCATGAATTTTTTTCCAGGCTCATCCATGGTTCAAAGATATTAACTGGGACATGCTTTATGAGATAGAAGCAGCATATAAACCGGAGGTGAATGGGGAACTGGATACTCAGAATTTTGTGGAATATGATGAGGTATCATATCATCTATTTAATATCATCGTTTCAGTCTTTTGGTTGCCTTGTGTAGTTTTAGCATTATTCACCTGAATCTGTTATTCACATGGATCACATTGAGAGTTTGGTAGTTCCAAAATTTTAAAACGATATAAAACAATTTGGAATAACAGTAACTCCTATTAATGATTTAGAGTATTCAAGATGATAAACCACCAAACTTTCCTGAATCTTTCCAGAATGTGATAAACGTAGTGCTGCTCTTTTTCTTAATGGTATATGCTGATATTAATATATATGGAGGTGTAATTGAAAAACATTTTCATTTAGGAGAACAAACCTGCTATACCAAATATGCAGATTTAAGTACACGTTAGTTTTATGTATTATTTTTCTATGCACTATATTTCTGTTGTCTTACATGTTCTCTCTTTTGGTAAGTCTTGCATTGGAAAACATTGCACCATTACTTTCTCGAGCTATAAAACTTTAAATGAATATGTGTTGGATGGTCGATCTAGACAACTTTTCAGCACCCAGACTCGGTATTCTTACTTTTCATTGACGAACTAACTACATATTCCCTTCCATGGCCCTTACATTTTAGTAAATGGACTTTCATCTTCTTTCGTTCTCCATTACCACCAAATCAGTATCTCCATACAACTAAAATTCTGTCAAAAAAGAAAAAGAAAAAAGAATAAGAATAAGAATACACACACACACTGACACATACATACCAGAACTTATTGCATTAACTAAACCTTGTTTATTAAAAGCTTTCTTGGATTTATAATTTTTCTTACATTAATTTTTATATTAAAGTATCAAAATTCTAAAACTACCAAATAAGATGTCAATATCCATTTTCACGTTCAGTTGATTAAGAAAATTGTGGTGCTAATCTGCTAATATATTCATAAATTTTGTACATGTAAGCACACAGATGTACTTGAACTTTGTCAGATACATGATTCTTCTTTGTTCCAATTATACACTGTTCTAGAATGACCCATCCAGTGCTTTCTGATTTCCTACCATCAGATATCTCTTTTGAACTCCAAATAAGCACTCCCCCCCCCCCCCCCCCCCCCCTCAAGAAGTAGTATTATTACTGAACAAAGCAGTTTAACATGTTTTGCTTATAAATATACATGTTTTCATCAGGACAAAACAATAAAGTTGTTAAAACTTCCTTTCCTTCACCTAAAAGGAAACATTGTTCCTCATCTTTTATGGTCACAAAATTAACTTGAATCTATCATTTATGACCGGTTTTTGTGTATAACTATTTGTCGCAGCTATATGGATCTTCAGTAAAACATACATATTTGTGTAAAAAGCTAATAAAGGAAGAAACTCTTAGCATTTATTATCCCGAAGTTCTTTGCATCTATAATACATATGAATAAATAATTAACTTAATCATTTATGTGATGTGTGAAAGGATCTTTGTAGATGTCAGGTTTGGAATGTCCTTTACATTCTGGGTTAACTTATGAACAATGAAATCGTGAGCTTCATATGAAAATATTTTCTTCCAATATATTACTGAATCATCACAAATAATAATAATGTCACAAAAAGGGAACTGAATAGAGGTGATATTATTGGGGCATTAAAATCAATATGTAGGGAGGTTAATTTCTCCTATAACTTTATGCAACACATTAGATATGTAAAAAGATCCTTAATTTTTGTTACCTTAGTTATAACTTGGTGAGTATTGAATGGCCATTGAATCTTTAACTGGATCTCCTTTTGTCCATTATTATATCCATGCAGTATTGAAGACAGGTAAGTTTTAATTTCATGAATTAGAATCAATAATGAGCCAATCAACACAATCTCAACCATAATTTAACATGGTCAAAGCTTTCGTTCATTTTATCTTGACCAGCCATGTCTTCTTTGGCAGTTCAATACTTAATGGTTTACATATTCATACTTGGATTATTTCATAAAATGGCTAAAAATGAGTATCTTCATGGATAGGCAACAATTACAACAATAGCATATGGGAGCCATCAAAGTAATAACTAAATATACGAGCTTCTTTCTTTCTTTTTTTTTTTTGCCTGCAACTCCGAATACATATTTTTTTAAGTTGATCAATTAATAATAAATTATGATCTCATAGGATGTTTACTTTCTTTATATTTATGGAGGCTTCCTTTATTTTCTAAGGTCTGTGATATTTATCAGAATTTCATATGTCATGGGAACTACTGTTGTTGTAATTGTATTTTCATGTCTACCACGTTTTTATGTATCTTTCATCTAAAAATAGCAGGTGGATCCACAGCCAGTGCAGCCTAGCTCTGGGGTTTGGAAGAAGGTCCGTTCTTTTATTTTCATTATAAGAAGATAAGATTTATATGTTACAACTTTAAACTTTATATTCCAAATCGTATCACAAAGGAAAGTGGAGAATGGATTCCTAAACATTGTCCCTATATGAAGCATCTTGAATTGAGTAGGCACTTTGTTAATGGTACTTTCTTCGTCAAACTTAACATTAACTTTTCTATCTATGCTTATCACATTTGCAAATTTTTGTTTTCTTGTCTGTAGTCTATAGGGCAGGAACCTTCTTGCTAGTATGCCAAATAAAAGCTGTCCTTCATGCAACTTGCATCTTTATTACATGAACTTTGGGAACCTAGCATTTTAATAAATATGTTATGACCTTGGGATCTGGACTGTGTAATGGGGGAATCAACTCGAAAATTGTGTCTATGATTGGGTTACTACTCTTGTAGTGGTTCATTGAGCGACCTATGGCTGTAAGGAACTGATCAAAGCTCGTTTAAAGGAGCTTGAGACTTACGACTCATGAGAGAGAGAGAGAGAGAGAGAGACCAAATTTATGGAACAATATTCACTTCTCATGATCTCTTGAAAGATGAATAAACTTCATGAAACTTGGTCGGCCTAGTGGTGAATCCTGAGATCATCAATGTCTAGCCAAAGTAACTTTTTTGCAAACATATCATCTCAGTTCTAGCATAACCTTTAGCTCTACAGTCCACCATTTTTGCTTGGGATAACTTTTTGATGGAGAAGCTGCATTGTCCATTTTTGAATTCAGTTTGACAGTTCCAATTTAGGTATTGTGCATCTTTGTTGCTCGGAGTACTATTGTGCAATGCAATGGTCGCCTTAGCCAATTGTTTTTTCTTTCCAAAGGGGAGGGCTAGGTTCATCACTAGAGATAAAGTTGGGGGGTTTTGCATTTCCACATCGATCCTAATGGAGTCCTCCAATCCTACAAGAATAAGTTCACCTCTCCGTCCAACATATTGACCTTAAGAGCATAAGTGATTCCTATAAATGATGTTGATTATCTTCCACTTCCCAAATGCTTCAAGTTCAACAATTCTCTTAAGGGACTACTTCCTAAAGGTGGTCCAAAACCGATAATGGGTATCCCATCCTTATAGACTAATATAAAATTACAACCTTAATCTATCCTACGGCATGAATACCATCGTTTGCTAAGATGTGAACATCATGAGCAATTCGAGATCCTCATTTTGGTCAACCGGCCTTGGGAGCATACAATCAAGAAAATGGATCTTATTGAGAAATTGATGAGGGCTAAAATAGAATTAATTCATTTTAGCCAATCTCCGTATGGCCTAAGGAAACCTTCGGACACCTCCTTTATAATTTAGGATATAGGAAAAGATACTAGTAGATAGATAGTAGTACATTATATTCCTCAAATGAGTTTTTTTGGCAATTTTATTATTTTCTACTGGCGCAATAATTTTTGGCAGCAATTCCTTGGTGGTGGCTGCCTTAATTCTAGCTTTCCTTATCTTGTATCCCATGTAATCTCTATGGGTTGGAGGGTGGCGAGCAAGAGGTGCATCAATACATAGGAGCCCCTAAAAAGGTCCAAGAGGTCTTGAAATGCGCGCGCCCATCAATAACGCCTTACTCTTGCTTGTAGAGGTGCTATAACTTCTACACTTTGTGCCTCGTGCCTAACAACTATGATGCCATCTCATTTTTTGGTCATCACTCATCGTATGCATTCTTGAATTTGATGTTGTTGCATGTTGAGCTTCCTTATCATGTGTTCGGTTGAGAGTAACAAGGGCAAGACCTCATAATTTGAGCATTATCATGCCAAAATTGACACTAAGCCACAAATTGTATGTAAACGTACTCGTTATTCAAACAACTATTTAGAGTTCTCAGAGCTCCTTCCATAAAATTAATGAAGTCAAAGGAATTTTTTTTCTAATTTCACGTTTTAACTTATACAAAATGAGTGCATTATAGTTTATAAGAACTCGGCAACCATTACATATGATTGCCCAATTGCTTTACGCTTACGCCATGCAAGATTTAATTGCCCTTACTTCTCCTTCTATCGAATTATAAGCTTCTTGAACTAGGCAATCCATGTGGTTTTTACCCCATTCTCCCATAGTTCTTGGCTTTGGTCCAAGTTGTGATGACTACGAGACTAAGCTATTATAGTAGGATGATCAACTTGAAAGTCTATACGTATGAATGAATGGGATTGTCGCTTTTGTTGCAGTTGTTTAAGCAACCCAATGAGGTAGTTAACTAAATAAGCTTATAAAAGAAGCTTCATACAACTCAATAAAGAGAGACCCAATTTCATAGCACATGAATAACTTTATACTTGGTTTAATTCACTTCTCATGATCTCTTTATGTAGAGACTAAAGGAAGAAGAACAAGAAAAAAAGGTGGCTTTTCTTATTAATATATCCACCAAATTATATTTCGATATAAACAACTTCGTATAAATGAGTTAAAAGCCATTACGTATAACAAAGGAGGATTAAAACACATCCACCAACATTTAAAGACTAATTAGTTTCTATCGAATCATATAACTCTATCAACTTCTCTTGATTCTACTAAACCAAATGTAATTTTATAATCGAAAATTAGTTCTAAATAACAAAAAAAAAAAAAGAAGAGGAAAATGAAAATAATAAATTCAATAATGAACCACAATGACTCAATGGAGACAGAAGATGTAAGTTGTTCACCAAATTTACTAATGTTCGGAGCAAAGTTGCCGAAGTGACAGACATGTTCGACCAGAACATGTTGAATATGGTGAATATGTTCGATCAAAGTTGTCGAACATAGTACTATTAATTTGTTTGGCTCGATTTGGTACACGCTATCTCAAAGTTTGTTAGCTATTTGTTGAGTTTTGAAATCTAGGAATGAGGGGTGAGCATTTGAGTTATGAAATTTGGAACGGAGTGAGAGGCATTCATCATCTAAAATTTGTTTATTTTTGGCATTTTGATGTATTATGGAGAAAGGGAGTTCGACTATAAAATGTTGGGGATGTGATTCAATTTACAATAAATCGCTATATATGTGTGTGTGTGTGCACGCGTGTGTGCGCGCTTGTATTTGTTAAATACATAAGGACATAATAGGTAGCTTAAGGGGTTTATTGAGTAAAAGAAAAAAGAGATTTTTTTTTTTTTGAGAAGGGTGTATATAGTATATGGGGTGTATGAATAATAAGGATAGTTTTAACAGCCCCACCCCCCAAAAAAACAACCTATAGAATTAAGACAGCTAATATTAAGGACTGATGCCCTAAATTATCACATAATACGAGCGGAAAATCACTTCCATTATAAGAATAAAGCTGCCTCAAAATAAGCTCAAATTTTGTTTCAACCAAGCCAGTGGTTTCCTAAAATAATGTCTTAAAATATCATGCTAAATCAGGTTAAATCAAGCTTGATTGTACATGGTATACAGACAATAAATGCATATTTATCAAAACATGTGTAAGCATCACTTAGTTGTATAGACTTTTAAAACTTTAGAATTTAGATTATACTACCTCATTATACTTCCCAAAGTTTTGATCAGCTAAATCTTTCTTCAAAAGTTGGTATTGAATGAATTTCTTGTCTTGGTCATAAAATTCTGGTTTCATATCTACAAATGATTGGCAATATTATGTTTGATCTCCCTCTTTAGCTACTGTCATGTAATCCATGAAAGCTGCAGTTTAAGTTCCCATCTTGAATACTCACTGAGTACCCTGGTTTCTTTAATTTTGTAGCAGTTGCGCAATCCAAAAGATCTGAGTTTTGTTGGTTACACATACAGGAATTTCAAGACCATAAAAGGGCTAAGTAAGTCTTTCAGTAACCTGCTTCCACTTGTTCTAGTCTCATATCTTCCATATTCTTGGTGATCCAAATATCATCTATTACATCTATTACTTTTCTGGCATACTATAGTTTCTGTTGAAAAATCTCATGCAGGAGTGAGAATTAGGTAGGTTAGCATTGTCCATAATTGAGAGCATGGCATTGAAAATTTTGATATGAACTTTGTCAAATATGTGGTGCATATAGAAAACTATGTTTCTTATCCTATAGCGAATTTTAGATATTAAGTTGAACATAGTTGCTTTGACCTATTTATTGATATTCGTCGATAGCTAATTGCAGTCTATCTATATCTCCCCTGCTTGCTCATGTACTCGTGATTTGCATATCCAGACTTAATGTGCAGCATAATGTGCTCTATGCAATGTTTTCTATTCCATTATATTACTAGTAGCATTTTATGTGAAAACGTTGATTGGCTGTTTGCTGGTTTTAGTGTATGAAGGCAAGTTCAAACTCATCATATTCAAGATTTCACCGGACATGCATATTTTATATGGATTGGTTACTTTAGTTGACTTTGTGCTTCATTTCACCATAGAAAAAATAAAAGGAAAAATAACTAACCGAATTCCATTCATATGCAGCTTGTTGTTCTATCTTTTGATACTGTTGTGATACCAGTTTTTGCAATGTTTACTGGTAGCCAATTGGACAAATTATGTCATGTCCTATCTGTCATACTGATTTTTTTAATAAGTATCAAAAGCCTTTTTATAGAAGTTGAACCAGAAAACCAGCCTTACAAGCAGACAAGGATTTCGTATAATGATCTAAACTTCTGTTAGAAATCTGGTTGCAATGAGGATTTAGACTCATTTGCTGTCTGGTCTAGATAATGAGCATGTTGACTTTCCGGAGTAGTGATCACTGAACAACATTTTGTAGTTTGAATGACATCTCTTTATTGTAAGATCATGTACCTGATAAATGAACTGTTGATGTTGAGTATCTGCTACTACCATTCTCTTTCTTCAAGTACTTTAATTCGAATATGTTAACTTCTACTAAGATCATGTCCAAGTAAGTTGTAGGAGTCATACTTATATGTGTCATATGTTTGTTGTTCATGTTTTTGAGACAAAGTTAATCATTCTTTAAGGGAAGCATATTACTATCAACATACCATGTATTTTAAATACCAAGTAAATTATTCTTCTAAATCCTATCATGTTGCTCCATTTGTCATTTGTGTTTTGTGTTTGCTGTTTGCTGTTTGCATGCTTCTTCATTCTGATGGTTTGGTTCTTAGGTTTTTGTTTTGAGCTTGATGAACCCATCAAAGAATGTTACCTAAACCAAAGTAGAAATGTATGATTCCAAGGTTAATGATGACTAGGTTAGAATTTTCATCATATTCTGTAGAATTGGATGGACCTAGGATATAAAATCTCTAACCATATAACAAAGTTTTACATACATATCTACCTTACCACTGTATCACATACTTGTGTGACTAGGTCTGCAATCCAGTAGTAAGAAGTTAAACACGCTCTCCACATAACAATTACTGAATTAAGTATAAATTTGGTGCCTATGGTACAAAATAGTTATATTAACTTAGGTTCTGATTTTTGTAGCTCTTACGGTACCTGGTTAGCCAACCATTTCCAACCAGTTCTTCATAGTACTAAATTTGACTGCCTCTATCTGCTGTCCAAGTGCTGTAAATCTTCCTTATTTGACATTTGCTCCATCTTGCTTTTTCTGAGCTTCTGCAGATGCATTAAGTGAACTGTATTTGTGAATACTTCATGCTTCCTGATATTAGATTGTGTTTTATTCTGTCCAAATTCAGCAAGTCATTAATATAACTAAGGTGTTTTCAAAGTTTTACGATGAAATTCCAAGAGCAATAGAACATTTCCTCACATTTCAGTTCCATTTCTAAACACTAATCCACTTGGAACATAAACTGTTAACTAAATTATTTTATTTGAAATTCACTTCACACAATCCTCCCAGAGACCTCAATATGGATATATGCATAGACACAAATTTTGTATTTCCCCTGTAAAACTTGTGCTTCATGTCTGTTCAAGCAAATGCCTAATTTGGATAATATGTGTCCTTTCCCCCCTCATTTCTCTTTTCTTTTGAAGGTATATATATTGAAGTTATTAAATAGAGTTTCAGAACTAGGACATACTGGTTATACTTTTGAAATCACTCACGTATCTTGCTTTGTTCGCTCTCGTCGTTCTATTTGTGTATATAATTCTGTTTCTGGCATGCTGCAATGATATATCACTCTTCTTCCTCAAATAATATTGACTTCAATTTTCATCTGCTTAAGATCAACTAAAATTGTTTATTGTGAGATCTGTGACTATTTTAATTTTCAACCTTTTGGTTTGGGCAAAGTAGTGAGATCTGACTTTGTGTTTTGAAACTTTTTCTCCATGAAGACAGCAGAAAGGGCATTTCACCTGATCGCATATCAATCGATTCTATCCAGAGTTAGTTCTCCTTCGCTAACTACATTTCATTCCAACTTGCACTGAAGCACAATTCTCTAACAGTAGCTGAAATGCTTTGTAGGTGATTCGGGAGTGGATTATTCAGACAAGCCCACATTCGATGAAGAGCAAGTCCATATGCGTACTGCATCAGCAGATAATCTTTCTCATTGACCCTGAATTTCTACTTACAAAGCATCTGTTGTAAGATTTCAATATTCTTCTGCTCAATGTCTGCATGCGTAGCGATACTAGGAACCGAACAACCTGGGAAGCATACTTTTAGTACAAAGGAACTTCCCCATGTTTAGTTAGAGCTATGCCATTTCCAGATATTATATTATTACAGAACATAGTTGTTAAGATTGGCAGATCCAGAGATGAACATGCATGCTACTGTGATTGCTGCCCCTCCCTAAATACATTGGTTTCTATGTTCTTCACAATTGCAGGTTTTCCTGTTTTGATTTTAAAACCTGTCGTTGTGCTTTCTTTTCTTTTCTTTTTGTCCGTTTCTTTTTTAATAATTTTAGGCTACTAATTTTTGTGTTTTGATGTATGCTTCTTTTTGCTGGTTTTGTTGTTTTCTTGAATGAACCATGTTTTTTTTTTTTTTAGTATTCGTAAAGTTGCAATGTTTTAAAGTGGATTTTTACTTGAGAAAAGCATGAAGGGCTGTCTATGTGAACTCACGTTTTGAGGGTGTGGGATCTTAAGTAGTTTGTGCATGAGTTGCTTTTGAAGATTATAATATCCTAATATTGATTTTTTAAAAATAAATAAATTATTGAAGTTGCTTAATTGTATCTTGGTTTGCAACTTTGTAGGAGCATTTCAGATGTGAATAATCATAATTTGATGCTAAGTATGATAGGAAAAGGAACATCAAGTATAACTATGATAAGAAAATAGGAAACTTTAACTATAACGTCAAGGAGATTTATCCCATTTGTGATTGTTTTAGGAACTTATATCCATGATTGATTTAGATTTAATTTGAGATTGATTGAGGATTAATCTCCGATTCTTTTGATTTGATTATTGAGCATTTATTTGAAACTACCCACATGTAGATATTAGTACAGTGTTCACACGGTTCGAACCATCATTTTTGGTTCAAAACCACCTGTCTGGATGGTCAAATGAAACAAAGCTGTGTTTCAATTCCGATCTCTAAACAGTCAATTTATTTGAACCGTTGATTTGGATAGTTCGTTTTCTTTTTTATTTTTTAATTAAATGTGCATATCAGTATTCATGTATTAAAAAATGATTATTAATTTTGAGTTAATAATTGATATAAATCAAAAACTAGAACTTATAACATTTATAAGTTGCAACGTTACAACTTGAATACAACCAAATAGAAACCATAAACCTAAAGTATTTAACATTTATAATACAAATTAAAACTATTAATCAAAATACAATTTCAAGGATGAAATAACATGATTAAATAGTATTTTTTATCTAAAATATAATTTTTTAAAGAATATAGATAAACCTTCGAACCATCGATTTTCGATTTGCAAATACCTAAACCGAAATTGAATAGTCGAACCACGGTTTCAATTTTGAACCAAACCAAGTCAATGGTTTTTCGAATCGTTAACCACGGTTTGGTTCCAACTTAGTTTCGGTTTTCCGAACCTTATGGGCACCCCTAGAAATTAGAAATTTCATCTCCAAGGATACATCAAATAAATAAAAGTGGAAATCCATAACAAATATAAAATACCAATGACAATCATTCTCATATTTTCATGTTCCAACTTTTATATTAAGTTCAACTCGATCAAGCTGCATGATTTTCATAATAGAAAAAATTATGTTCATATATTTTTTGTGTTGCCTACGAATATTAATCATAAATGTAATGTGTATTGAAAAATGAAATGAAATTATTATTATTTACTTTTCATAATTAATATAAACAAAATCGTGCTGAAAATAAGTATGTAGTAACTTCTCCCACCAAAAATATTTTGTAAAATAGATGGTATTGTTTAGAAATTATAACATCAAAATTTTAAACTGTTAATTTTTCATTTCAAATCCATTTTAAAAATATAAAATATATTCCTGTTTCACAATCTTTAGTTTGACATACATTATTTTTTTTATGTAATAGTATAAATTCTTAATATATTACTCCAAGAGTGACACTTGTGTCCCCCGATTGGCACCCCAACTCATTCCTATATATATATATATATATATATATATATATATATAATTAATTAATTTTTCATGTATTTCATTTTTTTGTCTTCTTCTTCTACTTCTTTTTGCATCTCATTTGCATTCTTTCTTTTCTTCTTCTTTGTCCTTTTCTTCTTTCTCTTTCTTTCTTATTTCTTCATCTCAAATTTAAAATTCAAAAAATCTGACTACTTTTTTTTGAATTTCTTCATATGCTCCACACTATTACAAATTTAGGACTCTTATTTTGTGGTTTTTTCTTCAAATCATGATTCCATGTTAATGATTTCTTCTTCTTCTTTTCCTTATTCTTCTTCTATTTTTCATTCTTGTAGATTTAGATGATTGATTACAAAAGTAATACCTTAAGAGCATATACGATACCTGAAAAATATATATATATATATATATATATATAACACCACACGCTGCATGGGGTTGAGGGCACAAATCTAAGATCTATACCCAGGATATATAAGTTTGTCCTTACTCCAATGAAATTGCTAAACAACCAAATTTTAGTATTTTGGACACCATGAATCTTTTTAAGATCAGAAAAATGATTAAATTATTTGAACTCCTAGATATTAGTTGGTGGCAATATTAACTCATTCATGATTCACACTTTCTAATAAGAAGTACTTTTTCCACAACCCTCGTCACAATCTCTATTTATTTTGTTAATTAAACGTACATGACTAATAATATATATTTTGTAAAAATAACAAATTTTACTACATGAGCTCAAATATTTTCTTTTTCCCTTTCAATCGAAAAGTGAGAGTAAAGAAAGAAGTGAAATCCTGAAACCCATCTCTAATTGAAAAAATTAGGTATCAATACTTGTCTTCATCTCCTAAAAGAGTACAACTTTATAACTAAAGTTAGATCTTTGAACTCTTAACAAATGCAAAAATTCATGTGAGATGGTCTCCCGTATAATTTTCATGAGACGAATTCTTATTACCCATGAATCGAACCCATATAAATAAATTTTCATATGAATTGCTAAGTGTGAGTTACAAGTTGACTCGTCTCACGAAAAATAGATCCGTGAGACGGTTTCACACAAGACCTACTCCTTAACAAAATCTTAATTAAGCTTAATATCGGACATTTACTTTTCTTATATGAATAGGTTTTCTTTGAATTCATCTCACGAATCTAGTTTTGTGAGATGTTTTGACCAATAACTCATAATATTCCATAATTCACATATTATTTTGTGAAATTGAGTTTTGTTTGTGGATAATGACGATCCATCTCATGTCTTTTCATATTGAAAAGTTCATCTACTTTAGCAAATAAACATCATATAAGTTTCAGTATAAAGGGAAAATGATTGAAAGTGAAAATAAACATCGTATAAGAATCATACACTTAAACAAATAGAGATAATATAAAGGGAAAATGATTCAGTCATTGATATCTCGTGTCTAGTAAAGAAGGTTAGAAACTTATTTACCTAATAAGGATTACTCCATCAATTCATTCAAATTGAATCATTATTTATTTAACTATAAATATCCTAATTTCATGATGATGATGATAATAAGTAGTTGAAAATACATAATTGAAAAGATAAAAAAAGATGGAGATTGAAGTTAGGCCAATTCTATACACACCCCACTCCTAACTAAACACACCCCATTTAAATAACATAAAATTAAAATATTTACACAATTACCAATTTACCCTTACTAACCCAATTATTAAAATAATTCAAAACCTAAATAATAAATTACTACACACACACTTCATACAACAACTAAACACACCCCACTTCTATACAATACATATATATCTATCACCTTCTTCAAAACACAAAATATACTCTCAAATCCATAATCTTCCAAAGTTCCCAAAAAAAATTACACATTAGCTTAAGCATCTTGAAAGGAAGAAGGAGATCAAGATATGAACAATGTAAGTGTTTAAATTTGTTACCACGGTTTCATTTTTTCGTAAAAGCAGCAAAAAAAAAAAAATGAACTCGACAATTGTTCGGCAAGCACAGGCCGAACATCATGAAGAGTGTTCGGCAACCGGCCGAACATATCTTAATGTGTTCGGCAAACGGCCGAACAAAACTATACATGTTCGGATTGGCCGAACATGTTGAAGGAAGTTCGGCTTGTCCGAACAATTTGAAGCGCGTTCTGCCTGTTTTGGCCGAACGTTGTTCATATTGTTCGAATTGTTTTGGCTGAACGGATCCAATTTTTGCTTTTCGACCTTCTTATGACGCAAACTTTTAATTTGAATTGATATATTGAGCAAAGTATACTTATGTAGTTGTTCGGTTTTGCATATGGATAGGAAAAAAAATCTGATGAGGTGGAAATGAGGATTATTAACGAACCGCAGGAGTCGAATGATGATCTCATGTATCAATTTATTGATTTCTCGGAGGAGTTCTCGACGACTGAAATATTTGAGAGTCCTGAGGAAATGGTCAGTTGGGCGTACAAGGTTGGAATACGTCTAAACACGGTTGTCCTTATTAGACGTAGTGATAGTGGTGAAAGTGGCAGGCGCGCTTGAGTGTTTTTAGGATGTGAGCGAGGTGGTAAGTATCGCCCACCAAAGAAGAGATTGGCCTCAAAAAGTGTGGACTCCGTTGATCAGGTGCCGGTATCTTCACGAAACACCGGCACAAAAAAATGTGACTGCCCTTTCATGCTAAAAGGAGTGCAGGTGAATGAGCTCGGACATTAGAGCTTGGAGGTGGTGTGTGGTTTGCATAATCACCCAATGGCATTCATTTGGTCGGACATTCATTTGCAGGTCGACTAACGCCTGCTGAGGATCAGCTTGTTCGTGACCTTTCACTAAACCGAGCAAAGCCCAAAGATATCATCTTTTAAGGAAAATGCGTCTACACTGAAGACACTATACAATGCTCGTCAAAAGCATAAAGTGATTGAGCATGGAGGACGAACTCAGATGCAGTACTTGTTGGGGAAATTGAAGGATGGTAAGTACTACCACTTGAGTAGGAGATGCGAAGGTACAGATAGGGTCACCGATCTCTTCTACGCTCATCCCACAGCTGTAGAGTTGGTGCGTGCATTTCCGAGTGTGCTCCTAATGGATTGTACCTACAAGACTAATAGGTACAAAATGCCCCTCCTAGAGATCGTTGGTGTTACCTCTACAAACATCACGTTTTCTGTGGCCTGTGTGTATTTGGAGAAGGAACGTGAGGATAATTATCAGTAGGCCCTCACTACACTCAAGGGACTAATGATCGAAGATGTAGTACCGATGGTGATAGTAACTGATCGGGAGATTGCCCTCATGAATGCCCTTGTCGTTACTTTCCCCACTTCTACACATTTGCTTTGTAGGTGGCACATTAATAAAACTGTCTTGGCTAAATGTCGACCACTTCTTGGTAGGGCCAACAAGTGGGAGTGTTTCATGTATGCATGGAATATTCTGATATCTGCTGAGAATGAACCTCGATTCAACGAGCTACTGAGGAGGTTCCACATTGACTATGCAGATGTGGAACGTGCCGTGATGTATTGCATGAAGACTTGGATTGAACCATATAAGGAGAGGTTTGTGCTATGTTGGACAAACAAGGTTATGCATTATCAAAATACAACTAGCAACAGGTATACTCATGTGTTATGATATTACTTAAATTGTTTATTTAATTGTGTCAACGGTTGTAGTTATGATATTACTTAATATGTTGTGGATTGTATTCGTAGAGCTGAGAGTGCACATGCGAAACTGAAAAGGTAATTGGGCACAAGTCAATCAAACTTTGAGACTTCTTGGGAGAGAATACATCATTTGTTTATCACATCTCATGTTCAAATCAGGGCCTCATTTGAACAGAGCCTTAATGTGCAGCCACATCGATATTGTTTGCCTATTTTCAAGAACATTCGAGGACTTGTGTCTCATCATGCCCTTGCCTTGATGTTTGAAGAGATGAAAGGGGTTGACAATTGTGGTGTCGACCCTCTAATGTGTGGTTGTGGGTTAAGGATGACTTGTGGTTTGCCTTGTGCGCATGAGCTTGCGGAGTTGAAACGAGATCACCAAGTCGTTCCGCTTGAGATGATTGATCCTTATTGGACAAAGTTGGATTGTGAACCCTCAAGGAGTCAGGAGACGCAAGATGAAGATGCAACTAATCGTGTATTTGAAACTGTTGATGAAATATTGGAGTTGTACCATAATGCATCTAAAACCTAAAAGTTGTTGTTGTTTAAAAGACTTCGTGAGATAAAGATGCCCACAATGAGTACATTATAAGAACCAGTTGAGGTCGCTCGTCCCCGTGGTAGGCCGAGTAAAAGTAAATCCAAAGCTTCAACTTCGACAAAGCGCAACCCAAGTAAGTTTGAGATCATTGACTCATTACATGATAGCAACTCCCCATCGATGGAGCAGAATGTATATTTCGATTGTATGGCCCCTGGAAAACTGAGCTTCACCCTGATGAAGTCTAAAAAAGAGCCGATGAGATGTCGGTCAGTCCGCAAGGTTGGTGATGAAATACTCATTGCCCAACTTCCGTCCATCTTCCACAATCATGTGTTGAATATAAAAAACCCGGTAAGTGATGGTCATTGTGGATTCAGATGTCTCGCCCATGCAATTGGTTTGGGTGAGAATTCGTGGCTAGAAGTACGAAGTGAGCTCATTATTCGGGAGTTGAAAGATTACGAAGGGTTGTACCAAAGCATTAATGGGGTGCGAGATCGGACTTCAAAAATCCTGAATAACTTGCATTGCTTCGATCCGTCCACATATGATGTGAATCATTGGTTTGCATTCCCGAAGATGACATATCTCGCCGCCAATACTTACAACGTGCCCATTGTCCACTTGTCTCCACAACTTTGTGTGACAGTTCTACCCATGAGATCCCAAGTGCCATTACAACCGAACCTCATATGCATGACACTCGTTGGGAACAACAACTGAATTGTGGTAAGATTCTGTATTTTGATATGCTTTCACATTGTCCATACAAAATTATCTAAAAGCGTAATGTTATTGTTAGGTGAATTTGGATGGAGAGTGTCCCTTACCCCCAATCATTGAAGGGTGGTTCGAGCAACGGCATGAATGTGCAGCCGGTTGGTCAGAAATTTACAAGCAATGAATGATTCAGTTCACAAACGAGCATCGAAGTGGTCACTCATCAGTAGGAGTTGACACGTTGTATATAGATTGAGATGTATAATCCAAGATTCCGTAAATAGATGTATATTCTAGAAGGCACGGTTGTACCGTTATTCCAGTAAGCTGTAGGATGCATTTAGTGCTAAAAAACGAGATCACCTTTGATGCAATGCACGTCTTTTTGAATTGTTATATGATTATATTTGTTTCATAGCTCATTGGAGAATATTCGGGCATCGAAAAAATGCTTGTTCGGCGTCTGATGGCCGAACATGTTGATGTGTGTTCGGCTTATTACCGAACATGTTGATGTGTGTTTGGCTTATGGCCGAACCAGTTGAATTGTGTTCGGTTAGCTGCCGAACACTCTATTGTTTGTTCGGCACCCATTCGCCGAACAGCGTGGATTTGGTGCACAAAAATGCCTCTAAAAACTCGGGATCCCGTAATTGGTCCGTAGCAAAATAGTCTGTCTATTCAACTTGAGAAAATAGAATATTCTACTTGAGATGAATAAGTGATGACACGGAAATAATCGAACTGAAGACAAATAAAGACTTCAAATGTTATCCTCAAGACAAATAAAGACAAAAAAAAGTTTAAAGCGAAGTAAAATCCACCATGAATCAATCTATAATCTACGACCTCTACGACTCCTGCCTGAAGCTCGTGTTGAGCTCTCTGGTTGATCCTCAATGTTTAACGAACGCTATGCTCCCAGCAACGCGGGCATGACACTGGACAGCTCCATCCCATCCGCATTTTGTAGCCATTGCTGGTACACGGGATCCAAATGTCTGCGGGCATCAGCGATCATTTCCCAGGGATCGGGACCTCTCATTCGGCTACTTTGAACATGATCTGGTGGCACGTTCAAGGGGTTCTGGATCACTGGGTGCGACACCGTGTTCCACCAATCCATGTACTCATCCACGCATTCCCATGGTGGATTAGCATCTCGACCACGGTCCTCCATGGACAGCACATGGTTCCTCCATACCCGAAAGTATTGTCCAAGAGCATCCCAAGTGACCTTGTACTTCAAAGCGTTGTTACCACGTCGGACTACACTCGGCACAAGTGGTTCAAGTGGTATCCTTTGAACGTAGCCGAATTGACGAAACACTCGGTCCAGATGATAAGGTTCAACGCAGTCGAATGCCCGTATACACCCTTGGAAGAAAGTCACGACTTTTCTGAGTATTCTCAAACATCATTATAAGTATCCCAATCGACCTATATTTTTCAAAATATTGTAATATGCATCACTAAGCCAAATTTGTACGAAATCGCGTTAGCTTGAAAAACATAAGGAAATGTATACACTTACACTTTGGGGAGTCATGTTGTCTAACACCTCACGTATAGCCAATACACGCTCTTGGTTACCTCCAGCATGAGCTCTCTGGATCCACTTTCGTGACATTGGCTCATCTACCCGATAATGTCCATTCTGGGTGGGTCTAAACACCAGAAAATGCGCATATATCCAAGCCTAACACAATTTATACCAAGCTAGACATTAGTATAAAAAGACACCAAACATCCATACATTAGTATAAAAAGATAGCAAATACGGTAGTACCTCAAGTAAAGTCAGATATCCACACATCATCTGCTTGACACCACTCCTCGAAGCCAGGCCCAACTGTCGATACAAAAATGCCAAGGTCGCTGCACCCCAGGCATACTCCTCCATACGATCGAAATCATCCAGGAGTCATAAGATCTTCGTATCCGCTCTAGAACCACTCTTATCTGAAAAGATGGTACAAGCTAAAGAGAACCAGACGTATGCACGAGCAGCAGCCGTTCTGACATCTTCATTCGGTGAGCTCATATCCGTTTCAAAGCAAGAACGAAGCCACTCCAACCGAACCGAGCTACCCCTGTGACCTTGTAGGGCTTCATAGCTCTCATCGGTGCTCATCCCCAACAATCTCTACATGAGAAGCAGTGGAATCTCAGGCCAGTTTCTGCCTTGGGGCAGCATAACTGGTCTTCCAGTGACCAAAAGTATCGTCAGTCTATGTACATCATCCAACGTAATAGTCATCTCTCCGAATGACATGTGGAACGTGTTAGTCTCTGGTTGCCACCGTTCCACGAAAGCACAGAGCAAATTCTTTTTCGGCGTCATATATGAAATCCATCCGAGGTCGGGGATTTGAGTGCGCTCGATCATATCTTTGAACATATCCACCATGTTCACAAACTTCCACGTCTCTAATTTCGTTGTGTGACAATGAAATTTCAACACGTCTCTCTCCACCCCGTTCCATATATCATATGCCACATGCGTCTTGAAACTTGAGATCAAACGATGATCAATAGGACCACCCGGACAAGGACCAGTCAATAGCTCCTCGTCGGCCTCGTCATCGTCCTCCATTCCCCTTTCATCATCAACATGCTCATCCCCCACGTCATGTGGAACTTCCGGAACAACATTTGTTTCCTCCACATTATACTGAATTAGAGGAAGAGCAGATTCAGAGGGCATTGGTTGTTCGATTCTCACATCTTCCGCTTCACGTCTTCTTCTATTAGACGCAGTAGGTCGTCTCATTCGATACACTACTACAAAAGAAAGCTGAAACAGTCAGTCGAAAAGATACGCGAACTTAAATAACACAAGTGTCGAAAGGTTGATATTTAACATACAGAAAAATGACACGGAAATTATACGAAAGCGTTCGGCAGGTAGCCGAACAAAAGCAGGAGTGTTCGGCGGGTCACCGAACAACAACAAAGCTGTTCGGCTGATGGCCGAACATAAGCAGAAATGTTCGGCGGATATCCGAACACACTTGCACATGTTCGGCTGGTTGCCGAACACACTTAACAGTGTTCGGCCAACCAGGGCCGAACATACCCAGATTTCGAACACGCGATTTTCCAATTTTCGGGCTCAAATTCAACTCAAATTCCATCAAATCGAACACATAAATTATGTAAACCCTAAACCCATAACCCAAAGATGATTTCTAGACAACTTTCATACAATTTTACCCCATTAAACATAGTATAAGATAAATTTCTTAAATAAAAAATACACACACTTACATGGTGGGTTTTGTGCTTCATTAGGATCTATGGTAAGTTGTAGATGAGGATTGATCGAACTCCTTCACGCCCGTTCGACTACACGCCGTACGCACTATCAATTGTTCGGTAAATTTGGATCAAGAATTGGATGTTCCTCAAATTCAATTTTTTTTTCTTTGCTTGCATTTGTAGGGATGGGGTGTGAGAGATTTGGGTGGGGTGGGTGGGGTGTATAAAGTGTTGTATGTTATTTTGTTTTTTTTAATTCATAAAGAGTATAATTGTAAAGTTGTGGGGTGTGTTTAGAAATTGTGTAAAGATTTTGATATAAATGTGAATGTATTTAGTAAATAGGGTGTGTTTAGTTGTGAGTGGGGTGTGTATAGAATTACCTTTGAAGTTAGGTGTTGGAGAAGAATAAGATGATGGGTCATTTTCAAGAAATTGAAGGTTAGGGAGTTGAGATTTGGGACCTAACAAAGAGGCAGGCAGGTTATATGCCACATGTCATTTTTTTTATTTGTTTTGTTGGAAAGTGGAATTACAACTTTATACTTTTGCATATTTCATTATTTCTCTATCCTTTTTCATAATCCAATTTTAGGTGATTGACAATATGTAAATTGTGTGTCGTGTTTGAATGACTTGAATCGATCACTGATATTACTATCAATATTCAACTATGCTCAAGAACAATATTTATTTATTATTATTATTTAAGGACTCACTTTTCTTCTAATAAATTGAAATCTCTTATTTTCTATCTAAATTTTCGTGTTTCTTACTTTGGTTAATTCCTCATGTCATTTTGATCGAGGTTGGGTTGGTATTAAAAATGATAATATAGTGTCCGTGCAAATACATGAGAATATAATTAATTCTAATTTTAAATTGTGAGTTTATATGAAGATCATCTATATATTATGAGATAACGTATTTTGCAAAACTATTGATGATGCTATAACAAGATATAAGTACTTTTGATATAAGAAATATAGAAATATAGGATCCTTACTTAAAACCCTGCAGTATTTGTAATAGAACTATAAGATATTGGTTGATATTATTAACTTCAATAGAAGAAAACCAAAAAAAATATATATATATATATATATATATGTTATTGAAATGTTGTTTTATGAATACATATGCTAATCATTGTATATATGAATAGCAATCTTAATTTAAATTTATAAAAATAAGACCACAGGAACACTTGACAATCTCACATTATTTTGATATTAAATATGACTGTATAATGACTTCAACATTTCAAATTAGTGTTGCTAAGAAAAATTGTTAAATAATTTAGAAATGTTGACTTTATCTAAATAACATACGTTAGGTTTCAATATAGGAATTAGTTTTTGAAATTTGTTAAATTGAAAATTTTAAAGAAAAAATACAATAAATAAACATTAAAAACACTAAAGTAATGATGAGTTTTATTCAAGCTTTCATCTAAATTTATTAATAATTAAAAATTGATCTTCCTTTCTAGAATTTGTGTTTTAAAATAAACTATAAAATTTATATTTGAAATTATGACTTTCAATTTTAATTTATTAATTATTTAAGTCAAAAGAAAATTCGAGGTTGTTTAGATCATGTTAACAAGAAAAGGGAAACTAAAAGAAATTGAAGTGAGTGAGCATGCAAAAGTTTTTTTTTTTTTTTTTTAAGCAAATTAATGGCAAGACAAGTTTTTTTTTTTTCATATATATAATAATCATTATAAAAATTGAGGAATTAAACCCTGCTAATTAAATCGGTTAATTCATTGAACAAGCAAGCAGGCTCATAACTTATTTAGCTTCTCACTTGTGCTTTTCTAACGGCTATTAGATTAAACAAATTCATTACAAATTTTAACATGTTCAATATGAAATTATTTCATAATATTAAAAAAAATTATACTAATTAACATTATTTTTGTAACACATATATGTAATAAATCAACAATATCAATAAGATTGGTATGCCCAGCTAGGACTACAAAACTTTAAGAAAACTAATTAATTAGAGCTCAAAATGACTCATAGTATATGCCCATAACAATTGTGTGAGATTATCTGCCTCTAATGGGGAAAAAATTATATATCTTCACAGATCTAGGTTTTATACACATGTTCTTCAGGTATTATATATATATCCTTATGGTATTATGTTTTTTAGTGTTATACATATAATCTACAGGTATCACATGTATATAAGAGTATACATGTGATACCTGAAAAGTATACACGTGATATTTGTAGAGTATATATGTCAAGTGCACACAAGTGTTGCTCCTAATATGTGTTCCATTTTATATTTCAATAATTTTAATACATATCGAATAATGAAAATAGAAAAATAAATATATAATTAATAGATGAAATACTATTTTAAAGGGATGATATGGAATAATGCAAAGTGTCACAACACAAATAATTGAAAGCAATTAACTTCCATTCATTACCATTCTCGTATGCCGTTTCCCTTTCTTTGTCCCCTCAAAAGGCAATTGACAAAACCACAACAATTTCATGTTATTATCAATGACCATTATTGTAACACCAATTTGCATAGCATATTTTTTTATTCATGAATCTTTTTTTTAAATGATTTATTATAAATAATCTCTATATATCAAGCTTTATGTTTTACCAAAAGAAATGAGCTAATGTTTCTTTAAGTATGAAAAGTCTTGCAGGATAGCTACCCGAAGAGACCGAGTTGATCGTGATGCACTCGACACACACGGGTAAAAGGATCGTATAAAAAAAATAATATAGATAAGTTGAATTTTAATAATTATTAAAAGAAGCATGACTAATGTGTTCAATTATAATTATGTGGAATTTATATTATATAGTTTTATGTGAAATCAATTATGTGACTCTATGACGTATAATATTGTACATACTTTCACGCATAATTAGATGATCAAATATTATGAAGACTTTAATTTAAAGATGTCTAAATTGATTCCAAGTAATGTCCATAATCTTACATGTCATCTTATTTATGTGTGACATTATACTTTTTCCCACACATATATGATAATTAAGTTTACATGAATTAAACATTATAGGTAACAATTACATTAATATTGAAACTACTATGATCATCATTACAAACTCATTTGTGTCATATTAGATGACAATACACTCAAGCCCCATGCCTCCATCAAATCCACCACAAGTCTCAATGCTTTTAATCATCACACCTTTAGTGGATAAATACTACAAGAGGTGATCTATATGTTTGTACATATTAATTTATATTATTTTTTTTACAAGATCTACATGTATAATACATGCATTATACCATAATTATACACTATATATATAGATATGTGAAGGGGGATAGACATCCCACCCCTCTCATTTTGATCTCTCTCTCTCTCTCTCTCTCTCTCTAGCCTTTTGCTCCTCCTTCTCTCTACTCTTTCTTCCCTTCTTCACAAAAGTACCTTCACTCCCACCTTCAAACAATCTGCCATTTTCAAGAGTTAAGTGAAAAAGGCAAGATCCTTGCAAGACAAGAGGAGAAATTAAGCTCAAAGTACAATCTTCCTCAAGCAACATCTCAAGAACACATAATTTGTTTGCAAATCAAGAGGTAGTTTGCTAAATCTCACAAATCATTTCCTTAGGAGAATGATTAGGTTCTAAATGTTGAAATGCATGTTGAAAAAGTATTGCATGTTTGTTTCCCCTCATCTAAGTTCATTGCATGTGTGGTCTAAGGGAGATTCTCTTCTAATGTAATGAAACTTGTTGGGTCTATGTGTTTGATCTACAAAATTATGTCATCATTAGTATTGTTAGTGTTGGATTTTCCAACAATAATAATTTTCCTTTTTCAAGTTTATCCTAAAATCAAAAATTAGATTTTAATTAGGTTTTAAATTGGATAATTTTATTTGAAAAGATTTGGAAAAGGATTTGATTCTCTCACTCAAGATTTGACTTGGTAAAATCACGTGTGTATAAATTTGAATCTCAAAATATGACTAACAAATCTTCCTAAGTTTTAGGAAGTTGTTGTGTGCTCTTGTTGATAGGATTCAAAGGTATGATCAAGTGATATATATATTGAAGAAGTCTACGGGTTTTTAGAGAATGAGAACGTGGGATTGAGAGAGGAGAACAAGGATCATAGTTGAAGAAGTCAAGTTGAAGAAGTCAAGAACAAGTCCACTCCACCTTCCTCATTCATCATGCACGATAGATATGGAGTGATGGAGATCATGGAGCACTTCTACATCATGGGAAGTGGAGTCTACACCATGTGTACTTCGAGGTCTATAAATAGGTGAAGCTGCTGAAGATCTAGGAGACACAGAATCGAGAGCTTAAGCAGTCTAGTATAGGCAGTACACTGGTGTTAAGAGTTGTGTTGTTCACACCGTAGGCAACATCGTTTTTCTTGTGTGTCATAGAGTTTGCATACTCTTGACTTTTAGTAAAGGTGTTCTTCGGAGTGTTCAACTGAGTGTTTTGTATACGTCCCTAGGTTTCATATACATCACATAGGACGTATTGAGTCGTTTGTTCGAAAGAGTCTCTTTTAGAGATCTTTCTTTCTCCTTTGTACACATACACAAATTCAATAAAGGAGTTTTCGCCCTGAAGGCATTCCACGAGTATTTGTATACTCGTGGATATATTGTTTGTGTTCTGCAACTTTTAATTCGATCTATTTTTCCGCTGTGTGTTACGCTGGTGTTGTCGACACCGCCGACAACACCGTGTACTTTGATTGGGACATTGTTGTTTTTGTTTTTGCAGATCCACGTAGGACTTTCAAGTATTGATTAAACAAATACATGTTGCATTAAGCTTTGCATGTTTAATTCTCTCACCAAAAAGTCATTGCATGTAAGATTTAAGGAAGATTGTGAAGAAAATTGTTAAATGTCTTGTTCTAAGTGTTGATCTTCAAAATATGTGATATTTGAGTGTTGAATGTGCAATTGCATTTTGGTTTGGCCTTTGCATGTTTGATTATCTTGCCTAAACTCATTGAGGGTATGTTAAACTGAGTGATGGTGATTTCTTAAGGTTAATGGAGTCTTAAAGGTCGAATAATCAAAGAAATAAGTAGATCTAATCAACTCGTGGAAAACTTGTAAATTGCAGTCCCCTTTTACGAATTTTATAAAATCATTTGCTTAGAGTTTCTCAAAACTGTTTAAGTATGTTATCTTACATGAAGTCTTGAGTGTATGGTTAAATTTTGGTAATGTTTGGAGTAGTTTATGAATTATAATGAATTTTCAAAGATTGTCCAATTTCAGACCCGGAATGTGCAGTTTCGGACCATAGAAAAATATTTTTATAAAATCGGTCAATGAATATTTTTCAAAACTGTTCCTGTATGTTATACTACATAAGATTTTGAGTCTATGATAAAACTTTTGTAATTTTTAGATAAGTATATGAATTATAATGAATTTTCAAAATTAGTCCAATTTCAAATTCAAATTCTGCAATCTTGGGCCTTAGAAAAACAATTTTGTAAATTATCTTAGTCATGATTTTTCAAAGCTGTTTTGGTATGTCATTTTACATGAAGTCATGAGTCTATGTTTAAAATTTGGTAATGTTTAATGAAGTGTACAAATTATAATTAATTTTCAAACATAGTCTAGTTTCAATATGAAATTCTACAGTTTTTGACTTTAGAAGGATAATCTTAGAAATTTGATGAATTATAATTATTCCGAACTGTTTTAGTATGTTTTAATACATGATGTTGTAAGTTTAAATTATTAATTTCAAAGGATTTTAATAACTATGTGATTTATGGTGAATTTTATAAATCAGACTGATATAGAGTACCTTCCAAACAAATGTTTGGGTACAATAGGTTAATTATTAAAGCTTGTGTGTTTGGAACTTATATCTATTGTTATAGCATGACTAACTAAGAGGTATTATGTGTATGATGATTATTTTCATGAATTTTAGATGTTTTGTTATAAATATGAAAATCGTTATATGTTAGCGAGTGTATTTCTATCTACAAGTTACTAGCTTTTGAATCTATTTTTTTTATCTATGATTAAAAGTGAGATTCAACCATCTTTTGAAACTGATTTTGAGAAATAAAATGTGAGCTTATGTGTAAGGTGATGAACCATTAGGTTTCAAAGTAATGTAATAGAGTTTTATGAGTTCATAAGGTCTAAATAGTTTTCTTTCAAATGATTAATTGAAGCATGTTCTAAAGAATGTTATGAAGTCTATAAAATTATTTTGTTATGTCTTGTCATGATATACATATGTGGCATGAATGATAAGTATGTTAGGTTATATTGTTGTCCATGACATGACTTCATGGTATGATGCTTAGCTAAGACATGTTAATGAGCATCGAGTAATATGTTAACTAAGTAATTCATGAAAATGGATTAGCATATATTTGTATGATATGATCAAGACGTGATCAAAGACTAAATGTTAATAAATGTGCCGAGTGCAGTACGAGACAACCGGATACTTCAGTGGCTATCCCCGCTTCGAGTGAAATCTTCATGTGGGTAACTTCTACTCTCTACTACGTGTTGATAATTAAATTAGTAAGATATGTATGAAAATCTACGGAGGGAAGCACCGTAGCTATAACCGGGAGGGCTTCACGTCGGGCAACGACCATAAGGGCCAAGTGCCTGGTCTATGAAAGCAAGGTCTTGTGGGTTAGCGTGCCCACATTCCTTAATGTTATGTGACCATAAGGGCGAGAGTGCCTGGTCTAATGTTATGAGGGTCCAAAACGGGTGAGCGTGCCTGTTGGACATGTAGTACGTGCTTAATAATTTAATTGCTTCTATGTATGAGAGAGTATTGTTACCCCACTGGGCTTCCTCTCCGGAGGAATCTCATGATGTTACCTTTAAATCTTTTCAGGTTCAGCTTACAACGAAACGGATGTGTAGCCGGCTGTATGGACTCCTCCCGAGAACTATATGTTTTGATTAATGTTAATATGTATGTTTCGATGGTGCTTAACACTCTCTGAAACCTTCCATGTTGGTTTAACTGTTTATGTAAGATTTTCATATGTTTTAAAATACTTTAAGGTTTTGTCTTACAAATGTGGGTAAGACACGAGTCGGATGTTTACATCTTCATCCTTCATTTTTTTAAAAAGAAAAAAAAAAGGGCTCGTGTTTTCATAATTAAGTCTTCCGCTGAGTTTCTTTACGAAAAGAATTTTTAATCATTTTAATTTTTTCCTTATACAAATATTTTATTTTGAGCATGTAACGTCATGGTAGTGCCTCAATCCGTCAAAACTGGGTCGGGGTGTTACAATTATATTTATTTTTGTTATTTTTGTTTTCCCATAATGTCTACCATGTGCTAATATGTTCTTCATTATCAAAAATAATAAAAGTATGATATATTAATTGTAGTTATTTTGATATAAATTCTTTTTGAATGAAAGAAAGTAGTGCAAGTGAGGGGAGGAGGAAGGGAAGTATTAATTAAAAATATAGAATTAGCATTTATTTATCATTTTGAATTAAATAAGTAATCATGATTAATATTATGATACTAGCGTAAGTCACGTGTATCACACATATATTTTAATACAAATTAAGAAATTTGAAAATTATTATTTATTAATAAATTTTATTATTATTATTTATCATTAATTCTAAACTTAATTAGTATGTAAATTAAATTTCATTGTGCGACAATTTTTAATTATCATTTAATGTAAACATCAACTTTAATTTACACGGGAATATTAATACTAATTAATAAATTTGAAATTGTTATTTATAAAGAAATTTAATTATTAATATTATTTATCATTAATTCTTAATTTACTCAGTATGTAACCTAAATTTAATTGTACGAATTTTTTTAATTATCATTTAATATAGGGTAAAAAACATTTTGGCATCCGAACTATACCCGTTTTTACAGATCTTGGTAAAAACTTTTCAATGTTGCATCGTACTGGCCAAACTTTGCGCGATTTGCAGATTCCGGTAAAAAGGTGATTTCCGGCCATTTTCTCCGGCATTTTCAGAACACGTGCCTTGCACGCGTTTCATTAAGGGTAAAATTGTCTTTTGCCCTGAAGATGTACACGTGGATTGCCCCCCTTCAGCCCTCTTTTTCCACTTTTCAAAAAAAAAAACAAATAATTAGATGAAACAAAAACGGGCAACAAACAAAATCAAAGAAATTCCCTAAGCTCATCCACCATTATTCATCCACAGCCGAGAGAAAAGAGGGTAGCTCAGCCGAGAGAGAAGTTCATCCAAAGCCATGAATGATGTGTGTCACTGCGGGAGGCCTGCAAAAAGACTGACTTCCTGGACGAACTTGAACCCGGGGAGGAGGTATATGACATGCGAGAAATACCAAGTAAGTATACAAAAAAAATTCGATTTGTAAGAGGCCTAGAAGTTTCAAGTTTTTGGATTTGTTTGTGGTAGTTTGTTTGATTACTTCGAATTTTGCAGTCAAATTTCGTTAAATTTGATATGGATGTAGTCAATTTTGCAAAAGAAATCCCCAATTGCACAGTGAACCCTAATCCCCAATTGCACAGTGAACCCTAATCCCCAATTTCCCAATTTCATCTTTATTCTGTTTCTCAATTGCATAAGATTTGAAATAATTTTGGTGAAAGAAATCTGATTCTTGAGTCATTTGTTGCAGAAAGGAGGTTGTAAGTTTTTCAATTGGATTGATCCACCAATGTGTGAAAGAGCTTGTCAAATTATTCCCGGTTTGTTGAGACGTGTGAATCAGCTTGAAGATGAATTGCAGAAGAAAAATAGGAGGGAGAAGAGGATGAAGTGGCTATGGTTGGCAGTAGTTTTCTTCTTTGTGATGTATCTTGTTAAGTGATTAGTAGGTCTTATGTATTAGTGGATCAATGTAGTTTTGGTTTGCAGAATTTGTGGACTGCTTATGTATTGATTTCAAGTTTTCTTATGTATTGATTTCAAGTTTTCTTATGTATTGATTTCAAGTTTTCTTATGTGGTGAATTTGAATTTACATTTCATTTTTGTGTCAAATTTGTGCAATGTCAATAACAAACAAAATAGGATCCAAAGTGACAACTGGCCACTGAATTCATTAGATTAGAGAGAGAGGTGCCATAAACTGTTTTAATCATTTGTTTACAAAATAGAAGGCTCCTCATATTCTGAATCTAATCCTTCCCAAAAGCTATGCAAAAACAAAGTTTTAACAGCTGTGCAAAAAGAACCTTGTTGCTGTGCAAATTGTACCAAAAAGCTGTGCAAGTGTAGCTGTGCAAAAAACAAAAAAGTAAGAAGCAGCATTCAAGGCTGACTGCCACCTCCACCCACAAACATCTTCTTTGAACCTCTTCCTCTTTGGCTAGAAAATCTCACATCTTGGCCATGCATAGAACTTCTTGTTACCCTCATGAGTTCATTTTCATTTGCTTTGACAGAGCTTCTTGTCACTCTTTGAGGTGAGGTAGGGATGGCTTCTCCTTTAGTAGCTTTGTTCCTTTTATCCTTGCTTGAAGTCTCCAACAGAGCTTTCCTCTTTGAGGTTGTAATCTACAATTACAACATTAAGTTAAAAACAGAATTCTGAGATCAAGAACAAAAGATTAGCTTTGAATGACTGTAATCTACCTTCACTGATTCTTGTGTCTCAACCAAGAAGCTGTCTTGTTGTCCAACTGGTGTTTTTCCCTTTGATTTCATATTGCAACTCTGAGATATACACATCTTTATTCATCAATATGATATTCATCTTAATCAGAAACAAGATGATATTCATCCTTATCATTAATCAGAAACAAAATTCAGATCTAAGATCATACCTTAATTGTATCTTGCTGGTCAACCTCACTCTCAGGAGCTGTGACAGGTACTTTCCCCTTTGATTGCACCTTCATTTCATACAAGTGACAACAAGTTTAAATTGAAAGTGGTTAGTTTTGCCCAGATGTGAATCAATATGAACAGATATGAAATTGATTGAAAATAGCATTAAGTTTTACCTTGTTTGAAGCTGTAGACTGAGTCTTGTTAGGGTTTAGTGGGCATCCTCTTGCATTGTGATTTGGCTGGTGACACTTAGAACAAGTCATGATGACACCCTTCTTTCCTAGCTTCATTGTACCATCTTTATTCACCTTCTTTGGTTTGCTAGAAGTTGCTCCTGATTTGTCCTCATCTGGATCTCTGTTTCTATTATACATCCTTGGTCTTCCTGGCAGCTTTTCTACCTTGGGAGGTTGGAGAGGGCTGAAGTGGACAACTGGCCAATTTGCCATATCATCAATAGTGCCCATCAGATTTGTGTATGCCTTCATGAATGTGGTCTTCTTGTAACACTCATCCACATAATCTTCAGGTTTAAGAGAGAGATAGTACATGCCACATATTGAATGTGCACATGGGATGCCACTGAGTTCCCACCTCCTACAGCTGCAAGTATTTTTTCTCAAATGCACCTTAAATCTGCTGCCAAGACAGTTTTCTACTTCAAATTCATCCTCACCATTCCAGTGTGCCACATAGTCCATTGCATTCTTCTTGTTTTCCTCTAGAATTTTGTTGATCATAGGGCAAATCTCATCCTCATATTGCAGCATCTTGTCCCTCCTCTGATGTATTCTCTTCATTAAGATCAACCTAATAGTCTCCAAAAGTGTGACTATAGGTTGGCTCCTTCCCCTCAGGATCATAGCATTGAAGCTTTCTGACAAGTTGTTGCACAACATATCAGATTTGGCTGATTCTCTGAAATGACTCCTACTCCAATGCTGTGGAGGCCTTTTCACCAACCACTGATATGCTGCTTCATTCTTCTCCTTCATCTCCAACATAGCCTTATCAAAGTCACTCACCCTACTTGCCCTAGCAGCTCTCCAAAGAAGTTTTTTCAAGGCTAATCCCCTATGAGTCAGCTTAAAGTTGTTGTACAGGTGCATGACACAGAACCTGTGCTCACTATCTGGCATGTACTTTTCTACTGCATCTAACAAACCCTTCTGTTTGTCACTGATCACAGTCCACTGTAGACTGTTTTCTATCCCTAAATCCTGAACTAGTAACTCCATAAACCAATGCCAAGTGTGTTTTGTTTCTTTCTCAACTACAGCATAGCAAAATGGGAACACCCCATTATTTGCATCTATCCCAACAGCAGATAAAAGGATGCCACCTGATGAACTTTTTAGGTGACATCCATCAAGGCAAATGAGCTTCCTACACCCCTCCAGCAACCCCCTCTTCAAAGACCCCCAACAAATATACATTCTTTTAAAAACAGACTTTTCCTCTACTTGGTGACACTTAATCTTAACTGTGGTGTTTGGATTAGATCTCCTAATCTCTTCAGCATATCTCCAAAGGACAGCATACTGTTCAGCATCTCCAGTATTACACATGTTAAGTGCCCTTTTCTTACACCTATACATCTGACTCTTACTGAAAAGAAGCTTAACATCATGCTGCATACATGACACCATTGACTCAATTGGCCACTTAGGATCAGACCACAATTTGTGCTTATACTTTTCAGCCAACCACTTAGAAGTAGCATGCAAATTTGACTGCTTTCTAGGGCATTTATGTTTAGGGTTATAAGTTCTTACCACAACAGTGTCTTCATCCTTCATCTTAGCAGCATATATCATCCATTTACATGAATGATGTTTGCACCTAGCCTGCAGTTTTTTCTTATCATTATTAGGAAAGCTTATCTCCCTACCCACCAAAATGGAGTGATCTCTAACCTTTTCCCTAAGGGTAATCATGTCATCAAACTTTTGCCCCACTTCAAACTGTGGCAGACCTCCTACATCACTCTTTTTTTTGTCTTTCCTCTTACTACTACCCACATTTTTTTCAGTGCTACACTCCCCAGCAGTACCCCTCTCTTTTTCTGACATGGAAAACCCACCCCACTCAACATCATCATCAATATTATCATCAAACAAAACATCATCATCAGAAAGGTCACACTCACTATCTACTAAGACAGACAAATCAGAATCACTCCCAACAGAATTCAAATCATCTACATCAGAAGTGTCAGCCTCATCAAGCAAGTGAAAGGGAGTTTCTCTATCACTTAGATCTTCATTTTGACTACATTCTTCTTTATGACTTAATTCTTCATTATCACTCAAACCAGCAATTGAGCCAACAATATCATTAATCAAATCTTCTTCCAAATCAGCATGATCTATATAAACCCCAACCATCCTATTCTCATCAGCAAAGTCAACCATATTCATTGCATCTATGTCATTTTCAACTAATCCTAGAGATGTGCAATCATTTACTCCTGTTTGACTAACATAGAATGACTTTATACTTTGTATCCCCAACTCAGTAGCCATGCTTTGTAATTCAAGAAGAGAAATCTCATCAGAATTACAAAAATCAACATGGCCTATCTCACCCCCTACATAACATTTTTTCCCTAAATCTAGAAACATTCCAGAATAGTGAAATCTAATAGTGAATAGATCTGAATTTTGGCCTGCCAACACAGAAAAGAACCAAAATTCACACAATATTAACATGGGACACAAAAGCAACACAAAACAGAAAAGAACAACATATGGATCATCAGTAAATCTCCAAAGGACAACATACTTTTCAGCAGTGGAGTACATATGCCTAAATCCAGAAATATCCATCTATACAAGCTTAAACAAAATTTAAAGAAAACTCAGTAAATTCAAAACAACATATTTTCTAAAATTAACTCATATGAATAAACCCAAAAAAATGATTCTCAAATCCAGATGATCATAAAAAAACAGAAACCCTAAATCAAAATTACAGAAATCGAATTAAACTCAACCCTGAACCTAACCCTAACTCAAAATTAGATTAATCGAATAATCATATGGTTCCCCTACTCAGTAAACCCTAACCCTAAAAGAAAACCAAGAAACCCTAACTCAAATTTATAGAAATCGAATTAACCCCAAACCTAACCCTAACCCTAACCCTAACCCTAACCCTAACCCTAACTTAAATTTAGATTAATCGAATAATCTAACTTAATGTTCTGAATTGCAGATTATCCTGAGTCCCCATTTCAAGTAAAACCTAAAAACCCAAACGAAAAAACAAAAAACCTAAACCCAAATCGAAGATCCTATACTATACGGTGCAAATGCAATACATACCATAATCTGGGCAAGGGAGTCCCAAAATAACATATGGATCGTCCTTCTCCCTCGCTTTCCACACCATCAGATTCGAACGGCTTGAGCTTCTTCAGTGTTGCAGATTTTTTTAAGAAAATGGTGGATGATCTTAGGGAATTTCTTTGATTTTGTTTGTTGCCCGTTTTTGTTTCATCTAATTATTTGTTTTTTTTTTTGAAAAGTGGAAAAAGAGGGCTGAAGGGGGGCAATCCACGTGTACATCTTCAGGGCAAAAGACAATTTTACCCTTAATGAAACGCGTGCAAGGCACGTGTTCTGAAAATGCCGGAGAAAATGGCCGGAAATCACTTTTTTACCGGAATCTGCAAATCGCGCAAAGTTTGGCCAGTACGATGCAACATTGAAAAGTTTTTACCAAGATCTGTAAAAACGGGTATAGTTCGGATGCCAAAATGTTTTTTACCCTTTAATATAATTGCAATGATCAACTTTAATTAAAATGTTTGCCTAAAATTTCATAATTTACAATTTTATTATCAATAATAGTTATTAGTATTTTGTTCGATTATTAATATTTCATTAAATTATATATCATAATAAATTATAGATATTAAATGAATTAATTAAAAATTAAATATGATTAATTAGAGATTGAAATGTGTCACTCTTGGTTATTTTTTTAGTATATATGAAAGATTATTGTACTAAAATAAAGATGATAAAGAAATTAAATAAGTAATCATGATTAATATTATGATATTATTGTACTAAAAGATGATAAAGAAATAATTTAACCTACTTGAATACTGCTCATATTTCTCATTAATATGGCATTCATCACTTGTCAAGTTCTATCTTGCAAAATGTCTCAATTTGGAGTAAGTCTCTTGTGAATCAGGTGCATGGATCTTAAATCGATCCATGCACCCGGGTCGGATCCAGGTCAAGTGGGACCACACTTTTTTTTTTTTTTTTCGCTCATGATTTTTGAAAAAAATCACATACCAATAGTATATGTTAGACATACTTTTACGTTATGTTAGACATACTTTTAAGCTATGTTAAACATACCAATTCTGCCCAAATTTCATGCCTTGTCTTTTTTTGGCTTGATTTTTGAATTTTGGCACATACCACTACGTTATGTTAGACATACATTTACGTTGTGTTAGACATATCTTTACGTTGTGTTAGACATACCTTTATGTATACTTAAACATACATTTGTATATGTTAGACATACCTTTATATATAGTTAAGCATACATTTATATATGTTAGACATACCTTTGTATATAGTTAGACCTACCTACACATGGTTGGTCTAACTATACACAAATGTTGGTTTAACTATACACAAATGTTGGTCTATTGGAGTGAATTTTGGGTGAGCTTCAGCACAAGTGTTCAACGCGTGGGAGCGCGTGCATGAGCGTGGGAGACGCGTTTTGGGCGCATGAATGGGTCGACCCGGTTGCACGGATTCGTGCAACCGGTGCATAAAAGTTTTTGCCCTCAATTTGATATAAAATTTATAGAATTAACTTATCCGGCTAACAAGTCAAACTAGGCAATATATTAATTTAAGGAAAAAACTTTTATACACCGGTTGCACAGATCTGGGATCCGTGCAACCGGGTCGACCCATTCACTCGCCCAAAACGCGCTTCCACGTGCCTGCACGCGCTCCCACGCGCTGAACACTTGTGCTGAAGCTCACCCAAAATTCGCTCCAATAAACCAACCTTTGTGTATAGTTAAACCAACACTTGTGTATAGTTAGACCAACCATGTGTAGGTAGGTCTAACTATATACAAAGGTATGTCTAACATATATAAAGGTATGTTTAACTATATACAAAGGTATGTCTAACATATACAAAGGTATGCTAAGTATACAAAAAGGTATGTCTAACACAACGTAAATATATGTCTAACATAACGTAGTGGTATGTGCCAAAATTCAAAAATCAAGCCAAAAAAGGACAAGACATGAAATCTGGTAAGAACTGATTTGTTTAACATAACTTAAAGGTATGTCTAACATAACGTAAATGTATGTCTAACATAACCTATTGGTATGTGATTTTTTTCAAAAATCATGTGCGAAAAAGAAAAAAAAAGTGCGGTCCCCCTAACCCGGATCTGACCCGGGTGCATGGATCACCTGATTCACAAGAGACCTACTCTTAATTTAATTATGATCTAATCGCATAAAGTAAAATAAAAAACTCTCCTATATTATTATTCGTTCAAGAAAATTCTTATTCGTTCATATCGTGGTACAAATAAATCAAGACAACAAATTTAAAGCAATTCAATAAAAACTACAGTACACTCATAAGTGCTAAATCATCCATAATGGAATATTTAGAAATGACAAAAACTTTTGTGCACCGATTGCACGGATCTAGGATCCGTGCAACCGGGTCGACCCGTTCACGCTCCCAAAACGCGCCTCCCATGCGTCTGCACGCGCTCCCACACGCTTAACAGTTGTGCTGAACCTCATCCAAAATTCGCTCTAATAGACCAACCTTTGTGTATACTTAAACCAACCTTTGTGTATAGTTAAACCAACCATGTGTAGGTAGGTCTAACTATATACAAAGATATGTCTAACATATATAAAGATATGTTTAACAATATGCAAAAGTATGTCTAAGTATACGTAAAGATATTTCTAACACAACGTAAATGTATGTCTAACATAACGTAGTGGTATGTGCCAAAATTCAAAAATCAAGCCAAAAAAAGACAAGACATGAAATCTGGGCAAAACTGGTATGTTTAACATAGCTTAAATGTATGTCTAACATAGCGTAAATGTATGTCTAACATAGCATAAATGTATGTCTAACATAACTTATAGGTATGTGATTTTTTTCAAAAATTATGTGCGGAAAAAAAAAAAAAAGGTGTCATCCCCGACCCGGATCCGATCCGGATGCATGGATCTAAGATCCATACACCTGATTCACAAGACACCTACTCTTTAGAAATATGACTCACCAAGAAATATCTAGCCTTTTAATATTGCTCTATAAAATTATATAATAAGTTGAAACTGAAATTTAATAAGAATGGCAATAATTTGAAGACTAATTTAATGGAAGAAAAGAATATATGGTCTCCCACAAAATAAATTCCACAAGGAAGAAACAACTTTACTAATTTCAAGGGACATACATAATATATATATATATATATATATATATAATGTGACACCTCAACTCCTAATTTTCTACAAGCGTGGAGTGATTCTATTGGTCAATGAGTCACACTAATCAAACGCTAAAACAATATTCAAACATTTTTATATTATGATTATTCAAATTTGGAAAAAAATAAGAAAAGTCCCATTCGTTGAACCGAAAGGTAGGGTTGATGAAAAGTGGTGAGAGTAGCATTAAATGACACCTGGTTCGACGGATGTGAGTCAGATGGGTCCCACCATCAAAGGGTTGGTCTGTTTGATTGAAAAATCTTTGCTCTTTCTCTTTCTTGCAACATGGGATTCATTTTGGGAAGTTCCCTTTGCTTGACACATCACCACATATGAGTGTTTTCTTTTTCTTGGGGTCTTGTTTTCTTGATTCAAAAAAAGGGAGTTTTTTTAGGCATGAGTTGTCACAAGTAGCACTGTTTTGAGACGGTAAGCAACTTACCTTGTATGATTGTGTAATTGTTTATGTATTTATTCATGCAGGTGCTAACCCTTTCTTTATTTTAATGTTTTTTGGGATAATAAAGTATGGTTTTAATAATCTTTTAAAGAATATGGTTTTGTGTAGACTTGCATGTGTAGTTGTATCAAGAACTGACTTTTTGATTGCAAAAATGATAGGTGTCCTTGCTGCTGTTTCCCTATAATTTTGACTGCCTTTCTGGGCTGACATCTGGTCATCAAGCCCTTGATTTTTTTACACTTGGAGAGGCCTCCCATTTTATATGCACAGGTATTTTGGGATTTGGATCTTCACTTTATTTCAACATCCACATTTCTTTAATTCCAGAGAGAGAGAGAGTGAGAGAGAGAGAGGGTGTGTATGTTTCTTGAAGGGCAGCATTTTTTATTTCTCAGTTGTAAGTTTTGTATTTGCTAGATTTCTGTTTAATGTATATGTTTTTTTTTTTTTGTTTTTTCGTGTGTGGGTGTTTTAATGAACAGAATAACATGCTTTTAATGAGGTGATTATGCTATCTGGTTAGAATTGATGATGAGATAAGGAATATGAGAATAGAGATGAAGAAGATGCTGTGTGTGAGAATTTTGAATTTTCTTGCATGATTTGTGGATATTGATTCCCCTTTTTAATGGGTGTTTAGATTCATATTCCATTATACTGATAAACCCAATCAAGAATTACTTCTCTTAGGTCATTGATTCTCTTGCTGTTGTAATTCTTTTTGCTGATTTTATTTAAAATCCATCCTTTATCTGAATTAGGGCAAGTTCGGAAATGGAATTCAGACTGTGTAGAGAGAGTTGATGACATTTCTGCAAAGATTGACTGATGGATGAAATATCTCCACTTATTGCTCTTCCATTTAAGCTGGGAAATTTGATCATAGAAGAATCAGTGTTTGCAACTTGTGTTGATATTGCTGGGATTGAGCTTATTGCAAACACCACAAAGAGTCTTTTTTCTGAACCATCTATGACAAAACTTACCCTTGAGAATAGACTTTCTTCAAGTGTTGTTCCTCAGACTGGAGTTGCTTTCAAAATCGAGTCCAAGGAGGACAATAATAACAGCTTGTTGAGGAATGGATCTCTGATCTTTAGCCCTAGTATTAACCACCAACTCAACGGAGATGATCCTACGAAATCACCTAAAGGGACTTCCATTGTTGAAGTTTCTGAAGAAATCAAGATAAAGAAGCCAATTATTCCTCCCAATTTGCCACCTCTATGGGGCTTGACATCGATTTGCGGAAGGAGAACAGAGATGGAAGATTCAGCCGTTGCTTTACCTCAGTTCTTGAAGATTCCCTCTTGTATGTTGATCGAAAACGCAGTTTCTAGCTCCCTAAGTCAGGATTCGACTGCTCATTTGTTCGGAGTTTATGATGGACATGGTGGTCATCAGGTAAAGATTCAATGTCCTAATACTTGTTGTTTTCGGTTTAGCATAATGTAATGATACAACTTGTGCATAGGTTGCTAATTACTGTCGAGAGCATCTGCATCTAGCTTTAGCTGAGGAGATCGGCATTGCTAAAGAAAATTGGAACGAAAATAACTTGAAGGAGAAGTGGTTGGACATCTTTCAGAGATGCTTTCATCGATTGGACAATGAAGTCGGAGGATTCCCGGGAGTAGTCGATGATATTGCTTCCAACCCTCCTTCCCGTTTACCTATTGCCCCGGAATCCGTGGGGTCCACTGCTGTGGTTGTCATCGTCTGTTCCACGCATATAATTGTCGCAAATTGTGGTGATTCGAGAGCGGTTCTCAACCGGGGGAAGGTGCCCCTTCCCTTATCCGTGGATCATAAGGTATTTGTCAAGTTTTTTTAGACTTCGTTTGGATAGAGTGATTTGAAATCCAGATGAGTTGGAGTGGATTTGAAATCCATGATTTTCATTTTGAACTAATATTGGAATCATTGTTTTCAGCCCAACAGAGAAGATGAGTGTGCAAGGATAGAAGCTGCAGGTGGCAAGGTCATAAATTGGGACGGATATCGTGTCTCAGGTGTCCTCGCGGTGTCGAGGTCCATAGGTACGTAAATCTTGATTCCCAAAGTTTTAAAATGTTACAATGTCTTTATATTAGATATTTGAACTATGAACTTAGGCTGTGTTTGAATAGATATTGTTAAAAAAATTCAGTTTAAAATGGAAGTGATGAATGTACGTCCATGAGACCAACTAATAAGAGACTCAAGTTAAAGTTTTCTTTAGTTGAAAGCCTTCGACTGAGACTGATAGTTTTGCGACATTTCTTAAAGGTGATAGGTACTTGAGGCCATATGTAGTCTCAGACCCTGAAATAACATTCAAACCTCGAACGAAAGAAGATGAGTGTGTTATTCTAGCTAGTGACGGCCTATGGGATGTGATGACGAATGAGGAGGCTTGTGATCTGGCACGAAAGCGTATTCTACTCTGGCACAAAAAAAACGGGACGACCGTCCCTAAAGACCGAGGGAGCGGGGTTGATCCTGCAGCCCAAGATGCAGCAAACTATCTCTCACAGCTTGCACTCCAAAGAGGAAGTGCAGATAACATATCTGTGATAGTGGTAGATTTGAAAGCTCAAAGAAAGTTCAAAAAGAAGAGCTAATTTAGCAATACAACTCTTCTTCTTACTCGTTTTCCATATATATATATTCGATGCTCGTAGCCCATGTTTAAACCTTCAGCAGTGAAGAAACTTCTGCGAGGTTGTTTTCGAGCATCGATGGTGGAAAATATGATATCTGATTTGACTAAGAAATCAAGAAAGATTTGTAACCAGATGGTGTTGTAGATAAACCATTTGTTAATTAAGCTGTAATTCTTATCTCAAATCAATTGTAATGCACATAAGTCTACTCTTTGACATGTTGCTTAACTTCATTGCACTCATTCTTTGCATGGTGTGGTAATATTTTGTTAAAATTGATCTAGTTTTTCTTTTTCCATTACTTTTGTTTCTATTAACTTTTGCCTCTTCAACACAAGGAAACCAGGGCAAAACTTCATAGAAATAAAAGTGGAAGGACGAAAACGTAATAAACAAAGTGTGGTGAAAGTTAAAAATGTGATATTACAGGGGCAAAATGTGTGTTTTTTTTTTCCATGGATGAGTACCAAACTAACCCATTATTAATACTAAATCTTAAAGTTCAGTTAAATTTGTCATTTTTTAGGCATACTTGTAAATCAAAAATCACTGTTCTTATTCACTGTTCCAATTTAAATCATATTTATATTTTTGGGTGATTGGAATCCGTGTTCAATAATAATGAATACAGATCGTGATTTTTCACAATTATTAAAAAATGATGATAAATTTGTAATTTAAAAAAAATCATGATTCTTTTTGCAATTTTACCTTGTATATTTATTTATGAAGATTAGGCCCTAATTGAACATTTAATACAAAGTAGCATAATTCGATAAACATTTATACAATTTTCCCGTTTTCGATGAGACAACAATTTGGGCAGATATAATCAGAAACAAAAGCAGTGTGGGATAAGGAGCAGATTAATCTGCATTAAAGTGGTAAGCAGAGAAAAAGTCGAATAACAAGGCAACAAACATACTATCACTGATGATGTTATTAATATAAGGATCCCTCTAAGAGCACACAACTCAACCAAAATAATCCCGAATAACGGCGTTCTCGACTACTCCAATACTGCAACATCTTCTCGCCTCGTCTCTTCACAGCAGGGAACATGAAAACATGCGGCTTCAGCTCATCTTTCCATTTCAACTGCTAATTATAAGACTGGAGAAATAAATGATCAACATTGTTTCCACTACACAGACTAGAATAATTCAATTCTCTCTAATATGATCCTCTAACGCTTCATTAGGACGATTAATCATATCTTCACCGCTACTTTAAGACTACGCACAACATAAATCTCGAGCAGATGATGATCCATACATGATACGAACAGCTTTCTACGATTATGTTTGTGTTTTCTAAGCTTAATAAAGTACGGCATGTTATTAAACTAGACAAAAAATAACAAAATCTGCTCTATACAATTTATCCCAGTTGCCCTAAGATCAGCCTAAGTTTTCTCAGCAATTATGCTACTATATAATATATTCGACTTTCTTTTCCATTTTTTACCAATTTTACCCTCTTAGATTTTATCAAATTGTGGTATGGGATGGTCATAGATAAGCAGCAATGCACTGTCAAAAAATATACATATCAAGATATTTGGGTATTGAAATGATTTAGAGCTAATGGATGTATATATCTAACCTGGACTAAAGAGTGGTCAGTGAGGGTCCTGCACTGGTGAAGTACACGGAAAGATCAACGTCGAGACCATCGTATTTAGTGATGAAAGGGTGTGCCTGATTTGCATGTTAATATATCGTCTTAATCATCAGCAATTCCACAAACTCAAGTCAAATGAAAAATTATTACAAGTACCATTAGCTCGTTTGTTGACAGCCTATCTTTAGGATCCTTTTGCACACTGAAAAATCCAATTTCAAACATGATCACTAAAAGTTGGAAGTAAATAAATAAGAATACAAGTAGGAAAGGGATTAAGAGGAGATAAAACGCATTCACGAGTTCAACAAAAAAGTAACATAAGAAAAATGTTTAAAAGGATTAAGAGCCTGTAATCAAATTTAAACCATGGCCCTGCGGTCGTGCCAAGTTGGATTTTTCACTAAAATATGGAAGTTGAAATCCAACTAAATATTAGAGTACCCCATTTACAATATGAATCAATGCAGGAATCACACGGAACATTCAAGCACAGTTACTTTTTTATAACCAAAAGAAAAAAACACACGCGATGCACAAAATGTCATCTAGTACACAATTAACAGTCTTCCAAACCTCTTACATGCGTTCATAATAAGACTGATCTGAAGTATTTAAATTTCATTCAGACACATCCACATAATCTCAGAGATAAACACTAAAATTGAGATTAAATAGTGCAGAAACATTATATACCTTTCGGAGTAAAATTAGAACTTCCATTGCAAATGATCACAGAAGTAAGGTAGTAAAAACATTTAACCACACAGGATAATAAGGTATTATACATGCATCCAAATTAAAAAAAAACTTGATCACACATTTAGATTCAGTGTCGTACCAAGCAGAGATAAATGAACAAAACTCCGGGGAATATAGATCAGAAGGCGGACGAGGTGCAGGCTGATCGACAATAGATTCCATCAGCTCGTATACATTACCCCATCCCTCAGGCTGAGGTGATGAATATGGAAACTTCCCCATTGCACACTCAAGGAAAACCAAACCAAGGCTCCAGATGTCACTTTTATAGCCATAGCTGCCTCCAATGATTCTTTCTGGCTAAGCACAGAGAAAAATACAAATATGAAGCCTTTGAAATGTAATATAATAACTAGACAGCAAAATTGTAATGAAAATAATAAGCATTGTACTTACAGACATGTAGTTGTACGTCCCAACAAAGGTATTAGCAAGACCAGATGTGCTGGCCAGTATTGCACTAACTCCAAAATCGGTGATCTTAACTTCGCCCCTGTGGTTTACAAGCAAATTTGAAGGTTTCAAGTCCCTGTGGATAATATGTTTTTCATGATGAAGATACCACAGACCTTTGAGTACCTATAACGGAATCATCACGGGTTTCATATAATTAGTACTTGAGAAAGTTTCATTGAACAAAGATTGAAAACATGATATTTGTACCACCTGTTTACAAATTGCAGCAAGATATGGCTCTGGAATCATATTGACTTTCTTCAGGAAATCTGCAAGAGACCCTCCATCCATATACTCCAAGATTATAGAGATTGCACCATTATCATAGAAAGACTGGTAGCAAACTACAACGTAGGGACATTGAGAGGACTGGTTAATTTTCAGTTCTTGTGCAATATGCTTTCTTGCTGACTCTTCAATATTCATTTGAATAACCTGGAATGAGTCAGAAAATCAGGGAGACAGATGTTAATGGTTAGTTGATGAAGTTTCTAAATTAACTATCAAAGTTCCAGATACTAAGCTGGTTCCACCTTTAAAATGTAAGAAGAAAAAAGAACCGTGCAAATTACTTCATGTTACAATTAAAACATGCATGTCCTATTCAGATACTCTAGTATTGCTCCACTTTGCGAGATACAAAGATGTTAGTTTCTACTTCTATCTAGGCTCAACTTCTTGATAAATTTAAAGTTGGAAGAAAGCAGAATCATGAAACAGCTTTCAGGTCTACATTAATGAACTCGGATTAGACAAACTAGAATATATGATAGTCTATATAGCATATACCAATACATTATCCCCTGCAAGCCAATGAGGAATAGCCATAGAAGTTTACAAGTTGATTTTAGACATGAAAAGGCACAGAAGAAGATGCTGAATACCTTAAGAGCGAAAAATTGGCCAGTCCATTTGTGTTGCACCAAGCGAACAACACCCCCATTTCCTTTACCAATAACTTGAACTGCATCAAAGTCAGCTAAGCTTAACTGGTTATCTGATGGCGTAATCAAGGCTGGCTGAAAAGAATTGTAAGCACAAAGTTTAAGTGCAAGATTTTTCATAGCAGCAAACCAGTTCACATACTGAAAAGTTTCCTAAAAGTTGAACACATCCCATATTTCAATGTTTAAGTTAATCACAATATGGATGACCAAAAAAAGGATCTTACCCCAAATTTAACTAATAAACACAACTCCTTTTGCCAAACCATCAAAATTGAAGCTTGAAAAGAAAAATAACATTGCAAAGCACATCAAAAACTAGCATGAATATCCAATGAGAAACAATGAACAACAAAAACTACCTACAAACCCTTGTGAGAAATGCAGTCAAAATCACAAGAGCCCAAAACAAAACATCAAAACCAACCCAAAAAGAAAAAAGCAAGCATATCTTACAGCTTCAACTTCACTATGAGAGACAATCCGAACCCCATCCCTATTAACCAAGAGATCACCATCCTTAAATGTCCCTGACCCAGACCTGCAACAAGAAAAGGAAACCCAAATCAGCAAAAAAAAAAAAGCGATCACCATGAAAAAATGAAAAAAGGAAAGAGAAGTACAGGAATTTGGAGATGTCATCAGGAGGAGGGACAGAGAGCTTCAAATTAGGTGCTAGTGATCCTTTCTTCATGTCTTCTTCTTCTCTCACAATCACCAACTGAAATTCTTTGGAATATATTTACAAATCTTGGTGAAAGTATACTAAGATTGCGGGTTCTGGGAAAGAGGAAAGAAAGTGAGACGTTGTTGGATGCAAGAAAAACCAAGTAAAATTGAGGTTAGGTAATTAGCAATGCACCCAAAAACATAGTTGAGCAGAATAATTAATGATAAAAATAATGATTGAAAATGGGTTTGGTGAGAGAAAGGGAGAAGGGTGAGGGAAGGTACCACACCAAGACTCTTCACTTCAAGTCTTCCATTTTTCTCTCTTTTTATTTTTCTTGTTTTCTGAGTGAGTTTGCAATCTGGACAGCTTCTATGATTTATCCGCGCCCGCCAATCTCTCCACGTTTTTCTTCCCTGTTTACTTTTTGGGTAACTATTTAGGCAAATGCTGCTGTGCACCAGGTGCACGGATTTGGATTGGTGCAACTGGGGCGACCCGACCCGGATCCGCGCACCTAGATTTTCTTTTTTTTTTTCGCTTCAGGCTGTTACCTTTATGTTGTAAAGATGTGACCTTTACGTTATATAAGTGTGACCTTTATATATAAATGTTATGACCTTTATGTTCAGTAACTTAGGAAAAAATGAAGATTTTCAGGTTTTTTCGCTTCAGATTAAGACTTTTATGTTGTATTATTGTAACCTTTATGTACAATTCTTGTGACCTTTATGTACAAATATTATGACCTTTATAATCCATAACTTTGAAAAAAATTAAAATTTTCAAAATTCAGTGCATTTTTAAGGATGAATATATGTGCAGCTAATATTACATAAATGTAAATATGTACAAATTTTGCTAAAATTCTTCATTTTTTCTAAGTTAGAGTATATAAAGGTCATTACATTTATACATAAAGGTCACACTTATATAACATAAAGGTCACATGCATATAACATAAAGGTAACAACCTGAAGTGAAAAAATAAAATTAAAAAAAATAAAAATAAATAAAAGTGTGCGGATCCGGGTCGACCCGGACCCGACCCGAATTGTATGTACACCAGTTGCACAGGAGACTAACTCAACTATTTAGGACACGTTCTCACGCATTATTTTATATCATATCTTGATTTCATTCAAAATTCACGCATAAATTTGTGAAATAACTTTAGATAATGGATAAATGCGATTTATCTCACAAAATTTATCAATAAATTCGTCTCACACGAGTTTTGTGTTTCTTTTTTCATTATGGTCTCATTTTCAAAAACTTATGTTAGACTATTTTACAAATATTCTTTACGAAACAAAACCTTATCATTCATGATTTTAATTCATTTCACAAATTCTTATATGAATTATTAAGTATTGTTTATGGATTGACATATTTCACATAATAAAATTTGTGAGATGATCTCACATGAAACCTACTCTTTTAACTATATGTCTATTAAAATTGTTTTATCTTTAGCATGAACCTTATAATTTAAGTGACATCCATCTCTATAATTATGATGATTATAATCCATCTCCAACCTTAAGTTTTCTTCTTTAGAATCTCTTTCCTCTCACACCTTTCAAACTCATTGAAAAAGAGAAAATTGTTTTAACTTATAAAAAAATTAAGGGTGGGGTATCCACACACCATAATCATTAAACAAATTACAAGAATCATTAAAACGTATGTGAGACGAATTTTTATTATCCATGATCCAAGTTCACTGTAAGAAATTCACATATAAACTTCGAGATATGAGTTGTAGGGTGACTCGTCTCACGTAAATAGATTCGTGAGATGGTTTCACATAAAACTCACTCATTTTTTATAGGTGTGGTTTTTCTAAAATTGGGGGTGTGTTTAGTGATACAAGTCAATGCTGCAGTACAACAAAAATCTTTTAAATTAGAAAAGAGAAATAAAAGAAATTGGAATGGCTTAATCCGTTTGAATATGAAGAAGTTTTCTATCACCAGACGTAGAACATAAAGAAAAATGTTCAACTTGGATATGTCAAATAAATACATTGTGTTAATGTTTGAACTGAACAGGTTCTTCAATTTTATTTTATTTTGATTTTGTAAAACGGAATATGCAACAAGTTGTTGATTGGATATGCAACTAAGTTGTTGATGGTTTTACGTATTTTACTACGTGAGACCGTCTTATGGATGATTTTATTTATTTTACTACGTGGGACGAGTCAATCTATAACCCACATTTCACAATTCACATATAAATTAGTGAAAGTGAATATGATTCATGCATAAAACGGACTCGTCTGGTATTATAAGTATAACTAAGAAATATGAATATATATCTAAACAGTATTGGATGTATTTAGCTGTGTGAATTGTGATATTTGATGTAAAGACCCAGGTTGAAGCAATAGTTTTACAACAACTGTAACACTCCGATCCCCTCAAAATCGTGAAATTGTCAATGTTTTTAGGACATTTACGTAACTCATCTTCAGACTTCACTTCCTTATACGGCCAAAAGCAACCAAGGGTTGACTTAAAATATTCTTGGTCAATAAATAATCCACGTGCTAATCAAATATTTAAACATTTCTATCTTTGAATTTATAGGGTTAATTATCGTCTACTTATGATAATCATTTTAGTTTCTATATCCCTAATTCCAACAAAGCTTTAATTCAAAGAATGACTTACAAAACATTAATTTAAATGAAATCAAAGCAGTGCCAGTGTCCTCTTAGTAAAAATTGAACAAGAGCAAGTTTTGATTTTTATTTATCAATCATCAAACAAGTTGATAAAATGTTTTAAACTGCTTGAATCAAATCCAACATACACTGCAAATAAAGTATCAAAATATTATATTGTATTAATAAAATTATGAAAAAAGAAAAGGGGGTATGGGAAAACTGCAAAGTTCATCACATCCAAATCACATTACAGCTATACTCTATACTTACAATCCACTCAAAAAGTAAATTTACATCAAACCCATTTCTCTATCAAAACAGTTTATCCTAATACATTATCATCCCTTCCAACTCTGGGTTCATGGCTCTATGAAGTTGAAGGTGAATTTGGATAGCAACTGCGGAGCTCCAGATACTATCGGACCGTATGTCTGCACAATACATTAAACGGGACATGTTACAGTAACATAGGTATTACGAGCATACCCCTTAAAAATACCCATCTGATTTTCTGTAAATTGCATTTGATCAAATATAAAGATGCTAATTCTGTCATCAGTCATCACATTCTCTAACATCATCATATAGAAACAGTATAAAGCCTATGAGATTGTCTGTCCGACTTTTTATGTTTCCCACTATTAAAACTTAGTTCTCATGGCAATTGGGCTGGCTAGTTCATATTGGTTGTAACTTGCGTGGGAAGAAGGATCTAGATTGATTAAAGTATACATACCTCCTCATTGTCATGAAGTTGGCACAATGGAATAGCAAGAAGACGGAAGTTCTTTGGTACAATAAACCTCCTGCTAGGGGGTAGCTTGACAATATATAGTTTAGTGCACTCCTGAAAAGACAGAGATTATGGAATCAAGAACTTATGGCAGCTTCCAAAATGTAAAATGAGCAAATATGAGATGAGAATCACTTTAGGCCTCTTTATGTTTGGTGGCAAATAAGGATAGAGTAGAGATTCAAAGTCAGGTTTCCACCAGATACCTAAACATTCTCCAACCTGAATATCAAGAAACAGCAGAGGTGAACAAATCGCAGTAATTTCAAATTAAAAATCCATTGTCACACTTAGAATCCACATACCTCCCATTCAGGACCACGGCCATCTTCACCAGCAGATAACTTGTTTGAGAGCTTGCGTTTTAAGCAGTCAATATCTGAAGCAAATAGTCAAAGCAAAGATTTTGAACCTTGCCTAAGGATTCTAACTAATTTTTTTAATATCAAGTTGAAGCAATGAGTCTCTATTACAATAAATTACCTGATTCACCTGGACGTAAACGGCCACCAGGAAATTTATAGATAGAGTTCTGCACTTGCAGCAACAAGAGATGGGGGTGTTTGAACAGTTCTACCTGAAACAACTAGTTTTAGCTCATCGATATATTAACAAAACTATCTCAAAGAGTCAACATAATCTATTTTCAAGCAAAAGGTAGGACATACCAGAAAAGATAACAGAATTGGATAGGTCTACTCACATTCATAGATAAAAGAAAAGAAAACTAAATCATGCTTTAGATTGTCAATCAAATTATGTGAATTCGATTCCTTTGAATCGTTAGCTGATTATTCTCACATGTTGATGCATAAACACTTATTACAGCCAAACATACATAACAAGAAGTCCAGGCAGTTAGGTAATCTCATTTCGATTTGATGAGGCCACCTTTAATCATTGTACGAAAAACCAAACTCAATCTACCATGAAATTGAAATATTATATTATTCAGGAGATAATTTGACATAAGTTCACTTCTTTAGACCTCTACACAGTATAGGTATCAAGATAACCATTAAACAAGCCAATAGAAAAGCTAATTATAAGTTGAAAGATAACCAAACTTCATCTTGATAATTAACACTGCACCTATTTTACTCCACTAGTTTCTCAAATCAGAGGCCATATCATATATCCACTTTCTGCTAACAGCAAAGCAGTGCTAAGACTTCATCTACATCTACATCCAAGGTCGATCTTATAGAACCATCGATGAGATATTACCATCAGAATGTTTTAAACCCTATCTACATCCAAAACCTCACACACTCAAATAGCAGAAACAAAGACCTCTGATCCAAATTAACACCACCAGCTTTGCTAATTAACGAGTGAAATTCAGATCATTCAATTCGAATATATCTAAAAGCAATCAGTTAAAGGCATGAAAAAACCGACCACAATCACCGCAGCCACGCAGTTCCTGATTCCATAGGCATCATAACTGAAACCCCAAAAGAGAAGAAACACATGAAAACATACACACCAACGACGAAAAGCCACTCAAATTCAGAACAGATTTCAGACATACTTAGCTTTCATCCGAAGAAGGCGATCAGCAACACTCTCGCTCTTCAACGAAACAGATTCCTTGGAGCCGAAGTAGTAGCAGCTGAGAGGGTAGATATCCAAAACGGTGGAGCTACTGGGATGAGAGTCGCCGTTTTCTAGAACTGTGTCGGAATTGGAATCATCCATTTGCGAGGATTCAGAGGTGGATGAGGAGGAGGAAGAGAAGAGCAATGGAGGTGGAGAGAGAATATTTGAAGAGAGAGAAAGTAAAAGTGAGGAAGAAACGTGTCTGTTGGAGAGAGAGCGGGAGGCGCAAAGTGAAAGCGCTATTTGAGAATCGAATAAATTTTATAATTATTCACTTTCTCCTACTTTGAATTTTGTCTACATTGCTTTCAAATTTATATTTATATTTTATGTTCATCAATATTTTATTCCATTAAAATAGATTAACAATATATTTTCATGATCAAATATTATATATCAAAGACACATTTTCATCATAGGATATTATAAGGATGACAAAATATTTTGTGCACTCGGGTGCATGTGCAATCGATCAACACGTTGACCAATGCGTCCACATGCGTCTGGTGGGTGCGCTCAAGCCCACCAAAATTCGCTTCAAATAGTGTTATATTCATATTATGTTAATGTTACTCTCATATTATGTTAGTGTTATCTTCATGATGGTAACACTAACATAACATGAATGTTTTCACACTATCATAACATGAAGGTCAGTCTAACATAACATGAAGGTATGATTAACATTGTTTTTTACCTTCATGTTATGTTAGCGTGACCTTCATGTTATGTTAGTCTTACTATCGTATTATTTTAGTTCAATGTTTTTGAACTAAGGGTATAAAATCTGGAAATGAAGGTCACACTAACATAACACAAAGGTAACCCTAACATAACATGAAGGTAACGACCAAAACACGTGAAAAAGTAAAGAGATGTGGGCTGGGCCGGGCACGCGGCCCGATTTAACGAATCTCAGATCCGTGCAACTAGTGTACATGCAAGAGACTAACTCGGAGAAATGATGTCTAAACTCTAAACCAAGTGATTGAAAATAAGGAAAAAAAAAAAAAGATTAACACCCTTTTAATTGTTTAATATTATGTCGATCGTCTCAATAATATCAATGGGGATAATTTAAATAAGACAAACAAAAGGGAGTAAAGACTACTCAACAACAGAAATTCACTCAATATTCTTCTTTCAATTATACTTGAATTTTGAGTCATGAGTATTAATGGTTTAATTTTTTACAGATTTACATTTTCTGTATTGATCTACTATTTACTATAACATGTACTTTTATATATATAAGTAACCTAGAAATTCTTTTTTTTAAATTTAATAATGTTTGTTTTTTTCCTTAAAATTATATTTTTATACTCACATAACCTAAAAATTATTTGTAATGTCACACTACGTACAAAACATCCTTATTCATAATATGTACGATTTTTTTTTCAGTGTCTAATAAATATAATATTTATATAATTTTACTATATATGATTAAAATTGATATTGTATTTTTACACTTAAAATAAAATGGTGAATTCACTAAAAATATCGTTTTCCCTAAAAAAATTTGTTTTAAATTTTAGTTCTTTTTCATTTTATATAATAAATGAGATAATATTATTAAAAAAAATGATCAGTAATATTTCTTATTCTATTCAACATAAAAAAAATAGTTAATTAATATTGTATATATAGATTGATTGAAAATAAAGAATTTATTGAATGAGTAACAATGCATATAAAATAAACTTAAATATAATTGAATAGAGTTTTAGTATAAAAGTGAAATCAAATTAGTGAAAAACTAACACATTTCCTTTGTAATATTTCTTTAGTATATATAAAAATTAACGATTGTATCAATTAGAGAAGTAAACAATCCCTACGAATATATGGGCAATTTTAGTTTTATGGTTTAATATAACATACAAACTCATTTGAGACGATTTCAAGGATAATTTTTATGAGACGAATATTTATTAGTCATGAATTGAACTTATATTCACAAATTTTCATTTGAATTATTAAGTGTGTTATAAGTTGAACCGTCTCATGAAAAAAGTTCTGTGAGACGGTATCAAAGAAAACTTATTTTTAATATAAATACAATAATGATAATTAATATAAGTTATAACTGGAAGGTTCAGAAACGGGACCACTTCCACCGACCAAATGTTTGACTTAGTAGATACTGTCTATCCAAATATGTGTACCAATCAAAAAATGGCAACCTTAAGCTATCCTCTTTTTGTCAATTTATCAGTGACCAAATTTGATTAGTGTTTGTTTATTTTTTCTAATTTTAATGAATATAAGTCGATAAAAAATTATTCATTCTATGTTTCTTAATACACAAAAACTCATGTGAGACGGTCTTATGGATAATTCTGCGAAATGGATCCTTCTTACTCATGAATTGAACTTATATCCACAGATTTCCATATGAATTGTTGATTGTGAATTATGGGTTGACCCGTTTTACCAAAAAAGATCCGTGAGACGGTCTCACACAAGACCCACTCTTCTTAATATGTTTATCATACTTGTTTAATGTTCATTCATTATCCATGCATAACTCATCACATTTATGTAATTGTTATATTTCAATTTTCGTTCATGTTTATTCTGGTTTAATGTTTTTTTAAAGGAAAAATATCAATTTTAGTCTGATAATTTAGGTTTTGTCCAATTTTATTGACTAATGTTGTGTCTTTCACTTTTGGTCTCTTAGTTATCGATCTTTTCCAATTTCAATCTTTTTTTTGTCAGAATAATCAAAATTGCTGATATGGTTGTCGGCAGTAATTTTGATTGTTCCAACTGAGAAGGACTTAAATTGAAAAAAAATTATACAATTAAGGAACCATAAAAATGGAAAACGCAAAATTAGTCCACCAAAATTAAACAAGATTTAAATTACCGGATTAAAATAGATAATTATGATTGCGGATCGATAAAATCACCGCCCGTACAGACTTGCGATCTTAACTACACTTTTGGATATTTGCAAAACAAAGATGCATCGAACAGCATAGTATCAAGAAACAAAATAAAGTCATTGGAGTGAACTCACTGAATTCATGAAATAGTACTTCAAAGTTGAAAACTACAAACTACGTACGGTAATTGCAACTACGGCAATCACCAATATAGCCTTTGCAGTAGTCCTTATTTGATCAAACAGAAAAAGACATGAGAAAACAATAAGTAGAAAAGCATATGAAGGAAGGTTTTGGATGTTGGTGATGATCAGATCATCAAAGCTAGCTAGCTGGTATTGCACGCAGGGAGAGTATAAGCAAGAGGCATGTGAACAAACGCAATCGAATACGGATAAACCGTTATAGGATCCGAAGGGTTTTCTACCACGACCGGCTTCAAGGCCGGTATGGCACCGGTCGGATCCACTGTCAGTTGCTTCCCGTTGAGCATAACACTCCGGCTTAGTATGTCGTTGTCCATTGGGGTCAAGTGGTATTCTTCTCTACGTCGGCCAAATTTTTCGTAATCAAGCTTCACTTTCACTGTTGTATTGCCATTAGGGTTTATCACTAGTATGGTGATTCCTGGCTGCAATTATGATATTTACACATCCAAGTCATCAGTACTTCATCTTATGACTGTTTCAAGTAGCTAGAGTGGAGTACTAGTCATGTGTTACTAATCAGGTAGCTAGGGAAATTTTCAATTTTTCGTCTGATTTTGTTCAGAATGTCAATTTCTGTCTACGTGCATGTCAGAATTGAAAAGTATGTGTCCATAGTTCTGGCATTCACGTAGATAAAAAGAAGAGTTCGACCAAAATTGGAATACATAAAATTCTTGATAAAGTAGTGGACAAAAACCTAAATTACGGGATGAAAACTGTGATTTTCTCTAATTAGGTATGGTTATAGAGGACTCACAGATTTGTTAGCACAATGAGCATATACATGGACATTCTCGGTCCCTTCAATTTTTGTTGACAGAACATTTTTTCCCATTAAACGGTGGAATAGAAGTGCACTGCAAAACAACAAAGTTAAAGATCATACCTAATTATTGAGCATAGAAAAGGGTCTTTTTTTTTTTTTTTTGTAAATATTAGGGAATTTTTCATCCTCTTATGTACGGAGATATTGTACATTATTAGTCCGGTTAAAATACATTTTTTCAATTTTGTTGTAATTGAAAAATTCATCCAATTTTGATCCTTTTTTCAGTGAATTTTCGATTTTCCGACTAGTCTCCCAATCTGTAGCTGGAAAATAAAAGATTTGGACAAAAAAGACTAAAATTGGATGAATTACAAGACCAAAATTGAAAAAGTGCATTTTTACATAACTGAAAACGGACAGTACTTCTGGAAGAGAACGAAAAAAATGAGTTTTTCCCATATAAATAGATAGATAGATAAGATGAAATTAAAAGCCGGACAGTACTTCTAGAAGAGAACGAAAAAAATGAGTTTTTCCCATATAGATAGATAGATAGATAGATAGATATGATGAAATTAAAACCTGTAGTAATCAGGATTTGGAATGTAGGTGTTGGTATCAAGTAATCCATAGTTACCACCAATCAATGTCTGTCTACAATATGTCTTGGTTTCATAAGTTGATGCTAACCCAAGCATGTTCATATACCTACACATAACTCATTCATGATCAGCTACGTACATAATAACATGAAAAGATCGATTATATGAGTTTTACTTGCAATCAAGTAATTGCATGAGACGGGCTCACCAAAAACTGTAGACAAAAGCATTGGTGATTCCATCTTTGCCACTGTTGAAAGCTCCTCCAGATTCACCCACCCATGCAACTGTAGGGGTATTTGCTGCCTTGATTATGTTTTGAAGGGTACTGAATGTCTTTATTGTGGTCTCAAGATAAGATGCCTTCAAAATCTTCTCTACCAGATCATCATCATTTCCTACCAAAATACAAATTAAATTTCAAGAAATTATCAGATGATATAGATATATAGTTTGACATTAAGTAGCAATAATGCATGCACACCTGAGCCCAGATTATAAATATGGTGAGTCGCGACGTCGAGATGTTCGGGTGTTTTTTCAATGTAATCTTGGAACCAAGTCTCATCAAACAATGCTCCGGGGGCGATGATCAGAGGCTTGAAATTGATGTCGTCATGAATTTCAGCTAATAGTTTATGCAGATCCTTCGTGTCCTGAGCGTACGGCTCCGGAGGAACTCCTATAAATAGAGTGTGTCCTCCTAATTCGTTTCCTGCAAACAAATTCATATGTATATATATATAAGTCACAACTCTTTTTATTCAACCTAGCTAATTGAGTATATGGATATATATATATATAGTTATGATTAATATATACCTAGTGTCCAACCATGTATTTTGTAGCCCTTTCTGAGAGTATATTCGATGAGGAATTTTGAGTTGGAGTAATCCCAATCACCTGTTGCTGTTGTAGTTTCATCCAACTCACCACTTGGAGTTGTAATTTCCTTTATTTCAACTGTTTTTCCTCTTAGAGCATTGAGCCCAAAAACAGCTTCAGCTCTGATTATTTGATCCATTAATGCAATTAACAACATATAAATATATTTAAACTCAGATCAATCAACTCCTCAGAAAAGTAGTCATGTATGCTCTTACCCTGCTTCAAGAATGAATGAGTTAATCTCATCCCATCTGTCCAAGGGCAAGCAGGCTCGTCGAAAATTCAATATCCGGTTCTCGTCAGGAACAAACGTCGAATTACATGCCTCCTTCTTCTCCGTCTGATAAATCAATCTATCTTGCAAGGTCCCACCCAATCTCAACCTTAGAGGCGAAAATGCTGCATGAAATGACATCCATTCAAGAAAATGATAAGAAGACGAAGACGAAGACGAAGACGAAGAAATTCTACTTGCAAAATACCTTTCACAGCGTTCTTGAGGATATTATTATTGAGATCCTGATAAAAACAAGATGAAATAAATCACTACTCAAATAAACATATATATGCATAGAAAAACAGACGATGGGAGGACGAAAAATGAGTTTTCCCCTATGTATGAGTGCAATAAATGTATTTGAACATAGAAAACATACGACATTAAGGATCGAAGATTTGCCCCAAGGACAATATCCATAATCACACTTGGTGGGAGGCCACAAATCCATGGTGGCACACACAAAATTGTCATCAGTCTTGGCAATGGGGATTCTGCCATCAATCGAAACATTGCCTTCAACTACTTCACCTTCGTTAATCGAAGCCTCATCACATAATACGAAGAAGATGAAGCTGAAAAAACACAGCACACACAATATTGAAGCACACCACCCCTTTTGCAAACCCATGTTTAAGATCACTATGAGTTATTATGGAGATGTTTTTGATGAGTTGCATGCTATATCTTCTCATATATATACACACCATAATGTATTTGTGTCATCTATCTAACTATCTATGCGTGTGCACGTTTAGTTTGGTGCTACCTACCTTTTTTGTTTTCAAGAAAACATTCTTTGCCACATTCAACAATTGAAGCTATATATATTGGACATGATAAGATCGAGTAATTTTTATTTTTTTTAACTTATAAATTTAATTTGTTGTTTGAACTATTGCATTTTTTTGGTGTGTATCCAAACTTAAAAAATATCCAATCACTGGTCATTCTCTTTAAAATTTTCTGATTGCTAGTTCTCTAGCAGAGTTTACCAGAAAACTCAAAAATGCAATTACTACCAAGTATTAGTAAAAAAATACATGATTGATTTGCCAAAATGATCATCTTTCAAAGTCAAATTATAACCCTAAGTTAATTTAACGATTCTTGTTGATCATTCAAACTTAAATCGAACAAAATTATTCAAAACCCTAAAATGATTTTTGTTCCATTCGTGATTGGCTTCCAATGGGAATCATAAAATCAATTTGGGTTTATAATGTGGCTTCGAATTAGTGTCATTTATGATTATGCATTTTGTACTGATATTATGAATTGCATTTTCAAGTTTTCTAGCAAATTTTGACTAGAAAATGTCAAAAATTAAGTTTAGGAAGCTACCTAAAATTTCAAAAAGAATAGCTACCACTTAAAAAAAATATAATAGCTCGGGTAGCAAAATAAAATATACCCTTATATCTTGATTTTTTTTTTTTTTTTTTGCACTTATCTCAAGAATACTTAAAGCCTTAAATTTTTAATTAATAATAATCTGTTCTTTAAAAAAAAATTGTTTTCTATTAACTAAATTAATCCAGTTGTCTTTATAAAGCCGAAATAAAAAATATATATACAATGCATAAAACTTAAGTGCAAAGAATAAGAAAATCCAACAAAAGCAAATACATAAATATTATATTATAATTGCATGCTTGTGTGTATATATTAAATCTCGTGGAAACACGAATTAAACTGTGCAAATAGCATTGGAATCGGACCCTTTATCTCAATAATCTTGGTCCCAATTGAGTTGGATCCACAATGTACAATCATTCTGAACTTTGGAAAGCATGAAAGAAACTTACACATTATTCTGCTGTTTAGGGTTTCACCTACACGTCAATGCATTATTTTTTAATTATGAAATTAAGTTCCTCAATTCTTATATTTCTTCTCAAATTACGAAGAGTGCTAGCCATGTCTAAAACTTAGGGGGAAAATAGCGTGAGATTCTCTATTAATTCCATTTTTTATCCACTATTTCAAAATAATCATTATACATCATATATATCAAATGACCACAACGCTGATTAACTAATTAATAGATTGTCGACCGATAGTACAAGCTAGTGTATCGCCACATCTTCAAGACACTATCAAATTGGTCAAAGAAGTCAACTAATTACATAGAAAAATGTTAGAATGTCCACGATGAGCTGCTCTTAATATGTCCACCGCCGACGTGTAATGATCTTATCCTCTGACTATATGGAAAGTGAATTAATTGATGTGTTGAATATCTAATAATATGTCAGTAATGGACACATATTAATATGCTTATGATACTTACGATATAAGGTAACATGCATTTGTTTATCAAGTTCAGATCTAGTCATCTTTGGCTCATACCAACTCAAAAGTGTGTCTACATATAGTTATTGAAAACTTCAATAAGCACAATAGTAATTTGTAATTAGTTAAAAAATAGTGACAAGTGAAGCACATGTATTAGTACAAATTTAAAGAAAACTGTCATGCATGTTTAGTCCTAATTTTATTACCTTAATTAGGTAGTAATGCTATAAGTAGAAGCTTGAAAGTGTAAATTGACAGACGAAATCAGAGAGGGAAAATACTCATTATTTCGCATGCACTACTTAATTAATTTGTACCCACATGATTGTACTTTTAATACTTGTCAATACATTGTCATCATAACTTAATATAGGTTTTATTGCAATTATGATTAGAATTGAAAATTTCAAGATAATCGACTAAAATAGAGATATTAAGTTTTGAATTTTATTTTTTTTTGACAACTAAGCCTATTATATATATCTTACATCCATCATGTATAGTTCATGTGCACACATTGTGAATACATACAATGTATATTAGTTTAAAGCAATTAAATATACAACCAAACATTAAACTATAACAGAAGATCGGAATGCACTAACATTAATTTAAAATTTTAATTATATATGTAGTGCAATGTAACAAAATTGAACGAAATATTTCACGATCGATCCTCTCACACCACATAGGGAATAGATGTTATTTTGAGAAAATTTAAAGATTGTAAAAGATGAGAAAATAAAAAACTTAATTCAATCAAGATTTACTTTAGAGTAGCTGAAGATCAATTAAATTAGGTCGATTCCCAGAGTTTCACCTACTCGGGAGTTGGCTTGCACGCGTTTGTTCATGAGGGATAGGGTTGTTTAATTAATAAAGGTGTTATATATAATTAGATCATGTTATAGTATATACTACTATTTTTAATTAACAATCATTTTGTTTGTATATTATATAAATTATCCATGAATGTGAGTTATATTTATTAAAGTCAGCATGTGTTTATTATCTAAAAAGCATTACATATCATTGTCCTCGATGTCTATGCCACATTTAAAATCAAAACGTATTTACATTTATGTTTACATATAGGTTTTTTGGCAATTAAATCAATATGCATGTGTCCATGGTCTAATTAAAGCATCACCTACCAATATTGTCCTCGAAATATGTTACATTTTAATTTAATGTATTTACATCTATGTGTATGGTCACCGCACCCAATAATTATTCGAGTATTGTTTTTTGCACCAGTTGCATGGATGGTGCTTGCAGGTCGGGTCGGGCCTGATACGGCTCGGATCCACATCCAGGTTTAAAAAAAAAAAAAAAATTTATGCGGTAACCTTATAAGTTATATGAGTAACATTTTGGTACAAATATCATAACTTTTAAGTTAATATACTTAGACATTTTCAGTATAAAATGTAAGATAATATAATGAAAACCTTTGCATTATAATAATTTAACCTTTATATTATATTGATATAACATTTATGTACAACTATTATAACCTTTGAAAAATATAAAGGTTATATTATAATATAAAAGTTCAATTATAATAACGTAAAGGTTATATATTGCTACAACATAAATGTTTAAAATGTAATATAAGTTTATAATATTCTATAAAATGCTAAACTACCAATATATAAAAGTTATACTGAACTTCACTAAAAGATTAGATAAACATAGCTAAAAGGTTAGACGAAATAATTAAAAGATTAGAGAGCGTCGGGGCGCGTGCAGACATGTTTAAAGGGTGAAAACCATCTTTCGGGTCATATGACCCAGATTGCATGAGTTATGACCCATACACTTGGTGTATAGAAATAATTGTGTAAAATTCACTTTAACTAATCCACTTATATAGAATAAGTAATCAAATCCATAGGAAAAATAATATAACTCAATTGAATAAATTCATGTAGAGAAAGCAATAAAAATAGCGGTGATTGGTTTGGTTTGTAGAGTCAGTAGTGAGACGGTCACACGGATAGTTTCCGTGAGACGGATCCTTATTACCCATGAATTGAACTCATATTCATAAATTTTCATTTGAATTGCTAGTGTGGGTTATGGGTTGACCCGTCTCACGAAAAAAGATTCGTGCATGAGACGGTCTCTCACAAGACTTACTCACAAACAAAATATATATTTCAATAAGAAAATAAATTAATTGAAAAATCAATGAGTAAAACAATCAAACCCTTGGATAGTCTTCCTATAATGATTCTTTTAATTTAATAAATAATTTTCATTTATCTGCATCCTATCTCGAATCTTGCTCTTATAAAACCAAATTGGGACAAAGTAGAAATGACTCAAAATACAATTTGAAAAATTGGGATATGAGTTTGACTCTTTTTCTATAAGACAAAATATGTCTTGTATTTAGTGTTTTACGATTTACGACAAACGTTTCTAAATACAACTTACTGATAAAGACTCATTTACACGATACCTAGCTAACTCATCAAAACCATTTTAATTTCCTCTTTGACGAATTTTCCGACTTGTAAGTTGGTTTTGTTTTATTTATTTTTTTGTACTTTTTATACATTAAGATTTTACAATATTTATATTTATTTCTTGATTTAGAATGTGTCTGGCTGAACTTATTTTACAATATTTAATAACAACAAATATACATATATAAATAATCAAATTTAAAGAAACTCATAAACATAGATTTAATTTCGAAAAAACATTACAATTCCCATACTACCCTTGAGATCTTATTTTAATGTAAAAAATAAAAAGATATTTGTGTTGATTTATGTTGTTTTATTTATTATTTTTGGGATTTTGTGTGAGCCTCAATCTTAGCTAGCTTGAAGTCAAGAAACAGTAGCCCCAGGATACTCCTTTCTCTTTCTAAATTTTATTCTCTCACTCCTCCTCAATTTTCATATTCTCTCACTTCATGTTTCAAGAATTTCTTGTCTCCAATTCACCATTCTTGATTTCAAGTAATTGATTTTAATCTTTTGCATTGCTTTGGAATCAACTCCGCTAAAGATTAATCAACATGGCTTCAATGGCTTCAATGGCTCTGCTTACTTCCTCTCCATTCCCCGCTCACTGCTGCTTCACCAAAACCACCAATTTCAGCCCCGGCGCTAAACCCATCAATTTCGCTTCACAATTCCACACACCACCGTGCGCCGCTGGCGGCGGCAATGCCGGCGGTGGAGGCCGGCTGAGCGGAGGCGGAGGCGGAGGCGATTCAGAGGAATCAAACCCTCCCTGGGGCGGATTAGGGCCAATTGGGGGTTTCGTGAAGGGATGGAGAGAGAGAGTCGCGGCTGATCCCCAATTCGCTTTCAAGGTCCTCATGGAAGAGGTGGTCGGCGTCAGTGCGTGCCTCGTCGGCGACATGGCGTCGCGCCCCAATTTCGGGCTCAACGAGCTCGATTTCGTCTTCTCAACCCTCGTGGTGGGCTCCATATTGAACATCCTGCTCATGTACATCTTAGCCCCAACGACGTCGTCTTCGCTCCACAGCCTGCCATCGATCCTGGCCAACTGTCCCACCAGCCACATGTTCGAGCCAGGGGCTTACAGCCTCTTCAACAGGGCTGGCACGTTCCTCTACAAGGGTGCATTGTTTGCAGGTGTGGGGTTCGCAGCTGGCCTGGTTGGCACCGCCATTTCAAACTGGCCTGATCGCATTGAGGAGAAGATGGACCCGGGCTTCGTGACGCCCAACGAGCCGCCTCCGACGATCCTGAATGCGCTTACGTGGGCGGCTCAGTTGGGGGTCAGTAGCAATCTGAGGTACCAGACCTTGAACGGGGTCGAGTTTGTGCTGGCTAAGTGGCTCCCGCCCAACGGCTTGAAGGCGTCCGTTGTGGTTCTGAGATGCTTGAACAATGTGGTCGGAGGGATGTCGTTCGTGGCCATGGCGAGGTGGACCGGGTCCCAGACCGTCGAGGATACGTCGTGATCATGAAAATAGATGAAGAATCCGATGTGAGTTGATATAGGAAGGCTTGGTAGAGGAATTTTTGCAGTATAGTTTGAATGTTACGAGGGATTTATAGTTAGTTACAATCTTGGATGAGCCTATTATTGTCTAATTGTGTGACATCTTATATTGTTGAGAAGGACTTCTATGCACCTGGGCCGTGCCCCCAACCCGACCCCTCTGACCCACACTTATTAATTACTCCCTCCGTCCCGCTTATCTTTGTCTACTTTCTGTTTTTTGACGTCCCACCTAACTTTGTCAGCCCAAAAATGGCAACAAAAAAAATCAACATTTTACTACTTTACACTCAAAAAACACACATTAATTACAAAACTGTGACTCAAAAATATTAAAATAACACATCACATCAAAGTCAACAGTTTTTTCTTAGAATTCGTGCCGATCAAAGGCGGCAAAGATAATCGGGACAGAGGTAGTATATTTTTTTAATTTTTTTTTCTTTCATGCATTTTTCTGTTCTTTTTCTTCTTCTTCTCTTCCTCCTCCTTCTTCAACCCGATCTTCTCCTTCTCCTTCAACCCTTGTGCTTCATTCTTCTCCTTCTTCCTCAACTCGATCTGCTTCCTCCTTCTTCTTCTCTCCTACGTGATATCCTTTCTTCTTCTTCTAATCGGAACAATGCCTTAACAAAGAGAAGATATCGTCGTCGCAAGACTGTTTCTGAGCAAATCTGTTATTTGGAGCAAAATTGTACTTCAGCGTTTCATCCCTGAGTCGGATTTGGGTAATAAAATTGATTTCAAGCTAGTTCTCCTGCTCTTGTTGGCCTACATCGGTGCAGGTGCCCTTTGCTTCTTTCTGCTGAGGCATGAGATCAAGGGAAATAAGACAAATAGATTTGTTGATGCTATTTATTTATGTATTGTTAGATGACAATTGTTGGATATGGAGACCTTGTACCTATAGCACCATGGACAAAGTGCTTGCTTGTGTTTTCGTGTTCGATGGATGGCACTTGTTGGGCTTCTCTTGAGTAAAGCAGCTGATAATATAGTTGAAAAACAGTAATTTCTTTTGGTTAAGGCTATACACATGCGCGAGAAATGTAGTCCAGTTGAGATACTGAAATTAGTTGAAACCAACAGAGCTAAGTACAAGTTTCTTACTGTCCTAGTTTTACTTGTGATATTCATAATTTCTGGAACAATTTTCTTGTATCAGACATTTAACACCTAAAAAGTATATATATAACACTTATAGAGTATATATTAAACATATTAGACATATAATATGAAAATATTCTAAAGGTATTACAAATATACTATATAGGTGATATAAGATCACATGCATCTATAAGATATAATAAATATAATTTCTTCAAATGTTATGAAAATATTTTAAAGGTATTACAAAGATACTCTATAGGTGATATAAAATTACATGCATCTATGATATATAATAAACACAATTCCTTAATGTATTATGAAAATATTATAACACCTAAAGAACATACATATAACACTTATAGAGTATATATATAACACCTATCATTCAATCACATAATATGAAATCTTCTTTATATGTGATATCTCAAGAACATACATATAACACATAAAGAGTATATATATAACTCATATAGAGTATACATATAACATCTATCACTAAATCACATAATATGAAATCTTCTAATATATGTAATACCTTAGGAACATAGATGTAACATCTAAGGAGTATATATATAACACCTATAGAGTATAACTATAACACCTATCACTGAATCATATAATATAACTATAACACCTACAGAGTACATATATAACACCTATAGAGTACATATATAACACCTATCACTGAATCACATAGTGTGAAATTTGGTGTGCGTAAATCAGGTGGGGGTGCGTATAAGTTTTGTTCTATATTGTTTGTACTACCAAAGCTCCGTTTGAGTCATAAAGGTGGACAACTTGTATATGCTTGTTTATATATATAACTCGAATTTTTTCTCTATCTCTTTTTTTTTTAATCAAGAAAGTAATACTTTAGTTAATAATAAGATAAAATTATAGTTACAAGATGTAGCAATTGAAAGACCCGTACATAATGTTCATGACCGTGTACATTAAATATTCATTTAGTATTTGTTCAATGTTCATTTATTATAGTAGCATTAGATAAACATTTATCTGTTTGCTATTCAATACTGTTTATTTTGGTTTTAATGCTTTCAGCTATAGAATATTTGTATTCAAATTTTATTATATTGTTCATTTATTTCAATTGAGTGTTTCTGAACATATATATTTTTAGTTCTATTTGAAAAAATTCAACTTTTTTCTTTATAAAAAATTGATGCACATGTTCAGTTATTAATAAACAAACATAAACACCCTCTCGAAATAAACAACCAAATATGAACAAATGTGAATGGAGGAATGGATTAGAATTGTATTCTAACCAATGCACATATCATTATTGAATGAATCAAACATTCTCAAAGTATTTGTTTTTAGAACTTGGGATTCCATTTTATTTAATTTGTTGTTATGAATCAAATCCTTTTGCCTCCAAAAAAATGAAATTTGTGTGTTTATAAGCTGAAGATGATCGAGCATACAGAGCAAAACATAAATATATAAAAACCTTTTTTTTCTTAAATGAAAAGTAAATAATTGAGATCTAGAATCAAGAGACACAATATAGCTTTTATAAAGACAATAACTGAATGGAGCATTGCTTTTATGCCCCACATAAAGATACATTATGATTTATGGAACTAATTTCCCAAGTAATTTTGCCATATCCACAATAGATTCATATCAACATGTGTATATTAGAACCTCTATATCGATCGATGTATCGTGCATGAAAGTGGGAAGATCATAGCTAGAAAAGCAGAATTAGGACAACGATTAACAATATAACCGAGCACCCCATAGCCTGCAAAATGAAGTGTTAGGCCTCACACGATGCTAGAGTAGAATTCAACTTGTATAAGATGAAAAACTGAGAGGAAGCTACTCACAGCAATTGCAGATGCAGCAAGCCCAGCTCGTTCCCTAGGATCCTTACGATAGTAATTTCCAAAGTACAAGATCGTAGCATAATACCACATCACTGGACATAAGAAACCTAACAGAAAACTGAAGCATGGAGGATGTGATTACTATTCAGGGAGAAGTTGAGAAATGAAGTAAGCAGTATCTGTGAGAATATACTTACGAGAACCATCCGATTCCACAGCCAAAGCAAGGAAGAGGTTTGTCGTACAACCCTACTTGAGAATCTTCTTCATCTCTAATCAAAGTATACTTGCCTTTTTCTCGGTCTGATCCATCCGTTGCTTGTCCTACAATGGCACAAGAATATATTACGTACCGTATTAAATAAGAATCAAAGAAAAAAGTGTTCAAGTAACATTTCATGAGATAAGTCATTTATACATTCATATGAGAGGCATGAGATCTATTCGAGGAGAATTACAAATTCAGAGTTCTAGTAGAAAATTCATAAGCCATAACTTCTAATTAATAACCCCGAAAAACGGTGTAGAGAATTTAACTGAAAAAAAAAATTAACAAAAAAAAAAAAAAAGGCAAATGAGGCGTAGTAGGATTGAACTAAGGTCTTAAGATAGTTTTGGCAGGATATATTTTGATAGTAAGTTTATAATAAAACTAATACCCAGAATACGTAAATATGGTTATGGATTTTCAAAATAATAAAATCCAGACTATGCCAGGAAGAAAGGCATTACATGACCATAAATGGGAAGTCTATTAATATTCACCATCAGAAGGTGCACTGACAAACTGGTTCTATGAAAGAACTCCAAACCCCTACTTATTGTGACATGTAACCAAACATAATAGCTACCTTTAAACATGGAATAATATCGAGCCGATGGCCTCAAAAGATCAAGATGCTTATCCGAAACTGATCGGACCAGTTCAAGTGCATTTCTACTCTCCCCCTCTTCAATAGTAGCATCTGTAACACGAAGAAGTCCCAGTTTATAGCATTAGGATTTAGGAGGGCTATTAGTCCTCTCAATTATGTTGCTGATTCCCGCTCGCTCCATAATAACTGACTTAAAAGAAAGCTAAGGTACTATCTGTTGAAGTTCCACTACCACCACATAGTAATTGATGGATGATTTAGTTATGTTATCATTAATTTCATTAGTCTTTATCAACAAAGATGGGCAACTAAATGGATTATAAAACTGGCAGAGTTCAAAATCAGTTTAAACAGTGAAATTCGCAAATACTTCCATCACATATTATGGCCCATCTTTACTAATAAAGTTTCAATTTTTCGAAAATGAAACTAAACTTTTTAGCTTCCTTAGAGAACAGACTAATCTATGTTAAGATAAGAAGATTCAACAAGGTGAGAAGGACTACATTTCACGAATGCCTTTCTTGTAACTTCCTCTGAAGAGTATGCTGGAGAGATATAACCACGACTAATAATAACAACTAGCATCACCTAGTGACCACAACTTCAAACCAATTTTAACTGGTGGAGTTCTACATTAACCGAAATTCTAATGAAGCATTTTCAACCCATGTTTCTCCTCCACGTGATTGCCATACCAATGGCTTGGAAAAAATTGCATCAATGAAGGGAACACATTGCAGAATCATGAAAGATCAAAGTAAATAAGTTAAAAGCAAAAACTACATCTCAAACATGAAGATGTACTTAACAAAAAAGCTGACCAAAAAAAAAAAAAAGAAAAGGAAAACTAAAGTTAATTACTCTGGTCCATGGGCACTCTTCCTCAGGTTATTGAAATTCTCCCTTCCAAATCACTCCTGATTACCCCTTCGATAAATAACAAAACACATTTATCAGAATATGCATAAGAACACCTTAAAATGCAACTCACTTAAAGCAAGTAGTGAAGTCGTAGCTCGTTCTTGTTTAAGAAAGTAGACATATAACCGAAGGGCAACCAGCCGTAGAAGTTAATGAAGCTTCAAGGTTCAGGTAAAGACAAAAGGAGAAATAGACCACCAAACAAGAAACAGAACTATTCAAGCATCAACAAATTGCAACACTGTTGATCATCAAAATGTCACTCTCAACTCCAAAACCCCCTCATCTTACGTAATAAACTGTGTAACAGTGTAAGGTTAACAATTCCAAAATCCAACCTTGTGAAATTGCACAATGAAATCGCCTCAAAACCAATAATTAATAACTATAAGCATAAATCATCTGCACAAACCAAATTCAAGAAATCCCACAAAGTAGATCACCAATTATCCTTATCGCATATCAATTCATCACCCTGAAACAAATCCACAACCCCCCAAAACAGAAAAGCGAAATAACAACCATAGGAAGAAAAGAAAAACTAAGAGAGCATAATCACGGCGAAAAAGCTTCAAAAAAACATAAATAAAATCATAGAAACTTGCCTTGGGGGAGGGAGAAGTGATGATCGTGGTGAATTTTGGCAATTGAAGAAGGAAAAAAAGAGGAATAAATCTGGGGATTCAGTGAATTGGAGTGAAAAAAAGGGAAGAGTTGATTTAGAGCTTAGAAGAGAAGAAAAGGGCGCTTTCAACAATTATATTTTACCAACTCTACGTTTGTTGACTCTTCCACATCTCTTTTTCCTATTTCCACTCCATATATATACCAATTGTTCTTCTGGATCAGTTACATATGTAATTGGGTTGGATTTGATACGATTCTCATTTAGCCTACTACTAGTTTGTTTTTTTAAATTTATGCCTTAATATTTATATTATATGTGTATAATTTTTTATGTATATGTACCATAATCTTAAATGATATCACTTAAACTTTTTTCAAAATAAAAATTCATGCAATAAAGCAAAACAACTGAAACCTTCATGTTCAAATAATTGAAGATTTTTGTTATATTAGTATAATATTTTTGTACATTTATCGTGACATTTATGTACTTAAAGAAAATAATGGTTATATTATTATAATATAAAAATTAAATTGATATAACATAAATGTTTAAAAAATACAATGGGTTTGCAATTCAGTATGAAAGGTTAAATGTAAAGGGCACGCAAACAAAACTAAAAAGTTGGGTGCATAACTAAAATGTTAGGCCTGTGGGATTAGGGTTTCAAAGCAAGTTTGGGGGCATGTGGGAACACGTTTGGACTCGTGAAAATGCATTTTGAGCGTGAAAACCACTTTTCAAGTTATATAATCCAAATGTATGGGTTTTGAGCGTGAAAATCATCTTTCAAGTTATATGACCTGAATTGCATTTGAACTTGGAAATTATATTTCAAGTTATATGACCCAAATTGTATGGATCATGATTCATACGCGAGTACAGCTACTGTATAAAAATATTTGTATAATAATTATTCATTTATTCTTAATCCACTCTGTCGCATAAACTTATTTACTACGTTTTACTTCTTTCTTGAAGTAGGTAGTCTAGCTTTTTCTCTAAATGAAATAAATATCAGTTTTGTCATGAAATAAATATGTATTTATGGTGTTCATTAGTCCGATCTTAATGTGAGTAAATATGTCGAATTATGTGTGTTACCAAAAAATAATTGTAATTTTTTGTTAAATATATATGTGGATATATGCAGTGTCATGGATTAGGTTGTGGTTCGATTTAGGTTATCTTACTTGATAATTTAAAAAAAAATATATGTGGATTTCAATGCATCTTTAATAGTGCATTGAGTTTTTTAAAATTTAAGATTTGTGTACCCCCAATAGTGTTGTAGAAATCCATTAGCAACTCTCTCAATCGTCAACCATGCGTAAAATATTTTATTTTATTTTTATGGAATATTATGAAATATTCTCTTCTATTGTGAAAAATAATGTGTAACTGTAAACGAATGCGAATTTCTATATGAAAATAATGTAAAATTTACATTAAAATAATGCAAAAGTTGTATTTTGTGTACTATTGGAGATGTCCTCACCGTTAGTCTTTGTGGAATTCAAAATGATAGATCGATCAGATATATGAATATTTTTTTTGTGGTAAAATATAAAAGGGTTTTATTTATTTCCATGACTTGTTCTATTGTATGTAAGTTATATTCCAAGTTTTTGTATAATAATTTAATACTTAAACAAAGGTGTGAATTTCAAGTGCAGAATTGTCATAATTGATCTTCATCATCTATAATCTTATACATTTGTGTTTAAAGATAAAGTTCAAATCATAAACTTTTAAAATAAAAATAAGATCAAATGACATTTTTTTTATATGAGAAATGATTTGTTCTTTGCCTCAAACTTGACTAGAAAAAATCATAATCACAACCTGATTCAAATTTTTGGACTGATCTTATGCCTATATTCTAAATGTCACACTATGCACATTTATATTTTTGTCAATTAGTGAAATTGCAAAACAATTTAATTCAGAGCCGGCAAGAATAATGATCTGTCCTTTATTTTCCACATTTCGTAATATTGGGTAGGTGTGTGGATTTATTATCTATTATTCCTTCTCATAATATCTCAAAAGTCAAGCGAAATTCCAACCACCGAATTACTTCTCAAACTTTCTTCAAAGAGGGACACTTTTGTGCCCGGGCCCAAATTAATTATCATTTTGTATTAAATATATACTTTAGAGGTATCACATGTATACTCTTATATACATATAATACATATAGAGTATATGTATAATACCACAAAAAGTATCACCTGTAGAGTATATATATAACACCTGAAGATCATGTATATAATACCTATATTCGTGCTCCTATGTGCACCAGGGGCATATAAGTTTTTGCTTTCTTGAAATGAATAAATATAATACATCCATTAATATATAAAATATTGTACAAAACTTTACGTGACTGGAAAACGCATCCTTTTACTATCAAACTCGTAAATTTATATATTGATCAATTATGAAGTGTGGATTGACTCATTTCACATAACATACACAATCAGTAATGTTTGCAAGAATCGCCACAAAAAAAGCATCGGTTCGGTTACACTATATTTTAAATTACAGTTTTGATGAATTTTAACATATATTTTCTCATGTTAATGTTAAAATAATTGGCGATGGATCCAAACGTCCAGTTTGTTTGATTGTAAATAAAATAATTAAACCAATAATAATTGAATCGAATCAGATTACCAGCCAACAGATGGCATTCCCATAATTATGACTCAAGAAAATAGTTTATCACATAGGCATATATGCATAATTTGAATAATCAAGTAAGAAAAAAATAATAACAAAATCTCCGTGGGTCCTTTTTAATTAAAAAAAAAAAAAACAAGAATTGCATAGTATAGTGATGACAAGAAGCAGAATCAAATGAAGTAGCGATTTTTACTAAATGTAAAGTAATTAATATCTGAACCTAGCAAACAGCATACTTCAAAAGTGCCTTTCCAAGCATAATAGCTTACGAACATATGGAAACTTGAATTAAAATGCTACACCACGTTTAAGTGCTCAAAACAGGTCAGATCTTGTCATTATGAAGGGAGAACTGCATTTTTATAATTTATAATCTTGTTCTTTGACACAATTCATGGGAGTGAGCGGTACAAACCAACCGTTGTACATCCAACAACAATGAAAACTGAATACTCACGGTCAAATTGAACATATAGTCATATAGTGCCTCTGTGTTGCTAAAAAATGTCAAAAATTCAAAGACAAAATTTCCTACCCAACAGCACAATCAAAACAGCAAGGTCTGATATTCAGCATCGGCGATTTGGGGCAACTGCATAGGGTAATTTATGGTCAAAATTTAGGATCCACACTACTTTACATCAGCTGCCCTTCTTAGCTGCTGCTGGTGGTGGTGGTGGCTAACCGAACATATTTTCCATCAATGATAAATCTTGAGCTTGAATTTATCTGCATTAGCAATTAAGAGACAACAGTTGAACAGATTATAACTAGAACTGACAGAAAATCTTCATGATATATCTTTGGCAAATAACATAAATGAAAGACTTGGCTTACCTTATGCTCAATGACTTCGGACACATGTTTTTTGACATGTTCTTTGTCTTCAATGTCACCCGATTCCTTGAGAGAGTTCACAACATGCTTCTTAAGTTTCTTAAGTTTTAGCGTACCATCCGGATTCTGCCATGTTCAAAGTAGACATTATCGCATCAATATATTATATTTGTAGAGTTGGCAATGAGGTCAATTCATAGCTTGAACGAGAAGTACGCCCATCCTATGCACTAACAGATATGGAAAAGCCAGGTACAGGCAAGGTCACAAATAAAAAGTAAATATATTTCAGGGAACTTATTCAAATGGCAACTTTCAACTTCAGCAAATGCTTTCGACACCAAGCTGAATAGAGCACTTCTCTCTTCCATATGAAGACATGGGCCACAGCAAGTGAGGCAGGTTTAATGAGTTAGCCTGGTCAAAACCAGAGGCTATCAAGATTGGCTGATAACCACCTTGCTTACAATCTACACAGAATAATTTTCAAGCAACTACTCAAAAGATCATTAAGCAATGATTGGCAATCTACATACCCTCCTCTCCCACAGCTATGTAATGGGTGCACTTGATCACTAACTTTGTTCACCAAATGCAGAAAAAACAACTAATGCCCCACACCGACTCTATGGAGAGCAAAAGGAAAAAAAAAAAAAAAACAGAAACCAATCGCCCACCCAAATATATGAACAAATCTATATTAGATACGTACAGATTTCAGGGCTGAAGTAATAAGCTTTTTCCACTTTATGTTCTTCTTGCCCATATCCTTGTCAGCTGTAGAATCCAGTTTTCCATGTTCCTGTGTTGCACTGTGTTTGGCCTTCTTCAAACCTTTTGTTACATCTGCTTCTTCTCCTTTATCATGAGCAACTTTACCATTGCTTACATCTGCAGAAATATCACCTCCAGTTTTGTGGTGAGCATCACCATTTTCACATGCCTCGAGTTTTCTTTTCTTGTTTGATTCCAAAGCATTATTCTCCACTGCAGAGCCATCGCTCAGGGGAGACACTTTAGATGACTTTTGATCTCTTGATTCCCCAAGGTCATTCTTTTCAGGAACTTCAGCAGAACCCATGAGTCCTACAGTACCATTAGGCTGCTGTTTTGCATGGAATGCTCTTACTTTTGCCCTGTGTTTTTTCCCATCTGCATGGAGGAGCAAAGCTTGCTTACTTGTAGCCTTGGTGTTACATAGGCTGCATAAACATCAATAAATGAGTTGAAACCATAAGATTGAAATAGAGGGAAAAAAAAAAACGACATAACAAGCTTTCAGGGGTTAAGTCCTAAGTATCACATTAAATCATCTGTCCAAGAAACACCTTACCTTTAACATGATAGATAAACCAAAATCACACATAAATTAAGAAATATTTAATGCCTGCATCAAAACAAACTTGCCTACAGAACCATGGAGGGCGCTCAGATAATCCAACATTTATGTCAACCTCTGGTTTCTGCTTCTTATCACTTTTAGGCTTCCCATTTGTTCCATTTGACACATTTCCTTGCCCCTTCGGACCATATTTTTCCTGATATCATCATCGTATGTAAAACCAAATGAGATCAATCCTGAACATCTCTTTTCGTACTTAAAGTAAACTAAATCCCATTAACCAAACATGCACACAGAAAATTTTCTAGATGAAAATAGTGCAATGCCAGTAAGAGGATACAAAACATTTCTTCATATACATTGATCAAAATTGACATATCAAATATGCCACATATATAGAGAACTAAAGCAACTCCACAGAAGCTGAAGTAAACAATCTCCAAATCTAAAAATCAAACTTTTAACAATACCGCTTCGGTGATGCACTGAGTGTGGCTTTCAACATCCTGCTGCCCAAAAACTTGACCGCAATCGATACATGATAACTAATTCATATCAAGAACACACACAAAAGAACAACATCAGTAACAAATTCAAAAATTCGAGTGCAAAACGACAAGGCATTAAAGAAAGACGGAAAATCAGATGAAACAACAAAAAATGAAAAGGAAAAATGGAAACCTTGAAAGCAGAGCATTGTCTGAAGTGGGTAGGGAGCTTAGGTTTCTTAAGATTGTCTCCGCAGTCTTCGCACTGAAACCACACCATCTCTCTTCCCACCTCCCACTGTGTGTGCCTGTGTGAAGATGGAAAGTTCCAGAGAGCTGTAACAAAGCCTCTGCAACAACAAAGGGTTTGAAATTGGGGATTTTGTCTAGGGTTTTTGAGAATTCATGATTTTATTACTGCATAAAAATTCAACAAGGCCTCAATTTGACTGGAGGCCCATTTTTCTAAAAGCCCAGCAGGCCCTTTACTTTCCCAGGCCCATTATAACTACTGGATCACATGTCTACTTTTTTTGTTCGACCTTAATCTACTAATTACTAGGTAGAGCCCTTGCGTTGCACGGGTTAGATGGCTCTCGGTTAATTTTGTATGATTAGAAAACTTTCATGTTATTCGTCCTTTAATTAAAATCGTATTCTCTGTTTAAATTCTAAATGCTCCTAAACTAATAATTTCATATCATGAATGAATTTATCCAACTTATACATATGCAAAGCAAATACTCATGAAGAAGATATGACGGTGGAGCTCCATAAATTAATTAAGTCATAGGCTGCTAAATACATTAAGCTTTAATGGGTACTATGAGAATACATATGAGAGTAAGATAATGAATGTCAACGTATCCAAAGTAGATGAGATTGATGTTTTCTTTGAAAAAAAATAACAAAACATAGGTAATATATAAATGATTAGTATCAAAAAACTATAATACATTTCTTACATTATGTTTTTGGTGCAAAAAATGATCAAGCATTATGGTCTTGAAGTTTTCTTGGCAGCAGAAGTCACAAATGGCAATGGTAATGGCGTAGAGAAAGCTAGACAAATATGAGTTTATTGTCAAAAACAGGCTACATGAAGTTGATAATGGAGAGACTGTTCGGATTCTTTAGAGAGATGGGGAGATGGAGAGATTAAGAGGGAGGATGGAGAGACTCTTTGCATATTGGGAATAGATTGAGATTTTTATTAAAATTTAAAATTTAAAATTAAATTTAGGATATGACACTTGGCAGTAGAAGAGAAGTTTGAAAGTGCTTAGGTGTCAACTTCTTGAGAGTTGCAACTCTCTTATTATATATACTAGTATTATACCCGTGCGATGCACAATTTGTAATATACGATTGATTAGTTTTAAATTTTCTAATACTATAATTTAATAATATTATCTTAACTTAAATTATATATTGATACGAATTTAATTTTTTATCTGTCACATCTTTAAAAATATTATAATTTTAAAATGCAAACAATAATGTATAAATGTATATATATATCTGTATATATGTTTAAAAATAAATTTCAAATTCTATATTTGAAATATGAAATTGTTAAATAAACACCAATTTTGTACACATACCCATTATATTGTAAATTAAATCATATTTAGTACTGAAAAACATTTATTGTAAACGATAATTGATATTTAAAAAATATGTTACTTCATAAAGATATGTTGTGCATGTTACATATTAATATAGATATAAGTATCATGATTAATATATTATTATATTTTTGATACATACTTATTAACAAATGTGTTAGCAATTAATTCCTTTGCATTCACAATTATATATTTCTTAAAAAAAATTGGTCTAACCAATGCAAACAACTTAATTATTTCAAGTTAAAGAAAAGATATAAATCTCATTAACTAAAAGATCTTGATATGTATTTAAATAACGTAGTTAGTTCAATATTCAACTCACTTGTATTAGCAAATATATCAAACAATTATACCAAAATATTTTTCATTGTTATTAATTTCTCAAAAAATCTAAGACTTTTTATTTTAAAAATTATTTTTTTAATTTATAATCTATAGTTTAATTTAGTCATTTATCTTTGTATTTGTAATCTTGTTAAATACAATTTTGCACCAAAATGTAAATATAAAATTTATATTTTACATAAACTGAAACAAAATTTAAAATAAAGAATAATTAATTTAAAGATTATAATTTATATGATATAGAGAAAAATAAATAAAATATACTTCAAAATCTACCTACCTATAGGTATAGTCTAACCTAATGGACCCCACAACCCTTAAAAGTATAAATCCTGTTATTTTTTATTTATTTAATTTCTTGTAACTACTTTCTTTCCATTTATAGTAAGTTAATTTGAGAGGGAAAATTAGTTATTACTATTTTTATTGAAGATCTTCTTTTTATATATATATAGATATAGATAGATAGATTATTAAATACAATTAAAAGTAATTCAATTCAAAGTTTTTATTTTTTGTATATTATAAATTCAAAGTAATTAATTATTCACTAATTATCCACCATATTGATTGCTACTACATTGTTATGTTTTCTCTTGTAGATATTTAATTTAAAATAAATAAGTAATACAGATAAATTTAGTAAACTGTGATTAAGATGCATCATGAATGATCTTACTTTAATACATAAATATAAATAATTCCTATAGCTACCTAGTTTTAAATTATAATAATGATGTCACAACTATCCTACACGGCTACACATTTATAATTATGACGTCATAATTGTTACTTTAATTTTGATTATATATGTAAAAAAAAGGGGGGGGGGGTCCCACAGGCAGTAAACTTGCAGTCACCCTCCAAAGACAAACATTGGCAGCTAAAGTTAGGGTTTTTAAAGCCACCCAAAACCATGAAGCTAGCTCCGTTGAACACCGTTCAGAACGCCCACGACGACGCCATTTGGACTGCGGCCTGGGTTCCGGCCACCGAGGATTCGCCGCCCCTGCTTCTGACTGGCTCGCTCGATGAGACCGTGAGGTTGTGGAATCCCAATGGTCCCGAGAAGCTGCAGACTAACACCGGCCACTGCCTCGGCGTTGTCTCGGTGGCGGCGCACCCCTCCGGCAGAATTGCGGCCTCCGCCTCCATCGACAGCTTCATTCGAGTCTTTGATGTTGCTACCAACAACACCATCGCCACTCTTGAGACTCCGCCCTCTGAAGTCTGGCAATTGCAATTCAATCCGCAGGTATTAATCTGGTATTTTTCGTTTTTTTTTTTTTTTTTGTGTTCAAGATTTTCTTTTAATGTATGTGTGCCTCTGTTAACGGTTATTAAAATTTTGATATATAATGTGCTGAAGTTGAGAAAAATAAATTCATGGAATTGGGGTTTTTTTCCCTGCTTTTGTGTATGTTGAGGAAACGCCTATTTCATCGCATCTTTATGGAAACAGACAATTTAAGTAGGTATCTAGAATGAGTATAGGAGGACAAAATAATTAACATAAGAAAAGATGCGAGTTTTCCGAAGATGTGCTAGCGATTTTGGGAATACATGATAGCTACAACCATTTGGAATATAAAAAAGAAAAATGTAAATACTTACATCTTTAGTGAAAAAAATGTGGCTGAAAACTATATATTGATGATCAAATAGTACATAATAGACACTTTGTGTCTTTGTTATAAGAGCAATATATGGGAATAAGGCAACTGTTGTGTGAAGCTCGAAGGCAATGTAATGTAACCAGCCAACTGATGGAGCATACTTGTTAGAGGCGCGCCTCCGGCGAGAGGCGCAAGGGGCGCAGAGGGTAGCGCCTCTCAAGGGCTGAGGCGGGTGCTGTTTAAGAGGCAAGCGCCTCTGTGCGCCTCTGTGCGCCTCAGGCGCGCCTCTCACATCCACTTTTTTTTTATTTAAATTTAATATTTAGTACATATATTTTTTAATATATATATAGGATGGGTTTTGGAGACAAGTGAATTAGGGTTCAAAAATATAGTTTTACACTTGTACTCTACTACCCTTAAACGTCCAACCTTAACCCACCCAACTGCTATTGCCGGCGCCGGCAGCAGACTGCCAGCGCCGATCACCATCGACGCCACTGCTACCGCCGGCCGCCAGCGCCGCCTGCCGGATTTCATGTGTTTGAGACTTAGCTTGAACTATGAACTCTATTTTATGTGTTTTATCATTTACTTTGAAGTTTGAACTTTATGTTATGGATTTATTAGACTTAATTAAGAGATTTATATTTTTCTTATTAATTTTATTAATTCAGCGCCTCTGGCACGCCTCTCGCCTCTAAAATCTATGTGATGGAGATGAATATTGTGGTAAGATTTGGGTGGATGGTCATGAGAGGTTGTTCACATTTTGATGTTTTATATGGGTAGTAATCCATCCTCATTGGTCTGGGTTTTACAAAATCAGTTTGGATGACTTGAAGGAGGATTTATTGCAGTACTTACCATAATCAGTTGAGTGGTTGCAAGTGAGGACACGTAAAAGGTGTAGAACGTGTGTTTCAAAGAATATGATAATTCAGACATGATTCTTGTCTCTGTCTCTCTATTTCTTTTATGTTGGGGGTGGGTTCGGAGGTGGGGTTAAGGGATACATACTATTTTGAAATTCTCACCATTGACTATTATGCAGATATGGGTTTCCTTTTAAGGGAATTAGTCCCTAACAAATACCTTGATTAGAAAACGGGAATTTTTTGACTTGTGGAGTGAGTCAGCGAAGAAATAAAAGAGGTCACGACATCGAATTTGGGAGCATCGTGGGCCTCATGGCAGAAATAAAAATCTCCCATTTCAGAAGTATATCCTAAATTCATTTTTACCAGATATCTCTCTCAGCATTTCCCTATAAATTGCAGGCCTGCAATCAAACTTTTTACTGAAATTACAGATATATAAATATTAGAAACAGTGGCCACTGTCCGCACATTTTTCTGTTTGATAGTAGTTGCAACAGCTTCCATTTTGTATTTGGCTCTAGTCTATGGATACTTTATTTAAGTCCTGTCAATCTTTTCTTGCTTATATGAAAATTTTCAGGCATCTTAATTTCACATAGCTTGTCATGAAAAAAAAAACCTTTCATGGCCTTCACTCATTTTTTAGTACCATAATTGCTCACACCAAAAGCTGAAATATGACTGATGTCAACCAATTTTTTTTGATGTTTTTATTTGTTGTAGATGGTGCATGTGCATACTTGTTAGAGGCGCGCCCGAGGCGCGCCGGCGCGTCGGGCGCGAGGCGCAAGGGGCGCCAAGGGCAGCGCCTCTGGAGAGGTGAGGCGGGCGCAGATAAGGAGGCAGGCGCCTCCGTGCGCCTCCTGCGCCTCCTTGGGTGCGCCTCGGGCGCGCCTCTGCTACATCCTCTTTTATCTATTATTTAAAGTATTAAATATATATTTTTAGCCATATATATAAGATAGGGCTTGATATTAGGGTTTAATATTAGGGTTTAGAACATAGCCTCCACTTCTATTCTCTTCCTCAAACTTCAGACTGCTGACCGCTGCGACCCCGCCGCCGCCGCCTGCTGCCGGATATGTGTTTTGTGACTTAGACTTGAATTTTGAACTATGTTTTATGTGGTTTATCATTTATTTTGAGTTTGAACTTGGTGTGATGATTTATTAGACTTAATTTAAGTGGTTTATATATTTTTTAAATTTTTTATTAATTTTGCGCCTCTGGCGCGCCTCTCGCATCGGGCGCTAGGCAGAGCCTTGCGCCTCTGTGCGCCTCTCGCCTCTTAAATCTATGTGCATGTGATATGCAGATATTGCTAGTAGTGCTTATGTTAGTAATTTACTGTCATTTATATTCCCTTAGAAGGATTTCCTGGACAGGGAAATTTAGAAAGCTGTTCCATGAACCATTTGAAAACCAAGAGTGATGCAAGTCACTTGATTGAACATACAAATGCAAAATTGAGGCAAGTGCATTGTCTGTAGCAACTGTAAAGGGACAGAAATTGTATTCACCCTGGCCCAAACTCATTTATTGGTGTGGCATTAGTGGTAACTGGTATATTTGAGATTTTAAGCAGATTGGTCTGTGCTTACAGCCTTAATCATGCAGGGTCCCTGACTGGTATACACAATGAAGGAATAACCACAAAATGATACTGGGTCTCACATTGTAGACGTTTGTTTATGGTAGTGGCATTATTATGTTGTTACTGCTCAGTAGTATATGTTTCCTCTCCAAACAATGTGTGTTGTTGGTTGACTCAAAACTATACATTTAAATTTCAGTTTTTTCTGTCTGCCTGTTTGGTGACCTGTGATACCACATGACTATATAATGATACTATATATTTACTATTTACAGTGTAAAAAGCTTCATGTAAATTCCAGGTTTGCCAATCTAATGGGATGCACCTTCTTCCCCCATATTATATCCTCAATACCTGCCAAACAACTGAACTCTTTGAAGTTATTATCATATGTGACCTTATCTCAACTACTTATTTGGGTTTTGTACTATTGCTATTGGTAGCATTAATGTTATCAAGCTATTCCTTTTTTGAACATGTGGTGTCTCCGTTATTCTGATCCTCATTCATGAAATACATATTTCAATACTTCTTCCAGACACTTCTAGAAGCTTTATAAATTTCAGAGTATAATCACTTCAAATGTCTGTCTATATATTGCTACCTCTTCTTGGTAGGAAAGCCTTCGATTGGCTCATTAATAACGTTTATATTCTTCTAACTCAGGGTACAACCCTAGCAGCAGCTGGAGGTGGTAGTGCTTCAGTGAAACTGTGGGATACAGCGGAATGGAAGTTGATTGCAACACTAGAAGCTCCTCGACCAGAAGGCTTGAAGCCATCAGAGAGAAGTGGCAGCAAGAAGTTTGCCCTCTCCGTAGCATGGAGCCCTGATGGCAGACAAATTGCTTGTGGCTTAATGGATGGTACCATCTCTATATTTGATGTACCTCGTTCTAAATTCATGCACCATTTGGAGGGCCATTTCATGCCTGTTCGAAGCCTTGTGTACTCATCAGCACCTATGGATTCAAGGGTACTCTTCTCTGCTTCTGATGATGGTAACGTTCACGTGTATGATGCTGAAAGGAAAACGTTGATTACATCATTGTCGGGTCACTCAGGCTGGGTACTGAGTGTCGATATTTCTCCAGATGGAGCAGCACTTGCAACGGGTTCGAGCGATAAAAGTGTTAGGTTGTGGGATCTCAAAATGAGAGCAGCTTCTCAGATATTGACGAGCCACACCGACCAGGTTTGGGCAGTGGCGTTTGGACCGCCGTTACAGACAGATGTGAGGTCTTGCTTGCTTGCCAGTGTCGCAGATGATAAGAGTGTATCATTCTATAGGTATTCTTGAGAATAGTTAGAGGAAGATTGAAACTAAACTTTTTCATCCCTATTTGATGGAGGCATTGAGGATAGGGCAGTTTGTCTTGTTTAATTTGATGTATAATTAGTCATGGTTCAGCAAATTGTTGTATGTAAACCTTATTGCCTTGTTTGCTACTTTTTGGTTGGTTTTACTTCTGATTTAGTATGGAATTGTCTGATAAAGTTGGTGTGATACCATATCTGTCCTAATACAATGATACATGAGTGTCAAAGTAATTTCATCTTTTCATCTACAATTCTGGTTTTCTTAAAATCAATATTTTATCTTGTTTCCAAAGTAACTTTGTGTTTTTTTTTTCTTTTTTTGTTAAATTCATAGTTAGCGTTTTCTTTTTCTTAAATTTTTGTGTAAATTAAAAACATAAAGTACAATTAATTTCGAGAAAATTTATCTTTTTTTTTTTTTAATGTTCCTGATTTTATGTTGATATATTCAGAAGACATACAGATTACTAGCACCCCTCATTCTCTAGAAAAACATATTCATTAGTAAATACACATGAAAAACGAAGAAAATATTCTAACATATATTTAATATTAAGAAATTGATTAGTTGTATGACATAATAGTTGTCTGCCACTACACAATCAACACGTTTATTGCACCATTTATAAATAAAAAAAGATTAAACAAAGAGGAAGAAACTGTCCCACAGCACATCTTAATATATAGAACTAGAATAATTCTTTCTTTAAGAGAATGGTATAAATTATAATAATAACACAACCAAGATGTTTATTTGAGCATATATATAAGCTTTTTAGAGAATATATTACATGGGTATTTTTATTTTATTTTTAATAAATAAGCTAGAGGGGTGGAACTGTGGAAAGGGAGATACACGATGAGATTAACTAGAGAATTATACGAGGTTCGAACCCTAATCACCACAATATAAGGTGTGATGCCACTGAAATTATAAGACTCGTGGCTATTATATTGGTATGGTTGAAAGTTGAAAGGGAGAAAATGAAACACAAAAATTCGCGTAAGACGGTTTTACTAATAATTTTTGTGAGACGGATCATTTCTACCTATGAATCAAACTTATTTTTACTAAATTATATATGAATTATAAAACTTGAGTTTAGGAGTTGATTCATTTCACGTAACATGATTTGTAAGACGGTGAAGACTAGCTCAAAATGAAATTGATATGAAAATACATCACCCTGAGGAGGGATTATATATTTATGATGGAAAATATAAGGCAAAATGCAATGGAACATGTGTTGAAATAAAACCACATGTGATGAGAGAAACTGAAAATGAGAGGAGAAAAATGATAGATATGAAATCATGGGGTATACCACTCACCACCAGTCCTTGTTACTGCTTCATCTATCCTCAACTTGTTACATCATTTTATAATTATTTTGTTGCATCAAAACTGACATAACTCCATTATTACTTTCTTTTGTTTCATTATTTATAATCACTACAACCATACAATATACACTGTCCAAATATTGCAAAAAAACCCAACAAAACGCACCATTACAAATCAATCGACAATCATATGTTTATGTTACTCATAGAAAAACCAAATATTTCCGATTTTTTAAAGAGGACCAAAAGATTTCACTAATTCTATAACGAATATATTCATGTTTGTTTGGACAAGAACTTGTGAAGCACGTCCATAACAGATCCAAACTCTGCCTTCACACTCACCGGAGGATTCGCATATCTACAATCCATCCTCGTGATCCCTCCGGAATGATAATCGATCTTGGCCTGAGTAAACTTCAGCCCGTGGGCCGTGCTGACCACCACCGTCCTATCCGTCGGCCCGATCACCCCACTCCTCCTCAGCTTCATCAATGCCGACAATGCCACGCCAGTGTGTGGGCACACGAACATCCCTGTCGAATCCGCCATGGCCATGGCATCCATCAGCTCCTCCTCCGTGGCCTCCTCCACGATCCCCGCCGACCTCTTCAGAGCATAAACTGCTCTGTCAATGGAAACAGGGTCGCCTATCTGAATCGCAGAGGCAAACGTGGTCTTGGCCTTGACGGGCCTGAACTGATCCTCCCAGCCCGAAACGTAGTGCTGATACAAGGGGTTGGCGTTCCGGGCCTGCGCGCAGACGAGGCCCGGGATACGATCGACGAGGCCCAGTTCGTGGCACATTTTGAAGCCCTTGTAGAAGGCGTAGATGTTGCCTAGGTTTCCACCGGGGACGATGACCCAATCGGGGACTTCCCAGTCGAACTGTTGCAGGATTTCAATGGCGGCCGTTTTCTGGCCCTCCAATCGGAGACTGTTGAGCGAGTTGGCCAAGTAGATTGGAAGCTCTGCAGTGACTTGGCGGATGAGTTTCATGCAGCCATCGAAGTCGGTGTCGATGCTGAGGACGAAGGCGCCGTTGGCGATGGGCTGGACGAGCTGGGCCATGGAGATTTTATTGGCGGGGAGGAAGACGACGGAGGGGATGTTGGCGGCGGCGCAGTAGGCGGAGAGGGCGGCTGAGGTGTCGCCGGTGGAGGCGCAGCCGACGCCAACGACTGAGCGGTTGAGCTTGCGGAGGCGGTTGACCTGGCTGACGAGGACGGTCATTCCGAGGTCTTTGAAGCTGCCGGTGTGGCTGATGCCGCAGTGCTTGACCCACAGATCGTTCATTCCGAGGAATTTCTTGCCGAACCTCTCCGCCCAGAAGAGGTTGGAGTTACCCTCGGCGGTGCTGATGATGTCGCCGGTGTCGATTTCGGGTAGGACCCACTCTTTCTTGGACCAGACGCCGGAGGCGTAGGGCCAGGCGGTGGTGCCGAGGCGGGAGTCGAAGAGGGTGCGCCAGTAGTGCCCGTCGAACTGGCGGAGGGCGGCGAGGTCGTGATGGATGTCGAGGAGGCCGCCGTCGCGGCTGCGGTAGACGACGTCGTCCAGGGAGTAGGATTCCGGGGTGGGGGTGGCGGTGGAGATGGAGGAGAAGGGTACGTACTTGGCGGAGAAGCTTTTGGCCGGAGGCGGAGGGAGCTGCGGGGTGGTGAGTGACGGCGTTGCGGTGCAGGTGGTGGTGGGGCGGCGGCGGTGGTGGCGGTGGAGGGTGGAAGGGTTTATCGTCAGGTGAGAGGTGGCCATTTGTTAAGTGGTTTTGAATGTCTGTCGACACATGTGGTATATTTGAAGGATATAATATGGTTATCTTTAATAAGAAGGAAAAATACGAGAATATTACAACATCACGTGCAACACGTGTGGTCAATGTATTTAATCATAATAAATAATTTTTGAGTGAGTTTTGTATGAGACGTCTCACGGAATGAGTTCCGTGAGACGGATCAATCCCACCTGATCAAAAGTTAATTGTTAAAGTAAAAAGTCAATGGTCAACGGCCAACGATCGGTCAACACCGTTGACCAAAAAGTATTACATGTCATGCATAAAAGTGTTACATGTCATATATAAAAATATTACATTCATAATTTAATACTGTTATCCTACTCGCATAATACTTCTATGTGTATCATGTGATATTTTTAATTAGTATTATGTACTACATATAAAAGTATTAATTATTTGTTGATTTCAATAGTATTACATGTTGTACATAAAAATATTACATTTGTGTATTAAATAATATTTTTCTATATATCACCTAATACTTCATAGTATTACATCATACATATAAAAATATTAGTTGTTGATTTCAATAGTATTACATATTACACATAAAAGTATTATATGATATATATAAAAGTATTACTTGTTAATTTTAATAGTATTACATGTTGCACATAAAAACAACATGATGTTAAGTTCTTATAATGTAATAATACTTTTGTGTGTATTAGGTAATATTTTTATATATCATGTAATATTTCATAATATAATACTTTTATGTATATTAGGTGATACTTTTCTATAGATCGGATAATATTTTTGTATTATATACATATAATGTATAATATATTACAAAAATATTAGATGATAGATATATAGAAAAGTATTACATATTTTCATACACTCTAACCAAATCCAAAATCATACTATTTTACAAAAGTATTACATAATATATTGAAAAGTAATACCTAAAATACACAAAAGTATTACATAATTTTTCAAAACTTTGTCACACATGATACACATAAAAGTATTATCTTATAAAAGTAAAAGTACTACATTCATAATGTAATACTTTTATGTATATGATGTACTACTTTTACATATAATATGTAATACTTTTGGTCAACGGTGTTGACCGGCGTTGACTTTTGATTGTTGACCGTTGACTTTTGATCGGATCGGGTTCCGTGAGACAGTTTCATACAAGAATTTGTCATAATTTTTAGTATAAAAAATGAGGGATAATTTTTTTTTCTGCATTAGGTGTGTAAATTTGGGATCCAAGCATTTGGCTCGACTTGATACACTCATCTAAAAAGTGCTTCCAAGCGCGTCTGACGTGTTCTCACTCGCCCCTGCACATGGGTGGATGCGTTGAAATCCACCAAAATTCTCTTCAGGTGTCGTATATTTATTTATGTTAAACATATTTTTATATTATGTTAAATATACTTATGTTAGTCATACATTTGTATCTTGATTTCACACCATTAGAATTTTCAACTATACCTTCTTACATTTTAGTAATATTAGACATACATTTTAGCTATATTAGTCATACATTTTAGTTATATTAGTTATATATTTATATATTATATAAGGTATATGTAATATCTATTACCTATATAAAAATATGAATATTTCTTACAAAATATAAATTGTCTAATATATTTTTATTAAAGATTTTATTTAAAATTATAATAGTAATTTATAATTTTTATGTTTAAATAATTTTGCATTAGAATTTAAACAAAAATCATATTGAACTCTATTCTGAATAGGACTTTATTATATTAGGATAATTTATTATAAATTTTTTTGAATTTAATTTGATATAGCATGTATATTCTTATAAAAATATTATTATTTAAGGTTAATAATATTACAATATTTTTTATTTAAAAAATTCATACTCTAAAATGAGTCTAACTACCCGAATCAAACCTGAATGATCCATACCCTGATTTATGAAAACTTCTCAAAATGAGGAGGTTGGGTTTTTTCTTCGTTTATATTTATTTTATTGTTTTTTTTTTTTTTTAATGTTGAAAGAGATGCCTTTTTGTTTTTCAATAAATGATTTTTTATTTACAAGATAGACCCCTTCAACTTTTAAATATATGACTCACTTAAACTACAAAGTCAAGGAGATATATGAAAATTTTCACAGTAAATTTATTGGTGTCGGGAAATGATATGGATTTGAATTTTTTTATTATTTTGACAATATGAATGGATTTTGAATCCTTCTTCATTTGATTTAAATAGATTTGAAAGTTATTCATATTACCTATCGTAATTTAATTCCCTCAATTCAAATACAACCTAACAATATAATTTGACATTGATGAAAATGTGTTAATTCGAATCAAACTAGTAGTGTACTCATGCGTTGCACGGTATGCAATATACATATATATGTGTTATATAATTATTCAAAACTAAAATACCATATATATTATGTGATTATTATTATTATTTTAATAGAAATATATTAATACTTTTAATATTAAAATAAGACAAAGCGAGGTATTTTTAATCCAAATTTATATCATTATAAATAATTATATTAGAAAATATTAGAAATTTTAAATACATAAAGTAATACATTAATGTATGGATTAAACAAATAAATTGGAAAGTTCATATTCAAAATATAAGATAAATAAAAATGATCAATTTGACCAAACTTATGATTAAGTACTTAAAATTTTCAATAAATTACATTTAGTGGCACAAAAGAAAAAAAGGTATGTTATATATAGATGTAATATCCCCAAATTTTAAGATATGAAATTTAATAAATAATTAAAATATAATATTAATAAGAGAGCATTATAAATTAATTTGAATCTTATGATATAATATATTTTATCTGTTGATATAAGCCCTTTAAGTTGTTGAGGCCCATTACAAAATAGAATACATATATAAGTTTCCTAAACCTAATCAAACTCAAATTCTACGTTCTTTTGAGGAATAGAAATCTTAAATTCACCGGCTCTTCCAAAACCCTTTGATATTCATCTATGAAAATCATGATTTTCCAGAAACCAAATTCCATGAAAATCATATTCTTTCATATCCTGTTTCAACCCTAACAAAGAGACAATTTGATCTTAAAGATATTCATGTTTTTTTCCATTCAAAATTCAATTCATATATATACATCTCTGAATTCCATGAAATTTTAGTATGTTATCCCTGGAGGTCTTCTTAACATTCTGTTAAATTTTCAAGTCAATCGAAGTTTTATAAAATTTTATATGATTTTTATATTCCTTTTAGCCCTAAATCTACATGTTAAACACGTCTGATTTAGAAAATATTCAAAATAATATTTACCGACCTCGGAAATTTATAAAACTTTAATATATTATTCTTTACAGTATATTTGAGATTCTGAAAATTTTCACTTTAAACCGAGTTTTACATGATTTAATATGATTTTTATATTCCTTCTTCGTAGAATTTGAAATGTTTATCGTGAATAATTCCAAAATTCAAATAATTATTTATATGATTCCAAATTTTATGAAAATTTTCCAGATTGTGTAATATGTGTGTTTTCATCTACAATAAAATTTTCAATTCAATCCAAAGTGTATTTCATTTAAAAATTTATTATATATCCATCTTTTAAAGACCAACGATTTACATTGATTCTACATTAAGGATTTAATTCATATAGCTAATGGTCTTCAAATGATCTGATTTTTGAAAATGTTGTATATTTACAAGTCATATATATTTTGGAAAAGTTTCAAAGTAAAAATATTTAGATTTCTCAAGATATTTGATTTTCTTCTACAGCTATGCAGATTTGACTATTTATGCAATTTGAGTTTCAAAAGGGGAAACCTATAGTTATACAACTTGGGATTTTATGAAATTTATATGTCCTACTTATTTCACTCATTATTTATATTTAAAATTAATGATCATTTGGTCTTATATTTGTTGAGAAATAAATATGTCAAGTAATATTATGTAAGTAAATTTAACATGTCTAGTTAGAGGTTTTTCTAAAATGTCCCCTTTAAAGCTTGATGTTTTGAATTCTTCAAGTCCAATACATTATTGTATTTTCTTCAATGATTTATAGAATGAACTTTTACATTCAAATCATGTCAAATAATTTTCTCTCCAAAAGTCTTATGTTCGATCTTAAAATTAATCTCTTTCATTTCGATCATTTAATTATTTTAATAATTGAAGGTAAGGAAGATAATAGTATTGATCCATTTACTAAATTTATATATTAGATAATGAGGACTTCGAGACACATAGTCTTATGGAAATAGAAGATGAAGATATGAGAATTCTGATATACAGTCTTGCATCCATGCATCGACACATTCAAGGTTTTTCATGAACTATTAAGGTGGGGATTTTCTTTCATGTGTTTGTCTCTATTAAATGTTTTATGTGAGGTGATTGATGAATTTATGCAATGTGTCTGATGAAAGTTATTTATGAAAATACTTACTATGATTTATGATCTATGCATGAGAACAAGCAGGGGCCGTCAAAGCTCCATGGGTCTTCATAGACCTTCAGGTTTGCCCGCCGTGCTCAGAATTAGCCAGGGGCCGTCAAAGGTCCATGGGTCATAAGTAGGCCTTCGGGTTTGTCCGCCGCGCTATTGATTGGCCAATCACAAGAAAAAGAGAATATTTTTATGCATGTTGTGTTATTTGTCTTGCTTTGCATGTTGTCTTTAATATAGACAAGCATGTCCCCACTGAGCTAGTGTAGCTCACCCCATATTATTATATTCTTTTACAGATAAGGAGTCGGATGCGGTGGTACGGTGGATGCTAGTGGGAATTGATTTAATTATTGATGAGGAGTCGGATGTGGTGGTACGGTGGATGCTAGTGAGAATTGATTTAATTATTAATGACAAGTGGAATATAAATTATGATGATTGTGAACAAGTAGTTTATTGAATTCTTTTAAATGCTTTTGAATAGTTAACCCTTTCACTTTACTATTCAAATATTGTGGTAAATTTTGAGAAATGTTACTTTATTTTTCATGGTAACTTTATTTGGAAAAAAATATTCATTTGAGTTGTTTCCGCTAAATGTTTTATTAAATTTATGATTAAACGTTTTGCTAAATGATTTTGAAAATAATTTATATAATTTTATTTTTTTTAAAAATAGGTATTTATGTTTTATGGGCTCACATCCCTTTTCTTATGGTCAAAAAATTGTGGTATCATTTACTAAAAAAAAATTGGGGTGTGACAACATAAGTAGTCAAAAATTATAACACACACGCACACATTAACTTTTAATGTAACAGAATATTCATTCAATGACACATATAACTCGTTTATTTTGAATCGAATAAAAATTATATCAGCTTATAAAATACACAAAAATCTATCTTGCTATTTATTTAAATAAAACAATTCAAAATTGGATTATCTAATATTTTCAAAATAAATAAATAAATAATAATGATAAGATGGATAAATTAACATATCATATATTATCTGTTAAAAAAACAAATTGAATATCACCCTTATTCAAACCATTAGACGACCTCAATTGAAAATATAAATGAGCCAAAAAAAAAACCAAAAAAATAACAACAATGTGTGTATAAAAATAAAATAATAAGAATGATAAAATAAAACATGTGTATATTTCAAATGAAGAAGTTGTTTAACTTGTAAGACTACTCTCATCCATTAAGGTCGTCAACCCAATTCCACAAAAGATAGAAAAAACTTAAAAAAAATAAAATTAAAAAGAAAGTGGAGGTTGCAAGCCACAACCCAGCTAGCCTCAATCTCAACCTTCCTTTCAACTTGGGTTGGTTAATCATGGAATGAGATATGTCATTTTGTGATTGGTTTAACTATTTTTTTTTGGATAAAATGTATCGTAATTCATATTTTTTAATTTTCTATAAATAGACACTAATATTGACATATTTTGGAACACATCTTAAATTCTCTATTTTATCTTCTATTTTTTATCATTCATCTCTCAATTTCTATCATGGATACAAACCATCCTAATTATAGGTTCCATCCCACCGACGACACATGCATCACATGCATATGTCTTACCACTTGTCTATATATACGAATTTTCAGCTTTAATCAACATTTGTCTTGTCAACTTCAACCCAATTTTCAGCTTTAATCACATGCATCCTAATTACTGGTTTGCTTCTCTGCAGTGCACAAATGGTTGCATACATCCAAGATGTAATAGCCTAGCATATGTGGTTTATGTCATTTTCTTATCTGCTATCTTATGTATGACAAAAATTTGGAACTAGCTAGATGTGTTTTAAATTTCGTATTTCAACTCTTGTAATTGTAATTTTGTTATTGTATTTTATTTTAAATGTGTTTTAAATTATTTTCCTTAATATATTTTTAGATTTAGAATATTAAATTATTTATTGTATTTTTTTTGTACATAATATAATGAATATTAATTAAAAAAATTATGTAATTAATAAAAAATAAAATTATTATTATTATTTTAGGTTAGGTTGGATTGGGTTGGGTTGTGGATGTGGATATATAAAAAATAAAATTAGGTTGAATTATAGGTTGAATAGGTAGATGAGAGATAAATTAATATTTTATTTTAGGTTGGGTTGAGATGGGTTGCTGATGAGGACAGTCTAATAACAATTTTGATCTAATATTTTCATAAATATTATTTTAGTTTTGTTTTGCATCTGCAAACTATTTAGTATACCTATAATACATTTCCATTGTATTTTTTTTATTTCTACATTTAATATCAATTTATAAAAAAATTAAAACTTGTATTTTATCATAAATATTATCATAAAATTGTTTAAAAATTCATTGAAACACTCAAACATACATTTCCATTTTTTTAATGTGATACATTTAATATGAATATTACATTTAAGATCATTAAAAATATATTATATAATTAATCAATATATAATTATATATATTATACTGAAAAAATTGATGAAAAATAATAGATATATCATCATTTATTTTATCTTATTTATCTATTTATTCTTTGTTTTGAGTTTATATACAATAAATAAATGATTAAATATCATAAATAAGTTTCTTAAACTAACTGTTTATTTGTTTTTCATTAATAAATGCAAAATGAATATTATTAATGATTTCTAAAAATGAAAATATTTCATAAATGGTAAATTTATTACAATTATTTTTGATAGGATATATATACATATATATATAGAGAGAGAGATGATAACATCTAAATACAAATTCTTTGTGCAAGAAGGGTTAGCCTAACTCGGTAAATGTTTCGATTAACTAATGTATGGTTTAAATTAGTCAAAGACTCAAATGCAAATTTATATATCATCAATCAGGTAATATTTTTGTATCATATATTTTTATGTGTGTGAGGTTACATTTTTACAAATTATAATTTGACAATTAATACCATATAATTATTGTGTGTATTAAATAATAATTTTTATCTATAATATAATAGCTTTGTGTGTTATGTAATACATTTGCTTCCAAGAAATTGTGCTTTCTTAGATAATTATTCTATCTCACCATATAATACATTTGTATGTATCATGTAATACTTTTGAAAAATTATATTTCATAAAAAATATCAATAATAGTTTTGTCTGTATAAAATAATATTCTTATATGTAACGGGTAATACTTTTGATTCCATAACTTTAAATCAATGAGTTATTTGAAAATTTGTAATTTGATAAGTTACACTTTCTATTCTCGAAATATAATGTTTTTTAGAATATTGTGTGATACTTTTATTTATATCATATAATATTTTTATATTGACAATGTTGACCAACCAAACAACAACTTCGATTATTGTTGATCGAGTCGAATCAGTTCAATCTCACTTAAAAACCACGATTTCGTATAACCAAAACCATGGAAGTTGCCACAAACGTTTTCCAATTTACAAAGCAACTAAAGTACTAAAAAAATATAATATTAGTAATAAGAATGAAAAAAGAAAAAGGAAAACAAAACAAAATTACATGTAAAAGAGGTGTGATAAGAGTAATTTGTACGTTAGCGCTACTCTCTCCAGATATATAGCTAAACTATTTGTGGGCCAGCAAAAGCTGAGTGTACATTTTGTAATTTCCCTCAAAACATTGCAGGCAGCCCCCTTGAATTGTTGCGTTTTACACTTTTAGCCTGTAATTATTTTTGCATAATTTTCCAAAGCAATTTGGTACCACTTTTGGGATGCCGTTTTTAATATTGAAATCCACACACAGGGGTTGATCTAGGATTTAACACCAGAGTGGGTTGAAAAGTAAATCTTTAATCATATTAAAATTTATACAGTAATAAAATATTTCGACGTTCACTTAAGTTGTGCTCTACGAGACTTCAAACCATAAAATTTATCAATAATTGAATTTATGTCTATATCTTTAACAAAATCTCTCTCGATATAAGGTATCAGACTATCTCCAAGTAAATCATCCCCCATCTTGCTACAAAGTGTCGTCTTCAATATTTATACTTTAATTTCATAAAAGAACAAAACAAGAAGGTTAAAATATAAGTTTAATTACAGTGAAGTGTGTCAGTGTATGCCTTCCACTTTAAGATTTGCGAATTTGTAAAGAAAATAGGTAAAATTATTTAACACTAGTAGTGTACCCGTGCGTTGCACAGTGTATTATATATATATAATTATTAAAAAAATATAATAACATATAAAATGTAATGATTATTATTTTAACAAAAATATATTGATACTTTTTTAATTTGTATTAGTATAAAGCTAGGTATTTTAACTTTAAATTTATGTCATTATAAATAATTATATTCGAAAATATTAGTAATTTGAAATATATACAGTAATATATTAATCTATGGATTAAACAAACAAATAAAACAAATTTGTGTCAGAAATTACATGGGTAGTGAAATTTTAAAAAATAAATTTAATATCTAAATATAAGTTATATGTATTAGAAACGTTATGATTTAAGTATTGAGATACATAAATTTATATTTTATTGGCATTTATAACTATAAATACACACGTATTTTAATATATATTTTTGGTTCAACGCCACATAACTCATTTATTTTAAATCAAATAAAAAATTATATTAGCTTATCAAATACATGAAAATCTCTCTTGCTATCTATTTAAATGAAACAATTCAAAATTGGACTTAATCTACACATTTTGAATAAAAAAATTATGAATAATAATTATTATAAGATTGATAAGTCAATATATGAGGGACTAAGAATGATGAAATTTTAATTTGTGAAAAAACAAAAAATTACATATGTCCAATCTCTTATGCCACCTTAATTAATTAGAATATAATATAAATAAAATTTGACAACAAATAAATATAAAATAAGAAAGATAAAATAAAATATTTGTATATTTCAAATGAATAAGTTGGTTAACTTGCAATAATAATTTTAATCTAATTTTTTTTCTATTTGATATGTTTTTTTAAGATTGTCACTCAGTATTTCTGTGATTTTGCCGATTGCAAAATTTCCAGTCATTTTTCCGGCAAATGAATTATATAATTTTTTTCACTTTGCAACCCAAACTTTAATTTTTTTGTCCAATTGCAAATCATGATTTTTTTTTCGCTTCACATTGATACCTTTATGTTATATATATATGAATGTGATATTTATGTTATATAAGTGTGATCGATATTCATAAAATAAATATCAAGGAAATATTGGTCAGAATTGGTGAAATATATGTAACATACTATATCTAACAAAACATCAATTATGTCTATAGGAAATTAACAATATAAGGTTTATCATATCTTTATTCCAAGTACTTATCCCATTAATCTTTCTACAATAGTTTTTTATATTTTATTTAATTCAATAAATTAAAAGAAACAAAACAAGGGTTAAAATTAAGTTAATAGGTGAAGTGTGCAGAATTTTGCAGTGGATTGAGACTTTTTAGTATAGATATAGATTTTGGATTTGGGTGGCTTGGATTGAGATTTGGGTTGGGCTTAATATATATATATATAAATTTGGTTTGTCTTGGACTAAAGCCCAGTGCTGCCCTATGTAAAGTCCATTCATGCACATATATATTTAAAATCTTTGGTAAATCTATTTTTGATTGACTCGTGGAAAAAACACATGATCAAAAAGTTCATTTCAGAGATTATTGACTTCTTAAAATATTATTTATGAATTGTTGTTTAGAGTGCATCAAACAATGTTAATTATAATGGAAAAATTAGAAAATAAAACGATTATAGGTGACACTTTGAACAACACTGCATGTGACATAACCTTGCTAGAAATCCGAAATGCCTCCAAACTTTAAATTCCAGTAGAGTCTTCGAGCTTGGCAACGTGTAAGACTTCAGAAAGCAGTAACAACTTCAAGGAACAAAATTTCCACAAGTAAGAGCTCTGAAATGCACCGTAAATGCAAGTTAGAAAGTCGAGTCAATAAGACCTTTCCCCTGAAAAAATGAACACGTCCCGACTAGTGCTTACAGTACGGCGTGATGTTCCCAAAGGTAAAATGACTTACGTCATCTAGTTAGTAACACCAGAAAACTAGAAGCACTAAGAACTAAATAGTGGAAGGACTAAATTGCACTTTGTTTTTCAAATATGCTATGATAAATAACACTTTGTTATGAAGATTTTCGTGTTCAATGTAACGTGTAAAGTGATTAAAATGTCCTATTTATAGACACATCCATCATATGTGAAGGGACTTGCCATATAATTGTATATTAAAGATACTTATGTTTAGTAAGTTGGTATAATCCCCCACTACTATACCTTAAACCATCGCTCATGAGGATTTGGAAAGCCATAAGCCACAAGGGCTTTGAAATGGGCCTCCCTGAATGGGCTTCCCAATGGGCTTTTGTGTTTTGGGCTTAAAAGACGAGTAATGTTGCCCGTCATGTTACCCAACATCGAAGACAACATTCGGTTACCGAACAAGTTTTAACCACTAACTTTATGCATTATCTTTTATTCACCGAAAATCGATTTTGAGGGTGAAATTGCAATACGATCATCTCTACTCCAAATGTAGAACGGCATTTTACTCCTTCAATTCACATTGCCTAACTTCAATTCTTCAACTAATGGTAAACATGTGTAGTTAAGACTTTCTACAAAAATCAACATTTGACCAACACTTATAATTGACTAAAACCCAGTTTTTCCAACACAAATTACCAAATATGAAATTACACAAATAATATTTAATAATGTTAAAAACTTTTTAAAACGCATTTAAGAGAAGGTTCATTTTAAGATGGACTTCCCATTCAAAAGTGTTTAAAAAAAATAAAAAATTCATCAATGTGATTAGGGGGCAAACTCTAGACGATCAAAAGTATAGCCCAACAACACTAACAATTAATCATTCGAAAACTCACACTATATTCATGTAGTAATGTAGGGTTGGCCTAGTACTGCAATTTTTTTTTTAATGTCTTAAATATATAATTCATTCATTTGTTATGTATGATACAATTTATTTAAATAATTTACCAATATATCCATATTAATAAGTCTTGGAAAGATAACTTTGTTATCTAAACTCAAGTTTTAACACATTTAAGAGAAATTAAATATAAAAATAAAATATACAATCCATCTTCAAATATCAATCAAAATGTATGAGTCATGCGGTAGAAGATACATTTTCAAAACCGAACTATAACATAAGTTAATTTCATGATTTCCGTTCAATTACTTGATCATAGATCAAACAAAATCGTACAAAATCCTAGGATTTCTTGTTCTATTTGAATTTGAATCAAATGAGAATCACAAAAAAAAAAAATCATTAATTTTCATTTATATGCATTTTGCACCACCATATAACACTTTAGGTGTAATTTTATAACACAACACACTATATTAACTAAATACATTGAATATAATATTTGTTACCCGAAAATACATAAGTATATAAACATTTTCGTGTATATATGAAGATAGAAGTGTATGTTATAACTTATACCTCACATATAATGCTTCAAATATAATTTTATATCATAAATAGTATAAACGAGTAGGAAATTTTGAACCACCAATCCATAATGTATCAGTCTAAATTAATAATGATAATAATAATAAGAGATAAATGTAAAAGTCAACCTTAAGCATGATTGTTAGTATGCAACCTATTTTTCTTTTCCGTTACAACCCGAGGTTTAGGAGTTTTTCAAAATACACTCTGAACTCGTTTCTCCGACAAGTTTTCTATTGAAATATGACTTTCATGAGGATAAAAATGTCATTTAAAATAATTTAGGTTTCAAATTGAAAGAAAAATTCATAATTCGACCATTTTCCAAGTTTTATATTCATGTAAGTCATCTGCAAGTCACGTGATGTGCATTTCATCAGAAAAATTGTCGGAAAAAAAAGTTCAAGCAGCTGCATTTTCGAAAACTCTTAAATTACAATTTTAGGTTGATCCATGCATTTAACATTAACAATGACAAACTGAAAAATAATACATTTCTTTAAAAGAAAAAGAGTAGGTCTTGCGTACCCCGGGGCACCGTGCCCCCAAACACTTAATGTAATAACTTTAGGTGATATGATTAATACCTTAACATGTAACAAATAATACCTTCACTAAAACATATATTTCAGTTATACATGTAATATCTTATGAATATACAACTAATATCTTATGAGTATATCACTAATACTTTCAAGGATATACCACTAATATCTTATGAATGCACTAATAATATCTTATGAGTATATAATTAATACCAAATTAATAATACTTATTGGGGATACGGTGCACCGAGGGTACGCAAGTTTTTGTCAAAGAAAAAAGAAAAGATTGTACCTACATTGATTAGTTAAAGGCTTATAATTAACCTCTAATGATATCTTTAATCATTTATTAATTTTATGGTGGTAAAATTGGAATTAAGTACAAGCCCCCTAAGTAGGGGCAAATCTGTAAATAAAGAAAGTATTAGAACCTAAAATGCAAAAAACATAATTAGCCCCTAATGTCGGACTTAGTGTAAAGTGCGCTTTAAACTCCTCCTTGTCCGACTGGGTGGGTCTCCACAATCCCCAGCTGACCGTCCAATACACACACAATAATATATATACAACTTTTAGAGAGAGAAAGTACAGAAAAAATTCCTCAAATTCACGCATAACAAGAGAGCATCCAGGGTGACAGCACATTTCTAGAGAGAGAAACTGCAACAACAGCAGTATCATCCACTTTACTTTCCATTAATACACATATACGTACAGTTTACTGGAATCGCGTTGTTCTGAATTGGATTTGGTGTATTTGTTGGAGAGAGGAGCAAAAAGTTAGCGCGCAGAAGAAGCTGTCGAGTTAATCATCGGAAGAGAAAAAGGAGTTTCACTTTTGCTATTTGTTATTTGGAGGTGCCGCTGCGGGTTGGCGCCGATCTGACTCACTGAGTCAAGGCTCGGTCTCGCTTTGTGTTGATGATCTGAAGAGTGGAGATCGAGTCTTCTCGTATCGCTTATGGTAAGTTGACGCGTTAAACGACTCCTGTGCTGCCGTTTTGATGTGTTTTTGACTTGCTTTGAATCTGTTTTGTCTGAGGTTGTGGCTAATTTGATTCAATTTGCAATCTATATGCAATATTTTTCCCAATTGGCTCTTGTTTATTTGAAAGAAGTTTAATTCTCTCAAAGTTGAATTGCTTGAAGGAAAATTTGCACTGCCCTGTTTCAATGAGGTTGGATTTTATTTACAAAATTTATTGGAGGAAAATTTGACCGATCAGTTTGATTTTTTTCATTTCTTCGAGCAGAAATTGGATATGCTTAGTTAGGAAATGATTGCAATTGGAAATGTTAACTATGCTGTTCAGGAATGTGCTGAAAATTATGACTATGCCGAACACTACAATTTAAGTGCATTTGCATAATCTTGCAGCAGTTCAAATGCCTCGTACTGCTGTTTACTTCTTTTAGCTGGATCTTGTTTAATGTCAATGGTACATTTTACAAAATAGTATAGAAAATGACTGGAAAAGTGGAAACAAGACTGGACATTATTTGATCATTATGACCAAATGCACCTCTCTATGGGTGTCTAGTAATCATGTTTGTAGGGATATGATTGTAAATTTTATCAGTAACTTCAATGGAATCAGAGAATTGTTCCCCTTGTTGGTGTAAAAATCTTGGTTGTCTCCTTTTGAGAACAGAAAGATTTGTATCTGGAAATCCTATCCTGTCTCTCATATATTAAACAGTTCTAGTGTAGTTAACTCATGCACCTGCATAAAGCTGCTAATTTAATTTTTAGATTTAGTGAAAGATGAGTTTTCGGATTGCCAACCAATAGTGGCAAAATGTTAATGGCTGTTGATCCCTTTATTATCAATTCTAAAGAAATCTACTATAGTAGAACATTTGTAATATAATGCTCCACAAGTTAATAATCTCCATCATATAATAATTTTCTAAGGTCCGAAATTGAGGTTAATATGATATATTAATAATTTTGATTAATAGTGAGATAATATTTGTTTTATTTTAATAAAACCTTTAGGTTGTGTTTGGTTGAGTGAAATGAAATACAAGATTTCAAATGAATGTATTTCAATTCCACCCAAATAGAGTGCATTAAAAATTCACTCGAAGGGCTCAATAGTTACTTTGCAATGAAAGTAATGGATTTTAAATCTCTATAAATCCAATTACCATTAATGTGATTTGCTATTATGAATTTTAAATTATTCCTCAAATTCTTCATTGCAAATGCAATAATGTAAATCTATAGCTTCATTCATAATATGAATTTCAATATGCTAAAATTACAAGTACAATTTACTATATCAGTTTGGTTACATGTGATTCTATAATATAAGCATTAAAGATCAAAATAGTCTTTCTTAAAATTCCTAGACTAGGGGATCTCTTAATCATTTCTCTAATTATAAGATAAAATACTCTAATAAGAAAATATATTTATGATTATATTTATCATTTACCAAGTCAAGTATTTGTAGATTAAAATATTGTTCTAGATAGATTACTTTTAATATAGTTCATAGCATGGTTATTAGAGGTGTGAACCATTGGGAGCACAAGGTTGTGTGCCTTTGCAAGCTATAAATGTGGCTCGTGTACACAATAGGTATTTGGAAGTGCTTAAAAGTGTTAGCACTTTATCAAGGAGTTTACACTATTTATGTGAAGAGTGAAATCAGAAATTGGCTACCAAATCCCATGTCTCCCACCCAAAGGTTGAAAACTAGGTTTCACATTTCAATGTTTAGATTGAATGTTGAAAATGAAAACAAACCTTTTTAGGTTGTTTAATGGCTTTGTGTTTGGATTTTGGAATATTAACATTTAATTACTACATGAGCTTTTAGTAGTTTAATAATGAATTTTTTTCAAATTTAATTAGTTATTTTTGTGCCTCGTGTATGAGGTGCATGCCTCATGTCTCAAGTGCTTCAAATAGGTTTGTGCCTTTATTCACTACATTAGAATAAAAGTTAATTGGAGCAACCTCGTCAAACTGTCAATTATTTTGTACATAACCACTGATTTATTTTTTTGGCACTGATATTATTAATTATATTGATATGACACTTAAACCACCAACTAATTTTTCAGTCATTTTTTACCGGATCTTGGCACGCGCGAGTCACTTTTTACCGGATCTTGCCATGTGACTTGCGTGTGACATATTCTTAAGGACTTTTTTTGTCCGAAATTTAAGTTATTGTATTTAAAAAATCCCTTAAATATGTAGCAAGGATACAAGGACTCAATTCTTTAGATAAAAAAAGCCCTTAAAATATGTACTGTCATGTGCCAAAATTCGATAATAATGGCCAAAAAACTAGTTGGTCGTTTAAGTGTCAAATCTGTAGTTTATAAGTACCGGTGCTACAAAAAAAGTTCGGAGGTTTATGTGGAAAATATGCAATTAACATTTTGAATAAATTAATATATGGCAATGATAATTTTTTTGGTTAATATAATGTTACTTTTTGGTGGATTAAATGCATATTCAATTAATTAGGTTGATAAAACATAACAAACATTTAATCGATCAATTTTATGTTTATTGAATTATAAATGCATTTAGGTTAATTCACATTCAGGAATGTAAAAGAGCTATTTGAAGCTTGATTTGATAAAATCTGTTTCAGAATAGTTTATTGTGATTTTTATAAATAGACAAACTCTAACGTTATTTGGCTAGTTAGCTCATAGCAAGCTCGTTAGAAGGATTATAGCTTGTGAAAAATAATACTAATGGATGACATTTGGTATATATTTTTATAATTTTACTTATGCTGGATATATAGCATCTAATTATAGTTAATCTTATAATTGAATTATAAATTTATATTAATTTTTTTAGAATATATAATTTACCATGTTAAGATGGTAATATAATTGATAATCTATACTTATTAAGCTCGTTTGGGCTCAAGAAAGCTCCTAGATCATACATGTATTCTGTTTTTAAGCTCTAAATTGTTCAATAATTAACAAACAAACCACAAGAATGTTTGGTAATTTATAAACCAGGCTCAAACTCTCAATAGTTCAACTTGGTTTGGTTTGATTACATCCCTGTTCTTATTCAATTTATTAAATTGATAAAATAGTAGGAATTCTTAGTTGATCAAATGCCTATTTATATATTCCCTCTATTTTATTATTCTTTTACTTCCTTAAGTTCTAATAATCATTATAAGATTTGCAATTTTTACCTATAACTTAATTGATTTTTAATTTATTGATTAATACCTCATTTAGATCAATTAACTACTTCCACTAATATATGCCATCTCTACACTATAAATGTACTTATTCAGTTACAGATGGATGTGGTATGTAAGCCTTTTGGTTTAAATGTGTGTATATGCACACGTTTGACTTTCTTAATCACCTGTCTCATGGTTACTGATGATTGACTGAGACAAAATTGGAGTTGGCTTTGACTCGGATGTATTTATCACTGAATACTAGTTACTTGTTCATGATTGTGGAACTGATTCTTCACCAAAGGGATTACACACATTTACGTTCTACATTAATAGATTAGCATCATCCAGCAAAGTTTATAGGGTAAAACATCAACGAAGAAACTGAAGCATGTCTAAAAATTATTATAAGGAATTCTCACTCTTAGTGGTTAATTTCAACTCTTTGTATTAATTGATGAACAATTAGTGCTGTTTACTTGTGCCATTTTGATTGCATATATTGTAAGAATGAATCCAACTTTAAATCTCTTTATGATTATCAAAATTTTTATGAATTTGCATGTAATTTTTCTCCCTGATAGAGTATATAAATACTAATGCTATAAAAGACCTAAGCCATTGTAGTTGATACTAGGGAAGATGCAACTTTCACTCTCTGTCCATTTGAGGAACTGGAGTATAATAGATTACAGATCATGATTTGGAACCTTTGAAGTATTGAGTGTTCAGAAGTGGAATTATAGCTCCGTCACTCAAGTTATTGCTAAAAGCGGTAACTTTCCTGATTTAGTCTGCCTGCCTTAATGCATTGTCACATATCTGAATAAATGCTGACTTGGCTAATTCGCTGACTGGAAATTTCAGGATCCAAGTTGTACATAATATTTGGAGAGACATTTAATCCACATTTGTGATTCTAATTTCATATTGATCGGGAACTTAATTGGATTGTTACAGAATCATTATGTGCTATGACAATTACCCTCACTAATATCTTGGAATAAAGACACTGAGTTTTGGTTATTTTGATTGAAAATGTAATCAGTTCCTTGAACAGATTTTACAAAAAGTGTTTTTCCTTAGTTATATTTTTATCCACTCTACTTAAGTCAAGGGATATTGCAACATAAATTTTGTGATTGTAGCTGTAAAATATGCACTGATTTTCTTTTCCTCACTTGTCTTGCAGGCGTCACCAGTTAACATCATTGTTGGTTCTCATGCATGGGTTGAGGATCCAGTCTTGGCATGGATTGACGGACAAGTGAACCGTATTGTTGGCCAAGATGTTCATGTTCAAACTACAAATGGGAAGAAGGTGAACACTCAAGAATGACATGATATTCTTGCTAAGTAATTATGGGAAGATTATCTGTTCAAAGTATTGGTTTCCCAGTGCTCTGACTCTTCCAGACAATTAATCCTTTTTGCATCCCCTCTATTTGATGTCTTCAATTATAATTTTATGAACAAACACCACAAAATTCAAAACTTTTCTTTCTCATATCAGATTGAAGTGGCAGCTTTGCTCAAGTCACCTGAAAGCAGTTAGTGATATTGTCTATTTAGATTAGGGGTTAAAAAATTTCTATTCTGAATCTGGATATTAGCAATTTTTATTCTATAAAGCAAAAATATAATCTTGGACTAAACTGTACAGTTCATAGATATGCTGTACACTTGTACTTTATTTTTCGTAGAAGTTGATTAGTTGAGTGACAATCAGATTATTGAGGCAGCTAAGTCTTGTGAACTCCTAACTGCTAATTAATATTGTTTACAGAATTACTTGCATTGATTCACAAGCTTGGTTGATGATTGTCATCTAGTTTATCTTAAGTTCCCTTGGGTTTGCACCTCATGACTGATAAGATCAGAATACATAGTATAACAATGTTAAGATGTCTGATCTAGAAGGCTAATTGACTTGTGACTTAAAGCAACAAAAGCGAAACACTAAAAGTTGGACGATAGCCAAAATTGAAAGCTACTAGTTGTTTATAAGTTTTCATCATAGCTGCACTAGCTTTTAGACATGCCTAGCTAGTGGTTTATGGTACATTTGCATGCTAAGACTTTAACCAAACATAGCACAGCCTATGGGCCTGGAACAATTATTGAAAATTCTCTTAATGTTTGAGAATTAGTTGCTATGTTTGCATCATAACTGTAGGCACTATGGAAATTTAGGGAAAATTGACTCCCATGAGGAGTTTACATTAATATTCACTTCATCTCGTGCATGTTTCATGCTACCGTTAAAAATGTTGGCTTGGCTTGTATTGTTAGCTCATTCTTCTGATTTCGTTCCTATATATTTCTCAGTAGGACTTTCTCTTCATCATTCATATGTTTTTGTCAAGTTAATGATTTATCTTATCAATTAATTAGTGTGTGTTAAGTTTTGTTTATTTCCACAAATATGCTTATTTTTTCCTGCTGCTTGTTGAATGCTTTATCTTCAGTTGTCATTCAAAAGAGAGATATTGTTATCTATTACAAATTTTATGGTTATTTTCTTATTCTAATTGTGCCTACTTACAACATGGTGATTCGAAATATCTCCCCTAGGTAGTAGTTACCTGTAAAATTAATATCCTATTCCTATAAAATTGCAGGTCGTCACAAATATTTCAAAAGTGTATCCAAAGGATACTGAGGCACCACCTGGAGGTGTGGATGATATGACTAAGCTTTCCTATTTGCACGAACCTGGAGTTCTGCAAAACCTGGCAACTAGATATGAACTTAACGAAATATATGTAAGGTTTTTATCTCTGTTCTTTTCTTTTTTCTTTTAATAAAAAATGACAAATCGATCTCTAATTCTTGATATAATATCTTTTTCAGACATATACGGGTAATATTCTGATTGCAATAAACCCTTTCCAAAGATTACCTCATCTGTATGATACTCACATGATGGAGCAATACAAAGGGGCTGCACTTGGAGAGCTTAGTCCTCATGTTTTTGCAATTGCAGATGTTGCTTACAGGTGATATTTGATGTAAAATGCAAAAAAATTATTTTCATTACCTTGTCTGGTTAAGGATCTGTGGGCTGTGGTGCATATTCACCTCTTTAACTGTTATTTGCTGCTATCAGGGCAATGATCAACGAGGGAAAGAGCAACTCCATTTTAGTTAGTGGAGAAAGTGGTGCTGGTAAAACTGAAACAACAAAAATGCTGATGAGATATCTTGCACATTTGGGTGGTCGGTCTGGAGTAGAAGGACGGACTGTTGAACAACAAGTTTTAGAAGTAAGTTTGGATTTTACTCACATGCAAATTAACTTTGATTTTTTTCCTTAATAATGATCTCTATAAAAAAAATTCTAATGATAATGCGAATGCTGTCTCAATTGGTTATGAATACAGTCAAACCCAGTTCTTGAAGCATTTGGAAATGCCAAAACTGTGAGGAACAACAACTCCAGGTGAGCGACTATGTTGAGTTTCTTTAATCGAACATATAGGAATTTCATTTTTGTTACATGATACTTGCATATTAAATTTATTGGCTGCATACTGTTGGAAAAGTTAACTACAAGGGTAATGATCTTCATGGTGTTACATTCATACAGTCGTTTTGGTAAATTTGTTGAAATCCAATTTGACAAAAGTGGGAGGATATCTGGAGCTGCTGTTAGAACTTACTTGCTGGAGAGATCACGTGTTTGCCAGATTTCAGATCCTGAAAGGAACTACCATTGCTTCTATCTTCTCTGTGCAGCACCGCCTGAGGTATTTGTCAGGGGTTGTTCTTGTGGTTTAGTTTCTAGGTTTTTTCTTTGAAGCTTTTGCATCATATATGCTGGTGGAGCTGCTTGCACATATGAGATCATTCAAATGTCTCAAATTTTCAGGAAAGAGAGAAATATAAGCTGGGAAGCCTAGAATCATATCATTATCTCAACCAATCTAAATGTTATAAACTCGATGGAGTAAATGATGCTGAAGAATACCTTGCTACCAGAAGGGCTATGGATATAGTTGGAATTAGTGAGGAAGAGCAGGTAACCCTTTCCTTAAAAGACACCACATAAATTTGCTCATCATTTTGATTTCCGTTGAATATTTTATATATGATCATTGCATTATGGTGGTCCTTTTTATTCAGGACTCAATATTTATGGTTGTCGCTGCAATTCTTCATCTTGGTAATATTGAGTTTTCGAAGGGGAAGGAGATTGATTCTTCTGTGATTAAGGATGAGAAGTCGAGGTTTCATCTTAATACGACTGCTGAGTTACTCAAGTGAGGATATTATCTTCTTTGAATAGATGATACAATCTGGATCTAGAAACATATTTGCTGAATTTTATTTCAATAGGTGTGATCCAAAGAGCTTGGAAGATGCATTAATTAAGCGTGTGATGGTGACACCTGAGGAAGTTATCACCAGGACTCTTGATCCTGAAGCTGCATTGGGTAGCAGGGATGCTCTGGCAAAGACTGTATATTCTCGACTTTTTGACTGGTAGAGTAAAAATAGTGCTGCAGTTATACAATTTGTGTAAGCACACTTTTATAACAAACATGAATGATGGCGATTTATACTCTCATTCTGTATTATTTACAGGATTGTGGAAAAAATAAATGTCTCTATCGGGCAGGATCCTAACTCAAAAGCAATAATAGGAGTTCTTGATATATATGGGTTTGAAAGTTTTAAGCATAACAGGCAAGCTTTAATCTGGATATATCGTTTTCTGTGTACTGTGAAGATATTAGTGTTCTGACATTCTTTGCATGTATCACAGTTTTGAGCAGTTCTGTATCAATTTCACTAATGAAAAGCTGCAACAGCATTTTAATCAGGTCTTTTCACTCCCTCCTCATGAGCCCTACTTCTTGTTTCGAATAACTTGATCTGTTCACTGAAGGTTTTAATTTAATTGCTTCAGCATGTATTTAAGATGGAACAAGAAGACTATGAGAAAGAACAGATAAACTGGAGCTATATAGAGTTTGTTGATAACCAAGATGTTCTTGATCTAATTGAGAAGGTTTGGGACTATGACATTCAATTTTTTTTGCTTTATTTAATATCTATATGAAAAGTATATTATTGACCATGTCTGGCTTGGATTCCAAATTTATAATATCATTGGATTCTGATTGTTTGTCGGCTATGGCTTTTAGTTCATGGAAATAATAATTTTTGTACTTTTATTTTTGGCAGAAACCAGGAGGGATAATTGCATTACTTGATGAAGCTTGGTATGCCTTCTTATTGTTTTGTTCTTACTTTCGTGTTTCCTATTCTTCATGATTTTCATGTTTGGTTTAGTGGTTCTGTTGGTTTCCTCCATCTTTGTGCTCAAGGTGGCTGGGTCTTTATCTATTGCCTGCTTTTTCTCTGCTGTTTTTCTCTTATACTCGACATATATGTCATAATTCAAATTTGTTTGCATTCATTTTCATTTATTTTCTGCATATATGTGTATATCATTGATACTGTTTTGTTGCAGTATGTTTCCTAAATCTACTCATGAGACATTTGCTCAGAAGTTGTATCAGACCTTTGCCAAAAATAAGCGCTTCATCAAACCCAAACTCTCACGCACCAACTTTACAATATCTCACTATGCTGGGGAGGTAATGATGGATTACTCGTTTTAATACATGCTTCGAGCTGATAAGAAACAGTGAACAAGAAATTGTTTTAGACACTTGTTAAATGATACATTTAATCACCTTCCTTAATTACAGGTAACATATTTGGCAGATCTTTTTCTGGATAAGAACAAAGATTATGTGGTAGCAGAACATCAAGATTTGTTGACAGCTTCCAAATCCTCTTTTGTGGCTGGTTTATTTCCTGCTCTCCCAGAAGAATCATCCAAGTCCTCCAAATTTTCTTCAATTGGATCACGCTTTAAGGTTTCCTCCATCTCTCTAGTACTTTCAAGACACTAGTTTTTACCTTTTATCTCTGCACTTGGTCACTTGTTGTGGGCTGGATTCTTGAGGGTTTTCTGCTGGAGAGAAACACCTGAAAGTACGAAGTATTAGGAATTTAGGACTACTGGAAACTCTTCAATTCCAGACCTGTTTGAAAATGACTGGGATGTGAGGTGCTTAAAAACTATGTTGTTATGCTTGCAGATACAACTGCAATCTTTAATGGAGACGTTAAATTCAACGGAACCTCATTACATCAGATGTGTAAAACCGAACAATGTTCTCAAGCCTGGAATTTTTGAGAATCTTAATGTAATTCAGCAACTGCGATGTGGTGTAAGTACTTTTTTTGAAACCTAACTATTGTCCATAAAGTCGTTCAGCAAGCAAATTGAGTTTGAATTTCTAATTTTCATTTCTCTCATGACAACGTATGTGAAAAAATAATATTATCATATAGGGTGTTCTTGAAGCTATCAGAATCAGTTGTGCTGGATACCCCACCAGACGTACATTTGATGAGTTCATCCTCCGTTTTGGTGTTCTGGCTCCTGACGTTTTGGATGGGAAGTGAGTCTTTTGTGGTTGCTTAAAATGATACCGTGAACTTAACATGTGTATCTCAATGCACCATTCTTTTGTTCTCCATGTCTTCATCTATCTTTCTAGTTTTTCAGTTTTGATTATCAATAAGTCCATAATATTCTATCATGCAGCTCTGATGACAAGACTGCATGTCAGATGATTTTGGACAAAATGGGATTAAAGGGCTACCAGGTAAATCACATAAACATGAATTTGTTCTTATTTGCTCTGTTCAAGTATTTTACCTATATTGGACTTGTGAGGTTTTGCACTTCAGGCAAATATGAGTGAGGATGTCGTTCATGGACAACCACTTAAGTAAATCTTTTGTGTTTAACAATGCTGTGCCAAGTGTAGAGATTCATAGTTAGGGATATTCATCTGTTACTTTTCTATTGGGTCATTACTCTATCTTGAGATTGATGGCACTATCTCTGTTATGAGTTTGCAGTTAGGTAAGACAAAGGTTTTCCTTCGAGCTGGTCAAATGGCCGAGCTAGATGCTAAGAGAGCAGAGGTTCTTGGGAATGCAGCCAAAACAATTCAAAGGCAAATTCGTACCTATATTGCTCGGAAAGATTTTGTTTTGTTACGGCAAGCTGCGATTAAATTGCAGTCATGTTGGCGAGGTAACCTTGATATTCTTTAGATCTGGTTTCAGGTTTCATCATTTATTCAAGGAGAACAACTTCAAACATGATATTGAAAGAATATGCATATCATATATCTTGTTAGGACTTAGGATGTAGTAGAAGAATTATATGATTTTACAAAATGATGTTTCAGGAGTAGTAAGAGATTCTTTGTGGTGCGTGTTCATCTACATGTTACGTAAAATATTGCAATTTTATAAGCTCAATTCTCTATGCACCGTTAGACCCATGATCATGTACATGTCTGCACAGTATCTTATTTGCTGACTAAAGTTTGAGAGGATTATCAATGGTGATATAACAACTGAAATTCGATGCAAGTCTGTGGTACTATAAATAATTCACTGAAATCTGAAAAGGTTTTTATGGTGCGATAACTTTTTCACTGAAGTTTGAGAAGATTCTCCATGATGCTATAACTTTTTTCTGAAGTTTGAGAATGCTCTCCATGTTACCTTAACATTTACCTTGTCTAACTTGCATGTGATTTTGTCAATGTCATCTAGCTATTATAATTTGCTGGTTTAAAAGTAACTTTGCTCTTGTAAATATTTAGCAATATCGGCTTGCAATCTTTATGAGCAATTGCGACGTGAAGCTGCCGCTCTAAAGATTCAGAAGAACTTCAGATGTTACACTGCCCGAATATGCTACTTAGCATTGCAGGATTCTGCTATAATAGTGCAGACTGGCATGAGAGCAATGACTGCTCGGGGTGAATTTAGATTCCGAAAACAAACTAAGGCTGCAATAAAAATTCAGGTCAGGCTGTTATTATATTACAAAACTTAAATAGAAGATTATGCTCCTAGAGAATGCAAGGAAGTTGATCTAATGCTGACTAGCTGCATTATTTTGTTACTCGTGTGCAGGCTCACTTGCGTGGTCATAAAGAATATTCTTATTACAGAAGTCTTCAAAAGGCTGCTCTTGTTACCCAATGTGGTTGGAGGCAACGTGTTGCTCGGAAAGAGCTCCGAAAGCTCCGAATGGTTCCAACTTATTTTTTTGTGTTCTCACTTTGGGGAGCAGGTTTTTTCTTCCACTTTGCCTGAACATTTTGTCTATTGACAGGCTTCAAGAGAAACTGGAGCCCTAAAAGAAGCCAAAGACAAGCTAGAAAAGAAAGTAGAGGAGCTTACATGGCGCTTGCAGTTTGAGAAGCGATTAAGGGTAATCATTTCGACAAAAATTGAGAGATCCATCGCTATGTACTTAATTTGACTGGCTTCACCTCCTCGATCGTTTACTTGTTGATTGTAGACTGAGTTGGAGGAAACAAAAGCACAAGAAATTGCAAAGTTACAGGAGGCATTACATTCAATGCAAATACAAGTGGAAGATGCAAATGCTAGAGTGGAAAAGGAACGAGAAGCAGCTCGCAAAGCAATTGAAGAAGCTCCTCCAGTCATTAAAGAAACCCCAGTTATGGTTCAAGATACCGCAAAGATTGATGAATTAACAGCTGAAATAAACAGTCTGAAGGTGAGAATTTACTGAAGTTCCTACCAAATCTTCAATAATGACATCTTTGTTTACTTGTTAAGAAGTTAAGTTTGTTAAAGAGGGTAAGTTCTAGTAGCACCATTCAGTCAACCATGTTTTTGTTTGTTAGTTTCTTACTTTCTTTGTAATACAGTTATTCATTAACACATTTTTTACTGCCTTATTTGGTTGGATTTGTCTGATGACTTAATAAGTCTTTCTGTTCGTTGGAAAGTTTGAAAGGGGTCCCCCCAAATATATCTGCATGAGCCAATATGAGTTTACCATAAATTGTCAGTATGACGCTTACAGAGTTAAAGAAACTAAAGGAGCATTAGGCGGTATGCTAAATACTAATTATTCATGCAGGATGAATATTAAATAAATCCTGCTTACAGAAGAAAACTCAAGAGCTTTGACAAGGGCATTCCATGAGCTGTAGATTCTAATCTAAGACATTTATCGTTTTATTATTGGAGTCTGTATTGTTTAATATGAAAAGTGGAAGATTGGTGTGAATTGATTTGACCGAGTATTCATTCATCAAAGAACTAACTAGACAGTCATTTTAGCATTGAAATGTTATATATGCTAATCTGAGTTTATCGCAAAATGTACAATGAACTTATTAGTGAACCTTCTTCAATATTGTGTGCAGGCTTTGCTGTTGTCAGAGAAACAGGCTGCTGAAGAGGTAAAAAAGGCTAGTGCAGATGCTGAATCCAGAATTGTGGATTTGGCTAAGAAATTAGAGGAAGCTGAGGGGAAAGCTGATCAGCTTCAAGATTCCGCACAAAGGTATACTTGTGGAAATTTAATGACTACGTAGGACTGATTTTGATCAATTAACCGAAACACTTTTTTTTTTTGGGGGTTTCTGGCGGCAGACAGGGGAATGGCATGTTATTTGTTAATCCAGTTTCTTTTCTGATTATTTTATTCAGCAAACAATTTCTTAATGTTTGCAATAGTTATTTATGTGCTCCATCACTGTGCAATTTTTTTGTTTGGAGTTATACTCTCTGATGCTGAAGGACCTAATTTCCTTGATTGTGACATTCTGTTCTGCTTAAGTAATTTTTAAATGGCTTATCTAGAGGTAATGATCTCCTCTACAAAAACAAACAATAAGGAAATGTATCAAACCTAGTCAGCTCCATAAATAAAAGCAAATTACAACCACCAAAATGTATCTACATGTTCTGTGTAATTTATGTATTAAATTATGTTTGTTTCTTCTCTTATATCAGGCTTGAAGAGAAGCTATCAAACCTTGAGTCCGAGAATCAAGTACTTCGTCAACGAGCTCTAACTATGTCACCAACAGGGAAAACTATATCTACCCGATCCAGGACAACTATTATTCAGGTAATGCTAATATATTTGTTTCTTGGTCATATTTATTTCTGGTGGAGACAGTCTTATTTTATTGCTGACATGACAGAGAACTCCGGATAATGAAAATAATCTCAATGGAGAAATAAAGCCTGGACATGTAAGCCTATCATCACTGTGATTCTGGAGAATTTGTATGAGTTTTCTAGGATTAAATATCTTTATTTGTTACCTTTATTATAGGAGACGGCTCCTGTTGCAAATTCTAAGGAACCTGAATCTGAGGAAAAGCCCCAAAAATCTCTTAACTGAAAAGCAGCAAGTAAGTAGCTTTGGATCTGTATCAAAATCAAAATTATGAGAGATGTGTAGTTACTTTTAAATATCCCGCTCCCTTGACTCCAAATAATATTTCCAGAATATGTCCACTTAAGTCTTATGGTCTTCAACAGGAAAATCAGGACCTGCTAATAAAGTGTATTACTCAAGATTTGGGATTTTCTTCTGGCAAACCTGTCGCTGCTTGTGTTATCTACAAATGCCTTCTTCAATGGAGGTCATTTGAGGTCGAGAGGACTACTGTGTTTGACCGCATAATTCAAACAGTAGCTTCAGCCGTTGAGGTAATCACAACACTAAATTATTGAAGTAAATTCCTTATCTCCTTTGATTGCATTATATGTTCATGAATTAGAAGTCGGTTGATTGATTCTTTAACAAATGCATGTGCAATCATTAAAATACTAATTCATGGAACAATATTGAAGGTCCCTGATAATAATGATGTATTAGCCTACTGGTTATGTAATACTTCCACATTGTTGATGCTGCTTCAACACACACTCAAAGCAAGTGGAGCAGCTAGCTTGACCCCACACAGGAGAAGGTCATCATCGTCAGCTTCTCTTTTTGGGAGGATGTCACAAGTATGCTCCTAACATTTTCATTTACCTGCCTTTCCAATATGATTTGTCTCTACATAGTTAAGTTTCTTGGCATTACTTCTTGAAGGGATTAAGGGCATCTCCACAGAGTGCTGGACTTTCATTTCTCAGTAGCCGGATGCTTGGTAAACTTGATGACTTGCGGCAGGTTGAAGCCAAATATCCTGCTTTGTTGTTTAAGCAGCAGCTTACTGCTTTCCTAGAGAAGATATATGGAATGATCAGAGACAATCTAAAGAAAGAAATCTCCCCTTTGCTTGGTTTATGTATCCAGGTAAAACCCAGCAAAATATTTGGCATGCTATGATGGTTTCTGTACTAAGATTCTAACTCTAGATTTGCCTCCCTTCATCTTTTATATATCATGTGCATGAGTCCCCATAATTTAAGAAGATTTGGCAAATAAAGAATGTGAGAGTTTGGATTACATTGGACAATGAGCTCGTAATAAATTTTGTTAAATTACCTAATACTTTTCCATTCATCTTTAAGGGGTCAGGTAAAATCGTGTAGTTGTTTTAGGCTGTGTAAGAAACTTCTTACGTTATGCAGGCCCCCAGGACATCTCGTGCAAGTTTAGTCAAAGGACGTACCCAGGCAAATGCTGTTGCTCAGCAAGCATTAATTGCTCACTGGCAGAGCATTGTTAAAAGTCTAAACAATTACTTGAAGATGATGAAAGCAAATTATGTATGATCCTAAATTCTGTTATAAGTTGGCAAACTTTACTTCTTTTGTTTAAGACTTTAAGATATACTTCTCTTGCTGTAACACATTACAGGTTCCACCTTTCCTAGTCCGAAAGATTTTCACTCAAATATTTTCATTTGTCAATGTCCAATTGTTCAACAGGCAAGTCTATTTTTGGGAACTGTTTTGCATATTTTGCCTATTGTAGTTCTTTTGGATCTTTAAATTACTGAATCACATGGATAATATCATCTGACAAAATGCAATTGTCATAATTTCATTCTATACCTTTCCAGTCTTCTTTTACGGCGCGAATGTTGCTCATTCAGCAATGGGGAGTTTGTTAAATCTGGGTTGGCTGAACTTGAGCAATGGTGTTGTTATGCAACCGAGGAAGTAAGCTTTCATTTGATCATTTTCTGTTATTCGCTGCCTCAAACTTGTGCCTTACCAACATTTATGGTGAACAGTATGTAGGCTCAGCTTGGGATGAATTGAGGCATATCAGACAGGCAGTTGGATTTTTGGTGGGTATCAAAGTCTATTTGCTTCAATACTTGCATGGATTTTTAACCACGAGTTCTTGTTTGTATGGATTGCTAACAAATTAATCCTGTTTGCCTCATATTCAGGTCATACATCAAAAGCCCAAAAAGACATTGAATGAAATTACAAATGAACTCTGTCCTGTGAGTTAATCGTCATTCTGCTCTCTGTCCCCTGAGCCAGTTTTGTGTTAGATTATTGTTATTATTATTAAATTCTTTCAACATTCATTTTTTATTAATTAAACATTTTCATTGTTTTGGCAGGTGCTAAGCATTCAACAATTATATAGGATTAGCACCATGTACTGGGATGACAAATATGGCACTCATAGTGTTTCCGCAGATGTAAGTCAGTTCTTTAACTTGAGTTTGATTTACTTGAGCCAGTTAGCTAGACTATGTGCAAATGTGTTGTTGCATTATCACATTCTGGTCTGGTTTCCCTGTTCATTCATCTCCCATCCCTACTCTGACTATTCAGGTCATATCAAGTATGAGAGTTATGATGACAGAGGACTCGAACAATTCAGTAAGCAGTTCCTTTCTGCTAGACGACGACTCAAGGTATTTATTTTTGAACAATTATTGATCTGCAACGCCTTTAGTGTTATCAAACAGTTTAGAGTTCAAAATTTTGGTGTTAACAAGTATTTACGAAAGTCAAGCTAGTCATTCACCTGAAAAACTAAGCGGGAAACTAAGTGGGTGGAATTGTCAGTGTATTTGCCAATTTAGCCAACATTTTTACTATCTTAGGAACTTACTAGTTCTAAATGGTTTCATGAAAAATGAAACCAATTTCTTTAACATTGAGTTCATATGGTAGATATCATATTATGGCCGCTGAATATCATTATTTGGAAAGTATCCTGAGAATCAAAACTGTGTTCTGCAACCTATTGCAGCATTCCTTTCTCAGTGGATGACATCTCCAAATCCATGCCACAAGTAGATGTAGCAGATGTGGAACCTCCCCCTTTAATCCGTGAAAACTCAGGTTTTGTGTTTTTACATCAACGATCAGATTGATGATGGCTGTGCAGTTTGGCTATAATCCAAACAGGAACAGCATGCAAATATTTGTGCATACATTTTGTTTAAAATTGTGTTTGCATTCATTGTAATTTTTTTTTCATTGCAATTTACTCAGGCAATAGTAATTGGTTATTGTCTGGGTTTCCAATTTTTCATCGTCATGCCTTATCAACTCGAAAGGCACTGTTCGATGAGCATAGGGGTACTAGTTTGTGATGATCATGTAAGTTATAGGCATATTATATGCATGCATTGAATGATTGATTGTTTCCCTTGTTTTTTGTTGGGGTGTATAGTGATAGAAGTTGCAGATGCTAGGCTTTTCGATTTTTTATTTTTTGAAGAGTGTTTGAAAGGGTGTTCAAATACCTACTTCTTTTATGCATATCCAGTGTCATGTTGACACTCTGTGTGTAGAAACATGATATTATTCAATTTATTACACAAGTTTTTCTTTGTATTTTCATGCCATGTTTTAATTTTGAAAATCAATGCTAACTAGGTATTTGTTTAATCTAAGGTTGAAGTTGCTTTTCCTGTCATTCCCGTTTGTGTTAATTTTAAGATGCTTTTGCAGATGGATCACATTTAATTTAATATTCAGATGAATCTGTTAAATATAGTTGGTGAGATACACCCTAATTTTGTCATTCTTAAGGTAAATCTATTTTGCCCTCTAGTTATTGAAATTTGAGATGTTGTAGGAAAATGTTAAAATGTCAATGTTTCCATCATCTGATTATATGAAAAGTAAATTAATTGATATGTTGAATATTTAACACGTCAACGGTGGACACATACGGTAAGTAGGATAGCAGGACTGATACTCTATAATGCACATCATATGTATCAAATTTTCATATCCAACTTGTCGATTTGGATTGTGATTTGAGAACAAGTAGAGTTCAATGAGTCACAGTAAATGTCACAATTATGAACATTTTCTATAAAAATGGATGCTAAACTTGTACTTTTATATCAACATGGGTGTTAAACATTGATTTGTGTCAAAATTGTACTTATATTCTTGATCACGGATGATACTATCTCAAATTATTGTTCAGTTTCTTCCTTTCATAACAGTCAGTTTAGTAACTAGTTCCAATTTTGATTAATGTTTTATAACATTTTGATGACTAGAATTTGAAATGTAACAATCGGCAATATAAAGATGTATGTTTAATTAACAACCAAAAACACACATAAAACATGCTTTACAAAAATCGCGTGCATTATAAATTACTAAGTTATATCTTTTAAGTCTCGTATATGCTAATTATTTACATGCAATGTGTTAATTAATTTTATCCTACAATGAATTTTATTATAATTATTCTATGCATGCACTATAATTATTTAATTCCACACATGCATATTAAGTTACTCTGCCTCAATTTCATTTGATATATGAAATGGAAATTACATTAAATATTAAATCCATGCTCATGCTCATATTAATATTAAATTATACATATTTTAAGCCATTCATTTAATTAGGCTTTCAAACTAAACGGAAACGAATTACTTTAAAATTTATTTCGTTATCAAAAAGATAAGAAATTACCATAATAATCTATCAATGTTCTACCTATGAGTCAATATTAAAAATATTGATAAAATTAAGGTTAATTGGTGGAAAAATCAGGAGTGCATTCTTTTAACAAAATATAGTATAATTGCAATTTTTACCGTAATATAGGATAATTGCAAAAAGAAACAAGATATATGGCAAAAACTTATAAACCCCGGGGCATATAGGGGCACGAATTTAGGTGTTATATAAATGTTCTTTAAGTGTTATATATATACTCTAAAGGTGTTATGTTTCTTGGTGTTATAAATATATTCTACAGGTATTATATGTATATAAGATTATACATGTGATACCTAAAGAGTATATACATAATACTTGTAGAGTATATATTTAAAATCATATGATAATTAATTTGGGGGCACCGTACCCCTGGGACACACAAGTGTCACTCGGGATATATTAGTTTCATTATGCAATTCAAACCATCATAAAATTATGAATTTTATTTTGTTGATGTGTTCAAACAACATATTAATTGCCAACATGAAGATAAAAGATAAAATAAAATAAAAATATATCCATATACACATTCTTTATAAAACATTCCTTTTCACAAGTCAAGTCAAACCCGAAATCAATTTCTAATTATTGTTCGATTCAAATTTGATTTGAATTTGAGCAAAAACTGGACAATTATTTTGATTAATTTCCATATATGTAAAAAGTAGAAAGAAAGAACAAAATAAATAAATAATTACATATTATTAGGTAACTACATAAAGAAATAATTATACATTATAAGGTTAAGAATTGCAAGATGCCCTACACGGTTTTACATCTTAATTAACAACTTCTTTTTAGGCCTTAAATCATAAGCTCAATAACCCATTTTTAAAGACTCGTAACAAAAAAACACCTCAAATTAAAAGGGTGTAAAGCTACTTGGAAGATAACTTAATTTAAAAGTACAGCAGATTCCTATGATGAAATTATAAAAAATGATATATTTGCAGCCAAACTCAGAAGGTAGGGACAATATACAAGATAGAGATAGCACACAATAGCCACTCCACAACCCAAGCTTTAGTTGAAGGAGAACATCAAAGGCTGTCAATTCCAACTATGTTCTTCATTCACTAAGGTGATCGATCGATCGATCATATTCTTGATCATAACCATATCAGAAAAGAAAGCACGTCTTGCCTATGCTTTTCACCAGAACCCCAATGATTGTGATTAGCATCATAAACAAAGTACCAAGTGAACACCAAGAAAAGTTGTATGGAAATGAAACAAACTTCTCACATGGTACTACATGGGAGAATATTCCCACATTGACAAGAGTCTTACTTTACACTGCTACTAGGATTCTATTACCTCATCAGCATTTCTTGATTTCATCGAGCACTCCAACACTGATTGGTCAAGCTGAGCCTCCATAGGTTTCGTTTCCGTTTTCTTTTTCTCCTTCAAAATGACCTGCCTTGGCATTACTTCGAGCAAGAAGTTCCCTCCATTCCATACAGTTGCAGAGACCTTCAGTAATTGGAAGGTTACATGCAATTCGTAGGACAAGAATATCGGTACCGTTAGGGCCATTGTTGCCACTGTGAATATTGCCTGAAGCAAAATGTACATAAACAAGCGATTATGATCCCCAAGCAATCCACTCAACCGCCACCATAAGTTGTTTGCTTTCTGAGCTTTTTTGGAGAGTTCCCTGTCAAAGTGGAAGTTAGAAATGTTATTTCAGCTAAGTGAGTGAATAGATTGGAAAACGAGAAGAAGAAGGATTGAAACCTGTACTGAAGTCATAACTTCTGGATCTCGTAGTAGTCTTTGTCGACGTAAAACGTTTACAATGAGGAAATAAAGAAGCTGCCAGACACTGTAAGCAACTAAAGGAACGAAGAAAAGCCATGTCCAGAGATTTGATTTGCTTTCTACGTAGGGCCACGATGCCCTACGAGCAGTACCCTCTGGATGCATGGCTTCAAAAAACACTGGGTCCCACCATCTGATTGTGAAGTAAACCAATCCTGGAAAGCTAATTTATCAGTGCCGAATAACAAGCAACTCAGACTACCCTCTAAACTTTTGGGCTACTGCAAGGCTCATAGCAAATTGATTCAGCAACAGTGAAATAATTTGAGGATAAAGAGCTTTAAGGAATTACATGAGGATCATACGAATTGACTCTGTTTTCTACTTTGATATGGGGAATTTGCAAGTATCATTGCAGATTATGGTCAAAAGATCTCAGACAATACTTCTCATACTTCTACATAATGAGAGTTAATCCCAAAGATGGACAAGGGAGAGAGCATATCATAAAGGGGGAGACCTCCTGCCCCCACTGGAGGTCAGAGATATTTTGATGTCTATGGAAGAGTGAGTGTCTTTTAAACCAAGGGCATTCTCGATTTACCTCGTCCCATTTTAGAAACATATCTCCGCATCTCTTAGAATTAACCTTTTATTACTTCTTCCACTAATAATATATCCTAAATAAGGTTATTTTTTTGAAGAATAAAATTCTGGAGTTACAATCTTAAACACTTCTCATGTTATAACCAAAATGAAAATGATCTTTTTGGTCAATAATCAATTGAATGAATCCTGGGAACTCATGGTCACATCAGCATGTAGCAAGTACTTCGCACTCCTGATATGAAACATTTACTTTGTATATATACCCATTGATTCTCAGAATCTGTGACTGGCTCTGTATTTTCAGAATAGTCTGTTTTATTTGTTCTTCGATGTGCATTCACTGTTTCTTGATTTCAGAGGAGTTTCAGAAAGGATTTCAGGATTCTGTCATGTCTAAAGTAACTGACAAATAAACTAATTGTAAGTTGTAATGACAGCATGACACTGGATCTTATCCTATATTAAGAACATCTAATCTAGAAAAACATAAAATGCTGTGACCTTATGATATCTTATATAGTTTACGATCTGAATTCATTTCCATTTACAGCTACCATTTAGGAAATATCACAGAACAAATGCAGTTGTATCACTTCAAATTCTTAACCCATCTGATCAATGCAAGGCGATTTGAAGAAATAAACTCCAAACTGAAAAGAAACAGTGTAGATGGTTTTGCATATGCTGATGTCTAAACTTGGAACATTATCAAGAAATTCAATATGCACTGGACAGGAATGAGCTGGAACATGTTCTTGAGGTTAAAACATTTAATCAAGTGAATAGAGCCAGTGGAAATAATTTCAAGAATGGAAAAAGGCATCTTACCAGGCAAAAGGTGTATAAAGACGCTTACGATTTTGTCCACGGAATTGAAAACTAAGCTACACCGCCAAATGATTAGTGCCCATGCCAAGGGCCCCTGAACCCATAAACAAAATACCAACAATGAATGAAGGTCATCCAGACAGAACAGAAGCAGTAGTTAAATTGCTTACCTCCGCAAATGAGAAGCACACCATGAAAAATTTCTCATTTCTAGGATAACACAAAAGCATGATCAAGAATATTGTATTGGCATAATAGCAAAAATCCTGCACAATAAGAAATTAAGTGAGTCATTAATATAGAGAACATGAAAGGTTATTTCATTTACTAAGCAACTAAGTTCAAATTAAAATCACTTGAAAGCTACTAAGTAGCAAATACCACCCCAGAGGTAATAGTGCCATTTCAATTATACGCAACCAACACAAATAAACTGTAAAGCCAACTTGGAACTTACAAGAAGATAATAGTGCCATTTCTTGTATCTGTAGTAAATCCATCGGAGTGGAACAAAAATAACATAGAACAAACAGTACAGATATCGAACATCTTGTGGCCCTGATCAAAGTAAACCACCAATAGCCCAACTTATGAAATAATCGCAAAATGCATCATCAATTCGTAATATCAACAAGATTGCCAGTGAAGAGAAGCTCTACTCACTAGCACCCAAGATAAAGCAGAAGCCACCAAAGCCAAGAACGCCGAGCAAATGTGTCACCTATATCACACCAAAAAATATATTCCATAAATCAATCATCTAAACACACTACAAATATAATTGACAGTGACTATTCATTTCCAAACTCCAAGTGAAAAAACATATTGTCAAAATCCTCCCTTCAAACTGAAAAATTAGAGATTCTTGAATGTTTGTCAATGCTTAATTCATACCTTGTTGATGAAACTTTCATGCTCTTCAGCCTGTTTAGCAATCTTAACGGCATGTTTGGACAAGATCTCTTTGGTTTGAACTGCTTGTTTGGACAAGATCTCTTTGGTTTGAACTGCTTGCTTCGATAACCTCTCCTTCGTTTCAGCTACTCTCTACACAAAATTTAAACCCACCCCACATCAACAAAACCATCACATTAGCAATCAAACTTTAAATACCCAAAAACCTACATCACCAAAACATCCAAATCAAACACAGCTCAAGAAAACCACATTACTTACACGCATACACACACACGCAAATATGTCTATACATATATCTGCAAATTGAATGTAAAACTCGAACCTTTGACGGATCTCTGACTCTGAACCGCAGCTTATCCTTATTCCCATTCGAATCCCCGTTGGAATCTTCGATGGTTTCTTCATTGCTCGCCATTATGAATCTCCTTCAAGAAACTTCTTTTAATTATATTATTTTGGTTCTGTCAGATGAGGGATTTAAAGAAGGCGACGATCATGACGTGGGTTTTGCTTACTTCGATGTATTATCCTGTCCCCGCGCTTTTAATATCTATAAATACACTGGAAAGGATGAATCTTTGTCTCTCTTCGTTGATTGTTTAGTTGGAAGATGCAGTACTTAGTTGCTAATCTTTATGATTGCAGGGTAATTAATTACTGCTAATTGTTGTTATCTGATGAGAAGCTTTTGCGAGGGCTGCTTTTGGTTTCAAGATTTCATTCTTTCATGAGTATTGTTCTTGTGCACCTAGTTGTATGGATCTAAATGTCGGGTCGGATCGAATCCGACTCGGATCCACGATCAATTTTTTATTTCTTTTTTAATTTATGCAGTAACCTTTTTGTTATACGAGTATAATCTTTAGGTTATACGACAATAATTTTTTTATACAAATATCATAACCTTTAAGTTAATATACTTACTTTTTTTCAATATAAAATGTAAGATAATATAGTTGAAAACCTTTACGTTATGATAATTTAACATTTATGTTATGTTAATGTAACTTTTATATATAAATATCATAACTTTTATGTACTTAAAGAATAATATAAAAGTTATGTTAATATAACATAAATGTTAATATTATTATGCGTAAATGTTACATTATTACAACTTAAAGGTTTAAAAGGTATTAAAACCTTAAAATTATATACTTAGAATTATTTCAATCATGTAAAATAACTGAAAACTTTTATATTGTTATAACTTAACATTTATGTTATATTGATATAATCTTTATATACAACTATCATAACATTTGGAAAATATTAAGGTTATATTATTATAATATAAAAATTAAATTATTATAATGTAAATGTTAAGTTATTATTATAATATAAAAGTTTAAAAGGTAATATATATTTATCTTACTCTGTAAAATATTAAACTATCATAATGGAAAGGTTATGTGAACATACCATAAATGTTATGTGAACATAACGAAAAGGTTAGGTGGGTATAACTAAAGAGTGACACTTGTGTGCCCCAGGGGCATGGTGCCTCTAATTAATCATCATGTGATGTTAAATATATACTCTATAGGTATCATATATATACTCTTCAGGTATCACATGAATACTCTTATATACATATGATACATGTAGGGTATATTTATAACACCAACAAACATAACACCTATAGAGTATACATATAACACCTGAAGAACATTTATACAACACCTAGATCCGTACTTCTATGTACCCCAGGGGTATATAAGTTTTTGCCATAACTAAAAGGTTAGGCGAAATAACTAAAAGGTCATAGAGCGAAATTAGGGTTTGAGCGCGATTTGGAGGCGCATGCCAGTGCGTTACAGCACGTTTTGGGCGTGAAAATCACCTTCCGGGTCATATGACCCGGATTGCATGAGTCATGATCCATGCACTTGGTGTACAGAAATGTTGGAAACATTTAAGTATATTTTGATGAGACAAAACCTTAAAAAAAGTAACCCTCATTCTATAAGCATAACCAATCTTAGGAGAGGTTACTGCAACGAGGTACTGCAGAAAGATAGATCAGATAAAGTGTCAAATGAAGGATACTGAAAAGAATGGTGAAAAGAATCTGGTAGACTAATTAGGATACTGATGACTACAGGAAGCTACTGGAAGAGACCTTGTCAAAGTAGATTGCAAAGCAGCAAACTACCAGACATGAAGCTACTTGAGAGACCATGTCGAAGCATACTGCAGAGCAGCATGCTACAGAAGCTTCAAGCCACCTGACGGAGCAAGCCAGAGAAGGAAGCTCAAGAGTGAGCACGAGGAGGAAGCTACAAAGCAGGCATGGGAAGAAGTCAAAAGTTACCAGTAGAGAGAAGATGAATGGAGCCAATCAGATGAAGACACGTGGAAAGTAAAAAGATGGCGTGTAACAGAAAAAGTGCTGACGCATCAATGATGGAAATCTACCTACCTTCAACGGGCAGATTTCCTAATCTATAAATAGAAGAAGACTGAAGACTGAGAAGTGAGAAGAAGAGAGGACATCGCAAGAAGAAGAAGAAAGTGCATAGTCCAAGAGAGAAGAGCACAAGAGAGAGCTCAAAAGAGAAAAAAACGCAACAAAAGAAGAGAAGAGCACAAAAGAGAGCTCAGAAGAGAAAGCTCAAAAAGAGGGGGAATGACATACAGAAAAGAAGAAGAAAGAATGTACAAAAAATAAACAAGTGAGAAAAAAACTCATACATTGTATGCCCAGAAACGCATACTCAGTCACACAGTCCAGGCAGCAAGCTACAACAGATCAACCTGCAAAAGAAGCCTAAGCTTGTTGCATCCAGTTGAAGAAGAAGAAGAAGACAAACCTTTTAAGGACTGTCCTGGAGTGCTTAGTGCGAGGAACAAAGTCATGCTAAGCTGTCCACTTTATGAAGAAGAAAGTGAGGACCAGGTGGGTTGGGTAGGATCCTGTGTTGATCAGTTAGGAGAGTAGACAAGTAGTTGTGTGGGTTTGCTACTTACTTGTTAAGTGAGTATTGTAATAGATAGGACTATGTAATCAACAAAGCTTAACAAATGTTCCCTCTTGAGAAGAGGCATAGAGAATGTAGAATGATTACTCCACCTTCGAACCTCTGTATATCCATGCGTTCATGTATGCTTACTGTTCTATATGCATATCTATTGTCAGATGCATGTCTTGCATAACTGGTCTTTACCGGAGAGAAAGTTTCCGCATATAACTCTGATCAGTGACCTCCCAAAAGGTTACTGTCTCCCGACCAAAACCTCCTGGAAAGAAGAAAAGTTTAAAAACTGAGTAGACTTATTCACCCCCTCTAAATCTATTGTCACTTGGAACCAACAAGAAATAATTGTGTTACTTGACATAGCCATCCATTTAATATTCTTACACAAAAACTTTTATGCATCAGGTGCATGGATCCTAGATCCATGCACCCGACCCGACCCGCGCGTGTACGCGCTTCCACGCGCGTCTGACGCGCCCTCACGCGCCTGGGCGGATGCGCACCTTTAGGTTACGTTAAGGATACCTTTCAGTTATGTTAAGGATACCTTTAAGTTATGGTAAGGATACCTTTCAGGGATACATTTCAGTTATGTTAAGGATACCTTTAAGTTATGGTAAGGATACCTTTCAGTTATGTTAAGAATACCTTTGAAATCCTGATTCCAGGTTACATGTCATGTTATGTTAAGAATACTTTTTAGTTATGTTAAGCATACCTTTAGGTTATGTTAAGGATACCTTTAGTTATGTTAAGAATACCTTTTGGTTATATTAAGCATACATTTAGGTTATGTTAAGAATATCTTTAAGTGATGTTAAGGATACCTTTGAAATCGTGATTTCAGGTTACATACCATGTTATGTTAAGAATACCTTTTAGTTATGTTAAGCATACCTTTAGGTTATGTTAAGGATACCTTGAATACCTTTTACGAATACCTTTTGATTAATATTAAACATACTTTTAGGTATTAAGGATACCTTTAGGTTATGTTAAGAATACTTTTATGTTATGTTAGAGATATCTTTGTGTACAAAATGTGTAACACAACTACCTTATGGATAAGATATCTCTAACATAACATAAAAGTATCCTTAACATAACATAAATGTACGCCTGACCTAAATTAAATGTATGAAATTTGGGCACAAAGGTATCCTTAACATAACCTAAAGGTATCTCTATACATTACCTAAAGGTATTCTTAACATAACCTAAAGGTATGTCTAACTTAACGTAAATGTATGAAATCTGGGCATAATGGTATCATTAAGGTAATCTAAAGGTATTCTTACGCATTACATAAAGGTATTCTTACGCATAACTAAAAGTCATGACTAAAATTGAAAAAAAAAACAAGCGCCAAAAAAAAAAAAAAAGAAGCGGGTCGGATTACCCGGATCCGACCCGGGTGCATGGATCTAAGATCCATGCACCTGATGCACAAGAGACTTACTCTTTATCACAAATACTTTTATACAATGGTTGTACGGATTTGGGATCCGTGCAACCGGGTCGACCCGGCCATGCACCCCAAATACGTGCTCCCACGCGCGTCCCACGCACCCTCACGCGTTCCCACGTGCTTGGGTGGATGTGCTCAAATCCACCCAAATTCGCTTTAGATCACATACCTTTACGTTATGTTAACGATATCTTTAGGTGATGCTAAAGATACTTTAGGTGATGTTAACAATACCTTTGAAATTCTAATTTCAGATCACATACATTTACCTTATGTTATGAATATCTTTAGTTGATGTTAGGGATACATTTATATGTTAACAATACATTTGAAATGCTGATTTCATACCCTTAGAATTCGCTCCAGGTCACATACTTTTACGTTATGTTAAGGATATTTTTAGGTTATGTTAGAGATACCTTTATGTTATGTTAGAGATAATGTGTATCACTCTAACATAACATAAATGTATCTCTAACATAACTTAAATGTATGTCTAACGTAATGTAAATATATGAAATTTGGGCATAAATGTATCCTTAACATAACCTAAAGTATGTCTAACGTAACATAAATGTATCATTAGCATAAACTAAAGGTCATGACCAAAATTTTAAAAAGTAGCACGAAAAAAATTAAAAAAAAAAAAGAAAAGTGGGTCGGGTAGTTCAGATCCAATCCGGTTGCATGGATCTAAGAGTTGCTTTTGATTTATTGATTAAAATTGATAAATATGGAATTGACAAGAATACCCTCATGCAATAATTGAATTTAAATATGCAATAAAATAAAATTTGGACTTTATATAACATCTGTCATTGTCATCCACCATTGCACCGCTACACAATTTTTCTTCCACAAATTGATATAAAATCCCCTTTTTTCCACAAACCAACATAAAGATAATAGTTTGAAGTAAAAAAAAAAAAAACTCAGGTGCGTAAATTCGGGTTGAGTCGCCTCAATTGCACTAATCCAAATCCTCAGGTACATAACAACATTTGCGAATATTAGGGAAGCCTAATGAATAGGAAAGACCTTTTTTTAACCCGAGTCTAACCTGTTTTTTAGATAAACATGAACAAAGGTCTATCAAAACCTCTTAAAAGTTTACATCATAATCTAGTATATATCTTTTTATTTGTTCTAAAATAAACTCAATTTAAATTTAGAAATTTATATTGAGTAACATGAAATTATACAAAAAAACGTAAATTACTCTACAAATATGTACAATATTAAACGATATCAAATATCTTTCATATATACTAAAGGAATAACCACCAGATGACACATGTCACTCTATGGTTATTCCAAAATTTCACTCAATTTTTTTAATTTTATAAATATATTTAATTCAATTAAGTCATTTAATGATAATTTGCTAACAATTAGTAACCTATGAAATTTTAATGATAATTAATAACAATTGATTGTAACATATGAAATTTTAGTTAAGATATTTTAATATATGAATTGATTGTTATTTTAAAGAGGCAATACATTTTAATATGTATAAACTAATTGCCAATAAATATAATCATTATAAATTTGAAAAAAAAATTAAATGAAGCATAATATGAATAAGAATATTATGCTCATATACATTTTAGGTCATGGGAGTATATAAATATACTTTTAAGAACAACAAAAAACAGTAAAAATTCATGAAAAAAATTATTGATTGCTAATTAATATATGTTAATATTAAAACTTTGATAAATATATGTTAATATATAGTAATATACATTAAATTAAATATTAATAGAAAATGAGATGTTAATTTATGTTAATACAAATTAATAAATAAATACTAAATATAATGTATTTTATGTATTTTAATTTTGCTTTGTTTTAATTAAAATATGGCTAAAGTGTATGTATTACCTACAAATTGACAATACAAATATTTTTTTAGTCATGTGAATATGAAAATAGTTTTCGTTAAGTATCATTTTTGATCTAGCATGTGTTTTCAATGCATTATTATTTCTTATTCAAAATATTTATATCTATACTAAAGAATAATCAAGAGTAACACAGGTCACTCTGGTTAATCCTATTTAATTACAATTTAAATCATTTAATATTTATAATTTATTATAATTATAGAGCATTTAGTGATAGAATAATATTTGAATAATAAAATGCTAATAAATATGATTGATAATAAAATTTTAAATTAAGAAATTTTAGACATACATTTTAATTAAAGTTGATGGTTGCAGTTACATTAAGTGATATTAAAAAAATTCACATAATTAAATTTAAATTACATATTAATTAAATTAAGAATTAATGATAAATAATAATAATTTATTTATTTATAGATAACAATTTCAGATTTCTATTACCGTGTGATACACGAGACTTACGCTAATATTACATATTTATGTTAATTTTTTAATAATATTCTTTTACAAATATACCATATAACACACGAGATATATACTAGTATTATATATTTTGATATAAGTACTATAAATATGGTCAGCCTATTAGAGCATGGGCATTAGTTAACAAAAATTTTGTTAAGAGGGTGGGGCCCACGTGAACAAACATCAATTTAAAAACAAACACTTTTTAAAAACACACCTCTACATTACTTAACAAAAAAATACAATCATTATATGTGGGTCCCATCATCAACTAACTTTTTTCTTAATATATATCAAATAAAATGATTTTGTAATTATAATTTTTTTAATTATATCAATAATATTAAACCTAAATCAATTTTAATCAATTAAATAATTATATAAATATAAATATATATATTTACATTAGTCTCAATTCGTATATAACATGAAATTTAAGGGAAATTTTGAATTTATCAATTCATGTAATAATAATAATACGTTGAAATACATTTGAAATATAAATGTAATATTAATATTTAATTGTCCCCAAATCGTCTCCATATGTGTTCTACTAAATCCGCTCGAAGTTGGTGATGTATTTGATTATCACGTAGCTCGGAATTCCTTTGAAGATACTCTTGAAATTTTTCGTGTGATCCATGTACTGGTTGTGTAGGCTCATCACGTTCATCGTTGTACCAATTCGTGATTAATTCTCCCTCGTCTTCAACAATCATGTTGTGCAAAATAATACATGTTAACATTATATGTCTCAATCTTTTCTTATACCAGAAACGAGTTGGTCCTCTGATGATTGCCCATCGTGCTTGTAGTACGCCAAATGCCCGCTCAACATCCTTTCTTGCTGCTTCTTGTTTTTCCTTAAACAATCGTCTTTTCACATCCTCCGGAGAGGGAAAAGCCTTGACAAACGTCGCCCATTCTGGATAGATTCCATCTGTTAAATAATATCCCATTTTATATTGTGAACCATTCACAATAAAGTTAGTCGCGGGTGCGTATCCTTGTAATACTGTGTTGAATAAATCAGATTCATACAACACGTTAATATCATTTCGGGAGCCCGCCACCCCAAAAAACGCATGCCATATCCACAAATCATAAGACGCGACAGCTTCAAGCACAATTGTGGGTGAACCATGACCCCTTGTGAACTGACCTTTCCAAGCCACTGGACAATTTTTCCATTCCCAATGCATGCAATCAAGACTTCCTAACATGCCCGGAAATCCGTGACGCTCCTCGTGCATTTCGACAAGTCGTTGAACATCATAAATATTCGGTTTTCTCAAGTATTGATCACCAAATAATACAATCACAGATTGACAGAATTTATATAGACATTTGATAGCGGTGGACTCACCCATTCGTAGATACTCATCCAATTGGTCGGCCGGAACACCATAGGCAAGTTGACGAATCGCGGCCGTGCATTTCTGTAGTGGTGATAGTCCCATCCTTCCTGTTGCATCTTGCCCATGTTGAAAATATGGAGAGTATCCTTGAATTTCATTAAGAATTCGAAGGAACAAATGTCTCCGCATTCGAAATCGTCTTCGAAACACATCCTCATGATACACTGGGTTATCAGAGAAATAATCATTAAATAATCTCATATGCCCAGCTTCACGATTTCGTTGTATGAATCGTCGTCGTTGACGCTCTTCTAGTCTTTGATATGCTTCAAGTATTTGGTGGCCGGTATTAGGTTCAAGTCGGTCACCTAGATAAAATTAGGTGGTTAACATCGTTCTAATTCACTAGTCTCTGTGGGATCGAAATTAAATTAGAAATAAAATCAAAACAATGCAAATCAAGTCAAAAAGAAAAATAAACATATGCATGCATGTTGAAACAAACAATAAATATCATTTGGTGAAACATTAAAAATACTATTAAAATACCACATAATACAAATTATATTAACTCTTTCTATCTCCTTAAATTTTTGTTCATACTATGAACAAAAATGAAATTTGTTCATATCTTTGAACAAATTTGAATTTTGTTCAAACAACTAACACAAAAAATACAAATTTATTATTATAATAATCAACTTTTCTCTCTTTCTCTCTCCTCAATAATTGTTTATTATTACTTTTTCAGAACATGGCCCACACCTTTATAACACCAATAAAAACACACACACATATTAACTCCTTACATTACTTAACAAAATTTTGTTTTTATTAATCACAAAATTTTGTTTACTAATGCTCATGCTCTTAGACATATTAAACCTTTCTTAAAACTCGAGCCAAGCCTATTTTCCTGAATAGGCTAAAAAAAAGTCTTAAAACATATACCAAATAAATTTAGATGAATTAGGTTAATAATAGGTTGGGTCTAAAACCCTATCGAGTATCCTGGAGTATTCTCACCCTGCTTTTCAAGTATGTTGTTTGGCCCTATTTATTATATAATCTTTTTATTGTTAATGATATAGTTTTTAAAAATAAAATTTATATTGTTTTGAATGTCTATATTAATAAAAATGTTTGATATTTACAACTTTTATAAATAATTGTATTTGATAAAATTTTCAACTTTTCTCATTCTCTTTTCTTTTTTTTCCTTTTTAAATATGACATTTATGTTGTAATATTAAATACTTCTTCTATTTTATAATGCAATTAGTTATCAATAGATTTGGATAATTAAGATGATGACAATCATATTAATGTTGGTAATATCTTATTAAATCTGAAATTGCTTTCATCTTGGTTATATTTTCATCACAAAGTTTTCTTTCTTTTGATATTTCAAGCCTCATTTTCATGCTAGCTCATTCTCATTAAGTAATAGTTGTTGAATATGCATTACTTATACAGTACAATGACTTCTATCTCGATTTTTTTTTCTTATCTCCATCATTAATTTTCTTCTTCTTTTGATATTTCTAATCTTCATTTCATGTTCATAATCATTAAGTGAGAGTTTATTGAATATGCATTGCTTACATACAATAACTTTCATTTCGATTTTATTTTTCTTATTTCCATCACTTACTTTTCTTTTTCTTTTAATATTTATAGCCTTCATTTCATGCTATTTCATCATTATTATTTGAGAATTGTTATATATGCATTGCTTATGTAGCACAATGACTTTCATCTCAATTTTTCTTTTTATTTCCATCACTCATTTTTATTATTGTTTTGATATTTCTAACATCCGCTTCATGTTGACTCATCTTATTAAGTGAGAGTTGTTATATATGCATTGTTTAAACCGTACAATGACTTCCATCTTTATTTTTATTCTTATTTTCATCACTATTTTTTCTTCTTTTGATATTTCTAACCTCCATTTCATGCTAGATCATTCTCATTAAGTGAGTGTTGTTGAATGAGTAAACATTACTTATATAGAACAATGGTAAGTGTGAGTTGTTGAATGAATAAACAATATTGTTTATATAGGACAATGTCTTGTAAAGAAAACTTAATTCTAATGTCTTGTGGTGAAAACTTGATTTAAATTTATTAAATTAATTTAGAAAATAAAAAAATAGTTTTTTTTTAACACATAATCAATTTTTGCCAAGTTGTTCCTTTTTATAATAGTACAGATATTGATTGGGGACATCCGGTTGTCATTTAAATTTGAAAGATTAAATTTGAACAATTTCAAATAAGGACATTCACTAAAATACATACACTATACGCTCCAAATTGTTGCAACCCAAAACTCAATTACCCCATTTTTAGTTTTGCAATTATAATATCCAATTCATCAAATGATATTTTCTATATTTTAGTTTAAATAAAAGATTGTATTATTCTTTATTTATATTTGTTTTGTAAAGCACAACATGGCTAGCAATAACTAACGTTTCAACTAACTAATCTTCAGTTAAATATACGTGAATATTTTATAATAAAAATCAATTATTGGGGGACAACAAACAAGGCTTATGTACAAAATAATCGATTTAAACTAATGTGAAAATTAATGAAATTATTCTTCTTTAATGACTGCACACAATGCATATTCATGATCTATTATTTATTATTAGTAGTATTAAATTAAGGTTGCATAGCAAGCATATTGTTGTAAATTATTTATATAGTCAAATACTTTTCTTTCTACTGACTTTGTATACTTAACCTGAAATTGGAAAGTGTTTAAAACATCAATTTACCTACTTTTGTTTCTGATTATAAATTTAGTTTATAAACATAATTGGTTTGTTTCAGTTTCAGTTATTTTACATTCAAAAGGTGATAATATATAAAATAAAAAAATAAAGTTATGATTATATTTATATTTTTTATTCGGGTCTTTTTATACTTTCTTATTCTCCATCCAGTCCAGACAAATTAGTATCTTTTGTATCTTAATCCATCTAGAATTGATAGAATTATATGAAATCAAAATTGTTCGTCTTTCTAAATTCTTCAAATGGCTAATTGAAAAGTAACAATATTAATTTAATTTACAATTTTAACCAAGTTTCTAAATATTAACAAATATTACATGAACTTAATTTCATATTTCTCGCAATTTTAACCAACAAACAATTTTCGAATGTCAGTGTAAAGTTGTTATAAAGAAATTATTATCAGAAATTTTGAAGGTGAAAATATTTGAAATTGTCAAAATGAAAGAATAAATCATTGAGTGCAACCACATAAGAAAATTGCCCATTGACTAAAATTATAAAAAATATGAAAGTTAATTTTATATTTGCTAATATATATAACAAATGTTGATTAAAATTGTAAATTAAGTAAAATTCATGATTTTTCCTACAATTAACCCTACTATGTATCTAGTTCCAAGAATTCATTGGAATCTAGATGAGATTATCTCAAAATTTTAGTTTCACAATAGAGATTCTAACTACCCAAAATCAAACACTTTTTTTTTTTTTTTCTATATACGAGATAATCTTACAAATATAGTTTCATAAAATTCAAATCAGATGCATCTAAAAAACAAAGAAAAGAAAACCTCATGTATTATTATTGCATATTTTATTTAAGCTGGTTTTTTCATATAGTATTTAACTCTTGATGACATCATGCAACCCTACTTCTCAATTTGTTAACAATAAATAATTTCCTTCATTAAAAAAAGTGTAATTTCTTGAAAATGTTTTTGTTGTTGTTGTTGTGTCCACATAAAGAAAACCACTTATCTTAGGTAGGATTGAAAGATTTAAAATATTAGGAAATGAATGAATTTTAAACTCATCAAATTAATTGAAATGGGAAGTTATAAAATTCAAATTCCAAATCAATATCAACTGTAACACACATTAAATTATTATTAGGGCCAAATTAAGAGAGTCGAAAACTATAGGGGTATCATTGAAAATTACTATTCGTATAATTTTAGCTTAAAACTTTGAATTGAACAAGCTCACGCCAAAATAGAGAGAGAGAGAGAGAGAGGGGGAGACAGACAATCTCACAGCTGGAGGTTTTCCCCCAATTCCTATGCCCTTAATGGTATGATTCTTCATTCATCTTCTTCTCGTTGTTTCGGTTATGTTCTATAGATTTTATATGTTTTGTAAATTAATCTGGAATACGTTCAAGAATATGCTAATGGTTGATATAATTGTTTTATTCGTTGATGATAAGCTTATGAGTTTGTTCATGTATTTTTTTGTCTTTTATTCATGCATTTCGCTAATCATATGTTTTGGATCAAAATGAGGGATTTTTGAATTTCTCGAATTTTGCGGGTTGTTGTGGTAGATGCAATTGTGGAATGATTTTAATGTTGTGAATGAATTTATAATCCTGAGAAAAATCTGTGTCCAAATTTGTAGTTTGGAAGGAGACAATGTTGTCAAAAACAGACAGCAATGGTGGAATTTCAGGGAATGAGAGGCCTGTGAATGACCTTGAAATCATAAGTAAAGTCTTGTATGAGGATAAGACAATATCTGGACTTCCCAGTTCTGTGGCTAGTAGTGGATCCAACTCTGTAAGAAATTCTCAATTGCCCCAGCCCAAACCAAAGAATGTCAAGGATGACAAGAAAGATCCATTCGACGAAGAAAAAAAGCCTTCAATTTGGAGTTGGAAACGTCTAAAGGCCCTGACTGGTAGCCGCAGCCGTAAAATAAATTGTTGTTTCTCACTCCTAGTTCATTCCATTGAGGGTTTACCACCTGTTTTCGATGGTGTTTGCATGGTTGTGCATTGGAAGAGGCGGGATATTGAGCAGACGACACGCCCCATTAGGATTTATCAAGGAGTGGCTGATTTTGACGAACAATTGACACATACTTGTTCTATAAATGGTAGTAGGAGTGGTACCAATAAGTTGGCAAAGTATGAGGCAAAACATTTCTTGTTGTATGCTTCTGTTTATGATGCCCCTGAGCATGATTTCGGTAGGCATCGCATGGATTTGACTAGGTTGCTTCCTCTAACACTGGAGGAATTGGAAGAGGATAGGAGCTCAGGGAAGTGGACAACTAGTTTTAGGTTATCAGGTGAAGCTAGAGGTGCAACATTGAATGTCAGTTTTGGTTATGTTATAATAGGGAATAACAACATTCAGCCATGTCCCAACGATAATGGTACTGAGAATCTCAGATTGCGACAAAGTAGCGCAAAGACAGAAATTTTCCTGGATCAGCTTGATCACAAGAATGGGTTAACTATTTGTCGAGTAGCAAGTCTTCCTGCTAGGTTGACCCAGTCCACAGAAGAGATTAGGGATCTTCATGAAGTTTTGCCTTCACCAACATCGGAACTGCGTGAATCAGTGAATGTACTTTATCAGAAACTTGATGAAATGTCTAGTCCTTCAGTGAAGAATCAATTGGATGCTGGTCCTTTTCCTTCGCATGATGACCCTCAGAAACTGATCTCATTTAATCCACCTGATTCTGATGAGAAAATCTATGAAACTGACTGGGAGGTTAGTGAGTTTTCTGTTGTTGAGAAGGGGACTGAAGAGTTTCCTAAAGAGCAGGTAAGATCTGAACAATATTCCCTAAAGGTTGATCAGGCTTCAGGAGAGGCTCTTGAAACTGACGGCAATGCTGTTGTCGAGGTACCCCACAATAAGGATGATGCCTTTCATGCTTCGGCCGAAGAAATTCACTTCCTAAGGGACGAGGGATTGATGAGCACCAGTAATTTCACAGAGAAAAAGAATGAAAGTTTCTCCAAAGAATCACTAATGAAAGAACTGGAGATAGCACTAAGCTACACCTCAGATCTGATTAATGAAGGACTAATAGATTCTCAAGATGATGAAAGTGAAGTTTTACACCACGAGACTTCTTTGCATACGAATTTTCATTTCGGATTTCATAGGAATGGGGAATCACTTTGCTTGGACGATGTTACTGGCTCAGTGGAGACAGCACGAAGCTACGCCTCAGATTTGTTGAATGAAGGACTTGTAGATTCTCAAGATGATGAAAGTGAAGATTTACACCAAGAGAGTTCCATGGATATTAATTCTCATGTCGGAGATCAAAGGAAGGGAGAGTCACTTTGCTTGGACGATGATCCTGACTTGGTGGCCGGTGAATTTTTGAACATGCTGGGAATAGAGCAAGAGCATAGTCCATTAGGCTTGAGCTCTGAAAGTGAACCTGATTCTCCAAGAGAGCGCCTACTAAAGCAATTTGAGAAGGATGTTCTTGCCAATGGAGGTTTTCTCAACTTTGATACTGATAACGATCCAGAAGAATTTGTTAACGACATTCCAATGGGATCTATCTGGCAACCTATATCTAGCGACTTCCATCAATCATCAATATGTAAAGGTTTCCAGGAGATTCCTAAGTTAGAGACAGATGCATTGACTACTAAGGCAAGGGCCTCAAGGTTGGAGGATCTGGAAACTGAAGCTTTGATGCGTGACTGGGGTATTAATGAGAAAGCGTTTCAATATTCTCCATCTAGAGGTTCAGCTGGCTTTGGCAGTCCGGTTGACTTACCTCCTGAAGATCTTGAGAAGCTTCCTCCCCTAGTAGAAGGTTTAGGTCCTTTTATGAAAACCAAAAATGGTGGTTTTTTGCGCTCAATGAATCCTGCACTCTTCAGGAATGCCAAAAGTGGAGGGAGCTTGATTATGCAGGTATCTAGTCCAGTGGTGGTGCCTGCGGAAATGGGATCTGGTGTAATGGACATACTTCAGGGTCTAGCTGCTATGGGAATCGAGAAGCTCTCCATGCAGGCAAACAAGTTAATGCCCTTAGAAGATATAACTGGGAAGACAATCCAACAAATAGCATGGGAAGCTGCACCTGATATGGAGAGACCCAAGAGGTTTGTAGTTACTGTTTGAGCATTTGATATATAGCCTTTGTGCTTTTATTTTTCTCAGAAGTTGTGATTCAGTTACAGTTATATTGACACATTTATCCTTGTTTCAGGCAAAGTTCATTGCAGCAGGAATCTGAAATTATGCAAAATATACTTACTGCGCCAAAGAGTGGCAAAGAAATATCCTCTGGCTCAAAGTTAGATAAGTCTGCTTCGGCTTTGTTCGGATCTGATGTGGAGTATGTGTCTTTAGAAGATCTTGCTCCATTAGCAATGGACAAGATTGAAGCTCTTTCAGTGGAAGGATTGAGAATACAATCTGGTATGTCAGATGAGGATGCACCTTCAAATATTAGCACACAATCTATTGGAGAATTCTCAGCCTTGAAGGGAAAGACCCTCGGTGTTGGTGGGTCCATAGGACTCAGTGGAACCGGTGGATTGCAACTGCTGGATATCAAAGATAAATGTGAAGATGTTGATGAATTGATGGGTCTGTCTCTAACACTTGATGAATGGGTGAAACTTGATTCTGGTGACATTGATGATGATGATCTTCTTAGTGAACGAACTTCTAGAGTACTGGCAGCTCATCATGCAACTTCATTGGACTTGTTTCGCCGAAGATCAAACGGAGAGAAAAGACGAGGCAGAGCTAGGAAGTATGGTTTGTTGGGCAATTGTTTCACTGTTGCTTTGATGGTACAACTGCGTGATCCTTTGCGAAATTATGAGCCAGTGGGTACCCCTATGCTTGGTTTGATTCAAGTGGAGAGAGTGTTTGTCCCACCAAGGCCTAAAATCTACAGCGCAGTTCCTATAGTAAGGAACAATAGTGAAGACGAAGAAGAGCCCACGGCTACCAGAAACAAGAACATAATTGAAAATCCAATAGAAAAGAAAATGTATGAAGAACTGATTCCCCAATATAAAATAACTGAGGTGCACATTGCGGGTTTGAAGACCGAATCAGTTAAAAAGAAGCTTTGGGGTTCCACAAATCAGCGACAGTCTGGGTCCCGTTGGTTGCTCGCCAATGGAATGGGGAAGAAGAACAAACATCCACTAATGAAGTCAAAGGCGGTTGTAAAAAATTCTGGTCCTACTTCTATGACCACAACAGTTCAGCCCGGAGATACACTATGGAGCATCTCTTGTCGTGTTCATGGTACAGGGACGAAGTGGAAGGAACTGGCAACACTTAATCCACATATTCGTAATCCAAATGTTATCCTCACTAATGGAACAACCATCAGATTATCCTAGAGACAAGGCTGAAGTCTCCGTTATATGTTTGGCTTTAGATGCCATATGTATCTTACACAGGTTGTTTTCATGTGGCAAAATTGGGTAGATAAAGGGTTAGCCTATCCAGATGTGCTCTTTATATGGCTTGTGTTTGATGAACAAAGCCAATGATGGAAAACCCATTTTGTAACAATGTAACAAATATCCTGTCAATACATGGATTCACTGAAATGGAGACGACAGTTTAACTGTCTCGTTTCTAAATTCATGACTTGGTGCGTCATCAGTTTCAAAATACTGTTAGCAGGAGAATATCTTTTGCTCTATAAAGCCATGGAGAATACAGCAGCACTTTTACTTCCTCCAAAGCTCTCTAACTGCTGATATGGAACTTCTGAACACTCTAGGTACATGCATCGATCCTACTGTTTGATTTTATGTGAATCATTTTGGTTGCAACTTACCTGGTTATTTCCTACGATTAACAGCTTAAGCAGGCCAAATGCTATGGATGCCGGCTAGAGCAAAATACTGCATTTTTTGTGCAGTAAGTACATTAACATATACTTTCCATAGATGAGTGCACTTAACCAAAAGCCTAATTATTATGTCTGAAGTGTAAAAAGCTACCCCTTCCGAAGATGATATTCTAGGAGAACAACTGATGTATGCTGTGCATGAACTTGTATGTGAGTTGTTGCCATCAGTATCCATTTTGATGTTATAAACGATATAATTATATTGCTCGTAGAATGCCATCCCTCCACTCTCTTTCTTTTCTGAACTCTCTTGGGCCACAGAGTAGTATGAATTATTGCATAACTTGGGACTCTGGCTGTTCCATTGTTGCTCTAAGAGGTGCATAAAACAGGTCATTTTTTGAAGTAATTATGAAGTATGATGGGCTCTGGCTGTTCCATCAGTATTGTCTTCATCATGTGGGAAAAATATGAAGTAATTAAAGTCTAATCTTTTTAATGTTTAAAATGTGTGTTTATCTTTGTGGGAAATGATGGATATTTCTCATATTTTCTTCTGTGAAGTGGCATTCAAACATGTTACAACAAATCCTCCTTTTTTGTGTTATATTAGGATAGATCCTAGTCCTATTACTATATTCTAAAGTGTGATCTGATGAATATAGAATCACAAAGTAGAATGTATTCACATAAGCTATTCAAAACCATCTTCTTGATCATCCTCAACACATTCCAACTCTCTCCTTTTCTCTTTAATAAATCTGTACTTCCTTAGAACACACAAATTCATCCTCACAACATTTCCCACAAACACAGCACTCATAAGTGTCAGCCATGCGAACACCAATATCTCAGTAACCTCATGCAGCACACCCATGCATAACCCAGTGACATGTGTCGAAGGGTGATCAAATAAGTCACCACGAGGGCCGTGATTGCGATCCACATGATCACCGTCTGTAGCCACATCCAACGCCTCCGCTTCAGAGGCAACCCGCTCACAAGACCAAGGATTATACTCAGAGACGAAAGGAAAGCGACAGTTGAATATCATGAATATGCCATAGGATTTAGGCTCCTGATATGCCATCACTGATTGCCCAACAGAGTGAGGATCGCTCACCACGTTCCCATTATATCTACCATGTATCCATCCTGCCACACACCACCTGGTGGTGTTAGCCTGTCCTGAAACGTCACTGTGGCGGCTATCAGGAACACGGCAACCATTAACACACTGAGTTTCCTATCAAGCCAATCCGTGGACTTGTGCTTCTTCGTGATGCTTTCTTGAGAGGATTGTCCGATATTTGATTCTCTGAGTTTTTGTGGAGTCCAATTGTCGATGATCAAGGGTAGATCCTTGACAGATATATGAAGATTCAGCTTTACAGAGATCGTTTTCGATTTCCATGTCTCTTAGCTCACTCTTGTTTAAGGCGTTCACTTGTTATTCCTTCAGTGTCAGCAAATACTTGATAATCTGCTACATTGAAACAAGCTTTTACACTTAATTTTTTTTCATATTCCACTTACAAAATATATTTTGGTTTTAAGTTTTGTTTTGATTTCAGTCTTTGTGTTAAGTGGATTGGCTAGCAAAAAATATAATTTGTATTAGGCACATGAATAAGTCTCTATCATTATTCATTCCAACAATTCTCTCTCAAAAATGATAGCTATACTATACACTGATGAAAATATCCATCTTTTGATAGACTAAATAACGTTCAACTATTTCTAATAGTAAATTAGTGTTGCAGATGACAAACGACAACAAATTTTGTCATTTATTAGAAGTGGATAATAATCTAGGAAGGACAGAACTTACCACCAAAGAAAACAGCAATGCAATCTCAATGATTTAATGGAGCTGTAAATTCACAATTGAGTCGAGCTCAAGCTCAAACACTGAAAAAAAAAAAAGAATAAAAGAATTGATTGAGTTCCGATTGAGATAGGGCTTTGAGTTTTCAATGGAGTTCGGACTCAAGTTTGGTAGTGCTCGACTCGACTCACTCAGCTCAATTACACTCCTAGAATGCACCAACCACCAAAATACAAACATGAATTGGTATCACCAATACTCCAGCTAATTTAGATGCATTTGGCAATTGGTGACACTGAATTGAATAGCTAATAACTGAGAATAGCAAACAGTTAAATCAAATGTTATCGAAACGGAACAATGCAGATCTCTTGACAACCTTAATCTCTACAATTCACAATTTAGATCTAAAAGAAAAGGCATGCAAGAGTAGCTAACTATCTCAGACGAACAAGACAGGTGACCATTGTACTCAATTACAGATGCTTTCTTGATTCTAGAAGGAATACTACCATCCAACCACGCAGGAATACTATCCCAGACGGGCTCTCTTGTTAGTACATGATGGGCATTTGTACTGCTTGATGTGCTCTGCCCTGGCAGGAGTGATCTTAACGCACTTTCCATGGAACCACCTCTCGCAAATGTCGCAGCAAATCCAGAACTCATCTGAGGCATAATTATCACCACATGCTCCACACAAGGTTTCTCCATGCTCGTCTTCCTCTTCTTCATCAAATCCCTCATACTCATCCTTTGCCTGGACCTTAGACACATTTCCCTAGAATATTTGGAAAATCGCAAGGTTATTTAACTTGTAAAGGTCTAGTTTGCACAAATAAGGTACGGCAGAAGTGAAATGGGTTGAGCTTAGATGAGAAAATAAACTGAAATTGTGAAAGTGATAAATGAGGTGAAATCGTGTTGGAAAGTGGGCAAATGAATCTGATGTTGATTCATTTCATCACCCACTTGGCCAAACGGTAAAGAAATATACAAAGTTATCAATAGAAGAGTCAAATCCAAAGAATACCTGAACACCTAATTATACCAACTAGGAAACTGATTCCAAACAACTTGGTATCTTTTAAAAGTTCAATCCCTAGTCTGGACACAATGTTATATATGCCTATATGGCACGTCAAAATGTAACATGTGAAGAATTAAGTCACTATTCTCTAATTCTTTTTCTGCCTCTATGTTAAAGTGCAAATATTTATATAAAATCTGCAAGTTGTCCAGGGAATATGATACTTCTGAGTTCTGAGTCAATTCATGGATGCACGAATAAATTCTACCATCAATAGAAGCCTTTTATCTAATTAGGCAGAACTGTGAAAGGGCAATAGTGATGAATGCAAATACCACAAAGTCATCATTAGCATAAGTGAACACAGTCATATAGCAGCAGTTTATGAAAGATAAGACATACAAGTGGTTATAATTAATAATGCAACATATTGTGACAATAAGTACAACATGTTAACAATTTCCAATATCGAACAAACTCATCATGAAACACCAATTACTTTAGTTATTTGCTAACATAACATAGAATGAAAAATTCACAGTTTTACATGTTTCTAGTGCATCAGCTAAGCAGAACATTAGGATTTGATTCAAGGAAAGAAAAAATGACCAAGGCCCAAGATTCACAATCAAATGAAAGATAACTTGAGGTACTCAGCATAACCCAGATGAAAATTTGGTTTCAGTTTTCTAATTTTTAAATTTCGCTGTTCAGTTCTATTTTAGCCTTGCCAAAAACTGAAAATAAACAATAACCAGATTTTTATTTTCTACATACATACATATTCATAGATTCACTTTTTTTTTTTAAAATCCTACTGTCCACTATAAAAACATATATAGAAATTATTTACAAGTCTGATTATTCCAATTTTCCACTTTTTATTTTCTTCAATATTTCGTAAAACAAATTCGGACAACTTAAGGGAAAAAAACCTCAGCCTTAATCAAACTGAGCTCATTAAATTTGTGTTCCTAATTCACAGATTTGATTGAAGAATTGTTAATAAGCCAAAAAATGTGTTTGATTTGATTGAATTCTAGATTAACAAGATTGCTCAAAATTTTCTTCATGAGATTCAGAGATTGAGATCCCAAACAAAGTTATTCATACAATAAGTCATGGATGCAGCTTGACTTTGAAACAGTATGACCCCAAACCAAGCTAGTTATACATACTACCTATTTAGAAGTCCTGAAATAACATGTTCAAGATACATACTACAACCAACTGTTGACCTAGAGTTCAAATTCTACATAACTTTCCTGCACAAGGTAGACTAGATTATTCCTATAGTCATTTAAATATGTGCGGGCCGTGATGATGAGGGGTCAAAGTGGAGAAAAATCTTGAATATATGCATACTGGAAAGAGTGATTAGATTCAACTTTATTCATCTCTACTTCCACACTAAGAAGTGAAACAATGGCCTTTAACTGTTTGTATTATGTGCAAGATAGATACATCTGCCGACAGTAGTGGAAGATCTATTATGCTAGCATAAAGAGCAGATTAATTCATAATGGATTGCATTTAGGCTCTTTATAATTGAGCCGGGCATGACACTTGATACAGAAATTTTATCTACTTTATAAAATGTACCTGCAGCTGCACATCTTCGAGAAGAACAGAAAACGAGTCTTCCTTTACCTGTTTTGAGTTTGACTTAGATTTACTGCCACTGTGATTTGAGACAGATGATTTGTCCTTTATTTGCTTCTTTGCACCTCCTGTCACAACTTCAAAAATCGTTGGGAGCTCATTTATCATATTGAACAGACGTTTCCTGCATCCAACAGCAATAAAAATGAAGTACCAGCCAACCAGATCTCGAAGAATTTCAGCACTGTTGTTCAAAGTGATATATCCAAAACACCACCTTAAAAAATCACCCAGAATTTCTCAGTACAAAAGGTACCATTCAATAACATTAGGTACTATACCTAGTACTTTATTCCCGGAACAATAAACTAAAAGGGATCGATTATCAAGACCAAAACCACTCAACAAGGTGTAAGCAGTTTCAGATTTGAAAGGAAAAATTGTGAAACCACAAACATAGTTAATGATAATATCCATAGATTTTAGAGGCGAGAGGTGCACAGAGGCGCAAGGGTCGCCCTGGCGCCCGAGGCGAGAGGCGCGCCCCTCTTGAACAGAGGCGCTGAATTAATAAAATTAATAAGAAAAATATAAATCTCGTAATTTAAGTCTAATAAATCCATAACATAAAGTTCAAACTTCAAATAAATGATAAAACACATAAAATAGAGTTCATAGTTCAAGCTAAGTCTCAAACACATGAAATCTGGCAGTCGGTTCTGGCAGCCGGCGGTAGCAGCGGCGCCGATGGTGATAGGCAGTGGCAGTCTGCTGCCGGCGCCGGCAGTAGCAATTGGGTGGTTAAGGTTGGACGTTTAAGGGTGGTAGAGTAGAAGTGTAAGACTATATTTTTGAACCCTAATTCACTTGTCTCCAAAACCCATCCTATATATATACTAAAAAATATATGTACTAAATATTAAATTTAAATAAAAAAAAGTGAATGTGAGAGAGGCGCGCCTGAGGCGCACAAGAGGAGGCGCACAGAGGCGCTCGCCTCTTAAACAGCGCCCGCCTCAGCCCTTGAGAGGCGCTACCCTCTGCGCCCCTTGCGCCTCTCGCCCGAGGCGCGCCTCTAACAAGTATGATAATATCATCTCTTAGAACCCCCCCCCCCCCCATGTTTAGGAGATGAAGCATCAGAGTTGCAATACCAGAAACACAGGTCAAATGGCCTTTGTACTATTTTCTCCAATGGGGAACATGGCTTATTTGAGATGTAAAATAGAAGATGAAAGAGTGTGGACTTTAGGTTAGGATTTAGGAAGCAATTATCTAGTGAAGTCTACATACATGGAGAGAAGACAAACAAAAAGGAAATAATTCAGAATTCAGATAGATCCTAAGCATTAGTTTATCTATGACTATATTAATATACTGGGACAACAGTAAGGACGAAAAAAAGGGAAACAATGAAATTTCAGATTCAGTACAGCAATCAGCTAAGCAATAATGACAAAGAAAAACTAATCTAATTTGTTTCATCAGTCCATGATTAAGTAAAGAATCCAGTCATCTATTACTTCTTGGCTTTCTTAGATGTTGTAAAGAAAATAATAACAGAAATTTTTAAGAATTACATATTACAATTTAGATATATATATTAAAATAATAACTAGGCCATCCACATTAATAATATAATAAAATAATGTAATGATTGTATAAATATTATTTTATATTTAATAGGACCCCACATATAAACACACCTCTCTCCTCTCTCTTCTCTCTTTTCTATTAATATTATTGCAGGAGATTCTAACACTCCTGCAAGAATGATTTCAACATTTTTTATTATTTAAGAATATTTGCAAAATGAGCTGATGGTGGTGCTCTTAGGAGTTTAGAGGTAACCAAAAAAAAAAAAAGGATTACCTGTCAGCTTTATCGAAACCAAATCTGGCACCAAAATAAAAGGAAACTGAAAGTAGCCATGCATCACCATGGACAGCAACAAGAGCAAGCCACTCCTTTTCTTGCATTCCATCTCTGGCAAAGTTTATACCTAAAGCAGGTTCCGGAAGCTCAGGTGGCACCTCCTCAGCAGGCAAATTAACTTCCCATTGCTCATTAGGAAATCCATAAAGACACAGATTTTCCTTCTCTGCAAAATTTCCACATTTTCTTATGGAGGCAGTATTACTTAAGAGTATTGATTGCTTTAAATAAAACATATTCCCTAGACTGATAATAGCAAACACCCAAGATATCCTGGGCATAACTAACAACATGCTCAGGTCAGTGATATAGGTGGTAATGTTCTTATAAGGAGAGTAAATGAGGACCAAAAAGTGGCTATAGCTAGAATAGAAACAAGGAGCACTGAAAGAAAGTTTGAGCATGACATTTAAACAGTAATTGCGCCGGAGAGTATAGTACAAATCACCAAGGACACAGCAATCCATAGTTTAATCATAAAGCTAACATTTAACCATAGTACCCAGACCAATTTTGAGACTTTTAGAAGCAAAAAAAGTGAACATTAACATTTTATCACTACTTAAAGGCTAAGCAACTTACATCAAACTTTTTTTGTTCGCAGTCCAAGCTAAAAAGGGAAATTTTCGAAATAGATTAATTTGCTTCCTCTTCCACAGATTTTTTTTTTTTTGAAAAAAGTGGGATCTCGAAATTCCAAGAGATACAATATATGGACATGCCCACAACCCCACACTGCATTTAAACACTGGTAAAGCATACAAGATGGCATCTCACCAAGTTATGTATTTAATATTTATTGATAATAAAGACAGCAAAGAGAAACAAGGGTAGCAGAGTTTAGAACAAAATTGTTCGTTGGAGTCCTAAGATAAAGTCCACAAGGAAAACAAGATGTTAAAACTTATTTGTGGCACTGTAGCATAATAAGTGAGACAACATGTCAACGTTAAAAACATTACCACTGACCATACACGAAAAGTATTTGCTCAATTAGCTGAGTCGATATACAATTAAAATCTCACACCTGCACCAGTCTCCAAATATAAAAGCATGTTAAAAAACAGATTCACATTCCTCAAGAAGAATTAACCTAAATTTGACTGCCACACACCACATATAAATTCAAGGAACTATTCCATTAAGGTAATCAAGTACACCAAATCACACCCTAACTGCAAAAAAAAATACATAGATCACCTAAGAGAAAACACCCAAACTATAAATTACAAAGTTCACAAGTCATGCAAGGATAAATTCGAAAACACTCGCTAAAAGTTAAACACAAAATATACATACAGATGAAAAATCAACAAAAAATAATCTTAACACAAACAAACAAAAAACTCAAAAACTCACCAGGATCACACTGCTGGAAAAATTCTTCAACGTCTGAAAAAGGAGAGGGTAAAACACGATAAATAAACCAAAAGAAGAGAAAAGAAACGTACAAAAATGCACTACAATCCAGCAACACGAACCCTAACACAACAAAAACAAAAATTACACAAGCACACAAGTTCGGAATTAAAAAAAAAGGAAAAAGAATTACCAGTGGTGAGAGCTCTGATCAAGGCATTGCGTCTGCCCCTGAAATCTCGGAAAACCTCTTCAACGGTGCGAGGATTATTGAGTGCAGCTCCGTCCATGGGTGAGAAAACACGCAGAAACGGGGAAAAGTGTGTGCTGAGAGAGAAATGGTTTGAAAATAAGTAATGGGAGTGGGGAGAGGAGGGAGGAGGGGGAAATTTTTGGGGGGCATTATTGGAATTATATGGGTTTTGTGGGAGCTTTTTGGTAATTTGGATGGCAACTTTATTTTGAAAGTGCCGAGAAATTCACCTCCTACTACCACTGCCTACACTATTAGACTTCACTTCACTCACACTCACACTCACACTCACTAGCTACTCTTCCTTTCTTTCCTTTATTTTCATTTTTTAAGAATATTAATTTTATTTTTATTTTATGGGTAAATTACGGAAAAAAATTTACGAACTTGAGTATTAATTTCAATTTAAACTATATTTAGATTTTTTAGGCTTCAATTGTTGGAGTGAAGTTCAAATTGTATGCCTTAATTGTCAATATATAATTTAAAATACAATTATTATCCACACTTAGATTATACATTAATAATATAACTTATACATTTTGGACTCTACGTTAGCAATTGAAGCCCAAAAACACAAAAATGTCATAAATTGGAGCAAGTGTTAGATTGAGTTTTTTTTTTTTTTTTGTTACAATTAAAAGTTCATGTTGCAATTTAAATCAGACTCTAAATTCATGTCTTTTTATGTAACTAAGTCTTACTTTATTAGAGATTTACACTTGTGATAATTTATAGGGTTAGAACGTCTCTAATCTTTGATGCTAAATTTGCCATCAACTTTGTCATAAACACTAAAATCATCTTCAATCACGAGACTCAAATTTAAATCAATGAGATTTTTTTTCCCAAAATGTAAATGATGTGGCATAAGTATAATTTGAACAAATACCTAGATTTAAAATAAAATACTAATGTTTTTTGTCTTAAAACAAGAATGGGTCATTTTCTTGACCATCTCATTAAAGACCATAGTCACAATAATCACCTCCATTTTTTCTTTCAACAATTCGTGCAATACACACATTCTCATTGTTGCTAAGATCATTATTTTAACAACTTTTTTATCAATGATTTGCTTCCAAATATTTGCCTTATTTTTAATAATGTTCATTAAAACACTAATTCACTAACATTGTTAATGCTCGATAAATTTGCATCCCAACAGTTATGATTACTCGCTATTTCAGTATTTCTAACCATTATTTTAGTGTTAAATACCATTATTTTAGAGAGTGGGAAAGTAAATGCTTTAGACTTAAGAAATATATGTTGTACTCCGTTATTTCTTGAGAAACTATAAATTTTTCATCAAATTCAAATCTCTCTCTCTCTCTCTCTCTCTCTCTCTCTCTCTCTCTCTCTCAATATTGAGGTGATTAAATGTAAAATTAATGTTAGTTTTGTTGGAGCTGCAAGAAAACTTTGAATGAGTTGGAAGTTTCTATGAAATGGACCATTGTTGGGATGCTTGATATCAACTTTAGCACAACGTATTTAATGACTGGCAACAAAAATTTGTTCATATACATTAGTTTAAATTTATTATATCTTGTTACACACCCCAACAAAATTTCATTTTTCAAATACAAATAATCAGGCATTAATTTTTGCAAATGAAGAATATATGTGGTGTGGATAGCTATGCCCTTTATAACTAAGGAACCAAACAAATAACATGAAAACAAGACCAATGGTACAACCTTAACCTAATATCAAGCCAATGAATCTTTGTCATTTTAGTATTTGGAACAAGCATTAATCATAGGTCCCATAAAGAAAGGGCAAAGGGATACAAAGTCGTCGATATGAATCGCCCATATGACTACATAATTCTTCGGATTTGTTATTCATACAGAAAAATTGATCTGATGGGGAACGGTGCATTTTTGTCGGTGTCATTTCATTTCTATATATACCAAAACCATCAAACCTGTTGTCTAATATTTGTGCACCAGAATATGCACCCCAGACAAAATGCTCTGTTACTGCAAAATTTTAGGAAGGGCACAGCTGTTTTGAGTCCAAGAATGCAGAGAGATATTATAGCTTAGATAATCCAGAACCGAGAAGATCACCTCGCCTCAGAATCTGAAGAAACTGCAGAAAATGATATGTTAAGACGGATGAGGTGACATTTGGTCTAAAGAATCCATCCAAATAAGCAGTGTTTTGCCTCTCAATTTACAGTTTTAAACATCCAAATAGGCAAACCAGAAAGATGATATGGAGTAACAATAAGATAAAACCAAGGGAAGGAAGCTAAGGGATTGTTTATGACATACTCAAGAAGAAAGTTACACATCCAGAATTTAAAGCTTCAAAGGGATCTTGAAAGAATTGGTGCCTGGGAAGATCGAGTTGGATGATTCTTCTGGTAGGAAGGTGAGGACAATATATTAGGGGAAAGGACTAAGGAAATGGAATAGGTCTTATTATTGAAAACATAAAGCAACTAAAATAAATATTTCTTGATAAGAGCCAGAATAATAGTTGAGAGAGATTTCAACAACTGAAGACATCAGTCCTTCAGCTCATCAATATATTTCATAGACTAGAAGTAGAAGTGACAGAACATATTCTGGCTGGAAATTTTGATAAGCTTCATAAGCAAAATTAATAGCAAGATCAGTTTCGACTTTAAAGAGAATGACTATGCTCGAAGTTTGGAAAACCTAACTTAAGTTGAAGTTAACAATGTATTTTAGGGTTGAGAGTCTATAACACAACATATGGGAATATAGGATTAGAGCAAAAGAAATTAAACACTTACCCACTCTAGAAGAGTCATCATCCTTCGTATCTGGAACAGTTTTGGCCAAGAACTCCTGAATTGTTCTCCAATAATGATCACCACCAGCCAACCATGTATCCATATGCATGCCTGTAGGGAAGTCTACAAATAAGCATCCCGGATTATGTGCAGCTGCTTTGGCATACAACATCTCCATGTGAGATGGGGGCACCATTTCATCTTGAAGTCCAGAGAGGAATAGGATAGGTTGTTTGATCTGCAGAGCAAAAAATCAGATGCAATGTCACTCACCTAGCCAGAAAGTTGGAAAGTTGAAAAGTTGAATTAAAATTTATGTGTATAGCCTGTCTGCACAAATAGATGTTTTGGAGAACAGCGAGTAGTCATCAACAAGATATAAAGCCTAAACTCAATAGCATTACAGCGTTCTGATTCTCAAAGGCAATGAACAGCTGGTTACTAGTTCAATCAGTTTGCCACAGGTTCAACTAGTGAGTTGTCACAAAGTATATTTAGAAAACCATGTATCAATTTGTCCAAATACACTAGATAAATCAAACTCAACAGCTTATTACTTTATGTATTCCAATCTACACAAGTATACCTGCCAAGGACTGAGTAATAGAGACATAACTTTTGAATCATGAGAGAGAGAGAGAGTAAACATTAGTAATATCCTGTAAGTAATCTTTACATAACAAAGACAAATATATGCTAGCAATTTTTTACACAATGTTATATCATTGGTCGTACGTCTTCTGTTCAACTACGTAGCATTCAAAATCGTATTGAGCAAGATTTGAACATAAACTAGATCCTTTTCTATCAGATAGGAAGGGCTGTAGCACAAAATGGACTTCTAAGTAATTGCCTCATAGATCCTATATCTATCTATATGAAGAAGAAATCATGTAACGAAGGGGATTCTTATTTGTACAAATGGTACTTCGAACTTGGAACGAGCATGAAGAAATTAACGATACTTCTTTATCTTTTGAGTTGTTCTGCCGGATCGGTCGCTCAAGATCTTTGGTCTCTACCCGGACCCGATGAAAAAAATGGGATCACTTCTTATGGACTCGTTGAGAACAGATCAATATCAATAGATCTATCTATCGATAGAAAGATATAGATCTCTATATGGAGATAGATCCATATCGAAATATGGAAGAACCAACACAACAAGGGCGTAACCAACGGAAGACTTCTCCTTTCTCTTTACTACGCACGAAGCGGAATAGCTACTCCATTTGCTACGCCCTTTGATTCAATAGATTGGTCCCCATTAGCCTAGCCGCTCTTCTATTGATGAATCGCTAGAACCTAGCTTCCTAGGTGGAACCTTCCCCATTAACTTGGACTTGGACCCTAAAAGTCTCCTTATAGGGTTGGATTGGAGTCTATTTAAATAAAGAAGAAGAGTTGCAGATGCTCCTGAGCCACTCATCCTCTTCCTATAGCTGAACCTATGAGCTTTAAGCATTATGGAAATGATTGAAGCGTACTTTTCACCAAGAATCATGAGGTATTAGAATAAGTGCAAACAAGAGATTCAGTTATCATGTACCCTCACCTCACCAACAACATCAATGGTGCTCCATGGAGATCGAACTAGAAAATTCAAGACTCTGGGACCCTTGGAACCACTTTTACCAATAAACCACTTCAAAAATGGTAATAGAACTCCTGCCATGTCCAGGATGGATGTGAAAGTGTTTTCCAATATCAATGCAGCCACCTGCAGTAACAGAGAAAACAAAGCAATTGTGAGTGAAGGCGGGCATACTTGGATATACTCCATCAGATTGAAACAAGGACTTAGTGGAAGGAACAGGAAGAGAAAGACTAAATTATATGCGGCATAGTGCTGAAAAATGAGAAAACAACAAATAATAAAAAGCTAGCACTACCCAACTGGAAAATTAATGATGATAGCAAGGGTTCTAAAGAGGAATCTTCTGCATTTCTTTTGTCTCAAAAGAAGGATCCCTTGGACATTAACTTCCCAAAAGTACTAAGTTGATTTAGTTCCTTCAAACAAATATATAAATGCTGTAGGTCTTGTATTACTGTCATTTCGAATTTTGCAGATAGTTACATGAGTTTTTTTGGAATCATCATGGCCCATGGGTAAATCTTGGAATAAACCATGTATTTATGTAGTCTAGATATTTTCCAATTAGGATGACTCTCTAAGGACCACTTAAGAATTACTAGGAACTGATATTTGTCAATTAGCTTCAGTCCTCCCAAAGTAAGATATTTCCATTCTACTTCCTCCTCCTCCTTCCCTTTTTTGACAGTAGTTGTTCTTTACCATTCTAACTATTTATTCGTTAAATATTCACTGCAGGCGCATCCATGTTGCAAGCAAGATTAAACCAAAGTTGGCCCATCTTCTTAAAATTAACAATCACAAATGCTATTTACATACTGTATTTTAAAATGCAATAAGAAATGGAAATGATGCATTACACATTCAACATTCCCAAAAACATCTTGTACCTAGTCTACACAACATCGTAGCTTGGTTGTAATTCACATCATTTCTCTTTCATGCCAATTATATTCATTATATGAAGTATAGTGTGCAATAGTTGTGCTACATTCAACTCCATCACCATAATTTAATAAATATATTATTTATTTAAAACCAGATGCACTTGCAATATACAATAAGATAGTTGGGTATCAACCAGATAGGGTTTCTTGACATTGAAAAACAGTTTAAAACAATATATAAAACCAATGCATCATTTTGACGAATCACACCACCATGTACACAGAAAATGAAAGAAGCAATGGTATATTAAGAGTCTCGCAAGTCAAACTCAAAAGAAGACATCTGGGCCTGTAATTTTGCAACAACACTCACAAGGGGAAAATAAATAAAGAAAGCAAGATGAGAGTGACTCTCACCCTGACCAATTCATAATCATATAGACTTGCAGCATTACCTTGTCTGGATTGTTTTTGGCAAGCACAGCCCCAACAGCACCACCGAGGGACCTTCCGAAGACTATAATTCTGGAAGTGTCGATGTCTGTCCTTTGAACCAGATGATCCAGAGCAGCCTGATTAACAGGAAAAAGAAAAGTAGCATTGATGAGAATAGGATGTTAAACATTAAACATACACCTCAATCCAGGCAACCAGCTCTTCGAGTGCAGAAAAACCAACATCATGTGAATAAAGACCAACAGCATCGACTGGAAGACTAAATATTTTGAGTAAAGCATTAGAGTGAGAAATCAAACCTGAGCATCCTTTGTTATACCATGTTGTGAAGGAAATCCATCACTTGCTCCATATCTGAACTCCCAAAGAGAACAACGAGCTAAATAGTTAGATAAGGAACACATACGTCATAACTACTATGAGTAAACAAAACAAAACCATCAATAGAGGCGCATGGAAAAAGGAAGAACGGCAGCAGAAAAGGGGAAAGTGAAGGAGAAGCATGTGAAGACTGAAGACGATGGAAACAAAATTGTATTTAACTAGTCAGGCCTTTAAAATAGATGTACAAAAATACACACATATAACAGATGATGAAATTTGACAGGCGATCTATATATGTCAAGAATTACTTACCCTCTGTAAGAGAGCATGAAAACATTGCATTGCAGTCTCTGTATCATGATTCTAACCATTTCAAGACGATGAGCGATATCTGTGTAACATAGTTAAAGCCCTCAAAGATATGTACTCAGATGCATACATGATTAGTAAACAGCATCTCTAGGTATAATACACTGTTACAAAATAAATTTCCGCCAAAAATTGAACAATGAAAGGATACTTCCAGCATTTTCCTGGAAAAAGAGAATAGTTGGACCTGCAAAACTCATCACAACATAATTTAGGGTTGGTGCGGTTAAGATTTAAATAAATTATTGTATGCTTACAAAAGTCAGAAGAAAACCAACTATAAGAGTCAAAGAGGGAGAAAATATTGGCGGATATCCACTTATAGAAGCTGGTGGATGACAGCTTTCACTTACCAATACATCATCAAGAATATTTTTATTTCTTCTCATATGTTTTGTTTTTTACATCCAGTCAAATTTATCAAGGAGATAAAAAAACTTATGTGAAGTATCTTTATTATTTAATCCCTTTAACAAGTACTGGTCATAAACCGATTTCCTTCAAGGTTAACATGGTTAAAGTGTGTCTGAACCAATAGCTGTGAAACAATTCAGTACAGGTGGAAAATTCAAGCCTCTTAACATCTGATGTGATAAAAGTTTGCCGAATGGGAGAATTTTGAGAGTTGAGATCACCATACAAGACTGTTCACGATAAAATAATCTTCAATTCTAAAGTGGCAAGCACCTGCTAGCATCACCATGAAGAATAAAATGAAGGGTGGCAAGCACCTGCCATGTCATTTGGGAAGAATGAAGGATGCAAGCACTTGAAAGATGAAGAATGAAAAGTGTCAAGCACCTGATACTTGATTTCTTTAATAAAGGAAGTGTACAGGAACCATACAGGTGTCAAACCCAGTCCCAATAGGCTGATGACAAAGCATGTTTTTCAAACACTATAAATGGTGTCAATTGTGCACCTAGAAAGGTTAATTGAATTACTTCTGTAATTATATTAAATCTTATCTTACCTGGATACTTAGTCGATTCTACATTTCAATAACAAATATTTCAAATAATATCAAACTATTCGAAAACAAATGATATCTGATTAACCTAATCAACTATCCATCCATCAACACTCAACAAATCACAAACATTGACACAAGCTCTAAAAGATCTGCTATGTCAGTAAAACTTACCACAAGCAAGTAGGTAGCATTCTAATAATACTTTCTATGACATAACAAAAATTTAGTTTCAACTCAACTAGAAATGCCTCGAAACAATTTAAGTTGAACTATCATGATAGTATTTGCAAAACAAAATATACTATAAATTTTACTAAACTATACTCGGATATTTTAGATAAAGATTACACATACATGCTAGAAAATACCAGGCCCATCTCAGCCAAATGATACAACAAACATCATCACTTTGAAAACGGAAATCCTCCGGTATACTCTGTTTGAAATGCCATTTGTTTTAACACTTTTACTTGCAAGAAAAGAAGGGTAACAAAAAAAGTAATACAAGAATATATAACTAGGGATCAAAAGGGTCCAATATCCTTCCAGCTTCTCGAATCCCAAATCAACATAAAGCAATATCTCAAATAAATTTCCACTCACAAAATAACGCAGTTGAAACAGCCTTACATCAATTTGTAATGTATATTATAAGTTATGGCACTATTACTATTTAAAGGTCTATACCTTCTCAAAAACAGTTCTCATCAATTCCAATTCATCTACTTAAACTTCTACTAATTAAGTTATTCACCCTTGATTCCAAGTTTCCAACTACAAGCCAACAAGCAGCATACTAAACTTACAAGATCACCCCACCACGCAGACCAAAGTAGAATCAAAGCACAAACTAACCCAAAACCCTAAACAATCTATGAATTAAGTATCACCAGGAAACCAGATTCACGTTAATTACACTTCACTCCCATCTCTAATCACACCGAAAAATAATTAAAACAAGAAAAGAGTAAAAAAGAAACAAACCTTTGCAATCGGGGAGGAGCTTAATGAACCAAGCGTGGAGACGGATGCCGTCGGATGATGTAAGCCAGACGTCCTCGTACAGGAGGCGGAGGCGGGCAGGGGTGATGGGGTATGATTTAGTGAGGCCGGGTAGCACGGGCACGTAGACAAGCTTTTCCTGAAAAGCTACGAGTAATGCCATGCCCGCCACCACAATTCCGCCAACTCCATAGAGCAACGCGTTCACGTACGACACCATGGATTCACGCGCCCTTCCCCTTGATGTTTCTCTCTCTAGACTCTCTAGACTCTCTCTATACAGAAGCTTGCTTGTGCCTGTGCGTGTAGCATGTAGATAGTATCGGTTCGTCGATCGATGCGTAGATGGGAATTGAATTGGCTTCCAGTAGAGAGAGAGAGAGCAGCAGAGTTAAAAAAAAAAAAATGGTGGGGCTTGACGATTTTCCCTGTGTTTCCTGGCTTCGGAAAGAGGACTGGAACGGCGTCGTTTCGAGTTGTCCTTTCGTTTTCTTTTCTAATTTAATTATTAGGGCTAAATAAATGGTGAAAGTTGCAATTTAGCCCCTAATGTTTTTCCAAATGTGCAATCTAATCCCTCTCTTTATTTGGATTAATCATGGCGCCACACGCGAGGTTTAAAGTATCCCTAATAAAGAATGGATGAATATATATTAATAAAGTTTTGAGAAAATGATGAAAATTTTAGGGTTAATTGTCAGAAAAATCACAACCTTTACCTAAATTATTATTTTAATCAAACTTTTTACTTTTGGTCAAAATAACATAACCTTATTTATTTAGTATGTTTTACGACTTAGATAGTGAAAAAAAATATTTATTATATATCGACTATACGACTTTTCACCCTAGTTTTTTAGTTTTTTCTTTTTTTTGGTATCTTCCCTCCCCTCCACAACCCCCAAACTTATTAACAAAACATACAACTTTTCGAAAACTGATTTTAGTCGAAAAACATATTAAATATAATAAGTTGTGTTATTTTGACCAATAATAAAAAGTTTGGTTAAAATGATCATTTGGGTAGAAGTTGTGATTTTTTTGACAATTAACCCAAAATTTATTACATATGATTCCGATTGCATGAATCATGCACCTAGTGCGTATAAATATATTTGGAAACCAACAATTATTTTAAAGGACGATCATGTATCATTGCATCACACAAATAGGATATAAGTTGTTTGGAAGGATAACAATTAATAACCATAACCAACACTATTTTTAAAGTGTTGTTCAAACAAATAGGAGGAGAACTCATGGTTGGTGTGCATAATTCAGTTAAAATCGATTAACCAAATGAAAACAAAATACTGAATGCAGTTTGGTTTCCATTTTGATTTTTGAATAATTCGGATAATTCAGTTGATTCAATTTTGAGTGAAAAATAAACCTATACGAAATATTAATGATATACATATTATATATATATATATATATATTTATATAAAAATACCCTAGTTACATATTGTGTGTGTGTGTGTATATATATATATATATATATCATTTTCTACTTTCTTTGTTGCTTATGGAATTAAGTTCTATGATTATGAATTCTTATGGATGATTTCTACTTTTATTTTACTGTTGAAATTTTTGGTTGTGTTTTCTTTGATTAAGTTTCGATATGAAATTTTGGTGGTGGATTATGCATTGAAGACATTATAGTTTATTTTACAACTTTTGTTTAAACTTCGATTTTATATAAAACTTTTGTTAGATCTTATTTTGTTCAAATTTAGACTTTGATAATTGTAGTATTTATTTTATTTAAGAACAGTATCTTAATTACTAACTTTTGACTTATGAGAAATAAGAAAGAATGTAAATTTCGGTATTGTACCTAACCATTCCGACTATTTTGGCTCGGTTTTCAATTGGTTTTCATCCCAATTTCACTTTTTCATGAATAAATTTTGATTAATTCGGTTCAGTCCAATAGCTGAACCGATCGATGCACACCCTTGCCAATTGTGCAATGATTTTGGAAGCTAACCATTAATAATCATAACCAACAATGATGTTAAAGGGTGGTTCACATCAAATAAATAGGATAGAACCGGTGCTACGGAAGATAAATATTAATAACCATAACCAACAATGGTTTTAAAGTGTGTATCAATGCATCAACCATAACAAACAAGTAGGATAAAACCGATTGTGTTGTGGTTTCGGAAGTTAACCATTAGTAACCATGACGAACAATGATTTTCAAGAGTGATTGTGTATCATTGCATTAAACAAATATGATAGAACCGATGGTACAGTGGTTTTGGAAGTTAACCATTGATAACAATAATGAACTATGATTTTAAAGGATGATCATGTAGCACTGCATCAAACAAATAACCATAACCTAAAATGTAGTGTTTTTGGAAGCTGACCATTAATAACCATAACCAACAATGATTTTAAAGGGTGATTGTGTGTCATTGTATCAAACAAATAAGATATAACCGTTAGTGTAGAGAATTTGGAACCACTAATAACCATAACAAAAAATGATTTTAAAAGGGTGATCTTTTATCATTGCATCAAAAATAAATAGGATAGAATTGTTGGTATTGTGATTTTGGGAGCTAACCATTAATAACCATTGATCTAGGAAAGAAAACATCTCACTTGATTTAATTGAACACCCAATAAAAGAATATGAAACTTCTACCAAAATGTTCCACTCCAGTAGTCGATTCAGGTTTGAACAATAAACTACTCTTACTCAAGGATTATTGGGCTAATTGGCATACACGGATTCTAAGCTCTGTGAGTCTATTTTCTAATGATCCAAACGATGAAGTATTTTGGAATTTTATATGCTCAGTTACACTCTTTTTTTTTTTGGAAGGTGGTAGATTCATCAAAAAAATATGACGAGTTAATGAATTTTGTAGTTCTAGAGCCTATCTTTAAAACAAAGAAGTTGTAGAGCCAAAGTGTAATTACTTTAATGTCTAGAATCATGTATTGACTCCTATAAATAGTCATACTCTTGTAGTGTTTTGGGTACGTGAATGAATTGTTTAATAAAATATCTTCCAAGTCTTTTTTTTTTCTTTTTCCCTCTAATCTTTTTCGTGGACTCATTGGAGTGAGAGATTTTTTGAGTGTGTACTTGTGTTTTCTTCTCGTTTATTCCCTTCCAGGTATTAACCACAACCGACAATATTTTTAAAGGGTGATCATGTATCATTACATCAAACAAATGTGATAGGATCAATGATTTAATGATTTTGAAGACTAACAATTAAAATTCATAGCCGATGATGATCATAAATGGCGATCGTGTATCATTGCATCAAACCAATAGGATAGAACGGTAATGGGAGCTACACACTAATATTAGAGAAATTGAGTGTTATCTTCAAATTTATTTTTCAATGAGAGCCCAAAGAGAGTCGAATTCTTCAAATAAAGGCAAAGCCCATAAGGGCAATACAAAATGGCCCAAGAGTGGCCTAAATTTAAAGTGACCCATGAAAGGCCTATTAAATTACACTCTTCTCCTTCTCCTTTGGCTGAACAATAAAATCACATCTCAAGGTTTGATTGTGCACTTAAATATTCCAATTCACATCAAAAAAGTACTTTGTCATACTCAAATTTTCTGCTGTTAATGTCAGAAAAAAGATAAATGGTTATAAATTTGGATGTAGGTTTAGGATGAAACCACTACAAATCTAACGGTAGAAACCATCAATGTATAAATATATCGGTGTACTACAAAACGATCTCATATTTAGGACAACTAACCCAAAACTTTCCTTTTGAGAGAGAAAAAGGGTACTTACATTTTAGAATCATTAAATCCAATACATAGTGATGACACTAAATAATGTTTATAAACTTTAAGCCGAGCTATCACATTATGTAATACTACCTCCGTCCCACTTAAATATGTCTACTTTGACCGGCACGGATTATAAGAAAAAAAACTGTTGACTTTGATTGAATGTGTTATTTTAATATTTTTGAGTGACAATTTTGTAATTTAAAGGTATAATTTGAGTGCAAAAGTTGTAAAGTGAAAGAAATTGAGGGGTAAGAGAGTAAATTTTCTTTGCCATTTTGGGAATGACAAATTAGATTGGGATAAACGAAAATGACAAGTAGACAATTTTAAATAGGACGGAGGGAGTACAAGTTCTAGGAAGTATGAATTTGTATGTGCGATAGATATTTAATTAAAGCAATATTTGCACTTTCATTTATCAAATTTTTATTTATTACATACGTATAACTACTAAACTATGTAAATTGTTGCACTTTGTCAATTCAGGTTATATACATCCGTATCTTCATGAAAACATTAATATATTTTATTCGGAGAGTATGTCTCTTGTGAATCAGGTGCATTGATCTTAGATCCATGCACCCGGGTCAGATTCGGGTTGGGGGACCGCATCTTTTTTTTTTTTCGCACATGATTTTTGAAAAAAATCACATACTAATAGGTTATGTTAGACATACATTTACGTTATGTTAGACATACCTTTAAGCTATGTTAAACATACCAGTTCTGTCCAAATTTCATGTCTTGTCTTTTTTTGACTTGATTTTTGAATTTTGGCACATACCACTACGTTATGTTAGACATACCTTTACGTTGTGTTAGACATACCTTTATGTATACTTAGACATACATTTGTATATGTTAGACATATCTTTGTATATAGTTAAACATATATTTATATATGTTAGACATACATTTGTATATAGTTAGACCTACCTACACATGGTTGGTCTAACTATACACAAAAATTGGTTTAACTATACACAAAGGTTGGTCTATTGGAGCGAATTTTGGGTGAGCTTCAGCACAAGTGTTCAGGAGCGTGGGAGCGCGTGCAGGGGCGTGGGAGGCGTGTAGAAGCGCGTTCTGGGTGCGTGAACGGGTCGACCTGGTTGCACGAATCCTAGATCCGTGCAACCGGTGCATAAAAGTTTTTGCCTTATTCGGAATATTCAAATTGACATTATAAAAATATTTATAAAATTTTATTTGTTACCAAATTAACATTAAAATTATAAATTGTCTTGAGGGTTGAACAAATAAAATTCAAGAATTTATATATTTTGGTAGGTAATTTGCATTAAAAAAAGGATTTAATGAATAAAATCCAATAATTTGAAGAGTTTAGTGTAATTGTGCTATATTATTAAAACTGCTAATATAATTTTGGTTAATTTGTCCTAATTATTGATGATGAAGATCAATGTATTAATTAGTTGAATCGTATTAAACTATAATTATACTTAGACATAGCTAGTGAATCTAAAATATCGAACATAAGTTACAATTACGTAATAGAACGTGAAATAAAACATCCATACAAAAATGACAAATTTGCATCATTATTTAAACATCATGGATGTATTGGATTTCAATTATACTAAAAGTTATGAATATATTTGCTCCATAATATATTATTATAAGTGTATTTCATATTTGGACCTGATCTATATAAACCTTGAGACTGTTTTTGCAAATTTACTAGTTATTACCAAATGGAATTTTATAACAAAATACATAATTATAAATGGCTACACAGTACGGTTTTGTTTTTAGTCAATTCCAAAAACCTCTTAAAATTTTGTCCTAATATTAATCAATAGACATGGTTTTATTTAATAATTTATAATAAATTAATATACTACACCATATTACAGATATTTGTCCTTCACTCTTAATTGTTGTGACTCTAATCACGACTAAATCCATTTCACAGTCATCTCTCAGAAAAATTAGAGTAACTCTTATATATATTGAATCATTTTATTTGAGAGAGTCAATCCACAACTCATACTTACAATTCATATATATATAAATTTGTGGAAATAGATTTGGTTAGTAATAAATAGGATTCGTCTCACAAAACTATCATGAGATCGTTTTACACAAGTTATTGTGAAAAAGTATGTCTATATATGATTAAGTCTTCGCTTTCTATTAGATTTTTTATTTAGAGTAGGTCTTGCGTGCCCTCGGGGCACCGTACCCAAAACTCTTATTATAATACCTTTAAGTAATATGATTAATACCTTAACATATACTCCCTCCGTCCCGGTCGAAGTTGCCTACTTGTCATTTCGGTTTGTCCCAATCCAATTTGTCAGCCCATAAATGACAAAAAAATTATAAAACAAAAAACATAAAAATCATTTTTTAATCAAAAAGTAAGTAAAAAATTAAGAGTCAACTGCAATTTCTTAAGCTCCGTGCCCGGTCAAAGTAGACAACTTCGACCGGGACGGAGGGAGTAACAAGTAATACCTTGAATAATACCTTCAATAAAATATATATTTCAATTATACACGTAATACCTTATGAATATGCAACTAATACCTTATGAGTATACCACTAATACCTTCAAGAATATATCACCAATACCTTATGAATACTCCAATAATACTTCATGGATATATACCTAATACCAAACTAATAATACCTTTGAAGGTACGGTGCACTGAGAGTACGCAAGTTTTTGCCTTTTATTTAGGGTTAAATGCAAAATAAACTTAAAAATATATTCTTTTAATTTTGTACAATAAGTTTTATTTATTAAATTTCAATCTTGAAGTTTTGGAGATTACCAAAATACAATATATATAAATCATATTTCCAACCATTTTTTCCGTCAAGTAGAGATTACATGACTCGCTGGTGATCATTTAGTTTCTTCACTCTACAACCTAAAAATTTGTTTTTTTAAATTCAATTACAACTTTACGTTTTAAAATTTATCAAAATATATTCTAAATGAGAGCGTGCCATTGAATTAAAAATATAAAATTTAAATTGCAATGTACAAATACACGATACTTTACTTTAAGTTGATTTTTACATTTACGTCGAAAAGATTGTAAAAGGTTAGCAGATGAAATAAAAAAGAAAAAAAAAACCCAGTTTTGAAATTCAGCTCTCTCCTCAAATTATAAGACATTGTTTGAGTCATGGTTTGCGCAGTATAATTAATATGAACAGGAATCTATGTGGTGGCGCATTTTAAGGGAGAGCTTTTCAATTCCCATCACCATTGCAGCACCATTCCTCTTCCCTTCTAACTATCATTTACTCTTAGGTTCTATCTCATTTGTTTTTTTGGATTTAACTGCACTGAATTCTATGGATTTCATGTTTGTCTGAACTGATCTGCGAGTTTCTGTTGGTTTTGATGTTGCAGGGTTTTTTCGTCGATTGTGGAGGTATACATATACATATCTGTATCTATATTCGGTTGCAGAAGGCCACAGTATGCTTACATGCATAGCACGTTCGAAGCAACCGAGTGACGATTCGGATAATCCGCAGAAGGTCAATTCCAATATCACTCCTAATAAACAATCGATTAAAATCCTCTCCTCGCAGGTAAACAAATCAATCATCGGATCGATCATCGGATTTTTTTGTGGAATTTTACATTCTGATCGAAATGTTGCTTCGAGAATGATCGTAGCTCAAGGATATGGCATTGAAGGCGTCGGGCGCGTACCGCCACTGCGCTCCATGCGCGAATCAGCCGGCGGCGCAGCCGAGGAGGAACGGGAGCTTCGGCGGCGGAGGGGAGCTGGATTCTGCGGCGTCGGAAAAATTCCGGTGGTCGTACCGGCGGACGGGGAGCTCGAGCTCCACCGCGAGCTCAACGGCGGGGCGGAGGGAGCTGGAGGCGAGGCTGAAGGGGATTTCGAGCGGGGAGGGAACGCCGGCGTCGGCGAGTGGGCGGCGGGTTGAACCGGTCGTGTTCGTGGAAGAGAGCGAGCCGAAGGAGTGGGTGGCTCAAGTCGAAGCCGGTGTTTTAATTACCTTTGTGTCCCTGCCGCGTGGGGGCAACGATATGAAGCAGATTAAATTCAGGTACCCTTTTTGGTCATTTGAGCCTTTATGATTCATGGTGGGGTTTTGATTGGTTGAAAAAAATAATAAATGTGTTTTGCATGCTTTTGGTTTAAAGGAATAATTTTGTTTGTTTATATATCTTGATTTTGGGAGCAGTCCATAAATGTTTATGTGAGGGCCACTTACTCACAAGTTTGTGGAAATCTCAATTAGGAAATTATTTATTTCTTTTGTGAAAATGTTAAAATCATTTGATGTTTTCTTGAAAATATAATTGATGAAAATGGTATTCCAGTGTGAGTTATTGTTTGAAATTTATTCATTCTAAATTTCAATTATCACTTTTATTTCTTTCTGGATTGCATGTGAAAGTAGTTATTCTCTATTTTTCCTATAGAGTCTCGAATTTACTACCTTTTAGGTGTTTTAGCCTAAATATATTAGGGAATTATAATAATAAAGGAGACACATTTTAAATTGTGAATGGGAGGTCTATGATTGGCATAATTGATACATTTAAATCGACATTATAGTACTTGTTAGGTGTTGACTAATAATTTTGGCCTATGTATATTCTTTGAGTGCTAATCTGAAATCAATAGGAACATAATTTGTATTACTTTATTAGTTATCTTATAGCTATATACAGTTCGAACTCGTTCAAATCTTTTTATTTTTATTTTTAATATCATATTATTCTACGATTGTTTATTCTAATGTAAGGGGATTGTACGGTAATTAAATAGTTAATTTCCACGAACCTTAATATCTCTTCGATAATAATCTTGAGGGTAGGTAGATGCAGCTCACCCAAATATATATATATTTTGGCTGGATAGTGTCATATTTGATTTACATGCAATAACAAGATTATTTTCAATGATATTTATGCTAGCTTCTATTTGTGTTATAAAAATGTAGCTAGAAAACTAATTAGTGAAAAGTTTATTGAGTTTTTTTCCTCTAAAATCAATCTAATTCTTTGTTATTTCTTTATAATTGTTCCCTATTTATTTGGTAGGAAAAAAATCTCACCTCATTTTTATCAATGAAATCTCTATTGCAAATGACCTATATATTTTGCATTCCATTTTCTTTGTGATATCATTTGATATGTGTATGTAATATGGTGGTAATTTGCTAGTACGAGATAAAACACAAAAGTTCAAAATATGGAAGGATCACGTGCACAAATGTTTATGGCTTTTAGAAATGTGAAATACATCTATATTTCGAACATCTAAATTAAATCCTCTTCTACTGTCGCTTTAGAGGTTCAAAACTTTTCATTTATTAGTAGGAATCTTAGAATTCAAAAGGTTATGCAGCCTATCATTGGTATAGTTAAATTCAACAAAAAAGAAATATTCGATAGATCAATGTCTACAAAGTCCATGCAAAAAGAGCTACCTTTGCTCTTATTGCAAAAAGACTGTCTTAAAAAGTAGAGTCACATATATCTATGGTGTTGAATTTAGTATAAAATTAGGTTCTGCAAAGACTGCAACTGACAAACATACTAAGCCTTTCACACTTAGTATGTGGGAGAATTAGGTGATTTGTTTGAGATCTAGTAATATAATTCCCATCATCATGGAGATGCCAAGAAAAAAATAGTGGGACCCCATTTACGTACAAAAGTCCGAAAAGGCAAAAACCCCTAAACCCTTTTGATTATAGTGTTGGAAAACCTTTTACTAATTGTTGTTTCCTTGTCGGCTAATCCAACTGTCTTCGTTTTCAATCTTCACCACGCTTCTTCTTTTGATTTAACCTCTTGCTTTTCTGATGCATTTAGTCAAGGGATGTTTAAACTCTATCTCTAGCTCCTATATACAAGATGACTATTTCAAAATTGGCTTCTTAACATCACAAGCCTAACGATTTTTTACTTCCTTGCTTTATAGGTATAGCATGATTAGGTTTAGTATGTGTTAAAGTTTAAAGGATTTTCATTTAGTGTTATTGAAACAACTTGACTTGGAAATAAGTTAAGATGTCATTTTTCCTGGTGGTAGTTGAATATATATATATATATATATCTTAGTGATGAAATGCTTGTCATTTACTCATCGATCTATGCAATTAATACATGTAACTAAACCTCAATATGAGCAGTACAAATTTTTATTACATTTGGTATTTCATTACACTTAATCAAATACGATATGTGTGTGATTTAAAAATTAGAGATCAAACATAAAATAGACTGAAAATGTCTCATGTGCAGCATATTAATGAACTTAATGTGCTTTCCTTGTTTTAATGATTGAGACATGCTTTTAAACAGGACTCCCTAAATTATATCAATAATGATTAATGTTTAGTATCCTGAATGGATCATGACACGTAAATTAAAAATAATGGAATAAAAATAGAAAACTTGCATTACATTCCCTGTGAGAAGATTTATTTTTTATTTTCTTTTTTGCTATTTGATTTCTTGACATTTTTATATTCTACCAATTATTTTGTGGGAGAATTGAATGAGGTCTAAGAATAGTCAAATACAAGATTTAATAGGTAATGGACTCCCATGCACCTTTGAGTCCCTTTATTATATCTTAGTGATACCTTGGGTAGGTCCTACTTAGTGGGTTGCCATGATAGATAACAATCCCACCAAATATAATTAAGAATGATGCTTTGATTAGTTATAATGGTACTACATTTAGGATTTGACCACCAAAACTACGAAGATATTATATTTCAAACATTGTATTTTACGAAAACATAATGTTGGAATAGAATTTCATGTCTATAAAATTATGGTCCTATCGTTTTCATCAATAGTTTTCACTTTCTTGCACTGAATTCTAATTTTCAATAATTCTATGTACCAGTAAACATGAAAAACTAACGGTGACAATTCTTAACATGATTAATAACAAGAAAGACATGGATATGAATTCCATTGAATCTAAAGCAAATTCCTGTCGTTTAGCATATTGGATTGGATTCAAGATGATTTTTCTCATGTTAATTTGATCACCTTGCTCATGTATAATTTATCCTTAAGCAGTGGTACTAAGCTTCTGCACCAAAGTATATTCGAATCCTGTAGTTTCTCATATAAACTATTAATGATCTCAGCCTTGTGAATTTATTCTGAATTCTGATTCACACTAATGTTATATATTAGCCGGGAAATGTTCAACAAATGGCAAGCTCAAAGATGGTGGACAGAGAACTCGGAAAAGGTGATGGAACTATACAATGTGCAGAAGCTAAACCGCCAAGCCTTCCCTCTTCCTTCAACTCCAAGATCCGAAGATGGAAGCAGTTCAAAGATGGAGTCGATCGAAGCTAGCCCCGTGACACCACCTCTAGGCCGGGAGCGACCACCTCATGCTCTACTCCGACCCAACGGAACAGGGGTGCGATACTCCTCATCAGAGTACTCACTAGACCAAAACTCCATGCATTCTCGTTCCAACTATGATTCTTGTGGCATTGCCTCTACTCCAAAGCACTCCAGCATCAGTGGGGCTAAAATGGAAACATCGTCCATGGATTCATCCATGAGGACTAGCTCGTCCCATGATGCAGATCAGTCGGGGGAGATGTCAGTCAGCAATGCAAGTTATTTGGAAACGGAATGGGTTGAAGAGGATGAGCCCGGTGTGTATCTTACCATCAGGGCCTTGCCTGATGGCAAACGCGAACTCAGACGTGTCCGATTCAGGTCAGTGTCCATCTATCGATGTTTTAACTTAGCAGGTACTGCAACCTCACTCACACCCATCATTAGTTTTAAGATATGGTTTCTATACTAAACATCGATCGGATTGGAATTGAATTTTTCAGTCGGGAGAAGTTTGGGGAGATGCATGCTAAAGTATGGTGGGAAGAGAACAGAGCAAGGATACATAAACAGTACTTGTGATCCAGCAAGATATGAACAAAACCATACATGAATAATCTACATTCTGTTTTATTTTAATTAATTTACGTGTTTTTGATTGCATGAATTCTTGGCATGCTATGAATATTTTTAACAGTATATTTTGGGTTCTTATTTAAGGTGAATAGCTTGCTAAGCTATTTGAGATTTTGGATTTTAAGTTTCACCAGATGCACTCAATGTTATTACTCAAAAGAAAATTACAATTTGGGATTAGATTAGCATCTCAGACTGTAAGATAATATTTTATTAATCTTGTAGATTGTTGTAAAAGTATCATTATAAATGTGTTTCGTCTCATGTAAATTGTTGTATGTACAGTCACAAGCAAACACATTTTCTTGAACATTGAGAGACCTAGTAACACCTCATTAATAACGTCCCAAAATACCTAGTGGAAAAACTTCAAATGAAGAATTAGTAGGGTACATGAATACATATATGTTCTTTATGCACTAACTAGCGTAAGTCCCGTGTATTACACAGGGTATTTTATTACTAATTAAAAAATTTGAAAATGGTTAGTTATAAATAAATTTCATTATTATTATTTATCATTAATTTTTAATTTAATTAGTATGTAATTTAAATTTAATTGTTTGAGATTTTTTTAATTTTCATTTATTAAACTATAATTAAATAGGATTAACCAGATAACGACATATATTACTTTTGGTTATTCTTTTAGTATATATAAGATAATAATAATAATTGTCTCCTTAAAATTCTTGTGGGTGAAATCTAAGTGAAGGAAAAACAATACATCTAATAAATGTTTTTTAAGATTTTTTTTAAATGGTCGTTAACTGAATACAATAACATTCAAAATCTACGTCTTTCAAAGTACGTAAATATGACTTTTGAAGGTAGGAAGGGATTAAATGAATAAAACTGTTTGATTCTCATAAGAACGAACGAACCATCTCCATACAAATGTTGGTGACTATTTATTTAGTGTTTTAGAGCTAGACTTGTTCTTCCAAGCAAATTAAATGTGTTATTTTTTAATTTATGTGAAATATGAAAACATAACTATATTTGGGGATAAATATACGCACACCGAGATATAATTTAATATTATTTAGTTGGCCTAGCCTCCTTTTCAGATTGGATACCTTAGACATTATAAAATCATTATTATAAATATAAATACACTTATAAATTTAATAAAAATAACCATTAAATCTATCTCAAAATAAAATATATTGAATTATTAGCATACAATGTTAAATGTAGTAAAAGTAAATGATAAACACATGTACAATGCTCCTCAGCAGACTGCTCTTGAAAATGAATGCCACTGCCGCCATTGATAAGCTCTCTTCTCCATCACTCCATCTTCGAGCCCTCCATTCCTCATCTTTCTCTCTCTACACCACTTCCCCATTTCTCAAAATTCGATCTTGCCCCTCCTTTTCCGATTCTAGTATCCACTCTCCCAGTCTTTCCACCAGCATTGGATTAACCGGCTCCAGTTTTCCGTCGACGTCGGCTCGTGCAATTTCATCGGCTAAAGCCACCATAATGGCGTCTGGGTTCAAGCCCGAGGAAGCCAGAGTTCCTCCTGCTATCCCGCCTCCTACTCCTCCGATCACCAAGGTGAAATTTCTTGACTCAATTTCTTGTTCCACATCTCATTTCCATGGTTCTTGTTCTAGTTTGTCGAATTAACCCCATTTTTGTTAGCTAGTACACTGAAAGGGAGTAGTTGGTACAATTGTGGAGTTTTAGATTATGGGAATTCGAAAATGTTTTTATTTTGTGCTAATTGTAGTTTATAGTTACATTAACATTTTCTTACTTTTCTGTTGTTGCATTTTATTTCAGTTCAAAATCGCACTTTGCCAGTTATCTGTAACTGCTGATAAGGGAAAAAATATTGCGCATGCTCGGAAAGTTATTGAGGATGCTGCAGGGAAAGGTGCTCAGCTGATTCTTCTTCCTGTGAGTAGTAATTAACTCAATTTTGCTTTCCTCTCTTGAGTAATCTGTTTACTAGTGTCTCGTAATTGTTAGTTGCTTGTGATTGTACTCATCGACTTTCCAATATTAATCCATCTCTCATTGGGATGAAAAGTTTCAGATGTATTCCATTAAGGGTTATCTTTCCTTTAACTTTGTTTTGTGGACAATTATACTTTTTGTGGAGTACTTCAGAACCTGTAGTATCAATAAGTACTTTCAGTTAATTACTTAGAATTTTTAATTATGAAATACTCAATTTATTTGACATCCAACCCATTTGATGTCAGGAAATATGGAATAGTCCATACTCAAATGATAGTTTCCCAGTCTATGCTGAGGATATAGATGCTGGTGGTGATGCATCTCCTTCAACAGCAATGCTGTCTGAACTTTCCCGTAGTCTACAGATCACAATAGTGGGTGGTTCCATACCTGAACGAAGTGGTGATAGGTTGTATAATACTTGTTGTGTCTTTGGTACAGATGGAAAGCTTAAAGCAAAACATAGGAAGGTATATGTTCTTCTCTTTTCAAAGGAAACCAATAACACATGATATTGAGTTCTGAAGTCCGAATTATACATATCATTCAATTTCTGATTCAAACTTCTTGGAAAGGCTTCTGGGGTCTGAGATTCATTTATTGTTTACAGATTCATCTCTTTGACATCGATATACCTGGCAAAATGACTTTTAAAGAATCACAGACTCTTACAGCAGGGGAGACACCCACCATTGTGGACACAGGTTTTCTGACCTTCTTATTATATGATATTTAAAGAGCTTTATATCATTAAGGAGTTGAATAGCCCACCTGTTTATGTGCTTATCCCTGAAGGAAGGATACCTTGGTAAATGCTAATTGATTGAGAGATATTTATTTTGGAAAAGTAGAACATAATACTGTTAAGTCACTAAGATATTTTTTGACCGAAGAAATCTTTTGCAGGTATATTTTAAGAAATGGAACCTCATCATTTATGGATTTAGATTCAACATTTTTAAAGCTTGATGTTATTTAGTCTCAGACTTGACGTGTTTTCCTTTTTTTATTTTTTTGGTTTTTTTCAATACGTAGTCTAGTTTCCATAAGCAGACTCATCCAAAGTTGGATCAGTGATAGTTTCTTATTTTTGCAAATTTCAAATGCTTGTCTGTACCTAAAAACTACTTCTAAAAACTTGGTCATTCATGGATGCATTACGTTGGCCCACACATAAAGCCAATTCAAACATTTAATTGATATGGAAGGATATTTTGTTGCTCTGGTTATATTCTCTCTCTTATGTTTACATAGCCACTGATACAAGGATAGAACCTAATGAATTTTTGTATGCTCATAACTAGAGCTTATTGACAGTTTTTTAGTTTGGATGAGGTTGACTACAACTGTCAAATATGATTATACATTACTGAGGTTTTCAATTTCATGTGCTTAACTTCTGCATATGCTGAAACAAGAATCTCTTTATGTAGATGTTGGGCGTATTGGCATAGGCATATGTTATGACATCCGATTTCAAGAACTAGCTGCTATATATGCAGCCAGAGGTTAGTTCCTTAGGTTAATGCGTTTGTTTCTCTACCTTGTTTGAGTTTTCCAACGATATTATTAGCTGTTCAATTTACAATTTATTTGAGTACCATTATGGTTTTGGTTACAATGTTGACAATTAAGTTCCAATTCTGCCTTCATGCATTCCTGACGATTGATATTATGGGTATCCATTCACACGTTTCAATGCGAAGCCTGTGGGTTTTGAATGTTAATGAAGTAAGGACCATAGTTTTTGCCTCTTTTGCTCTGTTAGATATTTGAAAACCTTTTTACTATTTTGTTTGATTTGTGAGTTTTCCAGAAAATGGTTAATGTTGTTAAAGTGGATAGTACACGTAGTTATGGTGTCTGCTGATGTATATCATAATAAAATTCCCTGTCAAGAAATGAAATTCAATGTAAAAGTGATTTCTATGGTTCATACCTTTAAATTTTAATTAGTATTGACGTATTGTTGTATGAGGTGACTAAAAGAATAAGCATCTTTCACACACTCACACACTCATGACTGGAAACTATGGATCTCGATCCTTCGATATCCCGTTTTCAATCTTGGCTCAAGATTCTTGCATGATTCTCAGTTTTCAAACTATGTCTTGTCATTGAACACAGAGATGTCCAAACTCTATGTATGCATCTTTCTGTAGAATTAACTTTTCAGTACTTTTACTAATTTTGTTTACTAAAGATCATCTTCATCAGATTTTGCTTGCTAATTTACACATACCTGTCGTGCGCAGCGCACACACACACAGTCACTTATTGCAATTTAATAACTGTAGCTGCTTTAATTCCTTTATATTTTTTTCAAGAAAGTACAGTTCTTATTAATTAGCTCTAGGAATTTGTTTCAAGAAATAAGCCCCAGGTTGCAAAATTTCATATGTTAATGAAGAATTCGACTTACTAAAAAAAAAATCCTTTATATATATATATATATATTTATCTAGTTGTTTATTTGAAAAAGTTAAAGAAGCAATTCTTGTTCACATCATCACATGGGTTTGAGGTTCCTAAGACGCCTATTCTTCTTTGATAGGTGCTCACTTGCTCTGTTATCCAGGGGCATTTAACATGACTACTGGCCCCCTACACTGGGAGTTATTGCAGCGGGCAAGGTAATAAAATCACCGAGCTTCTGGCTTAACAACTATCTTTATTAATAATGATAATTATTGTGAGAGATTGCCTAACTACTTCCATTTCTTATTTGAATTTTGTAACTGGAAGATTCTCTAGCATATTATATGGTAAAAATTGTTTAAGGAACTATGTCAGTAATATTCTGGTTTCGCTGTTAACTGTATCACTCTGTTTATTCTCTAAAACATGACTGTATATTATCTATGTCTACGGAAATGCTATCAGTTATGGATGATCCTTCCCTCAAAATACTAAACCAGAATAGTCACAACATAAGGGCTATTGCAAATACTTGGAATTGTCATCTATTGCTTGATTGGAGGAATGGACCTCTAAATGGTGTAGTGTGTGTTGAATTGATAACATCATGTAATCTCTCAAAATTTCATTTATTAGTTGAAGTCTATGATGTGAATTTCTGAAGTGCTGTGGGAAACTAAGCCTATAATGTTGAAGATTATAAGTAATATGAACATTAGTTTAAATTACTGCCCTTCCTTTAGATGAATTGCCGTTAACTAGACATTTTGGAATGATCAATCTACTTGTGGAATACGTTTTTATTTTTCAGCAACTCTATACTATTTCCTTCAGCTGTGCATTGTCTAGATTATTTCTACTGAAATGTTTGCTTTGTGATGTTCAGGGCAGCAGATTGTCAGGTATGCCTTTTCATTTTCTAAAATCACTTGTGATCTTCTGACTTCTATGTTGGTAGGCTAAAACTCCATCTTGCTTCAAGTGTTGGAATGAACAATAAAGCATATTGATTTTTATATAGGGCTCCATAGTGGTTAATTGAGAATTACAGCACAGTAGAACATCAGGAGTGAAGCTTGATGCTTTGATCTCTCTGATAAACAGTTTTCTTCCATGAGGTAATGCATATGAGATAGTTCACTAAGGAGTGACCACTATAGTATGTATTAATTTTAGAACAATATCACTCTTTTGGTCCTGGTAGTAGTTACGTATACGTATTGATCTCTGACACCGTGCTGAATCAAGGCAACTATTTAGTGAAATTTCTATTTTGTAAAATTTGGCATAGGTTTCGCCCCCAACACCTGTCTCTGAGTACCTGACTTCAAGCAACGGTTTTCATTACTTCTATCATTTATCTGTATTATGCTTGTGCATTATTTTGTACTTGATCTTATCATTAAATATCTTGCCAGTTGCCACTATGATCCTAATTTTACCATTAACATTTAATGGAGTTGGTATTATTAGTTGTTAATAACCATTAAAACACAAATAGTTCAAGTGTTGCGTGTATAACTCATTTATTTTGCTTTAGAAAATCATTGAATCTGCATTCATCTAACTATATATATAGCTAATAAATCCTTATGTCCACCTTTGAATGTTCAGTTAGTTGGTGTATAATGTCAAACTGTAACATTTTGATTAGTTTATTATGTTGACCATATGGCAATAGTAATATCATCAAATTTTCAAATCACAGAATCTATTTAAGCTTACTGTTATTGACCATTTCCCAAAACTCAACATTTCTTTTTTGAGATTCCATTTTATAAATTAGTGTACTGATCATGCACCGACGACACATCCAATACTGAGTAGTGGTAGTTATTAAATACATATTTTACCCCTCCGAATCTTTGATCATCTTGAGAATGATCATATAGTATAACTGACCTGGTTTGGTCTGTATACTATAATTTTTTTTCCTAAATTTGACCAGGTATCATGAATTTGACCTTTGCATTACTGAAACATCTATATGTTATAAACTTGTATGGCTCAACATGTGCATGTCTAGTTAATCGGTGCTCTGCTAATCTTACAGCTGTATGTAGCAACTTGTTCACCAGCTAGAGACACTGGTTCTAGTTACGTGGCTTGGGGGCATTCTACTCTTGTTGGCCCGGTAAGTATGCAATTAACTTAGGCTGAAGATTTACTTGTAATTTTTTATGATCTATAATGTCAAGCTTAAGATTCAGGTTGTCCATAGAAATCAGGATGAGTAGTAAATCCTGCTTCTGCTTATGACTTATGAGTTATGCATCTGAGTATGACTAATGAATAAAGTAACTGTATCTGCAGTTTGGTGAAGTTCTTGCAACCACAGAACATGATGAGGCAATAGTTATATCAGAGATTGATTATTCGCTTATCGAGCAAAGAAGGTAGTGAACATGCTTATGAACTGCTTAATTTTTTTCTTTCCTACTTACCATATGAATTGGTCCATAGTCATAACATTTATGCGGAATTACACGTTGTCTGTCCTGGTGTCATTCTCAAAGATGTAGATTTATATCCAAACAGATTAGTTAAAAAAAAAAAGGCTAATCATCTTGGTTTGAACCTCGATTTAAGATGTGAACAAAATGAACAAAATTATACCCATAACACCTATGTCAGCTTTTTTTGTTTGAATACAAACAAAATTAATCGCTTTCTAGACGATCCTTCTAGAAGAAGGTGATTCTAACAATCTTTCTAGTTACTTCGTTCTCTATTTCTATTTGATAGGATCCTATGGATAATTTCATGCAACACCAGTAAATCGAATGAAACTGTTGCAAACATGTCCAGATCTAAATCCCTGCACTAATGAGTCCTTTTTTACCTATCTATTGTTTGCATCGCAGAAAATACCTTCCATTTCAGGGGCAACGACGAGGGGATCTTTACCAGCTCGTTGATGTTCAGAGACTTAATTCCTCAAAAACCAGTTAAAGAGTTTTTGATCAACCTAGGGAGTGGAGATAACTAATTTCAAATCAAAAGAGGAACATCCATATTGATGCCCTGAAGTTTCAACATGTTTTCAGGTCGAAGCTCGTGGGGTTCTCCACGATAGCATTGATGCTCATAGAGGTAAAAGTTTGGTAATGCACATTAGCTACTTGAGCAGAAATGGGAAAAAAAGCAGTGCAATAAATTCTCCATTGCTGTTGGAAAAAAAGCAAACTTAAATTAGAACTATTATTTGCTTGTGTAATTTCTACTAGAAGCTTTCTGTTTTTTTGTTTTGCATAATATTGTTTGTATTTTTAAGGGAAAGTTAAATGGGCAAAAGACATGATTTCATGCTCTCTCATGATTCTGTTGGTTGATGCTGAAACTGCACACTAGTATATTTAATTCTGTGTCTCTACCTAACAAACCTACTTGAACATATTGGTCATACATAGAAAGGCATCTCAATTAAATTTTGTCACTACTTTTGGATAACAGTAGCTTTTGAAACAAGTGGATTTCTTTCTGAAAAATTCAAGTGCTTGTCTGTACATGTTAAAAAGAATGGCCATCAACACACATGGTGTTTGTGATCAGAACCCATATGGAAACTGAGTCATCCACTCTGGTTGGGGAGATATTTGGTACCTGCAAAGTTAATGTTCGTCCTTTTATGCGACATACATTTGTGGTAAATTGATCGAATTTGGTTGCGTTTGGACTGATAGATTCATTGATGTATTTGAAACCAATTATAGCAAATACATTGGACTAATTCGTGGTTCGGTAAAATGTGGCCCCCTAAATGTGAAGGAGGCTTATGGTTAACGAACATTTGATAGAGATGTAAATGAACCAAACACACCCTAATTTTAGACGGTTTAATTTTGACTTTTGGGTTTTGAGGACAAAATTGTAATTACAACAAAAGTTAAAGAATCCAAGTAATTTGAAATAGTTTATAATTTTATTTAATAAACCAAAATAGTGCACACATAATAACAAAAGATTGCCAAAAAAGAAGAAAAGACCTTGCATAGTATAAACTTTAAGTTTGAGATGAGATCCAAACTAAATAATTAATACTTTCAATTTTTTATTTAATAGTCAAGATTTATTGAAATTACAACCTTAAATTGAACTTTAGTAAACAGCTGTTATATTACATTTGGTGTTAATCACCACACGTCACATGTATTCAATAACATCATCAATTAACACGTGACATATATTAAATGTTATGAAACATGAGATGTAACATCAAATGTAATAGAAGATTCAGACTCGATTTTTTATTCCAATTTATAGTGCAGTCGTTTTCACACAAATAAGTAGATGCCCCACACCAAGTGCAGCATATGACTATATTTTGGAAAGTTAATAACAACCATTTTCATCAATCTCTCTCTTTTGCTCTATCAATATCAACTCTAAATAATTGCTCTGTTTCTAATCTCTGCATGCACACTAATCAAACCACTTCATAATAGAGATGGCTGTGTCTGAGAGAGAGACACAGAAACAAGGAGTAAAAGGGCCTTCATTTTCCTCATCTCTACTCGACTCCATCTACCGCTCCATGGACGAGACGAGAGTTGGCAACGAGCACGAAAACAGAGTACACCACAGAAGAAACAATGGCGAAGCCCTCGAAGAAGACATTGAGAGGCTACGACGAGCAATGATGATTGAAAAATGGATGGAAAGCTACAGCAAGAGCAGGAGGAAGTCCACACCGAGTCACTTCCCTTCCAACTCAGCCTCTTCGACCGAGTCGAGCAGCATCTTCTCATCATCAGAAACAGAGTCCTCTGTTTCAAGAACCAGCCCAAAATCATCTTTTCTCCATTCCCACAAATCCAAACACGCCCTAACACCTCCGAAGAGCCATGGAAGGTTCACCAGAACAAAGCAGAAGATTTACGGGGAGCTGAAGAAGGCGAAGGAGCCCGTGTCACCAGCTGCTAAAATAGCTAGCTTCTTGAACTCCATATTCAGTTCAAGAAGCATGAAAACAAATCATGGGGTGGAGGAATGGAGCTCGATGAGGAAATCAAGATCGATGAAGGATGCAGCAACGTGCTCGTTGGCCTCAAGATCATGCTTGACGAAGAACGCCTCGTCTGGAGGTACTAAATCGAAAAGGTCCGTTAGATTTTGCCCTGTCACTGTCATTGTTGATGAAGAATGCAACCCTTGTGGCCATAAGAGCATACATGACAATGAAGGTAGTATTGAGAGAGATTTGGTCAAGAAAAACATGGATAGTGTTGGAGTTGTTATGAGGGTAAGAACACTAGGAAACATGAGTTTAGAGGGTATTATTGTCATAATGAGAATGATTTGGATGATATGAGCTGTGCTAGCTCTGATCTTTTTGAGCTTGATAATATTATTGGGAGAGTTGAAATTGGAAGCTATGAAGAAGAATTGCCTGTCTATGAAACTACTAGGATTGTTGGTGGTTTGGCCATCTAGGGAAATTCCAATTTCTCATTATTATTTTATTGTAATTTTGTCAAGTTTCTAGCTTGAATTTTATAATAAAACTTGCTTAAATTTGGATTCTCATATTTCAGCTTTAATGAGTTAACAGAAATCTGCATTGCTTGGATAAGTTCATCTTTTGGTTTCTTTCTTTGATGCTATGCTTAATTTCTTTTAAATGAAAAATATGATTAGGGGTTTTTTTGTTTCTTCTTCAAGTTTTTATAACCTAGTTTTAGAAAGTAGAGTAATATGAGGATAACAAATCCATTGATATTAGTATCAATGTCTAATCTTGAAAGAGAGCACAATTTATGGACTATGTTGCTGGTCTTTAGCATGATTTGCAACTATCTCATCTGTTTTGCAGCCGATTGGAGGAAGACAAAATTGATTATGAAATTTTAGGTTATCACATGCTTATAGATATTTTTTAGTGAGGAAAATTAGGGAAAAAAAATGGGAAGATGAGGAAAAGGAAAAGAAGTCCAAATTCTAATGATGACCGACTGCTTTTTTGTTTCTTTGGATTGAAGAAAATATGATGTGATTTGCTTTTTGGATGTTGGAATGTGGGCTTGGATTTGGTATATCTATGATTGTCTTAATTTGTTGTAATGCAATGTAGGTTTAGATTAATTTCAAACATATTAGACAAAAATAATTCAAGCGTTGGAATTGTATTTCTCACATCTCCCAACCAAAGACAAATCCATAGATGGAAAGATGCCTTTTTGGAAGAGTGCAAAAGTCTTTTTTAGTAAAGTCACTTTATATCATGTATTTTATGATTAGCAAAAAAAATTAGTAAACAGAGTTGTCAAAGGAGCACACATGTATTGAACAACAATCGTTTCAATTCCACTAGTTTAAATCTTATTCTACTTCATCAATATGTCGAGTTTATAAAATGAAGTAAGTTCTTGAATATGTAAGATAACTCAGAATATGAATGAAACACAATTTGAAATAACGATGATATTACATAAAAAATATTATTCTATACTTGGACAATGAAGTTCAGATCTAATAAATTACAACCATTGGCGGACACACACTTGGGCATGGGGTGGCATTTTTCTCTATGAATTACCTATATATTTTGTATATGTTTTTAAAATTAATATTTTTTAATTCTTTGCAAAATGTATTTTCTTTTTTATTTTCAAATTAACTTTTTTTGAACTCCCATTAACTCTTTTCATCAAATTGAGCCTTCCATTTCATACTTATTGTTGCTACAGTGAAAGTCCGTTAAAACTAAAGTGTATAAACAATGAATGGTGGATGGTTTCTCACATAAAAAAGTAAAAATTGATGTATAATGAACTATAAGTTAAACAAATTGTTTTTTTTTTTTTTGTTGATTTTGGCATTATCAATTTGACACTATTTAGAATTTTGATTATTTATTAGATAACTTAGATGAATTTTTCTTCTGCGATGAGTATCGTATAAAATTTGATTAGTTATTAGATAACTTAGATGAATTTTTCGTTTGCGATGAGTATCGTATAAAAAGAGGTTCGCAACCAAATGAGTGATGAATTGATGAATGAACTTTGACGGTTTATCTTGAAAAATATATATTGTGAATCATTTGGGTCAATTATTAATGAGATCATTTCATTATTATTGTTGTTTTTTTTTTTTTTTTGGTTTCAAATGAAATGCCTAGACTAAAATTTTGAAATCTGTAAATTATTTTGTATGAAAAATTAAAAAATTGTATGATATTTTAAAGGTTTAAAATATTTTCCCAACCAAACTATGCATGATTTCACAATATTTTGTATAAAATTTGAAATATTGCACTTTACTGTACGAGCTTTAAATTTGTTGCATTTTACGGTATTTAACAAATTATAGTCATACATGTGTCATAAATCAACGACTAGAATTTGTATAATACCATAAAATTCAACTAATTAGTATTTCATACGACAAAATGTAATATTTCAAAATTAAAAAAAAGAAAGTAAAATTACATACAATTGGGTTGGGACAACATTTTTAAGTCTAACTTTTAATTGTGCCATCCGTTTAGAAATTTTTTGCGTCCGCCACTGATTGCAACCCTTCTTTTTCCCAATAAATTGCAACATATATTAATAAACCAAAAAAGTCAGCAACCTTACAAGAGAAAAAAGGAGAGAAAGATGTCAACAATGCACATGTGCAGACCTCGTTAAAATCTCGATATAGGAAAATTCAAAGAGCAAAACCAATATTCGGAAAAAATGTAGCATCCACATTCACCCGATTTGAACCTATAACCTCTCTATCCTTTTCTTGTACAAGTGCACTTGAAGAATCATCTAAGTACAACAAACAAAGAAGGAACATCCAAAGCATAATCATATCATGACTAATGGAGATGCTAAATAGAATGTATCAAATCCTCCATGAACAAAACTCAATCTTGCAAGATTGAAAAAAAAAAAAAAAAGCCCACAAAATCAACCGCAATTATTGCAAGAAAAGTGAAAAGAAATTAAGAATTAGAGAGATGAGGAATAAGATTTGATTAATAAAAAGGATGAAATTGATAGGTGGAAGAGATATGTCTGGCAGTGAGAAAGAGTGCAAATCAAAGAGGCCCCATTAGGAATCTCACTAGTCAATATATGGGCTCTATGGTGCACATGCATTTCAACTTTTGCACCAACAAAAGCTGGATTTACATTCTCACCTTTTGCAACCTTTTCAACCTTACTAGTATTATTTTATTTGAATCCTCCCATTACAAGATTTTGCTCACTAAACTTTGGAATATAGTCTTGAAATAAAGATGGAATAATGATAAAAAGTTGGTAGAATTTTGGTTTTAAATGTGGTGACCTCACTTCAACCTATTTTAGGTGGCTTCAATTTCGAATCATAAGGAATTAATACAATGTGATAAAATTATTCAAATTCGAATTTAAGTAAGTGAGAAATGAGTGAGACTTAGGTGCACCCGGGGCACGGATCCAGGATCCGTGCCCCCAACCCGACCCGGATTATATATATATATATTTTTTTTTCTTTTTTTCTCTTTATTTTTTCCATCTTCTTCTTCATCTTCTTCTCCTTCTTCTGCCTCTTCTCCTCCTGCTCTTCTTCTTCTTCTTCCTCCTCTTCTTCCTCCTCCTCCTTATCCGATCTTCTTCTTCTTCTTCTTCTTCTTCTTCGAAGCTTCTTCTTCTTCTTCTTCTTCCTAATTTTATATAATCATGTTCATTTCCATTTGTATAAGATTTGCAAAAATTTGGGGTTTTGTTGCTCAGAGATGGAGGATTGAAAAATGGGAAGTAGAATTGCTGGTTTCCTTGCTGTAACTTGAATTGGGCTCGCATTGCGTTTGGATTCAAAGCAAAATTCAGAAGAATGATGGCATCTTGCTCAAATGGAGATGAAGCTGTTGAGTTGGGTTACTGCTTTTCAGATGATTTTCTGAGAAGTAAAGAGGACGTTCTATTTTAGTGCATTATTGACAGCATTGCGTTTACTGTATTAAAGCAACTTTTTTTTGATTTATAAATTGGTTATCTTACTTTTTCTCCTAATTTGCAATATGATTTGTGGAATTGATTTTATTTCTCTTTTCCATGGATGGTTATGGTGTTGCTTTAGCTAGAGTTGCTGCGAACCGGGAACTTCCATTTGGGCTAAGGCAGATATCCTTCATGTTGTGATTTATTTTAAAGAAATCATTTTTGTTGCACTTAAGAACACTTATGTGTTTCATTCTGGTCCTTATATAGCATGACTTGTGGGATTAACTTTAAATACCCTGATTAATATTCTTGTATTGAGTTCATATGAAATAGAAATAGCCTAGGAATTGAAGAGCTCATTCCAGTTTCTATGGTGTATGCATGACTCAAATTTGAAGTTGAGAGATGAACAAAAATTGTGGAATTAATGTAATACCATTAAGGTATTAATGTAATACCATAAAGACATTTCTGTAATACCATTAAGGTATCAGTGTAATACCATAAAAGACATTTCTGTAATACCATTAAGGTATTAATGTAATACCATAAAGACATTTCTGTAATACCATTAAGGTATCAGTGTAATACCATAAAAGACATTTCTGTAATACCATTAAAGTATCAGTGTAATACCATAAAGACATTTCTGTAATACCATTAAGGTATCAGTATAATACCATAAAAGATATTTCTGTAATACCTATAGGGTATATGTGTAATACCAATAGAGTATAGGTGTAATACCCATCACTGAATCATCAACTAGGTAATCAGGTGTGTGTGGGGCGCACACCAGACTTGCTATGGGCGCGCGTGGCGGCGCGTGGGCGCGCGTGGAGGCTGCCCACGCGCCGGGTCGGATCTGGGGGCACGGATCTAAGATCCGTACCCCCGGGGTACACAAGTTTTTGCCGTGAGAAATTAATTTATGAAACTGGTCACTTGGAATGAGAAAAATAATATATGTAGGAACGTGTAAAGCCACGTCTCACAATGATATTTAATACTATAATGCAAGTATAAATGTAACCTTACTATGTGACCACATACGTGTTTGGCTCCATCTCGACCTTAATTCTAATCTTGCATTCTTGATTTAGATTTGAGTTATTACTGAACAACGATGCAATATCTTAACTTTTGTTTGAAATCAACAACTTTTCCAAAAAAAAAAAACAAAAAAAGGACCAAGAACTTTTAGTTATAGCTTTACCTAGATTAATTAGTTTATTGAATGCTCAACAAAATAAAGTGGCAAGATCTACTCAACACGTTTATTATTTCATGGGGCCCTTTTTATTTGAAGGATGCTACTCTAAGTGGGCTATTGGATTTGTAAAGTTGGACCTGAAGCCCAATTCAGGTTTCTGTAAGCCCGACCAAATATATGAAGTTACCAGCCCACACCACATTTTGTCTTCTCAGAGTCAACAAATTTTCCTTTGAAGTCCAATAATTAAAAAAGTGAAAATAATTCAATGTTTGGAAGCAAATTTACGTGAAAAGATTTTGAACTCCAAAATCAAAACATATGTTTGTTTTTATATTTAAATTTTCGGTCACATGATTCGCACACAATCACTACTATCTATATTATAATTACAATTAATATTAAATAATTTTTTCCAATAAAATATCACACCAAATTATCTTTTCATAATAAAATATTATATCAACTCATTTTTTAATAGTAAAATATTACATATATCAACCCAATTTTTCAACATTAGTTTAACTTTACAATATTATCCTACCATATTAAATCCTTGAACAAACATATATTTTTACCATTCATCTCAACTACAAGTCCAGGATTTCAATGATAAGATTCATAATCATCCCCTTCCAAACATATGAGCTTCAATCTCAATTATAATTAAAAAATGATTTATTTGCGAACTTTGTAAAGCTCAGCTCAAATGCTTCTGTATTTTGCTAAGTATAGTTAATAGTGCTAGTACACTTATAAAAGCGCATTGAAAGAAACACGTTTAGTTATGTTAGTTTGTTAGTTTAGATCAGGGCTTCATCACAGCCGTTGATTGTAATTGGATGGTCAGGTTTAGTCGCGTGTCTTACTTATAAAGTCGCTAGAATCCTGTTAGCGTTTATTCGGCTGTTATAGCCGTTAGGTTTCTTTGTAATCTGGACCGTAGATTAGATCTACGGCTGGAGTTGGATCTGGGGGTTAGATATCGGTTTGAGAGTTGGTTGATTGAGCTAGCTTATCTTGCTCAATTCTAAACGGTTTTCGGAGTTTCTTGTTTCTGGGTGTAGCTCTTAGTTTGTTCTATAAATAGGTGATTAGCTCGTAAGGTCTACAGAGAGTTGAGCGTGAGTTTATCTGAAGAGAAGTATAGTCGCAGTTTAGGGTTTTCATTCATTGTTCTTGGTGTAATCTGTAACCGAGTTTTGTTTGAGATTTAATAAAACTTCCCTCCCAATTTTATCCCGTGGATGTAGGCATATTCAAGCCGAACCACGTTGTGTGTTGATGCAATTTCTGTTTAGTGTTCTTAGTTGAAGTATTCTTTGCATTGTTTGGTTGATATCTGTGAACTTGAGGGGTTTTGCTGGTTAATCTTGATCCGCAAAGAGGATTAGGCTGGAATCCTAACAAACTTTACCAACATATTTTAATCAATATACAGGATTCTACTTAAATATAGATATATAGCTTTTCTAAAAGAGTAAGTCTTGTGTGAGACCGTCTCACGGATCTTTTTTCGTGAGAAGGGTCAACCCATAACCCATACTAAGCAATTCATATGAAAATTTATGGATATGGATTCAATTCATGGGTAATAAGGATCCGTCTCACGGAAACTATCCGTGAGACCGTCTCACAATGAGTTTTTGCGTTTCTAAAAACGTTCAGTTTTAGAATGCATGATATTTCAATCAAATAAATAGCATTCCATATGGATATATTTTCTTAATAATTATTTACATTTTTTTTAATTTTAATATATCCTTGAAGATTTTCAACTCTTTAATAAAAAGGTTAATTACATAAAATGACACATATTTGAGATTTAGTTTCAATTACAAAAATTATTCTATTTAACACATGTTTCAGTTCATGTTTTAACTTTTCAAGCTCCAATTAATTAACAATGTGAAGTCCAAATTTTACAACTGAAGCCCGGCTCACCATCATCACTCTATATGGAATTCAAAAAGAAGAGATAAAATATGAAAAAAAAATGATGTAGTTGATCATTCACACAATCAGGAAATTTGATGAACTTGTCATGATGGAAAAATAAATAAATCTGGTTTTTACTTTTTACAATATAAAAGTAGCAAAAACTATTTCATGTTTAAGAATTGTGGAAACTTGATCCTCTATTCAAGATGATGTTTCATTTTATTTTCCATTATCTTCAATAGATGAGAAATATACATTGGTGGTGTCATTTTTTAGATTTAGCGTCATGTGGTGGTTATATTGAAACATCTAATGAAACACAATTATAATAGAGGATCCTTATTGCTTAAACAAAAATTAAATGTAGTGATCAATTAAGTTTTTTTTTTTTTTGGCAAGGTGATAAGCTTATCCACCAATAATAAAAGGAGAAAACGCCACGTAGGACAAGCCAAGAAGATCCCCTCCATTTCCCACCTCTCATTCCCTCCATTCTCACCTCTCACAAATCCAATCCTTTCAACACCACTTTCATTTAATCCTACACCAACAAACCTAATCCAACTCCTACATACACAAAAAAAACACCGCTCTAAAATGGCCTCCACCTCCGCAGTATCCATGGCGGCGCCGCTCGTCCGCTCGACGCAGTCGTCGCCATCTGCCGCTGCTTTCTTCAAGCCACTGCCGGTCAGGCCATCGAGGGTAGTATCAAAGCATGTTGGAAAGTTCGAAATCAGGGCTTCCTTGAAGGAGAAAGCTGTGACGGCGCTGACTGCAGCTGCTTTGACAGCTTCGATGATCATCCCCGACGGGGCGGAGGCGGCCACGGACGCGCTTACGCCGTCGCTAAAGAACTTCCTGCTCAGCCTTGTGGCTGGCGGCGTTGTGCTCACAGCCATCGCCGGTGCGGTGGTCGGAGTATCCAACTTTGACCCTGTTAAGCGGGGCTGATCATTTATCTCATGTTTTACTATATATGTCTCCTCTTTGTATACCTATCAAATTTTTTTTATGCATTTTTAAATTTTATGGCTGTGTTGGATTATTTGCTTCCATGATCTCATGCTGCAAGACAAGATCTCATGTCTTAGATTTTAAATATTATGCATCCTTGGTAAAGTGTGTAGAAAATGGGATTATAGTTGGTAAAAATACATGAGTCCGAACAGTTGATTGAGCTAAATTCGCACGTGATTAGCATGTGCATCATAGTTTTCAGACTATTTTTGTCCAATAACTTATATGTTTTTAGCTATTATGCCAGTAACTTATATGTTCTGACAATTTTTTCCTCTAACTTTTCGAGTTTTCTGTTCAAATAGGGAGCCACTTGCTAATCACTCACGATTTAAGCCCGATTTAACTATTTGTACTCAATTTGAGTCAAAAATTTCAAAATTTTTAAAAGATAAAAAAGTAAAATTACCAGAAAAGATAATTAATAAATTGTTATAACCAAAAAAATTAATGGATAGAAAGAAATTAATTCAAAATAATATAGCATATTAAGTATGTTTGTTGTCACAATGAGTACTGTAGGAAATTATACCATCAGAGTTTTTATTTAAAATCAATTATAAACAACATTCATTACTAGAGTTTCTATTACTTAGTTGTTTGGTAGCGATCTTATGTTGGCCATTGACGAAAATTTTCACCCCAATTTACAATTTTCACGTAGTGTGATTTTATGCTATATATTCACTTTGCTATGTACTTCTCTACTAATAATTATATAATAAGAACTAAAAAAATTATATTACTATTCAAAATAATTTTACTTTAGTATACCCACTTAATTAATACAAATTGCATAACAATTTTTAAAGCAAAATTGTTAAGTAAGTCCATATAATCAAGTTATATTAATTTCTTTTTTGATAACAAGTTTTTTTAAATCATTCATTCTTCACTTTTGTTGTAGAATAAATAACGATTTACTATTTGTAGTGGACATGTTTTTATAAAATGCTCACTGCGAGCTGATGTGTAAATATCCCAAACTGCAAACTAACTTGACAGAAAAGATTAAGTTAAAACCGAAACAAAACTGTATTAACCAAAATTTTGGAAAGTTAAGCTGGATTCGATTCGATTGGTTTTAACATAAAGGAAAAAACTCTTATTATTAATTCCACCACTGTAAACCTATTTATTTATACTTAAAAAGTAGTACATCTTGGTGATAAAAGTAATAGTTGGAAAAACCCACTCATTTACGGATTGCAAAAAGTCTGCTATAATCAATAAATAATAAATTCATATATATGGGCCAACATAGCAAACGTTGCATTAACTGTGGACCCACATGATGGGAGACATGCATTATTAATAAAATGAGAAATTAGCAAATAATTGAACTCTTCTAAAGCTTTGTTGCTCGAGTTTTTGACAGATTTTTGTTAATTTCTTGGTTAAACTTCTCTTCCAGATTCCATCAATGGGTTCCTCTGGAGGTGGTGAAAGATTTCTATTCTTGCAGTTTATATCAAACATCATTAAAAATGATATAGTTTCTTAAACTCATTCTAACAGCTACTGAAACAGGTGCAAGTTTAAGCAAGCATTCGGGACTGTACAACGCTGCAGTTAAAGGCGATTGGGAGACGGCAAAGACAGCATTCTTCGACAAAGATAAGGATGCAACCATTGCCATAATCTCTTTCGACAAAGAAACAGCTCTCCATGTGGCGGCTTTGAGTGGAAAAGCAAATGATTTTGTAAGAAATTTGGTGGGTTTGATGCGAAGTGAAGATGTGGCCATAAGGGATCGCTATGGCTACACAGCTTTGCACAGTGCTGCCAAGGTTGGAAACACAGAAGCAGCCATGGCTTTGGTTGAGAAAAATGAAGACTTGTTATACATGTTGAGCGATGATGGTCTCTTGCCTGTTACAGTTGCAGCTGCATATTGCCAAAAGGATACACTCCAGTATTTGTTATCTGTATCCAGGCCACACGTGATGCACACCCCCTTTGAAGGCAGTTTAGGTGTTGGCCTTTTGATTTCGATTATAGGCTCTGAATTCTTTGGTTAGTGGAAGAGCTTTGGCTCCTATTTTCCTATGTATATGTGGGTTGAATGCTTCAATATCAATACTTTTATATGCTTAGGTATTGATTGTGGCTAGAAATATTTGGCAGATGTTGCGTTGGATTTGGTTGAGAAGTACCCAGATTTGGCTCGATTGAGATGTGGCAATGGTGGTAGATGTGCACTGTCTTTTGTAGCTGAAATGGACACTGTGTTCGCAAGTAGAGAATGTTTCAGCTGGTGGGAAACATTGATCTACCGACGTATGTGAAAATGGGGTTAAGATTAAAAGATAAACATAGATTTGCACTTTGCGACTTAAATTTTTTTATTTTTTATTCTCGGATTGCATCCAAAAATACATGAGTTTTTCACTTTACATGGCAAACTAATTTTTTTAAAATCATTTTTCTAGTCAAAATGAAAGTTTTGTTTCATTTTTCCTCAAATTGAGCTTGAATTGAATGGAGATCAGAAAATTGATTTGGGGCGCCTTTCATTTGGTTTGAGATGGGTAGTGTTTTCACACATGCTTCATATATTTTGGTTTACAAAATTGGGGCACCATATGCTATTTTGATTGAAAGAGTGATTAAACAATTTCTTGAAACCCCATAGACTTTGACATGCGATAAGATGGAAAGAGGGTCATACTTGGTATTATTTAATTTTTGATTTCAACATTAATTTAACCCATGTAAATAAACACTTGTCAGTGGAATGTAACTTCATCTATGCGTTCATTTTATAGCATCTACTGACCTTTTGTTAATTTGGATCGTATTGTGTGTTGAAGGTATTCATATTCCCCTGAGAAGGCCTGAAGGGAAAGCTAGTAAGGCAACAGATGTTTCTGATATTGAGAAAGTAATTAGTGATCCTCCAGCAAACAAGAAGTCTACCCCGTTTCGGATTTGTAGTGCAGGAAAGTAACTCAGTTCCATTGCTCATTCTATATTTGATTATCAACTTCGAAATGTTGAGTTGACATAGATAAAGTTCACTATCTTATATTCAGCAATCAAAGTGATGGAATATGCTAATGATTTGAGGTTCATGTTGTGTGATTGGTGTACAGTGGCAAACAAGTCTGAATCCATCATTTGGAAAATCATGGAACGTTTGTCAGTGCCTCAAGTGGAAGAGATGAGGGAAAAGAAAACAAAGCATAAACAAGCACTTGAACTTGTCATATACTTGTGCCAGGAAATGGCATCTTTGCCTGAGAATGAAGGTTGGAGCATGATTGGAGATGCAATCATCCGAGCCGCAAAGCACGGGATTAGTGAGATTGTGGAGTTGTTCATGGAGATGTATCCTGTGGTTACTGACTATGCAGATGGCTCTGGCAGGAACATAATGCACCTTGCAGCCACTAATCGCTTCGAAAATGTTTTCAACCTCACTTTTATCATGAGTGACCGCAAACACCTGTTTTCTAATGGTGTGGACAATAAGGGAAATAACTTGATGCACATGTGTGGAAAACTAGCACCTCCTGATAGACTTAACCTTGTTCCTGGAGCAGCTTTGCAGATGCAACGAGAATTACAGTGGTTTAAGGTATTGAAAAGGTTATGTTTGTTCTGGGTTTTTAGGTGAATTTTGCAAGTTTGAATTCGGACTGGAAAAGATTTGTAAGCTTGTATGTTAGAAATCTTGTGTTTTGTTTTCTGTTAATAGTTAAGGAGTCATTTTAAACAGGAAATGGAGAATTTTATTCCTCCTTCATGCAGAAAGTGGGTAAACAGTGAAGGTAAAACTCCAAAAATGTTATTCACAGAGGAACACCAAGAGTTGAAAACAGAAGGAGAGAGGTGGATGAAAGACACGAGTAATGCATGTACCATCGCAGCAGCACTAATCGCAACTGTTGTGTTCGCTGCAGCTTTCACCCTACCTGGTGGTCTTGTATCTGAAACCGGATTACCAGTTTTCTTGAACAAACAAACATTCATCTTGTTTGCCGTTACGAACGCCATTTCCCTGTTTACTTCCATCACTTCTCTTCTCATGTTCCTATCCATCTTGAATTCACGCTACGCTGAAGAAGATTTCTTATATGTTCTGCCCAAGAGATTGAGCATCGGCCTTCTCAGCCTCTTCGTCTCCATCACATTTATGTTGGTTGCCTTCAGTGCAGCACTCTATCTTGAATTTTGCAGGCAAATTGCATGGTTTCTTATACCTGTTGCAGCATTTGCTTGGTTGCCAGTAACATCATTCGTGTTGTTGCAGTTTCCCCTTCTTGCAGACGTTGTCTATTCAACCTACGGCCCTGGTATTTTTGGCAAGAAAAGTGATCGTGTGTTGTATTAATTAGCCTTGGAAAACAAGGAAAGGAATAATAGTGCTTCTGCAAGTTGTGAAATAACTCTTCTTTTGAACAATATTTTACTTTTTATACAGTTCTAGCCATTCCTATTTTCTGCTCAACATTACAAATGAGATGTTAGTTTAGCAAATACCTATGCAACTTCCGAAGTTAAGGAGGGTAATTGTTATAATTTGGAAAGTATTTGATACCAAACCGTAAGAAGATTGTATATTGTACGACCCCATGATAATAAAACGAGATAAAATCACATTTGGTCCCATAACTATTGTCTTTTTTACAATTAGTTCCACAACTATTTGTTTTTTTAATTTGGTCCCATAATTTAAATAATTGCTCTATTTTGATCTCAACATCGTCAAAAATTTCAAATTTGGCCAGAAAATAGTCATATGACATCCAATTTGGGAATTTCCAATGAAAAATAATGACATGACATGAGATGTGATGATTATTGTATTGGTCCAAACATTAAAAAAATTCTAAAAAAATGTCATTTTTATTAAATGCGTAATTATTTTTCACCGGAAACTTCCAAAATGGATGTCACGTGACAATTTTCCGGTCAAATTTGAAATTTTCAGGGATATTGGGACCAAAATCGAGCAATTATTCAAGTTACGGGACTAAATTAAAAAAGTAAATAGTTGTGGGACCAATTATGAAAAAAACTATAATTATAAGGTCAAATGTGATTTTATCCCTAATAAAACTATTTTTGAAATAGAAGACAGATCTATTTGGAGATTGAAATGTATGTATCATTTAAACGTCAAAAAAAAGTAGATATAAGTCATATCAATATATTGTAACTATGAACCAACTTCACAAAAATTAGTTGAATGAAATTAATTGTACTCTGAAAAAGACATCATGACTTCCAGCTGTTTGGATACGGTCTCACACTCTGAAACAATCGTACTATGCAACATTAATGCATTAGTAGAATAGCCCTATTAATTTTGTTTAAAGTGTTATTAATAGATTAAAATAATACCATGGAAAAGTTCCGAAAATGAAGGGAAAAAAAAATGTTGGATGTTGGACTCATCTACATGTGTCTTTCATTCACCTCCTCTCCATTATTAATAGATTAAAATAATACCATAAAAAAGTTCATAAAATGAAGAAAAAAAAAATGTTGGATGTTGGACTCATCTACACGTGTCTTTCATTCACCTCCTCTCCATTATTAATAGATTAAAATAATACCATAAAAAAGTTCATAAAATGAAGAAAAAAAAATGTTGGATGTTGGACTCATCTACACGTGTCTTTCATTCACCTCCTCTCCATTATTAATAGATTAAAATAATACCATAAAAAAGTTCATAAAATGAAGAAAAAAAAATGTTGGATGTTGGACTCATCTACACGTGTCTTTCATTCACCTCCTCTCCATTATTAATAGATTACAATAATACCATAGAAAAGTTCAGAAAATAGAAAATGAAGGAAAAAAAAATGTTGGATGTTGGACTCATCTACACGTGTCTTTCATTCACCTCCTCTCCATTATTAATAGATTAAAATAATACCATAGAAAAGTTCAGAAAATGAAGGAAAAAAAAATGTTGGACGTTGGACTCATCTACATGTGTCTTTCATTCACCTCCTCTCCATTATTAATAGATTAAAATAATACCATAGAAAAGTTCAGAAAATGAAAGGAAAAAAAAATGTTGGATGTTGGACTCATCTGCATATGTGTCTTTCATTCACCTCCTCTCTGTTGGGTGGACACTGTGGTCAGCTGTGGCTCAGAAAACCTTGAGCTTGCACCGATCGATCACAAAGACCAGTGGGAGAAGAGGGTTTAACACTCACAGAGTCACAGAGACTCAAACCCTAGATCTCACTAAGAGATCGAAGAACCCAAAGCCCCTTAACCCCAAGAGCCTCGAGAAACCAACAGAGAACCCCTCGCTACTACCCTCACTCACACCCAAGAGCTCAAGAACAAACTCACAGAGAGTTAGGGTTTTCAGGGAAGAGACAGAGAGAGACTTTGAGAGAGAGAGAGAGATAAACTGAGTCTAGCTTCTGTAGAGTTCCTCCACCGGAGCCCCATATGAAGGGGGTGAGTGAGAGGAGCAAGAAGCCCTACGGGTTTCATCGAGAAGGGGTGAAGAAGGAGGAGATTGAACGACAGAGGCGATAGATATCAAATGAGGGGAGCAAGGGTAGGCTATCTCATTTTAGGGCAACGGGGTAATGGGCTTGGGCTTGGGTAGAATAGGAATAAAAATGGAACCAGGCCTAGCAACAATTGGGCCTATATTCCAACATTCTCCACCTTAGGCCCAATTTCCCACTAGTCTGATTGATATAAAAAACCGGTGCAGAAGGGATCATCATTGCCAATTACCTGCAAACACAAAACACAAAGTTAGTGCAGAAAATAAATATCCACTAAGCAAGAAATGTCACTAGCTAAGACATGCACAAAGCTTCATGACACACAGTCATATACAATACACAAAAAATTCCAACTTTCCTTTAATATGGTAGATCAAAGTTTAATGTTTTCAAACATGATAAGAATTTTTCCAAAGACAAGCATTTAGTGCCCATGTCTGCAGGATTAAATTGGGAGACAATTTTCTCCAACTGAACCACACCTTTTTTCAATAATATCCCTAATGAAATGGAACCTAACATCAATGTGTTTAGTTCTATCATGAAAAACAGGGTTTTTACACAGCTGAATACCAAATTGGCTATCAGAAAAGACTGTTACATTACCATTCAAGTAACCAATTTCAGAAAGTAAACCTTTTAACCAATTAACTTCATTTAAAGCTTCAGTTATAACAATGTATTCAGATTCAGTAGTTGATAGGGCAACAATGTGTTGGAGTTGGGATTTCTAACTAATGCAAGAACCACACAATGTAAACACATAAGAGGTGGTTGATTTCCTATTATCCCTATCAGTTGCATAATTTGAATCAACATAACCAACTAAATTAACACCTTGGACAAAGTAAGAAAAATTCAATCTTACATCCTGAGAGTATTTAAGGTATCTAAGCAACCATTTCACTGCTTCCCAGTGAGGAAGACCAGGGTTTGACATAAAATGAAGTACATCACAGACCCAATGACATTAGAGTATGAAACCTTTTCCATTTCAGCAAATTCAGAATCAGTTTTAGGAGACTGATCTTTACTTAATTCAAAATGAGCAGCAAGAGGCACAGAAACAGGTTTAGAAGTAGACATAGAGAATTTATTCAGAATTTTTCCCACATAGGAGCATTGGTTTAAGAGTAATGTTTTGTTCTTTCTATTTCTAACAATGTTCATACCCAAGATTCTTTTTGCATCACCAAGATATTTCATATCAAATTTGTTACTGGTGCTTTTTTGAACATATTCAATAGTTTTTAAACATGGACTTACTAAAAGCATATCATCAACATATATTAATAAGAAAACAGGAACAGATTTGTCAATCTTGAAATACAAACAGTGATCATAAGCACTTCTGTTAAAGTTCAAAGATTGCATGCATTCATCAAACTTTTTATTTCATTGCTTAGGTGATTGCTTTAGTCCATACAAGGATTTTTTCAATAAGCAAACATGGTTAGGTTTAGTAGAATCAACAAAGCCATCAGGTTGTCTCATATAGATTTCCTTATCAATATCACCATGAAGGAAAACAGTTTTTACATCTAATTGCTTCAATTCCCAATCAAAATGAGCAACTAAAGCAAGCATGATTCTTACAGTTACAAATTTCACAACAGGAGCAAAAATTTCAGAGTAATCAATTCATTCCTTCTGAGTAAATCCTTTAGCTATAAGTTTAGTTTTAAACCTACTTTTTCATCTTCATTTTTAACCTTATACAACCACTTACAGTCCACAACAGAACAATGATCAGGCTTAGGCACAAGATACCAAGTTTTATTAACAAACAAGGAGTTCATTTCTTCATTCATTGCATTTAACCATTCTTTTGAATTTTCAGACTTTAGGGCTTTTTTGTAGGTTTTAGGCTCACAACCATCTAAAGATTCAAATATATTAAAGGCATGAGAATCAATGTGAAAATCATCAAACTTTGAAGGTTGTCTAATATTCCTCCTAGGCCTATCTCTAGCAAGTTGATAGTTCTCAAGATTATTTTCATTATTATCACCCACATGTTCACCAAGCAAAGAATTATCAGATTCAAGATCAATAACATCAGAAACAGGCAAAACAAGTTGCTCCACCTTAACAGGAGCAGTGCTAGAATCAGGCATAGGTGCAGTGGCAGATAAGCAAGGAATATCAGATTCATTAAAAATCACATCCCTACTTATTACAACTTTAAACTCAGGGTCATCTCTTAGCCAAAGCCTGTAACCTTTTACACCATTAGGGTATCCTAAGAAAACACATTTTTTGGATCTTGCTTCAAGTTTATCATTCTTTTGGTGAACATATCCAGCATAACCAAACATTTTTAAGTTAGATAGATCAACAGGTTTTCCAGACCATTTAGATTCAGGACACTTACCATTCAAAGACACATAAGGAGATCTATTTATTAAATAGGCAATAGTACACACTGCTTCACCCCAATTTTTTTTAGAAAGTCTTGAGTAGTTCAACATACTCTTTACCCTTTCTAAAAGAGTTCTGTTCATCCTCTCAGCAACACCATTTTGCTGAGGGGTGTAAGGGACAGTTTTATGCCTCTGGATGCCTGAATCTGCACACAACTTATCTAATAGGTTGTTGCAAAATTCAAGTCCATTATCAGTTCTTAGGTTTTTAATTTTCTTTCCAGTTTGATTTTCAATTAAGACTTTCCAGTTTTTAAGGTTTTCAAACACATCAGATTTCAGTTTTAATAACATGACCCAAACTTTTCTAGAAAAGTCATCAATCACAGAAAGCAAATACACTTTACCACCATGTCTAGGGAGACTTGCAGGTCCCCATACATCAGCATGGATATATTCAAGCACATCAGAGCATCTAAACAGATTAGGGGAAGGGGAAATATGAAAACTGATTTTGTGTTGCTTGCCCTTCACACATGATTCACAAAAAGACATGCAAGACAGTTTATCACTACCAAACAGCTCAGCTTTATGAAAAATTTCCAGCCTTTTATTACTCATGTGACCTAGCCTACAATGCCAAAGTTCAGTTTTATCTTCTTTAACAGTATTGGCAGAGGCAGGCAAGGATATAGCAACACATATATACAAGTTTTTTTTTTTTTTACAGCTTCAAGAATCACAGAAGATCCCTTGAATATTTTCATAACACCATTTCCCCATTTCCCTTCAAAACCATCATCTTCTAAAGCAGCACAAGATATCAAGTTGTTACACAGATCAAGTACATGCCTAACATTTTTTAAAATAACCTCACAACTAGAATTGCAGAACAAGGAGACATCCCCAATACCCATAATTTTGCATTTCTTTTCATCAGCAAGGGAAACATAACCATTGTTTAAAATTTTATAAGAGGTAAAAAGATCTTTTGAAGGTGTCATGTGAAAAGTACATCCAGAATCAACAAGCGATTCACTCTCACACAAAGATGAATGCAAGATAGTGTTTGCACAAGAAGGTACACACGATTCTGTTACCATAAACACATCACCATTACATTCATTTTCATTTACAGTGGTGTTATTAACTTGATTACCCTGAGACTGTTCATTTTTCTTCTTAGGACAGTCTTTTATAAAATGATTTGGATCCCCACAATGATAACACCTCCTATTTTTTTGGTCTAAACTGAGGGTTAGAAGAATATTCAGATTGATTCTTATCAGGAATTAGGTTAGTTTGATTGTTGGAAGGCTTATAGCTTTAGGCTTAGGCCTTACTCTAACAAACATCACTTTACTCTTATTAACAGGGTTTGTTTTTAAATCCATTTCTTTGCTGTTTAAACCATTTACAACAGTTTCCAAAGACACATTATCTCTTCCATATTTAATAGCAGATTTAACATCATTATAGGAATCAGGAATGACATTTAAAAGCACAATGAGTGTATAATCATCAATATTCTTATCACCAGTTTTCTTAATGTCTTGAACTAGTTTAGTAAACACATCAAGATTCTCTTAAATCAAGTTTGAATCTGAAATTTTTTTCAAGTAGGAACATCTTATTAGGTAAAGAGGTTTCAACAAATAATTCTTGTGATTTATCCCACAGAGCCTTAGCATTTTTGTGATCACCAACTTTTCTTAACACACAATCAGACAGATTTAAGATTATAGATGAATATGCAATTTCATCCATTTCACTAATCTTTTCAGTAGTATCAGATTCAGCATATGCAAGACTAATACATTTAAACACACGTTGTTGTACAAGAATACTTTTCATTTTCTGTTGCCAAATTCCAAAATCAGACCTTCCATCAAAATGAGCTAAAGTATAACCAGATAAGACAGTCATCACACAAAGTGAATCCAAATCAGAGAATACATAGATAAGAATATGCCTTGTAACACCAAGGATTTCCCAATTCTCGGCATTGATTTATCAGTGGAGCAGGGGTTCACTTGGCAGCCTTTTTTTTTTAAAGCAGAAAATAGAGGAGATTCACAAAGAATAATATCAGATCAAACACAGCGGAAACAAATACAGGCAATCACACAGAGAGCCTAGAAGGACTATAAGCACAGAAACCCCAAATCCTACCTGTTTCAAATGGTATCTACAGAGTGTTAAGTGAAGTACCTGAGCGGGTCCCAAAGTATGGGCAAAACCCGACTTACCACAGGATCCGAAAAGGCTCATTTCGGTCCAGGCGCGATGGGAGGACTGCCAGGGGCAGAGAATCGACACAAACGCAGCAGTAAGCAGTAACAACAACAGGAAAACAAACAGGGTTAGAACAAACAAAGACAAACCCTAGAGATCTCAGAATCTCCCAAGGGTCAGAAGAGACTACAGTTACAAGAATCGTGGCTCTGATACCACTGTTGGGTGGACACCGTGGTCAGCCGTGGCTCAGAAAACCTTGAGCCTGCACCGATCGATCACAAGGACCAGTGGGAGAAGAGGGTTTAACACTCACAAAGTCAGAGAGACTCAAACCCTAGATCTCACTAAGAGATCGAAGAACCCCAAGCCCCTTAACCCCAAGAGCCTCGAGAAACCAACAGAGAACCCCTCGCTACTACCCTCACTCACACCCATGAGCTCAAGAACAAACTCACAGAGAGTTAGGGTTTTCAGGGAAGAGACAAAGAGAGACTTTGAGAGAGAGAGAGAGATAAATTGAGTCTAGCTTCTGCAGAGTTCCTCCACCGGAGCCCCATATGAAGGGGGTGAGTGAGTGGAGCAAGAAGCCCTACGGGTTTCATCGAGAAGGGGCGAAGAAGGAGGAGATTGAACGACAGAGGCGATAGATAGCAAATGAGGGGAGCAAGGGTAGGCTATCTTATTTTAGGGCAACAGGGTAATAGGCTTGGGCTTGGGCTTGAGTAGAATAAGAATAAAAATGGAACCATGCCCAGCAACAATTGAGCCTATATTCCAACACTCTCCATTAGTGAAAGTAGTTGCAGGAAAACACTTTCACTCCAAAAACACAAATTGTTGAATTTATTATTAAAATATCCATTTATATCAGGTAAAAGCACCTCTTAAAACGATTAAGATGCTCGAATTTTTGAATAACAACGTCAGATATAATATATGCAATTAAAATTTAAATGTGGTGGAATGCATCTACACCTTGCAAAATGGATCATCTATTTCAATATGACATTTCACTTTTATCACATCATATTGAAACATCGGATGAAATATTAAAGTAGACTGAAAAAATCTTATTTGATTATATTTTATCAGGAGCAATATCATCCATGTATAGCATGTTTTACACGTGATCATAAGAAAGTGTGTCTGATTACTACATTATCCATGTGGGCCCACGTAATAAACGTTACATTATCCGACAAAATATATAAGAGATTTAAAATTACACACGTGGACCATGGAGCAGAGACAGAATTAAATGAACCAAAGCTTGCAAAAATCATGACAGCAAACGATATTGAGCTTCCAAGTTAATATACACTTCCAACAGCTAGCTCTATCGCCTGTGAAAAAAGAAAAGGAGAAAATAAATCGTGTTACTACAATTCGACAAAAGTGCACAACTAGAGAGAATCTTAGGATGGTTTCGTATCCATGGCCATCGACCGTTAATGTTGCAAACTGTAGTGATGATGAAACACACAACACAAAGTATGAATGCAATTCCCAGATCAACAATTCAATATGCATACAAGTAAAAAATAAATGATAACTTGCTAGAAAAGAGAGAAGATATTCTTAGTATTATAAAAAGAGTGTCAAAAGTGCCTTTGATGTATACAATTTCTCTTATTTATACTATTATTTACAAGGAGGGGTATTTCTGCCATTTTCTCTTGGGCCCTTTCTTGTTGGTTAAGTCATCTTCACTATTCTTCTCCTAAGGTACCTCTTCTACTGCTTTAGGTACACCTCTCTTCCTCCAGAATCTTCCTTTTTCTGTTATGTGGAGAGATATTTTCTCTTTGTCTTTTATAGCCATGTCAGCTACCCCTATAGCATGCTTGCCATCATTGCTTGGGAATTATTATCCTCTACTTTGGGCGTACAGAATCCGTTCGGCTGCCTCTTACTGTGATATCATCACTTCTGCTTTGTAAGATCCTTGGAGCTTCTGCGACCACTTCTGGACGTGTGATATTTCCACCGCTGCTTTTCGGCATTTCTGCCAGTTCTGTAGTTTCATAGTCGTGCGAAGTCTTCTCATCTGTGGCTTATCCTGTCTTGTCCACTTCTGTCTCCAGGTCTGCACCAAGTCAGCTCTGCATTTTGCACAAAGACAGTTCTGCAAAATTGCTATTTCCTATATTTTGTTTTCACTGGAAGTGCGGTATCCAAGGATAATGACACGGGAGCCCTTTATAATTTCATCCTTCCCATATCAGCTACTCCCCCTGGTGCGATCGAGCAGATCTGGTTTGGCAGAGCTGGTCGGCTGCAGCACTTCTCGTTTTTCTCTCAGGCAGGGAGCTAATTTTCCCCTTAGCTACTCCCCCTGGTGTGGTCGAGCAGATCTGGTTTGGCAGAGCTGGTCGGCTGCAGCACTTCTCGTTTTTCTCTCGGGCAGAGTAGCTAATTTTCCCCTTAGCTACTCCCCCTGGTGCGGTCGAGCAGATCTGGTTTGGCAGAGCTGGTCGGCTGCAGCACTTCTCGTTTTTCTCTCGGGCAGAGAGCTAATTTTCCCCTTAGCTACTCCCCCTGGTGCGGTCGAGCAGATCTGGTTTGGCAGAGCTGGTCGACTGCAGCACTTCTCGTTTTTCTCTCGGGCAGAGAGCTAATTTTCCCCTTAGCTACTCCCCCTGGTGCGGTCGAGCAGATCTGGTTTGGCAGAGCTGGTCGGCTGCAGCACTTCTCGTTTTTCTCTCGGGCAGAGAGCTAATTTTCCCCTTAGCTACTCCCCCTGGTGCGGTCGAGCAGATCTGGTTTGGCAGAGTTGGTCGGCTGCAGCACTTCTTGTATTTTCTCCTTTTGGTCAAAGTTCATAAGTTTGAAACCTGAGCTCTCCACACGTCGCTCCCTTCTTCCTTCGTGTGTCAGAAATTATGGCAGTAAGTGTCCTTTCAGTCTACTTTTTTAAACGTCATATCTGATGTGTTTGATCTGGTCCCTACACGTGTCGGTCATCCAGCGGTGGGATGCCAAGCGTCGCGCTTCTTTTCAACGCAATATATTCAAAAAAATTTTGCCTTAATTCTTACTTTCTCTTTCTTCATTTTCCCCCTCTTCGTCTTCTCCGGTGATTTCTCCTCTTCTCCGGCGATTCTGGTGTGAAAGCCTACTAAAGATTTTTATTCCGGTGAACCTTCTTCCCCTTCTTCTTCCTTTGCGTTCGTTTTTCCATGGCGAGAGGAGGTAATTTCTAACCTTTGGTTTTCTTGTTTGTTTCGTGATTTCAGTGGCTGTGAACTGGGTTTTTGTGCACTGTAGAACTTTGGATCTTGTGGCTGTTTTTGTTGGGTATTTGGTTTGTTTTTTGAGATTTTCTGGTGATTTGTTAGATTAGCTTCTTTCCCTGCCAACCTTCTTCTTTCTCATGGCTTCCACCGATCGTGAAACCGATTCTTCTATCCCTCAAGCTCTCGAGGGTGATTCTCCTTCTGTTCTTCCCGCTCCCAGTGAGCAGACCTTGTCTTCTTCTTCTACTAGGGCTTCTTCTCCTCTCGAGAAAGAGGTTTCTGCTGCCAGTGTCGATCCTATAAGTTATAGCGCTTCTGACCCTAACTTTGATTTCGTTAGCCAGCATTCCTCTTTTACTCCCGACCGCCTCGATACTCTTCGCCTGGCCTTCGACATTCCTCAGGACTTCTGTATATACTGCCCTGCTGGACATCATCGGCCTAACTTCCTTTCTGGCCGTAAGTTGGCGTTCTGGACAGCCCAGTTGAGGGCTGGGGTTCGCTTCCCCGTGAATCCCTACCTCTGTAAATTATCATTCTTTTATCAAGTTCCTTTGAACCAGTTTACCCCTTCTGCCATTCGTTTAATGTTGGGGTTCTTCATAATTCTGAAGGGTAATGGTGGGAACCCTACTGCAGAGCTTTTCTTTTCAAATTTTACCCTTAAATATAAACCACCCTTTTTCTATGTCACTGCTGACCCTCGAGGTCTGATTCATTTTCTGGGTAAGCCTCAGAGTCGAGATAAACATTGGAAAGAAGACTATTTCTTCATTTCTGGTGATGATACTTGGGATTTTCCAGCCGGCCCCTGGGTGTATACTAAGCCTCTGGTGAAGAAAGAATTTTACGTCAGCTGTCCTCCCTCCGATCGAGCAATAATTGCAGAACTGAATTCCTCTGTACATTCCATAGGTCCTTTCGATGTAGTTAGCTTAGTTGAACAGTCTTCTGTATTATCCTATTTTGGTCTTTGTTCTGGAGAGACCACTTGTCCCACTGAATTTGGTATTTCTCTTATTCTGCCATTCTTCTTCTTCTGCTTGTCTGTTTTTAATTGTTTTTTGCTTAAGTATTGAGTGATCTTGATCATGTAGAGCCTGCATGGAGGAGGACCATCCCCCGCAGAGAAGCCAATTCCCCTCCTCGGTCGCATTCAGAAGTGGCTCTTACTTCTGAGCTCCAGACGGCTGCCCCTCCTCCAGTCGTTACCAGAAGTGACAGAGGGAAGCGTCCTCTGAGTTCTTCTGAGCCTTCCACAGAGGCCCGACGACCACGTCTGCAGTCTCCCGGCCGAGGTGGTCATGAGGGGAGAGAACGTTCTCGGTCGAGCCGAGTGAGAGCTTCTGCGAATGATGCTTTTACTCTTGAGCTCCCGAAATCTCTCTTGGAGCTCTCTGCAGAAGAGCCACGTCAGTTTCTCCAGCTCTGCTTAACTCCTGCTGATACTTATACGTTGAGCAAGCTTTCTCTGGAGAATGAGTTGGCCATGAGTGCTCATCATGCCTTGAAGGTATTTTATGGTTCCTTCTCTCTTTATTCCTTGGGATCTTTTGCAGGCCTTTACTAACCTTTTTATCTTGATTTTTGCAGAGCTTCATCCACTTAAGCCGGCTGCAGGCTAAGACAGCCTCCTCTGTGGACCCTGCTCCTACGCTTTTGGAGAAAGACAACGAGATTTCTTCGTTGAAGTTTAAGTTGGCGGAGCAGGAGAAACTGATCAAGGAGCAGCGGAAGGAGGTGGAGTTCTGGAAGAAAAAGGCTGCTGAGGAGAAAAGTCGCAGCAGAGAGTACGGGACTAGGAAGTTTTTGGAGGGAGTTGAAGCTTGCAAGAAGAACCTGCACATGACGGCGGCAGGGCAGAGCTTCCTTGAGGAAGTAATCACCGGGTTGAAGGAGGCTTATCTTAGGAGCACGAGTTCTCTGTGTGACTTCGGACCACATATAGGCCATTATTATGGCTTCGGGTTCGATGCAGCTCAGAAGCAAGCCCGGGATCAAGGCTTTTCTGGTGCTTTTGACTTTAATGGTCCTTTGGACGACCTACCGGCCTCCCCTTATTTTGAGGGTGACCCTTTGGAGGATTCAGATTCTCCTTGGTGGCTGCCGGTTCTGCAAAAGGCCTATGCCAAACTCTGCTCTGCGCCCAACGACGCCTTCACTCCAGTTGATCCAGCCTACTGCAAGTTTTCTCTTCTGCCTGCTCCGCCTCCTGTTGAACCTCCAACTGTCGATTTGATAGTTCTTAGTGGGGATTCTACTGAGACACTTGCAGAGGCTCCCTCTCAGCTGGCCCTTGAGGTCCAACCAGAGCTGGCTGGCGCAGAGACCCCCGCTGCTTCTGATCTTCCTGGCTCAGTTCCTCCTCCCGAAGAATGATCCACCTTATTTTCCTTACCATACTTTATGCTTTTTCAAAAACAATCATTTACTTTTTTGCGTATTTTGGGCTCTGTATGCTTAAGACAATTTCTTTATTTTTCCTGTTCTGTTTGCTTGTCTAACACTTGTTTATGAGATGGTTATAACATGTTAACCTTGCTATTTATATGCGCACATATTGATCTAATGTTTCATATATATGTATGGCCATTTCCATCCTACTTGTTATTGTATACTTGTGGCGTAATGCGTATAAAACTTGAAACAATTACTGATGTATATGAATGTGAGCAAGGCAAGAACGACAAATGTAATTAATTCAAGAATAGAAATACTTATGGGATGATTTTTTTCTTTTATACATCACTCCTCTCTTCCTTTCTTCTACATCTGCTTTTCTGTAATTGAGAACTTCCTTCATCTTTTCTTTCCCATCATCACCCTTGCCAACCACTCCATCATTTCTCCCTGAATGAAGAAAAAAGAGAAGTAGGCCACATTCGTTAGTATTAATGAAGTTTATTCAAATCTCTGATCAATTCAACCTTGACCCCGCCAGCCCTAGTCAGAGGCATGCCAGACCCAGAGATCTACCTCTGCCAGGGCGGCTGCTTTCTGGGGCGAATTTCTTTTCTGGCCCCACCAACCCTGATCAGAGATGTGCCAGACCCAGAGGTCTGCCTCTGCCAGGGTGGTTGCTTTCTAGGGCATTTTTCTTTTCTGGCCCCACCAACCCTGATCAGAGATGTGCCAGACCTGGAGGTCTGCCTCTGTCAGGGTGGTTGCTTTCTAGGGCATTTTTCTTTTCTGGCCCCACCAACCCTGATCAGAGATGTGCCAGACCCGGAGGTCTGCCTCTGTCAGGGTGGCTGCTTTCTAGGGCGTTTTTCTTTTCTGGCCCCACCAACCCTGATCAGAGATGTGCCAGACCCGGAGGTCTGCCTCTGTTAGGGTGGCTGCTTTCTAGGGCGTTTTTCTTTTCTGGCCCCACCAACCTGATCAGAGATGTGCCAGACCCGGAGGTCTGCCTCTGTCAGGGTGGCTGCTTTCTAAGGCGTTTTTCTTTTCTGGCCCTACCAACCCTGATCAGAGATGTGCCAGACCCGGAGGTCTGCCTCTGTCAGGGATGCTGCTTTCTAGGGCGTTTTTCTCGTAGAGTTTAAGAGGCATTTCTTACTTGTTTCCTTAGGCGTAGTATTTCTTGAGGTTGCAGATGTTCCAAGGTCTAGCCACCTCTTTTCCTTCTTCTGTTATCAGCCGATAGGCCCCTCCTTTCAATACCTCTGATATAATATAGGGGCCTTCCCAATTTGGCTCTAATTTTCCCTTAGGCTTCAAGGCATCAGCTCTTCTGAGAACTAAATCTCCTTTTTCCAGACGTCTCAACCGTACTTTCTTATCATATGCCGCCTTTATCCTGCTCTTGAATTTTTCAATCTTTAATCGTGCCATTTCCCTTTCCTCCTCTAATAGATCCAGGTTCTCTTTCATGAGTTCCTCGTTTTGTGCTTCGTCGAATGTCATCACCCTGTGAGTTTCCATTCCAACTTCTGCCGGGATTACAACATTAGCCCCATACACAAGGTTAAAAGGAGTCATGTCAGTAGCCACTCTCGGTGTCGTTCTGTAGGCCCATAGAACTGAATCTAGCTCTTCTGCCCAGCTTCCTTTGAGAGTTTCTACTCTTGTTTTTAGCCCGTTGATTATGGTTCTGTTAGTTACCTCCACCTGACCATTTGCTTGTGGATGTGCCACTGCCGCGAATCTCTGAGTGATTTTCATTTCTGTGCACCAAGCTTTTATCTTCTTTCCGCAGAACTGTGTGCCGTTGTCTGAAACTAAAATCCGAGGGACTCCGTATCGGCAACAGATCTGTTTCCATAAGAACTTTATGACATTTTGCTCATCGATTTTTCCCAAAGGTTCTGCCTCTACCCACTTCGTAAAATAGTCAATGACAACTATTAAAAATTTCTTCCGCCCTTTAGACAGCGGCAATGGTCCCACCAAATCTATCCCCCACTGAGCAAATGGACAAGGAGAATGCATCTTTCCCAATTCTTCTGCCGGGCTGTGTATCAAGGGACCATGGATCTGGCAGCTGTGACACTTCTGCACCAATTCTCTTGCGTCTGTGCTCATTGTGGGCCAGAAATACCCTGCTCGTAAAATCTTTCGTACCAATGTTCTTGATCCTACATGATCACTTCCGCACCATTCGTGTGCTTCTCGCAGCACATACAACCCCTCTTTTTTATTTAGACATCGCAGGTATGCTTGTGAGAAGGAACGTCGGTAGAGCTGCTCACCCATCATACAATATTTGAGTGTTTCCTTTGACCAAACTGGGTTTGTCAATGTAGCCATATTTTTCAATTCATTAATGATGGGGGTCCTCCAGTCATCCTGTTCTTCTACTTCGGCGATCTCTGCTTTTCCACATAGTTTTTCTGCTATTAATAAGGTGATTTTCCTCGGCTGCAAGAGCGGGTATGAGCTGGCGATCTTTGCCAAGTAATCTGCCTGGACGTTCTCTGCTCTTGGGATCTGCTTTAGTTCGAATTTTGTGAAGGATGGCTGAATTTTGGTGATCTCTTCCAAATACCCGAATAATGACTCCTTTTTCACTTCATACGACCCTCCGAATTGCTGGAACACAAGCTGCGAGTCAGTATGAGCTACTAGGTTGCTTCCTCCGGCTTTCCTTACGATGTTCATGACTCGAATCAAGGCTTCATACTCTGCTTCGTTATTGGATACAGAGTAATTTAACTTGATGGCGTATTGCATATTTTGCCCATACGGGCACTCCACCAAAACCCCTACGCCGAAGCCATCTTTGGTTGCGGAACCATCCACAAAAATTTTCCAGACCTGTTCCTCTTCTGGCAGAGCTTGCGATTCTTATAAGAAGTCTGCCAGAGCTTGTGCTTTAATGGCCTTTCGTGGTTTGAACTCCACATCATATGCTCCAAGTTCCACTGCCCATTTGACCATCCTCCCAGAAGTGTCAGCTCTGCCCATAGTTTGGGCCAGTGGATAATTGGTGCGCGTGATGATTTTGTGCGAAAGGAAGTATGAACGTAGTTTTCTGGCAGTAATAATGACGGCTAAACCGGCCTTCTCAATTTCCACATATCGGGTTTCTGGGCCTTGCAGCATGTGGCTTACATAATAGATCGGCATTTGTTGTTGCCCCGTCTCCTTCAGCAAAACCGTGCTTACTGCCACCTCCCCCACTGATATGTACATGTACAGTATTTCCCCTTCCTCTGGCTTGGAGAGCTGGGGTAAGCTGGCTAGGTATTCCTTTAGTTCTTTAAAGGCTTGATTACATTCTTCGATCCATTGGAACTTGCATCCCTTCCTTAAGATTTTAAAGAAGGGGTGACTCATGTCTGCTGATTTGGAGATGAAACGACTCAGAGCTGTTATCCTTCCAAGCAATCTTTGTACTTCCTTTATACTCCGAGGGGGCATCATATCCATCACAGCTCTTATCTTTTCCGGATTGACTTTTATTCCTTCTTTAGTAACCATGAAACCCAGAAACTTACCAGACGTTACCCCGAAACTGCACTTCTCTGGATTTAGCTTCATTCCACTGCCTCGTATGATTGCAAAGGCTTCCTCCAGATCTGCAATATGCTGTCCGGCTTCTCTGCTTTTTACCAACATATCATCCACATAAACCTCCATGTTTCTTCCTATCATCGGCCTGAACAGTTGGTCCACCATACGCTGATACGTGGTCCCGGCGTTCTTCAGCCCGAAGGGCATCCGTACATACCCATAAGTTCCGGCAGCTGTAATGAAGCAGACCTTCTTAACATCTGTAGGGTCTAGCTGAATTTGATGGTATCCCTGGTAAGCGTCCATCAGGGACAAACGTGCACATCCAGACGTGTAATCAACCAGCTGGTCGATGCGGGGTAACGTGTAATGATCTTTGGGGCAGGCTTTATTCAAGTCTCGAAAATCGATACACATGCGCCATTTCTTGTTGGGTTTCGGCACCAGAACTGCATTGGACAGCCATTCGGGGAATTGGACCGGTACGATATGTCCAGAGTCTAATAACTTTTGGACCTCTGCTTGTATGATGTTGTCCTTCTCTGGCCCGAAGTTCCACAGTCTTTGCTTAACAGGTCGAATGTCTGGGCAGATGTTTAGCCGATGTACCGCCACCTCTGGATGAATACCCCTCATATCTGCGGCCTGAAAGGCAAATAAATCAGCATTCTTCCTAAGGCTAATCGGTTCTGCTTGCTCTGCCTCTGGAATCTCTGCATTGATCTTTGTACAAAACCCCTCTTTTTCAGGGTACAGTTCTACTGACAAAAGTTCTCCTTCTACTGTCATCTTTCCATGCTCTCCTTCCTCTTTTTCCACCCTCTGCCGTTTCGTTCCAGCGTCCTCCTCTGCAGCTCTGCTCGCCACTGGTAAGGCCCACTTGTGTGCCACTCTTATAGATTCGACATAACATTTTCTCGAGTGGACCTGATTCGCCTTCAACTCCCCTACCCCTGCAGATGTGGGGAATTTGACCTTTATATAGTAGGTGGAGACCACTGCTTTCAACTCATTCAGAATCGGACGCCCGAATATGATGTTATAAGCAGACGGTGCATCTACTATCAGGAAATCCATCATTAGCCTCCTCTGCCGTGGCCATTCTCCTACCAAAACGTGTAAAGTTACTGCTCCCAAAGGGTGGACTGCCCCTCCCGTGAAACCGTACAGAGTTGTGTTCACTGGGCGGATCTGGGTCTGGATATCCATTCTCTCAAAGCAATCTTTATATATAATATCCGCAGAGCTTCCCGTATCCACAAACACTCTAGCCACGTCGTACCCAGCTATTTCTGCTGTCACCACCAACGAATCATTATGGGGTTTCAACATCGGAGTTTCGTCAGCTGTGCCAAATACAATATCTGGAGAGGGTTGGACTTTGGCCACCTCCATATACTGATCATGCCAGCCCTGCGCATATCTTAAGGCTGACTTCCTGGCCCTATTAGAGTCTCCTCCATGATGACCGCCCGCAATCATATTAATAAAACCTTTCTTTGGTGGTGGCGGCAGGTCCCTTTCCTCCTCCTTTCTCTCCTTGTCTCGGGCGCTCTCTTTCTCTTCTGATCTTTCATTCCTCTTCCCATAATTTCCTGTATAATCCCTACCTTTATCCTCGAATCCTTTCAGTACTCCAGCCCTGACCAGACGTTCTATTTCATTCTTCAGATGTCTGCATTCATTTGTATCGTGACCATACTCGTTATGAAACAAGCAGAAGTATCGCCCCTTTGGTCTTGTTGGGGCCTAGGCTCTGTTCGGGGGAAATCTGAACGGAGCAGTTTTTTCAGAGAGCTGAAACACTCTTGCAAGTGGAGCTTTCAATGGGGTATACTTTGCGTAATCTCCTTTGCCAAGATCTTCTTCATGCCTTCTGCCTTCAAACCGCAGCTCCCCATGTCTCCGAGCATTGGTGTCCTTGGGGGCTGGTTTTTCTGCTCTTTTGGCGCGGCTCACATCCTTTAAATTGATAAATTTGTCTGCTCGAGCTAGGACCTCTTCAAAAGTATTAGCTGGTCTTTTCGCCAAGGACCGAAACAAATCTCTTTCACGCAGCCCCTGAACTACGGCGCTGATCTTTACCTCTGCCGTGGCAGAAGGGACTTCCAAGGCAGCTGTGCTGAAACGTTTAATGAATGCCCTGAGGGACTCCTCGGACCCTTGCTTCAAAGTGAACAGGGACTGGGAGGTTCTCCTTTGGCGTCTGACACTGGCAAATTGATGGAGGAATGCAGAACTGAAATCATGGAAGGAATGGATGCTATCCTCTGCTAATTGCCCGAACCACCTCTGCGCGGCTTGTGTGAGGGTGGTTAGAAACACTCGGCATTTAACCCCATCTGTGTATTGATGAAGGAGGGCAACATTTTCGAAACGCAGGAGGTGGTCGTATGGGTCCGTGGTCCCATCGTATTCAAAGATTAGGGGCTTGAAGCTTGTTGGCAGCTCGTCCATCCGTACAGCCATCGTGAAGGGACTTCCGCCGGGCACTTGAATCTGGCTCGTAGCACCCATCCTCTGCCGCAACAACTGTATTTCCCTTTGCATTTCTTCCATCTGTCTTTGTACCTCACGATCTTGTGTGCGCTGTATGGAGGTGTCTGCAGACGACGCTTCGATTGATGGGTATTTCCACTGTGGCGGATGACTGTCCGCACTTTGTTCCAGAGCTGTCTCCGGCCGTTGTGACTGTACGCCCTGGGCAGAGATCTTTGCTCCCCTTATCTCCGTGGCCTCATGCTTCTCTTCTCGGCCCCCTTCTCTATCTTTTTCGGCAGCTGCTTTTTCCAGGGCTTTTTGTACAGCGGTTTGGACGAAACTGTCCAACTGCTCCGGGGTGAAAGTCCACAGACCCGGGACAGCTGGCTCCCTTATCTCTTCCGATCTTTCTCTTGCTCTCGACGTCTCTGGCCTCGCTACCTCTTGGAAGTCTCCCTCCAAATCTCGAATTATCCGGTTCACCATTGCTTCTGTTGACCCGAGTCGATTTCTCCAACTCTCCCAAAGAACAGATGTGCAAAAATGGAAGAAAAGGTACAATACAACAAAAAATAACAGGAAGAATCAAACAGGACAAGAAGGAAACTCACTTCTCTCCCTTGGTTTCCCACAGACGGCGCCAATGTAGTGATGATGAAACACACAACACAAAGTATGAATGCAATTCCCAGATCAACAATTCAATATGCATACAAGTAAAAAATAAATGATAACTTGCTAGAAAAGAGAGAAGATATTCTTAGTATTATAAAAAGAGTGTCAAAAGTGCCTTTGATGTATACAATTTCTCTTATTTATACTATTATTTACAAGGAGGGGTATTTCTGCCATTTTCTCTTGGGCCCTTTCTTGTTGGTTAAGTCATCTTCACTATTCTTCTCCTAAGGTACCTCTTCTACTGCTTTAGGTACACCTCTCTTCCTCCAGAATCTTCCTTTTTCTGTTATGTGGAGAGATATTTTCTCTTTGTCTTTTATAGCCATGTCAGCTACCCCTATAGCATGCTTGCCATCATTGCTTGGGAATTATTATCCTCTACTTTGGGCGTACAGAATCCGTTCGGCTGCCTCTTACTGTGATATCATCACTTCTGCTTTGTAAGATCCTTAGAGCTTCTGCGACCACTTCTGGACGTGTGATATTTCCACCGCTGCTTTTCGGCATTTCTGCCAGTTCTGTAGTTTCATAGTCGTGCGAAGTCTTCTTATCCGTGGCTTATCCTGTCTTGTCCACTTCTGTCTCCAGGTCTGCACCAAGTCAGCTCTGCATTTTGCACAAAGACAGTTCTGCAAAATTGCTATTTCCTATATTTTGTTTTCACTGGAAATGCGGTATCCAAGGATAATGACACGGGAGCCCTTTATAATTTCATCCTTCCCATATCACAAACTTTGTGACGGTAAAACCGAGTGCGAAGGAAGAAGATAGTTCAAACATGTTCGGTATTTGGAAAGAACAGATGCTGTGTCTGGTTGAGAGCCAAGATGTCTTGAGTTTCATCAATGGAGAAAGCTTGCCACCTAAGGAGATGAGCTCAAATGGTGAAATATCTGAGCAAAAGCTATGGAGAAGAACAGACAGGCTCGTTCAAGAATGGATTTTAGGGTCGATTGGAAACGATGCGCTTCGTACGGTCTACAAGTTGGACACTGCAAGGGAAGTTTGGTTCGAATTGGAAAATGTTTTCAATCAAAAAACAGTGGGTTCGGATCATCTTCAACCCCAGACCGATGCCAATGCTGATCAAAAAACTGCTGGTGTTGGAAATAAGTTGATGTTATTTTATGTAATTATTTGCAGTTTATATGAGTGAATCAAGATTGTCATATGTTCTATAAGGTTTCATCTCATATTTTAAAATAATCAACAAACGTTAAGCATTAAGATCATGATATCACTAATTGTGTCATGAATTAAAAGAAAATTTCATTTTTGATCCTGCCATAGAGACCTTGTCCGATTTTGGTCCAATTTTAACTCCGATTTTAAATTTTGTCCTGTTATCTCAGAAACCGTCCGATTATAGTCCAATTTTGCCGGAATTTTCAATTTGCCGGCCAATTCCGGGCGAGTGTTTCGTACTCACCCCCAATTTTAGATTGGCGCTAAGATGTCGCAAACGTGGCCAAATTTTGATGACGTGGAAACAAAATCCCAATTTCTCTAATGCCACGTCATTAGTATGCAATTAAATCCATAAAAGAAATGAAACACTCTAAAAAAAATTAAATCTGCAAAATTTAAAAAACAGTAAAAAACATAAATGCAAACATAAAAAGAAAGAGGGTAGCGGCGGTGGGTGGAGACTACACCAAGGAGCCCTAGTGCGTGTGGTGGTGGTGGCTCACGAGGGAGAGTGTAGTGGCGGTGGGTGGAGTCGTCGGTGGTGGTCAAGTTAGCCTTTTTTAAAGAAGTCTGCTTTGCTGAAACGCCAAGATCTTGATGCGGCGGTGGAATCCATGGGTGGGGACGGCGGGAGGGTAAGGGGGCAGCGGATGAAGGGATTTGTTTGTTTATAAATCCCATGTGAAAAGGGTTGACAAGTATAGATGTAGAAGGGAAGTGTTAGGGATCTTGGGGTGTGATGATTTTTGGTTTTTCAATCTTTCTTTAATCCTGTTTTCTTGGGGTGTGATTTTTTGTTTTTCTTGGCTGCGACGAGGAGGAAGAAGCAGCGGCGAGGAATCTACATAAACTTAAATCATGTAATTAAGCAAAAATCTACAAAATCAGTACAGATACACTAAGATCAGCCATTTAATTCCACCATGAAACTCCAATGAACAAAAATCAAAATCAATACAAAAGAGATTAACTCAAAAACCTCACCCTGAACCAGTAATTGCAAAACTAGTTGGGTGTAGAGGAGGAGGAAGAAGCAGCCGCCGTGGGATTTTGAATAGATCAAAAACTATGAATTGGATTTCTCACATCAAAAAATGAGAAATACTCATCAATATTAAACTGGGATTTTGAACAGATCCGCCGTGGAAGAAAACTATCAGCGGCAGCTTGGTGGCGGTGTCGGATTCCGGCTGAGGAAGATAGAGACGGTGGTGGATTGAATTTTCTGATTTTTTTTCTTTTGATTTTTTGATTTTTTTTCTCTCTAATTTTGATTTTTTAGATTTTTTATTAATTTTTCTTTTGATTTTTGAATTTTCTGATTTTTTATTAATTTTCTGATTTTTGAATTTTCTATTTTTTATTTATTTTTCTTTTGATTTTTTTCTCTAATTTTTTATTTTTTTATTAATTTTCTATTTCAGAGAGAAATGTAAAATTCATTTCCACATATGTAAAATTTTATCACGTCAGCGACAACTCAGCGCCAAAGTACAATAGGGGGCGAGTGCGGAACACTTGTCCGGAATTGGCTTCCAGCAAAATTGGACTATAATCGAACGATTTTTGAGATAACAGGACAAAATTTAAAATCGGAGTTAAAATTGAACCAAAATCGGACAAGGTCTTTATGGCAGGACCAAAAATGAAATTTTCCCCATGAATTAAAGATAATGAGATAGATGCTGAAACATCAAATTGAATAAAGTATCCTCTTGGATATTAAATCCACTCTGAACAAGAAATGTTTTCTATCATGGATTTCCAAAACATGTGTGTTTACCGTTTTCTGAGTAGTATTAAAATAACTAGGCAAAAAAACTTTTGTTTTGTTAAAAAGTCTAGTTCCTGGGACAACCAAATTCGCAAAATTGCTGTATTTATTTTCTGAAAATTCCAATCTCTACGTTTTGTTTTATGAAGAATTAATATCTGTTGTTTATTTAATTTCTAATTTAACATAAAATTTTCTAGAGAATTACTGCTTTACAACAAGAAGAGAACATAGCCATTAGTTAGTTGATCCTAGTAAACTTGAATTAGTGTAACTTATAACAGAACAGGTGGTGAAACAGGTGCAGAATTGAACAGGCATTTGCCAGTGTACAAAGCAGCACAGAGAGGTGATTGGGAGACAGCCAAAACATTCTTAACCGAAAAAGACAGAGATTCGGCCCCAGCCGTTATCAGTTATGCCTCGGAAACAGCTCTCCACGTCGCGGTTACGACCGGAAAAGCAAATGATTTTGTCAAAATGTTAGTGGGATTCTTGCAAACCACGCTCTCGCCTTAAAGGACATATCTGGAAACACTGCTTTGCACTATGCTACCATGGTTGGAAACAAAGAAGCAGCAATTATCTTGCTGGATAAAAATCCGGAGCTGCTATACATTCTGAATGACGACAAGCAATTGCCGATCCTAACAGCAGTCCTATATGGCCACAAGGACACACTTGAGTACTTGATTTCCATGTACGAGCTCAACGTGGAGCGCAGCCCGTTTCAAGGCCAATTAGGCATTGGCCTTTTGACTGATACTATTGGTTCTGAATTCCTTGGTGAGTTTGCATATATATGTACACAAGTTTTTGGTTGGATAACTCAATTACTAGTTGTAATAATTGTCACTTCTTGCGTTAGATGTTGCGTTCGATTTGGTTGAGAAGTACCCCGATTTGGCTCGATTAAAATGTGGTCTTGAAGATGGTTATTCCGCCCTGGAAACTATAGCTATAATGGACTCTGTCTTTCTAGTGGAGAAAGTTTCTGCTGGTGGCAAAAATTGATCTACCATCGTAAGTACATGTATATGACTCGACAAATATTGTATGTATGTACCACAATAAATAATAAACTGCGAATTGCAGGTGAATTACTAGTTTGCTAGAAACTAGCATAGCAAGCATTTAACTTTGATTAATTTTCAACATTTATGTTTTGTAGGTATTCCTCTGAAACGGGCCGAAAGGAAAGCTGCTGCTGATATTGAAAATGCACATTCTGATGCTCCAGTTCAGATTATTACTCGAGGAATGTACCTCAGTTCTATTCCACCATATACATCCTCTTTCGTGTATTGCATAACATGAACTTCTTTTTGTGGTAACGTAACTCTGAAATCAAGTTGTTTGATTGGTATGCAGTGGCCAAGAAATTTGAATTCATGATATGGAAATTCGTCGAACATCTCGGTATGGAGGGAAAATATGAAAAATTGGTCTCATAGCTAAACTTTGAGTGTGTTGCAAAATAGTTCATTTATAAATCCTTAATTGAGTTGAGTCTACATACAACTATTAGATGGCCTGGTACAACTTGACATGATGATTTACATCCGACAATTAATTGTCTGTTAAGTGTCATCATGTCAAGTTACTTCATATCATTTTGGATCAACTATGACATCTAAAATTATCATTTCGGTTCGACCACACCATCTAAAGATGATTGTAGTGAGTTTAACAATTCAGACCTATCTTTGGGACAAAAAAACATGATAACAAGAACAAAAGGAAGTTTTGCCACTTTTAAGAGAAACAAAATACTAGTTTTGCCACAACTAAAGCTTCAACTTAAACATGTCTTGTCTATGATTATGCTCTGACAATCGACTAAAACATCAGTGCCTCGTGTGAAGTGCATCAGGAAGAAGAAAGAAAAGCACCAACAAGCACTTGAACTCGTCAAAGAGTTGTGCCAGCAAATGCTGTATTTGCCAGAAAATGAAGTTTGGACAATGTTCCACCATTCGATCATCAGGGCTGCGATGCACGGGATCAGTGAGATTGTGGAAGTGATAATGGAGGTATATCCTCTGGCTATTTATGCTGTGGATGACGCAGAAAAAAATTTATTTCTTCTGGCAGCAAGTAATCGCTTTCAAAATGTTTTCAACCTAATTTATAATATGAGTGACCGCAAGTACAGGCTTTCCTATGCTTCGGATAATCAAGACAACAACTTAATGCACATCTGTGCAAAACTTGCTCCTTCCAAGAGACTCAACCGTGTTCCTGGTGCAGCTTTGCAGATGCAACGAGAATTACAGTGGCTCAAGGTAAACACTAATTACCCAGATTGATTTATACAGGACTAAAAACGACAGTAACTGTAGGAAGGGAAATGAAAATTTTCACCTTTTGTTTCAAAGAAGATAAATGCATTCTCTCTTTGCTAGGAGATGGAGAAATTTGTTCGTCCTTCACGGAGAATATGGCCAAACAGTGAAGGTAAAACTCCGAAAATGATATTCACAGAGGAACACCAGCAGTTGAAAGCAGAAGGAGAGAAGTGGTTGAAGGACACATCTAATGCATGCACAATCGCAACAGCATTAATTGCAACTGTTGTATTTGCAGCAGCTTTCACTGTGCCGGGTGGTGTTGCATCTGAGACCGGCTTCCCAGTTTTGTCGAATGAATTTGCATTTAAATTGTTTGCAGTTTCAGACGCGATTGCCTTGTTCACTTCCATCACATCTCTTCTGATGTTTTTGTCTATCTTGACTTCACGTTATGCAGAAGAAGATTTCTTGTATGTTCTGCCCAAGAGACTTAGCATGGGCCTTCTTAGCCTCTTTATCTCCATTACATTTCTCATGGTGGCCTTTAGTGCAACACTTTTCCTTGTCTTTCGTGGAACAGTGGCTCAATTCGTCGTACCAGTGATGGCATTGGCTTGCTTGCCTGTAACATCTTTTGTGTTGTTACAGTTCCCTCTGCTTGTAGATGTCGTCTACTCAACCTATGGCCCTGGTATTTTTGGCAAGAAAAATGATTGTCTATTGTATTAATTAGTTAACCTCATAATAGTATTTTGAGTTGGTTGAAATAAAGTCTTGTACTGTAATAGAACATCTCGTGTGATATTCCGAAAAGTTATGGAGGTGGTGATTTGTTTTTAGTTTGAATGTAAAAGATGAAGCTAATGGAAGTTAAAATCTAATTTTTTATCACCAATTTATCTTCACTAAATTTCTGCTGGTATTTGAGATGAGTGATTGTTATGGTCACAACTATTATCCTTTTCGAACAAGAAAATTGCATGCTCTTTTATTTATCATCAAACAGGGAATGCAGTGGGGGAAGGGGACTGCGGGTGGGGGGAAATTTCAATTTTGGTAATATCCTAAAGGTGTCTGATTTTAGTCTTAAAATTTCGATTTTAATTTTCGTCCTTCTATCAAAAAAATTGTCCAAATTATATTTTCTCTGGAATTTTTGATTTTCCGGCCAATTTCTGGCAAGTGTTCCGCACTCGCCCCCAATTTTAGATCCGCGTCAGATTCGCACTAATGTAGCCAATATCTGCTGATGTGTTAATTAATTTTTGCTTTATTTGGTGCCACATCATTAAGTTTCAAAATAAAAAAAATGCAGAGAAATGTAATTGAAATAAATTACAGGGAAATTGAGTTAAAAAGACCAAAAAATCGACCACAATAAACGATCCCAAATCCCCAATTCTCATAAGAACCCTAATCCACCAAACTCCTATCTAGCGAAAATCTCCACCAATGTCTGATGTTTTCCAAACCTCAATGCCACACAAGTGCTATGTGGTAGCTAGACGCGCTGTTCTCCAAACCTCCAAAACCGCAACAAGTCGAGGGAATTTTTTTAGGGTTTTTCTTCTTCAAACCTCTGATGTAGGTTGGGGTTTTTCTTCTTCAAATTGGGAATTTTTTAGATTAGGGTTCAATTCGATTTTAGAGGTTCTTCAATCTTTGATTCATTCCCGTTTTCTATTTTGCTGTTTTATTTTTTCATTTTTTATTTTTTTCCCATTTTGCAGATTTTTATTTAATGTCACACATATTTTTATTTTGTTGTTTTCTGAATTTTGAAACTTAATGACATGGCACCAAGTTAATTAACACATTACCTATATGCCTTACCACCGTCCATTCTCAACGCGGTAGCAGATATTGGCCACATCAGCGTGAATCTGACGCGAATCTGAAATTGGGGGCAAGTGCGGAATACTTGTCAGAAATTGGTCGGAAAACTCAAAATTTCGACAAAAATTGACTAAAATTTGACAAATTATTCGATAGGAGGACAAAAATTGAGATCGGAATTTGAAGTGAACTAAAATCGAACGACACTTGTGGGGCAGGACCAAAATTGAAATTTTCCCCGGCGGGTGGTGGTGGGAGATTTGGAGGTGGTGGTGATGGAGAAGACAATGCATTTTTAAATTTCTTTATTTTTATTCTTAAAAAATGTTTTTAATTTATTTTTTAATTTTTATTTTTTTTAATTTTTATTCCATGTCAGCGATGTTGGTCCGGTGAGCCCGAATTGATGGCTACACGTGCATCGTCGTACGATTTCAGCAATTCAGGTTGAAATTGGACATAAATTGCACATTTTGACAAATTGTTGTCCAATTTGGCTAGCCCGAAACAATAATGTTCTAAATTGTCAGACCCCCTACTTTACGGGCAAAAAAAGTAATATACTCTATTTATATTGTAAATAATATATATGACTTTGTATGATATCAATCATTTGAGTTAATATTAAATTAGTGTAAGACATGTGTATTACACGAATATTTAATAGTACTAATTTAAAGGATTGAAAATCATTTTTATTTATCATTAATTCTAAATTTAATTAGTATGTAAATTAAACTTGAATATGCTAAATGCTTCACTTATCATTTTATGCAATTGTAACAATCAATTTCAATTAAAATGTTTTGTCTAGACAGTTTCATAAGTTACAATTTTATTGACAATTATCATTATCACCACATAATCGAAGAGAAATACATCACAACAATAATAAAAATAAAGATCAAACATTAATTTGCATAATAATATTAGAAAGATTCAACACTCGATGTATCATCATGAATCAAAATTCCAATCTAATCAGATAATGGCATTACAGCAATTATTTAGCAATTAAATTAACAGCATTCAGAGTCAGTCAAACCATATGAAAACTTCATTGACGCGATTTTGCAATTCAAAGGGGGAGTTGTAGCCTGCGAGAGTGAACAATTCAAGATCAGCTGCACGTTGATAAGGGCTACCTTTCAGGCTTTTCCTGAGTGCGGAAATCTGTTTCGGAATGACGTCGTCGGTTATGAAGCCATCGAACCTTCTAACTGCTGCATATTTATGTTTTGGCAACTTCACTGCCTTTATAATTTCATCGGAATTAGGTGGTGGAGGTGTGCTGTTTTGATATTTTTTGGGCAGGTAAAAGTAGACTGTGTAGGTCGAGTTTAGAACGTCCACAAGAACTGGTGTTGTCATGTTGATTCTCACTTGTTCACGGTTATTGCCATTGTAGTAAACAAACAGGCTGCAAGAGAAAAACATTAATCCAAATTATAACACAAATCTTGTGATAATTCAATGTCACACTTGGCTATTTTTGTAGAGTTCTAGAGCTTGAAGAATGGTAAATTATTGATTGGGGACTTAAATGAGAAAAACTAACAATTCATGACCTAAAAAATAAACTGGAATTAAGGTGACTTTTCTAAATTTGGATTTGGAGCTTAAATTTTTTCTAAAATTTTGGAGGTAGGACTATATAATTAGATGTCAACATCATATTGGAAAGTGTTTTTTTTGATGGGAATTGTAAAAAAAGGTAAAAAAAAAAAAGGTGTTTTTATTTGGAATTGTAGAAAACATGTACACGATAAGATCTATTGTAAGATATTGCAAATCCTCTACAAACGTAGACTGATGTGATAATCTATAATCCGGATAAAAAAGTTCAGTCCAAACACCCCCTTAAAGACTCACGGAATTAGGGTTTAATTTGAGCAATTTGTGATTCCTAATTTCTTAAAAATATTTTAATTAAAATGATAATCTTAAAATATGGTTGATGAACTTCGTGCATAAATAAAACATAGAAATATAGACTAATGATGAGAGAGAGAGAGAGTCACATTAGAAAGCCTTTATCAGCAGCTTCCTTGTACGATTTAGAGGTGACATTTGGACCAGATACCCATTGAGCCTCTTTATAACTTCTGATTTCAAATTCTTTGCCACTTTCAAGCACTGTATATGAAGGGCATTCATAGCGTGCACAGTTTGGTGCTGCCTCATATCCCTCACCATTGCAAACTGATACAACTATGCTCACAAATATGGACAAACATACTGCTAGTCTTTTTGTTGAAAACATCATCATCACAATTTTGCTGTAACTAATTCAATAGAATATATATATAGAGACTAATTATTTTGTAAGATGAAAATAGAGTACTAATGGGAATGGGTATATATAGAGCAGAAATAATGAGGGGGTATTAATTGGACGTTACTATAACTTTGTAATAGGAATATTGCAATAATGCAAGTTGACCCATATATTGTAATAGGAATATTGTAATAATGCAAGTTTTCTATATATGTATATCGTGTTATGGATTTCGATAGGCATAATCATAAAGAAATAGAGGAAAATGTTCTGGGAATTATTAGAGGATGACGTTAATTATAATTATAATGAGTGACTATTTCCATATTCTCTAGGATTTTTTATTGCATATTACTATAATATTGAGACAAAATATTTAAATAAATTAAAGCTAGTTGACTATGGACTAAATGTAATTCTTTTTTTTTCTTTTTGACAGCTGTAATTAATTACATGTTAGAATTGTAAAAATAATATATCTAAACTATTAATCTTATTTCACACAAAGTTTAATTTTAATTTAAATTTTATTTTCAATTATTTAACTAAATCTTTCTCATTTATTATAATTAAACATTTAATGGGATAATGATAATTGAGAAAAAAAAAAGTTAATAATAATGATTGCTAATAAAATTGTGATCACTTACGAAACTTTAGGCAAAACATTTTAATTAAATTTTATTGTTGCAATTGTATTAAATGATAATGAAATGTTTTGCATAATTGAATTTAATCTACATACTAATTAAGTTAAGAATTAATGATAAATAATAATAAGAGTTAACTATTTTTTTATCCATTAATTTTTTAGTTACTCATTATCTTTTTGGGCTGACAATTTTATCTTTTATTTTTTAAAAAGTTGGAAATTTGAATCAAATTCGGCCCGAATTGCCAAATCGGACTTAATTCGCATGTAATGAGAAAATTGTAAATTTAGGACAGTAGCTTTAAGTCATTCATCATTTAGGGACAATATTTTTTTGGGCTTTTTAATTAAGACTGTAACTTTCAAAAATGGGCGAATTTAGGACAAATCAGCCCGAATCGATGGATTTCGGGCTAATTTGCACAGTCACATGCCTCTTCCAATTCGGGTTTGTTGCTGATGTGGCGCACTATTAATACATTAATTCGATTTTAAGTCACCTCAATAAATAAAAGGCAACATAATTAAAATAATCAATAAAATAATGATAAATAAATATAAAAATATATAAATTCTTTTTCAGAAAGCACACATTTTTTCTTGTAAATGTCTTTACAAAATAAAATAAAAAAGAAATTGCAGAAAAACTTAAATGAACAAGAAGGGTAAATAAACTTAAAATTGCAAAGAAATTTATAAACATAAAATTTTAAAAATTTTAAAAATAAAATAATGCAATATAAATTAAATAATACAACAAAATGTCTAAAATTATTTTGGAAATATTAAAAGATATTAATATCCAATAATATTAATTAAAATAATTGTAGTATATATTAAAAATTATAACTTCATTTGTTAAAATCTGAAAAGTTGTATTGAAATTAATTTTATTGTGAAAACTTAATAAATTATATTTGCTACTATAGACAGCATCAATAATATATGATTGTTAAAATAAAATAATGTACTTTAAATTAAATAATACAAGCTCATATAAAATATTATTTCTAAAATAATAAAACATATTTTCCCTTCAAAAATATGCATTTTAAGATAATAATAGTAATTAAATATTAAAATTTATATATTTATTTTCAAAATTATCTTAAAAAAATATCCAAAATGGAAAAAATTCAAAAAATAAATTGTGATAAGTGCAGTGGGACTTGTGGCCAGATTCATATCAAAAAAGGAAAAAAAATTGACAAAAATGTGATTAATATAGGAAAAAAAAAGTAGCAAATCAGCGAAAAAAAAATCCCAAATAGTCGTCGCAGGCAATCGCCACCGCCTGTAGTCCACGTCCCCTTCCAGCCTGTGTTCTCAACTATCTTCTTCCGGAGACAACAGATCCGCCGTCCAACACCTTTTCAACCATCTTCTTCCGGTGACAGCAGATCTGCCGCCCAACACCACCGTTGCGCGGGCACTGCCGTACGCATCCACTAATCTCCCGACTTCATCTCCATGTCCCCATTTTCTTCACCGATGAGAGCCGCCACTTTCTTCCTCCGACACCATCTTCGATCCCCTTCTTCTTCATTTAGATTCTTTGCAATTTCCCATTCTTTTAGAATTATTTTGTAAGGACATTTATAAAATAATTTCATATTTATAAAAAAGAATTTGCATTTTCTTTTATATAATTATTTTATTTATAAATTTAATTAGAGAGGGCTGCCGAAATTACATAAAATTTTTTAAGGATTTGACTTTTCTAACATTGTATATAAGGAAATGTACTTTTCTACCACAAAATATAACAAAGTTACCTTTTCTACACTATTTTGACTCGGTCATGGAAAAATCATCAAGTAATGATTGCTTGATGATATATTCAATTTTATTTATACTTATTTAACAATTGTTTTATCCAAATACTGTAATTACAAATTTATTTGCTCTTTTTATTTATTCTCTTGTATTTATAGTTATTTAACAATTGTTTTATCCGAAAATTGTAATTAGTAATTTTTATAATTTCTAATTCATAAATTATGGTTCGATTAATTAGTACGAGAACCACTATAATATGTTAATCGAAGCAAAATAATTTATACTTAATTTAATAGAAATACTGAATATAATTTAGGTGGTTCGAGTGGCTCGATCACTAGTTCAAAAAATAAAAAATTTACAAAGTGATCGAACCACTATGTGAAATTCATAGTGGTTCGATCACTAGTTCAAAAAATCAAAAATTTCCAAAGTGATCGAACCACTATGTGAAATTCATAGTGGTTCGATCACTAGTGTAAAAATCAAAAATTTTCCAAAGTGATCGAACCACTATGTGTTTCACATAGTGGTTCGATCACTATTGAAAAAAACCAAAATTTTCCAAAGTGATCGAACCACTATGTCAAATTCATAGTGGTTCGATCACTATTGAAAAAAATCAATATTTTTCAAAGTGATCGAACCACTAGTGGTTCGATCCCTATTGAAAAAAATCAAAATTTTTTCAAAGTGATCGAACCACTATGTCAAATTCATAGTGGTTCGATCACTAGTGTAAAAAACCAAAATTTTCCAAAGTGATCGAACCACTATGTCAAATTCATAGTGGTTCGATCACTATTGAAAAAAATCAAAATGTTTCAAAGTGATCGAACCACTAGTGGTTCGATCACTATTGAAAAAAATCAAAATTTGTTCAAAGTGATCGAACCACTATGTCAAATTCATAGTGGTTCGATCACTAGTGTAAAAAACCATTTTTTTCCAAAGTGATCGAACCACTATGTCAAATTCATAGTGGTTCGATCACTTTGGAAAAAAATGGATTTTTGAATATTTTCAGTTTGACCCCTGAAAAAGAAATTTTATTACATTTTGACCCCAAAATAAATACAAACCCTAACACTATTTCACCCCATTTGCGCCTCCATCCCCCATTTTCCTCTTATTACATTTTGACCCCAAAATAAATACAAACCCTAACACTATTTCTCCCCCATTTGCGCCTCCATCCTCCATTTTCCTCTCAAATTTCTTCTCTCTTCTTCTCTCTTTCAAACATTGAAGTGCATTGGTAAGTTTTTTTTTTTGTACATGTCTTTCGATTAATACTTCAAAATGTTTAAATTATTTTGAAGTCTTTTGTTTTAATAAAATTGGAACTTGTATTTAGGTGTTAAATTTTGCATTTTGGTGAGTCCATCGATTTTTGGCAACTCCGTTTGAATCTTGAAGGGATTTAGCAATGGGTGATGAGGTATGTTCCAATTTACACTTTTGCTTTGATTTGTTGAAGTATAGTTCGAACCACTTGATGTTTATAGCTTTAAATTGTTTAATTTGTTGAGTAATGATTGCAATTAGGCCTCTTATGGTTTTGTATGGTTCGAATTTTTTAGATTTTTTGAATAGTGTTTGAATTGTTTAATTTGGTATGGTTCGAATTTTTTAGATTTTTTGAATAGTGTTTGAATTGTTTAATTAGTTGACTAATGATTGCAATTAGGCCTCTTATTGTTTTTATGGTTCGAATTTTTGAGAATTTTTGAATAGTGTTTGAATTGTTTAATTTGTTGACTAATGATTGCAATTAGACCTCTTATTGTTGTTATGGTTCGAATTTTTTGAGATTTTTTGAATAGTGTTTGAATTGTTTAATTTGTTGACTAATGATTGCAATTAGGCCTCTTATTGTTTTTATGGTTCGAATTTTTTGAGATTTTTTGAATAGTGTTTGAATTGTTTAATTTGTTGACTAATTATTGCAATTAGGCCTCTTATTGTTTTTATGGTTCGAATTTTTTGAATAGATTTGCACTATTGTTGATTGCTTTGGGTTTTTTGAATACATTCGGTTTAGGGTCCATGGGTTCAATTGTTTTAAATTTTTTGCACCATTGTTTGAGTTGTTGAAGTATGGTTCGAACACTTGGGGATTTATAGCTTTGAATTGTTTAATTTGTTGAGTAATGATTGCAATTAGGCTTTATTGTTTTTTTGGTTCGAATATTTTGAGTCATAGCTTTATTGGTTTTTTGGTTCGAATTTTTGATTCATAACACTTGGGGATTTATAGCTTTATTGTTTTTTTGATTCGAATTGTTCAATATTTGTTTTAAATTTTTTGCACTATTGTTTGACTTGTTGAAGTATGGTTCGAATTGGGTGTGGTTTCTTCATTCCAATTGTTGAATATTTGGTTTAAATTTTTTGCACTATTGTTTGACTTGTTGAAGTATGTTTCAAATTGGGTGTTGGGATTTATAGCTTTGAATTGTTTAATTTGTTGAGTAATGATTGCAATTAGGCTTTATTGTTTTTTTGCACGTTTTGAATTTTTTGATTTAGATACGGGTTTCTTGATTCGAATTGTTCATTATTTGTTTTAAATTTTTTGCACTATTGTTCTTGATTCGAATTGAAAATTGCCGATTCTTGTTGCAAAAGTTTGGGTGTTTGAATTGTTGAATGTTGAAAATTGCAAATGTTGAATTGTTGTTGAATGTTGAAAATTCGATTTGTATATATATATATATATTTACTTGAATGTATACTGATTGAATTTTAATGATATACAGTACGAGCCGGTATGGGTACGCGAGGCTTTACAGGGTACTATAGCCTACGTAGTTGGCTATGTTCGTCTGAGCCTCATTGATGTGACATTCATAGTGGTTCGATCACTTTGTAAAATTTTGGATTTTTTGAAGTAGTGATCGAACCACTTTGTGAAATTCATAGTGGTTCGATCACTACTTCAAAAAATCAGAAATTTCCAAAGTGATCGAACCACTATGTGACATTCATAGTGGTTCGATCACTTTGTAAAAATTTTGATTTTTTGAAGTTGTGATCGAACCACTTTGTGAAATTCATAGTGGTTCGATCACTACTTCAAAAAATCCAAATTTTTCCAAAGTGATCGAACCACTATGTGACATTCATAGTGGTTCGATCACTTTGTAAAAATTTTGATTTTTTGAAGTTGTGATCGAACCACTTTGTGAAATTCATAGTGGTTCGATCACTACTTCAAAAAATCCAAAATTTTCCAAAGTGATCGAACCACTATGTGACATTCATAGTGGTTCGATCACTTTGTAAAAATTTTGATTTTTTGAAGTTGTGATCGAACCACTTTCACTACTTCATAGTGGTTCGAATAATAGTGTTTCTCAGGTTACCGACATATAAATTTTGTTTTCTAGTAATTAACAGTATTATTCACTTTAATTTTCACGTTTCACAGTAAATGTTCAGATGTTTGTTGTCACAGTTTATTTGAAATCAATACCAATCCATAGTCAAGATGTTCACGTGGTAGAATTAATGTTGATTTGAACATTCATTCACGGGTTGCTCAAAACTCATCTATTTAAGTGAGAATGAGTTTCCAACACTAATAGCACAAAATCGTGAGTGATAGTAGTGTGAAGAATTTGAAGTATTTGAAGAATTATCAAGTAAGTTATCTCTCTTTGGTTTTTTATATCGAATGTTTTCAAAATTCTAATTTGGATACATTTTCAGATCATATTATCGAAAATGTCTTATTCGGTGGTGGTTTCGTTCGGAGGTCATTGGGAAGGTATTCAGTACGTAAATGGGTCCCAAGAGTTGATCAGTCTTCCAAGACTGACGTACATGGATTTATTGACCTCGATTCATGGGATCGTGCTTGCCGACTTAAATTATTGGGGATATGTGATCCATGCGCTAACTGACTGTAACGGGAGATTGAAAAAAAAGAAAATCAAGACTGATTCTGATTTAGAAGAGGTTTTTTATTCAGATGACTCTCTTTTGGTTGTTTTTGTTTCGTTGACCAGGGTTGATCTTGGAGTATCCGCGGGATCGTCCTATCAGGATCAGCAAGCTTCACTGGATGACCATGAAAATCAAAGTTCTCAGCCTTCCTGGTTTCCGTTCGACTTTGGAAGTACTTCAACCTATAATGTGAACACTGTACATGAATTCAGCCCTGTACCTGTCCCTACTGGACTCCATAACGACGAAGAATTCCTTTCGAAATGGGATTTGGCCTGTCGGAATCAAACCACCGAAGCCGGTACGTCTTCGAATAAGCGTTGGGCACACCGGTCATCATCATGGGGGAGAGACAATAATTTTCAGTTTCTCGACCTGAATAGTCCTGCTGCCTTTTTCGAGGAAGGTGAACCGCTCCATGGAGAACACAGAAATTCCGCTGAGGTGGACGTTGAAGCAGGTAATTACTTTTACATAACGGATATGTGAGTACAGAGTTATTGTGAATTCCCCAATCACAATCTATTAATTGTAATGTCCACATTTTGACATCAGATAGAGAAGACGGCTTTACCTTAGACGAAGATGTTGACGCATCGTTGGATGATGAGCAGCGCGAGGCGTTTGCGGAATTTTGTGAGTACACAATGCAGCCGGAATGGTATGTTCCCGATATGGACAGATTTGACGAGCCAGAATCCGGGGAGATTTTACATGTCCCTCATGGACTTCAAAAAGGCTCGGTGTATAACAGTAAATCCGATTTAAAAAATGCAGTCGGGATGTACCATTTGGTGAATCAAGTTGAATATCGCGTCCTATATTCGGATAAGCACAGGTGGAATGTGAAATGCAACCACGACGGATGTCGATTCGTACTTAATTCATCTTCCAAGCACGGGATCTGGAAAATCTCCAAGGCTGTAGTGCCGCATAGTTGTCAGCATGACTTAAACACCCGCGCATCCCGCAGAATCCCTTCCTCGGTGATCGGTGAATACTACGTCGAGCAAGCCAGAAAAGAAAATTCCAATCTTGTGCCGAGGGCTATGATTCAAGAAATGGGTCAACGATACGGCCTGAACCTCAGCCTCAAAGTCGCAAGAAGGGCGAAACGTCACGCTATGTACAAGGCGTACGGCGATCCGAAACAGTCATTTTGCTTGCTCCCGCTGTATTTGCTCGAGTTGGTGGATGCCAATCCTGGAACTTACACTGCATTGGAAACACACTCGTCCGGTAAATTCAAGTTCGTGTTTTTTGCCCTGGCTGCCTCAATCATTGGATTTCGAAATTACGGTCGTCCGGTTATAGTTGTTGACGGTTGTCACTTGAAAGGCTCATACAGAGGTATTGGCTTTGTCGCGGTGACAAAAGATGGGAACGACCAAATTTTTAACCATGTTGTACAGTGCAAACATTGTATTTCAACTCTGCATTATTGTATAATTTGACCATGCAACCATTTTACAATGGTTGCATTGTATTTCAATCTTTACACTTTAACCTGCAACCATTAGATTGAAATATTTCATATATTTCAGATATATTAATATGTTTCAATCATAATATTAAAATTAATTTCATAATCAATTGCAACATCTATTTAATATATTTGAGGTATATTAATATGTTTCAATCATGATATTAAAATTAATTTCATAATCAAATAACTTTTATTGCATGCTATATCAATGATGGTTGAAAATCAAAACATTTGTTGCATGCTATTAATTGCAACATTTTATAATCATTTTATGTCTATCGTGAAAAATAAAATCGGTGAGCATGATAGAAATATTATTATTATCCTAATTTGAGAAAATAACATGGAAAAAACTTACCATGGTTATAGATATTTCTTTCGAGATGTCGCTATCAATGGAATGTTGCAGATATATCAATTGCATGCAACCATTTTATTTTAGCTCACCAAATGTTATCATTGTATATTGTATATATTACATATTACCCTCACATTCTATTTGAACTCATCAATGTTATCATTGTATATTGTATATATTGCATATTATCCACACAATTTTGGATGTCATTAACTATTACAAGCATTCTATTTTATGTTGCAATATATTAACGGGTCATAGGATATTGCTTGTAACCAATATTATGAATCGTATATTGTCCCACAATTTTTATTTTAATTCATCAATGTTATCATTGTATTTTGTATATATTTGCATATTACACAAAATAGTTTGCATATATTGCGTATTACTCTCTCAATTTTGGATGTCATTAACTTATTACAAGCATTCTATTTTATCTTGCAATATATGAACGAGTCATAGGATATTGCTTGCAATGTTATGAATTGTATATTGCCCCACAATTTTTATTTTTTAATTCACCTTATCATTGTATATGGTATATATTTATATATTAGTCCACAATTTTTATTTTAATTCACCAATGTTATGATTGTATATTGTATATATTTGCATATTAGCCACAATTTTTATTTTAATTCACCAATGTTATCATTGTATATTGTATATATTTGCATAGTACCCCACAATTTTGGATGTCATTAACCATTGTATGATACCATTGATATGATACAAACTACTTTAGGATGCAAGGACGTGTTTCATAGTTGCATGACATTGCAATTGAATGGAATGACAAGCGGGTTATAGGATGTTGCAATGCGTGATGCCATTGCAATTGAATGAAATACTAATATATATGAACGACTTTCAATTGATAGCGATGCATCATACTAATCAAAATAAAAATGTATACAAACCATTTTAACTATTCACAATGGACCATGTACAATAATTTTTTGGAAATATATTGCATATTACCCTCACATTCTATTTGAACTCATCAATATTATCATTGTATATTGTATATATTGAATATTACCCTCAATTGAATCTGTGACGTTGCAATGTGTGATGTCATTGCAATTGAATGAAATACTAATATATATGAACGACTTTCAAATGTATATAAACGATTTTAACCCTTCACAATGGACCATGCATAATAATATTCAATTGATAGCGATGCATTATACTAACCAAAATAAAAATGTATACAAACCATCTTAACCAGCTTTCACAGTGACCATGCACAATAATTTTTTGGATGACTTGCAGCAATGCGTTGATGCATTACAATTGAATGGAATATCTTGCACCGTGACGCATTGCAATGTAGTACAAATGCACAATAATTTTGGATAGCTTACTGATGTAATGTTATTTAACCTGTGACGATGCATAATAATTTTAGATGACTTGCACAATGCTAGCATTGCAAGTGATGTTGCATATAATTTTAGATGACTTGCACAATGCTACCATGCATTGCATATTTAATGCATATTTAACTTGTGCGACGCACAATATTTTGGATGGCTTGTAGATGCAATGCTAGCGTGATGGTTTGCAGCTAGCATGTATTGAATATTTAACTGTTCACAATGTGACCCATGCTAGCGTGATGCATTGCATGAATGGAATGCTAACCAAAATAAAAGATGTGTACAAATTCTAGAACACATATCTGACCCGTTTTATTATTGCAATTGCATGCTATCAATGTAGATTATGCTTTATATATATATATATATATATATATATATGAAAAGATTTGGATGTGATGATGAGAGTTGGTGAATTTTCAGGAGTGCTTACGTTGAGAGGACATTTTATAAACATGCAATTGCATATACTCATAAATATTATTTTAGTGAACAGATATGTAACTCGTTTTATTATTGCAATTGCATGCTATCATTAGAAGAAATATGTAACCCGTTTTATTATTGCAATTGCATGCTATCAATGTTGATTATGCATTTTTTTTATGACAAAGATTTTGATGTGATGATGAAAGTTGGTGAATTTTCAGGAGTGCTTACGTTGAGAGGGCATTTTCATAAACATTCATTGCAATTGCATATATGCTTATAAATATTCTAGTGAACAGATATGTAACCAGTTTTAGTATTGCAATTGCATGCTATCAAACTAGATTTAGAGTATGTGTTGTAATTAGATATATAACCGTTTTATTATTCCTATCAATGTACGATTGAGAGTATGTGTTCAATTGATGCTGCAATGTAAATAATGATTATAATAAATAAGATATATGAACTGGTTATAGGATGTGTTGCAATCGATGTGTGATGTTTTATTATTGCAATTGACTATGTGTTAGAGTATGTGTTCAATTGATGTTAGAGTATGTGTTAACATATATGTTTTAACCATTATATAAACTTTACACTTTTTTTAAGATATCTTAATTTTAGTAGAATATATTTATCATTAAAATGATTATTCTAGAAAATTATAATAAGAGATATGAGTTTCCCATTATATATAAATAAGTACATGCTATTAAATAACGTATTAAAACATATATAAGTTTCCTATTATATAAAATTAATTCCAAGCATACCATTACAAACAAGTGTCACAACATCTACAGATTACATTGCAAATAAAACAACATACCATTTTACAAATAATGAAAACCAAGTATAGTATGCTAGCATAACATTACCATTAGAATTAAATATCCCACGATAAAATAGTTCATATTAAATGATATCCATTACAAACATTGTAAGCATATCATTACAAATATTCCAGTGACTTGCATTGAATAAACCAACATTGCATGCTATCAAATATTTAATATTATAAAATACACTAGCATATTATTTATTGGATATATTTATTGAATTTGATATACATTACAAACATAGCAATCATATAATTACAAAGATTGCATTGAAACAAATAAACCAAGCATGGCATGCTATAAAATATTATTATTCATGTATTTTTTATGATATAACAAAATAATGAATATGTAACCATCGTAAATTACAATAAAATGTATTAAATATGGATGTCAAATGAAAAGTTTTCGAACGATGCATAATACTAGAATACGTGAATTTGGTTTTATGGATGATAATGACTGATAAATGAAATTTTAGGAGAAGGAGGATTTAGACTCATTATCTATGATATTATACCATTTTGGGGAATTACAAGAATTTACTGTAGTAAATATTGAAGAAAGGTAAAAAAAGGTAAATGAGAAATGAATGATCAGAATTTAAAGTTCTCAAATCTAATGGGAAAACTCTTTTTTGGTCCCACTGAAAGGTCACTGTCCGAGTTTGGTCCCTTTAAAATCCAAAAATCAAATTTAGTCCAATTAAGTCAAATTCTGTCCAATTTCAATCCTTTCACTACCGGAAAAGCGATTTTCAGGCAACTTTCCGACGAGTGCATTCGAATTTTCCGACGACCTCGTGCTGATGTAGAATTATGGAGCCCATATGACATTTCATTTACATTAAAATATAACACAAATAATGACACACCATTATTGATTCAAATAAAATAAATTCAAAACAATAAATGAATAAATTAAAACAACAAATCCCCAAATCACCCAAAATCCCCAAATCATCAAATCAACAGCAAATCGAGGGAAGAAGAAAATTCCAGATCTCCACCTCGTTTCCAAGCCACGGCGGGCCACATGGGAGTTTTTTTTTCCTTACAATAATATGTGACTTCCTGTTTGATTTTCCTTTCAATTCTCATTTGGTTTTCAAAATTTCAGTATCAAAAAATCCTGAGCTAAAGGTTGAGAGATTAGAGAAAAAGGTCAAAGAAACAGAGGCACAACAAAAGCAGTCCCTATCATCATCACCACCACCACCCGATTCATCATCCAAACTGCAAATCATGAAGGAATTCGACTAGCAGAAGGGCGGTGCCGAGAGGGAATCCGAGTGACGGCCGGGATCCTCCACCGTGAGAGAGCGGTGCGCCGCCGTGGTGTGGACCCTCCATCGCTGCTTGATTTCATTGTTATGTCGCTTGATTTTCCGAGTTCCCTCATTCGGGTGTGCTCAATTTGGGGTTTCTTTGATCTTTTTTAGGTTTCTTCATCTTTTTGGGAGTTTTTTCGATATAGGGATTGATCGGAATCAATTTGGGAATTTAGGTTTTGTGTGTTTATGATTTTTTCATTTTCATTTCAATCTTTTTTTAAATATTAGTTGGAAAACATTTTATTGTAAAATAAATGCCACATGGGCTAAGTAATGCCACATCAGCATTCTGTTTTCGGAAAATTCTGATTGTTGGAGAGTGCATTTCACTCGTCGGAAAATGGCCAGAAAGTTGATTTTCCGGTGGGAAAATGACTAAAATTGGACAAAAATCGACTTAACAGGACTAATTTTGATTTTAGGTTTTTAACGGGACCAAAATTGGACAGTAGTCTCCTTACGGGACCAAAAAAAAGTTTTTCCCCAGATCTAATGGACAAAAATGACACATCCTGGTGTATTAGTATACTACGGAAGGACCCATTTTTTATTTTTAACTTATCATAAGCATGTGACTTTCACGTGCAAATTAGTCCGAAATTCGTCGATTTGGGTTGATTTGTCCTAATTCGTCCATATTTGAAAGTTACAGTCTCAATTAAAAAGTTCGAAAAAATATTATCCCTAAATGATGAATGACTTTAAACTACTGTCCTAAGTTTGCAATATTCCCCGCATGTGATTGACACGTGACACCTTATAAGAACAGAAAACTCAAAATTTTAATGGACAAAATTTGCAAAATAAATAAGTTAATGGGTAAAATTGCCAAAAAAAATAAGTTACTGGACAAAAATAGTCGAAACTAGGGTGCACGTGTTAGTCACGTGCGAATTTAACCCGATTCAACAGTTCAGGCTAAATGTGGATCAAATTTCCTAATTTTCACAAGATAAAGAGTAAAATGGTTAACCCGAAAAGATAATGGGTAAAATTTCCAGAACAAAAAAAGTAAATGGACAAAAAAAAAAAAAAGTAATTAACTCTAATAATAATTAAGTTTATTTAAAAGTAATAATTTTTAATTTTTTTAATTAATATTAAAATATATCTATGTAATAGTCGGGCCTTATATAAGCTACTCAAAGCAAGATATAGAAGCATAATACTAGTATTAAAATCCAAATATAAATGTAATATTCTAGTTGAATAAAATACAAATTATAGGAAAAAACAAGGTCCTGACTCATAAGAGACCAGCAACATATTACAAAAAAAAAAAAAAATGAAGAAGAAAAATGAAACACCACGTGCAACATGCGTTCTATGCTAGTACAATAAACGGTTGTTTTTCTTGCCAAAAATACTAGGACCATAGGTTGAATACACGAAGTCAAGAAGAAGGGGAAACTGTAACAACATGAATGATGTTACAGGCAAGCAAGCAGAAGCTGCGACGGCTATAAGAAACCATTTCACTTGTCTGCGAAACACAAGATAGAGTGTTGCTGTAAAGGCAGCCATCATAAAGGTAATGGAGATAAAAAGGCAAAGAAGACCAATGCTCAATCTCTTGGGCAGAAGATATAAGAAATCTCCTTCTGCATAACGTGAAGTCAAGATGGAGACGAACATTAGAAGAGCAGTAATGGAAGTGAACAAAGAAATAGCATCTGAAATGGCAAAGAAGGCAAATGCAAATTTGTCCCAGAAAACTGGAATGCCTGTGTCGTTTTCGACACCACCAGGCACGGTGAAGGCAGCAGCGAACACAACAGTTGCGATTAGTGCTGCAGTGATAGTACATGCATTAGATGTGTCTTTCATCCACTTCTCTCCTTCCCCTTTCAACTGTTGGTGTTCCTCTGTAAATAACATTTTTGGGGTCTTCTTTTGTTTGTTTAGCCATATTCGTCGAGACGGATGAACAAATTTTGCCATCTCCTGTAAGATACAGAATCATTTCTTTTAGAAAAGTGTTGTGTTGAACAACTCTAATTTAGTTTTCTGCACTTTATAACCACTACTTTTACGTATATCAATTCTGATCCATGCACTAACTATCATTTTTTTTTTTTCCAAATTTTAATGAATTGAGTGGAACTTTAGTTTCTGCCGATGTGGGTGTGGATTTTTCAATTCTGGCATCCACTCAGACAGAAATTAACATTCAGAGCAGAAATTGGATCCAAATTAAAAAAAAAAAAAATTGATAGTTAGAACTAGAATGAAAATCTTATCCATGTACCTGCGACTATCAATGTGGCTCTAAAAAATAAAAGGGATCAATATCTTACGTTGTACCACTGTAGTTCTCGTTGCATCTGCAAAGCTGGACCACGAACCAGATTGAGTCTGTCTGGAGGAGCTAGTTTTCCACATAAATGCATCAAGTTGTTGCTCTCATTGTCTGTGTTATCAAAAAACTGATATTTGCGGTCACTCAAATTATAAAAAAGGTTGAAAACTTTTTCGTAGCGAAATTTGGCTGCTAGAAGAAATATGGTGCTGTTGGTATCGCTATCTCTAGCATAAGTAGCCATAGGATACATTTCCATTATCAATTCCACAATCTCACTAATGCCATACTTGGCTGCTTTAGTGATTGAACTCTTGAACATAGTTGTGGCTTCTTTTTGAGGCAATGCTAGCATTTCTTGACACAAGCGTTTAGCAAGTGCAAGTGCTTCTTGGTGCACTGCTCTCTTCTCCCTTATTTCCTCCACATAAGGCACTGACATTAATCCCATTCTTGATGATCAGAAAAGCATATATAGTGCAAAAACAAGACAGTTTGAAATCATATTACTCCATACCTAAACGCTGTACAATTTTCCAGAGCATGAATTCCAACTTCTGGGCCACTGTATACCAATCATACAAAATATATATTAATTAACACTCTTTCTATATTAATTACGAAATCTTCAATTTTGAAGTTGAAAAAGAAATGTATATGAAAGGAATTAATGGAACCTCCACAAAAAGTATGGAAGCCTTTGTTGGACACTGGAGCCTCACTACTCCCATCCTCAATGTCACCAGTAACTGATGCCAACCGATTCGTGGCTTTGAATTTGTGCTGCTTTACAGGAACACCTAAGACACATGCGAAAATAATCAATAGGTTAATCAGATATAGGTACTTAATTTTTTGTAAGATTAACAAGTTATATATGGCTGTTAAAACCTCTGTATTGACATTTACTTACGATGGTAGATCCATTTTTCCCACCAGCAGAATCTTTCCCCACTTAAGAAAACTGTGACCATGTCGGCCATAGATGACAGTGGGGTAAGATCATTCTTTACACTTTTTGAACGAGCCAAATCCGGATATTTCTCAATCAAATCCATTGCAACATCTATCAAGTAGTAATGGCAAACTTATTTTCTAATTAGATATAGAAAATGAATTGAAGTTTTGATTCCACTTCTACTTACCGAAGAATTCAGAACCTATTACATTATTCAGGAGGTCAATGCCGAATTGGCCTTGAAAAGGGTTGTGTTCCACGTTGGGCTTGGACATGGATAACAAGTACTTAACAGTTTCCTTTTGGCAATATATGGATGCTTGCAGAACTGGCAACCTTCCACTATTACTCAAAATGTATAGCAAATCAGGATTTTTGGTAACCATAATCTTTGCAGCTTCAGTGTTTCCAACCACGGCAGCATTGTGCAAAGCAGTATCGCCAGCACAATCCTGTATGACCAGCGCCTCTGGTGGCAACATATCAACCAACTTTCTAACAAAATCATTAGCTTTTCCCGACAAAACCGCGACACTGAGAGTTGGTTCTGAGTAGTTAGTGATAGGAGCTGTGGCTGCATCTTTATCTTGGTCGAAGATTTTTTTCGCCGTCTCCCAGTCTCCTTTAAGTGCTGCTTTATACAGTTGAAAATACCTGTGTGAATTATCTCCACCTGTTCAATACAACATGACAAATAAATATTTACTCTTGTGAAATATTTACTCTCTAATTGCAAACAGTATCATTTAACTTACCTCCACTACCTTCTTCCAATTCTGAGGAAGGCATTCTCAGATTTTAGCTGCCAAAGTTTAACTTGAAATAGATATGGCTAACTTATTGACGTCCTTTCCTTTTTCTCCCATTCTAGTATTTATGGAGTTGTGGGTGTTCTTTATTTCTTCTTTGCCGCTTCAACACGCATGTTTTTAAGCACTTATTTTATTTTAACTCAGATTCATCATGTTTCTTATAGAACAAAGAACACGATACTTTTCTTCCACTAATGAGTTTCAGCAAAATCCATAAGTTTACGGCATAAATTTAAGGGTTAATTGCAAAAGAGTTAAATACTTAAATCAATATGTATTTTTCGTGTTTTTAAAAGTACTTTTTTTTTGACAAATTGCAATTTAAACTTTATTTTTTAATGAATTGCAATCAAAACAAAATTTAAATATATATATATATATATTTATTTTGAAAATATCTATCATCATTTCAAAATTAAACAATGACTTACTGTTGAGAAGGATCATTGTTTTGGAATGGTGGGGAAGTTATTGTCAAAGATAAAAATAGTTGAAATCTGTTTGCAAGTTAAAATTGTAAAAAAAATATAAAAATTCATGTTATATTTGCTAATATTCAAAAGTTTGGTTAAAATTGCAAATTGAATAAATTTTGGGATTTTTTTTTCAATTAAACTAAGTTTAATTTACAATTATTAAGGCAAGAATGATACCTTAGCTTATATACAAGTTTATATGAATGCACCAAAATCACTGATTCAGCAGTCGAACCTATTTACTTGATATCTTAAATATTAATTGGACAATTTTTGAAATGGGAAATATCAAATTCGATCCTTATATTAGGGTTTAGTTTAGGTTTAATACCCAACGTTACCACTTCATCACAAGCTTTTCAATCGGATTTGATCCTTTGCTTGAAATTTCAGGAAAACTTATTTTTTGTCCTCTATCAAAGCCACTGTCCCTTTTTAGTCCTGTAAAAATGTATTTTTTCAATTTTGATCATGTAATTGGAAAATTCATCCAATTATGGTCTTTTTCACTAAATTTTCGATTTTCCAACTTCAGATTGGGAGAGGGTGTAGTACATGCACTCGCTAAATCTGGTAGGAAAATTGAAAATCCAGCAAAAAAATAAATCAAAATTAGATGAATTTTTCAATTACAAGACTAAAATTGAAAATGTACAATTTTACAAGGTAAAAAACAGACAGTAGTTTTGAGGATGACGAAAAATGAGTTATTTCCATGAATATTCATCGCGGCAAGATTCAACTAACCAAGGTCCTTTGGATGGATAAAAGACGTCAAATTAGAATAATTTTAGGTTTGGTTCCGAGTTCTTCAATTTCCTTTTTTTTTTTTCTTTTGACAACGAAATTAATGAAAAGAAAAGATCAACTACAAGCCACAGGTGGATGTTCCATAAAAGATGGAGAAGTGACCCCACCAAAAGTATTATTGTCTGAATGAGAATCCACATCAATTCTTTGCTCTTAAATTAGTTAATACTAGGGATCTCACTGCTGCGCATAAAACACAACATACTACCAAGACGTTAATTATCCAATTGGATCCTCCATTTTAAGTTAAATCTTTCATTTTATATATTATTATTGTAACATGTCATGTATAAATTGATGATATCATTTTTCACACTTAATATGTGGTGGTTTTATGGAAACATCAAATGAATATAGACATTGAATAAAGAATTATAACTTGTTTAGTTTAGGTACCGATGATTTTAGAATCAAATAATTAATCATATATTTATTCATCTTAATTACTTCTTAGTCACTATCAAAATATTCTGAGTTAATTTCATTGAGCTTATGTCTCATTTAAAAGGAAACTAATTAAGTAACTAGGACTTGTTCCTTCAGTTCCAATTAAAGTTTTAATTTTCTAATCAAAGCTTTAACATATACCCACAAGTCGGGGTTAATTTAATTCATTCTTGGTCCTACCATATAGGTGTTGTCAGATTTTGATTATGTTATTTTTCGATTATTATTAATTTTAATCATGCAATCGAGAAATGTGTTCAATTTCAGTCATTTTTGCTGGAATCGCAATTTTCTGGACATAAAATTAGGTGGCGATTGTATGACACTCGATGAAAAGTGGGAGACGATAAAAGGACTGAAATTAAATGCATTTATCAATCAAAGTACTAGAATTAATAATTTGAAAATAACATAATCAAATTTAGACAACACCTTTAGGTAGGACCAAAAGTGAAACTAACCCTAAAATGAAACTATTGAGTAAGGGTGTGGGATCACCGTTGAGCTAGAGAAGCTTTGTCGGGTGAGTGTTTTTTTTTTTTTTTTTGGGTTGCATGGAGGTAGGATGGTGATAAGGTGATTAATAAGGGTCCAATCAAACGCTGTGGTGAAAGATAACATAATTAGTTATTATGGCAAAAAATTGTCAACTATCTTTACTTTTCAATAATTGAAAAATAAAATCATAACTTTTAATCGGTATTGCAATTTAGATCACTTTTGAATTTTTCAACAATCGAAGTTCACGTGTTTGACAAACATGTCACATCACATGCCACATTAGATGCACATCATTTCCAGCCAAAAAAAAAAAAATCAAATTGCAAAATAAAATCACCTCCTTTCATAAAGTTGCGATTTAATCCCAACTTTTTATATAATTAGCAAAAAAAGCCAAAAACTTCATTTCGCAATTCGATCGAATTCATTCTTTGGTGCTTAATTTCATTGAGGAGACATTACATAGATTTGATAAGTCGGGTTTTGTGTGTTTTACATGCATAATGTGACTAATTTTGTACTCAATTGTTCACTACTTTGTTGCATTTACCCGATATTTGTCATACTCGTCTCGGTGGTTTTGATTTTGCATTTTATATGAATTCCAGGTTGTTTAAAAGACAAATTGAGAGTGAGAAGATAAAAGGTGCAGTCGTGTGGCCGAACGGGAAGAAGAAGCCCAACACTGAGGCCTTCAGTGTTGAGAATGTGAATACTAATTGTTGTTGGCGTGTCAGCGGCCCAATCCACCAAGCCCAGTTTCCCCTCAATCCAGCCTTGTGAACAAAGAAAGGAATGAGATGCAATATTGGAAGGAATTAATTATTTCCATTTTTGTTGTCCATCATGGAGAGATTCAAGCACTTAATATTGGAAGGAGTTAAAGAGGAGATTCTTAACTTTGGAATCCATAAAAAGAACGCAGGAAAAAGGCAGAAGAGATTAGAGAAGAAGAAAAGAAGAAGAAGAACACTTTTATTTTATCTTTTGTATTTTGGATAATGATGCTTAGAGGCTAGGCCATATTTTCTAGTCCGAGGAGACGCCAAATCTTGAATGATTCGCCCATTTTTAATTGAGTAGTAACGTTTTCTTACTCTATCTCGATTTCTTCGTTATTTGATTTTATGCTTTGTATGTTTGATTGATGAATTTGTTGAGATTGGCCACCTTAATATGTTTGTTGATCAATTCTAGCTAATTCGCATGATATAATCCGTAATTGTTATATTTGTTTTGATATAGTAGCAATTGAAATAACGAAGTCTAGATCGTATGATTCGAACGTTTCGTTTTCATAGTCTAGTTTGCTCTATTATTTTGGATCATTAACGCATCTTGTGAATTGAATCTTGAATACATGTTTTGAGGTTATTCATTGAGATAGTTTGATTAGGGGTCGTACTTTCTAATCAATGAACTTGAGAAATAATTCGAACTAGTTCGGTCGTACCGTTGGTTTAGGGGCAAGATTCAAGATAGGGTGTAGATAAACGGAACTATCTTTTGAATTGGAAGAATCGTTTTAGGTGAGGTTATCCAAGGGCTAGATTATTTAATTCATTGATATATCCCTCGTTTGTTTCTACTTGCAATTTCTTGTGATGCATGATCTCTATTTTGCTCAACAAACCAATCACCCCCCATATTTTTATCGTTTTTTATACACGAAATCGTCAATTGAATTACACTATTCCATGTGGATTCGACCCCTTGCTTATCCTACTACATGAGTGGATAGTCGAGGTGAATATTTATTTTTGGGTGCCAGCGACAGCACACCAAGACTACACAACCATAAAATTGTCTATCTACATCAAAATAACGTCACTTCTAGTATATTAATTTAATTTGTTTTCTCTAATTTAAAAATAATTAAATTATATATTGGTGAAATAATTGATTTTCAGTATTTTAAAACTATTATAATAAATCATGATGTGTAAAAGAAAAAATGAATGGCAATTTGAAAAAGATGACCAAGAAGAAGAAGATCGATAGAAGAAAAATGTACCAAACTAAACTAATCTATATATATAAAGAGAGGGTTGTGTCTCTCCTATGCTTGACAAATAAGCACTTTCAAGGCTTCATATTTCGACAAGTGGCAATCTATGTAATATCTTACGTGTCATTATATTTTTTATTTATCAAGAAAATATATGAAAGGTTTAATGGAGATAAAAAGTCTACATCTCTTAATTTAGTTATGAATATATGAAAAGTTTTATCTTTTAATTTAATTATGATTGATATGAAAAGTCTTATCTCTCAATTTATATATATACACATATATATGTATATATCATCTCCTATGCTTGACAAATAAGCATTCCCAAGGCTTCTTATTTCGACCAGTGGCACTATATGTGAATATATTACGTGTCATTATGTTTTTTATTTATCAAGAAAATATATGAAAGGTTGAATGGAGATAAAAAGTCTACATCTCTTAATTTAGTTATGAATATATGAAAAGTTTTATCTCTTAATTTAATTATGATTGATATGAAAAGTCTTATCTCTCAATTTATATATATACACACACACACATATATATATATGCATATATCATCTCCTATGCTTGACAAATAAGCATTCCCAAGGCTTCTTATTTCGACCAGTGACACTATATGTAATATATTACGTGTCATTATGTTTTTTATTTATCAAGAAAATATATGAAAGGTTGAATGGAGATAAAAAGTCTACATCTCTTAATTTAATTACGAAAATATGAAAAGTTTTATCTCTCAATTTAATTATGACTTATATGAAAAGTCTTATCTCTCAATTTATATATGTGTGTATGTATAGATTCATGTTCTTTACTTTCCTAAATTTGTGGTGTTCTTTATCTTTCTTGAGTTTTTTGTAGAAATAGTTGTTTTTCCCATCATGATGTTTTTCAGGTATGTTCTGTCTATATTCCCAACTTTGCTTGAAGGTATATCTAAAGTCTTACTGAGTTGATGTCCTGCGAAATAACTAACAATTTATAACCTTTGAAGGAGCGTTACTTTGTGACAAACGAGCGATCCTAGCAGAACTCAAGTTGTAAGGCAAATGATGTAATCACCTTTGTTAATTCTCCTGATTGTATAACGTAATTCTCTTATAGTAAGTTCATTCTTGAGTGCATAACTTTAATTTAAAAGGGCAAAATGGTGGCTTAATAGCACTTTAGTAGCTTAGTTACATGTTGTGCCTAGGAACACCTTGCTATGGATGTAATATTCACTTTTCAACTTTAGAATTATACAAATTGTTTATGTCTCCAGTAACTAATGTTAAACATAGCGTGACTTTCTTTTCCATTGTCATAAAAACATTGTTTATTTTGAATTTTTTTTTTTTGAAATTGTCATTTTGTTTCTTAATTCTTATGTGATAGAATTGTATTGATTGGATTGTATGATATTTCATGAGGGATTAGTTTATCGCTTCATTTTCATTTTTTTAATCTTTTTTTTTTCTGATCAACTTTGTATTATTGTTTCAAGAATCTATGAACGGTGAGAAGCATCCATGAGATCCTTGGTGTATATTTTGAAGTTTATTTTGTCTTTGACCCATTTTAGATGATATATTTTCACGCAAAGTTTAGGTTTTAAAATTCACAATTCAATATTTCATTATTAAAAATGTGTTAATATGTTAAAGACGGTTATATTATATGCATGTATGCATGCTTATTTGGTGTATATTATGCATTTTCTCTCATAATATATAAATAACAAAAAGATGCATTAATTTATGTGATTTATCTATAAAAAAATGTAGAAGAACAATGTTTTAAGGAAATTGTTTCTCAAGTAACATCACTACAGGTCTTTCAAGAAGACTTAAGTTTACCTTGGAAAAATGATTCACTATGCATTCATAAGGAAGGAAGTTGAATATTGTATTCTTTATAATTATGTACAAATAACAAACTTACTTCAATACTAATGTCAATGATGTCAAATATATCTCATATTAAATAACAAAATTGTTCCATAATCAACGAAAAAATAAATCTAAATTTAAATTTAAATCATTACAAAAAATGATTTAAGATTTAATTTTATAGGAAAAATATTTAGATATAAATTGTAAACCAATCCCGTGCAACGCACGGGTCATATCTAGTAAGAATAATAATAGATCAAAAGAAAAAAGATTGATCAACAGTTATAAAAATGGACATAATTAAACTTTGGCCAACCTTATATAAAAAAGGAGCACTAAATGTATTGTTTGGTTTATTTCTGTTCTTCTATTTTAATTTTTATGTTATTGTCTTCTATTCGTTTATTTTAATAAATATTTTTGTATTCTCTTAAAAATGTGAATGTCACTTTAGGAAAATTTGCTTGAAAATCCGAAAATCTAAACTTTATAACATCACATGTGATTCATGTGTAATTTGAGCGCAATTGGGCAACTCAGGCTCAATTTGGGCAAAATTCACAAAGCACGAAAATATAGTTCTGAATTGTCAACCCGAAACATTAAAGTCAAGTTTTACCTAACCTTAGGCAATTTAAGTAGTAAACTCTTTTTAAAAATACTAACCTTATAATTTTCTTATTTGTAGTTTATTTAGTCTTTATTTATATTTATTATTAATTTTGTTAAGTATAATTATACGCCCAAATCTAAATATCAAATTTATATTTTAATATAAAATAATTATTTTCGTATAAAATTATTTTTTCTAGTATGCAATGTAAATAACAAGCTAAAGTTGATAGAAAATAAAATTTAATACATCATGCATAAACAATTTCAGATGAATAAATATTGAATTTGAAATCATAATTTATTAAACAGACTTACATCCTTGAACCTGTCTCCACAATCACATCAAACTTAAATATATAAAATAAAAACGAGACTAAAAACAAGCATCAGTCTTTATAATTTCTCCGCTCCTGTGCAGCCAAAGGCAATAAATCAAGAAAGTCTTATTTTCACTTTGAATGTATGAGAGAGGGAGAGAGTGATGGATGAACATAGGTTGAAAACACTAGTACGTGCAACATGCGTTCTATGCTAGTACAATATAAGTTTGTTTTTCTTGCCAAAAATACTAGGGCCATAGGTTGAATATAGAACGTCAAGAAGAAGGGGAAACTGCAACAACATGAATGATGTTACGGGCAAGCAAGCAGAAGCTGCGACAGCTATAAGAAACCATTTCACTTGTCTGCGAAACAGAAGATAGAGTGTTGCTGTAAAGGCAGCCATCATAAAGGTAATGGAGATGAAAAGGCAAAGAAGACCAATGCTCAATCTCTTGGGCAGAAGATATAAGAAATCTTCTTCTGCATAACGTGAAGTCAAGATGGAGACGAACATTAGAAGAGAAGTAATGGAAGTGAACAAGGAAATAGCATCTGAAATGGCAAACAAGGCAAATGCAAATTTGTCCCAGAAAACTGGAATGCCTGTGTTGTCGCTTTTTAAACCACCAGGCACAGTGAAGGCAGCAGCGAACACAACAGTTGCGATTAGTGCTGCAGTAATAGTACATGCATTAGATGTGTCTTTCATCCACTTCTCTCCTTCCGCCTTCAACTGTTGGTGTTGCTCTGTAAATAACATTTGTGGGGTCTTCTTTTGGTCGTTTAGCCATATTCGCCTTGAAGGATTAACAAACTTTTTCACCTCCTGTTTGATAGAGAATGCTTTTTTCAGAAGAGTACTGTTGATATATATATATATATATATATATAGGCAATCAAATATTGAAATATGTAAAAATTAATAGAAATAAAGATGATAAGACGTAAGTTCTAGGACAAAATTCAGACTCTCCTTATTTTAGCATGGAAATAAAAGAAGAGAAGTGAGTAGAAAGAAATTCTTAAACTCTGTCAACTTTCAATATCTTACGTTGTACCACTGTAGTTCTCGTTGCATCTGCAAAGCTGGACCACGAACCAGATTGAGTCTGTCTGGAGGAGCTAGTTTTCCACATAAATGCATCAAGTTGTTGCTCTCATTGTCTGTGTTATCAAAAAACTGATATTTGCGGTCACTCAAATTATAAAAAAGGTTGAAAACTTTTTCGTAGCGAAATTTGGCTGCTAGAAGAAATATGGTGCTGTGGGTATCGCTATCTCTAGCATAAGTAGCCATAGGCCCCACATCCATTATCACCTCCACAATCTCACTTATGCCATACTTGGCTGCTTTAGTGATTGAAAACCTGAACATATTTAAGGCTTCATTTCGAGGCAATGCTAGCATTTCTTGACACACGCGTTTGACAAGTGCAAGTGCTTCTTGGTGCACTGCTTTCTTCTCCCTTATTTCCTCCACATAAGGCACTGACATTAATCCCACTCTTGATGATCAGAAAAGCATATATAGTGCAAAAACAAGATATATAGTTTGAAATCATATTGCTCCATACCTAAACGATGTACAATTTTCGAGAACATGAATTCCAACTTCTGGGACACTGTATACCAACCATACAATATTTATCAACCTCCTTTTTTAATTTACACTTTTTCTATATTAAAAAGAGATGTATATGAAAGAAATGGAACCTGCACAAAAGATAGGGAAGCCCTTGTCTGACACTGGAGCCTCACTACTCCCAGCCTCAATGTCACCGCTAGCGAGTGATGTCAACCGATTAGTGGCTTTGAATTTACTCTGCTTTAGAGGAACACCTAAGGCCAAATGCAAGAATAATTAATCAAATATCGGCTACTTTTTTACCTTAAGATCTGTGTATTGACATTTACTTACTATCGTAGATCCACTTTTCCCACCAACAGAATCTTTCCCCACTTAAGAAAACAGTGCCCATATCCGCCATTGATGACAGTGGGGTAAGATCAGTCTCCACACTTTTCAAACGAGCCAAATCCGGATATTTCTCAATCAAACTCATTGCAATACCTAACAAGGAGTAATGCCATTTAATTTATCAACAACTACCTAAATATTTATCAACTCAAGTTCTCTACTTCTACTTACCCAAGAATTCTGAACCTATTACATCATTCAACAGGTCAACACCGAGTTGGCCGTGAAAAGGCTTGGGTTCCATGTCGGGCTTGGACATGGATAACAAGTACTTAAGAGTTTCCTTTCGGCAATGTATGGCTGCTTGTCTCACTGCCAATCGCTTCTTATTATTCAAAATGTATAGCAAATCAGGATTTTTAGCAACCAGAATCTTTGCAGCTTCAGTGTTTCCAACCTGAGCAGCATTGTGCAAAGCAGTATCCCCATCACCATCCCTTATGGCCAATGCCTCTCGTGGCAACATGTCGACCATCTTTTTAACAAAATCATTAGCTTTTCCGGACAAAACAGCGACACTGAGAGCTGTTTCTGAGAAATTACTGATAGGAGCTGTGGCTGCATCTTTATCTTCGTCAAAGATTTTTTTTGCTGTCTTCCAGTCTCCGCTAAGTGCTGCTTTGTACAGTTGAAAATAACTGTGTGAAATATCTCCACCTGTTCAATACAACAAAACAAATATTTACTATGTACTTATTGAAAAATGCTAACATGTTTGAATTATATGAAAAATAAAATTAATTAATATGTTGAATATCTAACAAAACATCAGTAAACACATATTAATATATCTGTGGTGGGTGGGATAATTGAAGTGTTTATTCATATACGTGGTTACTATGTAATCTCTCTCTCTCTATATAACAAAATGTTCGTATTCTTTTCCCAAAATAGTGATTTCTTGTCAAAAGTCAATATTTTAACCTTCCGTGTTTGTTTTCAGTTTTCAGAAAAATTCATGCATAACATGATTACGAAATAAATAGATTTATGGTAAGATTTGAAAATGGTTGATTATATTCAAGTCTATAATCTACTTCATATACTATTTAATTTAGAAATCGATGTTTTGATTTTTTGAATTGCATGTGTCAGAAAATCAGCAGTGCATTTGAAAACATTATTTTTAAATATAACTCTCAATCATCTTTATTAGAAAAAAGTTATCGATTTAATAAATTTATAGAAATATGTTATTTTTATAATTTATTTTTTATTAATGTCTTGAAATTTCCGTACACATTTCTATTAAGTTTGAATATTCAGAATAGTAAAAAAATAATCACTGAGACCGAATATTTAAATATGTTTTTACAAGTTTACTTTAATCTGCATTTTCACATTTATATATCTATATATAATAACAATTACTCTCTCAAAATAGAAATGATAAAAAAAAATTCCCACCCATTTCCACCTCCTATAAGTAGAAATATAATTATTTATTATTACATACTTTATAAATTAAAAATTATTAATATATTAAACATGATATATATATATATATGTATATGGTAATAACATCATTTATGATATTAACAAAGTTTTGAAAATTATAATCTACATATGGTATATGAATGATAATATGATGCTATTTAATAATTTTTAATTATTTCTAGAATAAAGATACCAGTTTATTGAATAAATTGCAAAAAATATTACGATATGTTATAATTTCATAATCTTCAAACTAACTATAAGAAAATATCATTTAGGAAAAATGATATAAAAATTTATCTGTTATAATCAAATACCTTTTATAAAAACACATTTTCAGTTTCATATACCGGATTATATAAATAAATCTTCATTATTAATCATGAAAAATAGAAGATTGTCATTATTTGTAAGAGTGAACATGTCAATGAAGAAATTCTTTTAATATATCTTATAAATACATAAAAAAAAGTTTATTATGAAATCACAGTGTCATCATAGATTATAGGTATTGAATTTTGCATAATATGTTTACATCCATGGTAAGAAAATCTTTTTTTTTTTTTTTATGTACACGAAAATTTAGAGAAAAAAATCGGATCATATTTGATATGTTATAAGTTTAGCATGATTTGTGTATGGGCAATAATAATACATATTGCACTATAAGTTCATGACAACTATGAATAACACATTGTACCTCTCTGAATTATTGTATGTGTTCACGAAAAAAATAGCAAAACAATATACTATAATTTTTTTGCAATAAGAATAAATAATAATACCCTTAATTAAAAATCAAATATAAATCTAAATTTTCATTATTATAGCAATTACATCATGAAGTTCTTTATTATAATTCATATGAACAATAAAAAAATATTATTTTACTTTCTATTATAATATACTTTCATGGGTTTAGATTTATCAAATTCTGAAATGTTTATCATCCAGTATGATTTTTCTATAAAATGACTTTAGATTTCTAAGATATTTGAAAAAAGCAAATTTGTATAGATTGGTTAATGGGATGCTAAATTTAGAAATTTTATTATGAAGTAATATACAAAAATATTAGTAGTGTTTTTGCGTTAAGTTATTGAATATTTGCATAATATTTTTCAGGTTAATTGTGACAAAACCAATTAGTGAAATAGTCAAACCATGTATAATAGACACAAGAAATTTAAAATTGATAAATATATGAGTAGCAAATTAAATTTAAATAACATTGAAAAACTATATTATTTTTTATAATCATAATATTTATATAAAATTTATTAACACTTAAAATTTATTTGATGCATCACAGGTAGCAAATGAGTTTCAAATATTATTGAAAATTAATTATAACATACAATAATATTATCATTTTGCGGCCATGATGAATAATTTGTTGAGCATATATTTGCATATGTTTTTTTTGCAGGTCAGTTGTGACAAACACTATTGCTAAAGTAGTTGGATAATGTATGATGAAAATAACAATTATTTAAAACTGATAAATTATATGAGCAGTAAATTAAATTAAAATAACCTTGAACATTATATTGTTTTTCATGATCAATGTTTTATTTAAAATAATTACTAACACTTGAAATTTATTTACACACGTGCGGGCTGTATCAACTGAAATTGAAACAATATTATCGAGAACATTATCTTTTCTTAAATTAACAATTTTTACATTAACTCAATATTTAAATTTTATGATGATGCATCACACAAATAATTTTATTAGTCAAAGTTAAGCTCCCATAAAATTTATTATTTTTATATCAAACATTTTCATATCAAAATTTAAATTAAAAAATCCGTACAAACAATATCAACTTACCTCCACTAGCTTCTTCGAATTCTGTGGAAGGCATTGTCAGGAATTTAGCTGTCAAATTTTCACTTCAAATAGATATGGCTAACTTATTACGAACCTTTCCTTTTTCTCCCATTGTTGAATTTATAGAGTTCTGGTGTTCTCTATTTCTTCCTTGCCCTTTCAACACGTCAAGTCTTCAAGCAAATTGCTTAGACATTACCAGTCATTTTAACTTCTTATTAAGTTGATTCATTATGTATCAGCAAGAATGAAGAACAGGATGCTTTTTCTTCCACAAATGAGTTTCAGCAAAATCCATAGCTTCACAGAAGAAGAAATGACTATGGAATGTGGATGTTTGAGTTTTATACTTTTAATGATTAATTTCAATTTTGGTGTCGCATGTAACATTTTTTTTCATTTTTAAACAATCAAATATACATTTTCCAATTTTGCTATTGTATTTATCAATGTTTTCCAATTTCAGTCAAGTTTATCAATTTTGGTCATGTATGTTCCAATTTATCATATTTTGATCAAAATAACGTTCATACCACGTAAGATTTTCCGACAACCATCCAACCATAATTGGATTGAATTTTTTTGAAATATAAATGATCAAAATTGAAAAACTTAATTAAAATTGAAAAAAGTTGAAATATATTGGATCATTTAAATTTTGTTTTGAAACATATGGCAGAGTTATACTCAATTGTCTAAAAATGGGAAAAAATATTACGTGAAGACACTTTTAGTATAAAAAAAAAATTGTGCATCGATTAATTAATTACTAAGGGAAGACTGAAACCTTGACTTTGTAATATAAAAAGATTGTGCATCGATATTAATTAATTACTAAGGGAAGAATGATACCTTGACTTTCATATAAGTTTACTTTATACCTTGTTCTTCCTTTTTTAAGAATACACGTAATCAAAAGTTGGAAATATTTTTGTGTAAGCGAAATTTAAAATTGAAAAATAAATAAAGTGCTCTCACTCTCATATAGGGTTCCAATCCCAAGTTTCGAATTATATAATCAGTGCAATAATATCCTTGAACTTTTAGCACATTTGGTCTTATTTTTGGTTATCCAATTTTGCACCTAGAGTTAATTATTTTTTGTGTCCCTTAATTTGACTCGATTCGTAAAAGAGGACACTAACTTTTTTGGACTTGCAAAATAAGACTTTAACTTACAAAATTCACGGATTTTGCCCGAATTAAGCACGAATCAGGTAAATGGGCCGAAATTGCTCGTGAATCGCACATGTCACCCTTGATTTCAGGTTTTTCAGGCCGAATTGATAACGTGGAAATTAAATGTTAATTTAATTTATTTTTTAAATCAAAATTATTGATTAAAAAAGAAAATTTACAATTTTTTCCCTACACGATCCAAGCCTTGCTCTCCTTCAAACAGAATCTCCACGATCCACGAGGAGCCATGGACGGCTGGGCTGCTTCCACGAAGCTGCGATTGGTGCGGCATTCAATGCTACGCCTCATCACAAGCTTTTAAATCGGATTCGATCTGTGCGGTTGAAAATTCATCCTTGTGAGATTTAACTTTGGTTTCTTTTGCATGGAAATATGCCCCAACAAAAATAATAAAGTAAAAGAGGTCGACTACAAATGAGCGACAATCAATTTTTTTATTTCATGTCTATGTTTCATTTAGGTATTTCTACGCTACATTTCAAGTGTAAAATGTAACATCATCAATTTACATATAATATTTATTAAATAATAGAATATAAAATAGAACAACAATATAAAATAGATGATCCAATTCCAACAAGAACATGGATGTTCCAAAAGATCATTTGGAGGAGTGAGCTCACCAAAAGTATTGGCTGGCAAGGGGACCTACAATGAGAATCCACATCAATTCTTTGCTCTTAAAGTGGTTAATACTAGGAATCTGATTGCTCCACATGAAACACACATGTTGCAAAAATGTTTAATTATTTGAACTTGTTCGGTTTAGGTTATCAAATTAATATATTTATTCATATTAATTACTTAGGAAAATAATTGGTCCTTTATGTTTGCCAAATTAGATTTTTTCCTCTATCTTTCACCTTTTAATGTTTAGATCTCTATATTTATAAAATATCATTTTTAATTCGGAACTTTATTTTTTAAATACAATTTAATTTTAACGCAATATTTTCTTTATCTAACATGTCTGAACTAATATTAAAAAATTAAAAATCTTATTTTTAATCCCAATACAAGTGAGATAGAGTTTTATGACTATGATTTAGCATCAAAATTGATATTAAGCAATCAAAAAATTTATTTTTCGCAAAATATTTCTTTCTAGAGGGATGACATAAAACTAAAAAATAACATTAAAAATATTTTAATATTTCTCAAATGACTCTGTTTGAGAATTTAACCAATTGTAACTCAATCTCAAATTTAACCATTTGAGAAATATTTTAATATTTCTCAAATGACTCTGTTTGAGAATTTAACCAATTGTAACTCAATGGATCATTTGGTTTAATTTGATAACTGACAGAACATGATTAATATCATTTTTTAGTTAGTCTTTTTTATCCGTTTCCAACACTGAAATATATATAATTTGTGAAATATAAAATTGTTAATTGTTTAATATCAATTTCGAGGTTAAAATATTTTATTTCTCATAATTACAAGACTTTCAACTCAGTACTGTTATTGGAATGAAGAATAGAATTATTATTATTTTATTATTAATTTAGACATGATAGAGCAAGGAAAAAAATTGGTGGTAAAATTAGATTGTAATTGAAAAAAACAAGGGTATCCACTGCTACAGGTAAAAGGATTACAAATAATGATATTTTTTAGAGAGGAAATGACACTAATTAACCAATAACTTTTCTCAATTCGTAAAATTAAACTTTTAATTTCGGACTGGCTAATTAGAACCATAAGTTTCCAATTTTCACGAATTTTGCACCAATTAGAGCCAATTGGACCCAAATCAATTGGACCATAAGTGGTGGTGGTGGGAGTGCACCGGCTGAAATTTTGGGAAGAAGAAAAACTGTAGAATATTTTTTCCATTTTCTATTTTTTATTTAATTTTCAGATTTTTATTTTATTTTTCTGTTTTAGTCTTATGTATGAGATAATGATGTGTAAAATATATGTCAACATGGATGCCACTTGTGTTATCATCTTCCATGTGATGTGTCAACTTGAAAATAAATCAAAGAATCAAGAACCTGAAAAATCGGGTCAAGAACCGGTCTGGAAGCGGTCGAACCGGAAGTCGGAAGCTTAGCCCTAACGGCCGGTCCAAGTTAGTTGGGCGGTTGCAACAGCTAGGGCACAGCGCAGAATCGGATTTTCTAAGCAAGATTCGTTCATTTCGGTTGCGTTTTCAGAAAAATTGATAGAGGGCTATTGATCAGTATATATAAGAGTATAGCCAGTTGTAATTTCACTTCGCAATTTTACGTTTTGAGTGAGATTAGAATTTCTAGGGTTCTTGAGTGTGCTTAAACCCTAATTTTTGGGGATTTCGATTGTAACGCACAATTCGTGTTATTCTCTTAGTCAAATTCATTCAATCATTTCATGGTGGATGTAGGCCGATGTGGCGAGCCAAACTACCCTAAAATCTTGCGTGTTGATTCAATTTTTTAGTTCGTAATTGAAGATAAAAGTTCATAGTTTTAGGGTTTCTTTCAAAACTGTGGTGGATTGAGTGTTGTCTATCATTGTAGCTGCGATTTCTTCACAATTGGCGCCGTCTGTGGGAAGTGTTCAATCACACAGGCCATTGCAGATGTCGGGGATGAAGCTCGACGTGGAGAAGTTCACGGGGGTCGGCGATTTCACTCTATGGAAGACAAAGATGGAGGCGGTCTTGATCCAGCAAGGTTGGGAGGATGCCATATCCGAAGAACCAACTGATGATTCGGATGAATAATCTTCTTTGTCACCTGTGGAACGGAACAAGATCGATCGGAAGGCTCGCAGCTCGATTATCCTATGTCTAGGAGAGAAGACACTGAGAGAGGTATACCAAGAAAGAACGACATTGGAGGTTTGGAGGAAGCTCGAATCGCTATACCAAACAAAGTCCCTTGCCAATCGGTTATTTCTGAAACAAATGTTGATTTTCTTCAAGATCGTGGATGATAAGAAGATACTGGAGAAGCTTGATGAATTCAACAAGCTGGTGGATGATTTGGAGAACATTGAAAAGAAACAGAAAGATGAGGACAAGACTCTTCTTTTGTTGAATGCACTCCCAAAATCGTACCAATCTTTCAGGGATGCCCTTGTATATGGAAGAGTGATCCCACTGACCTTGGAGGAAGTTCAAGTAGCCATTCGTTCAAGATTTCTTGGCTCTGAGTCTGAAAGGAAGCAATAAAGTCTTGGTAAAGGATTGGCTGTGAAAGGAAAAAAATTCAAGAAAGGAAATTCAAACCAAAACTCACAAAGAACTGAGCAAGGTGGAGCCCGATCACATACTGAAGGAAATGAAACAAGGAAGTGCTTTCATTGCCACAAGCCAGGGCATATCAAGGGGAATTGTCCCGAGAGGAAGAAGTAGCAAGGTGGAAATAACTCAAATCAGCAAGCTGCCATTGCCCAAGATCAATATGACAGTGCTGATATGCTATGCATTGTGAATTCTAATATGAAAGATGAGTGGGTGCTTGATTCAGGATGTTCTTTCCACATGTGCCCGATTAAGAACTGGTTTAGTGAATTAAAATTACATTAAGGAGGCTCAGTACTACTGGGAGATGATCATTCATGCCAGGTGATGGGAGTAGGAGCCATCAAACTCAAATTGCATGATGGGAGGATCAGAACCTTGACAAATGTGAGGTACATTCCTAAACTCAAAAGAAATCTCATATCTCTTGGAGTTCTTAATGCTGCAGGCTGTGAGTTTAAAACTCAAAGTGGGGAGATCCAAGTTACCAAAGCTGGAGTGGTGGTAATGAAAGGAGTGAAGTCAAATGACCTCTATATACTCAAAGGGACCACTGTGATAGGAGGGGCATCACCTGCTGCAAGTGAAGATCAAACTAACCTTTGGCATAAGAGGTTATGTCACATAGGAGATAAAGGCTTAGCTGAACTCTCAAGGCAAAAGCTAATACCTATTTCAAATCCTGGAAGAACACAAGAGTGTGAGCAATGCATCCAAGGGAAACTCACCAAAACAAAATTTCCAAAAGGAAAACACACCACTGTAAGTATACTAGACTATGTACACTCAGATGTTTGGGGTCCATTTAGAGTAGAAACACATGGAGGAGGAAAGTACTTCATAACCTTTATAGATGATTACAGTAGGAAGGTGTGGGTGTATGTTCTTAAACATAAGTCTGAGGCCTTTACAAAATTTAAAGAATGGCTAACACAGCAAGAGAATCTCACTGGTAAGAAGCTTAAACATCTTAGGACAGATAATGGACTAGAGTTTTTGTCAGAAGAGTTTCTAAGCTTTTGCAAGGAGAAAGGTATTTCAAGGTACAAGACAGTAGTAACTACTCCACAGCAAAATGAGGTAGCTGAGCGCATGAATAGAACGCTTTTGGAGAAGGTGAGATGCTTATTCCTAGATGCTGGATTGCCCAAATCATTTTGGGGAGAAGCAGTTTCAACAAGCAACATTTCTTATCAATAGAAGTCCATCATCTTCAGTCCAATTCAAGTCTCCTAATGAGGTATGGTATTCTAAGACTCCTAATTATTATTTTCTAAAAGTCTTTGAATGTTTAGCTTCTGCTCACACTAAGCAAGATAAGCTGGAATCAAGAGCTATAAAGTGTATCTTTATTGGCTATCCAAATGGAGTAAAAGGATATAAGATGTGGAGCTTAGAAAATAGGACTCCAAGGTGCTTCATTAGCAGAGATGTGGTGTTTAAATAAGGAGTGATGGAGTACAAAGAGAAGCAACAAGTCTCTGAAACTGAAGGAACACCAAACTCAGACTTAGGAAATGAGGAATCAGGAATTCAGGTGGAGCTGCAAGGAGAAACACAGCCTGAGAATCAGGGAGATGGGTCAAGCTCCACTGACTCAGATGATGATCAAGCTACTGGAAATCAAAATGAGCAGCTGGATGAGCCTGAGGATCTCACTACCTACCACTTAGCCAGAGACAGACAAAGAAAAACTATAAATCCTCCATCAAGATATGGTGAGGCAGATATAGCTAACTATGCTTTGTGTGTTGCTGAGAAAATAGAGTATGAGGAACCAAGCTCATATCAAGCTGCAATGAAGTCTAAAGATAGTGAGAAATGAGCTCAAGCTATGAATGAAGAAATCATGTCTCTTGAAAAGAATCAGACCTGGATTCTTGTGGAAAGGCCAGCAGGACAGAAGCTAATAGGCTGCAAATGGATCTTCAAAATGGAAGCAAAGGCTACATTCAGAGGGAATGAATCGATTACCATGAGATATTTTCTCCAGTAGTAAAACATGTATCAATAAGGATTCTACTAGCTTTGGTAGTGCAAGAAGATATGGAGCTGCAGCAACTAGATGTTAAGACAGCTTTCTTGCATGGGAATTTAAATGAAACCTTGTACATGGCTCAGCCCGAAGGATATAAGAAGTCATGAGAAGAAAATAAGGTTTGCTTACTGAAAAGATCACTGTATGGATTGAAGCAAAGCCCAAGGCAGTGGTACAAGAAGTTTGATAGTGTAATGATGAGCATTGGTTTGGAAGGATGCAATCATGATAGCTGTGTTTATCTGCAGAAAGAGAATAATGGAGTGCTAGTTTACCTCCTAATCTATGTTGATGATATGCTAATAGCTAGCAAGAGTATGAAAAGAATACAAATCATCAAGGATAAACTTAAGGATCAGTTTGAGATGAAGGACCTTGGTGATGCTAGAAGGATGTTAGGCATGGACATCAGAAGAGATAGAGGAAAGGGGCTGATATTTTTGTATCAAACTGATTACATAAAGAGGGTTCTTAAGAGGTTCTTTATGCACGAATCCAAGTCAGTGACCACTCCATTGGGAACTCAGTTTAAGCTGACAGCAGAAGAAAAGCCTCAAACTGAAGCTGAAAGAAAACTCATGGCTGATGTTCCTTATGCAAATGCAGTAGGAAGTATGATGTATGCCATGGTTTGTAGTAGACCTGATATAGCCTATGCTATGAGTAGAGTAAGTAGGTTTATGGCAGATCCAGGTAAACATCACTGGGAAGCAATCAAATGGATGCTAAGATACTTGCAAGGAACTTCAAATCTGGGATTAATGTTTTATCAGCATACTAACCATTACCATTCTAATCCTTTGGAAGGTTTTGTAGACTCTGATTTTGCAGGAAATCCAGACACAAGAAGGTCAACCACAGGCTTTGTATTCAGGCTATTTGGAACAACAATAAGCTGGAAGACAATGCAACAATCGATGGTGGATTTATCAACCACAGAAGCTGAGTTGTTGCCATGGCCGAAGCTGTGAAGGAGTCTATGTGGCTCAAGGGAATCTTGAAAGAACTAAGGGTAAAGCAGGGAAGAGTTCCTATCTACTGTGATAACCAAAGTGCTTTACATTTAGCTAAACATCAAATGTTTCATAGCAGATGCAAACACATTGATATCAAATTGCATTTTGTTAGAAATTTGATAGATAAAGGGGAAGTAGAAGCTAAAAAGATACCAACTGAGGAAAACCTTCTGATATGCTAACTAAAATACTTCCAAGATCGAAATTTGAGTTTTGCAGGAATCAGATTCAGGTGAAAACCTGGGCAGCAAAGTAAGATTGAATAAGTGTCAAACTTATGGAAGGATTCAGATTGATTTCGCAAGCTGAGGTGGAGAATTGTGATGTGTCAACTTGAAAATAAATCAAAGAATCAAGAACCTGAAAAATCGGGTCAAGAACCGGTCTGGAAGCGGTCGAACCGGAAGTCGGAAGCTTAGCCCTAACGGCCGGTCCAAGTTAGTTGGGCGGTTGCAACAGCTAGGGCACAGCGCAGAATCGGATTTTCTAAGCAAGATTCGTTCATTTCGGTTGCGTTTTCAGAAAAATTGATAGAGGGCTATTGATCAGTATATATAGGAGTATAACCAGTTGTAATTTCACTTCGCAATTTTACGTTTTGAGTGAGATTAGAATTTCTAGGGTTCTTGAGTGTGCTTAAACCCTAATTTTTGGGGATTTCGATTGTAACGCACAATTCGTGCTATTCTCTTAGTGAAATTCATTCAATTCTTTCATGGTGGATGTAGGCCGATGTGGCGAGCCGAACCACCCTAAAATCTTGCGTGTTGATTCAATTTTTCAGTTCGTAATTGAAGATCAAAGTTCATAGTTTTAGGGTTTCTTTCAAAACTGTGGTGGATTGAGTGTTGTCTATCATTGTAGCTGCGATTTCTTCACATTCCACATAGGGAAAATTAGTCAAAATAGCTCGAAAACCCGATTTCGGTGACATCAAGTGCAATGCATGTGCGTTTTTGGGCCCAATTGGCCGATTCGGGCTCAATTGGAAACTTTTGGTCCTAATTAGCCAGCTCGAAATTAAAAAGTCCGATTTTTCGAATTGAGAAAAGTTACGGGGCAATTATTGTCATTTCCTCTTTTTTAGATGTAGAAGATTAAATATTAAAAGGCGAAAAATAAAGGATTAAAAATTGAATAAGATAAAATACATAACTGAAAAGAAATTCCCTAATTAATTTTTAGTGATTATCAAAATCTTTTATGAGTTAACTTCACTAAGCTTATGTATTATTCAAAAGAGAATATTATTAACTAATTAGGACTTGTACGTTCCTTGCAATTATATAAAGGTTCATTTTTCTAATTAAAGCTTAATGTTTTGATTAACTATTACTAGCAATTATATGTCATACCGCTTTAGCATAAAGTAATTGCAAGTATATATAATACCTAAATTTATGGTGAGTTAGCTATTAATCTATAGTCAACCTACATGCCTCCTTAACATACAATTGGAGAATTAAACACACCAATTAACACATCAAAATGCGACAATTGATTACTCCTTCAAGTTCTATATAATAGTTTTACATTTATTTTTTGACAGTGTATATTACGTATATAAAAATAACATGTTATTGTATCATAAAAATCGATTATGTACTCATCCTCATATTCCAAACAATCATAAAACATCTTAAATTGAGTTTATGATAAAAGCAATACCATAACATTTAAAATAAAAACTACAACAAAAAAACTTATATTAAATATCCGAATTTGTCAAGTTCAGTGGAAACATTCCTTTAATGGTGAATAACCAAATTATAGTCATTGACCATTAATATTTACAATTTTTACTATATAATAAGGTCATGTATGCACTAATTATCCAAACTTTTGATGAAAAGTTGTGATTTTTATAGCAATTGTACACATAAGTTTTTTTAAATATTCATGTTGGCATAGTCTGGTATACAAGACAGGTTAGCAAAAAAAACAAAACGTCAAATTCGCACCTATGTTAATTGATTTAGACGGCAATTTGAATAAATATTGTGATTATTAGGATAATTAAATTGAAAAGAAATTACAAATTATTTATTGGAAGACATGAACAAGTTTATAAGAGAGTAGAGAAGTATTACAAAATAAAAATAAAAAGGAAAATGAACGCACCATGTGCAAGAAGCTAGTATAATACAGGCTTGTTTTTGTTGCCAAAAATACTAGGGCCATAGGTTGAATACACGACGTCAAGAAGGAGGGGGAACTGTAACAACACGAATGATGTTACAGGCAAGCAAGCAGAAGCTGCAACGCCTATGAAAAACCATTTCACTTGTCTGCGAAAAACCAGAAAGAGTGTTGCAGTAAAGGCAACCATCATAAAGGTAATGGAGATGAAAAGGCAAAGAAGACCAATGCTCAGTCTTTTGGGCAGAGTGTATAGGAAATCTTCTTCTGCATAACGTGAAGTCAAGATGGAGACGAACATGAGAAGAGAAGTAATGGAAGTGAACAAGGAAATAGCATCTGAAATGGCAAAGAATGCAAATGCAAATTTGGCCCAGAAAACTGGGATGCCTGTATCAGTTTCAACACCACCAGGCACTGTAAAAGCTGCAGCGAACACAACAGTTGCGATCAGCGCTGCAGTAATAGTACACGCATTAGATGTGTCTTTCATCCACTTCTCTCCATCCGCTTTCAATTGTTGGTGTTCCTCTGTAAATAACATTTTTGGTGTTTTTCTTTGCTTGTTTATCCATATCCGGCGAGAAGGATGAACAAAATTTTCCATCTCCTGTACAGTGGAGATTGATTTTTTTAGCAGATATGTACTGAAAATTTATGTTTGGTACTCCAAGTAAACCCTCATTTCAGTTTTGTTACACCCGCATTAATTTGTTCGACATTTTATCAAGTTCTATGTGATGAAAAGGGGAAATTGCAAATTTAGGACAGTAACTTTTGCACTTTTAAATTATTTTTTCAAACTTTGAAATTGAGATTGTATATATCTTTAAAAATGGGTGAGTTTAGGACAAAACAGCTTGTATCGATGAATTTCGTGGCTAATTGGCATAAGAAAATCATGTGCCTAACCCAATTAGCCAGAAATTAGACCGAAATTAGCCCTAATTTTGTCAATTCGGGTTGATTTGTCTAGAGTTCGCCCATTTGTGAAAGATACGTTCACAATTTCAAAGCCCAAAAACATAATGTTCCTAAAGATAAATGAGCCCAAGTTACTGTTCTAAATTTGCAATTCTCCCTCAAGAAAATGTATCAAGTTTGATGGAAGGTTGTACTCCGTATTGCTACGTACCCAATGTTTGAAATCATACTTTGATACATTTCCATCTATTTATGATAAGAAGTTGACGGGAAGTACCAAACTTGATACAGTTTCTAATATTGGATACCAATATTGAAGGTCGTCAATTATGGGGCATCACAACAAAAATAGGGGTATATATGAGGTATCAAAATTGAAATAAATCGAGTATATATATGAAAGGGATCAGTATATATCTTACCTTGAACCACTGTAATTCTCGTTGCATCTGTAAAGCTGCACCACGAACAAGATTGAGTCTGTCTGGAGGGGCAAGTTTTCCACATATGTGCATTATATTGTTGTCCTGATTGTCCGAATTATCAAAAAACTGATACTTGATGTCGCTCAGCCTATAAATAAGGTTGAAGACATTTTCATAGCGATATCTTGCTGCCAAGAGAAATATGGTGCTGTTGGATTCACGATCTCTAGCAGAAAGAGCCATAGGGTACATCTCCACGATCACTTCCACGATCTCACTGATGCCATACTTTGCTGCTTTCGTGATTGAATTCTTGAACATAGTTGAAGCTTCACTTTGAGGCAAAGAAAGCATGTGATGGCATAAGCATTTGAGAAGTACAAGTGCTTCTTGGTGCATTGCTTTCTTGTCCTTTATGTCCTTCACTCCAGGCACTGTCATTTTACCAACTGTCAAAGCAAAATGCAATAACAAGACATGTTAAGATTGAAGCATATATTATCAACTATGACATACCTAAATGTTGGATGAGTATCCAGAGCACAAATTCCAACTTTTGGGCCGCTGTATAACAATCAAACAACCTAAAAAAATTTAGATCAACACTACACCTCTTTGTTTGTATTCATAACTTTAACTTCTAATGTTGAAAGAGATGTGTATTATTCAGCAATGGAACTAAGAGACTTTCCTCCACATATGATCTGAAATAGGCCGCAGCACTTCTTGTACGCTGAAGCATCGTTGTTTACATTCTCAATGTCATCAGCAACAGATGTAATTGCATGAGACGAAGCTTTCCATTTGGGTTGTTTAAGAGGAATAACTTGGACACAAAATACGTTAACATATTAATCAGGCATCGCTACTCGCTATATATCTTATTTCAGTAGACCAAGAACTTGAAATTACAAGTTAGATATTGTTATCCGTATTTGAGACTAATGTGTTGAAGTATCACGTTTACTTACGATGATAGATCACATTTTCCCACCAGTTGAATTTTTCTCCACTCGGGAAAACTGTGCTCATATCAGCCATAGATGACAGTCCAGTAAGACCAGTATTATCACTCTTTAAACGAGCCAAATCGGGATACTTCTCAACCAAATCCAATGCAACATCTGATGAGTAATAGCCACAATTATGAACAACTAAAGAGTAATATTTAGTAAAAGCATGCATCCAACGAATGAAATTCTACTCGTACTTACCAAAGAACTCAGAACCTATTGTATTATTCAATAGGTCAACACCAAATTGGCCTTCAAAAGGGCTGTGCTCCACGTTAGGCTTGGACATGGATAACAAGTACTCAACAGTTTCCTTTTGGCAATATATGGATGCTTGCAGAACTGGCGAACGCCCACTGTTGCTCAAAATGTATAGCAAATCAGGATTTTTGCCAACCAAAGTCTTTGCTGCTTCTGTGTTTCCAACCACGGCAGCTTTGTGCAGCGCGGTGTTTCCAAACCGATCCTTTTTGGCAAGCCCTTCTCGTGGCAACATTTCCACCAACTTCTTCACAAACTCATTGGCTTTTCCTGTCAAAACTGCCACATGAAGAGGTGTTTCTGAGGTGGCACTGATAGCAGCTGTGGCTGCATCGCTATCTCTGTCGAATATACTTTTTGCCGTCTCCCAATCACCTTTCAGCGCTGCTTTATACAGTGGTAAATACCTGCTTATATCTCGACCTGTTCAATACGACATCGTAAATTTTTACCCTGTCTAAAACCTAACCTGGTGTTTTTTGGAACTCATGCGACGATAACTTATCGATTGATTCAACAATAGTAACGATCAAATAATTCAGGTCGTTGGTGATTTAGAAATTAAGGTGGTTGCAATATTTCATGAATTTAGTTGCAAATTAGGTTTGATATTCCAAAATAATTATCAGATTTCATTGATGTCAAAACATATTTTGAAATTTACTATACGCTAGTTTGGCGCTTGACTGACCCCAGGTAACATGGGAAATTAAGTTACTACCACCTTGCCTCTAACGTGGTTGAATAGACTTTAAAAGATGAGCCTGGTTTTTAAAACAATATTGATATCAAATAACATTACTAACTAAAATGTGATTATATGTATTAAATATTATGAAATAAAAGATGAAATACCAAATGTCACAAAAAATTCGCACAGATGGAAAAAGAGAAGAAACTTACCTCGACCATCTCCTGAGTGATGCGAACTTCCCACTTCCGAGGAAGGCATTGATGGAGTTTAGGTGTCAAATTTTAACTTGAAATAGATATGGCTAACTTATAACAATCCTTCCTTTTTGTCCAATTCTAGAATTTATAGAGTTGTAGCATTCTCCATCTCTACCTTACTGCTTCAACACGTTAGATGTTCGATGGATTCTAATGTTGTGGTTAATTCCAATACTCATTCTTTTTTTAATTTCCCAAGCAATACTTTATTCTTTCTATATTTGATTCAATATAGTTTTTGCACTCAATAAAAGTTAAAGCAAACTAATTAAACATAATCGATATTTTCAATTTGATTTGAATAGAACTCATTTATATTTTTAATTAGAACAAAGAACTCGATGCTTTTCTTCCGCATAAGAGTTTTATAAATTTTATCCAAAGCTTTTAAAAGAAGGAAGAGGTAACATGAAATTTGAATTGTAAATACACTTAACAATGCTCAAACACAATGCAAGTCAATTAACATGATCAAATCGAGCAACAAAATGACAAGAAAAGGAAAGAACACACCGATTTTAGCGTGGTGATCACTTAATTAATGGCAACAAGAAATCTCGAGATTACAAGTAAGCCTCAGGCAAGAAACTCTCTCAAACTGTGACTAACACCTCCATTTACAAGAGGCAAATTTCACTCTCTAGAACTCTCTTTAATAATCTAACTATAAGCATCTGCAGACTTATATATATATATATACAACATGATACAAAAGAGGGAAAATTGCAAATTTAAGACAGTGGTTTTAAGCCTTTCATCATTTAGGGACAATATTATTTCGGGCTTTTTAACTGAGATTGTAACTTTCAAAAATGGGCGAATTTAGGACAAATCAGCCCGATCGACGAATTTTGGGCTAATTTGCACGTGAAAGTCCCATACTTATGATAATTCGGGCTTATTGCTGATGTGACTTTTTTCAAATAAGTTAATTCGTTTTTTAAATGTCACCTCAATAGTAAAAAGCTTAAAAAATCATAGATGTGATTTCTGTTATAGTATAGTATATGTATATGTGAATGCTTGTATAATGGTTGAGTCACAGTCATCTTAGTCTTGGTTCAGTCACAGCCTTGTTAGTATAGAATATCTCTTCATGAGTTAGTTAGAGTTAGTTATACACATGCACATGCATGCACTCGTGTATATATATATACCTTCCTTGTATATTGTAGATCTTATGTTGATTAATAATACATCACTCTTTGGTTACTATCATGGTATCCAGAGCTTCTCTTTTCCGGCGACGGTTACCACCGGTCCGGCGAGTCAATAGCTAGCTAACTTTTTCCGGCGAGTCATTTTTTTTTTCTCTACGGCAACGATGTCACCGGCCGATCTGAGTCTTTTTCTCTGGTTATTCTCTTTGGCAACGGTACCACCGGCCAATTCAATTTGTTATCACTCATGGCGAATCAGTTCACCTTTGTGCCTCCACATTTTGTTCCTCTGTCTCTTCGTCTTGATCGGAACAACTATTCCTTCTGGCGAGCTCAGGTTTTATCGGCGGCAAGAGCTCATGGTTTTGAAGGCTTGTTGCTTGGCACTGAGTCACGTGCAGACTGTTCTTCTAAGTTTGCTTCTACATCTTCCATGGTTGAACCTGATTCAGCTTCTTTGCTTTGGATGCGGAGAGATCAATTTCTCCTCAGCTGGATGCTATCATCGATGAGTGAATCCATGCTCGGTCATGTTAGTCGATGTCAAAGCTCGCATGAGGTATGGACTACACTTGAAATTTTGTTCCATACTCAGTCTAAAGCACGCACTCTTCAACTGCGTTTTCAACTTCAAACTATGAAAAAAGAGGACATGTCTGTTGATGATTTTGTTTTGAAGATGACTGGTATAGCTGATGATCTGAATTCTATTGGTTGTTCAATTTCTGATGATGAATTAATTTTGTATATTCTTGGAGGTCTTGGTCAAGAGTATGAATCGGTTGTTGTAAATCTTACTTCTCGATCTGATGATTTGTCACTTGCTGAGGTTAAGTTTGTTCTTCAAACTCATGAGATGAGATTACTTGCTCAAAATCAGTTTGCATCCTCATCCATGACTCATGATTTTGCTCCTTCTGCTAATGTTGCTTATTCTAGAGGTTCCTTTGGTCATAGAGGTGGTCGATCTACGTTTAGAGGTCGATCTCGAGGTGGAGGAGGTCGATTCTCTTCTCGTTCTGCTGGCAAGCCCTCTTGTCAATTGTGTGGGCGCCCTGGTCATGTAGCAATTAAATGCTATAAACGTTTTGATGTCAGTTTTACAGGAATTGATCATTCTCAGCCATCTCAGGGTTTTAGTTCTTCTGGTTCCACTTCCCACGCTTATGTAGCTCAGACTGGTTCCTCTCAAACTTATGGTATTCCTTCGTTTGATTCCATTTCTAAACATGGTGATCATAATTGGTGTTTTGATAGTGGTGCTACGAACCATATCTCTGCAAATTTGGAGAATCTCTCTCTCAAGGAAGAGTATAAAGGTCCAAATGTTTTGACTGTAGGTAATGGTGCTTCCATTCCTATCACTCATGTTGGTTCTTCAGTTGTTTCTTCTGCAGATAGCTCAATATCTCTACTTCTTAATCATATTCTTTATGTGCCACAAATTACCAAAAATCTTCTTAGCATTTCACAGTTCACAAAGGATAATAATGTTTTGATTGAGTTCTATCATGACTGCTGTTTTGTTAAGGATCAAATAACTCACAAGATTCTTCTGGAAGGAAAGCTTAGAGATGGTCTCTATCAGTTGGATTTGTCTTCTCTTCCAGGTTCACAGTCACAGGAGTGTTCTTCTTCTCTTGCTTATCATGTAGCTCAACAACATCGAGCTGCTCCTTCTCAAGTCCTAGATGCAGATAGACACAATAAAGATGAAGATAAAAAGAATAAGGCTGCTAGCTATTGGCATAATAAACTTGGTCATCCATGTACTAATGTGTTGTTTCATGTTCTTAAGGACTTACGCATACCTTTTAATAATCAGTTTGTTCCTTTTTGTGATGTTTGTAAGGTTGGAAAATTACATCAGAAACATTTTGCTTCTAAAATCACTAAGACTCAAGCTCCTTTTCAAGTTATCCATTCTGATTTATGGGGACCTTCTCACATCCCATCTGTAGAAGGATATAAGTACTATATACATTTTGTGGATGACTACACTAGATTTACCTGGGCCTATCCTCTTAAGCAAAAGTCTGAAGCTTATACAGTAGTGTTGCACTTCCTTGCTTTTGTTGAGAGACAATTTGATAGCAAAGTCAAGTGTTTTCAATCGGATTGGGGTGGTGAGTACAGAGCTTTAGCTCCTATTTTGACTAAAATGGGTATTCATTTTCAGCATCCATGTCCACATACTCACCAGCAACATGGGAGAGCTGAGAGGAAACATCTTCATATAGTTGAAATGGGGCTCACATTACTTGCTCAGGCTAATATTCCCTTGAGATATTGGTGGAATGCTTTTGAAACAGCTGTATATACTATTAATCGATTACCTACTCCTGTTTTACAATTCTCCTCTCCATTCTTAAAGCTTCATGGTGTTGATCCTGATTATAAATACTTAAAAACTTTTGGCTGCACATGTTTTCCTTATCTAAGGGCATACAACAAGCATAAGTTCTTATATAGATCTACAAAGTGTATTTTTCTTGGCTATAGTGCTATTCATAAGGGCTACAAGTGTTTGAGTCCTACTGGAAGAATTTATGTTGCTGCAACTGTGGATTTTAATGAAGATGAGTTTCCTTACTCTTCTTTGTTTTCTTCAGTTCTTGGTCCTGCTCCTTCTACAACTACTTCTATTGTTCCTATTGATTCAGCTTTCAGAGAAGTGCTTCATCCTGATCCTGCTGCTCCTCCTGTTTCAGATGGTGTTCCTGTTTCAGGTGATGATATTATAGACACTACTTCAGATACGATTCTTGACATTACATCTCCTTCTAACTCCATAGATGATTCATCACCTGGTTTTACTTTGACTGTGGATCTTCCTCTTCATCCTCCTACTTCCTCTACTACTGCATTACATCAACACTCATCCAGCACCTCTTCTCATCATATGGTGACTAGATCAAAGGCTGGTAAACTTCCTTCTACAGCTTCTAAAGCTTTCACAGTTGATCTTTCTACCACTAAAGAACCTCAGAGTGTTCATCAAGCTCTTGGTGATTTAAGATGGAAGCAAGCCATGCAGGCTGAATTTGATGTTTTGCAGCAAAAAGGTACTTGGTCTCTTGTTCCTTTTTCAGATGATATGCATGTTATAACAAACAAATGGGTGTTCAAAACGAAATTCAAACCAGATGGTTCAGTGGAGAAGTTCAAAGCTAGACTTGTAGCTAGAGGTTTTGAGCAAGTGGCAGGGATTGATTTTCTTGAAACTTTTAGCCCTGTTGTTAAGTCATGTACTATTAGGTTGGTCTTCTCTCTTGCAGTCACTTTTGGTTGGAATATTCAGCAAATAGATGTGAATAATGCTTTTTTAAATGGTGATCTCAAGGAAACAGTCTTCATGTATCAACCTCAAGGTTTTGTTGATAATGAGCATCCTGATTATGTTTGCAAATTGCATAAATCATTATATGGTTTGAAGCAAGCACCCAGGGCCTGGTTTAACAAACTCAAAGGTTTTCTTCTGTCACTACATTTCACTATCTCTGTCTCTGATCATTCTTTGTTTTACAGAAGAATTGATGGCAGGTTATTGATCATTCTAGTATATGTAGATGACATACTTGTTACAGGAGATTCATCTCAGGATATTGATCATGTTATTCAGTTATTGGGACAGGAGTTTGCTCTCAAAACACTTGGTGAGGTGAGTTATTTTCTTGGTTTGGAAGCTCTAAAAACCTCAGATGACTATACTCTTACACAGACAAAATATATTCATGATCTTCTGCTCAAAACAAATATGTCTTCTTCTAAGCCTAGTTCTACACCTCTCACTGCTAGTCAAGCTTTACATCTTGGTGATAGTCCATTATTTTCTCAGCCTACTCTTTATAGAAGCACAGTAGGAGCTCTACAGTATGTTACACTTACAAGGCCAGATATTTCTTTTGCTGTAAACAAGTTAAGCCAATTTCTTCATGCTCCTACTCAAAATCACTGGACTGCATGTAAACATTTGCTCAGATATTTAAAAGGCACAGCTACTCTTGGTCTTCATTTTTCTCCAGCTACTAGGATGAATGTGGAAGCTTTCTCAGATGCAGACTGGGCTAGCAATCTTGATGATAGGAGATCTACAGGAGGTCATTGCTTGTTTCTTGGCAGGAATCTTTTAACTTGGAGTTCTAAAAAGCAATCTGTAGTTTCAAGGTCTAGTGCTGAATCTGAGTATAGGAGTCTTGCTGATACTACTGCAGATATTATTTGGTTTAAGTCTCTACTTAAGGAACTTGGGATTTCAGTGGAGGAACCACCTTTGCTTTGGTGTGATAATACAAGTGCTGCTGCTCTTGCTTCTAATCCAGTTTTTCATGCAAGGACAAAACATATTGAGATAGATGTCCACTTCATTAGAGAGAAGGTTATGGCAAAGGAGCTAGATGTGAGATACATTCCAACTGAAGATCAAATTGCAGACATCTTCACAAAGTCATTGCCTCATACTCGGTTTTCTTATCTGCTGCAGAAGTTCCCTCTTTGGTCCACCACAGTTTTGCTTCAGGGGGGAATGTTATAGTATAGTATATGTATATGTGAATGCTTGTATAATGGTTGAGTCACAGTCATCTTAGTCTTGGTTCAGTCACAGCCTTGTTAGTATAGAATATCTCTTCATGAGTTAGTTAGAGTTAGTTATACACATGCACATGCATGCACTCGTGTATATATATATATACCTTCCTTGTATATTGTAGATCTTATGTTGATTAATAATACATCACTCTTTGGTTACTATCAATTTCAAATATGCTCGATGCATAATAGATGAAATAGTTTGTTACATACCAATTTTTTTAAAATATCAAATATCATATATATCGGATAATTGATAAATCATATACAAAATCATTTATAGTTTGTTGCATACCGTATTTTTTATAGAGTAGGTCTTGTGTGAGACCGTCTCACGGATATTTTTTCGTGAGACGGGAAAACCTATTACCCACACTTAGCAATTCATATGAAAATTTGTGGACATTGGTTCAATTCATGGGTAATAAGTATTCGTCTCAAGGAAACTATTCGTGAGATAGTCTCACATGAGTTTTTGTGTTTTTTTATATTAGATATTAAATAATTGAGAATGATATACAAAATCATTTATGTAAAAGATTACCTACACATTTCTTTTCAAAAAAAAAAAAATCAAATTTTTAAAAATTAAAAATAAAGACTACCTGCAAATTTTTAAAATACGAATTCAAAATATTCACGGTTTCAAAATACCCGAGATAAAATGGTTGTATTTGAATAATCAATTATATATATTGTATATTTAAAATGGTTGTTTCAATATTTAAGTTAACATATTGGATTGTGACATATAATTCCACTTTTCCATTCATTTTAAGACGATACAATCCATGGAGTTAGGGGTGGGTTCCGGTCGGGTACCTAATTTTTTGGGAACCCGAATGGTGCCACCTAAAAATACCTATTTTTCTGTAGTACCCGCTACATCGGATATCCAACAAATCGAGTGCTCGATGTAGCCCCGACAAATCGAGTGCCCGACAGGTCAGGTATATCAGGTATTTTTCCCTTTTTTCACCTCGGATTCATTTGCCTTTCTGTTTGACACAAATAACATATACATTTGGAATAGATCTTGTGTAAGACAGTCTCACGAATCTTTTTTCGTGAGAATGGTCAACCCATAACCCACCCATAACCCATATTATCTGTAACATCGCAAATAAAAATTTATATTTAATTAGAACTTATGAGAAGTATAATAAGTAAATTCATGAAATTGATTTTTAGAATCGTCTTTTCATAATTTAAATTGAAGTTGTACAATTCATCTGGTAATAGAGTTACGAATAAAATATTTCATTAAAATATTGTGATACTCTAAAGTTAATTATTAATTACGACTATTTTAAATTGATAAAAGAGATAAAATAAACCGTTAATAATGATCCAAGATATCGATTAATTCGTAAATTATATATACTATTAAGTTGTTTGATATATCCAATTTTAATTAATGGGGTTGGTCTCGATTGATATTTTTTTTATGCGAGGTCTAATTATTGTAACCCATAAGCAAAATTAATCTCAACCAAATAAGTAATACCGTAAATAATTAAATTCAATGTACAATTAAATCCCGATCAAAGAAAGTATAATTCCCGCTCAATTCGTATCCAACACCCGACTCGTTTTAGTGTAGAAAGGGTGAGTCATCACCATGACACCTCACCCTTCATTAATTGATCTCATCTCCTTTACTATCCTTATCTTCTCATCCTCTCTCCCTCTCCATTCTCTCTCTTCACCAAAAGAAGACAGCGTGTATTTCTCTTTTTGATCAAGAAGATTGCAATTGAAGAATTAATTGGAAGGAATGAAACTTCTCTTATCATCTCTTTTCACTCTCAACCTCTCGTCTCTCTCTCTCCCCATCATCTCTAAATTTTTCTCCCTCCCTGTACAATTCAATGGCAGAAGCAGGGTAACAATTTAATTGCTTCCAAATTAGTTTATCCCCAAACTAAGAGATAGATATAGATGTGTATATGTGTATTTGGTGGTGTGTGCTGTGACTTTGGAGAAAGGGGAAGAAAACAGGGGAAGCAAGGAGAAAGGAAGGAGGAGATGGGGGAAAAAGGGAGGAGGCGCCGCCGTGTGTGGCGGCGCCGTGCAGAAGCGTGTGGGTGTGCGGGAAGAGGGGGGCGGCGCCGCCGTGCTGCAGAAACGGGGAGGTGTTTGGGTGTGTGGCTGTGGAGAAATAGGGGGAAGGGAGGTGAGCAGCACACCGCGGATGGGCGGCGCCGTGCGAATCGACGCCGAGCTGAGGCAGGGGAAGGCAGCGCCGCTCGCGGCGCTGCTGCCGTGCTGGGCGGCGGCCTGCTGCAAATCAAGAGGAAGGGGGGGTGTGTGTGTGTATTGTGCTGGGTGTGAGTGTATGGGCGCCGCCGTGAGTGACGACACCGTGTGTGGTGGTGGCCGGCGACGGGTCTGTCGCCGGCATGAGGGGACGCAGGCGGCGGTCGAGCAAGCGGCGGCGGCAGTGCAAGGGGGGAAGGTCGACGGGGGGGGGGGGGATAAAAGGAACAGGGGTTTGAGATTGGAAATTTAATACACTCCAGGGACCTTTTTGCAAGAATTATATTTAAGCCTATTCATTAGTTAATCCTTTATCTTTTGCGTTATTGCAGTTTAGTCCTTGCAAATCCTACTAGTTTGAGTTGAACCCCTGAAGTTAATTTTAATTGCAGATTGTTCCCCAGAATTTATGGAAATAATATTATGACCCCAAACCTATATATTATGTATGAAAGGGGCTAGAATGACACCCAAAATAATACGAAAGATATGATAAACGATTGTTCTAAATTCAAGCAAGCCCTAACCCTAGGATCACCGATTATCTTTCTTTTAGAGGGGTTACTCCGTTGATTATTTCATATATCTATAGTTAAATTAGACGTTAAGTCGAATTATTACGCTTTGTAGGATTTACGGGCGAGGAACAGGAGTAAGGGAAAACGACGTACTTCAATCGAACTTTTGATAATCAAGGTGGGGGTAAATTATGTGTTTTATTATGTGTTAAAATGTGCGCAATTAATTATGTACAAAATGTGATCAAGTTGTTTGTACTTATTTGTGATTGAATTGGACGTTGACGTTCAGCGTTCCTCTTCAATCAATTATGTGTGTATGCGTATGCGTGTGCAGGGGTTTCAGACGTGGCTCCGTTATGTAAGTTCGAGGTTTCAAATATGGCCTCGTTAAAGTTTATGTGGGAAATTCCGAAGGAACTTATGTTCGGAGGGGTAACTCCGATGCACCCCGGGTCAGAAGACCCGAGGAATGCAATGCCTTCGTTATGTTATGTTTTCCCGATGTTCAATGTTATGTTATGTTCAATGTCTAAATGTTTGATGTATGTGCCTTTACCTCCACTGAGTGTTTCTTTCGCACACTCACCCCTATATGTTTAAATGTTTAGGACAGGGTACACGAACGTGGCATGCTGGTAGCCGATATTATCAAGGTCAAATGAAGATTTTAAATACAGAGTTTTATTTTATAAATTCCAAAATATATTTACTTATGTAAATGATTTATTTTTATAACTCCGTTCATGGAACAAAAACCGTGTTTGTAAAGAAAGGAATTTTAGGGTAAACGTTTCCGCTGCAATTTTCCAAAAATTCGTACTTCATACCAATGCTTCATGGAATAATATTTTACAGTTATTTTCGGAATTTAGTTCTCTTTATTATTACTGAAAAGGTCTAATTTTAATCTAAGTAACGCCAAAGCAAGATTTTATATTTTTAAGAAACGGGGCGTTACATTATCCGTGAGACCGTCTCACATGAGTTTTTGTCTTAAAATTAGAGAGTAAAACTTTAATTTGTTATTTTATTAGTTATTATATATGATAATATATCCACTCAGAGCAAGTCTTGTGTGAGAGAAGATCTTTTTCCGTAAGACGGGTCAACCATAACCCAGATATGAGTTCAATTCATGAGTAATAAGGAATTTGTCTCACATAAACTATCCGTGAGACTGTCTCACATGAGTTTTTGTGATCCACTTAAATACAAAATTCAATGTTTTTATATCAGATCTGCAATTATTTGATGCAAATTGTTTTACATATATGGATATTTATTAATGATATATATTATCTATTTAAATATGTTGATTTTTGTGTTTAGCATATGAGATGATTTTTTAACACATTTTTTATTATTAGATAATTGAATTAAAAAAATTAAATTTATGTTTTTATTCAATAATTTGTGTGGATATTCTATGATATGTTGTGATATTGAATCCAATATAATATCAACATTGTAATATTGATTTTTGTCAAATAATATCTATCAACTGTCTGCAATCCATATTGATATTTTATGATATGAGTGACACTTGTGTGCCTCAGGGGCATGGTGCCCCCAAATTAATCATCATATGGTGTTAAATATATACTCTATAGGTATCATGCATATACTCTTCAGGTATCACATGTATACTTTTATATACATATGATACATGTAGAATATATTTATAATACCAAGAAACATAACACATATGGAGTATATATATAACACCTGAAGAGCATGCATATAACATCTAGATCTGTGCTCCTATGTGCCCTAGGGGTATATAAGTTTTTGCCTTATGATATTAATTTATTTTCAATAATATATATCAAACAAAGATATTGGTTTTAGCCTGTATCAATAGTTTGTAATCGATATCGATATTTTGTGATTCGCATCCAAAAAAATATGGATATTTTAAAGATATTTATATTTGCTCGATAATATATATGGAATAATAGATGTGTGATAATATTTTATGTTTGATTGATATTGTTTAAATATATCTAAGAGCTACTACTATAAGATTGAAATATATATTGAAATTATATAAAAAAAATTATATTTGATTGGAAATTTTATTAAATAGAATAACTAATAATAAAATAACAAATTAAAGTTTTACACTCTAATTTTAATTTTAATTTTTAATTGACACAACGTTCACCTCAGCAGCTAGGGATGATAATGAGATTTTAATGTCTACGTCAACCCACGGGAGTAGATAACATCTAATAAAAGAAATGTTAATCGACGTTCATCTTGCAATCTTAATTTAATAGTTTCCAATATTTGAAATATTGAATAGATAAGATTTATCTTTCATAATCAGCATTGATAGATTACTTATCTTTCAGCCCTGAATCAATAAAATCCCATAAAATTAAAATTCAAAAGCCCGGAGAGCCCAAATTAGCAAATACAATGTATATCACATGCAATTTCATCCCAAAAAAACAAGTCGAGCTGAAATTGTACAACATTTGCGAAGCTCAACTACTTATTGTCCGAAATTTTTGGACCAAAATTTTATTGCACTCCAAATTTGTTAGACCTCAAAATCACGAGGTATAAAAAAGTAAAATATAGACTCAAAATATCCCTACTAACCGAACTTGGAATATTAGAGTTGGAGAAAGAAAAGTAAATTGAGGCATGTGCCTTCTTTTAAAGTAAAGAAATTAGGCTTGCTTTATCAATCATTCAGACCCAACATTCACTAGTATTCCATATTAAGGCTCATGAAATTAAAACTCCTCCTTCCTATGCTCCAACATACCTTTTATTTTGCATGTGAAATAGAATGGCCTTTTCCAATTCTTTTTCTCAAGCCTACTAAACCTTCTTCAAGGTCCAAGAGGCCAAGACCATCTCGTGGCCCAAGATCACTTTCCTTGAGTACTCACGATCAAGTCCTTTGGCTCTAAAAGATACTCCAAAATTTTCTAAATATTCCAGAAAATAATATGTGAAGCACACAGTAACAAAATATTGAAAGGTACAGTCTATTTGCAGAAAAGCATGACGTGTTGAAGAGGCAAAGAAGAAATAGAGAACACCACAACTCTATAAATTCTATAATAAGTTAGCCATATCTATTTCAAGTTAAACTTTGGCAGCTAAAATCAGAGAATGCCTTCCTCAGAATTGGAAGAAGGTAGTGGAGGTAAGTTAAATGATACTGTTTGCAATTAGAGAGTAAATATTTCACAGGAGTAAATATTTATTTGTCATGTTGTATTGAACAGGTGGAGATAATTCACACAGGTATTTTCAACTGTATAAAGCAGCACTTAAAGGAGACTGGGAGACGGCGAAAAAAATCTTCGACCAAGATAAAGATGCAGCCACAGCTCCTATCAGTAATTTCTCAGAAACAACTCTCAGTGTCGCTGTTTTGTCGGGAAAAGCTAATGATTTTGTTAGAAAGATGGTCGACATGTTGCCACCAGAGGCGCTGGTCATACAGGATTGTGCTGGGGATACTGCTTTGCACAATGCTGCTCAGGTTGGAAACACTGAAGTTGCGAAGATTCTGGTTACTAAAAACCCTGATTTGCTATACATTTTGAGTAATAGTGGAAGGTTGGCAATCACACTAGCTGCCAAATATGGCCATAAAGACACAGTTGAATATTTAATGTTATCCACGTCCAAGACCCACGTGGAACGCAACCCAGCTTTTCAAGGCCAATCCGGCTTTGACCTGTTGATTACCTTAATATATTCTCGATACCTTGGTTAGTACAAAAGTACTTTAATTTATTTTCTATATCCTAATTACATTGGTTGTTGAGAATTGTCATTTCTACTTGTCAGATGTTGCACTGGATTTGATTGTCAAGTATCCTCATTTGGCTAGATTGGAAAGGGACGGCCATTCTGCACTGTCAGCTATAGCTGATAGAGGAAAATATTTCTTAAGTGGGGAAAGATTCGGCTGGTTGGAAAAAAGGATCTACCATAGTAAGTAAATTAATGTCGATACACAGATGATCTTAAGTTAAAAAAGTGCCAATATTTGATTAAACTTTTCATTATTTTTGAATGTGTCATTAGGTGATGATCCTCTAAATTATAACAAATTCAAAGCCACTAATAGGTTGACATCAAGCGCTGGCCGCGGCGTTGAGGATGGGAGTAGTGAGGCTCCAGTGTCCGACAAAAGCTTCCACGGAGGTTTCATTTCTTACATATTTTAATATAGAAAAAGTATCAATTAATTAAAGAGATTGATAAATTTTGTATGATTAGGTATGGAGTAATATGATTTCAAACTGTCTTGTTTTTGCACTATATATATATATATATATATATATATGTTTTTCTGATCATCAAGAATGGGATTAATGTCAGTGTATTATGTGCGCCGCGAAATAATGGAGAAGAAAGCAGTGCACCAAGAAGCACTTGCAGTTGTCAAACGCGTGTGTCAAGAAATGCTAGCATTGCCTCAGAAAGAAGCCTCGAGTATGTTCGAGAGTTCAATCACTAAAGCGGCCGCGTCTGGCATAAGTGAGATTGTGGAAGTGATCATGGATGTGTGGCCTATGGCTATTTATGCTAGAGATAGCGATTCCAACAGCACCATATTTCATCTGGCAGCAAGATATCGCTTCGAAAAAGTTTTCAACCTCTTATATAGTTTGGGTGACCGCAAATATCAGTTCTATGATGTCACAGACAAAGAGGGCAGGGCAACAACTTAATGCACATATGTGCAAGACTTGCCCCTTCCAACAGACTCAATCCTGTCCAGGGTGCAGCTTTGCAGATGCAACGGGATTTACAATGGTATAATGTGAGTTATTGATCCCTTTTATAGTTAGAGCCACATTGATAGTGGTTATTTTGGATTCAGTTTCCAACAAACTAAAAATTCAATCCGAGTATGCATGTGAATGTCCAGTGTTGAAGATTTCTTTCTAGTCAAAATTCTTCTTCTTTTCCATATAGTGCAAGAAATAGCTAAAAATGCACTCTCTATTTTATAGGAGATGGAGAAACTTGTTCATCCTTCTCACCACATGTCGCCAAACAAGAATAAAGAAATCCCAGACATGTTATTCACAAAGGAACACAAGGAGTTGAAAGTGGATGGAGAGAAGTGGATGAAGGATACAGCCAATGCATGTTCCATTTCAGCTGCACTAATTGCAACAGTCGTGTTTGCTGCAGTTTTCACTGTGCCTGGTGGTCTTGAAAACGGCAAACCAGTTTCCAAAGGAGTTGGGCTCTACTTGTTTGTCATTTCTGACGCGGTTTCCTTGTTCACTTCCATCATTTCTCTTCACATGTTCCTCTCCATCTTGACTTCACGTTATTCCGAACATGATTTCTTGTATTTCCTACCCAATATATTAATCATTGGTCTTCTTAGCCTCTTCATCTCCATTACATTTATGATGATTGCCTTTTGTGCAGCAATATCTTTTGTAATTAACATGAAGCACATCTGGTATCTTATACCAACGGTCTATTTGGCTTGGTTCTCTGTGATGCAAGTTGTGTCGTCACAGTTCCTTCTTCTAGTGGAACTTTTCAATTCAACCTATTTTCCCAGATTCCGCAACAAAAGTGATTCGATATTTAATTGAGTCACCTCAAAAAATGGGTGTAATATTTTTATGTTGATGTAATATTGTTTCTTGTAATGAAGAAGTCTATTTATGAATATATAGTTTTTGACATATGATTGTGTGTACCACGAGTCTTGTATTTTAAGTGGTATCCGTCTTATGATGTAAATTGTGATAATAGGATATTTTTATCCTCTATGCATATTATTTTTTAATCCCCTCTCTTCGAACACGCAAGTTTTTCAATATTTTTTATCCTCTACACAAATTATTTTCTTATTCCCTTATCCCCTCCCTTTGAACACACAAGCAATTCAGCATTACTTATCCTCTAAACAACTTATTTTCTTATCCCCTCCCATCGAACACGCAAGTTATTTCAGTATTTCTTATTCCCTCCGTACACTCCTGTCAAGTTTATTAAAAAAATCTTATGATTGAACTGATGATTGTATGCACCTTCACGCGAACATATATTATGAGCATTATCACATTTTGACTAATAATGATAACATCATAATTCTAAATTTTGAAGATTAAGTCGAAACTTATTTAAACTAATATCATATTTCGATTTGCTAACATAGTTTCTAGATTTAATACATTTTTTGATGGTAAATGCTGCTGTGCACCAGGTGCACGGATCTGAATTGGTGCAACTGAGGCGATCCGACCCGGATCCGCACACCTGGATTTTCCTTTTTTTTTGTTCGCTTCAGGCTGTTACCTTTATATTGTAAAGATGTGACATTTACGTTATATAAGTGTGACTTTTATATATAAATTGTATGACCTTTATGTTCAGTAACTTAGGAAAAAATGAAGATTTTCAGGTTTTTTCGCTTCAGATTTAGACCTTTATGTTGTATTGTTGTAACCTTTATGTACAATTCTTGTGACCTTTATGTACAAATATTATGACTTTTATAATCCATAACTTTGAAAAAAAATTGAAATTTTTAAAATTCAGTGCATTTTAAGGATGGATATATGTGCAGCTAATATTACATAAACGTAAATATGTACAAATTTTGCTAAAATTCTTCATTTTTTTCTAAGTTAGAGTATATAAAGGTCATTACATTTATACATAAAGGTCACACTTATATAACATAAAGGTCACATGCATATAACATAAAGGTAACAACCTGAAGTGAAAAAATAAAATTCAAAAAATAATAATAAATAAAAGTGCGCGGATCCGGGTCGACCCAGACTCGACTTGAATTGTATGTACACCAGTTGCACAGGAGACTAACTCTTTTATGATTACTGATAGGAGCTACTGTTGCATCTTTAAAAGTGGCAAATACCAATTTGAATCTCCACATGTCTTATATATCATTATCTATTACCTATATAAAAGTATGAATATTTCTTATAAAATATGGATTACCTAATAAATCCTTATTAAAGATTATTATTTAAGATTATAATAGTAATTTAAGATTTTCATATTTAAATGATTTACATTAGAATTCTAAACCAAAATCATATAAAAATTTATTATAAGTAGTACTCTATTATATTTTCAATAGAGACATATAAGCTCAATGAAACTAACTCAAAAATGTTGATAATGACTTAGAATTAATTAAGATAAATAAAGACATGATCAAATTTATTAAATTTTAAAAGCATCGGTAAACTAAACTAAGCAAGTAGGGATTATTTTTATTTTATATCTATATTTAATATATGTTTCAATATAATGTAAAAAACAATATTATCAATTTCATTATAATATATATTGAAAATAATAAAATAATAGAGAATTTAGTTTGAGATAATTAAAGTTTTCGTAATATGTTATGTTTCATGCGGTGCAGTCAGATTCCAAGTATTAATTTTTTTAAGAGCAAAGAATTGATCGTGGGTCCCGTTGCCCGCCAATACTTTTGGTGGGGTCACTCCTCCATCTTTTATGGAACATCCACCACTTGCTTGGCTCTTTTCTTTTCATTCATTTTATTGTCTTCAAGTTACGAATTTGGAAAAGAAAAGGAAGAATGAAATGTTTCCGGGAAGACCGAATCGGAATCGAACTAGTCTAGGTAAGGTTTCGGTTCCGGTTTTGGAACCGGCATTTTGACCGGAATCGTCAGTTTCAGCTGCTTCCCCTTTTTTTGTGTTTAAATTTTTAATTTTGCATTTTCAATTTTAATTTTTAATGCTTGTTTTTGAAGTATACTAAAATAAATTGATATTTTAGAATACAAAATATTAAATGGGTGAGAGAAAAAATAATTAAGTGAACAAACTTTTGATTAAAAATTGGAAGATTATTACAAGTTAGAACTTTAATTTTGAATGAAGAAGAACTCTATCTAATCTATCTATCTTTCACAAAATTATATATCTATCTATCTATGTAGTACAAAAGTCTATCTATTACAACTTTTCAATTATCTATTACAATTACAAATTTACAAGTCTAAAAATTGATATTACAAACAACATTAAGGGATGAAATGAAATGAAATAAAAGATATAAGGGAGAGGGGAGAAAAATTGAAAGAGCTTTAGTTTCATTCTAAGTTTGGAATTGAAATTTATTTCCAAATTTATAATGAAATTGTCTACGTATCCTTAATTTGTATCGAATTAAGGAATCAAAGTTCACGTAGTTCTCTTACCTCAACTTACCTTTTTCAAAAATCGTCGAGGTTGGTTGTGCTTGTGCTTCCGGAGGATGTTATATGTTTGAGTCATAGCCATACAAATCGGGGTCACCTTCGTCCAATGGTGGAATCGAGATGTTGTTAACGATCGGCGTCTTTGACCCAATCCTCAAAGAGCATAATGTTTTGCACATTTTCCTTGGCCAAATTTGTTCTTCTCAAAGTAAATGGGTGACCCCTAATGCTAAAGGCATGTTCAACCGAGACCGTGGAGGCAGAACTTGCAAACAACTCCTTAGTAATGGTTCAAATATGATACATTGTTGGTCCCCAAGTGGTAGTAGGCTTAGAGGGGGTGAATAAGTCTACTCAATTTTCAAACTTTTCTTCACATTAGAAGGTTTAGGTCGAGTGGCAGTAACCTTTTGGGAGGTTACTTATCAGAGTTATATTGCGGAAGATTCCTCTCATTAAAAGACCAAATATGAAGGACATGCATCTAACATAAGATATGCAAATAGAACAGTAAGCATACACAAACGCATGGATATACAGAGGTTCGAATGTGGAGTAACCCTTCTACATCCTCTCTGCCTCTTCTCAGGAGGGAACATTTGTTAATCTTGTTGATTTACATAGCCCTATCTATTACAACACATATTTAACAAGTAAGTAGCAAGTCTCACATAACTGCTCACAGCTGTTTGCCTACTCTCCTAATTGACCCACGCAGGATCCTATTTGACCCCTCAGGATCCTTGCCTTCTGCTTCAGAAAGCGGACAGCTTATTAGAACCTAATCTTGACTAAGCACTCCGAGACAGTCCTTAAAAGGGTTTGTCATTTTCTTCTTCAACTGGATGCAGCAAGTTTTGACTTCTTTTGCAGGTGACACTGTTGTTGCTTGTTGCTCGACTGTATGACTGAGTATGCGTTTCTGGGACATAAAGTGTTTGAGTTTTCTTCTCTTCTTTTTATCTTTTTATACACTATTTTCTCTCTTCTTCTTTTCTATATGCCCTTCCCCCTCTTTTCTACTCTTTCTTGCGCTCTTCTCTTCTCTCTGCGAGCTTTTCTCTGCGCTCTATTGCGCTCGCTTCTTTTCTCTTATTCTCAGTCTTCAGTCTTTTTTTATTTATCAAATAGGAAATCTGCCCGTAGAAGGTGGGTAGGTTTCCATCATTAAATGCGTCGCACTCCTTCTGATACACGCCAGCTTTTCGCTTTCCAAGTGTCTTAATCTGATTGGCTTCATTTTTCTTCTCTCTACTGGTAACTTCTAGATTTCTTCTATGCTTCCTTTGTAGCTCTCTTCCTAGCCTTGCTCTTAGGTGGCTTGAGGCTTATGTAGTTTGCTCCTTCACAGTATGCTTCAACATGGTCTCTTCCAGGTAGCTTCCTGTCAGGTAGCTTAAGTTTTGCTGTTTTGCAGTATGCTCAGGCATAGTCTCTTCCAGGTAGCTTCCTGCAGTAAGCAGTATCCTTTTTACTCTACCAGATTCCTTTCACCATTCTCTTCAGTATCCTTCCTATGAAGTTTTCTCTGTCATATCTTTCTGCAGTAACCTCGTTGTAGTAACCTTACAAGATAAGTTATGCTTATAGAATGAGGCTTACTATCCTATGGTTTTGTCTCATCAAAACATACTTAAATATGTTCTTACATACATGGTGGTCCTTCGTGAGCACCACTTTAATAAATCTAAAGGGTTCTCAAAAGCAATTGATTTAAAAGTGGCACCAAAATATAAATCTAATTCTTGTAAAGAGTTACCACCTCTAGCTCGTTTTTGTCTCCTAATGTCATAAAAGTTATAAAATTAACTAAGGGCCGGTCCAAAGCTAGATGAAGAAGAGGAAGAACTATTAAATCCTATATTTTGAGCACCTACATTTTCAGTACTACTACTAGATTCACTACCATGAATTGTTTTGTATTCTCTAAATAAATCATACAAAAATCTTTTAGCTTTAGCAACTACTTCCCTAGAATTAGACACATAATCTACATTATCATACTCGCTTATTAGGCCATGTGAGAACAATGCATTATAATACATAATTAATAATTCTTCTAAATCATCTTCTCCAATCATAGGATCTAACAATTTTGCACACAAGGGGGGAGGGGGGTTATTTCATGTTAATATTCCATAATCATTTAAAACTTGTATCATTTTTGTAGCAATTAATATGAATACCGGTATGTGTTTCATCAAATTGTAGAAAATCAATTAAATGTTTTTATGATCTCATGCATCATCAATCCAATGACAAGTCATACCCAAATAATTATGATATCCGTAAGGATCCTTCCAAGAATCACAACAAATAGATAATCTTTGTTTAACTTTACCTAGCTCTTGAATTAATTAATTTATATTTAAATTCACCTATTCTTTTGGCAATATCACGTGTTTGAGTGTTTCTAGATACGACTTTAGCAAGTGGTTGTAAATATTTTTGCACGTATTTTTCATACCATTGATCGCAAGCATAACCTAGTGGAAAATGTTTTATGGCAACTAAATCACAATTGTCTTTCATAAGTTCTAATTGATTAAATATAAATGTTAAAGAATCAAAACCTTGTGACGAGCCGGGTAAATCCTTGTAGTTGCGTTTGAGAGCGCTCAATTCCAACCTTGTCCAGATGCTTCTTCAAGATATGAGTATTGAAGGTTCTATCCCCCTTCATGCTTGAATGTGTATTGCATCGAACAATGGTTACAAGTGACTATGTAATCGATGTCACTATTAGGGCATTGTTCCTTCTTGAAGTGGACGAAGAAAATGTCACTTCGAAGTGATGAAGTTGTTCTAGGTGTTGTTGAAGTGCTTTGAGTAGGGACATTTTCTTATGTTGTAGGCGGCAACATCTCTTCTTCACTTTCGGGGACCAAATCCACATTTTGATCACACCATTGATCAATGTAAGTATCATCATCTTGTGGAGGAAGCATGAGACTCTTTCCCTTCCACGAGATGTAGATGAAGTCCTCTTCGAGGCATATTTGTAAAATATGAAAAATATATAACTTTTAAAAAAAATTAGAAGATGTAGAAATGTAGGGGGTAGAAAGGTAGGAAATAGAAATGTAGAAACACAAATGTAGAACAAGAATTTGATCTATAAACTATGAATTAAAACTATAAATTATCTACTAACAACTTGAATTTTGCTACTAAAGCTTGAATTGAGAGAGAAAGAGAGAGAACAAGAATCGAGAGAGATAGAGCAAGAGAAAGGTGTGAAAAATACAACATTCCAACCTCTATTTATAAATTTCAAAAAATACAAAAAAAAAGGGCACGCTCCAGTTTGAACCGACCGTTCCGGTTCGGTTGAACCGACGGTTTGACAACGGTTCGTAGATCCGTTGATCTCCAATAGCCACTTGATCTCGGCCGTTGGATCAATTCTGACAGAAAATCGGCATTTTGTGTGCCCAGTTCGAAACCACCGACTCACAACGGCTATTTAATCTTCATCGCTCGTCTCCAACGTATACTTTCATTTGAATGAGAGTCGTCCACATGTCATCGCACTAAAAAAATTAATTGACAAACCGACAGTTCAAACCGCCAGTTCCACGGTTTGAAAAATCCCGAACCGAAACCGGGTATACGGTTCCCCGAACAGTTGACCGTCGGTTCAAAACGACCTGGTTTCGATCGGTTTTTCGAACCGGATGGGCATGTTTACATATAGTTTTTTTTACAGTCATAGATTGTGTAAATAAAGGATATGAAAGAGTTTTCATCATAGATGAGTTAGACAAACATATGTGTAAATGGAACTGTTATATTCAAACTCAAAAAGAGGAGTAAATATTTGAAAGGAAAATAACGATCATTGTTAGAATACATGTCAAGATAAAATGTAAATTTCATATATGATGAAAACTGAATTGTTTGATACAGGAATGAGAAATATATATATACCCTAATGGAAGAGTGTAGAAGATATGACTGAACTAACTTCTAACTAATTTGCTGACTAGATACTTCACATGCCATCACATGAATTTGCTGATTTGGCTCCACGTCACCTTTGCCCTTGCCATGTACATCATGTACACGCTTCACCTTTTTGATACACTTCAATACTCCCCCATTAAGTCGAGCCAGATTGCTCAATGGAAACGCTGCACTGAGCTTGTGAAACTGAGTGGAAACCAATGCTTTAGTTAAAAGATCAGCAAGTTGATCCTCCGTAGGAATGTAGCGAACTTCAACCACGTTTGCCAACACATTTTCCTTGATAAAATGGATATTAATTTCTATATGTTTAGTCCTCTGATGAAAATCAGGATTTGCAGCAATGGCCGCAGCACTCTTGTTGTCACTCCAAATAATAGAAGGCCCTGTAAGACTATGTTTATTCACAACTCAACCCAACCCAACCTTCTAATAAAAAAATCATTTCTCTTTCATCCACAAACACAACTTACAACTCAACCCAACCTTCAACTATTTAAGCGTTTATTAGTGACACCAACCCAACCTTTAAAATAATTTTTTTCTAATTATTTATTATTGAATATTACAAATAATAAATTTTAATTTTTTAAAAAATGTAAGAAATATATTGAAAATATTTGATATTCTAAATTGGATATTTATAATAAGAATTTTTTTTACTATATACTTCAAATATGCTAAAAAAACTATAATGAAATTAAAATACAATATTTGAAAAATGAAATCGAAAAAAAAAACTAATCAAACCACGGTTTTTTAAAGTAAGCTTCTAACATAATAACTAAATTGAAATTAAAATTTTCGAAATACAAAATTGAAACGAAATAAATCAATTTTCAAATAGATGTATGAAATACTAACTTACAAATATAAATACAAATTAATTTATGAATTTAATTATATTTTTTCAAAATATATCAATATTGGACTCCATTTGTAAAGAAAAAAATAATATGAATTTTGATATTACTTTTATTATTTTTTAATAAAAATTAAATTCGATAATCAATAAGTTAAACTATTTGTATAAAAGAGAACTCTCACCAATTATAAATTGACAAGTGTCAAAAATTGATTGGAAGTGGGTTGAAAATGAAGGTTGTGACACCGGTTGGTTGGCCAACCAGGTCATCATTTTTCATGACTTTTCCAATTTTCTTTTTCTCAAATGTTGTTTGTCTTTTCCCTGTGACCCAACCATGAGTCACTGATAAACGTAGTCTAATAGAAATCTCAAGTTCCTGAAAAAGAGAATGAAGCCAAATAAGATCAGCACAAGTATCCGCTAATGACCTATACTCTGATTCAGCACTGCTTCTTGAGACCACAACTTGCTTTTTAGAACTCCAAATAATAAGATTTTTACCAAGAAACACATAATGGCCACCGGTAGATCTTCTATTGTCTATGCAACTAGCCTAGTCTGCATCAGCGAAGCTGTCCAAATACATTCGTGAAACGGGGGTAAAAAGAAGTCCATTAGTGGTTGTGCCCTTGATGTATCTAAGCAAGTGTTTGCATGCTATCCAGTGTTTTTCTGATGGATGTTGAAGAAATTGACTCAACTTGTTCACAGCAAAAGATATATCTGTTTTTTTTCAAGGTTAGATATTGCAATGCTCCAATGGTGCTTCTATAAAGTGTAGGATTAGGCAACTCCTTGCTGTCATATTTATGCAACTTGTGGGATGGACACATAGGAGTACCTACTGACTTGCAATCTAACATATTAGTTTTCTGGAGAAAATCAAATAAGTATTTGGATTAAGTTAGAAGAATATCACCATTTGATCTGTGAGCTTCCAAACCAAGGAAATAATTGACCTCTCCAAGAGTTTTGAGAGCTAATTTATCACCAAGATCATTAATCACTTGCTCAATATCCTCTTGATACCATGTTAGAATACATGTCAAGATAAAATGTAAATTTCATATATGATGAAAACTGAATTGTTTGATACAGGAATGAGATATATATACACCCTAATGGAAGAGTGTAGAAGATATGACTCTAACTAACTTCTAACTAATGTGCTGACTAGATACTTCACATGCCATCACATGAATTTGCTGATTTGGCTCCACGTCACCTTTGCCCTTGCCATGTACATCATGTACACGCTTCACCTTTTCTGATACACTTCAATAATTATATATAATGAGTAAGTGATTTATTTTCTATAAAAATAATGAGAGAGAAACATACATTTAATTGCAAGCGAAAAAAGAAAGAGTAAGGTTTGCATCAGGAACAAAAAGATATAATTATAGAATATGGACTGCCTAATATTTTCTTATTAAAGATTATTATTTAAGATTATAATAGTAATTTAGGATTTTCATATTTAAATAATATTACATTAGAATTCTAAACTAAAATCATATAAATTTCTATTATGAGTAGGACTCTATTATATTATGACTTTATAATTTAATATAGATTATATATCCTTATAAAAGATTATTATTTAAGTTTTAATAGTAATTTAATATTTTTAATTGAATAATTTAATGTTAGAATTTCTAATATTATATTATTATTTAATTTTACTTTATAATTTAATAATTTTATATTAGAATCTGATTTAGAGTTGTATTTAGTAATTTTATATTAGATGATATCATGATTTCCATAGATAATGCATGGTTTACCCCGAAAAAATAGGTTTTGAAATGTGAAATGAGATACCAAAATAAGATTAAGAAGTTATACGTAACTCGAATATCAAACAATATAATTTTTTCTACGGTCATAGATTGTGTAAATGAAGGAAATGAAGGATTTTCATCATAGATGAGTTGGACAAACATAGAGAAAAGATTTGAAAGGAAAATCACGATCATATATTATGAGTAAGTCATTTATCTTCTATAAAATTAATGAGAAAAATATACATTTAATCTCAAGCTAAAGAGAAAGAGTAAGATGCGCATCAAGAACGAAAAGACATAATTAGGAGTTAATACACAAAAAACACAATCAACTTTTGTTTCAAAATTTCGAAACTTATTATTATTATTATGAATATTTGATTTTTTTTTTCTCAATTTTGATTTGTTGGGAATAGAAGAACCCAATATTTTTAATATGATGTAATTTTTTTCCACATTTTAATTAATACGGAAAATGAAGAATACATTCACATCGAAAAGAGGAGTATAATGAACTTAAAGTTGTACAATAAAATCCTCGATGAAAGGAGTAAAATTATAAATTACACAAAAGAAAACTAAATAAGAAAAGATATAACCCGAAGTAGTTATGTGTTATCATCAATCGTTTTAGAATTTTGAAGCTTATTAATATTTTGATTATTTGATTTTTTTTCTTCCTTATTTTGATTTGTTAGGAATTAAAGAAACTATAATCTTAAATCTAATGCATGCAAATTTTTTTTTTCATTTTCGTAAACAATAACAAAAATAAAATGCATCCTCAACGTACGACGTATGTGCTCGATACTCGTCCAAATAAAAAGACGTTATGGTAGTCTCACCAACCTGTCATGCATGGCAAGTCAATGGTCAATGCGTTCGGGATATTCTTAGATGTGTTCGCTTTCAGTGATGAATTTATTAATAGGGTTAAATAGCTAAATTAATCTGTATTTTTCGTGTTTTTATACTTTGCAACCTGAACTTTATTTTTTAACAAATTGCAACCATTCAAAAAAGTTTCTAGCAAAATTGGGGTGTTTTTCGGTATTTTCATAATTTTTGGGATCATTTTAGAAAAATTAAAATTGAATTATTAGAACTCATATGTAATAAAATATTTTTTTTACCTTAATTGAAGAAATTGATTTAAGAGTAAAATTACATTTGCACGTGTGTTCTAATTTTATATTATCATTCATATGGAGAAATGTTTTTCTTTGTTTTTTATAACCACTAACTTGCTTTATTAAAATTTTGATAATGAGATTTAAAAAAGACCAAAAGAAAAAAAGAAATTGGTCAACTATTATACTATATTGTGCTTGCGTGTTAGACGTAATAAAATTCACTGGTTGGTGCTGAAATGGCCAAAGTCAAGAGAGTTTTCATATAAGATTTAAGATTGAAAATCCTACGTCGATCTGTAAAAATAAAAGCAAAAATAGAATAATCAAAGTACACGGTGTTGTCAGCAGTGTCGACAACACCAGCGTAACATATAGCGGAAATAGATCGAATTTAAAAGTTGCAGAACAAGTATACAAATACTCGTGGAATGCCTTCAGGGCGAAAACTCCTTTATTGATTTTCGTATGTGTACAAGGAGATAGAAAGATCTCTAAAAGAGATTCTTTCGTACATCGAATTCAATACGTCCTATAGGATGAATACGAATACTAGGGACGTATACAAAAACTCTAAGTTGAACACTCTGAAAACACCTATACTAAAAGTCACGAGTATGCAAACTCTATGACACACAAGAAAAAGGTGTTGCCTTTCAGTGTTGTGAACAACACAACCAATGACACCAGTGTACTGCTGAATTTTTGACTGCTTAAGCTCTCGATTTCTGTACACTTGATCTTCAACAGTCTTCACCTATTTATAGAGCTCGAAGTACACTGTGTAGACTCCACTTCTCATGATCTTCGAGTGCTCCATGATCTCCATAAACTTACGTGCATCATGGACATGGTGGAGTAGACTTGTTCTTGTTTCTCTTCTTGACTTCTTCATCTCCACTTCTTGAACTATAGCTTGACTTGATCTTTCTTTGAATCACGTTGAACTCTAGCTTGACTTGATCTTTTTCTTTGAATCACGTTTCTCAATCCCACGTTCTCTTCTTTTCGGATTCTCACGTTGATATTCACTATCAAAAGAACGTGTTTGACTCCTTCAAACTTCACTTGTTTGATCTTTATATATATCTTTGAATCCTATCAAGAAAAGAAGATAACAATTTTCCCATTACTTAGGAATTTTGTTAGTTAAGATTGGATCCAATAAATCACACGTGAGTTTAAGAAGTCAAAAACAATAAGAGAGAGAAATCAAATCTTTTTCAAATCTTCAAATAAATTTAATAAAATCTAATTTGAATTTAGAATAAACATGAAAAAGGAAAATTAATTAATGTTGGAAAATCCAACACTAACAAAGATCGGTGATGAAAAATCGTGAAATTTCGACGATATATCACCGATATTTCGCTCAAATGTTATGTTCGATATAAAAATGGGGTGTTGTTTTTTTCGTCAAAATGTCGCCGATATAACGATCCGTTTCTGTTCGCGTTTCGGTTTCAGTGAGATGTACTGAATAAAGAATACTTAACTTAAGAAGAGAATACTGAATAAGAAAAAACGATTCCACCTTATAAAAATCATAGTGGACACTAGAACAAAAAAACTTATTAGAGACAATGAATCGGCATTGCAAAAAAATTGATAAGACTCGTAACAAACATTTTGACATAAGTTATTACCACAAAACTCTTCCTGCGAATAGTCTTTGACAATAATGTTGTTGTCGCAAATAATTCTTCTAAATTATGTTTTAATTATTTTTTATAACAGCTTGTTGTCAATTTAACTAAAATTAAAACTAGTGATGAATGTATTAAATCCACGGACGAACAATGTTAGCAATTCGTAATATGCATGATTATAGTTTACAAATGGCAATATTATAATCAAAATCTAGAATTAAGATGTGACCCTTATTTGTTCAAATGAAGAGTGCACAGAATCACAGATTGAAACCAATAAAAATCACAAATAGACTTCTTTATTACATCAATACAAAAATGTTACAAAAGCAATTATATTACATCAATACAGAAATATTACGACATATCTTGAGATGACTTAGTATAATATGGAATCAGTTTTCTTGCCAAAAATACCAGGACCATAGGTTGAATAAAGGACTTCGACAAGAAGAGGGAACTGTAGCAACACGAACGATGTCACCGGCAAGCAAGCCAACGCCGCCACCGGTATAAGAAACCACGGATGTTTCTTCTTCATTACGAAATATAAAGCTGCACTGAAGGCAATCATCATAAACGTAATGGAGATGAAGAGGCTAAGAAGGCCAATGCTGATTCTCTTGGGCAAAACATACAAGAAATCTTCTTCTGCATAACGTGATGTCAGTATGGACAAGAACATTAGGAGAGAAGTGATGGAAGTGAACAAGGAAATGGCATCTGAAACTGCAAACAAGATGAATACAACTTTTGATGAGAGAACCGGAACGCCTTTTTCAAGACCACCAGGCACTGTGAAAACTGCAGCGAACATGACCGTTGCAATTAGTGCAGCTGAAATGGTACATGCATTCGCCGTGTCCTTCATCCACCTCTCTCCATCCACTTTCAACTGATTGTGTTCCTCTGTGAATAACATTTTTGGTGTTTTTTCCTGCTTGTTTGTCCATATTCGTCGAGAAGGATGGACAAATTTCTCCATCTCCTATATAGATCAACGTCAGAGAATGTGCATTCTTAGCATTAAAATGGATATGATCAATATTAGCATTAAAAATGGATCAATATCTTACGTTGTACCACTGCAATTCACGTTGCATTTGCAAAGCTGCACCACGAACAAGATTGAGCCTGTCCGGAGGGGCTAGTTTGCCACATAGATGCATTAAATTGTTGCTCTCATTATCTGTATTATCAAAAAATTGATATCTGCGGTCACTTAACCTATAAAAGAGGTTGAAAACCTTTTCAAATCGATACTTCGCTGCCAGAAGAAATATGGTGCTGTTAGTGTCACTGTCTCTGGCATAAGTAGCCATAGGATACATTTCCATGATCACTTCCACAATCTCACTAATGCCATACTTGGCCGCTTTGGTGATCGAACTCTTGAACATGCTTGAAGCTTCACTTTGAGGCAATGCTAGCATTTCTTGGCACACTCGTCTGACAAGTAAAAGTGCTTGTTGGTGCACTGCTTTCTTCTCCCTTATATCCTCCACATGAGGCACTGTGACATATTACAGCCCATTCTCAATCAGTTTAATTATAGCACATTTATGCAAAAGCTAGCAAGAAAGTTTGAAATTATCAAATAATACTCGGGGTAAATTTCATTTTTCGTCCACTTAAAGAGCTACTGTCCATTTTACGTTCATATATTTTGAATTTTCAATTTTAGTCCAATTAAAGCAAAAAAAGTCACTATTTGATCCATTGCCCGCTGGGAAATCGATTTTCTGGCCGGTTGCTGGCGATTGCATCTCAATCACCCCCAATTTTAGTTTTCCGACCGAATTGAGCTAATGTAGCTTACCGGATCCCAAGTGGCATACTATCGACCAATCCCACGTGGCATTCACTTAGGGTCCGGTAAGCCACATTAACTCAATTCGGTCGGAGAACCACAATTGGGGGCGATTGAAATGCAATCACTGGCAACCGACTGGAAAATTGATTTTCCGGCGGGCAATGGACCAAATAGTGACGTTTTTTGTTTTAATTGAACTAAAATTGAAAATTCAAAAATAAATGAACGTAAAATGGACAATAGCCCTTTAAGCCGACTAGTATGAAAATTTCTCAATCAATATATACCTAAAAGTTTGATGACTTTCCAGAGTATGAATTCCAACTTATGTGACACTGCAGCACACCAATCACACAAAATTTTATTAATTTTTTTTGCGTAATTGATATATGTGATACTTTTTCTATAAAATTGAAAAAGAAATATATATATATATATATATATATATATATATATGAAAGAAATGGAACCTCCACAAAAGATACTGAAATTGTTAGACACCGGAGGATCTCTACTCCCATCCTCTATGTCACCAACAAAAGATGCCAATCGATCAACACCTTTCACCTTGTGCATCTTTAGAGGAACACCTTAATTGACACACATGGAAAACAATCTCAAAAATTTAATCAAATCTTGGTATATAGTTATATATTTGACTGTTTAGATGAAGAGGTTGAGCAAGATTTGACAGCAAACAAGAAATCAGATTTGTCAAATTTACTTACGATGGTAGATCCATTTTTCCCACCAGTTAAATCTTTCCCCACTTAAGAAAACAGTGCCCATATCCGCCATTGATGACAGTGCAGTTAGATTACTCTTTTCACTCTTCAAACGTGCCAAATCAGGATACTTGTCAACCAAATCCAGTGCAACATCTGACAAGCAGTAATGGCAATTATCAACAGCTAGCTATATATTAATTGAAGACACCAACCAATGAAATTAAAGCTTTTCACTTACCAAAGAATTCAGAACCTATTACATTATTCAAGAGGTCAACGCCGAATTGGGCATGAAAAGGGCTGCGTTCCACGTTGGGCTTGGACATGGATAACAAGTACTTAACAGTTTTCTTTTGGCAATATATGGATGCTTGCAGAACTGGTGAACGCCCACTATTACTCAAAATGTATAGCAAATCAGGGTTCTTAGTAACCAGGATCTTTGCAGCTTCAGTGTTGCCAACCTGGCCAGCATTGTGCAAAGCAGTATCCCCAGAACAATCCCCTATTGCCAGAGCTTCTGGTGGCAACATATCAACCAACTTTCTTACAAAATCATTAGCTTTGCCAGACAAAACGGCAACATGAAGAGGCGTTTCTGTGTAATTACTAATAGCAGCAGTGAGAGCATCTTTATCTTTGTCGAAGAAGCTCTTCGCCGTTTCCCAGTCCCCGCTAAGTGCTGCTTTGTACAGTGGCAAATACCTGTTCAAATCCTCACCTGTATATTTCACCAGAATCAATCAGAGTTGTTAATCTTTGATTCATGATATATTAAACTGCAAATCAAGAGAAAAATCTTACTTTCACCATCTTCGTGATCTTGAACAGTATTGGCAGCACTCTCAGAACCACGTTCATCATCTGAATTGGCTACGCCATCTGATGAACCCATTTGTGGAAGCTACCTCTCAAGATTTCACCAACACTTTATCAGAGAATTGAAGATGCAGATGGTACAATTTTTACTTTGCTAGCTCTTTATTAATCATTCTGTCCATGTGTGTATACATTTTTTTGTCTTGCACTGTTTAGTCCTTAGTCTTTCACATATGATTATGCATTTTTAAAGTAGCCAAGTGGCTGCTTTATAATTATAATCTTTATTGTCTTCTCAATTGGGACAGTTTGCAATTATTTCTTTTTTTTTTTTTTTCCCAGTAAAGTCATATGAATGGTTGGTACATTTGTCTGTGTGAAAGGGATTATTTAAACTACCAAGGTTTAAGGAGGAAAAAGTGTGAAAGGGATTATTTAAAGGTTTAAGGAGGAAAAAAAAAAAAAAGCCACGTTGACGCACTTTTGTTTAGAGTTGGTATGTGGTGAGATGTGATGATGTTCAATAATGTTTTTTACAGATATAAATATGTATTTTCTATATATGTATTTATAAATATAAATATGAGTTCTGTAATTATATTTTTTACAATTATAAATATATTTTTATCTACAGTCTACTGTCGTATTTATTTAACTTCGTATATGGTGCAGGTTGTTTATTTTGATTAAGTGGCACTATTATTAATATTCTTCCTTAATTTGTCACATCTTGGGTGGTTGTCACGTGTGTGTGAACCTAATAATTTCATTTTAATTTAGAGAAATAATTACAAGATGGGGGACCAGGTTCGACTAGTGAGATATTTTTTTTAATATCTTATCTGTAATAATTGCAATATTCTAAGCACATGTTAATATTTGTGTTAGTATTTAAGAAAAAGTAAATTTCAAAATTCAATATCCAATTGAAAAGCACTTATTAATATTGGGCAAAAACTTATATACCACTGGATACATAGGAACATGAATTTAGGTGTTATATAATTGTTTTATATGTATACTCTATATGTATTATGTTTGTTGGTGTTATAAATATACCTTACAGGTATCATATGTATATAAGACTATTCATATGATACCTGAAGAGTATATATATGATACCTATAGAGTATATATTTAACAACATATGATGATTAATTTAGGTGCACCATGCCCCTGGGGCACACAAGTGTCACTCTTAATATTGATGTCTAACTTTACAAATTTATAACTGGGTCAAAAACATTTTCTCATCTAAACTATCTATGAATTTACATTTTTTTGTAAAAAGATTGAAATGTTGCATTTTGTTGTATGAACTTTAAATTTGGTGCATTTTTGCGGTATTGAACAAATCATAGCCACATATGTGTCCTAAATCAAAGTCTAAGATTTGTCTGATACTGTAAAATGCATCAAATTATAAGTTTATACAAAAAAATATAACATTTCAAAATTTATACCAAAAGTTGTAAAATCGTGTATAGTCGGGATGGAAAAGTATTTTTAACCCTTTATACAATGATGTTTTAGTTTTTATTCTAATCTCAATTCAATGTTAAATTTGAATTTTTGAGTGTCAATTGTTAACAAGAACGTATGTGATATAAATTTGATACTCCAAATTTGAGATTTTCAATTATTTGTCAAGGAAATTAACGTAAACAAGTGTCATTAATTAAATTTAAGGAAAAAAAAACATACTTGTTTGTAGAAAAAACAGAGCTTTAATCCCATAGAAATTGAGTCATTGAAATTGAGAATGAAAAAGATAATGCTGGCTATTATGTTTGTATCATAGATAGATTTCATTTTTAACAAGCTAATAAAAATTCCATAATAACATTTAAAAATTTTTTTTAAAAAAGGATCCTTCTATTTTATAATCTTCAATTCTATTACACATTAAATAAAGGGTTGTACTATTATTGACACCCCCATTAAAAAATTTACTCACCCACCTAACATCGTACGCTTTTCGTGTCCCACCCATCCATCTCTCTTGTTCATCTTTTTCCACTCCTTCCCATTCTATCATCCTCTCTTCCACCATCTTCTTATGCCTCTCCCATCCTCGGGTTGGGAAAAAAATCTCATTAGAATACGGGTAGAGGCCCTCTACCCCGCTCATTGGGAAAAACTCATTTTCGTTCTCCTCCGAAGTTATTATCTGTGAGTCATGTAAAAATGCATTTTTTCGATTTGGTCCTATAATTGAAAATTTCATCAAATTTTAGTCTTGTAATTGGAAATTCGGTCCAATTTTGGTCATTTTTTTAGCTGAATTTTTTATTTTCCGATTACAGATGGGGGATGAGTGTGGTGCACTTGCCGGACTGTGACCGGAAATCGAAAATCCAACGAAAAAATGACCAAAATTGGAAGAAACTGATAATTACAGGATCAAAATTGAAAGTTAGTGCATTTTTACAGGACTAATAACGGACATTGGTTTTGGGAAAGGACGAAAAATGAATTTTTCCCCGTAAAATATATATATGTGTAGAATTTCATTAAGAAATACCAACCACTAAATTAGATGGTGCTCTCAATTAAATTCTTATATAAAAATTCCGTGAAATGAGTTTCTAGGACGAGTTGACTTGACCTCATCAATAATCGATCTAGCACAAGAACTGCAATAAATATCACTGTATCAACTATCAAGTAAGATCCTATTTATTTTTCCTATTTTTACTCCTAAAAGATTTTTAAAAGTATTTGGTTATCCATTTGCTGTGACATGATGTGGTGCCGATATAACAAGGAGATTTGTTATCCATTTGTTTCTTTTAGATGATATCTGGAAATTGAGAGCACTTGCAGATAAACTTTTTCAAAGAAATTAACAATTTAACCTTTCTTCAGCTTAGTTAATTTATATATCATGTAACTCCAGCCATAGTGTAGTCTTATTCTTTATATCACATGGATACAAAAAATATCCCAACAATTTCTTTGACGATGTTTAATATAATAGACAATTATTTTTCTTGCCGAAAATACCCCGCCCATAGGTTGAATTCATAACTTCGACAAGGAGGGGAAATTGTAACAGCACGAATGATGTTACAGGCAAGCAGACGAAGCCCACCACTGGCATAAGGAACCACGCAGTTTTCTTTCGAAATAGAAGATATAACTCTGCACTAAACGCGATCATCATAAACGTAATGGAGATGAAGAGGCTAAGAAGACCCATGCTTAATCTCTTGGGTAGAACATGCAAGAAATCTTCTTCTGCATAACGGGAAGTCAAGATGGACAAGAACATGAGAAGAGATGTGATGGAGGTGAACAAGGAAACCGCGTCTGAAATGGCAAACAGGTTGAACGAAAAGCGTTCCAAGAAAATTGGAGAGCCGTTTTCGACGCCACCTGGGATGGTGAAAACAGATGCAAACATGACAGTTGCAATTAGTGCAGCTGAAATGGTGCATGCATTTGATGTATCCTTCAGCCACCTCTCCCCATCCACTTTCAACTTTTGATGTCCCTCTGTGAATAACATTCTCGGAGTTTTTTCCTGTTTGTTAGTCCATATTCGTCGAGAAGGATGAACAAATTTCTCCATCTCCTGTATAGAATACAGATTAAATAACCCAAATGCTCTGAACTAATTACAAAAACAATCAATAAATATTATTACCTTGAACCATTGTAATTCTCGTTGCATCTGCAGGGCTGCACCACGAACAAGATTGAGTCTGTCGGGAGGAGCTAGTTTGCCACATATGTGCATTAAATTGTTGCTCTCGTTGTCCGTATTATCTACAAACTGATATTTGCGGTCACTCATCCTATAGAAGAGGTTGAAAACGTTTTCAAATCGAAACTTGGCTGCCAGAAGAAATATGGTGCTGTCGGTGTCGCCATCTCTAGCATTAGTAGCCATAGGATACACATCCATGATCACTTCCACGATCTCACTAATGCCATACTTGGCTGCTTTAGTGATTGAACTCTTGAACATACCTGTGGCTTCTTTTTGAGGCAATGCTAGCATTTCTTGACACACGCGTTTGACAACTGCAAGTGCTTGTTCGTGCACTGCTTTCTTCTCCTTTATTTCTTCCACACAAGGCACTGCAAACTCTCCATCAGATCAACACAGTTCAAAAGCAAGAAAAAATTGGCAATCAAATTACTCCATACCTAATAGTTGAACGACTTTACAGAGCATGAGTTCAAACTTCTGGCACACTGCACACCAATTAAACGTAATTTAGCAACTTCTTTCTTTAACTTAAATCTTTATCTATATATTGATCAAGGACCCTTCAATTTTAAAGTTGAAAGAACCTCCGAAAAGGACACACAAGCCCTTGTTGGACACTGGAGCATCACTAGTCTCATCTTCGAATTTGTGCTGCTTTAGAGTAATACCTAGGACCCATGCAAATTAAAACATGACAAAAATTTAAATAAAACACTGTTATTTGTTCTTGCTTAACAGGTCAAATTTGTGGCATTAATTTACTTACGATGGTAGATCCATCTTTCCCACCAGCTGAATCTTTCTCCACTTAAGAAAACAGTGCCCATATCCGCCATTGATGACAGTGCAGTAAGATCAGTCTTCTCACTTTTCATACGAGCCAAATCAGGATACTTCTCAACCAAATCCAGTGCAACATCTGCAAGCAGTAAAGGCAATTCTCAACAACTAGCTACTAAATGATCAACTACCAAACCAATCTAATTAAAAAAAATTCTACTTCTACTTACCAAAGAATTCAGAACCTATAGCATTATTCAAGAGGTCAACGCCGAATAGGCCATGAAAAGGGCTGTGTTCCACTTTTGGCTTGGACATGGATAACAAGTACTTAACTGTTTCCTTTTGGCAATATATGGCTGCTTGCAGAACTGGCAATCTTCCACTATCACTCAAAATGTAAAGCAGATCAGGATTCTTAGTAACCAGAATCTTTGCAGCTTCAGTGTTTCCAACCTGGGCAGCATTGTGCAAAGCAGTATCCCCAGAACAATCCCCTATTGCCAGAGCTTCTGGTGGCAACATATCAACCAGCTTTCTTACAAATTCATTAGCTTTGCCAGACAAAACCGCGACATGGAGAGGTGTTTCGGAGAAACTACTGATGGGAGCTGTTGCAGCATCTTTATCTTTGTCCAAGAACCATTTCGCCGTCTCCCAATCTCCGCTGAGTGATGCGTTATACAGTGGCAAATACCTGTTTGAATCTCCACCTGTTTCAGCAGTTTAATCAATGGTTTTCTAGTGCTCAAAAATTTATGCATCATTTTGCAAATTAAGAGAGAAATTAATTGATCTTTCTTCCACCATCTTCCTGATCTTGAGCAGTATTGGCAAGGCTCTCAGATTCAAGTTCTACATCCGAATTGGCCGCACCATCTGATGAACCCATTTGTGGAAGCTAGCTCTCAGGTTTTCCCCAACAGTTTCTCAGTGAATTCAAGATGATGATATATACCCTTTACCTGCTCTACGTTAATCATTATGTGTGTATATATGTTCTCTTTATTCGTATGTCTTTCACATGAGGGCATTAATGTAAAAGGCTGATTTATGATCGTAATAATTAATCATTTCACTTTTAGTTCTTACAATTTATTATCTTTTTAGGATGACCAATTTTTATCCTTTACTTTAGAAAATAATTAGAAATTTAACTCAAATTTAGCTTGAACAGTAAAATCGGGTTTAATTCACATATGATTAACATGTGACATCCTATAAGAACAGATAACTCAAAAAGTTAATGAACAAAATTGTCAAAGCATATAAGTTATTGCACAAAAATAGCCTAAAAAACACGTGTGAATTAAGCACGATTTGGCTGTAAGGCTGAATTAAGATTAAATTTCCAAATTTTCAAAAAATAAAGAGTAAAATCGTCGGTTCGAAAAGATAATGATACAAGTACTAAACCAAAAAGTTAATGAATTTAAAAATAATTAATTTTAATTATATTCCTAAGTCTTTTCTACAAATTATTAATTTCTTTGTTGTATATGGTGGTGGTTGTTTAATTTTTAATGCAAAATTATTTATAAATTAATTATTTGTTCTATATGGTGGTGGTTGTTTAATTATTATTTTACTTATTTTTTTGACTAAATCATTTATATACATGGTTGTTACATGTGTGTATGTGATGATAAACCATGTAAATTAATCCTAACTATTTTCTTAATTTGAATATGTATAAGTTGCTATCCGGGGGTAGTTTTCACCAAATTGGGAGAAAAAAAGTGACATTAATTTTAATAATTTTTTATAATTTTTTTTGGCATTTTGTTTTCAATTACGTCATATGGTTGTTACATTTACACATGTGTGAAAGCAATAATGTGAATCAATAATAACAAAGGTGTGGTTGACCTTCACATATGAGTCTTGTTTTATTATTATATATATTTTCTTGTACCTAACATTGTATAATTAAGAATCACTTGTAAATCATTAAAGAGAAAATAGATTTATTGTCCCACTATGTTGCCATAATATCAACCTGACTCTTTGATTTTTTTGAGTTTATAAAAATATTTTATATGTTTGTAAGGTTTGCAAAATGTTCATTTATTACAAATATATGAAATCGTTTTGCATTTCTTTTAATTGTATAGTCATGTTACTCGTCATACTCGTAATCAATGAAGGGGAAAGCCAACAATTAAACTTCTCTTCCAAACCACCGGAGAAACTTCAGTATTTCGTCAACTTCTTTTGTGACATAAAATGATGATAACTACTAAACTACTTCGAAGTAAGTATAACCATGTTTTATTTAGCAACAAGTAGGGATGGGATCAGGTCGGGTTTTATGGTTTCGGGTCGGGAATCCACTTATATCGGGTACCCAAATAGTGCCACCTGAACATACACATTCTGCTCAAATACCCGTTAGGTTGGATTGGGTTTTTTTCCCTCTTTTTCCTCCCTTTGCCCTTGCCATTTGGTTTTTTTTTTTTTTTTAATTTTGTACCCAAAACCCGATGGTGTAATAAATAAAATACACACTCCAGATTTGAACTTTTCGAATATGTGACCTGAAACAACCGAAATCCTAAAAGCCAACAGACCGGATCGGGTAATACCCATGCGGGACAGATCGATTACCCAATACCCGGAAAAAAAAAAAACAAACTTTCACCCTGACAACAAGGCAACATATAATTCTTTATACTCAGTTTGCATTATCTGCATCATACAAATGTTTGAGTGCTTCGAACAAATTGTTTGTACTTTAAAACTAGTATAGCATTATGATTTGTCATTATTTGTTTATATTTTATCATTATAATTATCTTTGTTTATATTTCATTTGTGATTTAATTGATTGAATATTATTTTTATTTGTAGTAAAGGACTTTTGTGGGCTTTGAGATGAAATTGAGTTAGAAGATTGGATTTTGGGATTCAATTTCTATAACACAAGGTCTTTTCTATACCGATCATGATTAGTTTAATGTTGAATATTCGAGTGTAAGATGATATTCGATGTTTATGATCAGTGGTGCATGTTTCGATCAGGTTTTGGTGTTTTTGTAATCAGCATCAAACATTTTTTAAAGTTTGGATCAAACATTTTTCCATTTGCATTTATAAAACCAAGTGAATTTTATCATTTTAACTCAAAATCACTACTGTATGGAGGAAAATTCATTTACGTCTTGTTGATCAGAAATGGTTGTAAACAAAACAATTCTCTATTAAATTTAAGACTGAGTCTCTTGTGAATCAGTTGTATGGATCTCAGATCCATACACCCGGGTCGGATCCGGGTCGGGGGGACCGTTCCTTTTTTTTTTTCACGCATGATTTTTGAAAATGTTCACATATCAATCGGTTATGTTAGACATACCTTTACGTTATGTTAGACATACATTTAAGCTATGTTAAACATACCATTCAGCCCATATTTCATACCTTATCTTTTTTGCCCTTGATTTTTGAATTTTGGCACATATCACTACGGTATGTTAGACATACATTTACGTTGTGTTAGACATATCTTTATGTATAGTTAGACATATATTTGTATATAGTTAGACATACCTTTATATATGTTAGATATACTTTTGTATATAGTTAGACCTACCTACATAAAGTATGTTTAACATAACACAAAGGTAGGTCTAACTATACATAAAGGTAGGTCTATTTGGAGCGAATTTTGGGTGAGCTTCAGCGCGAATCTCAGGCGCGTGAGCGAGTCGACCCGGTTGCACAGCTTAAATTTAATTATAATATCAGTTTTAGTTTTTAACTCAAAAGAAATAAATTATCTTTATCTTTTTTCTAATGGAATGTAATTGATCGTGACACGTTCACGATCCATATATTAGAGGATTTCCATACCATTTAATTAGGTGGCATGTCACATGACATCATTTTGCTGACATTTCCGAAAGAAAAAAAAATTGAATTTATCTTTTTCTAAGTTAGCAAAATGGTGTTACGTCATTTAAGTAGATGAAAACTCACAAATATATGGATGATGTGCAAATCAAGTGGCAATTTTTGACTATTTGTATGAATTTGGATGAAAGTTAACCTTAATTCATGAACAAGTTTTAAGTTACATTGCTACAATTGATATATTAAATTAATTTAGCATGACTAAATTCTAACAATGTCTAAAAACACATTAATTAAATATAAAATAAATTCAATATGTAATTTATTAACTATGTACACTCTTATCTCAGAATTTTACTTATATTCAATTCTTTGCACATTCTATAGATATAACATCTTATTCGAAAAAGAAAACAATGAGAAACTCCACATAAAGATGATCTATCAAATTAAGTCAAAATGTAGCCTACTAAAACCCAAATAAAAATGAGTGTATGCCCACGGAGATCATGAGCAAACTTGGTGGGCTTGCTTCCTTATTTTCTATTATTATTTAAGCCCACAAAAACTTTTACTAAACAAACTACAAATGTATTTCCCAATTCAATTAAATTCTAATGTAGCCAATATTCTTTAACATAAACATTTGCGTGACGAGACCGTCTCATACATAATTTTCGTGAAATATATCTATTTTATCTATTAACTCAACTATTTCCATAACTTTACTTGTGAATTTTAAAGTGTGGATCATGAAATAACTTATTTCATATTAACTGATCAGTGAGATGGTCTGATCATCTTATTTGAGCTTTTAAGCCTTTATATTATCATTCAATTAATATCTAAGCTGGTGTTAGGGCTTTTAATGTACAATTAAACATTGATATGGTCACTTTTCTGTAATATATACATTCCGCAGCACATATCTATCTATTTATATATAAAAGAAGGACAGTTGACGAAATTTACAATTTTACCACTTTCCTCCTAAAAATGTCAAATCAAGATTTTAGTTAATAAAAAAATTATAAAAATTAATAGGTCAAAGAAATTAATTGTGTTATTTAGGAATTTTTCAATTAATATATTTTTTTATTCATTATCATTACAATTATTAATTAATAGTATTTGTTGTTGTTGTTCATTGTTCAACAATAATTGAATTTTTTTCTTTATTTTGTTCACTTCAATTACTTATGTCTAGAATTATTCTCATTATCAATTTTAAAGTTAAAGAAAATTTAAGAATATATTTGTGATTAGGATAGTTAAAAAACTAAAATTGGAAAGTTTAAACTTGATGCACCAAAACTAGAAATAATCTAACTTTGACATTGACCCCAATTTTTAACCACCCACTTCACGTATTCTCATATTAGTGCCCTAACTATCACTTATTTTCAATTTTGTTCAATTTTACTCGAATTCCAATTTTATATCTGTGTGAGCAAGAAATAAAAATCTACTTCATCAATTTTGATATGCACAGGGACAAAATCAAAATTCTAAAAAACAATTAACAAATATATAGTGAGACATTCTTATCATTAACAGGATCGGAGGGCCAATTATGCATTTGGTGGGTACACCACTCCTCACATAAAGACACACTTGTCATTTTATATCTTTATTCTTATAAACATGATGGTTAAATATTTCTTAGTCTTGCAATATTAGTGACCATATCATATACATTGAATATTTCAATACTAATGTACCATATAATGTAGTTTAGGAGCTTACATAAACATGGATTAAATTCATTAATATTCGTCTTGTCCCATGATACATGCTTGTCCAAAACAAATTCTATCAACTTTTATAAAATCAAAAGTTAGTTCAATAATTGTCTAACTTTAATCATTTAATTTAACTGAAATTTAGAAAATCCAATGATTATGCACTCTCCTCTAAATTAATATATTTCCGGGCAAACGCATGATAATTGGCAAATTTTGTCTGATTTGTAAAATAATTTTCTTTTTATATTCTTTCTAAAAATGCCATATAATCTATTTGTGTAAATTTAGAAAATTTTAAACTACTTGTGTAAATTTAGATATCACATATAATAATTAATATTCTTACACAATCCTCCATCCCAAAATAATTATCATTTTAATATTTGAAATTTATCACATAATATTTGTCATTATATATAGGAATTTAAAATAAAATTTCCCCAATTCTTTCAAAATTAATTATCCTTCCTTATTTAATTCATCAATTTATTATTTCAACATGGTATTGGATAGATTTAAATATGGTGACATCAGTCATTTTGTAAGTTTCATTAATGTTATATGAAAAATGCTAAAACATCAATTATTTTGTAACGATAGAGTATTTTATAAATATATATAAACACACACTTGTATTGAATGAGTATTGCACTTGCTACTAATATACTCCATGTCCAAGTAGTCATAAATTAAGGATATTCGAGTAATTAAAGAAATATATCTTAATTTGTACGTATAAAAAATGTGTAAACTCTATCAGATTGAAGATAGAATGTGTAGAAATTAGGATTTATAGAAGCAAGATAGATGAAGAAGAAGGTAGTTTAGCTAAGAAAATATGATGCTAAGAAAATATGATATTATTCTTCAATGTAAAAGTCAATTACATAACTATTTATATGTATCTAATATGCAGTAACTAACTAACTATTAAACTGTTACAAGTATCTTCTAGAAGTAAGTGAGCTGTCATTGATCTGAAATTGATCATTTGCTGATGTGGAATATGCTGAGCTTGATTAGTCTTTCAAAATGGTATTATGAGTAAAAGTTTGACTCGTCTTCTAAGTTGGATTGTAGCCAAGTTGTGTAACCACACAACTATATAAAGGAAATAATGAAAATTCATGAACCACATATATATATATATATATATATATGTGTGTGTGAAAAAAAAGACAAATAATTAAAGTGGGTTATAAAAAATTAGATGAAAATTAGGTGGCACTTAAAGGGTGTTGAGAATGTACGTAATCCCCATGTGGGGGGGCTGTCTCGGAACAAACCCACTACAGACAAACATCCACAAAGAATAATTATTACCAAACAAATGTTGCATGAAACAACAAATTACATCAAATCTTTCCTCTCATATCCGATCAAACCCTTGTTTTTTTTATAATCCATGGTTACAGATAATCCCACATGCTTTGCTTCTTCTAATTATCATCACCATACACACATGACATTAAATATTAATCGTGGTCCACATAAATTTCTTGGCCCATGCATGTCAATTATAAGTCTCAATATTCCCTCACATAATAACTCATCATCATTGCCATGGCGAGTGGAAGGGCAAAGAGAGAAGGGGTGTATGTGTACAACATAGTGCCCGATGCCCCCAAAACGACGTCGGTTAAAAGCGCGATTTCTAAGGGGTGGGGGTCGCTGGTGAGGTCGAAGACGTACAAGGAGAGGGAGAGGGTGGCGGCGGGCGGAGGAGGGGCGGTGGTGGCGGAGAGGAAGTCGGTGTCGGCGGTGGAGCTAGGGAGCGTTGGATCGGTGGCGGGGTTTCTGCAAGTGAAGGTGTTGGTGAGTGACATGCCAGGGTTCATGCAGGTCCATGCTTTTCGATCTGCAAGAACCACTTTTGATAGCTTGGACAAGTTTAGTTCTAAGTACGTCGCATATAACATCAAGAAAGTAAGATTTCTTTTCTTTTCTTTTTTTCTCATCTCATTTTTCATATTTATTTTACTTGAATTTCATGTGATTAATGTTTAAGTTTTATGTGTAATTTAATTAGAGTTGTAATAAAGGGTGGTGTCCAAATCAGAGTTTCATCGTTTGTAGCTAGTATATATCTAGTTTAAGTTATGAAGAAATTTTGAGAATTAAATTGAAAATGAGTACTGTTGATTTAGAAATGAAGCATGCATATTGATATTAGTAATTAAACTCAATGTATTTATTTAACTTGAAGCAATATATGATATAGAACATAAAAATAGATTGTTTTCTTAACATAAATATTGCAACTGAAGATCAGTATAACGTCATATTTCATATTCAATTAATTAATCATTTTGAGTCAATTTTTGAAGAAAAAAAAAAAGGAAAGATGCTTAATTGGTTGTCATATTTCCCTACTGATTGCTGAGTTGATAAATATTTGAGGAACACAGGTCATGTGATATATATAAATTTAATGGCTAAAAAATGTCATATATGAGAAAAACATTATGTTATGGATAAATATTATTATTCTTTTAGGTACGTAAACCAAATATCTAGTTGGCATCACCGATATATATATAGACGAAACAATATTTTAAGGCATGATTTCCTTGACATGATAAAAAGGAAATAAGAATATGTGTGACTAAAGAGATTTGCATCATAAGATTTAGAAGTTAAATAATTGATATGAATCCAAATTATTGAGTATACACTTTTAACTTTATAATCTTAACTTCCACATAGAAAATCTAAACCAATTAAGCTCCAAACCTCGAATTAATTCTATTTTGAAATAGAGTAAAACATACAACTAATTATTAGAAATTTTGAACATCGATCACCTATATGTGTATATATAGACCTTAGATTAATTACAAGTGTATGTGTTTATATATTTATATATGTATATATTGATATATATATATATATATATATATATATATATTGAGGAAATTAAGAATAAAACCCGACAAGAAGTTGAGAGGATATTCATATTGCAGAAAGCTGTTAAAAGAATACTCCAATTAATAGACAAGATATATCAAAATGTCAAATAAGGTGTCAAGTCTCATCTATTAATTACTTACACATATTTGCAGTTCATGAAGTCCATGCATTAGTTTGATTAATAATGAAATATTCTTCCTAAATGCAGTGCACATATATCATGAATAATCATTCTACTTTTTTACTAGTTATGACCATCATATATGTATGAACATTTCATTAATTATTATAATGAATAGAAAACAAATTTTCACTTTGCAATATTATATCCACAAAGAACCCCCCCCCCCCCCCCCCCCCCCCCCCTCGTTGTCTTCTTTCTAGTGATCACATCTTTTTGTATATAGAATCAAGATCACAAAAAATAATACACATAATATATTTTATGTCTAGGGCCCTAGGCTATATTCTCCTAGACAAATTAAATTCATTTGAGGGAACAAGGCATGTTCCTCATCAATACAAGATCCTTAATTTTAGGGGGTTTTAAGAAACACTACCTTCAAAATGAAGAGAGAGCACTATACACTTGTCTACCCAAGAATATCACATATTCCCCAATAATTCTTAACAAAATATTACAATATTACATATGTCAAATCATATTTTTACATAATAATGATCATGATGAATTATTTATTAATTAGCTAGGTATATGTGTGTGTGACAGGAATTTGATAAGGTGTATGGACCTGCATGGCATTGTATTGTGGGAGAGAGTTTTGGATCATTTGTAACCCACTCAACTGGCTGCTTTCTCTATTTCTCTATGGAAAAGCTCTACATTTTGGTATTCAAGACCAAAGTTGAAAGACTATAAAATTTTAGGGTTAAATATACTCAGATATTTTTATTTGGGCTTTAAGTAATATATGTTCCAAAAAGGTGAAAATGTATGGTTCTCTATGAATTGTGGATGATAGATTGCGTTGTAAAATTTAAATACTACATCTAAATTGTCTATACATATACAACCTAAGATTATTGTTGAACATGCATGTGAAAATTTAATCAATCGGTTTATCTACTTTAGTATGATATTTCTTCTGATTTTACGATATATGAATGAATAACATTATATTATAGTATTAATTTATATATGATTTCGTGTATTAATTAAAAACAATACAATATAAGATAAAGTGATCAAATTGTATGTTTTTTTCCCTTTTCTTCAGGTGACATCTTATGAAATCTACAAGTACTACTGTAAATGATTGCCAGAATTTATAATGGTGGAAGTACCATCTTTTGCACTACAAACCAATCATTTTTTTCATATCTTAACTTTCATGCTTTAATTTTTCATGACTATTTATGTTGAAAAATACTCCCTCAAAATATATCCTTAGATATTTATCTATCACATTCATTCTAAAATTAAATTCATATCTTTTTATCTATTTCTTAATTATTTCATAACTTTCCAATTTATATAAATTTAATATTTTCAATCTTCGATCATTCTACAAATTGAAATAAGGGTAAATGAAAAAAAAAACAACAACATGCATGGAGCCAAAAATATAAAATAAAAAATATTTATCCATATTCTACAGAAACTATCTTCACTTAATCCCTCTCAAATGAAATAAAATATAAAGTGATTATTTGAAATTTAATTTAACCATTATACTTATTAAGGATAGATCGATCTTTTACCAACTTCTTTTTTCTTATGTGTTTGTAAATTCATTAAACCACATTTATTTTAGGATGAAAGAAAATTGGTTTTTTTTAACAAATAATTTCAAATGTTTTTATTCCCTTTTTTGAAATGAGAGTACTTAGAAAAGAAATAAAAAGGAAAAAAAAAAAAAAAAAAACCCTAGAGAGGGGCAAAAATGGAAAAAAGCAAAATAGAGAGGCAAGCGAGCAGCGCAGCCCTTCTCGTACACGTAAAATGAAAGCAGAGAGCTTATCCCCAATTCATTCCTAACCTTCATCCTCTTCGCTCAAACAAATCTTGTTGCTCATCGCTTCAATCAATCCACATTCACGCGCATATTCAACAGTTTTATCCGACAGATAAACGATGCAGGAAATCACTGACGCTGTCAGCAACATCAACATTGCCGGTGACTCTCAGAAGAAGAATCGAATTCAAGTTTCCAACACTAAGAAACCCCTCTTTTTCTATGTCAATCTCGCCAAGGTACCTCCTCCTTTTCTGTTTTTTGTTAATCTCAACATGTTGCATCGTGCACATAATTGTGTGTGTTGCAACGAGGATTGCGAATCTAGGTATTGATTTTTTTGGATCTAAAATTGAGGAATTTGAATTATCTGCAGAGATACATGCAGCAGCACAACGAGGTCGAGCTTTCTGCGCTCGGGATGGGTAATTTCCGCCTCATTCTGTGTGTGTGTGTGTGTGTGTGTGGATTCTACATATTGAGTTGAAGATTGGTCATTTTTGTATCTGTTTGGAAAATTCAATGTTATCACATTTCATGAGAGATATTGTTTGAGGTACTTCCAATGATATTGATTAGGTTTTGGTTTTGAATTTACTGATGTGATTGTAATTACTCTTCTATATGAATTTATCTACTATGCTTGCTGGAAATACTCTTTTACAGACTATGCATAATACTAATCAGGCCATTTTAGATGTTGGTACATATAGTATTAGTATTATTGTCGTTCTCTGCGTTAACATTTAGCCATTGCTTTGATTCTATCTAGTATGTCATTTAATAGTTACAAAATCATCTCTGGACATGGATTAAATAAAATTCGATCACACTATTTGTTTTTCTATATTCTGCCTTTTGTTCAAGTAATGAGACAGATCGTGGTTTCCGTTTCCTAGAACTCGTAGGAGATTATCCTACTCTCTCAGAACAGATGAAGTGTGACTGTTAGCTTAAGAAATTTTTATGTGCCTTTTTATTATTGAATCATCTACAGTAGCTTGCTTGTCATGTATTATGCCATTGAAAAGCTTACAGGATATCTAGTTGTGTATTCTTTTTAGTCGAAAATTTCATTCACTCTTGAACTGCTGAATGCAAAAACTGGATTTGTTCTGGTTCATTTCAGCTTCATTAGTTTAATAGTATTGATGATTGCCGCCTTTCTATTTATTTGCAGCTATTTCAACAGTTGTCAGTGTTGCTGAAATCCTGAAGAATAACGGATTTGCTGTTGAGAAGAGTAAGGCCCTCAGCGTTCACTTTCTTTTTCTTTATATCATGAGATTTTAAGCATACCTTCAGAATTTTTCTTCTGATTCTGCAGAAATTACGACTTCTACTGTTGAAATCAGAGATGATTCTAGAGGCCGACCTATCTCAAAAGCCAAAGTAAGTTCACAAAGTGTAGTTAATATCTCTATCATGTGCCAGTGACTGAAATGCTTCCGTCGAAGATGGGTCTTTCTTTTACGAAAAATATTTGTCCTTCAGAGATAAGGCTGAGTTCTTCTGGACAACATCTGGTGTCACTCCAGTTTCTATGTTGCTAATATATATTTTTGACTGATTGAGTTCTATTTGATGACTAGATTGAGATAGTGCTGGGGAAGACAGAGAAATTTGACGAATTGATGGCAGCGGCTGCAGAGGAGAGATCAGGAAATGGTGAAGAACAAAGTTAGACTTAAAAGATGAGTTTTTCATGTTTTTATCTTCGTTGATCATAAGTTTTGTTATATTAGGACTTCTTGTTGAGGTTACAACTTGAATGCATTTTGAAAATTGGAACTTATAGTTGTAGTCCCTTTAGGATTTAGGGTGCATTTAGCCTGGCAGCTGTGAAAATTCTCTCCTAACATCCAAAAATAGGTCTTCTTTGATTCACAGATCAGTTTCCCTTGGTATCTTGTGTTCCGTCGAAGATGGAGTCTCTTATATTTATCAACAACCTAACATTTTAATAAAATATTCATTTCTTTCTCATTCATGTACACCGTCTAGAATCCAACTCCCAACTTTTTTATACTTTATTAGCATTGACAACAAACTTTTAAAATAAATAGTTGCTTATTCTTTGTTAATTGCATATGATTTACAATCAATTTTATATATTTGATATTCTAAATATGTAAGTATTATTATAAAGAAAAAGTTTACGATATACTTTAAAAAATGAGCTATTGATACAATAACTAAACTAAAATTAAAATAGTTGGAATACAAAATTGAAAAGAGATAAATCAAGTTTCAAATGGATGCATGAAATACAAAGTCACTAATATAAGCGATACAATTTTTTTATTTAATTTTGTTTCAAAATAGGTCAGTCTCGAACTCTATTTATAGAGTAAACTAATAATGCAAATTTTGATAACTCTTTTTATTATTTTTAATCGAAACTATATTCAGTATTCAACACCTTCAATCATATCACAAAAGTTTATTTTCACCAATTATATTACGACAAATTTCACAAATTGATTGAATGTTGGTTGAAAGATGATAGTTGCGATACCAATTGGCTAGCCAATCGGGTCATGAATTTTCATGACTTCTTCATTTTAATGTAGTTTGTCTTTTGTGGTGACCCAACTCATTGGTCATTGATAAAAATAGTTTAATAATATGAGTGAGTCTTCAATGAAATTTTGAAATATGAGATGGATGAATTCGTAATCTAAACTTCATAATTAGCAGTTTTTATTTTAGTATAATAAATGCATGTTTAGCAAAATCATGCGTTTTACACGATACATATTGAATTAAATCAAAACATCACAAAGTCCATATGAACGCAAAATTACTAAATTAGCAAATAACATCCTTTACCAACAATCTTATCACAATCATCACCCACCAGTTTCAAACTCATCCACATCTTAAATCTAATGACATAAAAATGAAATAACAAACAAACAAAGTCATGTTAATGGTTTTTCCATTTTTGCAATCTTATCTATTTTCTAACCATTTTTCATGATATGTCGCATTTGTGACGTGGAGTGTCTCAACATAGGTTTCAAATTTGTTTTAAAAATTGGGATTCCAAGACAAAAGAGTAAGAAAATGAACTTAGATTGCAAAAGTGAAAAAACTCAAAAGATTTTATGGTGCAAAAAATAGATTGCATAATGGAAAGTTGTCATAAGTCGTGTTATTTTTTCATTATAACGATTTTAATTCCCACAACAAAATAATACCTCCACTCAAGATTAATCCACTGAGCACTTGAGGGCTTATAGACAGGAAAAAGATCGTATCTTTTTCAACATTCTTATTTCATTAAAGAACCAATCTTTGGCTTGAGAATTGAGATCTAAGTATCATCCAACTCACTGAGAAATCAAATCAAGTAAGATTGTTCCCAGTAAACCTGCATACCACTCATCCAAGAATGTCCCATTCATACTCACAAAGATATTTGAAATAAAGAAACCAAATGGGTTGCAGATTAAAGAACAAGAAAACCACATTCTAGTAAAGATCTGCAGATCAATGATAATATATATCATAAATAAAATAATTCCCAGTGAATTAGAGAGATGATAGTCCTAAAAATGCATAGAGAAAGTATAACCATAAGCAAGAAATGAATCTATCCCTCAAGAACAATCACAAGATGTTCACTTCCAGTTCCGAGTCTGCAACTAATCCTAGCAAAAAAGCATGCCAATTATAACAATCAATTTTGGGACTCACTCTTCCTACCTCCATTGTTGTCACCTTCCTTCTCCTCCAACAACCTCCCTGCTTCTTCGTCGCCTTGCTGCGATTTCTTCTGCGCCTCCTTTGCCTTCAGGGCCTGCAACTTGGAGTGATTGTAATAGGCGACGCCCAAGAATGCCAAGCCATATCCAAATAGATTGATCGGAGTCACTGTGTCCTTGATCACAGACCATGAGAAGGCAATCAAGAGCCAATCTTTCACCACCCCGGCCACGTTCATCGTCAACGCAGATGTCTTGCCAACGAGCAAGAACACTGCAAGATTCAGGGCAAACGCGCACAATGAGTTGCTGCCGAAGATGACGTAGTCGAAGTGGAAGCTCGATTTCTCCTTGAGAACCGGGAATTCGACGAGAACCCATGGGAAGAACAGGAAGACCAAGCAACATGGAGCCACGTAGTAGAGAGAAGTGATGGGATTGAGCGTTATCCCCTTGGAAGTGAGCAGGATCTGGATCATGACGAGGCGCGTGGCCTCGAACGCCACCGCGCCCAATTGGAGAATCACCCCCCACGAATCGAACTTGGCCTCGCCGTAGGCGGCGATTCCGACGCCGATCGAGATCGAGATCATGTTCGCCATCGTCTCCGATTGGAAGCCCTCCTTCTTGAACAATACTCCGATTGAATAAACAGCGACGGGCATAAGCGCCTTAAGCATTTGAATAAATGACACAGAGAGATAGATATAGGCGGAATTGGAGAGCCAGAGAGAGACAGAGTACAAAAGGCCAATTGGAACGACGGATCTGAGGTAGAGATCCCAGGACATGGTGACAGGCTCGACGGCCTTGACGACGCGAACGAGGAAATAGGCGAGAGAGGAGCAGAACGTCATGTGGATCATGGTGAGGGAGATGGGGTAGGGCCAATTGTACATCTTGCGATCCAGAATGTACTTGTTGTAGACGATGACCATGAAAGAGAGGAAGATCCATATGGCGACATAGGTGTAGGAAAGCACGATCTTCTTCACCACGCCTTCGCTCAGAGCACCGCCTTTCCCCATTGATGAATCTCGGATTTGCAGATCGAGTTCGACTCACTCACTCACTGTGTCGATTGAATCGAGTGTGGTGTTATATGGAGAAGATGATGGAGGCGTTACAAGAGAGAGAGAGAGAGACACGAGGTTTTGCGATTGAGTTTCTTCCTTTTGTGTATTTTAAGGAACGGTTCGATTTTGACTAGGCAATTAAGATTAACCATAATTAATTATTGTTAATTAATTGTGATGATATTGTTATTAATAACTTGATACGGATCTCTATATATCTGTTGTCACCTCTTTAGGCTATCCAAATGTAAGGTTGTTATTTACCGCCACATTTTCCACAATTTCAATTTTGCATTACCAATCAAATTAGATTATTATCACACTAAAACGCATGTAAACCAATCAAATTAGATTTTTAGTTTTTACATGGTTCAAAGACTTGGTTATAGTTTTTGTAAATCTTGAAATTAATTTGATTATTCGATCAAATCTCAAGAGTTATAGATTAATCATTTTCTGTTTCTTTATTCAGAGGCAAATTATAAGGTAAGATTGGATCGAACTTTGATAATCATTTATCTTGACTCAAGAAGATTGTTAAATGTGATTGTGTATTGAAATATCATTTATAAATATTTACACCACAACTTTTTGTTTTTTTTAACAAAAATTCATTAATAAAAGAAAGCAGATATACAAAGGAGGTGGAAACTCTCAATTTAAAGGACAAACATAAAGACGATAACACGTAGTTAGCGTATGAACGATCTCGTTAGTTTGTCTATAAATAAAAATAACATTGACATTAATCATTTATTGCAGTAAAGAAGACATTTATCTACAATTCTACTAAACTTCAAGGCATCAAAGGAGCGATTATTAATAGCATCCACAACACTTTTTACATCCATCTCAATGATGATATTTTGAAGTTTAAGAGACTATAACCAAATCAAAGTCTCATCTAAGCCAAGAGTTTCGGCCTCTATAGCATGAGCCAAACCCCGTGAGACACATGAAAGACTCTTCACGAAACATCCTTACTCATCTCGAATAACCATCCCCAAGTCAACAAAAATCACCCTAAAAAATAGCAACATTAATGTTACATTTTAAAAAACCATGTGAAGGGGTAGTCCAATTCAAAGTAGAAGAATCCAAGTACGGTGCTTCTATCATTTGATAACTTCAAATTTTGCCACTCACTCAATATCTCTATGACTATACAAATAGATTAAGTAGCTTGTCTCAATATTTCTTATTTCTTTGCTTTCATATGCACCACAACAAAACGACCAATCTACTTTAGAGAAAACCAGAAAAATGGATGTGGACATAGAATTAAAGATCCATTCAGACAGTTCATGGGCATGAGTAACACCAGATTGAACTCTTGGTCAGATTTCTACAGCAAACGGGCAAGACAAAAAAACTTGCCACACATTTTCAAAATCATTTTCACACATTACACAGAAATTGAGGATATTCATATCTCTTGATACAATAATTTGTCTTGCTGAATATACACCAAAACTTTTATACACTTAATGCATGAATCTTAGTCTATGCACTCGGGTATTCGACCTGCCACACGCCACCACTTGTCTTGTTTGCGTGTGCACAAACTTACTCTCAAATGTTATACATTTATATTATATTAGTCATTAAAAAAAAAAAAACTTGGATCTGATCCGAAACGATTCGGTTGGATAGTGCACACAAGGAGAGTGGGAGACCTGCTCAAATATTTATTGCAATATTAGTACCTCTCAGTTGAGATAATTAGTTAATTTTCACCAGCTTCCAATTTTATTACCAGCTTTTTATTATATGTTTTCTATGGTCCAATCTGATTTGAGCATTCTTAAATTAATGTCATTGATTAGTCTAACAAATTAGAGAACGACCATTTTGCACTTTTAAATTTTCACGGAACCAAAACATCAGATAAGTTTATTCAAATTAATCCAAGCATGATAGAAGCTTGTAGAAACCACCAACATAATATATAGTCTTAATAATCTTCAATATAAGCAATCTTTCTTGTGCTCATTTAGGGCTTCTTTTATTTGTTGATTCACAGCATTTCCTTTACCCTCCATAAGTTGCACCATTATAACAAATGGCTCTTCAAAAGCAGGCATAAAACAATAAGAAAAACAACACATTATAAAACATGAAACATTAAGAAATATATATAAATAGTTCATGCAATATGACAACTCACCTTGCTCTTCTCATATCTTTATCACCTCATGACCCAATCTTAACGAACCCATTTTTCGTATCTTTTACAGATACAAATAATACATTTTTAAAGATATTTTGTTAACCATTGGGGATTGCAATCGGATGCTAAGACCATTGTCTACTTTCACATGATAAAAGAAACTATATAGTAAATACCAGAGATAAGCGATGATAGAAATATTTTTATGTGTGTATTTTTATGGTGTTTGAATGATCGTTTTCCCTGAAAAAATATGTTAAAAGACACATGTGATGGAAGGAAAAGGAAGCGCGGCCAACATTCCAACATTTCCACTCTTTTCTAATTGCATTTTTTTTTAATCAATCTTAATATATTGTAAGTCATTCAAATTGCATGTTAATAAATAAAATTTATTAGTCTTTTTAGTCAATCTAAATTATAATTTCGATAATTCATTATTTTAAACTGTCAACAAATTTTGTGATCTCAGAATTTTTGAAATTTCATGGATTCTAATTTTATACAATCGAGATAATAATAATAAAAGGTGGAACTTTTTATCTTTCTTTTTCAGAAAGCAATGAGAATGCGACACATCAATAAATGAATAAATATTCAAAAGCAGTAATTAAGGGCCTAAGTGGTGGTGGGTGGGCCCATCATTTTGGATGGAGGCAAGAATCATCTGAATATCTGCAGATTTTTTTTTATTGCGTTAATCGCGTAAGATTAATTTATGCTCTAATTTTAATTGCAAAATGATTTTTTAAATATAATATAGAAATCATTTGATTTAACATTTATTTAAACTGAGGAAGGTTTAGATTTTTTAGCGCTAATTTGGTTAGGAGGTTGGGTTTGTTGAGGGAGGTTTAAAGTTGATATTTTAAACCTTTGATGTGATGTTTTTTTTTTTTTTGGTTTGGATTGAGTGTAATATGGAGTATATTTATTTGTAAAGTGTGTTTGGATAGATGTTTTGCATGGTGTTTATATTGATATGTTTATTATCATTGTGTTTGGTTGATTGGTTTAAAATTGGATTTATACAAAATGACATATATACCCTCATATTATATTTTGTCCTCTTTCATTATATATTTTCCTCTTTCGTGATATTGATGTTGAAGTAATGAATCAATTCCTCCAACACATACACACTCCTCTCTGCATCAACTTTACCATATCTAGGGCTAAGTCAATTTGAGAAGATTTGAGTTAAATTTTTTTCTCAATCGACTTCTATGCAAACGATAAGTGAAGTGGGTCTCTCTCCTTACAGATCTGAACAATCGGGGACTGCCTCAATTCCTCAATTTTGTGGTGTGGGAAGAGACGACGGTGAAGAGTTTGAAGAAAAGTGGGTGAAATCCGGTCGAATGTCGCCGAACTCAAGTTCTCAGAGGTAGTTCTAACCCAAAATTTTCAATTACAAATGTACATACATGCACAATCGCATTTATCGACAGTGGCTGAGGTGATTGAATTTTGAAATTTTGTTCCACCCATAATCGGTTTTATAATCGGGCATGACTTGTTGTGCGAAAATCGAAGAAAATCGAAGAAGTTGAAGAAAATGGTACAAGGAATTAAGAGAAATTACCTTCTTCACAGAAATGGAAGACGAAGACCCCGACAAAGATCCCACCACTGCCGCTGAACTCGCCAAGTTCTCCGATCCTACACTGCTATGAAAGAGAAGGCCGAATGAAGGTGATACTGAAATTAGGGTTTGATATTTATATGGGTAATTATGTAATATTTGTAAGTTCAAGGCTATTTAGTAAAATCACAGGCAATGGTAAGGATAGATGTGTAATTTTGCAGCCCCCCAATCTTGGATTACAAATGGGCTTCTAAACCCACCAATTTTTGGTGGGTTAATAAACCAGCATATAAACCTACTCTAAACCCTCCACATCGGCCCAAATAAGACCGGGCTATTAAACAAGATTGGGCCGTAGCCCATGAACCAAACGAAAATTTGGCAGGTTTATAGCAGGTTAATAAGCCCAACCTCCAAACCAAACTGGGCCTTAGAGTTTTAATTGCTGACGTAAAGTTCAAATTGTATAAGTTAATTACCAATATGTATACAACTATCATTCATATGTAATTTATACATTATAAACTTATACAATATAGATTCTATGTTAGCAATTGAAGTTCAAAAAATTCAAATATACCCCCAATTTAAATATATGTTAAATTGAGTTATTTTTATGTTACAGTTAAAAATACATAATATTCAATAAAATTAACCCTTTTTTATTTGAATGTATACGTTATTTAAGTCCAAATAAATAGAATTGTTCAAAAAATTGAGTTCACTAGTTGCCTCACATGAAATGCATCATGCATGTACTCGATTTTGGAGAAAGAAAGTAAAGAGGGCAACAAATTTACAATGAATAGTACTACTATTAGATTTAAAATGAGTAACACGTGTCAACCATAATGAGAACATTAATTACAATTACGACATGTTTTTTGGAACACTCATTAATTTTATGTTATTATTATTATTATATGTTAATTAAAAAATATAAACAAATATCACCAATTTTACAAGTGAAGCACGATTTTATTTTATTTTCAATTTCTTTAAAGCTTTACACATGAAATTAAAAAATATTGAAATTTAAACCATCAGAATATTTTTTCCTCCCTTTTTTTTTTTTGGCATGTCGAAATTTGGTTGTCCACCATGATGATTAATATTGTCCAATATTTTTCTTTTTCTTCTTTCTAACATTGTTAGTTATTTTGTAATTTCATATGTGTATTTATTTGTATAGTGAGATGTGAAATAATATCAAGTTAAAAAATATCTATTGCATTATCAATATAACATACAATGTAAAATTACATTGTATTTTATATTGATTTTCTCTCTTTGGTAAAGGAAAAAAGTATTAATATATATTTATATCTATATTTATTTGTTTCCGCACCAAAAAATAAACTTTTTGTTTTTTTAAGGTTAGTTTGACTTTTCATAATTATTAAGAAAGTTATTAAAAATGTCAATTAAATTAAGCAATTATTCTCATATTTAATGATCATTATTCATCAATATACTATTAATGTTTAATGCTTTTCACATATTACAACTAAAAAAATTAAATTGAATAGAGGTATATTAGTAAAAGAGCAGAGTAAATATAGTTTTATAAGTTGACTATTTATTTAGTAAATTCAAAAAGTAAAACCAGCTTTGCATATATGGGACAGCAAGCATATAGCATTCATTTATTTTCCAAACAAAAGGATTCTATATTTATTTGTATCATTTATAGTATTTCCACAACTGTATTTCATTTCTATAATCTGTATAAATTTATAACAGACATGCATTTGCAAAAATGATTAATAATTAAATATTGGTAACAGTCACCACCTGTTCGACATAATTACAGAGAGAAAAAAGTGAGACAAAAACAAGCATCCAAAGAATCTTTAACCTGTGGCGATTCATAAACAAAAGTACCTTTCCACATTCCCCCACACAGCGCTCCCAAGAAAAAAAAAAACATCTCCCACAGTCACAAACTAATCTTGGACTAGGAATTTGAGCTCCCAATAAACAATTCCATGTGTAAACAGCTAATCAGGCACTAAAATCTTGGATTTGCTCAACACCTATATGGAAATCAGCAAACCTCTGCACCAGAAGAAATGGCTGCTCCCACTCTCTTTCTCTCTCCTGACTTCCTCTCTCCTCATCATGCTAACCCTCTTCCCTGCTGGCCCTTTTCACCAAACACCCAAGATCAAGCTCAAGGTGCCCGTTTTTGTTGAATCAAAGCTGCACACAACCCCTGCAAATCCCAGGTCAAGAATCCCAAGATTGGCCTACTTGATCTCTGGGTCAAGTGGGGATTGTGAGAGTTTGAAGAGGATACTGAAAGCTCTGTATCATCCATTGAATCAGTATGTGGTGCATTTGGACTTGGAGGCTAAGGTTGAGGAGAGAGTTGAGCTGATGAGGTTTGTGAAGAATGAGGCCTTGTTTGAGCAAGTTGGGAATGTGAGGATGGTGGTGAAGTCTAATTTGGTCACATATAGGGGTCCTACTATGGTTAGCAATACACTTCATGCTATAGCCATTTTGTTGAAGGAAGGTGGAGATTGGGATTGGTTCATCAATTTGAGTGCTTCTGATTACCCTTTGGTCACACAAGATGGTATTTTTCTTGATGCTCTTGATTTTGCTATTGATTCATTTTTTCCTCTCATTAGTTGGATTGAAATTGAAATACTTTTGTCCTAGTTCCTAATTTGTTGTAGTTTAGACTCATAATAGCCCTCCTTTTCTAGTGCTCTAGATTTCATTTGCTTTCTTCTGTTGTTCAAAAGGAAAATACCTGAAAGGGGAAACTGTTAAAAAAAAGATTTGTTAATTGCATCATTTCCAACCGTGTAGTGGATTAGCCATAGCTGTATCTTTCTTGATGTAAATACTGCTTGCTAATGGCATATATTGTCTTCTGTGTTAAACAGATATGCTTCATACTTTGTCAACCATTCCAAGGGACCTAAACTTTATAGAGCATACTAGTGATATTGGTTGGAAAGAGTAAGAATTTTCTCTTTACATGCCGTTTTCTAGAGGCATTTATTCATATCAAATTTGAATTGCATAGTTGCACATCAATGTATAATATATTGGTTTTAAAGGTACCAGAGAGCGAAGCCCGTCATAATTGATCCAGGCCTTTATAGCTCGCAAAAATCTGATATCTTTTGGATCACCGAGAAACGTAAAGTACCTACTGCATTCAAGCTTTTTACAGGTTAGAACAACTCATATTATACCTGTCTTATTTTCTGCGTGATGCCTGCAAAGTTACTGGATTAATTCTTGACAAGTTCTAGAGTTCCGACAAGAAATAGATACGCACTATTGAAGTATCTTAATTCTTAATACAGTATCAAAACTACCTGTAATGACTGTATTAAGAATTAAGATACTTCAAAGCTAAGTATAGAAGTAATGATTTTTAATCAATAGAATCTGTTTTTTTATCATCATAGTCCTTTGTATTATCGTTGTTGTTAGGTATTCTCTAAGCTGGTTTGAAGGTATATATATTCTTCAACTGATAAAAAATGCAACCAATTTCTCAATCTTAGATGTGTTAGCTGCCATTAGTGGACATGATATAGAGACAATCGTGACATTGAAGCTTTGACAATTCATAGATGTGTGTATTTATTTATCTTTTCTATGGCATTGTTCACTATCCCATGGTATTCATATTCACAAACTCCATATTTTCTCAGAGTATTAATCCCTGATCTCGTTGTCATGAATACTTATCTCTCAATCAGTACTTATGTTGCATGCAAACATTTTGAAATCTAGATAATTAATTTCATGGAGGCATTGGTTTATTTATATCTTCGATCACCTAATTTTTGGTACTCAACCAAAACATGTTGATACTGAACAGTTTGTTCATTTTGAGGGTCTATATGTCTTGTATTCGCTATATATGACTAGGAAATATTTAGGTTATTAGCCTGACACATTGATTTCCTATGGAGGGTATCTAAAAAATAAACTTAAAACTTTTTTTCTGTTTACCTGAATCTAGTTAGTATCACTGTATTTTTTGTGCAGGTTCGGCTTGGATGATGCTTTCTCGTTCCTTCTTAGAGTTCTGTTTATGGGGTTGGGACAACCTCCCAAGGATTGTTCTGATGTATTATGCAAACTTTCTTTCATCACCGGAAGGCTACTTTCACACTGTCATTTGCAATGTTGAAGAGTTCCGAAACACTACAGTGAATCATGACCTCCATTTCATATCATGGGATAACCCTCCAAAACAGCACCCTCATTTCCTCTCTCTCGATGATTATCAGAGAATGGTGGATAGTAATGCTCCATTTGCCCGAAAATTCGGAAGGAATGAAGCCACTTTAGATAAGATTGATTCTGAGCTCTTAGGCCGTAAAAGTGATGGCTTCGTACCAGGCAGTTGGTTAGACGCCAAGGACACAAATGGAACTTATATTCTTGCAAATATAACTGAGCTTAGACCTGGTCCTGGTGCTCAAAGACTCAGAACTCTGATCGATGGGTTGGTAATGGACAAGGACTTCCATGCTAAGCATTGCATTTAGCTCGTGGGAAAAGCAACAAGGGCAAGACCTTCCAATCAAATCTTGTTCGTGATTGACTCGACACTGATAAGATACTAGATTTGCTCTGCTACTTAGAGAATGGATTCTCTTCGGATCTTCGTTAGCATCTTACACAAATATTAAGCAGAAAAGGCAAGTCAAAAATACGACATGGAAATGAAAAGAGGTTTAGCGTTGGCGTAGATCTAATATAATATCTCTAGCTTGGTCTCGGAAAAGGCTCTGTGAAGCTGTAATTGGAATCATATGCTTGCAGATTTCTTTGTTCTCTACAGTATTTATTATCAACTATGATTTTTAGATCAAGAATAACATGACTTAGCATTTTCAGCTTCTTTACTTGTTTATGAAGGATACATTCTGTGCAGTTACATTCTCTGAAGAATATGACTAGTAGAAAATAAATTCCCTTTCCCAGATTTTATCTTACACATGTCTTGTTTCTTGTTACATTAATGAGAAAAACATCGATATAGCCTCAAGACCTTCGAAGACATGGGCCTGGAGCCACATCGACTTCTTGACCAGAAACGTTAGTACAATTTGCTGTGACTTGGCTTCCATTTGTGATCGATGTCAACTGAATTGATTCCAAAGATATTTTGGAACATGGTACGGCTTTACTGCAGTTAAGGTTGATGGCAATAGCCGAGGCAGATGTCCCTATTGCTTCCCTATATACTACATTGCTTATTTGAACTCCATTTTTCTTCATTCAAGGAGGAGAAGTTGCAGTTAATACTAAATTCAATGTAGAATTTGCAAGTTTCAAGATTGACAGGTTTTGTAGTCCTTTTTACCTCTGCTGCGCATGCGTTCGATATGTTGCAGTAGTTTTGGTCGATGATTATGGGATTTCTGGTATTGGTGAATACAAGATTTTCGAACGTGACACCTCGAACATATCCCCTTCCACCCTTCACAAGTGTCGAAATGTTAGTGAAGAACAAGCTAGTTTATTACCGTTCACGAGCACTTGCTGATGTGGCAACAAGACGAGACTGTTGCCACATCTTGTTGCCACATCAGCAAGTGCGTATGAAAGCGTTGGGAAGAGATTCGAACTACCTGCCATGTTTTGATCCGAACTCCATTTGTGGTTCCATTGAAGAAGGCATAATTGACATGAATGTTCTCTACTTGTGCATAGCTACCATCTCTTCCTAAGCTTCCAATGCTAAGCCATTTATAAATTATTGTAATTATAATTTGGCAATATGTTACGTATGAGAAATTATAAGTGGTGATAAGCAACTAACCTAATACCATGACCAGGTCCACATTCAATATTGCCGATTTCGATATCCAAAATGTGGTCGCCAATTGAAATACAATCATCACCTATTTACAAGATAGATAACAGTTAAAAATGAGATTTTAAAAAAAAAAATGAAATGGTTGACTCGTTTCATTTGAAATTATTCAAGTTTGTGTCAAAGAAATTAAATATAATCAGATTAAGGAATCATCATCTTATCCAATCCTAAATGTATAGTGGTTAATAGTTTCTTGGAGATTATCGTCCTTCAAAAATAACCACAACTTATGATTAGTTTTAAGGTTCTTCAAGTAGTTCAACAATTAAATAATATATATATATATATATATATATATATATATATAAAGTGATTCATATTTAATTATTAGTTATAACCCTAAAAACATCAGAAATTGATATTTGTATAAGAAAATGATCTCCTAATAGAAGTTTGATTGTTTTAATTAATAGACTGATTATATAAAGTCCAATCCAATATTATGAATGGAATTATATTTATGATACTATTTAAGTTTGAAAAGTAATCTTCAATACATGTAAATATAATTATGCGAAATGATATCATGGATTGAGGATCATAATCAACTAATATAAGTAATAATTCTTGAATTAAATAAAAATTGGTGATGATGAAATGAAAGAGAATAGTTGATTACCACTTGCAATTTTAGAGTCGACGATGAGGACATGTTTGGATGCTTGAATGTGAATACCATCAGTGTTTGGGCTGATTTCTGGTGAGTTTATTATGACTCGTTCGATGATGAAATTTTCACATCCCTCCAACAATATGTGTGTTTGAGCACTATTTATCAATTTTACATTCCTAACACTGCTTTCTCTACACTTAAGAAACTTCCATGCCTGTTCATTTAGATCATATTCGGTAATTAGGTTTACGAAATATATAAATGAGATACGAAAAAGATGAGACTGATCAGAAGTACGTCGTCAGAATTTCCAGACTTTTGAGCAGTATGAATTATACTTGAAAAGCTCAAGATTCACGCAATAGTTTAAAATGTGGTGAATTTATTTTTCAAATTGAGGCTAAAATAAGAGCGTAAAAGTAGTTACCGTCGGAGCCAATGTTGTGCATCCCTTCTGAGAAACACGAAGAAAGAAGTTACAATGAGAAGTACTCAGACTAAAGCAAGTAAAATGCTCCAAACACGGATGGATTTATGACTAGAAATTTCAAATTCCTCCGTTCGAAGGCGTAGTAAAAAGTTGCTTGAAATAAATTATAAAATCAGGTTTAAAAGGAAAATAAAATGATAGTACCAATTGAGGATGGTATCTGCAAGACTGATCCCACCAGGCCTTGCCTTGGGAATCAATGAGGCCCACTCCATCAATATTAAGCCCATTTACATTTTTGAATACAATCCATTGACTTGGATCTAAACCTTCCCACGAGGTTGGTGAATTTGGGCCCAAAATTGTCCCTGAAATCTGAATGGCAAAGTGTCACACTTTGATATATGTTTTTAAATGAATCAAGATAATATATAGGTATGGTTTATTTGACATACCAAGAAATTAATGGTGGAGGAATTGCATGGGCCTTCAAAAGTGATGGGGTTTACTAGAAATATATTTTGTGGTGGAATATACACCGTTGGATATTTAACTGATGATGCATTACAAGCATCTTCCCATGCCTTTAGAAATGCCTATACATATAAACAACCATAAATGTTTTTGCTTACAATTCTCACAAGAAATAAATAAATATTACTAATTAATTAGGGAGTCTATAAGGAGATATATATATATATATATATATATATATTATGTTACTTGTGAATCATCTGTATAACCATTGCTCGTCGCTCCATAATCCATGACATTAAAATAAGCTTCTTCAACGTTCGAGCAGTCAATGACTGAACAAGATGAAGCTAAAACGAATAAGAATACCCCAAATATCATTGCAGGATCCTAGAGAACAATGAAAAACAACAAACATTGATCAAGAGATAGTTTTTTTTAAGAAAAACCTTAATTATATTAAGATGTGTTTGAATGCTCACCATTGAAATCTAGATAGATAATGGTTGGGAACCCTAAATTAAAGCACTTAAAATGTGTGGATTGTTGTACCTGTAAATACCCATATATATATATATATATATATATAATTAAACTAATACTCAGTGGAAATGCAATTCCAACTTTTTTTAATTTTTAATTTTTATAATTTTCAATTTTTTGATCACAATGATTTTTTTTTTCCTAAGTGCTTTTTGAAACCTGAAGGAAAGCTATAGTATTAATTAGTCTTCTTGAAAGAAAGACTTGAACATTAAAAAAAAAAAAATTTGAATTAAAATATTATAGAATGCTTTTGTGGAAATAAGATTTAAATTTGCAAAAATTAGGGAAGAAAATGTAATATTCAGTGTATAGACAAAAGATTATATTTACCCATTATAAAAAAAGCTCTAAAATGTAATTGTAGTTGATATTAAGTATTTAAATTACAAAATTACATATATAAATTAAAATAAAGCTTTATAAACAATTAATAAAGAGTACAACCATGTAATAGTGGACTCACCTTTCTTTACTTCTTATTATGTAATATAAGAATCCGTTGACTTCAGTCAATGGGTGATTGACTTAAAACCAAATTGAACCTAAACATATTATAAAGCAAATTAAAAGGAGCTTATTTTCTTTTTGCTGCAATCTTATTCTGATGTTTTTATGCTTGATTTTCTTTTCTTCTCAACTTTATATTTCGCAAACCTTTTATCCCTTTTTACCAACAAGATTATATATTATCTCTATTTATTTATTGTCTTGGAATTTTTTTTTTCTTTTTCATGAGTGTGTGATATATGATTGTGGCAATCATCAGACAGAAAATCCTAATTTTTTGTTTTAAGTTCAAAGGATGATTCTTAGTTGGTAGATTTATTAACACAGAAACTTGTGTGAGATCAAGGATACTTTTCATGAGACAATGTGTTTTTATCCCTTAATCAAATCTATATTCATTAATTTATATGTGGTAGACCTTTATTCGGTGCAATTCAGGATGAATTGAGCCTGTTACTCACTGTTTTAGGCTTTATTCCTTAATTTTTTTGTAGAAGAATTATTTGCCAATTAATTTCCAAGAACTTTATGAGATATGACATTTATGGTTCAATTACTTAAACAGTTTTGCCATGTGTTCCCAAATATTCCAGGATACATATACTTTTCGTCTCTATGAAACTATATTTTTAATAATTAATGTTGTTACTTGTTACTATCATAATAATTAATTGGTCACTTAAACTCTAATCTATAAACCCCATTGATTGATACACACACACACACACATATATATATATATATTGCCTCAAATACAAAGTGACTAATAGAGTGTTGTTCTAAAGGTCAAATTATTTAAATTAAGTTATCTTTTAAACTATTTTGCCACTTTTCTTCCAAATTTACCCCAAACATCAATCCCTAAAAACATTTCTTAATTTTGAAACTACCTATTTGATATCTTATAATATTTATTAACACTATATTCAACAATATTATTTCATCATCTCAAGTTTGCCTAATTACTTTATTTTATACTACCCTATCTTATCATAATTCAGGAATGAGGGGGGAGAGATTGATATTGTCTAAAAACATTTTTATCCAATTTTTATGTTCCTTAATTTTTGAATTTTTTAAAATGACATTTTTTTGAATCATAGAAAGTATAATACCATTTTTAAACATTGCAAGTACCGATACATGATTTTTATGATTTTTGCATCTTTTAAAACATGCATGATTTGTAATATATTTGCTCAACGTACGACAGTCGATGAGACATTTAAATATGACCGATATAGAAGACAACACATACCGTTTTATGGTGCCACGTCATATGATATTGACAACATATGTACTTCACCACGATGAGCTGCACCATTCACACTTCATCTTCTCCTAAACCTAGCTTTGCCAACCTTGCAATTCTTGACAAACATATTTTCACTGCAAAAACATGTTTCAGAGACCATCCACAAAAGCCAAAGAAATAAATGAGATATATTCAGACTCTGAATTTCTAATCATTATATATAATGTGAGTGTATATATATATATATATATATGTATATGTATTAGTGAGAGTGAGAAAGATACATTGTATGGCAAGAGATTTCCAACACCTTTCTGCTATGCTTGAGAACGACATCGTTCCACCATATCAATATGGTTGCTCCCATTTCATTTACACGTACACGAAACATGATACTACTACATACATTGAGGATTAATGCCTTGTCCTAAAATATATATATCCTCACATATATATATAGTAGTAGATTTTCTGATATTATCACGTAAAATAATATTAAAGAAGAAGAAGAAGAAGATTTTGATAAGATCAAATGTATTTATTCACGTGACTTTCGACACTTTGCATTAATGACAGATATATCCTGTTCTCAATGAGCCAATAAGGTTTACATAAACAAGCAACTTTTGTTTGTAGTCGTATTTATTTATTTTACCTTTTTTTATTTATAGATTTAGTTATTAAGAATTTTTGTATTGATCTGGTTCATCTTAATATGTCTAAGATATTGAGATCGCATATCAATGTATAATAATGAAGATTTTATAAAACTAAAATCAATTAATGCAAACGAAACTATATATAATCTATTTTCTATATAGTACAATAATATACAGAAATATAAAAGCATTAAGCATCAGGGAGTATATTAGAGACCCTAATACTCATTGAATGTGAGCATAACCTGATATTCATGATGACTATAATTTATTTGATTTTTAATAACTTTATTGTGAAAAACCTAATTAAAAAAAAAACCTAAAAGTGATGAATGCTGAATTAATCAGAGATTTAGGCCCGTGAACCAAACTATAAGACAGGAAGGTCTCAAGTTTCAAGACACCTATTTAATACTTCCAAACATCACAGGTGAATTATGTCTTAACCCTTGATTTGTTTGTATATATATGTATCCTCGAAAATAAGTCTTATGTGACACCCTCTCACGAATCATTTTATGTGAGATAGGTTAACCCATATCGGCCACATTTCACAATTCATATATAAATTTATAGAAGGAAAAATTGCTTAGTGGATAAAAGAGATCCGCAAGTTCTGTAAATACTCTATTTGTCCCATAAATATAATGTCCTTACATTTTTCATACAAATTAATGAATAGTATTAATTAAAAAGTTGTTAGTAATGTTAAAGTCATGCATTGGATTATAAAAATTAAGTCGATAGAAACAAGTTGCAGACTTGTACTCCATAGCCAATTATAACGCAACATACACTTTGCTAGTACTGATCTGCAAAAACACTATTGATACTAACCTTGGGAAAGCTTCGTATATTGCAAAGAAAAACGACCGATCGATGTATTTTTCGGCTAGTCTTCTTATCTGCCTTCGATGTTTCATTTTTTATTTTAAAATAATCATAATATGTCATGTATATAACATCATTAAATAATTAATATATGTTGTATATAATTAAATATAATGTAATATAAAATAAAACATTAAAATAAAATAGATCATCAAACTTTGTTTGGACATTACATGAAGAAATATTATGTCCACCTTCAACGATAGAATCTCATCACTAAATAGAGGATTAAGTACTCATGAAGAACTTTAGGATATCTGCATCAACGTTTTCTGGTCTTACGATCAACTGAAATAAAGGGAGTTGGTCTATTGTGAGATCGTCTCACGTGCGACTTGTTTTCAAGTATAATTTTTATAGGTATAAATATGTGCTTTTTGACCATGAATATGTATTTTGTAATTATATTTTTCACATATATTTTCAAATATGTCTTTACGATTATAATATATCTTTTTCAACTTGAAGTAGTGCGTTTTTTTCTCATTTTGAAACCTGAACTTCTTTGAAGTGACAAATTTATCATTGTGAAAATCATGTGCTACATACTTCAACGGAAAAAAGTTAAGATTGCACTATGAAAAACCTCTAATTTTTACAATTGCATAAAAAAGCGTTTAGATTACAAAATTTAAAACACTAACAAAAAAAATAATAATTAACCAACACAATGACCTGGCCTATAAATACACAATCTTTAATATACAATTAAATTCAAATACTTTTTATATGATCGTGGACCAATACACGATCATCCAATCATTAAATTAATTACATCAACTAATAAATTAGAATTATACAAATGCAGATTTTCCAATATTAATTTGACATCCACATTAACAACTTACCCTGTATACTTTTCTAACAAACATAAATTTCAACTATACCTTTATTTTGAAAATTCAGAACTGAAAATTCGGATTTCCTCAAACTCACTCAAACTCGTTTCACCCTTCTTAATACGAGAGAAGGGTTTTCCACGTATATCCATCCATTATTCCTTGTAAAGCTGCTACCTCTTTAGAAATCGTTTTCTTTGCATGTTTCTATCTTCCTTGACAATTATGTCACACACACATATAATATAATTAGTAGGGAAAAAAAAAAAAAAGGGTGTGGAGATTAGGGGTAATTCGGTGAATTTAAATAATAAAAAGATGTGTACATGATTTTGCAATAGCGTTATCTAATCTGTGGCGCCAAGCACCATTCCATATTCTCAAACACCTGCCTTTCCTTTATAAAGACTTCGTTTTTTTACTTCACATTCATCTTCAACAAGCTTCAAATTCATCTTTAACATATTCAAGAAAATTGATGGGCAAAATAGAAGAACAACAATAAAAGAAAACCCATAAAATAAAAATAACAATGGCGATTTCTCTTTGTTGTTCACCTCTCATTGCTTTCAACACCACTGACAAGCCCGGTATGTGTTTATCCCTCCTTGTTTCTACCAATTCATTTAAATTTTTTGAACTTCAAATGATTCTCTATGGTGGGCTTATTTGGGTGAATTTTGTAGTTTCTTTTAACTCATTTGTCTTTTTTCAGGATTTATTATCCACCACTGTACTGGTAGGAAAGCAAATTGGATTAATGACTCTACTTACATCTTTAAAAGAGCTGGTTTTGAAGCTCTAAAGGTTTGTGAGAGTGGTAATCCACTAATTTGTGTTTGAATTTTGTGATATTTGGTTGCTTGCAAGGCTTAATGGATAGATATATAGAGTTCCTTATTAAGAATTTCTTCTCGTTCATATGAGGCTTTTGATTCTTGTGTATATTTTGATTGAGCGCCTATTGTAATATGGGTGGATCTAGATAGATTCAATTGGGGCCAATTAGTTTTGGAAGGGGCTAAATCAATGAATGTTACTATATTAATCGGAAAAATATACATGTGTTTAACCATTCTGTAGATTGTTTGCTATAGGTTATAAATTTGATTTTCACCTTGACCTGTTTTTCTTTAATTTTCACTATGTTCTCAATAAATTCTGTGGAGTAATTGTGTGTTTGATACTAATTCATAGGCCAATGACAACAAACCGAGCACCAAACCAACTAGCATACTCTGTGCTGATTGTGAGGGAAATGGTAAGTGGAGCATTGCTTCCATATTGACTATTTCATGTTGTTCAAAGTGTTTTCTTGACTTGATTTTCTATTTCAGATTTTGTATCTTAAATTCTAGGTTACTTTCAAATTTAAGATGTTGAACAATATGAGTTGCAAACCACTAGATTGCAGAATTTGCGGAGCTATGATCTTGCTACAAGTTTCAGACTTCCATGTTACTGTTCTATGAGCTGTCTAATATTTGATCCATCTCTTGTATGTTTATTGACTTGTCTCTTTTTGTTGAGCTTTGATATTATCATCAGTTTTCAGAAGATGCTTGAGAATTTAGTTTCTAAAACATGTGTTTGAGTATATAGAATGTAGAAAGAAAAGCTTGACACTATTTGAGTTATATGACCAAATGGTAGAGGGAAGTCGGAGATTTGTGTTTAACATTACTAACTTGCTTATTTTGGCAACTGTATTCAACGAATTTATTGTCTAGGATAGAAAGTTAAATTGGTGGATAAAAGTGATTACATTTTCTACTTGTTCTGCAAGACTGCAACCAAGTTTCTTAAAAATATATGATTTTCCTTTTAATTCGAATACCTCTTGAGAGTCAGATATCCATTTCACCAACTCTCCAAAAGTACACTTTTTCTTGATTTTCTTATTGACAGAGAAGCAAAATGCTTCCTTTTCCATGACTGATGAGCTAACTTTTTTCTGTTTCAATCCAGGTACTAAGAAATGTGGGCAATGTGGAGGTGCTGGTGTCAATTTGGTGGATCATTTCAACGGGGAGTTCAAAGCTGGTGCTTCGTGTTGGCTTTGCAGGTATGCTTATAGTGAAACATGTTATCGAAGATTTGTAGGGATTTAGTTTGAAATTTGAACTTTGCAAAGTTGAAGTATTCCTCTTGGTGATCATTCTTCTGGTCTTAATACTTTTCATGTTTCATCTTGCTGGTTTGCGTTCATATATGGATGTTTGAAATTTGCCGGTAGTTTATCAAGAAACTTCACTAGCTAATTAACCACTCATGGGATCATTTTCTATCAGATGATAAGTATTAGAATAGTGCCATAGAAGCATGTATTTTGGGATACTATTTGCTAAATTAAGAAAATAAGCATGCTTATGAATGCAAGAGAAGTCATATTGATTTATGTGACCATAATCAGAATATATATGTGATATACAATAAGATTAATTGAATATGACTATGAACAATAAACAAAATTAGTGGTAATGAATTAATAGAATCTAGGATCTTTAACTAAACAATTATTAATCCAGCCCAATAACAAAATATAAGTGTCTTAACCCGACTATCAATGTGTTGATCCTTTTCTTCTCTTGTTTGTTGATTTGCTAGATCCTATGCCATTACTAGATCTTCATGATCTTAGTTTCTTGTTGCTGTTTTACTAAAACACCCTTGAATGTCATCTCCTTACAATGTACCCTCAACTCTTCCACAGTGGTAAAAAGGAGGTTCTTTGTGGCAACTGCAATGGTGCTGGTTTCATGGGAGGTTTCATGAGCACATTTGATGAATGATTAACATACAAATCTTCAATCTTCATCAATCTTCAATCCGTTTGCCACTATTCCTTTCTCATTGAAAAAAGATGAACATTAGCATAGGGTTCGTCGAAGAAATTCAGCAAACTGGGAAAAGTTGAGACATGTTTAGAATGGTGTGAAAAATATGTATTGATATGTTTTCTCCAGTCAAATGTGTTGTAAGATATATGGCCATATGAATTGGCTTGTTAGAGTTGTTTAGAGGTTCTGTTCATAGCATGACTGAGCTGTAATTATAACACCTCCAACAGATATATCAGAATATAATGAACCTCATATAATTAAAGCAATGCCTGTGAAATGATGAAAAATATGAAAATTTATGAACATGTTCAACTTTTTATTAATGAAACATATATATAATATATATATATATATGTTCCTTTTTCTAATTAAAAAAAAAAACAAACTCAATGAATCTGAACTGTTTTTTTTTTTTTTTGTCAAATTCAATGGTATAAGTTAGTGGAATGCAAAAAATAAATCAATGAAATATTCAACCAAAAAAATTAAATCAAATACAACAAAACTAAATTTGGAGAGATGAAAAATAATACAATATAAATGTCACCCTTGAGCCAAAAAAAAAAAAAAAAAGGATCCGAATCAATTCGGATCCAACCCAATAACACCTGTAAACCTGATCCTCATAAAAGTAACTCTAGTTTTAATTGTTATGTGGGAGAGCAAAATATCGTTTTCTTTCCATGGGAAGGGAAGCCGTAGTGAAAATAATAATAATAAAATAATAGAAAGGTTGAAAATGGTAGTTTAAATACTAGAATGTAAGAAAGCCTTATCTAATCTGCATCGCTCAAAGCTTGCCATTCCTCATTCTGAAAATCAAGATATTAACAGCCCTCAACCAAATGGCCAATTCTCTTTGTTTATCTCCTCTCATTTCCTTAAACTCCACTCAGAAACCAAGTAATACCTTTCTCTCTCTCTCTCTCACACCCATGAATGTGTGTGTTTTTCTATGTGACTGAATTTACCATTTTGTGTGTGTTGATTATTTTTCTTTTTCAGGGCTTATTACTCACAAATTTACCACTGGGAAGGGGACTTGGATCACTGACCCTACCCACACCTCCAAGAATTCTGCTTTTGAAGCTTTGAAAGTTAATGTGAGTGCTAATTTGCTTTTTTGATTTTGTAATAGTTGGTTTTTGCTGCAAAATTTGGTGTAAATAAAGATGTTTTAGATGTTTCTTTCACATGTTTAAGGTATTTGGTACTTTGATGAACATCCCTTGGTTGATATTTTGTTCATCTTCACCAGACCTTTTGGTTTTAAGGATTTTGCTGCATTTTGGGTTATCTTTTTTGTCTTGTTGCTATTGCTTAGTAATCAGAGTTCAATTAATGGTGTGAATTTCATTTGGGGTTGTGCTAATGTGCAGGCTACCAAGGACACTCCAAAGGCCAAAGTTAATAGCATTCTCTGTACTGATTGTGAGGGTAATGGTAAGTGAAACCTTATTTTCTTTTTCGACTTTATTTTCAACTCCCAAGTATACTGTATGTTTGATGCATTTTTGTGTAGGAAATGTACTAAATTATTAACCAGTAATTGCCTAGCTCATGTGTTTTATACTTTAGGTTGTAATGACAAAGGAAAGACGAGAAAGGCATTGTTCAAGTGATTGATCAAGGAAATATTAATTTCAAATTTCCTAGTAAATGTTTAGTTAGTCCCTTGCTTTTATGCTTGCCTGCTTTGCTACTATATATGTATCTCTTCTATTAAATCAATACCCTCGAATTCCTTCCTTGATCTAATTTGACGAATAAGTATAAATTTCTCTTTACCCGTTACAGATAATATAACCAAACTATCCTTTTCCATTTCTGATAAATGGTTTTTAGGTGCTAAACAATGCGGGCAGTGTGAAGGTACTGGACTCAATTTGGTCGATCACTTCGATGGACGGTTTAAAGCTGGCTCCTCATGTTGGCTTTGCAGGTATATCATTATTCATTTTGAATCCTGCTTTTTATAACTGCAAACAAGACCAAATCGAGGCTTTCAAATTTCTATGGTTGAATAGTTGGTTGATTTATGGCAGAAATCTTGATATCCTGACCATGCAAAATGAAATCACACTATGAATATGAATTTAGGAGTAAATCTGATTTAAGATTTCTGTAAATTCTGTCTACGTTAAGTGATTCTGGTATTGGTGCATAATGGAAACACATTATTGTGAAATTATACATTCTATTAAAGGAAGCTCAAAATGTTCAATAATAGTACTTTGTGAAGAAATTTCAACTATATTCACAAATTATTACATCAATGGAATAATTGATTTCTCAAATACATAATGTGTTCGAGAGACTAACTTCAACTTTTCATCCACAGGGGGAAAAGAGAGGTCCTCTGTGGTAGCTGCAATGGTGCCGGATTTCTTGGTGGTTTCATGAGTACGTTCGACGATTAAACTATAAAATATTCGATCTTCAACATTGAGACCATGTCTTCGGGTTTGTTGTATCAGTTTTGTTAACAAGGATAGCACAGATGAACAAGGACATGCAGTACTTTGTTCATGTTACATTGTAATTTTTGCAGAAATCTTGCAATCATTTGATGGTTTTATGTGTGTATGATATACAATCTTACATATTTCATTTATCAGTGTCTTTATGTGTATTGATTATGTTATATAGTACATTTGATACACACAACCTACTTGTGAATTTTTAGTCATTTTTCTATCTAAATTTGTTTTCGAGTCCTACAATTTGTTTTTTTTTTTTCATCCAATTATTTGCAATCAATGACGGACCCAGGATTTTAATCTAGGGGGTCCGAGTCAGTTCATAAAAAAAAAAAAAGTTTTAAACTAAGAACATAAATATATTATAATTTTGAGTTGAGTTAGTGGATAAAAAAAACTCCTCACATAAATTATTAGTGAAACTATCTCACACAACCTTTTTATTTTTAAAATATTTGTATGCTTGATAAAATACAAGTTAATCTTATTAATCTATCTAGAAGAAGTAGCATATAAAGAAGTGAAGTTAAATATCCCAAACATTAAGGTTTACAAGAAATTCTCAAAGACAAAAACTTATATACCTCTAGTGCACATAGGGGCACAAATATAAGTATTATATACATGATCTTCAGGTGCTACGTTTTATGGTATTATACATATACTGTATAGGTATTATATGTATATAAAAATATATATGTGATACTTGAAGAGTATACACATGATACCTGTAAAGTATATATCTAACATCATATGATAATTAATTTGGGGGCACCGTACCCCCGGGGCACACAAGTGTCACTCATTTTCAAATTATGTTATGCTTTTTTCAATATTAGCATATTTTATTAAAAAAAAGCTTAGAATATGGTTTGGCATTATGTGAAATCGCTTCTTGTATTTTGTTATATGAAACGAATCAATCCATAATATACATTTAACAATTTATATAAGAATTTGAAAATTGATTCCATTTATAAGTAAGTATCCGTAAAACCATCATATATGAGTTTTGGTGGAAGAATATCAGGTCCTAAAACAAAGCATAATAGTGGAGGGCAGAATGGGAAGTAGGAATACAAGAAGTCATTCCAACCCACAACCCATCAGGCAGAAAAATGTCAAAATGGAAATGTAATGTCCTGAAATCTGGTCCATAGATCTTTACACTCTCTGGTTTCCAACCGTCCGATCCGTTCTTCATCAAGTATAGATAACAAATCACGTCCATACATTTTCCTCCTATCTCAAACACATATTGAGAACATCTCTCAAATTTCCTCGTTTTCGGGTTATCTATTCTCGATACACACTACAACAAAAATACTTGATAAAATACGTAAAAATTGATTGATGTTAGAAAAAGTGGACACAACCCTAGTAGGAGTATATGAAAACCCCATACCTCAAATGTGGAAATTATAGCTAGAGACCTTCATTATCAAATGTTTAAGATACAACTCATATAAGATTTAAAAGATTATACAATAGTATGATGTTATAAAGAAACGAGCGAATTTAAACTAAACTACTCTTATAAACATTTTCGGGTATGTTTGTTTAGAGTTACTATTCAAGATTTCAAAAAACTTAAATCCTTGTTTGTTAGAGGATTTAGATTAGAATTATAAAATTCATTGAAATACTACCCTATATTACATTAATTTTAATTAACCCTATACTCTAACACACAAATTTCAATACACACTTACATTTCTACTATTGTAAACATCCGATCACTACTACTACATTAACTAATAATATAATATTACACATACACATTTTTTTTCAGCATTGATTTGACATTTACAGTAATAATCATACCATATCAAATCTCATAACAAACACAAATTTTACATATTCACCTTTATTTACAAATCCTAGGATTTCAAAGTTGGATTTCCTCAATTCTACGTAATCTCTATTCGAACTAATGTTTTTCCAATCACAAAAGCTAGAAATTTACTCATCTCTAGGATCCAAAAAGAATCCACTTTAGAAGAAATTGTAAATTAGTCTTAATTATAAGTTGTTTAGTAAGAAATAAAGCAAACAAAATATTGTTGTTTATATATATATATATATATATATATATATATATATAGAATAAATAGGATACCTCAGCACCATAGGCATCGCCAAATGCAAGAGTAATTTGGTCAGTGGTGTGAGCCACTGATGAACAGCTTGTTTCCATTACCACTCTGTACCAGCACCTCCTAATTTCTGTCTGATTTTTCTAATTAAAGCAATTATTCATTTTATTAAGAAAAAGAGATAAATGAATTGTTGAAAAGGGCAGTTTTATAAAATTACCTGGTTGGAATGAATGGTAATGGGTGATTGATTAGCAAGAACTTGAACAGATGGCGTGAAGAAGAAAGCAACGAATGGGAGAAACCATAAACAGTAATTTACCATTTTGCAGTTTTTGGAGTATTATGATTAGCCATTGACCAAACTAAGCATTATCTATCAAACTATTATTATTATTATTATTCTAATCACAATAATGCTGCTATTATTAATTATAAAAGAGGAGTGGAGTGGAGTGGAGTGGACTATGGGGAGACTTTCCATTACTTTTTTCTCTTTTTAAATGACTTACCATCACTTCTATACCCCACATTTAAATCATGATATAATTCCATGGGTAAGTGGTCATTTATAGCCTATTTATTATAAATATAGATTAAAAAAAAACCCTTCTCTATAACATAAACTCATATTTAACCCAAAGTCTAAAATTTATCTCAAATATACCCATTTTTTAACTTGATTGAGATTGTCAAATCAATTAAGAAAAGAATTTTGTTGGGAATTGAAGAGAAACTAGACATTTTACAGTCATGTCTCATGTCTTGGACGGCGCGTTTGACCAACCTCTCTCTCTTGTTGTTTTCGTGTAGGGTAAAAGGGGACACACTGTGGCCAATGGGAATCAAACTCAGGACCACAATGAGCAAATTGAGCTATAGTTCCACTAGGCCATACAAGTTTAATATAATAGTTTTCCACTGGGTTACACGAAAACTCTTGAAATTAAGGTTACACGAAAACTCTTGAAATCATAGTTTTCGTGTAACCCTTACGTTGAGGTTACACGAAAAGTCCCAAATTTTCGTAATCAAAATTTGAACATTTAGGGTTTTCGTGTAAAGCCCTAAAATATGGGTTACACGAATACATATATAGACGTGGCATAACCCCATGTCCTAACTACCCATGTGTAATAGAGGAAGTTAGCGTACAAATCAATATGTCAGAATGTCAAATCATGTATATTTTTGACTTTGAAATAGTGGGTAATTTGAGTCACTTTTAACAAAAGTGAGTATATTTGGGTGAAGTATATAATGAAGGTTATTTTTAACCCTTTTTTTTTAAGAAAATGGGTAATTAGGGCCATTTTCTCTAATTCTATTTTATATTTCTCAATTTGTTTTCTTATGTACAAAAATAATCCATCTTTAGTAAGTTTAATTAAGTAGTGTATTTCTCTTGATTTACTTTGAACAATCTATAATTTCTATTTACAATTGAATGAATAATAAAAACATGACATCTCAAATATACCACATTTTGCATTTTATTATTATCGTTTATATAGATATTTCCGACTGCCACCTTATTCTTTTTCCATTGAAGATCGGTCAGCAAGTACATCACGTATGACTTTTTTAGGGTAATTTGGTAGTTTCAGTAATTATTATTTTTAAATGTTAATTTCAATAAATAAGTAAGGATGATATTGTCATTTCGATCTTCTCCTCCTCCGTCTCTCACCCCTCTTCTTCTTTAAAGTTTTCGGCCACAACTGCAAACATCAAGCACATATTTCAGGCTATTACAGTAGATGATCTTAATTTTACTCATTGTTCTTTAATTACCCTATCATCAGTGTTTAGTATCATACATTTGTACAAGATCCAATGGAGAACCCTAATTTCAATCAATCAAGTTTGAGGATATTTGTCAAACTCAGTCACAAAAATGATTAGATTCAATATATTACAACAATTCTCTTCATTTTTTTCATATTCTACAATAGAGTATATTTTATTATAATATCCTTCCATTATTTATAAAAGAATAGAGTAATAATTGTAAGATCAAATGAAATGTTCAAGAACTTTTTTTTCATATACACCACAATGAATTTTTTTTTTCATAACCTCAAGCATATACAAAGAATGTGGGAACAAATTCTAAAATTAATAAAATAAATTAGACTGCTTATAAAGTTAAATTTCTCGGTAAGATTTTTAAGAAAAAAACCGTAGTATGCTTAATGATACAACTTCGTTTGGAATGAGATTTAGATTGATCTAGTGAGTTTGAATCTGAATTTAAGTGGACTTTGAAAAATGTTAATTTTAATATTTATATATCTTTTGGGATTTATAAGATAAGATTGTCGTTAAGATATCACAATTATATTAAGAATACATAAAGATTAGATGTTGTATTACTTTATTTAAAAAATGTGGATGATGTTGAAAATAATATTTAAAAAGTAGAAAAATAGGGTAAAGTTATATGATATTTTAGATCTCATATACATGAATTTCAATTTGGCCCATCTCGAATCTGAATTAATGAGCTAGCCACAATACAAATAAACTTAGAGTAAATCTCTTGTGAATCAGGTGCATGGATCTTATCTTGATTAGATCCATGCACCCGGGTCGGATCCGGGTTAGGGGGACCGCATCCTTTTTTTTTTTTTTTCGCTCATGATTTTTGAAAAAAATCACATACCAATAGTATATGTTAGACATACCTTTACGTTATGTTAGACATACTTTTAAGCTATGTTAAACATACCAGTTCTGCCCAGATTTCATGCCTTGTCTTTTTTTGGCTTGATTTTTGAATTTTTGCACATACCACTACGTTATGTTAGACATACCTTTATGTTGTGTTAGACATACCTTTGTATATAGTTAGACCTACCTACACATGGTTGGTCTAACTATACACAAAGGTTGGTTTAACTATACACAAAGGTTGGTCTATTTGAGCGAATTTTGGATGAGCTTCAGGACAGGTCTTCAGCGCGTGGGAGCACGTGCATGAGCGTGGGAGGCGCGTTTTGGACTCGTTTTGGATGCGTGAACGGGTCGGGTCAGGTAGATCCATGCATCTGACTCATAAAAGTTTTTGCCATAAACTTAAATTGTAATCTACCAAAAGGGTTCATGTTTACTGTAGCTATCAAATCATGCGCTTTCATACTTATATTAAAATTATAGAGATAATGATCTTTATATTTAACTTTGTTATAAATCAAAGTAGATAAATTTGGAATATGTACATTTTATTTGTGCTTTGTTTTAGAGATAAATAAAATTTACAAAAAGAAAATCAAATTGTTTATTTTATTTCTTTGTTAGGTAAAGTAGAGAAAGATCAAATATCTATGACTTTTATACCTTCACTTCATTATTCCCAACTTTTCTATATATATTTATGACAGATTTACATTTGACTTTAAGACTTCAACATGCCAAATTTGATGGCTTTAATACAATTCACTTTTGAGTTCAATAATTAGTCAAATATATTTGGCGATCCTACTCTCAACTCGATTTTTTTCTTTTGTTCACACTCTCCTAATTAATATCTCTAAATAGATTTGCCTGATTTTGAACATGTTTAGACTTATGAGATTAATAAGTTTCTTACTTTGCGGAATACTACTTATTATACTGATTTGTTAGGAACATTCTCGTAAATTTAATTTCTTCAAATTAATCAACCTATATTCTTGTGAAAATGAGTTTAAAGTATGACTATTGAGTTATATCTCACAAAATTATATTCATCAACGATTTTGTACATCTTTTGTTATGCACTGAAAACTACGAATATATGTTGAATTATAATTTTCTGTCACTCAAAAACACCATAACCACAAGGAATAAGAAATAAGGGTAAACTACAAAAAACAATCTAAAATATCAGGTTTTTTTTTTTTTTCAATTTGCAATCTAAACATTTTTCTTTTCGATTGCAACCTAATCTTTTTGTAGAATTTTTTATTGCAACCTAAATTACTTTTCCGGGAAATGAATTAATCTTTTCACTTAATTTGCAACCCAAACATTATCTTCTAATCCAATTGCAACCCAAACATTTTTTTTATCCAATTGCAAATCATGATTTTTTTTTTCGCTTCAGGTTGTTACATTTATGTTGTATGAGTTTGACATTTATATTATATAAATGTAACCGATATTCAAAAATAAATATATCTCAAAATTGGTTGAAGATAGGTAAATATAGGTGGAATATGGATAAATATCGGGAAAATATAAGAAAAATATTAATAAATATATGTACCCATATTTCAATCGATATCCATATTTTCACAATATTTTCGTGAAATTAAAATATCTATATTTCCACCAAAATTGAAATTTTCACCCCTGGTTGCAATTTGATTAAAAGTAAAAAACAAAGTTTAGGTTGCAATTAGATCAAAAGAATAAATTTAGATTGTAAAAGTGAACATATTAAGTTACGTGTCTCTCACGTGATCTCCGTTTCACTTGAAAATTTGCAATCGACAAATCTACAAAAGACTAAGTTGCAATCGGCAATCGGGGAAAAAAAATTAGGTTGCAATTTGGATTGTTTTTTATATTTTACCCAAGAAATAAACCCTTGTTATTATGTTCTTTTATTCATCAACCCCTGAAATTAATGGAAAAACAATATGTTATACTAGTCCATATAAGACTCGTACCAAAAATAAACTTCAATTATCACTATAACAACAAAACTAGGAAATAAAATTAAGAACATGTTGGAAATAAAGAACAATTATATATTTTTGAACAACTTTATATCATGTGGTCGTTGTGTGCCACAAATATCTGTACAATGCTGACATCATCAATATGATAGCATGAAGTTTCTGCTGGGTCCAGATTTTAAATAAAACAACAAAACTCGCGTGCAACCGTCGCACATGCGACGGAATTCCAGATCACATACTTATAGCTGAAAAAGACATACTTATGTGTGTAAAAGACATACTTTTAAAACTCATGTTTATACCTGTAAAAATATACTTATAAAACACATACTTATAGCTGAAAAATACATACTTATACCTATAAAAGACATACTTGAATTTGGTCGCATGTGAGACAGTCTCACAAGAGACCAACTCTAAATAAAATTAATACTACTTCGTCTCAATTTCAGGCCATGGGTTTTTTTCACAAAAATTAAGAAATTAAATTAAAGGACAAAACTTATATACCCTGGGTACATATGGGCACATATTTAGGTGTTATACACATGTTTTTTAGGTGTTATATATATATATATACTCTATATGTGTTATGTTTCTTGGTGTTATACATATATTCTACATGTATTATATGTATATAAGAACAAACATATGATACCTAAAGAGTATATATATGATATCTGTAGAGTATATATACACCATATAATAGGTTAAGTTGGAGGCACCGAGCCCTCAGGGAACCGTGCCCTCGGAGCACACAAATGTCACTCTAAATTAAATTTCTATTTTATCCTTATTTAATAGGTTTACTTTTTCAGTTTTTTTTTTTTTTTTTTGTGCAGAAGAACAATTAATGGAGAAACTTATTTATTCCAAGAATTAACGGTAATCGATCCATGATGAATACCATCTGTTTTAGAGAAGTCAATTGAAGAAAACTGAATTCAAATTTTTATTTTCAAGTCTAATTAAGAGGAGTATATTAATAAATGACTTAATTTTTTTTAACCATATATAGTAATTGAACTATACAATTGAAACATTTGAAAATGAAATAGTTGTAGACCTATATAATTGATACTGAGATTTTTATTACATTCAATATTACATTTTCTATTCCAAATTCAATCATAATGTGTCACGTTATTCGATAACATTACTAATTAATATGTGACGTATTAAATGTTAGGTAACATGAAATGTAATACCAAATATAGTAGAAAATTTAGATTAATATAATCGGGACGGATCGGGTAGGAAACTAATGAGGGGTTACAAGGGCAAGTCAGGAAAAAAGACAATTTGGGTCTGGATAAGTACTGCCTATTATTGTAATTAAAGATGCAATAATGGAGATTAATTATGTGAGAATGATGTCTTCGAATCCGGGAAAGTAGCTTAAGATACATACGTATGAATCTAAGTGGGTAACCGTCTGCACATGCGACAATCTTCTAAATCCAATTTTGCTTCTGGATACATTTTTTTTAAAAGTAAGATATGAGACCCGTCAATTTATAATTCACATTTTACAATGCACATATAAATTATAGAAATGTGTTTGGTTAGTGGATTCAAAGAAACTGTTTCAAGAAAATTATTCATAAAACTATCAGTTTTTGTGATTTCTGATTTTCTCAAAGTAAATTTAAACTCTTCAATTAAAAAGAAAAAAAGAAAGAGTGTGATTAAATGCATCACACTAATTTCTTAAGGGCAGAGTAAAGTTGTTATATGTTAGTGAAATGAGTGTGATGCCTTAGAAATTAATGTGGTGCCCTTAGTCCAATCCAAAAAGAAATTTATTTGTTTAATGATTAGGTACAAATTCAATTATTTCATGACGTTTTCAATCAGAATCATACGACATGATATAATTTAGATATACTTGATGAACTTTTTTATTTGATAATTTAAATGAAGTTTTCTTAATCATACCACATTAATGAATTGATTAAAGAATTAGACCTTATTCTAACACCATATTTCGCGAACTCTATTTATATGTAATTCCTTTAAGAAAAGCATATAATATAGAAGCCTAATGTGTCTATTTAGTCCATTTCTGTCTGTTTGTGTGATTACTAATTTGTAATAAAAGAAAAATCTGGGAAAACAAAAAACGGTTTGTTGAGTTTCATATATATATATATATATATATATAGAATAAAACTCAATGAATAATAAGAATCGTACAATCATCACATATAACTTAGTCATTAACAAAAATTTATTGAAGATTGTTGCTCTCATCGAAACAAAAACTATGATCACTAAAATACATGGTATCACTAGCAAAAACTCAGACATGAATATCTCCTATTTATTGCTAGAAAAGATGCATAAATTAGGGAATAATAAAATAGATAAGTCTAAAATAGCAAAATGTGGTGTTCAATACTTCCTCTTTGGCATGGTGGGAATGCTCTGCTCGTGCCAGAAGAAGTTATCAGGATCAACCATGGATTTCACCTTTACCAATCGATCAAAGTTGCTTTTGTAATATTGATTCCCCCATTTTCTTGCATGAACAAAGCTAGCATTGTCCAATTTGATGATGTTCATCCCAAGCTCCACGTCTCTGTAATTCACATAAGCCTCTCTTGGATTCTTGGAAGCATAAGCAGCCATGTATTTGTACAGCTTTTGCATCCATTCATATCGTTTGCTCAGAGGCTCCTTCTCACTCACCCAAGATGTGAGGTACTGGGCCATGAAAACGACGCCGTTTCTGTGCGGGAAGGCGATCTCCGACTCCGGGATCCTCCCCATCTTCCCTCCAAAGGGATTCCATATTGTGAGGGGCGAGTCCTCCTCAAGGAGCACCCTCCAGAGCCCTTCAAGGCCGCGTTCGGAAATCGGGGCTTTCACGAAGTCCGACTTGGCCTTGAAGGCGTTCTTGAAGGGTGGCTCGCCTTTTAGCAAATCCACCGGTGGTGTGTTGGCTGGATAGCTGCCGATGTACATGACGGACTCGATCCAGCTCATTTCGATGGTCTCATTTCTTGCCAACCCCAATTCTGGGAAATCCCTCTTCATGATCTTCATCAGATTATCAGCTCTTCCAAGGTACAAAGCATTGTAGGCAGTTAGTATAGTTCTCTTATTGCCGGTTGCATTCACAGGCTGTATGATGACTCGAATGAAGAGATTCTCATCGATCTTGTCAGCAACATTCTGCCATTTGTGTAGCACCTTGGTTGCACCCTGTTCCAGGGTTCTTGGAGCTGTGAAAACTGTGACAATTGGTGGGATTTTCACCAGTCTCACTTTCCATGAAAGTATAATACCGAAACTGCCCCCACCACCACCTCTGAGAGCCCAAAACAGGTCCTCTCCCATGGATTTCCTGTCAAGAATCCTCCCATTTGCGTCCACTATTCTTGCGTCCAACACATTGTCTGCTCCGAGCCCATATTTCCTCATCATGGGCCCATATGCGCCACCTGTTATGTGCCCACCAATGCCTAGGCTGGGGCACAGCCCTGCAGGGAACCCATGGGTCTTGCTCTTCTCTGAGATCCTGTAATAGAGCTCACCAATCGTAGCCCCGGCCTGGGCCCACGCCGTGTTGGCCCGTATATCGACATCTACACGTCTGAGCTTGCCAAGATCGATCAGGATGAATGGTGGTGGTGAGTTGAGTTCTGAGGTGTAAGAGATGCCATCATAGTCATGGCCACCACTTCTCAGCCTCAGCTGAATTCCAAGATTTTTCGCGCAAACAACCGCTGCTTGAACGTGGGATTCGATCAAGGGTGTGAAGATGAGAAGAGGCTTTGGCATGGAAGGGAGCAAGCATCTTAGGTTTTGTGCTCTGGATTGCAAAAGAGTGGTGTATGATGAGGTTTGTGCAGTGAAGAAAGTGGAGGAATTGGAAAGGGTAAAACTGACAGTATGTTTTGCTACACATTTGGGAAATGAATCTTGAATTTGATGGGGAAATGAAGAGGTACTTGAAATTGATATTAGGACTAGAAATGAGGTGAGGAAAAGAGGGTGAAGATCCATTTCTCTAATTTGTGAAATATTTGGTTTGTTTCCATGGATGTTTAAGGCTCTTCCTTATTTATAGAGTGGCTTGTCCATGTGCTTTTTTGACAAAGTCAAATTTATGTAAATCTTGTTTAGAAAAAGAAATGAGAAACTTCATATGAATGAATTAATGTATTTGGTGATTAAATTCTTCTTGCATGTGCTAGTGTTGTTTTCTTGACTATAGAGACTTGGTTTGACTTGACATGCAATCTTATCAGTTTTGCTCTCTTACTAACCCATTTTACAATCCATTTTGACACTAATTTATGGTCGTTAGAAGTAATGATAGTGAGTTAATGGTGATAAAATTTAATTATCTTAATTCCCACTTAGAAGAATTTCTAATTTTAAATTGAGTTTATTAGCTAAACTGTTCAGGAACTCAAAAGCTCCGTCAATTTACGACAATAACTTTTCATGCTGAAACCTTAGCATTTATAACTTCTTAAAAAATTACAAATTTCAGCCTGCTTCGTTCAATTGAACTGAACTCGTTTAATTTTGGGTTTTTCTGTCCAATTTCCCATAATTTTGTCTACATCATATTCTTATACAAATGATAATCCCTGTTGGCGTAATATTACACATCATCACGCCATTCAGGATTAAAATATTGAGAAGGGAGAACACACTTCATCTAAATGAGTTGTATAATTAATCATCTATTCTACTATATATATATATATATATATATATATGAGGATGGGAATTGACATAGGTCTTGAGATACTGATTAAATTTTAACAAATATATGTATTATTTGATAAATTATACTACTAGTTGATATAAGATATCTCAAATTTAAAATAGATACAATAATTGATTGAAGAAGATCCACAATTAATTCTGCTCACCAACCACACTATGGTCATTAAATCATTTACTTGAGCTAATAATTAAATATGTCATTGGGGTCACATCTCGATGAAGCAATATTAGAAATTGGCTGACTAAGACAAATATCAATTTCTCAAAAGAAGTGAGATTAATTTCACAACTTAACTTGGATTTTGGATAAGTAGCGATCCGAATATAATAATAATCCTCCTAAATTACGTTTGGCAGAAAAGAGAAATAAACTATTCATGACAAGATTAATTAAGAAGAGAATGATTTCGTGTCAAATATTAAACGCGGTTCGAATCTTCTTTTACATTTGATGTTATATCTTATGTTTCATGACATGTTTAATTAACTCTTGATGCGTGGTGTATGTTGATTTATATTGAATAGAAGATGTAGCATACGGTGTAATGTATGATCTTATTTATGTGTGCATATCATGTATACATAAAAATTCAAAATTTGTAAATAAGAAATTATAAAAAAATAGCACCAGTTAGTCTGGTAATTAATAGTTATATACTTTTCATCAATATAGATTAATTTTGTCAAAGGTCATGACTACCCAAAAATTTATATTAACTTGTCAATTTTGTATTTTTAAAATATCCTAGCTCATATATATATATATATATATATATATATCATCTTTCTTATGAGATTTAAGTAATTTTAAATTTACAAGAACTTAACAGCACAAATACATGTTTTGGACAATTATATAATACTAATGTTCAAATAATTTCATCATATAACCTCAAATGTGAGTAAATTTGCATACTACCTCAGTTCCCAAAAATAAGTGTCGTTCTAGCATTTTACACGAAAATTAAGAAACATAATAAGTCTGATCTATTCTTATTTAAGTTTAATTAATGTTGAGTTTTTTTTTTTTTTCTCTCTTTCCTTTCTTAGCAAAAGTAAATAATTTGTAAGGAGTAAATAGAAGTTATATAATTTACACAAATATGTCTTAAAAAAAAAGACACTTATTGTAAGAGGGAATGGGTATTAACTCTCTGTTATAGTAGTACTAAAATGAGTTGTGGGTCTAAAATACCACATTTACTATAATAAAAATAAATTTTACAACACAATATAAGATAATATGTGTAAATGCCACATATTATAATTTAATATAACAAAATACCACAAATCTATTACACATGTGACTTTTACTGCAAATATGTCAGTTTGACTATTTAATGCAATTATTACTGTAATTTTATACGGTTATTCGAAAATTATAAAAATTTTGATAATAATTTTCGAATAATCCTATTTTTTGGGGTTATTCGAAAATAAAAAATTTATCTTCAAATGTTCGAATAACCCTAAAAATTAAGGTTATTCGAAAATTATCCACCTTATTTTCGAATAACCCTATTTTTTTAGGGTTATTCGAAAATTTTAAGATAATTTTCGAATAACAAAAAAAAAAATCAAATAACACTAAAAAATAGGGTTATTCGAAAATTATCCACCTAATTTTCGAATAACCCTATTTTTTTAGGGTTATTCGAAAATTTTAAGATAATTTTCGAATAACACTTAAAAAAAAAATTTAGTGTTATTCGAAAATTATAACCCTAAAATAATAGGGTTATTTGAAAATTAGGTGGCTAATTTTCGAATAACCCTATTTTTTTAGTGTTATTCGATTTTTTTTTTGTGTTATTCGAAAATTATCTTAAAATTTTCGAATAACCCTAAAAAAATAGGGTTATTCGAAAATTAGGTGGATAATTTTCGAATAACCATAATTTTTAGGGTTATTCGAACATTTGAAGATAAATTTTTAATTTTCGAATAACCCTAAAAAATAGGGTTATTCGAAAATTATTATAATTTTTTTTAATAATTTTTTAATAACCGTATAAAATTAGGGTTATTCGAAAATTATACCCTTATTTTCGAAAAATAGCAAAATTTTTTAGGGGTTATTCGAAAATTATATATTTTTCAATTATATATTTTCGAATAATCCCTAAAAAAATAAGTTATGCGAAAATAACATTCGAATATTTAGGGTTATTCGAAAATATAATTATGAATAATTTATAGTATTTTCGAATAACTAAAAAATAGGGTTATTCGAACAATAAAATTAATTTTCGAATAAGCCTATATGTTTGGCAAAAACTTTTATGAGTCAGGTGCATGGATCTTAGATCCATGCACTTGACCCGACCAGTTCACGCGCCCAAAACGCGCCTCCCACGCGCATGCACGCGCTCCCACGCGCTGAAGACATGTCCTGAAGCTCATCCAAAATTCGCTCAAATAGACCAACCTTTGTGTATAGTTAAACCAACCTTTGTGTATAGTTAGATCAACCATGTGTAGGTAGGTCTAACTATATACAAAGGTATGTCTAACATGTATAAAGGTATGCTTAACTATATATAAAAGTATGTCTATCATATACAAAGGTATGTTTAAGTATACATAAAGGTATGTCTAACACAACGTAAAGGTATGTCTAACATAACGTAGTGGTATGTGCCAAAATTCAAAAATCAAGCCAAATAAAGACAAGGCATGAAATCTGGGCAGAACTGGTATGTTTAACATAGCTTAAAGGTATGTCTAACATAACGTAAAGGTATGTCTAACATATACTATTGGTATGTGATTTTTTTCAAAAATCATGAGCGAAAAAAAAAAAGAGGGTGTGGTCCCCTGACCCGGATCCGACCCGGGTGCAGATCCATGCACCTGATTCACAAGAGACTTACTCTATATGTTTTGCTTATTCGAAAATTATGGTATATACATCCAATCATTGACAAACTTTCAATCATTGCCCAATCATTGAAAAGTTGGAATCATTTAAAAAAATGTGGTATTTTACTATATTAAGTTATTTTAGATGGCATTTTTATATATTAACTTATATTAAATGGTAAAATTTTCTTTTTTTATATAAAATATGGCATTTTTATGCATTTCCTCTACTAAAATTGCAAATTTAATAAAACCGTTGGGGAAAAAAACAGGGCATAATGTGTCCCATCTAATTTGGGTCAATCATAAGCAGCACAAATACTTTTATGAGAGTTGATATTTGCGTTGTTGTTTCTTAAAGTAGTTGTTCCCAATTAATGTTCTCAAGTCAACAGCTTTATATAAAATTTGGTTTAATATGGATATATAATCTAAATTCTAAAATCCCAAATTAATGGGGTTTAAATTTTATATATGTGCACTTTAAAAGTGCAATTATGATTAAGTATTAATAGGTTTACCGTGTACTACAGATCAAGAAATTTAAATGCATTTCTATGTTCATTCATCATTAGTACGTGTAAGAAAAAAATTCCATAATTTATTAATTTTCAATTCTGAAAATCGAGTACTTAGAGAAGTTATCTCTTTTTATTTTAATAAAAGTATAACAATTTTTTTAGTTACTAATCAGGGGTGGCCACTTGAATCTATTATATAAATGTTACTACCTCCATCCTGGTTGAATTTGCCTAATTTGACCGGGCACGAAGGTTAAGAAAAACGGTTGACTATTGTTTTTTAAGATAAATGGGTGACATTTTTGTAACAAGGGGAAATATGGGGATATAAGTGTATGACTTTTGTGACATTTTAAGATTGTTTTTTGCTTTTAAGTGACATTTTTGTAATAAGGATGAAATATGGGGATATTAATATTTGACTTTTGTTTCCATTTATGCATGGGCTAACAAGTTCAATTGGAACAAACTAAAATGACAAGTAGACAAGTTGAGCTGGGACGGAGGGAATACATTTATTAGCACTTAATTATAAGAAAAATATGATAAATATAATGTATTTATTAGCATTTTAATTTATAGATGATTTTAAATTATATATTGAAATTTCTCAAATCTAACATAGTCAAAACAGAAAGCTGAAATATTATTTTAAAACCGTGCATTACATAGTAGTTTCCGATACTGGTTTATTCTGAAATTCATTAAAAATATTAACAAATTAAACACATTCTTTTTCAACAAATCTACATTAATATTTATGTCAAAAAGTGAAATTCTAAATTAGGGAATTGAAGACCTACAAAACTCCAGAATAATTGGACATTTTGTGGACTAGGAATTCACGTTTTTTTGGGATTAAAAATCAAAATCAAATAGTAAAAGACATTTTTTTTTTTAACCATATAATACATTGTTAGGTAAGAAATTAATGTTTTGTGGGGACTTCTCGATAGCTACAAAAACTTAGCCTAAATAAATGAAGTAGATAAATTGATAAACATGTTATTTATAGGGTTTATTGCGCAAAACCCCTCGTGTTTCAAAAAGTCTGCGTCGGTCCCCCTGTAATAAGGAAATTGCAACTTAAACATGTGTGATAACAGAAACTCGGCACACGTCCCACACAACTTAACGGATGTTAACGCCGTGATATTTTTCCACCTTCTTTCCCGTTATGTCTCTCATATACCCTAATAGAGGACCTGAGAAATTTTAGGGCTAGAAAGGATTTCTCCCACTAGCCACCACCACCCGCCGCCCCCTTCCCCCACCGCCCCTTCCCCTCTCCTTTCATCTCTCTCTGAAGGAGGAGGCTGGCGTCTCCTCCCCTAACAGCACCATCTCCAGCGTCAGTGGAAAGCGGAGCGAGAGGGAAGCCACCGAAGATCACGACGCTGAGAGGGCCAGCTCTCGCGGCATCAGTGACGAAGAAGACGCCGAGAATCCCGTGAATGTACACCACAGATTTCCCCTACTTCTGCTTCATGTTTCTCATTTATGGCTGTCGGATTTTTGTTTCTCTTATTGCAGAAGCAAAAGATGGCTTTGGCAAAGAGGTTGGGGCTAAGGGAGGAAGGGGATTGCAGAGGAGATGGATGGAATGGAGTTGAGTTTGGAAGGGGATCTTGTCCCTTAAATGTCGCCAGCTACTCCGGCCGTGGCCGTAACCGGAGGTTTGGTCCTCGCGGATAATGTCCAACAATGTCCGATTCGACTGGATGCGTTGCAGTGGCGGCTTATCGACCGGTGGTGGATTTCCTCGCTTCTCGCTAAGAACGGCGCTTAATGTCAGACCAGTAGAGCCGCCGCTGCCGGAGAAGGAGCTCTGGTTGAGATTCCGATGATCCTCCTCTTTTACTCTCAGAAAATCTCGCAAATTCTGCGAGTACAGCTTCTCCCCACTGCCGACCACCACCAATTGTTTCTTCTCTTTCATCAATTGTTTTTTTGTAAAGGTTGACCGCATAAGGTTGCTTGGAGATTCTCACCATTTTTCACGTATTTCTTTTGTGGAATTTGTTGTGGTAGTATACTTTTCTCCTTCACTGTTTATATATTTTCAATTTCCATCTTGATTCTACTATTCCCTCTTCTTCCATGGCACTCTAAACATCTTTGAACGAAAACAAGTCTCTTTAACGGTTTGTTGTAAGTTATAAGTTGTTAGCAAAAATTATATTGAGGTCACTCAAGCTAAAAATGTTTTTCAGTTTTCACCTTAGCAATGAATTTGACGACTCTTTTATGTCTTCATGATTGTAACTATCGACAATTGGTTATTGAAAGGCTATCTCTTAATTGTTAAGAGTAAGTAAACAGATAGGAGGTTTGCTTAGCCACGAGTTTCATCCAGGGGAAGGGGAAGGGGGCTGTTTTTTATTTTTTAATGTTTATTTTTTATTCACATAATCTAAATAAATAGAGCATACACATACATATATAATTGAAAAGCAGGGATAATTTTGTATTTTCAAGCCCACATAACAGTCAAAAAATAAGCAACATCGCACTTCAGGAGCGTAGCCCGCACTCCCGTGAAGTCTGACGATTTTGGGGGTTTCGCACCGAATTTTTTAAATCACAGATGTTTACTCTGCAATTTCCTTAACATAAGGGGAACCAATGCAAATTTTTCATAACATAAGGGGGTCCTCAGGATTTTAGCCGTTATTTATATAGGAGTACTTATATGGTAACTAATTTGTTTACTTATCTTTGATTCATATCTTTTTTAGTCATATTCATGTAATAAAACCTGATTTTTTTTAAAGGAAGAATTGAATTGATTAACAAGAACAAATAATATTAGGAAGATCATCCACAAAAGGCGGAGACTCGACCCAACAATGAGGACTAGGAACAGTCCTAGCAAACTTAGCAAGACGATATGTCAAAAAATTAACATCTTGTTTAATCCAACTCAAACTAAAATGAGGATACAGATGCATAATATGCTTACACCCTTCAATAATATCGCCGAACCGGAATTTGAAGGATTGAAAGAATTCAAAGTATCCATCTCAACAACCATGCACCTTCTCTAGAGTGTAGTCCCAAGTTATCCAAGATAAAACTTCACATACACTCATCGCTTCCCACTCGATATAAACCCGGAAGACCAATGAACGACTAATCACATACTTCCCTTCATCATCGTGTATTACCATACCTACCCCCATGCATCTCTTTTGTGTCTTCAAAAAACGCAGCATCCACATTCACTTTGAGATGGCTCATGGAGAGTTCGTGCCAAGTATCCCAAACTTAAAGTACAATTTCTGGTATTATAAGATCGGGTTTTAGTGTGGGATTAGTATCTCTCTATTTATCCAACTTTTCTTCATTATCTCGAATCGATGGGTATGGACCTTTTTTCAACATATAAATATGTGATAAATGAAATAATGTCATATTATAATTTTATCCCATTAAGTAAGCACACCCTTATAACAAAATAAAAGTCTCAATGATGAGTGACACTTGTGTGCCCCGGGGGCACGGTGCCCCCAAATTAATCATCATATGATGTTACATATATACTCTACAGGTATCATGTATAAACTCTTCAGGTATTACGTGTATACTCTTATATACATATGATACATGTAGAGTATATGTATATATAACACCAAGAAACGTAACACCTGTAAAGTATATATATAACAATTGAACAACATGTATATAACACCTAGATTTATGTCCCTATGTGACCAGAGGTATAAAAGTTTTTGCCCTCAATGAGGTAAAATTCATGACTACCAAAATTTAATGCGAGAAAGTAGCTAGTCTCCAATGACATGTAAGTATGAACATATGACCAAAACTTCCTCAACTTCTAAATAATCTATTCTTAATATTTGCACTTTAATTAATTGAGAAGTTATATACAATATTGCTAATCTTTGATCTCAATCACCCAATCGGTACAGTGAATGGGTCTAATCAAGATTTTATCATGTCCGTCAAATCTTAGGCTAGAATTACTTGTTTCCACGAGAATTCTTTTTATTAAATTAATACATATAATAATTACAAATATTAGGCTAGTTATTATATGTTACCTCATTTTTCCAGCGTGAGACATGAGTTTTCTATATTACAACTTCAACGACTAAGAAATATAATAATTTCTAACATGTTTTGCTGCTTATGATTAATTTCTCGTTCATTTAAAATTGGTTGAGAATCTAAATAACTGTATACTCACAACTTAAATTCTAATTTTATAACTCGTTTCGATTTTCATGAAATATTGAAACACGTAGAAATTTTGGTCAATATAACAACCTTAAAAGTCCAATTTCTAACAACCTTTATAATCCAATATATTCACTTCAATATTCAAACATATCGGAATGGGAGACCCAAAAAAGCTATCCTGGATTGTTAACATAAAAATTGTTGGCAGTAGCAAAGAAAATAGGTAGTGGACAAAAAGAGTATTGAATGATAAAAGGCCACAAAAATTGAATGGAAAAATGTATCAAGTGGTATATATGGTGGCAATTATATAATGAGAAGGAATTCGTCAATTCTTTCTGGAAGTTATATATAATTTAAAATTTATGCAGATAATACTTAATTTCTTAAAAATCAGAAATTATTTAGAAGTAATCACCAGGTGATTTGTTCTCTACAGGCGGGTAACCATTTTATCTTTTTGAATTAATGATGGAATCAATTTGGGGTGGGTGGGGAAGGGCAAAATTGTTTTTCAATTAATACAAAGTATTGAAATTTTATTTTTGAAATTTTGGGATCAGCAACTAAAATTTAAGATACTATTTGAGTAAATATAATTTAAGCTGTAATAAAATCAGTTATGTTTAAATTTTAAAAATTCAGACAATTGTTTTAAAATATGTAAGAACTAACAAATAAAATATAGAAAAATATTAAATAATGAATAAAATCAGCAATTGTTGTTGTTGTTGTTGTTATAGTTTATATTTTAATATCAAAATTCCACAATTATGATTAAACATTTTTTAGGTTATTTTGTTTTAATAAAGAAAGAGGCAATGAAAAACAGCAATTACTCAATTATGAAGGAAAAGAGACGAGAAAGTCCTCTTATTGAATGAAACACCATACAAAATATATATAAGTAATATAGAAAGTAGAGAGAGAAGAAAAGAAAGAGTAGTAGCTACTTATTGTCTTATTGCATGCATTCATATATATAGGCATAAACACAGAAAAAAAGAAATCATGGGAAAAGTTGAATGAGAGACCTAAATCCGAGGATAGGAGTAATGTTATAAGTAGTGAAACCAGCTGCATAGAATATGTTAGCCCACTCCTTTTCACTTCTCTCTTTCTCATTGACGTAAACCATCATTGTCAAGTCGAACAACAACTGCGTTTTGGCTACATCACCTTTTTCTTCTTCAACTACCATTTCTACGATTATCACTTTTCCACCAATGAATGGAGCTATTGCTTCTTTGCATTTCTTCAGTATTTCAACACACTCTTCATCCTTCACATTGTGCAATATCCACTGCATGCAATGCAATCATTGATTAGCTAGCTAGGGTACGTAATTTTCACATGATGCATGTAAGATCCAATATTCTATCAAATTACGTGGAGAAATTGTCAATTTAGAACACTAACTTTGACTCATTCATCATTTAGCCTTCGGGCTTTGAAATTGAGACTGTATCTTTCAAAGATGGGCAAATTAATTAGGATGGGTATTCAGCTCGAATCGATGAATTTCGAGCTGATTTCAGGCTAACTGGGTTAGGCACTTGACTTTCTCTTGCCAATTAGCCTGAAATGCATTGATTCAGGTTGATTTGTCCTAAATTCGTCCATTTTTAAAAGATACGGTCTCAATTTCAAAGCCGGAAAAGATAATGTCATGAATGAGGGAAAATTATTGTCCTAAATCAAACAAATATGACTGCATGTATACCTTGAAGAAAACTGCATGAGCATGGGGATTGAGTGAAACATATCTCCAGCAACAAAGCTCAAATTCTCACTCCCTTCCAAGCCAGCAACAACGTGTGGAAGATCAAGCACAGTACATTTCAAGCCGGGAAAGGCGTCAGCGATGTTCTTCGCGGTGGCTCCGACGCCACCGGCGACGTCCACCATCGACGTCAGTCCCTCAAACACGTGTCTACATTCTTTAGTAAGTATACTAGTCACACTCCCTGCATCACTAGCCATAGCCTCATTATACACCAAATTAAAGCGTTGATCAATTCCATTGTACTCATAAAGTGGCCTCCCATGTTTGGTCTCAAATGGAGAGTATATTTCATTGTGAAACCACTCACTCACATTTTGCCATGGATCCATCGTCACCGGGTCGAGCATGGCCAGCACGAAAGGCCCCATGCTAATCGGCCCGTCTCTCAGCAAGAGACGGGAGGCTCGTGTTAGACAGTAAGCCTCTTCTTCCTCCTCATCCTCGCCACCGATCATTACCTTGTCGAAGAATTTGTTGTGGGTGAGGATTCGCATTAGGCGATAGAGACCGTCGGATTTGGCTTCGTTGATGGCTATGGTTCCGGCTAGCTCGGAAAGTGTCATTGGTTTGCCATGTTTGTGGATCGCATCTGGTATACCTAATTGAATCGCACATTTTAGGGACATGGAGTTTATGAAGCTGAAAACATGGTTCCACACATGGGCTTGAGCATCAAGAAGCTCATTTTTGGACTGATTAATATGCAATATCACTACCCAATGCCATTGTTGAGTACTGATCTAGCTACAGAATTAACTATTGTTACTAATTATAATGATCGATCGATATATAGCTAGTAAGTATTGATTTAAGGAGCTTTTGTTTTGTATTATATAGAAGACCTTTTTTTTTTGGTTTGGCCACCCAACCCCATAAAGGTGGGTGGCGTGTGTACAAAAATGGAGGAAACCTAGTTCTAAAATTTGGTAAAGACATAATTTAGGTGTCATTCAACATCAAAAGGGACAAATACTTAACTGCAAAGCTGTTAGGAAATAACTCCAATTCCCTAAGAACCTCAAAATCCAACCTAACTTGATATATACACTTAGCAAGAATCACAAACTTCAAAACAAAGAATCGACCAAGCACGCCAAGATATACGTGATTCGGCTTAAAGCCTACATCCACGGGAACAAAGGGGAGGGATGATCTTATTCAAACCAAAGAAGAACAGTACAAAACTCTATACAACACCTGCAACTCACTCTCACAGAATGACAAACACGCTCTCTTTTCTGAAGTATTTATCTTACTATAATTGATCTCTATCTTATCTAATCGCATCCCACTATAGCCATATATATAGGCTTTACAATGAAGAAAAAATCAGATCAAACGGATAAGAAACGAACTCTGTGGAAGATCTTGAATATGCCACGTTTAACACTCTGTTTCAGCTTCTTCTGCAAATTTACCAGAAATAACTGCCGAGCTTCGCCACGTGTCATCTTCCCATTCGCTCGCAAGACTTCAGCTTTTGCTTCAAAAAAGTTCCACGCTTTTACAAGTTGAACAGCAACTTTCATAGGAGAGAGAAAAGCAACTTCAGTGCAAACCGAGAAACGCGCCTTTATAAGTAAAAACGCGCTTATACTGTTTCATAACAAATTGAATAGATCCACCTTTCACAACGCTTTAATTCCAGTTTGACAACACCAATAAACTGTTGTCTTTTCTACTTAGCCAAAATTTCATCTCTTTAACATGCAAGCTTGCTGCATGTTTGATGCATGAGCTTCAATCATACATTTACAATCTCCACCTTATGATTGAACCTCTCATGCAGCACTTCACCTTAGCTGCTAAGTTAGCTTGGTTCCTCATTTCCTTCTTAGACCAATTAGCTCCAAACATAGTTCAAACTTTGTTGTAGTAGTGCTTTAGTAAACACATCTGTTGGATTCTCTTCAGAGGCTATTTTGTTGACTCTAACTTCACCTTGCTCCACCTTATCTCTGATAAAGTAAAGCTTGACATCTATATGTTTGGTCCTCCCATGATAGTTGTGGTGTTTTGTCAAATGAATAGCACTATTGTTGTCACAGTGTATAGCAACACTCTTTTGCTTCAGAACAAACTCTCTTAAAATCCCCTTAAGCCATACTGCAGCCTCCTTCACAGCCTCAGTGATAGCCACAAATTCTGATTCTATAGTTGAGAGAGCAACTATGGATTGATGCATGGCCTTCCAACTTACTGTTGTGCCAAATAAAAGTGAACACATATCCTGATAAGGACTTCCTTGTGTCCAAGTTAGCTGTAAAGTCTGCATCCACATATCCCACTATAGGTGCAGTTAGTTCTGAAACCTTCCTGAAGCTTATACCATTGTTCACTGAGCCATTCAAGTATCTCATCACACCTTTGACAGCTTCCCCATGTTCATGCCCTGGATTTGACATGTACCTGTTAATCACACTCATTGCAAAAGCAAGATCTGGCCTGCAATATACCATTGCATACATCAAGCTTCCAACAGCACTAGCATATGGGATCTTAACCATTCTGTCCACTTCCTCCTCTGTGTGAGGTTCCTGCTCCTTGGATAGCTTGACACTTTGATTAATAGGTACACTGGCAGCTTTAGCTTGATTCATTTGATACCTAATCAAGACCTTCTTCAGATAATCAGCCAATTTCAGGAACACTTCACCATTTTTCTCATCTCTGACTATATCCATCCCAAGCATCCTTTTTGTTGTCCCAAGGTCTTTCATCTCAAATTATGTCTTCAACATAGATTTAACTTCAAGCAAAGACTCATTAGAAGTACTAGCAAGCAATTATCATCAACATATAATAGAAGATAAGTATGAGAATTATTGTCATGCTTTAAGTAAACACAATGATCAAACTTGCTTCTAGAGAATCCAGCCTTAATCATGAAATGATCAAACCTTAGATACCATTGCCTTGGTGATTGCTTGAGACCATACAGAGATTTCTTGAGCAGACAAGCTTTGTTCTCACTGTTATTGATGTGAAGTCCTTCAGGAACAGTTATATAAATCCTTTCCTTTAGTTGTCCATGAAGAAATGTTGTGGTGACATCCATCTGGAGCAAGCACATATTGAATTGAGCTACCATAGCCAGTAGTATCTTGATAGAGCAATGTTTAACCATAGGTGAAAAGATCTTAGTGTAATCCACTCCTTCTTTCTGAGTAAACCCCTTTGCCACCAATCTTGTTTTGAACCTGGTTTTGTTGCCCTTTGCTACCTCCACTTTCCTCCTGAAAATCCATTTGCAACCAACTAGCTTTTGCTTCTGAGGTTTGTCTACAACTTTCCAAGTTTCATTCTTCTCTAAGGAATTGAGTTCCTCTTGAATTGCTACAAGCCATTGTTTCTTTTGAGATCCAGATGTGGCTTCCTTGTAAGTAGCTGGCTCAGCACTTTTAAGCTCTTGAGCAGTAAGGAGAGCAAAGGATATTGTATCAGCATAACCAAACCTTTCTGGAGGTTTGATTGGTCTTCTTGACCTGTCTCTTACCCACTGATAATTTGTCAGCTGATTTTCCACATCCTGATGTTCAGATTCATCAGTCTCATCTTCTTCCTCTGAGCTGGAGCTTTCCTCTATATTCTGATTAATGACTAGAGGCTCCACCTCAAGCTGAGATCCCTTTGAAGATGATGAAGTTGATGTGATATCTTGCTCCCCCTTCTTAATTAGTGGCATTTTGCTTTCATCAAACACAACATCCTTGCTTATCAGACACTTTTGGTATTCCTTTTCAAAATACCACAATCTATATCCCTTAACACCTTTAGGATAGCCCAGAAACACACATTTAAGAGCTCTTGGCTCTAACTTATCCTGAGTTACATGTGCATAAGCCATGCAGCCAAAGATTCTGAGATTGTTGTAATCTGCAGGAGCTCCACTCTACCTTTCCTCGGGAGTCTTGAAATCTATAGTTGAGGAAGGGCTTCTATTGATCAAGTAGACTGCAGTTGCTACTGTTTCACCCCAGAGACAGTTTGCTAGGCCTGAGCTTATAAACACACACCTCACCTTGTTCAAGATAGTCTGGTTCATCCTTTCAGCAATGTCATTTTGTTGTGGTGTGCTTGGAACTGTCTTGTGCCTCAATATCCCTCTTTCTCTACAGAAACCATTGAATTCTTCAGAGGTGAATTCCAAATCATTATCTGTCCTGAGGCATTATTCCCTGATAGATTCTCAACCTCAGACAGCCACTCCTTGAAGGTGATGAAAGTTTGATCCTTTGATTTCAGAATATAGACCCACACCTTTCTTGAGTAGTCATCTATCGGTGACAAGAAGTATCTTCCTCCACTCCTGGTTTGAGTTCTTGAAGGTCCCCAAAGATCTGAATGAACATATTCCAAAGGTCCCTTATAGAAATGATGCCCTTTCTTGAATGGCAGTTTCCTATTCTTTCCAAGAACACATGAGTCACAGAAGTCCAATTTGTTTATCTTATCTCTGCCAAAGACCTATTGCTTGGCAAGTTCCAGAAGACCTTTCTCACTCATATGCTCAACCTCCTATGCCATAGTTGAGTTTTATCCATCTTCTGAGCTGAGTTCAAGTTTCCAACACAAATTTCACCTTGAAGGAAGTAAAGCTCATTTCTCTTAACACCTTGCATCACTTTCTTGTCTCCCTTTGACACTGTGAGGATTCCTGCTTTTGAGTGAAATTTGTAACCCTAAGTGTCAAGCATCCCTAGAGATATAAGATTTCTCTTTAGCTCTGGTACATACCTCACATTCTGAATAACTCTAATCACACCATCAAACATTTTGAGAGCCACTGAGCCAGTGCCCTTAACCTTGCAGTTGTAATCATTCCCTAACATGACAATCCCTCCATCTGCTAAATTAAGATCTTGGAAGGAATTCTTGATGGGAGTCATGTGGAATGAACATCCAGAGTCTAAGATCCACTCAAAATTTACCTTGGTAGATGTAATGGCAAGGACTTCAGTAGATTCATAACCTGAGTTGGAGTTTATTGCTTCTGTTGTCTGATTTGCTTGATTTGATGGAGCTTTACCTTTGTTCTTCAGAAACTGCTTATACTTGAGACAATCCTTCTTGTGATGTTCAGGTTTATGGCAGTGGAAACACCTGTTTTGCTCAACATCATCATTTGAGGTTTGATTGGAGTCGAGCTTCTTTTTTTGATTCTGTTTAGGTGGCTTCTTCTGAAACTTCTTCTTGTCTTGCTTGATTGCTAACCCTTCTGCTACAGACTTTGATTTGTCTTCTGAGTTCTTAGAGAGTTCTTTGGTTTTGAGGGCAGCCATGACTTCTTCTAGAGTGATCTCATGTTGTCTGCCATACAATATGGAGTCTATGAAGTGTTCATAGCTCCTTGGAAGAGCACTCAGCAGCATGAGTGCCTTATCTTCTTCCATCAACTTGATGTCTATGTCCTCCAAATCATCCAAGACTTTGTTGAATTCCTCAAGCTGGTCCAAGATAGGCTTATCCTCCATCATTTTGAAGGCATATAACTTTTTTTTTCATGTAGAGTCTATTGGCAATGGTCTTAACCATGTAAAGACTATTCAGTTTCTGCCATATAGCCATAGCAGTAGTCTTCTTAGCCACTTCTCTCAGAACTTTGTCCCCAAGGCTCAGAATAAGTGTGCTATGAGCCTTTTCCAAGATCAGAGACTTTTCTTCTATCCTCATAGCTTCTGGAAATGCACCCTCTCCCTGTAATGCAAGAGCCAATCCCTGCTGCACAAGAAGAGCCTTGACTTTGATCCTCCATAAGCCAAAATCCCCCTTGCCATTGAATCTCTCAATATCAAATCTGGTGGTTGACATCTTTCTCCGGCGTAGTAACTTCCCACAGACAGCGCCAGAACTATTAGGAAATAACTCCAATTCCCTAAGAACCTCAAAATCCAACCTAACTTGATATATACACTTAGAAAGAATCACAAACTTCAAAACAAAGAATCGATCAAGCACGCCAAGATATACGTGGTTCGACTTAAAGCCTACATCCACAGGAACAAAGGAGAGGGATGATCTTATTCAAACCAAAGAAGAATAGTACAAAACTCTATACAACACCTGCAACTCACTCTCACAGAATGACAAACACGCTCTCTTTTCTGAAGTATTTCTCTTACTATAATTGATCTCTATCTTATCTAATCACATCCCACTATAGACATATATATAGGCTTTACAACGAAGAAAAAATCAGATCAAACGGATAAGAAACGAACTCTGTGGAAGATCTTGAATATGCCACGTTTAACACTCTGTTTCAGCTTCTTCTGCAAATTTACCAGAAATAACTGTCAAGCTTCACCACATGTCATCTTCCCATTCGCTCGCAAGACTTCAGCTTTTGCTTCAAAAATGTTCCACGCTTTTACAAGTTGAACATCTACTTTCATATGAGAGAGAAAAGCAACTTCAGTGCAAACCGAGAAACGTCTTTATAAGTAAAAATGCGCTTATACTGTTTCACAACACTTTGAATAGATCCACCTTTCACAACGCTTTAATTCCAGTTTGACAACACCAATAAATTGTTGTCTTTTCTACTTGGCCAAAATTTCATCTGTTTAACATGCAAGCTTGCTGCATGTTTGATGCATGAGCTTCAATCATACATTTACAAAAGCAAATTAACATGAAACAAAATTAACATGCTCTTCACGATGGTATCTATCCATATTAGATCCATTTTCTATCATATTATATAGTTCGTCAATTAAATTTCATAATATACTATATTAAATGACATCACAAATTAACATGTAAAAGTTAGCTAGGTTGATATTGTTGGTTTGACAGAAGAGTCTTGCATACTTATCTCAAAAAAAAAAAAAAGTCTTGCATACTCAATGAATTATATATAGGCGAGATAGAATAATCAAAATGAACAAAATATGGAAAAAGTTAAAATATAGAGAACCATAATTGAAAAATTGATACTTGGTTGTCAAAAATTGTAAAGTGTCTTACAACCAAAATTGAAATTATCCCTTACTTAAGACACTTTTTTTTTTTGGGAAATTAATCGATTCTCTGTCATAATTCCTCGATTAATTAAGGTATATAAGTCAAATTTTCTGTTGTCTTAATTTTTTGACAAAACTCTAAAACAACACTTAAATATTGGAGAAGTTAAATAATATGTTAGATAATGAAATTTGTCAAAAAAGAATACTAATTTAGTACATGTATTTTTAGGATAAAACACATAATATTTTGAAAAATATACTTTCGGAACAACTTAAAGTAGTTATTGTTGAATTTTAAGAGAATTAATAAGATGCAATTTTATTGATAATGAGAAAAATGAGATACAGTGTGTATATATAGGTGATCACATGTAGAAGAAGAGCAAACCACCTAACAACTTGAGCTGACGTGGATAACTAACTAAAATATCTAAACTATGATACACAACAGTAGAATAACAACACAAGAAGAAACACTGTGGTCTAATACTAAAGCATGGAAAAATATGAAACCCTAATTTTAATGCACTAATTCATAACATACTCTAATATGCTCCAAGGCACTTCTATCCTGGATTATCAACGAGAGAAAGCTTGGAGCAAAGCGCAGCGAAGCGAGAGGAAGATAGGGGCTTAGTGAAAAGATCTGCCACTTGAAGTTCGGAGGGAACATATCGAACATCGATCTCATGATTCTTTACCTTCTCCCGAAGAAAATGAATGTCGACCTCGATGTGCTTGGTGCGAGCATGGAAGGCTGGATTGAAAGCTAGCTTAATGGCACCATCGTTGTCACACCAAAGCAGTGTCGGATGAGAAAGAGAGACTTGCAATTCAGCAAACAGACCTCTTAACCATAGCAAGTCAGTAGTAGCAAGTGCTAAAGACCTGTACTCAGCCTCAGTGCTGCTTCTTGCCACGACATGTTGCTTCTTACTACTCCATGTAAGAAGATTCGATCCCAAGAAAATGCAGTACCCACTCGTTCTTCGTCGATCATCAATATTACTAGCGAAATCCGCATCGGCAAAACCCTCGAGCACAAATCTGGACACCGGCCGAAATAGAACACCATGATGTTGAGTGCCCTGAAGATAGCGAAGGACTCGTTTACATGTCTTCCAATGATTCAGAGTTGGGGCATGTAAATACTGACTCAATCGATTGACAATAAACGCAATCTCAGGCCGAGTCAATGTCAAATATTGCAAACTTCCAATAATACTCCTGTATAATGAGGGCAGATCGAAGGGTTCACTATCATGCAAGGTAAGCTTCAAGCCAGATAGATATGGTGTAGGACTAAGCTTTGAAGTGGAAAGACCAGCTTTGTGTATAACATCCCGAATGTACTTCGACTGTGACAAGTGAATACCTTGAGAAGACCTATGCGCCTCAGTGCCCAAGAAATAACTAACCTCTCCTAGATGCTTCAAAGAGAACTGAGTGTCCAGCTTCTGAATGAGTGCTTGGATCATGCATGGATCATCACCAGTGACAAGTATGTCATCAACATAGACTAGAACAACAAGTAATTTACCCCCTTTTGATGCATGGAAGAGAGAGCTATCGGCCATGGACTTTGAAAGACCTTGAGACAACAAGAAGGATGTAAGCTTATCATACCAAGCCTTTGGCGCCTGTCTTAAACCATATAGAGACCTGTCAAGCTTGCAAACATGAGAAGGAGAAGAAGCATCAATAAACCCTTCGGGTTGGAACATGTAGACAGTCTCTTTGAGATCACCCTTCAAGAAAGCATTATTCACATCTATTTGCTGAATTTGCCAGCCTCATGTGACTGCCAAAGTGAATATAATTCGAATGGTAAGTGGTTTAACAACAGGACTAAAGGTATCAAAGAAGTCTACCCCAGCATGTTGTTGGAAACCCCTCACAACTAATCGAGCCTTGTACTTGTGAATGCTGCCATCAGGGTTTCTCTTGATTCTAAACACCCATTTGTTAGTGATAGGATGAATATTGGAATTGATAGGGACTAACCTCCATGTTTTATTTTGTTGTAAAGTTGTGAACTCTTCTTCCATTGCATGCTTCCAATGAGGGCAAGCAAGAGCTTGAGCAACAGTAATTGGCTCTTGATTAAAAAGATCAATGGTAGGAATAGAAGCAGTGTACGTTTTAGGTTTGTAAATACCACTCTTTGATCTAGTGGTCATAGGATGAATGGAAAAAGAGGGATTAAAGGAGCTAGGTGCATGAAACGAAGATAAGGGAGAGAGAGTAGTACCTGTTGAGGGAAGACCATTAAATGCATTGACAGCTAGATCAATAGATTCAGTGGTGGAGGAAGATGAAGGACTAGGAATAAGCATAACCAATGGACACGAGGGAAGAACGGGTAGGCTGGAAGTGACTTGTGAATGTGATGGAGGAGACTTAGATACAAAAAGTGAAGTATAAGGAAATTCCTCCTCATGAAAGGCAACAGTCCTAGCCACATACACTCTACCACTAGGGTGCAAACATGTATATCCTTTATGCAAAGAGCTATAACCAATAAAGAGACATTTTTGGCTTCTAAATTGAAGTTTATGTTTGTTATAAGGTCTTAGATATGGAAAGCAAGCACACCCAAAAACTTTAAGGAAGGAATAATCTGGTGATTTGTGGAACAGTTTGAAATATGGTATAACACCCTTAAGAGGAACACTAGGCAATCGGTTCAAGAGAAAAGTAGCAGTGTGAAAGGCATCCCACCAAAAATGCAATGGCATTGAAGCATGACTTAAGAGAGTTAAACCAATGTCCACAACAGATTTATGTTTTCTTTCCACTAATCCATTTTGTTGATGTGTGTAAGGGCAAGAATTTCAAAGTATAATGCCTAAGGATCTAAGATAAGGAATTAAAGCTTTAAATTCTCCACCCATATCACAATGAAGGGCCTTCAATTTGGTGTTAAACAATCGTTCAACCATGGATAAAAAAATTTTAAACACATTAGACACATCCGACTTAGCAACAAGAGGATAAATCCAAGAATACCTAGTGAAATCATCCACAAAGAGAACATAATACTTGAAACCATCCCTAGAAGGGGTGGCAGCAGGACCTCAAACATCACTATGTATAATCTCCAAAGGCTGGGAAGTAGTGTGCACAATAGAAGGAAATGTCATTTGATGCAATTTACCAATTTTACAAGCCTCACAAGTAATAGGCAGCTTAGCACAAGGAACATTTATTTCATTCAAAACTCTTGAAAGAGTGTTATTACAAGAGTGTCCAAGTCGACTATGCCATAGAGAATTTGAACTATAAATATTACAAACAAACGATTGCAAATCAGGGGAGGGAGATAGAGATGAAACCACAAGCTGAGATGACTTAGATGATGAATGAAGATGAGATAGATCTAGCTGGTACAATCCATCTTTAAGCATTCCTCTCAACAGCACTTGATGTGTTTTCAGATCCTTAACAATGCAAAAGGAAGCATGAAATTCAATATAAGCATCATTATCTTGCAAAAACTTTGAGATACTAAGTAAATTCTTAGTAATGTCAGGAACAAATAAGACATCATTCAATCGGATTTAAGAATATATGAGAGAGGGATAGGTAGTGGATCCAGTGTGTGAAATGTTCAAGGAAGAGCCATTACCAACAACAAGATTTTGCTTACCATGATAAAGAGAATGCAAGGGAAGAGAGTCTAATGCTGAGGTAACATGGTGAGTCACGCCACTATCAACGATCCAATCGGGAGTGGAAGGAAAAGTACCATGAGATGTAGATGAGGATGGAGCAAACAAATGTTCAGGATGAGAAATCTGAGAGCTAGCATTCACAACACTAAGCAAATTAGCCTGAGGGGAAGCTGAATTTTCCAGACCATGAAATGAAACATCAAAACGCTTAAAGCATTTTACAGCAACATGATTTGATTTCCCACATAGTTGGCAAACAACACCGCGACCCCCATGGGAAAAACGACCACGGCCTCGGCCGTGAAAGGAACCACGAGATCGATCCGAGTATCCACCTCGAGCAACACTCAGCTGAGCAGATGGAGAAGCATGAGAACCACTACCAACAGCCGATGATTGAGCCACATGAGCTACAACAGAAGCAGATTGAAGCAAACGCATCTCATGAGTTTGAAGTACGAACAGAACTTCAGATAAAGAAATTTCCTCACTACGCGAGGTTAAGTTCACAACAACACTCTCATACTCAGATCCCAATCCACCAAGGATATACAACACAAGGTCATCATCACTTATTGTCTGACCAGCCGCACGCAATTGATCGGCTAAATTTTGCATTTGCATAAAGAAATTTGTAATCTGCAAACTTCCTTTCTTCATCGTTTGAAGCTGGAAACAAAGATTCATGGCACGAGTTTTTGACTGAGAACGAAATAACTTCTCCAAGGCACGACATATTTCGAAAGCATGCGTATACCTGCTTACGAAGCCAAGCATCGAATCAGAAATAGAGCTGAGCAACCAACTCTTAAGAAACTGATCCTTCCGTATCTACTCCACAAATTCAGCTCTCCTGCAATTAACACCATTCGCATCGGAGTCTAATTCCACCGGAATTAAATCTTCATCACCATGAAGAAAGAGATCGAAGCCATGCGCAGTCACAGTAACCAAAACTTGAGAACGCCAGTAAGAATAATTCGACCGATCCAGCCGTAAAGTAAGAGTAGTGAACGTAGGAAGAAGGATTTGCGCCATGAAAACAAGGAAGAAAACTTGCTGGCTCTAGGATACCATGTTGAATTTTGAGAGAATTAATAAGATGCAATTTTATTGATATTGAGAAAAATGAGATACAGTGTGTATATATAGGTGAATACATGTAGAAGAAGAGTAAACCACCTAATAACTTGAGCTGATGTGGATAACTAACTAAAATATCTAAACTATGATACACAACAGTAGAATAACAACACAAGAAGAAACACTGTGGTCTAATACTAAAGCATGGAAAAATATGAAACCCTAATTTTCATGCACTAATTCATAACATACTCTAATAGTTATTATGAGCACAATTAATTTATAACAAATTTTTCATTATATTAATTATCTTTATAAATACTAAATGAATAAATAGGATAACATACATATTGTATGGATTATTACAGTTTCTCTTTGTTGTGTTTGGATATACGATATAAAGTCCTCGAATGGACATATAAGACTCATTTGCATGAGACAAAAAGGACAACAAGCTACAATCAACCAACAACCTACTTTATTCAATTGGCACTTGAAAATCCACAAACTAGCTAAATCGAATTTTAATTTAACAAGTTCAACATTTATTAATCGATTTGACTGATTAAAATATGATTTTTATAAACTATATAATCGTTTTTATCATTTAGAACTTAATTAGCTTTGCTATATGGGTAGGTCAAATATAATGATTTGTATATTTGTATGGCAGTATGAGCAGTTCAAAAGTTTATTAAATGTGTTATTTCATAATTTTATATAATCTTACAGACGTAAATAAATTAACCTGCGATCATATTTTATCCTTAGAGCCAGGAATTTATTCTTATCTCCACACGAAAGATGTTAATGTTCAAAATGTTAATTTTGTATTGATATAATTTTTGAATATCCAAATTCAGCATAATTCGTTCTATAACGTGAATTATCTTAACGTTAATGTTATATTAATCATACATTTATATTAAAAAACCATCTCCAAAATTTATATTAATAAACCATCTCCAAGTAGTTTTTAAAGACAGCTACGTATGAGTAGGATAACAACCAAACAAATCTCAGACAACAACATGCATGTTTTCAGAATTCCGTGAATTATTAAGGCAAATTGATCATTAGAGCATCTCCAACAGTGCGCCATCATAATATGATAGCGTGTGTTCTGCATCTCCAACAATAACTTAAACTTCTGCGTCAACTCATCTCAACCGCATGTTTTTGCGCCAACTTTCCACACGTCAACGCTTGCGCTAAGTTAGTTTCTTTTCTTTTTCTTTTTTATTTTCATTTTAAAAAAATTAATTATAAGGAATATTCTGGAATATTCTTCTCTGATACAGATAATAATGAAGAATGTTGGAGATCATTGACAGTTATTACATAAAAATAGTGTAAGATTAACAATAAAATCATATACACTATTGGAGATGGTCTTGGAGTAACCATTTGGGTTGAAAACATCCCTAGATATGTCCCTTCCTTCTATGAAGATTTTATTAGTATTTAATGTGTTCTTTGATGTAGTCGAGTTCAATTAATCCTTTTTTATTTATCAATTTTTCGGAACATTGCAAGTGCATAAAACTTATAAATTTATGAAAACTAGTAATGTATCCGTGCGTTGTACAGTACGTGCTATATATATAATTATTAAAAAATATATAATAACATATAAAATGTAATGATTATTATTTTAACAAAAATATATTGATACTTTTTTAATTTGTATTAGTATAATGCTAGGTATTTTAACTTTAAATTTATGTCATTATAAATAATTATATTCGAAAATATTAGAAATTTGAAATATATAAAGTAATATATTAATCTATGGATTAAACAAACAAATAAAAAAAATTGTGTCAGAACATTACATGGGTAGTGAAATTTTAAAAATAAATTTAATATCTAAAAATAAGTTATATGTATTAAAACTGTTATGATTTAAGTATTGAGATAAATAAATTTATATTTTATTGATATTTATAACTATAAATACACACGTATTTTAATAATTTTTTTTGGCTCAACGCCACATATAACTCATTTATTCTAAATCAAATAAAAAATTATATCAGCTTATTAAATACATGAAAATCTCTCTTGCTATCTATTTAAATGAAACAATTCAAAATTGGACTTAATCTACACATTTAGAATAAAAAAATTATGAATAATAATTATAAGATTGATAAGTCAATATATCAGGGACTAAGAATGATGAAATTTTAATTTGTGAAAAACCAGAAAAATTACTTTTGTCCAATCCCTTATGCCACCTCAATTAATTAGAATATAAATATAAATAAAATTTGACAACAAATACATATAAAATAAGAAAGATAAAATAAAATATTTGTATATTTCAAATGAATAAGTTGGTTAACTTGCAATAATAATTTTAATCTAATTTTTTCTATTTGATATGTTTTATATGTGTAATCTATTATGTACACCTATAATATTTTTTTATTTCTACATTTTAATATCAATTTACAATAAAATAATACTATATATATATCATAAAAACGTTTGAAAATGAAAAATCATTAAAGCTGATACACATACATTTCCATATTTCAATTTGATAAATTTATATGAATATTAAATTTAAGATCATTAAATAATGATTGATTTTATATATTATATATTTAAAATTGATTTAAAATGGGGTAAATTACAAAAAATAACCCCAACCATCGACTTTTTAAAAATTGCAACCTAATCTGTTTTTTTTTTTTTAAGATTATCACCCAATCTTTTTGTGGTTATGACGATTGCAAAATTTCCTGTCATTTTTCCAGCAAATGAATTAATTTTTTTCACTTTGCAACCCAAACTTTTTCTCTTAATCCAATTGCAACCAAAACTTTAATTTTTTTATCCAATCGCAAATCATGATTTTTTTTTCGCTTCACACTGATACATTTATGTTATATATATGAGTGTGACATTTATGTTATATAAGTGTAATCGATATTCATAAAGTAAATATCAAGAAAATATTGGTCAAAATTGGTGAAATATATGTAATATCGGTAAAAAATCGATGAAATATCAATAAATATCGAGAAAATATCAGAATATATTGGTAGATATAAGAAAAATATCAATAAATATATGTACCCATATTTCCATCGATATCGATATCGATATTTCCACGATATTTTCGTGAATTTAAGTTACCTATATTTCCATCGGAATCGAAATTTTCATTCTTGGTTGCAATCTGATAAAAACACAAAATTCAGGTTGCAATTAGATAAAAAAAAAAAAAACAACAACGTTTAGGTTGCAAAGTGAACAAATTAATCTTCATTTAGCCGGAAAATTTGCAATCGACAAAATCACAGAAAGATTGGGTGGCAATCTAAAAAAAAAAAAAGATTAGGTTGCAATTTGAAAAAAAATCGATAGATGAAGTTGTTTTTTGTAATTTACCCTTTAAAATAAGTATTTAAAAATAAGATGAGAGATAATAAATATATAATCTCTTATTTCATCTTATTTATCTATTTATTTTTTTTATTTGAAATTTCTATACAATAAATACTAAATTGAGTATCATAACTGATTTCTTAAATTAAATATTTATATATTTGTATTAAATTTCTTAAAGTACAATAAATAAGTTTATTTATTTTTATTTTTATTGAGTTTCTTAAAATACAATAAATATGTTTATTTATATTTATTTATTTGTATTTAGTTTCTTACAATAAATACAATATGAAAGCAATTAATAGGTTTCTTAAAATAGTAATTATTTAATAGGTAGATAATTTATTGCATTTATTTTTGACAGAATATTCTGCTTTTATATATATATAGATTGATTTAATTAATGAATACAATGAATATACTCACAAAAATTATTTGTGAAATAATGTCACACAATTTTTTGTGTAATATAATTGTGTTTTATAACTACTTCGACTACTTAATTTACCTGAAAACTAAGAAAATAAACACTTGCTCTAAGAAAGACACAAATGATACGATCATCACCATTAATAAATACTTTTCTAGCTCATTTTTTCATTAACTTAATGCAATGATTTTATGTCTTTTATATTATAATTGTTTAAATGTGCATTAAATTAATGAACCACTGAGGTATGAACTCGAATTACGCCATTATACACGCAAAAATTCTAAGAAAAAAATGGTTGATAAAATATAATTGAGAGCAATGGAACAAAACAAAAAAAGAAACTCAAAAACACGAGACCTATGCTTAAATATGATTCAATGAAGAACACAATAAATCAAGAAAGCATGCATCATACTTCACATATGTTAGGCCTTTAGAGGTTCTGTGGTGAGCCCATACCCGAACGGGAACAGAGGATCATAGTGTCGATCACCAACATTCATCGGTAGCTGATCAACCGTCTTAAACCACGTACGTGGAAGCTTGCCCATAAAACCATAATCACCGAATAAGACATCAGCAACACCTTGGCCTTCTGATCCTGGCAGCCAAGCAGCTACAAGTGCATCCATTTGTGCAATATATGGCTGAATCACAACTGGTCGGCCTGTGATGAGAACGACCACACATTTCACCGAGCCACACACATTTGTAATAATGCTTGGCCCCGGATCAGGAATAGTCAAATTTAGGTTGTCTCCGAGTGTTTCTGAGTACGGTGGTTCACCTACCGCGACTATTGCATATGAGAAGTTGTTGGCTTTTAAGTATTCGGGATCTGGATTCTTGTTGAATACCACCTCTGTTTTCGGGTCTACTGTGTTCCTTACTGCACTTAGTATAGTGGTGCCTGATCATTGGAACAATTAGTTAGATGAGATCATTAGATAATGAAAGAATTTGAATCTTTTTAACTGACGAGAGGAAGATGATAGCAATATACAGACTGAAATCGGATGAGTTATTTATTTACCAGCTGTAATATTGCCACTCTTTCCATGCCATTCAATGGTCCAACCACCACATTGGTTACCAATATCGTCGGCATGAGTTCCAGCCACCAAAATCTTTGATGCCTCCTTCGGTAAAGGTAACAATGGTTTGTCTGCAGATTCACCATTCTTGAGCAACACGAGTGATTTCCGTACTGCTTCCCTAGCTAATCTCCTATGTTCCTAGAAATTTTTGAAAACATAATTAGACGAGTGTAATGTATATGTTATTGTGATATTTTGAAACATACGAAAACAAATGAAATCGTGTATGCGACCGACCTGACTTCCCAAGTATTTGGTCATGCTATAATCAGCCAGAGGATGTTCAAATAATCCCATCTGAAATTTAACTCGTAGAATCCTCTTCACAGCATCATCAATTCGAGTCATGCTGACGAAGTTATTTTTCACAAGGTAGGTCAGTCCATCAATGAATTCTGTATAATTGGATGGTACCATAATCTGCCATACAAATTACTTAGTTGAGACATCATTCAAGAAAATAGAAAGAAACAAAACTTGAAAAGCTCTTTGTTTTGGATTATGATATGTTACACATATACCATGTCAATTCCAGCATTAACTGCACTCAAGATTGAGTAAGTATAGTTTGCGTGAGCTGGGGTAGTAATTTTGTCGATTCCCTGCCAATCTGATATGACAAAACCCTGTATATCCAGAGTTCATATTAGTAACTTGACTTCTTATTTGTGTACGCAAAAATTAAAAATTGAATGTGTTTAGAGGAAATTACTCTGAAACGCATTGTCTTTTTGAGAAAGCCGGTGATAAGATCATGATTAGCATGCATCTTTACCCCATTCCAGCTCGAGTAAGAGATCATGACCGTTGAGACGCCCTTGATGATTGAATCATAGTAGGCTGGCATATGAATGCTAAGCAGTTCGTGCCTGCTTGCTACTGTGTTATTCTCGTTGATTCCATTGGTCGTTCCACCATCACCAACAAAGTGTTTAGCGCAAGCAACAACCTTTTGTCTTCAAAAGAAAGGCATTAACAAACAAACACAAAATTCAGCAACATATAGTTACAAAGATCATGGGGAGCCAAGATTAAAGGCAAGGGTGGCAAACAATCCAAACGTATATGAAGAAATATTTAGTATATGGAATAAGAATAAAAATAAAAATTTAAACATATTATGTTGAACATAAAAAAATTCAAAATCATCAATATATGTGTCCCAAAAGACATCATTTTTTAAATTTTAATATGCTCTCAGTATAAAATAACAAAACTCAGTAAGAAAATCATATTTCGTCTTATTAAAGTGTGTTCATTTTAATGTAAGTCTTGATCATGTCTTCTTAAATAATCAAGAGTTCTGACCTCAAAATCGTATTTATGTAAGAACCATAATGAACTTGAAAGAAATACCAATCTTGAAAATAATTAACCAACAAAGTTGATACATTAGAAATGCATTTAAAATTTATTCGTTCAAACTTCAGATGAATTTTATTTTTTTTTAAAGGGAGGCCAACTGAAATTAGTTTGAACAATTTTACATTAGATCTGTATGAAATACAAAGAAGTTGACAAGCAGTGGCCTGTAATTACAAGACATTGACCCCATTATCAATGCTCTGCAATTACTTGACCACAGAGTTGAGAACATCATTATCTTGTTTCTTATTTTTGGTTTCTTATTATGTGTTGGTTTTTCTTTAGGACTATGATCGATGGAATAAGTATGGTGATTGTCACTAATACTTGAATATTTGCAAAATGCCAAAGGAGTAGCTTTCTATTTGGATTTCTCATTCCTCAATTTGAATCCAGAATTGAACTTTCCTAGAATTAGCAGTTAAACTTTTCAAGAAAAAAATAGAGGTTGAGAAACTTACTGCCCTCCAACATATGGAACACCCTTTCGAAAATTGGGAGGTAAATCTCCTTGTAATCCCGGAATGATTTCAGTCATCGCTACGACTACCTTAGGATCTTCACTATAGCTTTCGTAACATCGGCCCCATCTCGGATCTCTGCATACCTATTATCAATCCAACAAAATATATATTGTCAAACAACGACGCTGAGTATAATTATACTCGTACATTGAAGTGGTTAATTACCGCGATGCAAGGTGAAAATGCATATTGGATTCCTGTAGCTCTAACTTCAAGAGCAGTTGCTGCTCCAATTTGCTTCACCAATTGAGGATCTCTGTGCAAATCAAACACATTTCGATCACCAACTACGACGAAATGGTTTAGTTTCCAAATAAACAGTTGGTGCAAATTAAACAACTTGCCTAGTTGCACCTAAGCCAATATTGTGGGGAAAAATTGTAGCCTTATACACATTGTTATTTCCATGAACAGCATCAATCCCATAGATCATAGGTATTCCCAGACGGGTCGATAACGAGCCCTTCTGGAACTCATTCACCGTATCAACCCATAACTCCGGAGATGCATTTGTTGCCGGAATACTACCTCCACCACTCAATACACTCCCTAATTTAAATTTACCGAGTTTAGAAACATCATTAATATCAAAAAATACTATCAAAAAACTGTCCAAAAAAAAAATGATTCATTAGACAGAATGGAAACTCCATTGATGAGTACCTATAAAATACTTCTTCATGACGTCAGCAGATGCCACTTTCCGCTCAATCTGCACCATTTGGCCTATTTTTTCCTCCAAACTCATCTTGCTCATCAAATCCTTGATTCTCCGATTTATTGGCTGTTTCGGATCTTTGTATATGGTGTAATCATCTGCACTTGCTATGGCTATCAACAAACACAAACTCGCAATTCTAATCAACAACCAAGGATCTCTGCCCATTTTTTTCTGCAAAACAGATCACAACCAGTAATTGCAAATTGTACACCTATATATAATTTCAGGTAATAAAATCAGAAAGCTCCATCAATGGCGTGAATGGAGTAGTTTTTGCATAGAATGAGAGAAGAACAAAACTCAATCAAATCAAATCAAAATCATGATTTATCAAAATTGAATGAGGATGAACAAAACGGTCGAATTTCACGTGATGAATGCATGCGTGGAAAGATGGAAAAACTTACAGTTTCTCTGCATGCAAGCTCAGCCCACTGTTTCTTACTGTGTGTGAGTGTGTGAGAGAGCAGCTTCGTGAAGAAATGGTGGTGGGATTTATAGAAACGTTTAGCCGCTCTTTTCCAAATGAAAAGAATTTTAAGATTATTTTTTTCTATTCAATTTTTATCCAATAACGCCTTTGATTTTATTTTTTAATTCAATGAATTTCTATGTTCCTTTTTTAAAATTTTTCCATTTATTGCTTGATTTTAAAATTATTTGTAATTTGAAGATGTGTCTTTTAACTTTTATCCATTTACAGCTTGGTTCATTTCAATTTCTGTTTTGGAATTTGAGATTTTTATGTTTTTTACACTTTTACATATTTACCACTTGGCAGCACCTATTTCGAAGAAAGGTCCATATCATTCAATACTTTATTGTGGACATAAATACAGTCAAATATATATGTCAATATATACATTCAAACCTATACGATATGAAAATGATAATCATACATTTTCTACTTTATACAGAAAATTCTCATTGTTGGACTTAGATAAAATAGTTTACTATTATCCATATATATAATATCCGATAATTATCACCTGTGTTGATGTATCCTTACATATGTATTAAATATTACATAAAAGTATTATTTCTTTTAGGTAAGATAATTAATATTACTTTGATTTCATATCGATTGTAGAGAAGGATTTGTCTCATATTAACTGTTATTCTGGCTATTTTGATACATTAATTTTACCTTCAGTCTCAATTTTTAAAATTTGGAAAGTTACGATGTAATAAGAATGAATCTAATTAATTTTGAAATGAACGAGAGAGATAAATATATGTTAATTCATGATAAAATTTCAGAAAAACAATTAATATGAAACAAATGGATGATTAACTTCTCTACAGACTCTACTACACGATCTAGATATATAGACAATAAAATGAGATAATTAATCTTTTACATGTATTTGTGTATTGTAAAATGAACAATATTCGAAAATTAGCTTATATTGGATAAGTTGGAATGCTTAATTTGTTAAGACTATTTCCAACGGTGCACATGATTTTACTGTTAATCTTACACAATTTTTATGTAATAACTGTCAATGATCTCCAACAATTTACATTATTTTCTGCACCAAAAAAGAATATTTCATAAAAAAATTAATTAATTAATTTATTTAACATTTTATTTATTATCAATATTCGTTATTATTGTTAAATAATTTATTTTTCATATTATTATTTTAAAAGTGTAAAAAATTATATATATATTTAAATCTTATTTACTATAATATTTTAGCACTTAATATAAAAAATAAGGAAAAAAATGAATACAGAGTGAAATAATGAAAAAGAACTTAAAAACAAAATAAAATAAGAAAAGAAAATGAATAAAATAAATAATAAATAATAATAAGAAAAAAATGAATACAAAGTAAGAATACCGAAAAAGAAATTAAAAATAAAATAAAATAAGAAAATAAAATAATATGAATAAAATAAATAAATAAATAATAATAATAATAATAATAAAAGAAAAATCAGATGGCGCAAGGATTGACCTGTGGAAAGTTGGCACAAAACCAGCGGTTAAGATAAGATGGCGCAGAAAAAAAAATCACTGTTGGAGATGAAAACAGGGGCCATCAAATTGTGATGGCGCACTGTTTGGTATCTATGTATGTATGGTAATTCCCACTTGTCATATCCATAATAGACAACAAGTTGTTTACGTAGATTTGTAAGATGACATCACATAAAATTCACTAGTGTGGAAAGATAATTACAATATTTAGATACTAATTCTCAAATGTTGTTGTGTTATTAGAAGAGTAGGTGGTATGACTAGAATGATTATAATTGATCAACTATTTATTGCCCTTATCAAATTTAAATGATCTTGATGTGGTCGAACTGACCACATTCAAACTACCCCGAAAACCCGACCCGGAATTGAAGGCCAACCAGCGCGAACAGAACGAAGAAGTAATAGAGATCGTATGGGCGAACAGTTATGTTCGACACGATGAGCGAACTGATCAAACTCGCAGGCAAGAATGTCGAACTAAGTCCAGGCGAACTAATTCAAATTTGAGATAACTCCCACGATCGCGAGAATCTCGCCACTTTCCAAGTTTTTAGGAGAAATCTCAACTACCACATCACTTTCCCAAGAAATCACGTCTCTTTCAGGGAGTATATATATATCGTTTTATCTTTCTATTTCACACACAATCACAATTTTTACACGTTAAAGCATTACTAAAATCGAGAGCAATATCTTTGTGAGATTACTGAATTGAGCGTCGGAGTCCCTTCACCGGGAAAAACCCCCGGTGTTCTTTGTTTTGCAGGTCTTTTTGATCGGAGAATTCCATTCGACGTCGGAGAATTCCAATTTGGCATCGGAGAATTTCGAACGACGCCGGAAAAGTAAAGGATTGAAGTTAGGACGAATCAATTGGCGCCGTCTGTGGGAATTATTTTCGTAACTTTGAGCATTTAAGACGTAGAGAATCACGAAGATGGTGAATACCAGAGGATCCCGAAGGAGGTTGGACGAAGGAGCGCCGTCCGTGCAACAAAACGAGGATCGGAATTCAGCACCAGCTAATCCTCCCGGCACTGTCACATTGACACCGGAGTAACTCTCAACTTTGATAGAGGCGGCTGTCCAAAAAGCTTTGGGCAAACAGAAAGTTAACTCACAACAGGATAATACTGACATGCCTGTTGGAAGGGAACAAGAGGACGACAGATCTCGGATGGATGAACAAGAAAGCCAATCTGGTCATCCTCGAGGCCAGAAGCGGGGACATGACGAACTGTTTGAAAGAGTGGATGGTTTACGAAAGGAGCTGCGGGAAGTCCAGCGAACTGTTCGACGGATTCCCCGGAATTCCCGAGGGAATCCTTTTTCTGAGGAGGTGATGGAAGATGAGTTGCCAGCCTCCTTTCGGCCGGTAAATTTCGAATATGATGGTACTACAGATCCATGGGACCATCTATGTAGATTCGACAATACTGCCCTACTGCACCGGTATTCAGATGGTATCAAGTGTAGGGTGTTCGCCACTACCCTTACCAAGGCTGCTCAAACATGGTTCAGCCAGCTGAATGATGGGTCAATTCATAATTTCGAACAACTATCGGAGTTGTTTTTACATCAGTTCGCCAGTTCTAGAAGGCAGAGGCGATCTACCCAGACATTGTTCGGCGTAAGACAAAAAGCGGATGAAACCTTGCGGAATTATGTTAAAAGGTTTACAGCCGCTACCTTGGAAGCTCCCGAGGCTTCGGATGATTTGGTTGTAAGTGCTTTCATCCAAGGGTTGAAAGAAGGGGATCTCCATACTTCGCTGGTTAAGAAGACCCCCAACAATTTTGACGAACTGTTGCAAAGGTCTACCAAGTACATCAACTTGGAGGAGGTAGTTCGAATGAAGAAAGGAGAAACTTCCAGTCGCATGAGCAGGACGCAACAGGATCATGAGGCGGCGAGAAGGAGAGATGGGGGAGAACAGCGAGCAAGATTTGCTCCACCCCCTTTGAGAGAAAATAAGACAGGGCGGAGGTACGAACAATATACGCCCATGACTATGTCCCCCGGACAGGTATTGATGGAAATATGGAACCTGCCCCAGTTGAAGTGGTCGTCGACCTGGAGTCCTAATCCGAAAAAACCAGCTACCTTCGGCAACGGTAAATTGTGTCGATTTCATAATGAATATGGGCATGGAACTGACGAATGTTTACATTTGCGAGATGAACTGGAAAGGCTAATCAGGGAGAACAAATTAGCTCGTTTTGTTCGTCAGAATCGATCGAACCGCGAGCATCGGAATGATCGAAGAGAGCCCAGACAAGAAAGAAGGCAAGAGCAGCAGGAATTACCTCCACCTCCACCACCCCCAGCGCGAGCTAGGCCTGAACAAGAAGAAAGACCCACTATACACATGATCATGGATGGGCCAACAGACGGAGATTCCAATAGAGCTCGCAAGGTAAGACTTAATTCTGTGAGGCAAGAACAGAATACGGTCCACTCTATTTTCGAAGAAGTGGCGATCGAGTTCGGAGTTCGCAACCGTGTTGCTATCCAGAGTCCTCAGTTCGATGCTATGGTGATCGTTGCTGAGATAGGGGGTTTCAATGTTGAAAGGGTGTTCGTAGACACAGGAAGTTCGGTGGACATCATATTCATGGACTGTTTCCGAAAGATGAGATCAACAGTGGAGGTAAAACCTGTAGAAACTTCACTTTATGGTTTTGCAGGAGAGTCCGTAACGGTGTATGGCAAAAATCAATTGCCTATGGTCTTGGGAGATGGAGAATGGAGGCAGAACAAAACTATGACCTTTCTTATAGTGGATGCGCCCTCTCAATACAACGTGATTTTGGGTCGTCCTTCTTTGAGTTCATATGCCGCTGTCATTTCACCTGCCCATTTGATGATGAAGTTCTCAGTTGAGAATGAAGAAGGGCGAGTGGTTGGAGTAGGAGTTGTCCATGGCGACCAACAAACTGCTCGGCGTTGTTATGTCGCTGCAGTTCGACAATCTGAGTCTCGCAAACGCCATAGCGAGCAGAGAGACTATGCTGATCGAGGAAGGGATAAAAGTTTGAAAAAAGACGATGAAACAAAGACTGTGGAATTCGAAGAGGGCGAACTGATGAGTGTCGAGTTAATCCCGGAGCTACCAGGACATTCAGTTCGTCTAGGAAGCCAATTGTCTGAACAAGTTAGGGGAGATATTATAGCCGCTCTTCAGGACAATATAGACCTGTTCGCTTGGAAGCCTGAAGACATGAAGGGTATAAACCCGGAAGTAGCTGTTCATAAGTTGAACATCAAGCCCGATGTTCGACCAGTTAAACAGAAACTAAGGCATTTTGGGGAACAACAGAATAAAATTATCAAAGAAGAGATCGAGAAGCTGCTTGAGATTGGGCACATCGAGGAGATCCAGTATCCTCGATGGTTGGCCAATGTTGTGTTAGTCCCGAAACCCGGAAACAAGTGGCGGATGTGTATCGACTTCCGAGATTTGAATAAAGCCTGTCCCAAAGACCATTATCCTCTTCTGCGGATCGATAAACTTGTAGATTCCACTGCCGGATGCGAACTGTTGAGTATGATGGATGCAGCTCAAGGATACCACCAAATCATGTTGCATCCAGAAGATAAGCCCAATGTAGCCTTTATCACAGCGTCAGGTACATATTGCTATACGGTTATGCCATTCGGACTAAAAAATGCAGGAGCTACTTACCAGCGAATGGTGGACGAGGTGTTCAAACACCAGTTGGGCCGCAACATGGAAGCATATGTCGATGATATGCTAGTGAAAAGTGTGCAGGCGAACACCCATGCGGAAGATTTGAGGGAAACGATGGCAACAATCCGAAAACATGGGATGCGATTGAATCCGGCCAAGTGTTCATTCGGTGTGAAAGTAGGGAAGTTTTTGGGGTATATGGTAACGAACAGAGGAATCGAAGTCAACCCCGGCAAAGTCTGAGCTATACAAGAAATGACACCTCCTCGAACCATTAAAGAGGTGCAAACACTGACTGGTCGCATCGTTGCCTTGAGTAGATTTATATCCAGATTGGCGGACAGGGGTTTGCCTTTCTTCAAAATTTTGAGGAAAAATGGCCGGTTTAGTTGGGATGCCGACTGTCAAAAGGCGTTTGAAGATCTGAAGGCATTTCTCCTCGCACTTCCTTTGTTAAAACAGCCTGTTAAAGGAAGTCTAATGGTCGTTTACTTGGCAGTCGGGGAAGAATCGGTCAGTTCGGTTCTTGTTCGAGAGGAAGGTAGGGATCAGTTCCCCGTATACTTTGTTAGCAAAGTTCTGCATGGGGCAGAAATCCGCTATACCGAAGTAGAGAAGATTGCTTATGCCTTATTCACCACGGCCAGGAGGCTGAGACCATATTTTTTGGGTTATGAGATCATAGTGCGAACTAACCATCCGCTGAGTGTAGTGTTGGGAAAACCGGATGCATCCGGGAGACTAGTCAAGTGGGCGGTCGAACTGGGACAGTTCGATTTGAAATATGAGTCGCGAACAGCTATAAAAGGTCAGGCATTGGCGGATTTTATTCAGGAAACAACCAGGCTACAGGATAAGAAAGAATGGGAAGTTTTTGTAGATGGATCCTCGTCTCGCCAGGGTGCAGGAGCAGGGATATTATTGATCAGCCCCGAGAAAGATGAGTTAGAGTTCGCCATAAAATTTCAATTTAAGGCATCTAACAATGAAGCAGAATATGAAGCTTTTTTGCAGGGTTTGAAAATAGCCGAGCAGGCTGGAGCTCGAGATCTAATAGTTAAATCAGATTCACAATTGGTTACACAACAGCTCAAAAACCAATGTGAAGTCAAAGAAGATCGCATAATTTCTTATGTACAGAAAATACGAGAGATGGAGAAACGATTCGAGAAACTGCAGATCGAACAAATACCTCGGAGTGAAAATCAGAAGGTAGATCATCTGGCTAAAATTGGGAGTTCGCTGCAGGACTGTTCGAAGAGGAGTATTACAGTCATGGGAGTAGGAAAGGAAAATGAGGTGATGAATATTGACTTGGCCGAACAAGACTGGCGAACTCCTTTCTTGAAATTTTTAGGAGGAATCAGAAATGGATTAGCAAAAGACCTCGAGAAATTGGAGAAACAAGCTCGGTTCTACTACATGTTAGATGAGGTGTTGTATCGAAAAACTTTCCTACCAACAGATGCCAGGTGTTTATCCAAAGAAGAAGGGCTTAAGGTCTTAAAGGAAGCGCACGAAGGAGGATGTGCCGAACATGCGGGAGCTCGAGCATTGGCTCGAAAGGTCGCACGAGCTGGTTTCTACTGGCCTACGATGAAGAATGACGCCGAAGATCTAGTTCGGAAATGCAATGCTTGTCAGAAACATGGTTGGCGAATTCACACGCCGGCAACAGATATGCTTACGGTATGTTCGCCTTGCCCTTTTGCTAGGTGGGGAATTGATATAGTTGGTCCACTTGTTAAAACCAGGGGAAACAAGCAGTTCTTGGTGGTGGCCGTGGATTACTTTACTAAGTGGGTGGAAGCCGAACCCTTGGTCAAGATTGCCGAACCTGATATGATCCACTTCATATGGAAGAGTATTTGTTGCAGATTCGGTTTACCCAGGATTTTAGTCTCAGATAATGGAGCCCAATTTAGAGGCAAAAAGATTACAGGATGGTGTAAAGAGATGAAAATTTTACAAGTGTTTACTCCAGTGGCTCATCCTCAAGCGAATGGACAAGTCGAAGTGGTTAATCGAATCATTCTAGATGGAATCAAAAAACGACTGGAATTTGAAAAATCAAACTGGGTGGACGAACTGCCATCAGTTTTATGGGCATATCGAACTTCACCCAGATCAACTACGAGGGAAACTCCTTTCAGCTTGGCATTTGGCATGGAAGCAGTAGTCCCAGCTGAAATTCAGGGAGAAGCTCTACGAATCACTAATTTCGATCCGCAGCAAAATGAAGAATTAATTCGAACAGATTTGTTATTTCTGGAAGAAATTCGGGATGAAGCCAGAGTTCGCCATGAGTTATACAAGAGACATATTCAGGCAGCCTTCAACAGAAAAGTTCGAAAAAGAGAGTTTCAAGTAGGGGATTTGGTTTTAAGGCAATCGGATGCCTTGTTGGAGATCGGAAAGCTTGATGCTATTTGGGAAGGACCATACACTGTTACAAGAGTCTTACCAGGTGGATCCTACGAGCTCGCTGACGAACATGGAAAGGAACTGCCAAGACCTTGGCACATCAACCACTTGAAGAAATTTTACACTTGAAATCTCAAATCTCAGTATGTTGCTTTTTATTTTTAAGTTGTTGCTTTTATGAATAATAGATATTTTCCTGCTCCGTGGACGTAGGTCGATTTGACCGAACCACGTTAAATCCTCGAGTCTTTTTATGTTGATTTATTTAACTATATTACAAAACAAAATTGTACCGTGGAGCGAACTCACAGTTCCCTCGGAACTCACCGATTAAGCTTGCCGAAGAAGTTCCCTCGGAACTCACCGATTAAGCACGCCGAAGAAGTTCCCTCGGAACTCATCGATTAAGCACACTGAAGAGGTTCCCTCGGAACTCATCGATTAAGCACACTGAAGAAGTTCCCTCGGAACTCACAAATCAAGCATACTGAAGAAGTTCCCTCGGAACTTATTGATTAAGCGTGTTATGAAGGTTCCCTTGGAACCCATCGAAAAGGTTCTTTCGAACTAAATGTTCACCGCAAATTGGAGAAGTTTCATCGAACTTAACGATTAGACGAAGTGATGCGAAAAGGTTCTATCGAACTCGATGATTGACGCAAATTAAAGAAGTTAAAGAAGTTCTATCGAACTTAATGATTAAGCGAAGTGAAGGGAACTCTTTCACGATTCGCTAAGTAAGTATTTGATTCATTACTTAGTAGATATTCATTTGAATGTTAGTAATTGAATAGTATGAAAACATTGAGATTGGCGAACTATATTCGATTAAAAAAGTTGATTCATTACAAAACGATTACAAAAAATACAAGTATAGAAAAATACAAGTAAAGACTAAGAGCGATCAGGAGACGCTTCGAGAGTCAGTGGAAGCGCGGCTGGTTGAAGAGGCTCGAACATATCATCCGGCAGATCCGGAGTTGGACTTCGAGGAGCTTCGGCCGGAGCAGGAAGTGACGAACTCGGGCCAGGATTGCCGAGCTGGTTGTCCGGAAGGACTTCCTTTATTGCCTCTTCAAGGCATCCCGACCACCAGTTTTCGGTATTGATATCGCCCTTCGGGTCGCCCCGCCAACACGACGGAACAGAGTGAGTCCGCATCACCTCCTGGCCTAGTTCGCTCACGTCAAACCGAACCGCATCTCCAGCTCGCTCCTGGCAGAGCCGAACTCCCTCTTTAAAGTAAGTGACGGCCATGGGAGCCGCCTTAGACAGGAAGAGAAGGGAGTCCCAAAGACGGGAAACGAGCCTTTCCCGGAACTCTTCCGCTATCAGCTTCATTTCTGGGCTCCGAGCGAATTCGTAAAAGCCATTTTGATACATGAATTCCCCGAATTCAGCTCGGGTCCTCTCTGCCTCGGCGAGCTTCCTCTCTGTCTCTTCGAGCTTCTCCCGCAAGCTCTGATTCTCAGCTCGCGCGTTGGAGATTGCAGTTTGCTACTCCACGGCGAACTGCTCCTTCGCCAATAATAGCTCTTCCTTCTTGGCCACCTCGGAGCGAGCAACTGCCAACTCCAGCTCTCTCTCTTCCAACTGAGCAGACAGATTTTCGGCTTTGCCGGCATGTTCACTCAAATCACTCTCCAAGGTCTGCTTTTCCTGGAGAGTGCTCCTCAGCCTATCTCGGCGGCGGAAGGCCCTTTCGCCCATGACCTCGAAGTACTTGAATGCACTCGACATCTTGGAGAGGTTCGCCTTGAACTCCTTGACCTCGCGGTCTTCCTCCTCTGTCGCCGCCGCTTTGCCGGACTTGACTATCGCCCTCTCCGGCTCGGGCTCCACCCCAGTTCGCACCACCTCTTTCGAGGTACCCTCCTCAGTTCGCTGTTTTTTTGAGGGAGCCTTCTTCTGCGAACTGGAAGGCGCTTTTTTCTTCCGCCGAAGAAGAAGCTCTTCGACTGTTTCAGAGGTAGGGCCGGCAGCCTCGACGGTCTCGGTAATGCGAACAGAGTCATCCTCAGCCAAGTCACGACTGGCCCGTGGTGCCAGTTCGTTCAAGCGTCGCTCCTCCTTCTCGCGGAAGGCTGCCGCTTGCCGGCCGTTCACTGCCTCGTCCGCTGGCGAGAAGGCAGGCCTTTGGGATTCCGAGATTCCGGAGTCGAGAATGAAAAAATTATTCATTTCTTTATCTGCAACACAAAACACAAACAGTTAGTGCGCGAACAGTCCAATAAGTTTTGAAAAAAAAAAGATATAAGAAAATTTTTAACAACCTAAATCGAACTTGTGTGAAACGGGCGTGTTCGGGTAAAATCCCCAGAACGCCAACAATTGTTCGCATGAACTCATACGAACTATGTCGAACATTCCCCCCCGAAATAGCCTTGCTAAGGCCCCAAGTTCGAAGTCCCTCGGAGGAGCAGGCTCATTTCGGTTCGAACTCTCAACCCAGGAGAGAGATTTAAAGGTTCTATTATTTGGGGCACGGACGAAAAAATAATATTTTTCCCAGGAGCTGATTTTTTCATCTCCTGGGGACAAAAATTGGGCGCGTTTTTGTCCGCTTCGGGGGCTTAAATAGAAGCGGAACGGATTGGTGTGCTTAAGTACGAAGCAAGAACGAAACTGTTCGGAGGTCGGTTCAACCCCCATCCATTTGCACACCATATAAAATGCTACGATGTAGCTTATGGAGTTCGGGTGCAACTGGTTAGGGCACACCCCAAAGGCCGAACCGACCTCGAAAATAAAAGGATGGATGGGAGGGATTAAACCTACAGACACGTGTCTTAGAAACCACGTGTAGCATCCAGCGGGAGCCCGATGAGGTCGATCATCGGGGCCGGGAATTACTATAGAGTAGCCCGCCGCTGTTATGAGCGAACTAAGAAGAATAGTGTGTGTTGGAGTGGCTTTGGTGGCAGAGAAAACGTTTTGGACAGTTTTTCTGCGAGATCGAATAGGAGGAGAAGAAAGTGTTTTTCGGCCAGAGGAAGAAGCCTTGGGAACGGGCGAATCAGAGGCAGTTCGTAGAGGAAATTCCTCAAAACCCTCCTTGGATTCGCTCTCGTCCCTTAGGATATGTAAAGAAGAAGACGCCATGAATTTGAAACAGGGAAGAAGAGAAGTACCTGGGTTTGGTTTTGGGTGAAACTTTATAAATTTCGAAGGAGAAGGATTCTTGCTTAAGAGAAGAGTGAGTTTTTGCAGAAGAGGTTTTGCGAAAGTGAAGGAAGGGGTATATATAGGCGAAACTTCTTGATTTTGGGGGGAAACTGAAAAGTCACAAGATCTCAGCCGTCGGGAGCAGTTTGATCCAACGGTGAAGGTGAAAAGTCGTAAATCCGACCGTTAGATGCAGTTCGATCCAACGGTGGATACGAAGGGACGCGTATGAAGGACGGAGTTAGATCTTATCCGTTGGATGCAGTTCGATCCAACGGTGATAACAAGTTAAATCTTATCCGTCAGGTGTAGTTCGATCGAACGGCAAAGACGAAAAGGCACCTCGGGATGAGGGAAAACGTCAAATGATGGATGGGACGCGATGCTTCTTGAAGAAGCTTCATAGTTGGCAACAATGCGAACTGTGTTAATTCGTGAGCACAGTTCGCACTCAGAAAGGGGGGAGTACTGATGTGGTCGAACTAACCACATTCAAACTACCCCGAAAACCCGACCCGGAATTGAAGGCCAACCAGCGCGAACAGAACGAAGAAGTAATAGAGATCTTATGGGCGAACAGTTATGTTCGACACGATGAGCGAACTGATCAAATTCGCAGGCAAGAATGTCGAACTAAGTCCAGGCGAACTAATTCAAATTTGAGATAACTCCCACGATCGCGAGAATCTCGCCACTTTCCAAGTTTTTAGGAGAAATCCCAACTACCACATCACTTTCCCAAGAAATCACGTCTCTTTCAGGGAGTATATATATATATATCGTTTTATCTTTCTATTTCACACATAATCACAATTTTTACACGTTAAAGCATTACTAAAATCGAGAGCAATATCTTTGTGAGATTACTGACTTGAGCGTCGGAGTCCCTTCACCGGGAAAAACCCCCGGTGTTCTTTGTTTTGCAGGTCTTTTTGATCGGAGAATTCCATTCGACGCGGGAGAATTCCAATTTGACATCGGAGAATTTCGAACGACGCCGGAAAAGTAAAGGATTGAAGTTAGGACGAATCAGATCTAAAATTGAAGATTAAGTTTGAATTGCATAGGTCGGGTCAACAAAGTGTTTTATCCATACAAATTCGGTATCATATTTTTGGGATATTCAGATGTTTATACAAATTTGAAATGTGGAAAAAAGAAGAATTACAATTTGCATATGTACAAAAACTTGCGTGAAATGGTTTCACGGATAATTTCCGTGAAACAGATCCTATTTACTCACTGACTCAACTCATTTTCACAAATTTATATGTGAATTCATGTGAAGTGTGAGTTGTGGATTGACTCATCTCACATAAAATGATTCATGAGACGGTCTCATATGAGACTTAACTAACTTTTAGCTTTACTTTTATCATTAAGACAATTTTACAGATTTTCTTGATCATTGATAGAACATAACAAAAATATCATTTATGATAGAAAAATAACCCCATATACAAAATGCGGCATTTTAGACCATCTCCAACCATTTTACTCAAATTCAAACTCAAATCTTGATTTTGCCACCAAATTTGCCACTATCTCCAACAATTTAAACTCAAATTGGAATATTCTCTTACAATATTCTTAATTTTTATTTTTCAAATTTTATTTAATATCAAATATTTATTTATTTTAGTTCATAAAAAAATTAACTTAATTGGTTTCAATTATAAAAAAAATTTATGAACTATAAATCTTATTAAAATACCAAAAATATATTATAAAATTCATCACAAATACATATTAATATAGTAAAGATAGTAAAGAAAATAATCTAGTCATACAACACAATGTAAATAAATAACATAATGGCACAAATTATAACTAACATTCCGAATTAAACATTGTATGATATCTTATCGTATTTCTATTAATTATAATTCATGTTTATATTTATTAAATTATATAATCTACAATATAATGCAATACTTATAGATATATAAATTATATAATGTATCAAATACCAAATATCAAGTATATAAAATCAATACCTAAAATATAATAGATTAAAAAAATAAATTGTAAATTAATAAAATAAATGAAAAAAAAATAAAAAAAGTTTGAGTAGTGAATAGTAAGTGACAAATTTGCCACTTACTATTCAAATACTCAAATTTGAGGATTAATTTGAGGCTGGGTTGGAGGCCCAATTTCCTTCAATTTGCGTTTGGGTAATGTTTTGAGTAGGGCATTGGAGATGCCCTTAGTGAGCGAGCACAATCTTATTTTTTTGCATGAATTTAAGAATATCTGCTGTTCCATTCGTGTACGTACAACGCTTTGTGATGCACCAAACATTTGCATAAGAAAGACAAAGCATGATAAACAAGTTTACCAAACACGTCTTTACTAAACAATACATAATTTGGTCTTTTAGTCAAAAATAAAGAGACAATGGCTTGATTTCTAATCACTGGAATTGTAATTTAGTTCCATAAGAATCCACGTGGCATATTTGTCCAAAATTTAGTACTAAATTCTGCATTAGTACTCTTGTTTGTCCAGAAAAAATAAAAAATAAAAAAGTCGAAATTTATATTTGGATTGAGAGATTTGGAGAATGTATTGGAAGTCTATGGTGACAAATTAATTGATAATTAGTATAAAACCCGTATATCACACGGGTATATTGACATTAATAAAAAAATAGTATTTATAAATTAATATTATCAATTTTATATGTTAAACTCTATTATTAGTAATTTTATAATAATTTTAATTAAATTTCAAGTATACAATACTTTTATTTGTGAACTTTAAAATTTGGTATTGTTAATTAGTTAATTAGTCACTTCTAAATTGTAACTATCTCATATTTCGAAGATAATTCTCACTTCGTTGTTTAACTTCTATAAATTCGTCAAATACAATTAATTAAAATAACTTGCTTTCAAAATTAAACATCTAAATTATAATTATTACTACAAAATATTAATAATATTATATTTTCCATGTTTATATATCATTATATTATATTATATTATATTATCATATGCTAAAATTATTAGATGATTCATGATAATTGTGCAATGCACGACTACACGACTAGTTAATATAAAACTATATATAATTAGTAATACATTCATCTAATATATCTTAGCAAACAATCGAAATAAATTTCGAGTGTTACTAATCTTTTTGATATAAGAATGTTGGTCATGTGAAAAATATAGTTCATCAATGTTATTTCAATTTGATCTACCACCAATATACTTTATGAGTTTTTATTTCTTATTTACATCACAGGTTGTTTGACTACTTTATTGATTGATTTAGTCACTATTGGCTTTAAGAACTTATTCAAATATATTTCAATAACTAATTCGTAATGAATGTAAAATAATGGTATTATATTAAGGTTTATACTTTACGCGTCTCAAACATTTTTCATTTTTCAAATCTTAAGATTTTTGTTAGGCAACATATTAATTGTTCATATTTATTTGTTTAATTTATTTAAATATGTATCATGAATTAAAATTTAGTTCCTTCATAGTCTATTTATTTTTTAACAAATCATTAAAATGGTTTTAAATAAAAATTAAATATAAGAGTGTTTTCTGTTTTTTATGCCATCAACTATCGGCATGGACTATCAGGATATCTATTCCTATTCGCTCCCCATGCTTTCACACCCCATCACCGGTAGGGACCCAGAGAGCTGTCTTCGCTTTTGGTATTCCTTCATATATCTCCGAATTTCACCCTTACATACGAAATTCCACTCTCATCTGTCTCACTTAGATGCAGGAAAGTAGGTTCGTAGCTAGTCAACCTACCAGGAGAGGGACGAGACTAACAACCAGATCGAAGGGATAAGGGGGAGGAACCATAGAGCCAATATGGCCGTAACGTAGAGCTGCATCCGATTGTGGCAAAGAGGAAGCCTTTCATGTTCTTCTTGATCCAACCGGCCCTCTTCCTCATGAGAAGGAAGAAATTATGACTCATTCAACCCTTCTGTATACTATTCAAATTTATTTAAAATATTTAAAAATTGAAAATATGTACCAATTAATTTGGTTTTTTTTTTTTTCCAGATCGTATCAATCAAGCATGTTTCAACTAATTCTATATTAATCTTGACAAATGATATCTTACATTAAAATGCAATTATGAAGTCAATTTTTATCACTCTACGTATGTATGATTTTATATGATAAACATTAGTCTATTGTTATCTTAATATTGTTAAACTTACATGTTTTATTATATGAAAGAAAAAAGAAAGGATTTTATCATTTTGAAACACATTATCAGAAACATCTCAATGTATATATTTTCTTTTTACCTATTTCTTTCTTCTCTTGATCTAGTACCAAAAATATTTGTTGCATTGATCAACAATGACCAAATCAATTTACTATTGAAGGAAGTGACAAATTGAACGTCTTCAATGTTGTCTCATTGTTTATCTCATAGCCACAGATGTGTGGCAGTAGTGTACAGGTAATTGTTGACGAGAGTCATCATAATTCAAATTTAAGATAAGTTTTCACTATATTTCAGTGAAAATTTATCCATCGCAATGTTTGAACTTACGTTGTCAATGGATTTCGATCATATCACCACCGCCCTTACCAACTCGACTACATCGCTACCGGACAATGTTGTTTATGATCCAATTCTAAGTGCAAAGTGAAGATTGTAACTGAAATCCAATTAAGATACTTTTATTGTCTTCACAAAAATTGACATACCGTGGAAACCTAATACATATGAGTACAAAATTGATAAATATCAAAGAATTGATGCACATTCTAGGCTGCATATCTGATTAAAAGTCAACATTTAAACATCTTCACATGAGTTTCTAACAATGTTTGAGAGTATTACATAGAACTCAACTCTTCTAATAAAGAAAGTGACTAATCTGAAATAGACAAAAGAGGAATAATATGTTATTTTTGTGAGTAGAGGAAGTAATAAGAATCAAAATTTGAGCATATAACTAAAATGTAGGGTTGAATGCTTAAGTTCAGGATCTCATTTTATGACTCAACAATCTCAATAATGGATATGGCCACGAACTCAAAGTTATCCATCTTACAACGCAGATTGTAATGGTTCAAGTTTGCAAATGAGTTCTCCATCTTACAACGCAGATTGTGATGGTTCAAGTTCAAATCTGCAAAGTTTATTAAAAAAAATAAAATCTGAAATAATGTATATGAAAGTATTAGTCCACAACAAATGCATGGTCAAAGTATATTGACATTATCCTTTTCATTTTTAAAAGGATTATAAGACTTTGATAGACACTCACACTTTTTTTAATATGAATATAATATCATGTTGCACATAGTAATAAATTAACAATCCGGATAGATATTAATTAAGAAGAAGAGGTTGGGCAGATGAAAATATTTATTGAGTTTGATATCTTTAAAAAAATAAAAATTGGACTTCCATTTTGGGCATATCCTTCACTCAGATCCGAATCTCATCATTCAATCTTCTCACTATTTCTCATTATATCTAATATGCTTCGAAATATTAGGATATTAAATGGTCCACATATGTCATTTCACACCCCATATAAAAATGCAGACACTTCGCATATTCCACAGCATAATTAAAAAGGAAAAAAAAAAAAAAAAAGAGACAATTGAGCAATTTAGACTCACTTGGCTCGGCTTGAGCCGAAGCTATTAAGTTAGTCCATGACTTTTTTTTTTTTTTTTGTCAACAATATCTAAAAAAAAAAATTATACCGTTTTATATGAATTTTTGTATGTGAGATGAAATCTAACATGAATCATATAGCCTGGTTAGTGTTGGTTAATAATAGTTAACATGAGCGATACTGATCACAAATTAATTTTTATGGGTTAATGCAATCATAAAAATACTAGTAATACATAAATAAATATTCAGTTTATAATAAGTATAAAGTATCTGTTTAATAAAATTAATGCTTTGTATGTGTACTACTTATATTTTTATGAAGTTGCAAATAAATATTGCTTCAATACTTGACTAGCTTAAAAATATGTTTTTACAAGTTCATTAATAGTGATACACACATGGATTTTTGTTTTATGGATGTAGGTATGAACAATACTTTTGGTCATCCAACTAATACTTTTACTTGTATTACTCTATTCTTATGAATTTTTGAATTGATAAATTTACTTGCCTTAATCATACTAACCATATTAATCAGCATTGACATGTGCTGATTTGGTTCACCCATGTTAGATTGGGCTTTGATCGATTCATATTTGTTTTGATCATATTGACCGTGTTAACGTTAATTTGTGTTGATTGGCCTGATTAATCCTTATCAAGCTTAATCTCATGTAAGGAGATTTCTGAGACAGAATCACATAAAACTTATATTTCATGATAAACCATTTGATGGAGATTCAAATCTAATTGATTAAGATTTAAATATATTTATTGGTGTTAATATTTCTATGTTAGTTTAATATTTATCTTTTATGACTTTAGACTAGTTTAATATTTATCTTTTATGACTTTAGACTTTCTAATTGGTTGTTCAAAATTATTTATAACTTGGTATATCATTTATACATTCGAAATTTCTTATATTATCAAATATAGATATTTAGAATGAAAAAAATTAAAACAAAAATTTCTTATCTTTATATGTATATACTAAAAGAATAACCATAAAGGACACTTGTTAATCCTACAAATTTTCTCATTTTAAATTTTCTTTTTACAAATTAAATCTATTTAAAACCTAATTAATGTTGCTATTAAATGCCATCAAGATTAATATTGATAATATACATTAGTAAATAATATTAAAATTTTAACTAAATTTGTTAAAGTAACACATACTACAAAAATGATTTATAAATTTGAAATTTTGTTAATTTGAAAAAATTGAGAATAAAATAAAAATTAATAAATAATGAAAAAATAAAATAAATGTGAGTTGATTGAAAAGAAATTATTCAGATGTTTCAAACTAATTAATTATTAAAGTTATATAGTTTTTTCGAATATGTGTTTTAAAATATTATATGAAATTTATTTGAAAATATTTTACTTTAATTTTATATCAATTCATAATAATAAAATTTGAGAATTTGAATAATGATTTTCTAAATAATAGAGAAAAAAATAATCATGTTCTTTTAGAATTATAAATAGAACATTTAATGAGATAATAATAATTGAATAATAAAGTGTTAATAACTATGATTCATAATAAAATTGTAAATTATGAAATTTTGGACAAACATTTTAATTAAGTTGATGTTTGCAATTATATTAATTGAAAATTAAAAAAATTCACACAATTAAAATTTAAATTCATACTAATTAAAGTAAAAAATTAATGATAAATAATAATTATAATTATAATTATAATTAAATTTCTCTATAAATAATAAGTTTTAAATTTCTTAATTAATATTAAAATAATACACTGGGCTTACGTTAGTTTTAATACTACTAGGTTTGAACCCGTGCGTTGCACGAGTTTCATTTAATACTTATCTCATTTTTTATTTCATAATTAGTGTTTATTGTTATATGATAGTAAATTTTTACATAAGTGTGATATTTTTTCTTTATTCTTAAAATAATATTTCTCAGGGTACATTTGAATATGTGGATTTAAGGAGGGATTTGAAATCCTTGATAGCAAATCCACTGATAATGTTGGGTTGGATGTGAATTTAAAATCCATAGTTTTCATTTTGAGCTAATTTTAGAGTTATTTTGGTGGATTTCAAATCCACTCAAACTTGAAAGGATTTGAAATCCACTCATTTCAAATTCTGGATATGAAATCACTCTATCCAAACATAGCCTTATTGTTTTCTTTAATAATTTTTTTCATTTATTCTTTAACACAAAATTTTTAATATATAGTTCTTAATAAGTGTTTTAATTATTGCATTAGATATTTTCATATATTTCTGTAAAAAATATATAATATATCTCATTTTTATCGATCGCTCGAAAACATCTGTTTTGTTCAATGCTTGTCCTAAGTGCACTCATTATTAGCTTTATGTATTGGTTTATTTTGTAATTGTGTTGTTTTTGTGATCTTTTTATTAGCCTTAACAAATTGTTACATATTGTAATATTTTAATACAATTTCTCGATTGTTTAAGGGGGTGGTTGGACTGAATGTGCACGTTTGGATTTTAGATTACCAATATTCGAATCATGTTATTTGTTTGCAGAATCTTATAACTAATTTTTTTTTTATCTACTTCATCCACTTTTTTACAATTTGAACTGAAAATATTAGCTCTTTTTTTAAAGATAAAATAACAGTACATCATCTATTTTTCTTATATATAATTCCCTATATTATGACATATTAATTGTAATCCTACTTTTTAAAATCTCTAAACAAACACAAAATTAATAAATTTCATCCTTTTTATAACTCACTTTCATACTTGCCAAATTTACATATGTTTTAACCTAAACATATCCTAAAAAAATTTTAAGCACCTATTTTTTTGCTAATGTCATTAATAATATTGTTTCAGAGTTTAAACACAATTTCAAAATACATTATTTTTATTTAATGCATGACATTACTGAATTAATGTTTGCACATTGTTGCTTACTTTTTTTTTTTTTTTTGCCAATTTGAATGTTGGACAAAAACAATAATTCAAGTCTGAAACCAAAGATTTCATGTAAAAAAGATAATACAACATTAGCAAGCACTTGTAACTTACATTTTTTTTTTCCAAGCAATTATTTTTTTATAATACCCTTTAAAATTTCTAAACAAACACAACTTTTCATTATCTAATGCCAAATATATTTCAATCTCACATATCTTAATGTTTTTTTAACACCTATTTTTGGTAATGTCATTAGCAATATGTTTCATAGTTTAAATTACAATAAAGTACATTATTTTATTTCATGTCTGACATTACCGAATTCTAATATTTATATGTTATTTTTTTCTTGAATCCTCTAAATATTTTTTTCTCTGAAGGTTTTTATTTTTTTGAGTTTGAACTACTTGAATGTTCTTTTGTAAAATATTATTAGCACATTCAAATATCTTTTATTTATTTATTTTAATTCCTTAAAAAGTAGTAGCATAATTTACTCTTCAAATTTTGTTTTATTTTTTTGAAATTGAAATGTTGGACAAAAACAATTATTCAAGTTTGACACTAAAGATTTCATGTAAAACAAAAAAGAAAAAAAAAACAATACAACATTAACAAACATTTGTAACTTACATATTTAATTTTTCCAAACACTTTACTATTGTAGGGTAGTGGGGTGTGTATTTAATTGATATTAATATTTTGATATTTTATAAATAAAATAATTTTTAAGGAAGGACACTTCATAACATTGTAAAGTGTCACTTGTCAAACACTTGAAGGTGACACTCAACATTGTAAAGTGCCACTTGTCAAACACTTGAGGTTGGCAATTATTTTTTTATAATACCCTTTAAAATTTCTAAACAAACACAACTTTTCATTATCTAATGTCAAATATGTTTCAATCTCACATATCTTAATGTTTTTTTAACACCTATTTTTGGTAGTCTCATTAGCAATATGTTTCATAATTTAAATTACAATTTTAAAGTACATTATTTTATTTCATGTCTGACATTACCGAATTCTAATATTTATATGTTATTTTTTTCTTGAATCCTCTAAATAATTTTTTCTCTAAAGGTTTTTATTTTTTTGAGTTTGAACTACTTGAATGTTCTTTTGTAAAATATTATTAGCACCTCCAAATATCTTTTATTTATTTATTTTAATCCCTTGAAAAGTAGTAGCAGAATTACTCTTCAAATTTTGTTTTATTTTTTTGAAATTGAAATGTTGGACAAAAACAATTATTAAAGTTTGACACCAAAGATTTCATATAAGACAAAAAAGAAAAAAAATACAACATTAACAAACATTTGTAACTTACATATTTAATTTTTCCAAGAACTTTATTATTGTAGGGTAGTGGGGTGTGTATTTAATTGATATTAATATTTTGATATTTTATAAATAACATAATTTTTAAAGAAGGACAGTTAGCAACATTGTAAAGTGCCACTTGTCAAACACTTGGAGGTGACACTTGACAACAATGTAAAGTGTCACTTGTCAAACACTTGAGGGTGCAAACCACACTTTTATATACTACCTCCGTCCCAAAATAAATGACGTTTTAGCCTTTTGCACATATATTAAGAAATGTGATAAAAAGTCCAATCTACCCCTATTTATGTTTAATTAATGATGAGTTTTTATCTCTTTAACACATTTAATTTGAGATGAGTAAATAGGGGCATATTTGGTATATTGCATGTAAATATGCTTTGGAATACGAAAACGACAATTATTTTGGGATAAATTTTAGTTGCTAAAACGTCATTTATTTTGGGACGGAGGTAGTATATAATTTGTGAGTCCGCAGCCAGAGGTGGGGACTGAGTTCACACTCTCGACGCGGCCACGTGGCACTCCTTGGGAAAAAGGAGGAGAATAAAAAAACTCAAAACGTCGACGTCTTAAAAGGAATAAAACCCAAGATATCCCCTGCGGACAAAAGAATATTCTCAACTCTAACCTTCGCATATTCTCTCTCTCCTCTCCTCTCCATTTGCGTTATATATCAGCCCCTCCTCAATTCCCTTCTCTCCTCATTTCCTCCTCGCACAAAGATCACAGGAGATTATATATAATTAGGCATTCGTGAAGCATTAAATCCGCGATCTCAATCAGTTGGAAATTCTCGATTTGTGTCTTTTCGGACGATTTTAAGGATGAAGTTTGGGAAGAGCCTGAGCAACCAGATTGAGGAAACTTTGCCGGAATGGAGGGACAAATTTTTGTTGTACAAGGAGCTGAAGAAGCGGCTCAAGCTTATCGAGCCGAGGCCGCTGGCCGGCGGCGAGGAGAGGGCCATGAAGCGGCGGAGAATGGAGGACACTGGAGAGGAGAGGGAGGCGATGACGGAGGAGGAGGTGGATTTTGTCAAGCTTTTGGAGGATGAGCTCGAGAAATTTAATTCATTCTTCGTTGAGAAAGAGGAGGAGTATATTATCAGATTAAAGGTAAAATTCTTCACCAAATTGTTTGAGTTATTGGTTTTTTGGCTGTTTAGGTTTTTATTTTCTGGAATTTTGCTGTTAGAATGATTTCTCTACAAATTTTGTAACTTCTTTTTCCTTATTCTTTGCTGTGTATGCTATCATTTGATGCTGATTTACGGCATTACATAATTCATAAGCATTTGTTGGTTTTTATGATTAATTTAGTTTGTCAAAGCCGTAGAAAATCTATAGATAATAGATCCATTGTAATTCTTCAAGTGGTTGTAGACCCCATTTGTTCAGGCAACATATCTTGGACTCTCAAGTACCACTTATTTAAGAAAAGTTTTCTCCTTGCTTTTCTATCAAAATTTCTTGCTCTCATGTGGAATAGTGAAAAAATAAGATGTGATGGTGAAGTTTTCTTATCAACTAGGGTGAATTATTCATGTTATTGGCTTGTAGGAGAATATATTATTTGTATTGTGTGGTAGAAAAGGGTAGAAAGGATGCTATCCCTTTGTTTAACTGGATTGTAGGAGAGAAGTACTGTCTTGGGTGGTAGAAATGGGTAGAAAGCTTATTTTCCCTTTGTTTAACTGTATGTCATATAACTGTATTGTATGGTAGAAAAATGAATTACGGTGTTAATTAGGGTAGAAAGGGTGTTGTCCCTTTGTTTAAATGTCTATGTCACAACAGTTTGGCACAGTTGATTGTAGATTAAGTTCTTGATGGTCTACTGATTAGGCCCACGTATGTGCGGTTCAGATTTCAGTTTCACATAGGTATCCACTTGAGTGACATATCACATGAATATTTTTTCAACGGCGAACAAGTGACACGCAATAAAGTGGGACAGAGGATATCATCTTTGTGTGCTGTATTACTGTATTAGTCGTAGTCAATTGTTTGAGTTAACATAGCACCTGTTGTCTGTTTCTCAATTTGAATTGGATATTTTCAATCGTCAACAAACCAACAATTATTTAGATTAGGCATTTCTCGATGGCATATACCAATGGTAAGTTGACATGTAAATCTTGGTGTACAGGAATTGCAGGATAGAGTAGCTAGGGCCGAAGATAGGAAGGATGAGATGATTAAAATCAGGAAAGAAATTGTGGACTTCCATGGAGAGATGGTTTTGTTGGAGAATTACAGTGCTCTTAATTATACTGGTATAATCTTGCACCTTTTTTGCTCTATTAATGCATGTATTCAATTCTTTTTTCACATTTTAATGTATCTTGATGTGACTCTTCAAGAAAATTCATTGGTTTTTAATACTTATCTTATCATTCAATTGTTGATCTGACTCTGCGTAGAATCATGACATTTTCTTCCGATAAACTCTGATTGAATATGAGTGATCCATTTCTATAGCTTATTTACAAAGATATCAATTAAAAACAGAATTAACTCAACATTTCCAATAATATTGAACAGGGTTGGTAAAAATATTGAAGAAATATGACAAAAGAACAGGTGCGCTCCTTCGACTGCCCTTCATTCAGAAGGTTCTTCAGCAACCCTTTTTTACCACCGACTTACTTTACAAGCTCGTGAAAGAGTGTGAGAGAATGCTGGACCAGATGTTCCCCGTTCATAATGGCCCGCCTTCTATTAAGGCTGTGGATGGAAATGAACCGTCTACAAGTTCTGCACCCGAAGAGGGTATAGCCAAAGGAACTAAGGAGTTAGCAGAGATAGAATACATGAAGAGCCTGCATATGAAGAGCACTTTAGCTGCATTACGGGTTCTCAAAGAAATACGCAGCGGAAGCTCAACCGTTAGCGCTTTTTCGTTGCCGCCACTGCAAATTAGTGGACTAGAGGAGCCTTGGAACAAGATCCCTGTTCTGGAGCAAGTTGCTAAGTAGTGGTAAATCCTGTGAGGGAAATATGTTGCTTATGTGTTAACTTAGATGATGGTTTCTCTCTTTCTTTTTAGTGTTCTTAACTAGTGCATTTGATATGCATGTATTCTATAGGCTATACTGACAAGGGTAAAATGCATAAAGTCTACTCGATTTACTTTGGATTGGTTTATATTGCAATGTAAAGTTTAATATATTACCTGTTTTTGGAACAGGTTGACCAACTTTAGACGAGTCATATGTGTCTGATTTTTCCTTATGCAACAACAAATCTTATGGCCTACCCAGTGTGTATTAAAATAATATTTAAACACCAAAAATCAACGTTTTTACGAAAGTGAAAGTGAAATTCTTGGGAAAAAAATTGAACTGCTGTTCCAAGGGAAGAAAACACATCTGCATGTGGTGATGATTGTTTCGTCTTAACCAATGAATTGATTGGTTGTCGACCTTGTGTTAAATTTTAATGGGTTGTTCTATTGAGCTTTAGTAATTATGGTGATCTATTAATTAATAAGTAGGTTTTATGTGAGAACTTCTCAAGAATCTTGTCATGTGAGATAAATTACTTAACAAATTCGTATAAGAATTTACTAAAATGTTGTCATGTGAGATAGATCATTTAATAAATTTATATAAGAATTTATTGAAATATGTTTAAATCATGGATAATAACGATCTCTCACGAAAATTATTCATGAAGTTGTCTCATCTAAGGTTTTTGTATTAATTTGTTGGAATTATTGTGACCTATTTTAACTCCTATCTCCCATATCAAATTGGCCAAATATAGTTAAACTTGGACTCAAATTTAGGTGGACAAAAGTTAATGTACACCGTTTGTTCGACTTTATAAATTTTTTGTAGATATGAGTTAGCTTAGTTAGTTATATATCGTATCATTTAGACAAATTGATGCAAATTTTTGGATATAAATATAGGTTATTGTTAGGGTTAGCCGTTAGCATTGTGCTAGGACTATAGCTTATGTCTATAACCTAACATATTTTCTCATGTGACTATTCATGGGGTCATGCGTAGGATCGACCTTTGTAAAAGCTCTCTTTTCTGTTCTTCTTATTAGTTTTTCTTTTGGGGAAAAAAGTTTTTTTTTCTTCTAAATTTGACTTGTAAGATTTTTTTATCTTCTTTCACCTATGATAAAGTCTTTTATATTTAAAAATTGTCATTTTTTAATCCTCTAACCTGTTATAGTAAAAATCCAATGAACCAGACTTAGAAAATTTAAAATAATCCCTTTTTCTTTTTCCAATGTTGTTAGTTGGGCTTACCATTTTTGGAACAAGTTTTAATTACTTCTTTACTTGTGTGTATAAATTTTGAGTTTTTATACTTGTATTTACATAAATATTGGATCTGTACTTTTATTAAATTTTGAATTTGGGCTTTTATATAAGACCAACACAACTACAGGAGCACTACAAGTCACTTTATTAATGAAATATATATAGTGGAAATGTCCCACTTTAGCATATTTTCTTAAATATTTGACTAGAATAGCACAAAATTTTAAGATTTGACCAAAATAACACAATCCTTATAATTTGTGACCAAAATACCACAAATTGACTTTTCCCTCAAGACAGCACTGACATGATGACTGACACAAGACAGTACTTTCAGTTTCTTTTAAGTTTCTAAAGTGGGACATTTCCACGTGTAATAAATCTCTTGTGAGACTATTTATATTTCCACTTTAATTTTTGTCGTGTGTAATAACTGTCTTGTGAGTTACTATTTACCTTTTAATTTTTGTCGTGTATAATAAAGTGGATTTGGTTTTTCTTTGACTTACTATTTACATTTCATTCAAATAAATACACTTTCCATTTTGGTAGATAGATACAATAATTTCATACGACAAAAATTTCTCCCTTCTACTAAATATTCTCCCTTCTACTAAAAATTCTCCGAATCTACTAAAAATTTTTGCTCGAAAGTTTTATCTCTCTCAGGAACAAATTAAAGAAGATTTACGTAAAAAAACCGAGAGGTAAGTCCATTTTCTGAATCTCCTTGTATTTTTTACGTGGAAAAAACATGAATTTTTCATCCTAAAGTTAAGAAAAAGTGTGTATTATATTTGTCCACGCAAAAGTCATGAAAAATCAGTATCCACGAAACATTTTCTAGTGCCACGAAAATTCTCACGAAAATTAAGATCTTCAAAATTGTCACGAAAATTCCCATGAAAATTGTCACGAAAATTATGAAATTCCAAATTCTCACGAAAATTCTCACGAAAATTATGATCTGCCACGAAAATTCTCACGAAAATTGTAAGGCACTCCACGAAAATTATGATCTTCAAAATTTTGGATGTTTTTTCTACCACGAAAATCTCACGAAAATTGTAAGGCACCACACGAAAATTATTGCTGAACCACGAAAATTTGGCAGAGTCTTAGTTGCATGAAGTAATTCATGTTTCATTTTTTTTTTTTACAGTTGAAAAATGAGTTTGTTGCCCGTTGTGGTTTGGTTTGGTGGATATTGGGAAGGGTTAGAGTACAAAAGTGGTTCGAGACAGGTGATTGGACTTCGAAGAGTTTGTTATCAAGATTTATTTGAATCAATTGACGAAGTTGTGCGTGCTGATGAGTGGTGGGGATATGTCATCCATTCCATTGTCGTGGATGAGGGTAGGGTGAAAAGAATGAAAATCAGGAACGATTCAGATCTTAGTAGCATATTGTCTGTGATCAATGATGTTCTTGTTGTTTATGTGACACTGAAAAGTAGAAATGTGGGAGGCTTTGGTCAGAGCAGCGAGGCAGGTGGTCCTTCATTTACTGTTGGATCATCATACGAACAACAAGTATGTAGAGATTATTCAAATATTCCAGAAGGGCTGCAAAACGATCAAGCATTCATGGCCTCATGGAGTATACCGAACCAAAATGATCCGTGGGGACAATTTGTGAGACAACCTAACGAGAATTTACCGTGTTGGGCATCATCTAGTGGTAGGGTTGATTATACAGGACAGGATTGGGGAATGGATGACCTTGACTTAAATACGTCTCCTATAGATTGTGTCCAAGAGGAAGTGGCACAGAAACAGGATTTTCATGAACATGCACATAGTGGATTTCATGATGGTACACATAATAGTATTATATTTCCCTTTTCAGTGCATCTATTGAATATTTATGATTTAGATTCAGCATTTTAATTGAGGTGGAATAACTTGTGCAGATGTGAACAACGAGCAAGATGGTGTAGGGGATGCCGATGAAGCTGCGGATAATGATTTGGAGCTAGATGCTGAGGATGCATCGTTGTTGGAGCAGGAGCAACTCCAGGAGCATGAGTCATTTATGACTTACATTGGGATGCGGACACACGATAATGTTGACGATACGTTTGAGGCACACTTTCAAGCAGGATCCAGTGATGGGGTTCCGCATACCGTTCCTGTTTCGGCCTTTGCTCCGAGTTATGCTCCGGATTGGTTTATCCCTGAGATTCCCAACGTGGATCCATCTGTTTATTCAGAAGGTGGTGCTCGCGAGATTACGACAGAAGCTCTTCAGAAAGGATCTACTTTCGGTTCCAAACTGGAGTTGAAGAAAGCAGTTGGTATGTACCATATTGAAAATCAGGTTGCATACCGTGTGGACCATTCCGATAAACATCGTTGGTTTTTGAAGTGCGTCCAGAAAAATTGTCCCTTCGTCATGAATGCTTCTGAAAAATATGGGATTTGGCGCATATCCAAGATTGTTATCCCACATAAATGTTCGTCGGAGTTGAATAGTGATGACCCACGTCGCCCTTCTTCTACTGTGATCGGTGAGTGCTTTGTCGATGCACTACGGAAAGAGAATTGCAAAATCACTCCTCGCGACATCATTCAGGAAATGAATGTTCGTCATGGTCTACAGGTGTCTTACAAATTGGCTTTGAAGGCAAGACGACATGCCATGATTAGGGCTTATGGGGATCCAACATTGTCGTTTTCTATGCTTCCATCTTACTTGGAGGTTTTGAAGGCTGCTAATCTGGGGACATACACATCGTTAGAGACCCACGATGATGGAAAATTCAAATATGTTTTCTACGCATTAGGTGCCTCCATACTGGGATTTCGAGGTTATTCAAGACCTGTCATAGTTGTAGATGGTTGTCATCTGAAGGGGCAGTATAAAGGTATTGGGTTTGTGGCTGTGACGAAAGATGGGAATGATCAGATTTTTCCTTTGGCAATTGGTATAAGTAATATTGAGAATGATGCATCCTGGAGCTGGTTCTTGACTAATGTGAGAGAAGCATTTGGAGCCCCTGCCCAACTTCTTCTCGTATCAGATCAACATGTGAGCATCTCGAATGCCATTGCACAAGTGTTCCCTGATGCAGCGCACGGTTTATGCTGTTACCATATACAAAAAAATTTGGCCAAGTATGGGAAGCATTTGGTTGGCCTCTTCAATAGGGCCGCATATTGTTATCATCCGTCGGAGTTCGATAAGTACGTCACTTATTAATACCATTTGATTCCTCAAATCAGTTTATTATGCTCTGATTTTAATATTCTCATAATAAATCTTTTATAATGTATCCAGGTATATGAACACACTGGTGAAATCCCAAATTACTGGTGCTCTTGATGCTTTGAAAGGTGCTGGTGAATACAGATGGTCTCGTGTCAAGTGCCCTGTTCGTAGGTTTAACTTCATGACGTCTAATGCTGCTGAGTCGTGGAATGGGAGGTTAGTTTGGGCTAGAAAGCTACCCGTCTGTTCATTTTTGGAGTGTGCTAGACGCATTACAGAGAAGTGGTTCTACGAACGACGAACCGCCGCATTAGAGCGAGATAACACACTGACGAAGGCCGTCCATGAGAGATTGCAGGATGCAATGAAAGAAGGGCGTTCTATGCAGGTTAATAAGCTTGGACGGCTCAAGCTCAAGATCACCACTGATAATAAGAATTTCACAGTCGATCTGTCAGACCGTTCATGCACTTGCCAGGTTTTCCAGCTTGACTTGATTCCATGCTCGCACGCATGTGCAGCGATCAGGTAAGGCTTTGTATATGTAAATTAATTACTTGAGATACCACCGTACACTTCATTATTGTTTTGTAATGCAGCTATATGAAAGAGCCCGTCACGAGATACGTGCATGAGTGTTACTGGACCCGTTCATTGAGAGGTATGTGGGAGGGTGAGGTACTCCCTGTGCCTGACCCAGCGGATTGGGTTATCTCCGACGAGGCACGAGCATTTGTCTGTCTACCTCCTGATAAACCGAAGCAAGCTGGACGACCAAAGGGAAAACGGATTCCTTCTTTTGTCGAGGCTTCTAGATCCAGACACGGTTCTATCCCGTCCGGTCATCCAACCGACCAAAACACTGAAAATGTTCAACCCGGTGGTATAAGACAAAGAAAAAAGAAGAGATGCTCTATTTGTGGCTCAGAAAGTCACACGAAGAGAAAGTGCCCGATATACATCGAAGGTCAACGCTTTGTTCAAGACGAGGAGTAACTCATGCAAATATGGGATGTGTAAACTGCAATTGTCTTTATAAAATAAACTTGTTTTTATGAAATAAAATGTGTATATTCGAATGTCTGGACATGCATTTTCGTGACATTTTTCGTGGCATTTTCGTGAGAATTTCGTGGCATGCATGCATTTTCGTGGCATTTTCGTGGCAATAATCGTGGCATTTTCATGGCCTAATCGTGGCATTGTCGTGAGATTTTCGTGCCAAAATCTAAGCATTTTCGTGGCATTATCGTGGCATTTTCGTGAGATTTTCGTGCCACACATGCATTTTCGTGGCATTTTTGTGAGATTTTCGTGCCAAAATCTAAGCATTTTCGTGGCTTTTTCATGACATTTTCGTGCCACACGTGCATTTTCGTGGCATTATCGTGAGATTTTCGTGGCAAAATCTAAGCATTTTCGTGGCTTTTTCATGACATTTTCGTGCCACACGTGCATTTTCGTGGCATTATCGTGAGATTTTCGTGGCAAAATCTAAGCATTTTCGTGGCATTTTCGTGCCACACATGCATTTTCGTGGCATTTTCTAAGCATTTTCGTGGCATTTTCGTAGCATTTTCGTGAGATTTTCGTGCCTTGCACACATTTTCGTGGCATTTTCGTGAATAAACATGCACACATTTTGAACTATATCCTTAATTCTAAGCACATATATATCGAATAACATATAATCTAAGAATTTCATGTCTACTTAACAGTTTGAAATCACAAAATAAATGATATAAAATATGTTTTGAAATATGTTGCTTCGAAATATAAATAAAAACCTAAGACAAATCATCTGCCTGTATGGTGCTCTCATCTAAAGAAAATCTATACATCTGAACGGCCACCAATCGTCTAACAGCATAAACGCCTTCAGACATCTCAGGCGGAGGAAACACCTCCGTCATCAACGACTCGACCGACTTCAGTACGAAGATGCCACAACTCGTCGGATCATCCTGCACGTAACACATGTCCTGCGGGATGCTCTGTATACGAAACTCCGATGCACTATACGAAGCCCGGTCTATCGCTTGGTGCCACCCAGAGTGGTCCAGAAGTCGAGGTAGAACCCGTCGAATGGGCAATGTCTGCCGGACTCTGAGCGCCATGACATCATCGTTCCATGTGTGTCTGAGGCTGTCCATGAGCGTAAGTGACATATCATTCAAATCTATAATGGCAGCCACCCAGTGTTGATCCAGATTTAGCACGGTGAACATCTGCACGATTTTAAAACGAATACCCTAATGAGTATTGCCAGTATATATACGCTACGACATTTAAAATTACATTGACAAACCTGATGAAGGAGATTCCACGGCTTCTGCTTTGTCCACTTGTTTGCAATACCATGGACAAACGGCATCAAACGATCGAGTTCAAGGGGATCGAAGTCCTCACGATCGTCCCCTGGATAAAAGGTGTTCGGTGGATCGTTGATATGCTTCTTCTTCCAGATGTCCTTGCAAATCTCCTGATCATATACCGAAAATTATAATTAGATTTTTTCAACCAAAGCAAACAAAGAACAATATTTTCTATAACACCGAACTTACATTGAATTGTACTGACAAGACTTGGCCGAATCTGAACACCTGCTGTGTGATCTGAAGTCCTAGGAATCGTGGTACGGATTGTACGATTCCAAGGTACGCCTCGATTGCCTAAAAGCAAATGTCACATTACATGAGGCTATGCAACAAATTAAAAAGAAGAGATTGGATGAAGACACATACCATGATATCCAACCAGCCATGGGGGTCAATCACGGGTTCGAAGAACTCGGGCCCGACAGCATACCCGATCCCCACGTTACGCCTACATACAAAGTAATAGATAATGAAGTCAAATCATACAGGAAAGCCAAATGGAGAAATGATATAAAATAACACACAAAATAAACTTACTTATCAGCATGTTCTCCGAGCTGCATCCACAACTCGAAGTCATCCCAGCCATGCAGATCCCGACGCTTTGACTTTCCTCCGCTCTTGTACGGACTCTTACGATACTGGGAAGGCTCCCTCTTCCGGACATGCCGGACTCCCTTGGCCGTATCCCGGATATCCTGATCAGAATGTGGAGGTGGAGCATGTCGAGACGGAGACACGGGCTCCTCAACGATGTAACTCATACCGGCATACTGGGAAATGTCCGGTGTGTGGTAGCCGCGGCTTGACTGGTCCTGAGCCTCGAACGTGTATGGAGCGTACGGCACAAGGGGCATGGAGTCAAAACCTCCTGCGGTAGGCTGCTCTGAAGGCGCATCTGTCGTCCAACCCTCCCACTGCCCCGATGCATCGTGCTCATACTGCCGCCCTGCATCGTGCTCATACTGTGGACGTGGACCGTCTCCAAAGAATCCCCGCAACTGCTCCGCGATCATGTCTGGAAGGCCGGACTCCAGACGATCGAACCTCTTGTCCAAATGATCGAACCTCTCGTCCAAATGATCCAGACGGTTCCCAAGATGATCAATCTTGCCGCCGAGATATGTCTGCATCTGGTCGAAGCGGTTGTCGATGAGCATGGACAACCGTGAGAAGAGATCCGTAGGGGGTGCGTCCTGATGATGAGTCGGCTCTGGCCTCTCGAACCCCCTTGGCTGAAAATGCTCCTCGGCCATGGGTGCGCCCGTATGTTGTGCCTCCGCTGGAGGTGCCTCGTCCGATGACGAAGATGAAACAACACGGGCTCGTCTACGTGGCCTCGAAGGACGCACAACGGGATCATGGGCAGCGGGCTCCTCAACGGGAACAGGAGCTGCATGAGACCTCGATGACCGCCTAGTAGGGACGTCGTGAACAGGAGCCGGGGCCTGCCGATCAGTTGGACGCCTCGATGGTCCAACAGAAACGCCCCAAGTCTTCCGTCCACGAATCTCTCCAACTGGCTGCACACCCTGGAAGATGTCATCACCCACGTACGCCCAAAATGGATGGGCCATCTCAGAAGGAGTCGGCTCGAGCGTCTCCAAACAAGGTATCTACCACGCATATTAATAAACAAATATAGTCTATAAATTATTCATCATACTATAAATTATTCATCATAAGCAAATGTGTTTTCTCAAAGACTAACCTGAGCCGCTAGTGTTCTGGAAACATCTGTCGTGGACTTCATGGTGGACCATCTAAGGCACCGAGGAAACTCGTGCCCAGTATCCAAGCGACGACCAGCTACCGTCCCCGTACGTGGTATCGCCTCGTACGCCCATATCTGCATTTGGTGAAAACACGAAAGTTATAATTACAGAGTTATTCGAAAAAATTATATTCACAAAAAGATATCTACTTTTAACTCACCAGTAAGGCAACGGAAAATCCGTAGAAGTGATAGGTGTAAATCTTGCTCTTTCTTTGCTGTGGAATGGACTCAGGTAATTTACCAATGGTACGTAGCAGGTTCAGGTACGAGAATGTCCCCCATGGGAAGCTCTCCCAAGCCTCAGTCTGGTCGATGAGGCTCCATATCCACGATGGGACACTCGTCTTCAGTACGTCCACTCCAAGCACGATAAAATAGAGAATGAGAATCTTGGCCACCTTGATGCTGTCTACACGGCTGCCACGGAACTCCCCTTCCAGAAATCGAGCTCGAAGCTCAGAAATGGTGATACTCCCAACACCAGATGGTACTACTCGAAAGTACAACCCGTCTGGAGATAAATCATGAACCGCAGATGGGTTGAACTGGGAGTCTCCAAACCTCAAGCCTGTGACAAGAAAAAACTCTTGTCTCCCAAACCTACAAAACCTATCTGGTCCAATAAGAAACCAGCATTCGCCTTCCGGTGCACCCGTCCGTCGCACCTGCCGACTCATCAAGTAATGGAGAAACGTCTTACAAATCTCGGTATCCGTCTGCCACCGTAAAAAGTGACCAAAACATGTGTCCATGAAATCATGGACACAGTCTCCATCCACCTGAGATAGCTCCCTCCCTATCTCACGAATAGTAAGAAGTCGCGTATATCCATTGATATACGCGAACTGCCGCTGACAACCCGGTCGGATCCACTCCCACTCGCCCTATATGGAATGGAAATATATGCCAGGTAAAGAATTTGGTATTGTCGTGACATAGTACAGAAGCATGAAATTTACACATTTATGTTAGTGACATGCATTATTGTGACATACAGAGTTTCAAATTTCATGGGATTTTCGTGGCATTTTCGTGAGATTTTCGTGGGTGGATGAATTTTCGTGGCATTTTCGTGAAAAACTCGTGGCATTTTCGTGGCTTACTAGTGGCCTAATCGTGGCATTTTCGTGCGATTTTCGTGGTACACATGCATTTTCGTGGCATTTTCGTTACATTTTCGTGGCATACTAGTGGCATAATTGTGGCCTAAACGTGGCATTTTCGTGGCAATCATGCATTTTCGTGGCATTTTCGTGGCATACTAGTGGCATAATCGTGACCTAAACGTGGCATTTTCGTGGCATACATGCATTTTCGTGGCATTTTCGTGGCATTTTCGTGGCATTTTCGTGACATTTTCGTGGCATACATGCATTTACGTGGCAATTTGTGGCATAAATGTGGCATAAACATGGCATTTTCGTGATATTTTCGTGGGTGTAAGAATTTTCGTGGCTATGAATTTTCGTGGCTATGAATTTTCGTGGCTCTAAGAATTTTCGTGGGTGGAATAACACAGTTTTACTCAATCTACAGTTTTACTCAATCTAATCTCAGGAACTATATCCTTAAGTCTAAGCACATATATATCGAATAACAGTTTCAAATCACAGAATAACATATATATCTAAGCATTTCATGTCTACTTAACAGTTTGAAATCACAGAAATCACATACATTCAACCCAAAAAAGAGACAAAATTATATGTTCATTCACATGTTCAACGAAAATGGAGAGGGGGAGTTTACTAACCTCCATTTCTCTGTCTGAAATTCGCACAGCCGATTGAAGATGATGAATAGCCACGAATCCAAGCCAAACGTCCACGCCAATCCAACAAAAATCTGGGATTTTCTTTACTTTTCGTGGGGTTTTTTCTTCCTTTTCGTGAGATTTTTTACTGCTTTCGTAAGTGTGTGTTTGAATTTACTGGATTTTCGTTTTTAATTATCATATTTTTACTGCCCCCAATAAAGTGCATTTACTGCGCCCATGAATGACCAATAATGACTGACACCAACCCACTTTTTCAGTTTCCAACCCACTTTTGTCAGTTTTTTTATTCACTTTTCAGAGGGAACCGCCTTTTTGAATGGTCAACTGTGGTATTTTGGGCAAAATTTATAAGGATTGTGTTATTTAGGTCAAACCCTAAAATTTTGTGCTATTTTGGGCCCACATTTAAGAAAATATGTTAATTTGGGCCTGGTTCCCTATATATATATGCTACCTCCGTCCCGGTTGAACTTGCCTACTTTGATCGGATATAGAAGTTAAGAAAAAAACAGTTGACTATTGTTTTCTAAGATAATTTGGTGACATTTTTGTAATAAAGGTGAAATATAAGAATATTAATGTTTGACTTTGATTACTTTTTGCTTTTTAAGATAATTGAGTGACATTTTTGTAATAAGGATGAAATATGATGATATTAATATTTGACTTTTTTTTGCCATTTATGAGTTGACAAGTTGAGTTGGGACAAACAAAAATGACAAGTAGGCAAGTTGAATTAGGATGGAGGGAGTATTTACTATTAAGTTTTATTTATTTATTTATTTTTGAAGCCATTCTCAAGATGTTAACGAAGATAATTGTGTATTTTAAAAAATCAAGTAAATAATTTGTAAAAAGAATAGAGTGGAACTAAAAGCATCACTGCTTTACTAAGAACACCACACAATAAAAAATGAAGTATTAAGAGCACCACATAAAAAATCAAAAGAAAATTATATCTTATTTCATCAAAAAATCAAGTAAATAATTAGTCTTTTCATATCTTATTAAGTTATATCAAATAATTGTGTGGTGCTCTTAATAAAGTGTGTGGTAATTTTAGTTCTACTCAAATAATATTTGTTGAAAAAATTAGGGCATAAATTACCACTTGCGATTTTGATGCAATCCTGTGGTTTTGTTTGGTGAGAGAAAATAATGACAATCGACGATAACAGCTCCATTTACGTGGGTGGTCTGCCTTATGACGTTACAGAGGAGGGCCTCCGGCGAATATTCTACGTTTACGGTGCCGTCATCGCCGTCAAGGTCCCCTCCATTTCTCTGTTGCTTATGCTTCTGCTAGTTTCTCCTGTTTTCAAATTTTCGTTTGATAATTTTGCTGAATTTTAGTGTTTGGGACTACATCTTTGTTGGATTGCTTTGATTTCCTCTTATGAATCTGAGTTGACAAGCTGTTCTTTACGTATTTATGTGCTTGTGCCTGTTATAAGTTCGTTGTCTTCATTGAACTCATTGGGAAAGTATGTTATGAGTTCAGTGTGCTAGTTAGTTTGTATTCATTAGGTTGAGTTCGGATTGTATGAATTTCAGATTCAATATACTATCACCAAATCTATCGATGCTCGTCGGTTAGGTTCATTTTGTGATGAATTTGAATCACATGGCTCTAATTTTAAGTGATTTTTGTGGGCTTGAAATCCACACCATGTGGGAATTTGAAATTCTTCCCCAAATCCTCTCATCAAATCAAATCTCTTAATCCAAATTTCAGTCGTGGGAATCTGCACGGTGGTTACTATTTTTTTCTTTTGGGTGTTTCCTCTCGAAATGTTTCAGCTATTGTGCCCCTATTAAGTTATAAGCATTGCAAGACTTAGTTTGGGCTTCTAGAAGGATTTGGAATTTCGAAACTTCTTTCTGCATTCATAATTATTGTAGCATCTTAAATCATGAGTAACATTGATTGACCCCTTGAGTGCTTAATTTTTTTGTTTTGGAAGTAGAGATTTTATCCCCCTGTATCTATGCACTTAAAGACCAACCCAAATAGTGACAAGCCTCTTGGTTGAGAACAAATTGCTATCTGATATAGAAATGTACATGTTCTACTTGATGTTAGACTGTCATACTGCTTTCTATGACACCTTTAACTCCCGCATTGGTTTTCCAACTATTGTCATATAGAAAGTATTGTTTCATCTAATTTATACAGTATCTTGAATAAGTGCATTTCAGGGAATCTACATATACTTGCATCCCCTATTCTGCCTTAAGTACTTTTATTCTATGCCTCTATGGTCATTAAGCAAAGATTGTTATTATCTGATTTTCAGATTATCAATGACCTATCTGTTGGAGGAAAGTGCTATGGATTTGTTACTTTTGCTAATCCACGATCAGCAATGCAAGCCATTAAGGAAATGGATGGCAAGGTGTTATCCTCCCCCCATAACACCATTAATCATTCAAAGTTAGATTTATATTTTCACAATCTGCAGACACAGGGTTCTCTTCCTATTTAAGGTTGTATAACTTTGAGCTGTTATCCCTCAAAATATTGATATGATAATCTTTGACAGACCATTAATGGACGAGTTATTAAGGTCAATGATGTGAGGACTAGGGGTGGAAGACACTTTAACCGTGACAGCGCCCGACATGATTTGGATAAGATTGTTGATGGTGATAGAGGTAGAGATCGAGGGAGAGATGATAACTATGATAGGCACCGCCATCAAGAGGGACATAGGGAAAGGTCTCAAGACTATGACCTAAATAGGGAGAGAGGTCATGAACGTACTCGTGGTCATGATCGTATAAGGGATCGTAATGTGGATGAAGAGAGATTGCAGGACTATAGTAGACATATGGATGATGTGGAGAAGGTGCATGGGAGAAAGCGTGAGCGTGATCATGACTGGGAAAGAGAGAGTGAAAAGAATACCAAGCAACAGAGGAGCAACATTCATCATAAAAGTGGGGACAAGGATAATCAGCAACAAGTTCTATATCTGGAGAGGTAAGCTTTAGTGTTTTGTTTTTTTTTTGAACTTATTATTAATACAAAACAATGAAGTATTTGCAATTATTCTTTACTTATTGTTAAATCTATTAGCTAGCAGGAAGTATCTATAAATATCTGCCTTGAATTCTTTCTCAAAGAAAGTTAATGCTGTTATTGTTTGTTTTATGTGCATCGCATTCCCTTTGTGTGTAGTGTGGTTTACTTTTGGATGACTAGGAGGTTCTTATGAAATGATTACTGAAGCCTAGATGATAAGTTTGGAGATGAATCCCTAAACCCCGCAAGGAAAGCAGCTATGGGACTTGATCCAAGCAATCAGTTTGCGTTTGTCATCGTTTATTATAGACCTTGTTTCTGGAAATCATGCAGCAGAAATATTGTGCAGATATTGTGTGGCTTGATTAATTAATAATTAGTTAGTGGATTGTTTATGTTGCAGTACACGTATTGATTAATTAGTCAACATTAACTTGTATTCACTGTTGTCAGACATTACATGTTGATTCACTTCTATAGCTTCAATCAGTGGCTAGTGCATTATATGTATTTGTGTGCGTTTATGTGTGTTGTTAAATTGACTCGAAGCTGCTGTAAAAGTTAATTACTAACTAGATAGCCTGAGCAGGGCTAGATTTGCTGATTGTGGAAGTAGGGAGCTGTCTTTGGATTCTTTCAATGATGATCAGGATCAGGTTGAGGTTTTGATGATTTCTTGGATGTATACTACGTCTACAACTGTTTGAAATTTGGTTGGGTACCATCATGACTATTTGTTAATTGCATCAGGGCGAAAGCAAATTGGCAGTTTCAAACCAGAAGCTTGAAGAACTTCGTAAGGAGGTATATATAATACCGTTGTAGTTAAAACCAAACAATATGATGCAGGATGCTTATGGGATTGTGGTAGTTTGGTCTCTGCTTATGGGAGTTTGGTCTCTAAAAGTCAGGGCAGTTTTGTTCTAAAGATATGCTAATCGAACATGGGAAAAGATGCAGAAGAAAATCCTGGTTTCACCTCTACCTTGCAATTTCTGGATGCAGTTGTACTGATTACAGTTTGCTTTAACTCGCCTTAGAATCACCTACTAGTCTTTTAACTATTCTAAGTCCATATCCAGTTAATTGTCGTTTCATATTTGCAAATTTTCCTTGCACTGATTACTAACGCCGCTGTGACAGAATGTTGTAGTCCATATAGCGCTAAATCAATATCTAATTAGATATCTCTATATTATGTTTCATATGAAGACTTGAGATTAGTATTCAGGGGCATGAACTTATTTTAGGGGATGAGTGAGTTTGCTGTTCAACATTTTCTATGAGTTGATTGATTGAGGCAAAGGAAATAAATAATAAAGAAATTTGTTTCTTTGTTTTCCAAACTTTTGTGAGAAAGAGACTGGGGGCAGGGTTAGGTATCAAGGTTGCTGACTTATGCTCCCTATGTAGGTCGGTGGCCATATGTACATTATGTTACATCTAGTTTCTATAATGTGACAATGAACTGCGTTTGAAGTTTGTAGTGAAGCTTAAAATTAATTCATACGCAGGATTGGAGTATATATTATTGGATCAGTGCCCAAACTAATTTGAAACAGCTGGATCTTGTCAAGTTGTTGGCTTGGTAAATGCTTGTCACCACTAATTTACCTGCCCCATTTCCTGGAAATATTATTAAAATCTAGTTACATAAATGAACCTAATAGAAGGTATACTTGAGAATTTTGGTAAACGTAACAAAGGCATACATCCATACTTTATTTTTATTTTTTTCGCATTGTGTATTAAATCTAATCCATCAACTGTGATTTGTATGTCTGGTTATAGGCATCTATGGTTAATGAAATCATGAAAGAACTTTGAGACTTTTGGTTGGTCTATTCTTGTAATTGTGAAACTCTGATCAAACGTTTGGTGGCAATATAAAATATTACTGTGCCTTTTTAATCAGATATCTCAGATGGAAGAATCAGTTGCAGACAAACAAGAAGATATTTCTAAGTTGCAGGAAAAGTACCAGGTAACTAGTTTGTTTGTTGGTGCAAATTTTGTATAATAGCATATCATTTGTTTGCATTGGTTCATTATGCTTTCCCTAAAAATTATTTGTGGCCCCAGAAATTGGAGGATTCATTAATTGCAGCTAAAAAGCATACTTCACGTCGTCGCTTACAATTAGCCAAGGTATTAGATACGATCAGCTGCTATTTTTATTCAAGGTAGAAATCCATACACTATGCAGTTCTCTCAAATTCTGTTCCTCTGGTGCAGTTGCATAAATGTTATTCGCAAATGCGAGATTATGATGAAAGATTCAAAAAATCGGAACAAGAACTCCAGGTTAATCTGCCTAAAACTCTACATGTTTCTTTTTATCTATTTTCTATGCAATTCGAAGCTATGGTTTGTGGTCATTGATATCTACTGTATGGTACTTGCAGCATCATTAATCCAACTTTATCCGCTGAATGTTATTGTTGACTTAAAAAGTTTAGTGTCAGTAAATCAGTCTTGTTTTGGAGATTAGTCGATGGAAAGTTTAAGTCACTCAGTTACCTCTAATACATAACCCCTTCCAACCAAATGTTACTCAATATTGTTTCCTTGCAGTGGCTTGTAGATTCAACGATGATTGAGTTGGGAAACGATGGAGGGGGTGGTGATGGAATAGTGACAAATGGGAGGGCTTGACATAACTTCGAGGTTTCTGGCCTCAAATATTTTTATATATTCATGTCCTATTGTTTTGCTTTTCACTTATACTGTACCATGGTGTTAATCAATCATGGCTACAACCGTGCAAGATATATATCTTGTCAATCTTGATGATGTATCTACTTTTTTCTATGCTATCCTCTTTGCTTCTCACAGCATAAGCACTTCTAAAGTCGAAGCAGAACGAATGAACTTTCTTCCAAATGCCTTAATCCCCTCGAACCCCAACTTAAAATAGTTTACGGGGTTCGAGGGGATTCTGTCATATGATATCACTATTCTATATGAAACTTGTTATCCCAAATGGCTTCTCAATTCCTGTATGGCGTGAGACAGAATTTGTCTCATGGGAATTGAAATGCCTTCTTTTCTTTTTGCTTTCTTTTGTCTAATCTAAAGGGAGTGGAGGGGAAGGAAACAATAGAAACTTGAAAACTTGGATGATCAAGGTTCGAATTTTGATCATCTCAATCTGCATTTTTATAAAAGTGAGATATCACTTGAGTTACAAGATTTATGGTAAATAAACTCGAGCTCTTATCCATGGATTTAGTTTTTTTTTTTTTTTTTTTCAAGGTAGGACCTTGTTAATGATACAGGCAAAGTCTCAATATTTGGTCATTGTTGGACTGAACTTGGTCAATCTGGATTTTGCACATGCAAAATCCTACAATCTCACCCTATTTTTCCTACTTTTTCCATAATTTCAAATAAAAACATCTACTTTTTCTGCAAGTCCTAACATAAAAACGTCTAATTTTTCTACAATTCTCAATGTAAAAATGACATCTTAACTATAATTATACCTTACAAAATCTCAAAACAAACATAAAAATTTCAAAATCCTACTAAAGCTCAAATCCAAATTTATCAAAGCCACCTTAAATTCAAAATAAACATAGCATGACAGCCTCCATACTCACAAAATCCTGCTAAAGTTCAAATCCAAAATTTGTAAAAGTCACCTTAAATTCAGAACAAACATAGCATGACAGTCGCTATACTCACAAAATCTTACTAAAACCCAAATCCAGATTTATCGAAACTACCTTAACTCTGGAATAAACATAGCATGACAGCCTCAATTTTCTTGAGAATGGGTTATGAGTATCAATGATTGTATCCCCAAATTAGTCACAAATTTGAGATGGTTCATAAAAGAATGGAAGGCAGTGAGTCAGACTCTACAATGTATCTTTATTTAATATGTCCAAGTTTCAGATGGTTGAATTAAGGCAAGATCTTATAGTTTTTAAAGAGGTTATTAAGTGGCTGTCTTGCATTCACTCAATCTTTTGAAATTGTTATCAAAAGAGTCGGTGCTCAACTTAATGGAAAATCTTTTATAATAATTACATCTATTAAGCGGAAGCTGATTGCTATAATAAGTTTTTTAAATAAACGATTGGATAGTGCTAGAGTTTAAATAAGAGTCATAGTATTTTCTTTTTTAGAAAAAATAAAATAAAAGGAAGAGTAAAGAGATTAGTAATTCCTTTTAAAAGCAGCAATAGGGTTCAGACATACAGAATAATTAAAAATGCACTAACTATAGTAATATCCACGTTATAAGAGTAGGTTTTACGTGAGACTGTTTCACAGATTATTTTATGTAAGATATTATTGGATGTTAATTTTTTAAAATAGTGAGAATTCACAACGACAACACTTAAAAGATGTGGATTGATAAACCTATCTTATAAAAAGAATTATCATATTAAGAAACAAGCAACATATAGATGATCTGTATAGTGATTATTCAATCGTTAGATGACGAATTGATCACTAGTTAATTGTCGTAAGTTGTTATTTTCTGATCCAATTTTGAAGAAATTGGAAAGCTTGTTAGAGACTTCTTTGCAATTTTAGATCCTTAAGAAACATATAATTAAGAAGAACAATATGTATACAGTTGTAAAGTTTGTTTTCTCGAATTACTAATAAACAATTTTGTTACCTATTCTTAAGGTACTATTCCAAGGAAACCTTAATATGTAGCTTAATTGCTTCAAAAAGAAGTCCCCATAATAGACATGAGTTTTATGCGAGATCTTCTCACGAATCCAAGTACGTGAGATGAATCAATTTATAATTCATACTTCACAATTCACATATAAATTTATTAAATTATTTTCATTTGTGAATAATTTAAGAATTCATCTCACGATCTGTAAGGTCATCTTATTCAAATTTCTTGTAAATATGAAAATATATTATGCATTATATATATCATGATATTCATGTTGGTGCATATTATATACAACATAACATTATGACTCAAGTAAAATACATGAGTTAAATTATAAAATCAACATATATAGCCAAAAGAAAAATATAAAAAAAGAGACTCTAAACCTTTTTCTTACCAACTTTGGATAATTAAAGCAAAAAAGTAACCAGAGAATGCACTAGTTGAAACCCTAGTTCTTAATCAACTTCTATAAGAAAACGCTTGTTTCTAATCTTTTTAATTTTTGTTATAGTCTTAGATATTTCGATCAATTATTTTATTGGTATGTGATAAGATGGTACCACTTGAACTTGAAATATGATATGTGCTAGCGATGATTGAGCAAAATATTCATGACTAGGTTTAGATGGTACACATTGTCTCCATCAATACAAGATGCAGTAGTACAACCTATATTTTCTACGGCACGAGCCAGTCTAAATATATAGAACAAAATAATTAATGATATAAATGTTCAAATTTAAATAGAAAATTAAAAATAAGTTATGACATTTGCACCACAAAGTGGCTGAAACGAAAGTGCCCCACTATTATACAACCACAAAGAAACTACATCCCACAAACCATGCAAATATAAAAGATGATGAAACAAAAAGCAACAAAATTTAGAAAAGCAAATGGAATTAATATGATAAGAATTTTTACATGGAAAGAAAAGCAATAAAAAGAGGCAATTAAATCAAAAGCAAAAGCACTGTAGAAAATGAGAGCACTAGAGCCATGCAACAAACCCCACAAAAATATGTGTAATGTCTTACACGTCTAAGCTCCACTAAGCAAGTAATCTCAAACCAATCAATAATTCAATTTAACATATATATATATATATATATATATATACACACACACACACAAACAAACAAGGTCACATATATATACACACACATTATCATACTAAAAATATATCCAAGTACTCCTTAATTAAAATGAAGGCTCTATACTTAGACGTTTCTTCTTCTCTCATGATCATCTTCATAGTATTTGCTGTGTTAGGACATGGACAAGGTGTCTTGAAAACAGGCTTCTACTCTTCTTCATGTCCTAAAGCTGAATCCATCGTTCGATCCACAGTCGAAGCATATATCGACAAAGATCCAACTCTTGCTGCTGCTTTACTCCGACTCCATTTCCATGATTGTTTTGTTCAAGTAAGCTTAACATAAATAAAACCCTAAATGGATATATAAAGTACTTTTACTCGTTCGGAAAAGTAACAAAACTATCATTATTACAGGGTTGTGATGCATCAGTTCTGATAGATAGGGCAACTGCAGAGAGAAAGGCAGGGCCTAATCTGGGACTGAGAGGGTTCGAAGCCATTGATGATGCCAAGTCACAGCTCGAGGCCACGTGTCCCGGCGTCGTCTCCTGTGCTGACATATTAGCATTGGCTGCTCGTGATTCTGTTGATCTGGTTCGTAACTCATCATCATCATCATATATATATACAAACTTTGTCACATATATATATACAGTGACGGAACCAGGATTTTGATCGACGGGCCCAAGTCAACTAATAAAACCTTTAATTCTAAATTAATACTATAAATTTATCACGTTGTCGATAAAGTTAATATAGTATAGTATATTTCATTTGTTTGAAAATAAATAGTGTTGTTTGAAAATTTGTTTATAAATAAAGGAACAAAAAATTTGGACAAATACGACATTTACTAATCAATCCCTAAATTTTAACTAAAAAATTAATAAAGATAATCTGAGAACATAAAAGTTTAAAACGACACTTAGGTTGAAACAAAATTTAGACACAACAATCATTTTAAAATGGAGGGAGTATTACATTATAATTTTACATATTTAAGTTTGGCACAATATATCAACAAAAATGGTGAAGAAAAAAAAAAGAAACCAAGAAAATGATATAAAAATAACACATGTTGCCTTAAAATTAAAGGAAAAACGATCCATAAAAAAATAAGATTTATGTTTGTGTGCAAAGAAAAAGGGTAAAAATTGTAATTTATAAACAAAGCAAAAGAAAGCTCCACTTTACTTCATATTATTTTATCAATTATTTTTTATTAAAACAATAAAATTACTATATTACCCCTACTATTTTGGCAAAATTTCAGGGGCTAGTGCCCCCTTGCTCTAGAATGTGTCCGTCCTGTATGTATATATATATATATATATATTATATGATGATCGAAATTTATTACATTATTGATGTGATCATATATAGAGTGGTGGGCCAAGCTGGGGAGTGCCTACAGGAAGAAGAGATGGTCGAATCTCATTGGCATCTGAAGCTTCAAAACTTCCAAGTCCTTTGGATTCAGTTGCAACTCAGAAACTCAAGTTTGCAGCTAAAGGGCTTGATGAACATGATCTTGTCACTCTTGTTGGTATATAATTAACCTTTCCTTTTTCTCTTTTCTATTATGCTTTATTTTGGATTAGCCATCTCTCCCTTGATCAAAATGCTTACTTGTTACCTTTTTATTTCTCAAGATTCGGAATTTAACTCAAATTCAGTCCAAACGGTCAAATTGGATTAAATTCACACGTGAGTAGCATGTGCACCTCGTTTTCAGGCACTTTTTGCCCTGTAACTTATTTGTTCCCGCAAATCCATCCATCAATTTTTCGGGTTGAATTTGGGTCAAATTTTCAATTTTTCAGAAGATAAAGGTTAAAATTGTCTGCCCAAAAAAATAATGAGTAAAATTGCAAATGTTAATGGTAAAAAAAAATAAAATTAATTCGATTTTTCTAGCTGCAACTGTTGATTCATTCTTTTCTACCTACAATTGGACGTGTTTACCCTTTTCACCCACTCATAATTAATGTTGCAAGATTCATATGTTACAACAAATATATATATATATATATATATATATATTGCAGTCTCATTAAGTAGTGTATATGTAGGAGCACATACAATAGGGCAAACACACTGCCTTTTCTTTCGATATCGTCTCTACAACTTCACAGCAACAGGGAATGCAGATCCAAGCATAAGTGAGCAGTCATTCTTGACACAATTGCAGTCACTTTGTCCCAAAGATGGAGATGGGTCTCAAAGGGTGGATTTGGACAAAGATAGCAGGTTGAAATTCGACGTAAGTTTCTTCAAGAATGTGAGGGACGGGTATGGCATTCTTGAGTCGGATCAGAGGCTCTATGGCGACTCTTCCACGCGACGAGTCATTGACAATTATGCAGGAAGTATAAGAGGGTTACTTGGTGCTAGGTTTATGTTTGAGTTCCCAAAAGCCATGATCAAAATGAGCAGCATTGAGGTTAAGAGTGGTAGCCAAGGTGAGATCAGAAATGTATGTTCCAATTTCAATTGACTCTCTCATTATCTTTCTAATAATCTTTACATGTCAATGATTTCCAATGTTCTAGCATAGCATGCATGCACTTGATATCGATCTTTATTTATGTTTTCCACCTCTTTTATGTTTTCGGTTATACAGAAACTCACATGAGATGGTTTTGCGAATAGTTTATGTGAGATGGATCCTTCTTAGCCTTGAATTGAATCTATTTTCACAAATTTTAATATGAATTATAAAGTGTGGATCATGGATTGACCCGTTCTCACATAATATGATCCGTGAGATCTCATGTAAGACCTACTCTTTGGGTTGAATACGTACATAACAATAATTTGGTGAGAAAAATTGTGGGACAGATCCCTAGCTCCATCGACCATCTTCAACCACGCTATACTTCAAATCATGAGGAAATGGAAAAAAAAAAAAAAAAGTACTGAAAGGTTCATACATTGTGAATGACAAAGTATAATTTATTCAATTTTTTTAATACATATGTCTACTTAAGATGGTATATTATCACATTATATATAAATTTTGCTAATTTAATAAACTAAGGTGAAACATCAAGACATGATAAAGAATATCATGCATATATATGATGATTAGGACGATTGAAGCGAATAAGAGAGTTTACGGAATTGTATATATAGGTGATAGATATGGGTGCAATAATTCAAAGATATATATATATATATATATATATACTTAATTTAGTCTAATCCATATTTAGTCAACTTATGAAATCACTAACCAAAATCGGTGCGTTTTTCTGGAATAATGAAAATGAAATTACATAATAGAAAAATATATCAAAGTACTGCATCACTATTATACCCAAAAAAAAAAAAAACCAATTCAAAGTGCATCATTAAAACGTCGACACGTCATACATATATAGGCAAATGAATAGTAATTGTCTAACTTAACAAAACGTGCAAGTCAAAAATATTTTCTCGCACACGTCTAAAAGAACATAAATGAAATTAATGAAGACTCCAAGAAATAATTCATTCCATTTCCTCAAAACGTAAACAATCCATTGCATTTAATTAATAGTGGGAAAATGCCATTCCTTATCCAACTTGTGTATGAAAAAAATTAAAAACAAATTCTGTTTTATTTTGATTTTTAGATTTTGTGATAATTTGTAATTATCTAACATGATTTTTTCAAAAAAAATTTGATTATTAAATATTTTTTTGTTTTTTTAATTATTCTAAGATATTATTAAATTTCATGAAAAGGTGATCTATTGTCCATAAATCGTATTGTTTAAAATAAAATTTTATATATGTTGATTATTTTGATTTTATGTGTTTCAAAACATCCCCAAAAATAATGTATTCATGTAAAATAGTGTTTGAGAATATTTATCAAATGTTATTGTAAAAAACCATGTGATTATTGAGAAAAACATTACATACATATGTTGCATGTATCTAACATCAATACAGCTATACAGAGGTTGTTTTGGTACTTAAAATCTTGATAGTGATACAGTTGATCAATTTCAAACTTAGATATTTGAGTTACTATCTTTAAATTTATTAGACCAAGATTTGAATTATAAATTAAGTGTATATTAGCTATTACCTACGATCTTGGGAGACAGTCTCATGAATAAATTCTATAAAACGAGTCAATTCACAATTCAAACATAAGTTCATGAAAATAATTTTAATTTGTGGATAATAGAACCCTATATTGCAAAATTATATAGATTGACTCTCCTGTACACCAGTTGCACGGACCGCGCGCGGGCCGCCTAGCCCGCGCCTCTTTACTTTTCCGTGTGTTTGGTCGTTACCTTTATGTTATGGTAGTGTTACATTCGTGTTATGTAAGTGTGACCTTCATTTCCAAATTTTATACCCTTAGTTCAAAAACATTGAACTAACATAACACGATGATCATTCTAACATAACATGAAGATAAAAAACAATGTTAATTATACCTTCATGTTATGTTAGACTGACATTCATGTTATGTTAGTGTTACATTCATGTTATGTTAGCGTTACCTAGCATAACATGAATGTGACACTAACATAACATACAAGTAACACTATCTAGAGCGAATTTTGATGGGTTTGAGCGCATCCATTAGGCGTGTGGGAACGCGTTGACCGTGCATAAGAACGTGTTGGTCAACGCGTTGACCGATTGCACATATAGCCGGGTGCACAAAATATTTTTCCAATTATATATACTTGTCAAAGTGTATCAAAATTAAATCTTTATGTTTTATATATTTTGAAAGAAGAGTTTATCTAATTTCTTGTGCAATTGGGGAACACAAATTGTCCGTTTCCAAGCATCAAAACATTTGTAAGCTTAAAATTTCTTTAAAAAAAGAAAAATTGATGGCTTCAAGAAAACCAAGTCACCCCAGTATAGGAAGCTCAACTCCAATAACATTGTAAATAGCCAATTCTAGAAAAGACAGTAGACCCGACCCGACCCGACCCGACCCGGGTCGCCATTGCGTGACGAATCATCTTCTCTTCATCATTCATCAATAAGAAAATGGAGAAACCCATCCATTTCACCATCTCCATGGAGGAATAATAAACCTTTATTCCTTACTATTTTTACAAGCACTTCAACGAGTTCCCATAACACTCCACCCCCCAAATAAAAAAAAAAAAGAATAGTACATAACAATTTCTCAGTTTTATCTACAGTCCAATTGAACCGCCATTATTGCAGCCTTCTTTATGCTTATTTTTCTCCATACTCTTATCTTGTTTGTACTCACCAGAACTATTAAATAATCTGTCCCCATCAATCTTAACTATTTTCTTGGATAGCCATTCGAGCACTCTACTTCATCAATGGCGTCTATAACACCCATCTCACAATCCAAACCCTTGTTCAAGAAACCTCAATTGGGTGTATTGGAAAAGCCTAAAGTTCACTTTTTGTCTCTGCCCATTTCGAGTTTTTCCCTGAAGAAAGCGAGGATGGTGGTGGTTTCAGCCACGACGGCGGCGGAGAAGCAGAAGAAGAGGTATCCCGGCGAGAAGAAGGGGTTTGTGGAGGAGATGAGGTTTGTGGCCATGAAACTGCATACTAAGGATCAAGCTAAGGAAGGGGAGAAGGAGCCTCAAGAGCAGCCTATTGCTAGGTGGGAGCCTAGTGTTGAGAGCTACTTGAAATTCTTGGTTGATAGTAAGTTGGTTTATGATACTCTTGAAAGCGTTGTGGACAAAGCTGCGTTTCCTGAATGTGAGTATACTCGATCGACCTTTTCTGTTGTTTTCTAGTATGTTGGTGTTACGTTTATTTGGTATTTTGGTTGGTTGCTATTGATATCTGGTTTGATTTCTGGGAGTTTGATTGAAGTGTGTGTCTCTCTTTATGTGTTGATGGAATTTGTGATGTATTGTCATTGGCTGTGGTTTCTACTAGCAGTTGTGTTTGGATTGATAAGGATTCGAAATTCATAGCTTTCATTTTGAACTAATTCTTAAGCAGTTTGGGTGGAATTTAAATGTGTTCTAATCTGGGTGGGGAATACATCCATGTGAAATCTTGTTAATGACTGAATCCAAACACAACCTAAGGGAAATTTGTTTGTTTCCATGTTCCTCTTGCAGGGTGATTTCTCTGTTGTTGCTATTGTTCTTATAGTTTGGATACGGTTTCAATGGAGAATGGAAAGTTGGGCTTCTCTCTGTTTTTTATTTTGAATACTTTTTTATGGTGTTGTCTAGATGACATATGATGACTAATAAATTCATTTTATGTTCAGTATCATCTGCTTACAACATCAAAATTCTGTTCAGTATCAAAATTTATGTTTCGAGGAAATAAAGCATTATTGATTTTTGTCCATCTAATCTTTTAAGGTGCTTTCTTTGGCATTCAAAGAATCTTTGTACTTGACTATGGCCTGTTGCAATATTCTGTTGTGTGTTATTCTCTTATCTTTAACCATCTCTACTCAAGGATTCTGCAATATGGAAGAGCACCTACTGATTCTCAAAGTGGATGAAACAAAAAGTGATTCATTGCTTAGAATCTTGATTATTGGTGCCTTTCCTTCTCAATTTCATGGATGAACTGTATATTCATGAATGATTGTTCGTAATTGTTAATGAGAAAGATCACTATTGGTTGACAAAAGAGGAAAAGAAAATAGAATCACTTATAGGTCTGCCTGTATTACTATCTTCATCATTCTGTGGCGATAGCAACTCGTGTTTCTAACATAATACAGACTTGTGCATAATACAGACTTGATAGCAGCACTTTTGTGGTATGCAACTCTTTAATCTTGCCTGAAAAGTTGTGGTCAACACCATTGTCTGGGCTTGTTGGTCTTTTCCAGTTATGATAGTCGATCAACTTCAGTTTCTTGAGTGAAATCAATTGGTTTCTTCGATGTTTTAGATGCAGAATTCAGGAACACAGGGCTAGAGAGATCAGAAAGTCTTGCTAAGGATCTGGAATGGTTTAAGCAGGAAGGTCATAGCATCCCACAACCATCGTCCCCGGGTATTAACTATGCTAAATACCTTGAGGAGTTATCAGAGAAAGATCCTCAGGCGTTCATTTGCCATTTCTACAATATATACTTTGCCCACTCAGCTGGTGGCAGGATGATCGGGAGAAAGGTGAGCAATGCTTATTGATATTCTTATTTCAGATTACTTGCAAATGCTCGTTTGCACACTTTGGGATGATGTATTACTATTTTGATACTTGCGAAAAATATGTATGAAACTGAAACGTAACCTGCAATAAATGAAGCGGGTGCTGATGCTAAGATGAAAAGGCATGCTTATTGGAAGGTTGTATATTTATTTAAACACTTTATGAGGATGTAAAAAAACACGTAAGAAAGTAATATACTCAACTGTATTGAGTGTGTGTGAATTAACTTCAAGAAAAAAACACCTACTCACTTTAGTTTCATTCTAACAGGTATCCGAAAAGATCCTTAACAGCAAGGAACTGGAGTTCTACAAATGGGAGGGTGAACTGTCCCAACTCTTGCAGAATGTTCGAGATAAACTTAATATAGTTGCTGAAGTATGAACTTGCTCTCGTTTTTTGATTTCTGTCTCAATTCTGTGACTTAATTAACTAGTTTTCTTACATCTCTGATATATTGCACAGAACTGGAGTAGGGAGGAGAAGGACCATTGCCTCGAAGAAACTGAAAAGTCGTTCAAGTTTTCTGGGGACATCCTTCGACTCATATTCACTTGATCGACGAACGTTCTGTGTAAGTAGGGTTGTAAACATTCTGTACGATTTCAAGATTCAAAGTATCTTCTGTACAAATTGTTCTTCATGTATGATCATAGATGTCCAAACTTGGATATCAACAATTTACCTAAAGATTTAATTATGTGTGCTATTGTAGCTTTTTTTAAATCTGTCATCTTATGTTAGCTGTACAGCTTTGGGTGTAAATATCAGAATCTTTTAATTGCATTTTGCCCCCCTAAACTCTTTGGTTTTTTGTATGCATTAATTTGTATATCATGAAATTTAGTTATTTACTTGATTTTAAAGATTTTTTTTTTTTTTGCAATTTCCATATTTTTATCATATTTTAAGTTTTAAGGAGATCGTATCTTGAAAATTTGATTTTTAAAGGGTCCAAGTGTCATTTTCACTAGCATCAAAATGTGTTAAATAGTTGGAATTGGATCTTCTATATCTAATTAGTTTAAAAGATATTGATGACCAAATAAAAAAGTTTGTGGCTTAAATAATGAGATCTTCAATATCATATTTGGGGTAGTTCTATAGTATACCAGACTCTTCGTTCATTTTCAGTCATCAAATCTGAGATCATTAAGGTCAAAATCAAGTATGGTCTCAAATCTAATGACTGAAAATGATGAAGAGTCTGGTGTATTAATACACCCGGTATATTACAGAATGACCTCATATTTGGTGTTGCATTTTGAATTCAATCATCTTTTGGTTCAATTAAGGTTCCTTAAAAATAAGAAAAAAAAACTGAACACAATATCAATTGTTCAAAGAGAAACTTTTTTGCAAAAGGGAAGAGTTATGAATTGGAGGCCCAATTGTTGTCTTGGCCTGCTTATTAAAACTAATTTGGGCCACATTGTTGGGCCAGATTTCTGGGCCTCCACAATTTCACAAAACTAATACTATCATTTATTAATGAATTCAGAATGCTCCAAATATTAGTGCACATTAACTGGAGATGATGAGATAAAATCAGAATATTAAATGATCCAAGACTATTTAAATCATCTATTTACTTTTTCAATAATAGCAACATCAGAGTGGACTCTATGCATAAATGGGAATTAAAATAGCAAAAAAAACAAAGACGGCAAGCAATTGCCAATTGTCATTAACACCAAACCCATGTGAGTTTTACACCCTCTTTTGTCCCACCCAATCAATTACTTAATCAATTTTTTTATATAATTATAATAATAGTAATGATCAATTATTATTAAATTACAAGTTATTCATATATAATATAATATCAACTTTCTTTATGGGTATTGTCTACTATCCTTGCTTGTTTATATAGAGTATGATTATGGTGAAATTGTTTCATGGATCTAATATCGTAAAATTGATTGAGTTGTAATTAATAATTTATAAAATAGATATTGATATTAGTATGTGGACAGTACAACTTCGTCTCACGAGAATATATTCGTTAAGTGTAGGTTTTTGTGTGGCAATAAGGTTCTTAAACTTAAAATTTTCTATTTCTTGATTTAGAAAAACAAATCATGTATCATTATTATATGTTTTCATTTGAGAATATAGATAGAAATATGTAGTCTAATTTATACTTCTATATGTATTCACTAAATCAATATTCAAAATTGCACATCATTGATGTTACAAGGATTTTTAGACCTTTCAATAAAAGTCTGACAAAGTATGACTATTATTTTATTTTATTTTGGACTAGAACTTTTCTTTGGAACTTTTATTTTCCATGAGGGAAGAAATTATATTTATATCCATCCCTTTAATAAACATGATTTATATGCTCATATTTCCCTAAGGTTCCAGGTAAATGATTAAATTTTTTTATAGGAATATGTACCAATTAATAATATTATTTATTGAAAAACATATGATCAATTATTGCCTTTTTGTCAATTTAATTACATACAATTCACAATCTCACCGCACCAAGTTCAAAAAAAAAAAAAAAGCAATTAAATCACAACTTTTAAATTTTATAATTTCATATGTGAGCAAAATTTACAATGTGATCCATCTTATTCTGATGGCTTCTTTTGTGATCTTTGGAAATTGCCACGTCAGAGGCCATGTTTGATGGCCAAAGTCAAAGTATTAATATGATGAATAATAATACTTTAAAAACCAAAATAAAAAAGAAAGAACTAAATAGAAAATAGACAAGTCACGCTAATTGCGCAAATGCATGCACTTTTACAAATATAAAACATCTATCACCACTTTAAAAATCAGTATCTTCAAACTTTTGATGAACAAAAAGTCCTTAACATCAAATTTACTCCACAAAATGATGGGATTAACAGAGGAATATTCTCGGTTTTTTTTTTCTTAAACCAAGATGATAAAATCATCAATAACAATGTGTCATTGTTAAAGTTCAAATGAAATTCTGTATTTGAAGAGATTGTTGTTTTAAACACGCGGTGTATCCCTCTTGTTAAGATAGATGTCTGACATCACTGTGGTGGTCGTGGGACATATCGAAAGTAATTTTTTGATGAATCAAATTGTAAATTTTTAGTATATTGTGTATGAAGTTATAAAACTCAAACATTGCAATTATTTTTTTAAAAAAAATTAATGTATGAAACAGCACTAAAAAGCCTGATTAAATTGTATCAAAATTTTGGTTAATTCGAATACCTTTTTATTTAGCCCATCTAAAATATGTTAATCTTAAATAAATTCTGACATGATACGAGAATAGGACCTGATTTGAACTAGTTATTATTCAAATCCAACATGATTATATTAATTAATCTTAAAAATAATTATGTTATGTTGAAAGAATCACTCAATTATTGTGAGCGCAAATCAAGGGGGAAATGAAGGCAGAATTATTTAAAAAAATTAAGTGCAGTTTTCTCAAATTGATTAATATTTCTATGGTATACAAATCATATTATCATTCATACCTCATCATTGCCATCTTTCTTGTTGCACTGTGTTATAAATATTATTTGCAGTATTTTACGTAAATGAATACAATAACATTTCTATAGTTTTTAATCTTATACTTTAATAAATTTATATGTAATTTAAATTTAAGTGGAAAGCAACCTGAAATCAAATATAAATTAACACCATATAATAATCCTAATTGTTAGCCCTTTCTAACGGTTAGAATACATCAAATTGAGGCAGGACAAATCACGACTCCTCACAAACCTTGGCATCTTGCATCTTCAATTTTCCTATCCCCTTGGAAACGTTTCACTACTTATTTTATATGAGATGGGTTATCCATTTTTGTATTCATTCGAGATTCAACAAGAAAGCTGATATCAAAATAGAAAGATATAAATTTTGGGTGAGAATGACTCATGGATCCATGTGACTGATTGGACTCGACAATTGATGTAAAGTCACGTAATATTTTTACGTATATCGGATAATAGATAGTTGGTGTGAAGTCACACAATATTTTTATGTATATCATATAATACTTTTAGGTGTAGCATACAATATTTGTGAAGAATTATAATATTTATAATATTATGTAGTATATGATAACTTAAATTCAAAACTTTGTTCCTATCACAAATGAGGTCAAACCCATTCTTATTTTCGTTTTAATTAATACCATAGTGTTTTTCAATACCAACCTCACATTATCATCATCCGTAATAGAATAAAATAGATATATTATGGGGTAATTCTATAGTACATCAGTTATATTAATACACCAGACTCTCCATTCATTTTTAGCCATCAGATCTGAGATCATTAAGGTCAAAGTCAACTATGATCTCAAATCTAATGACTTAAAATGATGGAAAATCTAGTGTATTAATATATCTGGTGTACTACAGAAGGACCCTATATTATGAACAGGCAAAAGGGACAAATTATAATAGGTAGTGATACTTGAAATTTAATAATAATAATAATATATATAAGTGTTCGGTGAATTTAAAAAAAAAAAAAAAGGTTTGTGGATTAAAAAGGGGAACCAAACATGATGTGAGGATAGGCCACCAAAATGAAAGGAATAAAAAAAGCAGCAAAATTATCGTAAGAGTAAAAGCCGGACTAATTCCGTGGCCCACCCGTGTGGGTCCCACCGCTACCTCTTCTCACGCGCTCTCTTTTTACATTTTTTCTTTTTAAGTAAATGAATATACTTATTTGTTAATTTACTATCACCATCACAATGGAGTCATATTTTTTTATCCAAACTAAATTTCATCACTCCTTACATCTGATTTTTTAGGTTGACATGTCTCCTGTAGTTCAATTTTTATCTCGTTTTGTAAGAACGTATATATTGGATTGGTTTGAGTTTGGATTTGGATTAGTTAAGTTTTGAAGTTTTTATTATCTTCATTTTCCCACTATTCTAAATGACATTTAAATATTGAAGCTTATAATATTTCATTCTCATCTGATTCTAATTGAATTGATTTTATTTGAAATTTTGAAATTAAGAATTTAACAATATACACATACATACAAGCCAAAACATACATTTTTTTGAATATAAAATCAAACTGCTCGCCAACTTACAAGATAATATTCACGACACATATTGGAAGATGATAATAATTATTGAAATTCCTCCACTAATACTTAAGAGAACACACAAAAACATGTCGAATTAAATTCATTGCTGAATTAAAAAGGTCTTTGTCCACCTAAAGGACTATTTTATTTTTCTTCATTTAGGATGCAATTAACTCTTCTAAAATTGTCTAAGACAGTTATCCATACATATGATGTCTAGCTTAATGTGATCCTACACGTGACTATTTGCACAAAATATACACATCACAGATGTAACATCAAATGTAATAGAAGTCCACTTGACGAAGCGACATGTTATATTACACTTAATGTTACATTTTATATCTCAAATCAATCATCACACGCCAAGTATATTCAATATTATTACTAATTAATATGTGATCTGTATTAAATGTTATGTAACATCAAATGTAATACAAGATCCAGACTCGTTTTAAGTTAGCAATATTATGCTCTACCTAATGAGTTCTATCATTTCATAAGTCACACACACAAACATCATTTGATTGTCTAGTTTAACAGCTTCACGATCTAAAATATAAATCCAATATATTACATACATTAAAATTTGCATATGTATATTCTATCTCCTACATACACGTTCACTATCTCCACATCATTATGGGAGAAAAAATTTCAGTTGCATTCTCTCTTTTTTGTAATTTGTAATAATTTAGATACACATCCATGAATCATAAGTGACTTCATATGATTTTGTCCCAATTTCAATAAAAAAAATCAATTGTAATGATTTGACTCTCGGCTTTATCCTATCTTAAATTTCATGATATCTATGTGTACTAAGAAAATAATAAACACAAAATTGTTTCTTTGAGTAAATAAAAGTAGTTCTTTTATGAATAGAGAATTAAAAGAATAAAATCATATGGGCTATAAGGAAATTTGACTCGTGTTATAGAAAAGTCTAATTTATTAAATCAAAATGAATATACAATTTATTTCCTACTCGTTACGATCCCAACATTTTAAGTTTTATTATTCATTTCACAAAAAATGGAATGAATGTGAGAATAATACTCAATTACAATACATGAAACTGATATATGTGAAGACTCAAATACTATGTGTTATCATTTATGGTAGAAATTGAAAGCATTAAATATTGTTAGAGCAAATTATGGGAGAATTTATAAAAATTAAAAGAAATGTAAAACGCGTTGAAAATAAATCATGAGCTGTGTCTTTGCAAAGCAGAAAAGGGAAGTAAATAAATAAAAGAGAGATGAAAATAAGAGTTGAATTGAACCCTTCAAAACCTCTCTACAAATCCAAAAGCAAAATAAAGACTAACTTTTGTTATTTCCAACGTCCAAATTCTCTCTCTACAAATCTGGTCAGAGAGAGAAACCCACTCCCATTTTTCACTCTCTCTAATTTCACTGATTTTTTGTTATACCAAATTTCGTTAGCAAAGAGATTTCGAAATGTCCTCGCCGGCGCCGGTGGCCGCGCCGCCTCCCTCCTCCCCTCCCTCTAACAACACCTCTCCGCCACCCGCCGCCGCCTCGCCGCCGCCACCTACTACCACTCCTCCACCTGCGAGCCCGACTCCCCCGCTCACTTCCCCGCCACCTGCCTCCTCTCCTCCTCCGCCGGTTCCCACCGCTCCTCCGCCGACCACGCCTTCTCCTCCGACTACAACCCCGCCTCCCGACAACAGCCCACCATCTCCGCCGGCCGCCACCCCTCCATCTGGATCCCCAGTGACTCCGTCCCCGCCTACTGCACCGGGTGGCGGTTCTCCTCCAGTCGCCGCCAGGAAGTGGCTCGACTCCGGTGCCTCCATCTAGAGGATCTCCTCCGGCTCCGCCGACAAGTAGGGGTTCTCCTCCGAATCCCTCCGGCACTGGGGGGTCCCCGCCGTCTTCTTCTGGTAGCTCGCCGGGGATATCGACGGGCACGGTGGTTGGGATTGCTGTGGGAGGTGTGGCAATAATAGTGATTTTGAGTCTGCTCTGTATATTCTGCAAGAAGAAAAAGAGAAGACCTCAACCAGAGTACTACGTGCCTCCCCCACCTGGCGGCTACAAAGGTGATGCATTTATGCCTCAATTCTTCCCATTATTTGATGCATTTATTTTCTTGAATATTTTATTACTTCATTTTTTTGATTCGTTTGTTCTTCAGAATTGCTTGGGTTTGGCCTTCTTAATTCTGTTTTCTGCTTGTGGTTGGTCAGAAAGAGATATTTTTTCCTTGAATGGCAATTTTATTTTTTTTTCGGTTAAAGGGTGGGTGAGATAAAATGTTATTTTGTCTTTCATTGCAGTTCTTGATCTCTTCATTCTCAAGTCTAGCATTTTTGATAATATCTCTTTAAAAATATAAAATTTTCATCACTTCATCTTTTGATGTTATGAGTTTTATGTGAACGGAAGTAGAGGCAAATAAAGATGATTGAATAAAGTGATGCCATTTTCATGCTTGCATGGAGAATAATAATACACATAGCTTGGTGATCAATTAGCTTGGTTTTCAGTCTAATGAATTATAGAATTAATAAATATTATTTGGGATGAGAGTTGATCCCTAATAATTAAAGATTGCCGTGGTTCCTTACTTTGTATTATCTGTTTGGTGTTTTCCAGCCGACCCGTATGGCGGCCAAGTAAACAATTGGCAAAATAATGCTCCGCCCCCATCAGATCACGTTGTCACGATTCCACCTAAACCTACTCCACCGCCAGGTGGTGCTTCGAGGCCTCCATACTCACCTGCACGAGCGCCTTCACCTCAACCTCCGCCGCCACCTCCTTTCATGAGCAGCAGTGGTGGTTCCGGTTCCAATTATTCGGGCCCGGAAACTCCTCTTCCACCACCCTCACCGGGGATGTCTTTAGGGTTTTCTAAGAGCACGTTTACTTATGAAGAACTTGCAATGGCAACAGAGGGCTTCTCGGATGCCAATCTTCTTGGGCAAGGTGGTTTTGGTTATGTGCACAGAGGAGTCCTACCGAATGGTAAAGAAGTCGCGGTTAAGCAGCTGAAAGCTGGAAGTGGACAAGGCGAACGAGAATTCCAGGCCGAGGTTGAGATCATTAGCAGAGTTCATCACAAGCATCTCGTGTCCTTGGTTGGGTATTGCATCACCGGGGTTCAGAGATTGCTTGTTTACGAGTTTGTTTCAAACAATAACTTGGAATTCCATTTGCATGGTTAGTTTCTTTAATGTTTAATACCATTCTGTAGACTCGTTTCGTGATGGATATATCTTGAAATGGAAATCTTACAAATTGGCATATTTCAGGAAAGGGAAGACCTGTAATGGATTGGCCGACAAGGTTGAAGATCGCTTTAGGTTCAGCAAAAGGACTTGCATATCTGCATGAGGATTGTAAGTTCTTCCCAATAGTGATTATGTAACACAATAAGGAATAAGTACATCGCTTCTCTTTTATTTGATTTTAAATGACTTCTATTTTGTGGAACAGGTCATCCAAAAATTATTCATAGAGATATTAAGGCTGCTAATATTCTTCTGGATTTCAACTTTGAAGCAAAGGTAATATTATCAGCTTTGGTTGGATCTCAATGACCATTCGGGCATACATACTATGGTCTCGAATCAGAAGTAATAAAGTGAGATGAGTGCTGATTTATATCATTTTACTTTTTCAGGTTGCAGATTTTGGTCTTGCCAAAATTTCTGAAGGTGCCAATACTCACGTCTCCACACGGGTGATGGGAACCTTCGGGTATGAATAAATCTTATTGGCTTCATATATTACTCTCGGCTTTCAATATTTTGTAACAACTTCTTATATTCATTTCCTTAATCTCTTACTCAATTGCAACTTTTGACTACATCCAGATATCTAGCTCCAGAGTATGCTGCCTCGGGAAAACTATCAGAAAAGTCGGATGTATTCTCCTTCGGTATTATGCTTCTAGAGTTGATCACTGGACGGCGACCAGTTGACACAACGCAGACGTACATGGATGATAGTTTGGTTGACTGGGTAAGTCCGATCTAACTAACATATGGCCTTTTTCGAAAGAACCCTGTTTGTTTGTTTGTATTTTTTTCAAGCTAATGTTGAGTGATTGAATACAGGCAAGGCCCTTGCTCACACGAGCTCTTGAAGATGGAAACTTTGATTCTCTCATCGATCAGAGACTTCGACATGATTACAATCAAAACGAGATGGCACGCATGGTGGCCTGTGCTGCTGCCTGTGTTCGTCATTCTGCAAGGCGTCGGCCAAGAATGAGCCAGGTATTGTAATATTTTTTGTTTTCGTTTCTTTTTTAAATATCTGATCAATTTCATGAGACCGGTCACGTGATATATCCATCCGTGAGATCGACCATTCTTATATGAGTGTTTGTATTTATTTTCTTTGGAATTATGTTCAGGTTGTGAGGGCCTTAGAAGGAGACGTATCACTATCTGATCTCAACGAAGGAATCAGACCCGGACACAGCACCATATACAGCTCATACGGAAGCTCAGACTATGACACAGCTCAATACAACGAGGACATGAAAAAGTTCCGTAAGATGGCACTAGCTAGCCAAGAATACGGGAGTAGCGACCAATACAGCAACCCAACGAGTGAATATGGGTTGAACCCGTCTGGGTCGAGTAGTGAAGGCCAACAAACAAGAGAAATGGAAATGGGAAGAATGAAAAAAGACAGTCAAGGCTTCAGCAGTGGTGCTTCACGTTGATCCATTCATAATACTGACATGCTAATTCTTTTTAACATCTGTTCTGTATGTTCAAGAGATTTTAAGGGTGTCATGTTATTCTTTTTTCTTTTTAAATCTTGATTTTTTGAGATGATTTTTTTTTTTCTTTGGGATCCCGAATTGTATTTATAATGGGTATAGTACAGAAAAACAACTCAATTCTTTTTATTTGATTATTATAATGTTGGCATTTGGCTGTTTAATGCTGTTCAAGTTGAGTGTGAAAATGAATTTTCTGTTTGTATATTGATTGATGGATATGCTAAAGTTGGATTAGAATTTACTCCTAGTGGGTGTGGATAAAGTTATTCCACGCTTGCTAGCTGTATATTTATGGCTTAATTGAGATTAAAATACTTGACATTTTAGTTTAATTGTAAATTAATCAAACTTTAAAGATTTGGTAACACACACACATATATATACATTTGCAATAAACTTTTTGATTGATCAGTATTAGCGTGATTGATGGAATATGTGTTAATCGATGATCTGATTTGTAAGGGAGAATCAAAGTCTTCTTCTTTTTTTTTGGTTTAAAATCTAAAATTTTGTTGAATTAAAGTGAATGTCTTTCTTTTTTTTTTTTTCAATGTAATTAAGTCTATATGTTCTATTGATATAGTAGTATTATTATTAAGGAAAGTAGGTGTCAATTAATGGTCAAGATAATTGTTTTTTTAATTCAAACTGCTGTATCCAGCTGGTGTAGGAATTATTACACCAGCTGCTGGGCTGATTTTGGAAAATTTTAGATGGACTTTATTTTCTCTATTTCAAGATTATGACTTTTGTGGGATTTGTTTTCCAATTTAAATTAATCATATTTGAGTATAAATTCATAATTTTGTGGGATAAAGTTATAACAAAAACTTGCTCTCACATGGTTTCACGGATAGCTTTTGTGAGACAAATCATTTTTATCCACTAATCAAATCTATTTCCATAAATTTATACGTGAATTATGAAATGTGGATTGTCGGTTAACCATCTCATATGAAATGTTCCATAAGACCGTATCACAGAAAACTAATCCTAGAGTTTTAACTGCCTATTAGGATAAAATTGTTCTAATTATGAATTAGAGCTTTGAATTAATGAGAGAGATAGGTGCTTCACATGGTGAATCTAGAAGATAAAGTAAATGGATCCAAGTTGTCAAATTTGGAAAAGGGTATTAAAATAATAAAATAGAGGCACTTATGATAATAACAAAATAATAAGGAAGAGGCTAAGAAAGCGAAAATACCCCAATTTAACATATTTACTATACTTTAGATAAAAAATGACCCCAAATAAATTGATATTCATATTTTAACCCAATAACTACAATATTTACCCAAAATAGTCATTGATTTGACATAAAGTGAATAAAAGTCAAATGATAATTTTTTACTTAATGTTGTCAGGGAATTGTTGAAAATTATGATAATTTTCGAATAAGCCCTAAAAAATAGGGTTATTCGATAATTATGATATTGTTCGAATAACCCTAAAAAATAGGGTTATTCGAACAATACCCTTATTTTTCGAATAACCCTATTTTTTAGGGTTATTCGAAAAATATCATAATTTTCAACATTTTTCCAAAAAAATAGGGTTATTCGAAAATAAGGATATTGTTCGAATAACTCTAATTTTTTAGGGATATTCGAAAAATTATCAAATTATGATAATTTTCGAATATCCCTAAAAAATAGGGTTATTCGAAAATTATCACCTTAATTTTCGAATAACCCTATTTTTAGGGTTATTCGAAAATTAGAAAATTATGATAATTTTCGAATAACCCTAAATTTTTAGGGTTATTAGAAAATTATCATAATTTGATAATTTTCGAATAACCCTAAATTTTTAGGGTTATTCGAAAATTATCATAATTTGATAATTTTCGTGTAACCCTATGTCATTTTCGTGTAACCCACAAATTTAGGGGTTACACGAAAATGTGTGATGTTGATTTTCGTGTAACCTCTAAATTTTTGTATTTTCGTAAAATCTATAATTTAAAACTTCACATTTTCGTGTAATCCTACACAACATTTTCATGTAACCTTAAGCATTTTCATGTAGCCCTTCAACACATTTTCGTGTAACCCTATGTCAACATTTTTGTGTACATTTGAACCCTTAATTTTTGATGTTTTTGTGGCTCATGAAGAAAGACTACATGTAACCCTAATTTTGACATTAAATAACATATTTTTTGTGTACAAATTCAAACCAACATTAGAAAAATTTCTAAAATACCTCTATATTCATGAAGGCTCTTGAAATCCGAAGCTTTACTGTTAAGATTCTCCAATTTACTGTCATTTTACTGCAAGAGTTGACTATAATTTACTTTATGTCAATGTCATAACTATTTTGTACACAAATTATAGTATTTAAGTTATAAATGAGATTTCAACTTAATTTGTGTTATTTTTATCCCATATTATAGTATTTAGACTATTTTGGACCACTCACGGTAAAAAATTAGTTGTGAAAGTCAAATAATGAAAAGAGTCCCACCAAAGGTGGTGGTGGTCACACACTCACATGGGTAGGACTGCTACATGTTTGGACGCTTCCTAAAACCAGCAAATCTCATTTTAGCATTTTCCCACACGCAACTCACTCTCTCTCTCTCTCTCTCTCTCTCTCTCTCTCTCTAAGCATGTGCCACCAAATAGCATCATTCAACCCACATGTGCCTTCCCCATCTTTTTATGCTAATATTCCATTTTTTACTTCTAAATCTCAATTTTTAAAGTTGCATTACTTATAAACTTGACATAACTTAGTAAAATTTGATTAAAGATTTTTAAGCTATAGTATAGTAAGTAGGTGATATTGAATATTGACACTTGAGTCATATTTATATAAGATTAATAGCAGCTAACCCATCAACTTATGAATTGATTTGTATATAACTTATTAAACATTTTTATTTCATCAATAAATATATTTATATATAAACCGTATGAAGCTAATTTTTCGACTATTATTCATCAAACTTTGACATGTAATTTACACATGACATATTCTCAAGAGCTTTTTTATTCAGACATTTGAATCGTTGTATTAAAAGAAAATCATTTAAACTATGTAGTAAGAATACTACTAAATTGTTTAGATAAGAATGTCCTTAAAATACGTGCAAGATCAATGAAATGTGATGAAATATTTAGTTATGCAGCGTAAGTGCAATACTGATACAAAAAAAAAAAAAAAAGAAAGAAAGAAAGATTGATGGTATGCAAAATCGTGATAATTTGATTGGTTGTTGCAATAAACATAATTATATGAGATGAAAACTTTAAGTTTTATTTAAGACCGAGTTATATTCACAATATAATTGCTCTTTACTATTTTCTTCACAATATATGATTCTTGATTTAATCTTGCTATGAAAACTAAAAGCCTTATAATATATTTGTTTTAAAAAGAATTAGAGGTACATGTCAACACTAAATTATGATGTAGTCAAAGAAGCCATATTATAATATGAAGGATCCATGCGATATTAATTGAGATCATTAACAAAGATTTTGGAGACACATAAATTCCAGCAATAAGGTATCAATGTATGCCCTCACGTGCCAGCGCGTTATCCTCACCCGCGCGTATGATAAGATACGCGCATTTTAGTGGAACCGTTAACGAGGGATTTTGTATGTGTGAAGCCCTTTTTTTTTTTTTTTTTAAGGATTGGAACAATAAAATGAATATAATTTTTTTTCTGTTTTTACAATTTGATTTTTTTTCCTTTCAATTATACATGAAAATTGTTTTTCACTCTGTAATCAAAGCTCATTTGAGTTGAATTTTAAAAAATTGATTTGAGATTTTTATTTGGTTTGAGCAATAAAGTGTTTTAGTGTATGTTTTGTGTATTTTGGTTAAGATATTCAAGACATAAAATTTGATTTTGGTTGGAGAAATGATCGGAAAACGATCGTAGGTTGGAAGATGAAGGAGTCGTGAACTTTGAGATATGATTGAAGAAAAAATGTAAATTGCAAATGTGGTCATACCTGTATTTGTTTTTAAATCCATTTCTTAAATTGATATATGTCACACACTTATCATATAGTCAACCATTTGCTTGACGAATGGATTGAAAAATACAATATACATTCAAGATTCCAAATTATGGATCACTTTCACACTTTAGCCCCTCTTAAGTATCTCCAACTTGTAGAAACATCTAAATTTGATGTTTTTCTTCTTCAGCAGTGTTGTAAAAACTTGCGCTAATTTTTTTTAAACTTTCATTTTATATATAATATTCCATTTTAATGCAACAAATAACCATAATACTAGATATAAATGATAATTTTTACATTAAAATAACATAAAATTTACTAATGTAAAATTATGCAGAATTTACGATAAAATACTAAATAGCTTTGAAGATGCATAATATGGAAAAATGAGCTCCAGGCACCCACCAACCTCTTGTTGCACCTATCTTTCTGTAACAAATAGCATTGTCATTTCTATAATTCTATTAAGAGTGACATTTATTTGGCTTGGGCATGGTGATCCCAACTTGATCACGTGTTAAATATATATTTTTCAAGTATCATACTTAATTATACTCTTAAGGTATTATTTACATATAAAACAAAAAAATGATACATCTATACTATATATAAAACAAGAGAAGTTGGTGATATTTACTGATTTGCCACTCAATTGCAAAATTGGAGATAATTACTGATTTGTCATTGACCAATAGAAAAATTGTGGAAAAAAAAAACTAAAAAACTTTGAGAATCTTATAGAATAAACTTCATATATATTTTAAATATAATAAGTAGTCTTTTAATTTAATATAGGGGCAAAATGAAATAGAGGAAATTATTTTGGATCGTATTATTATATGATTATGTCTTAATGATATAAATAAAAAAATTGAAAATAATGAAATTTAAACATTGTCAAAAATTTAAAAATTTGAAAATTCTGTAATTTTAATATATAAATGTGAAAAATAGGTCCAAAAGTTAAATTTCATTTTACAAAGGGCTGTAAAATGTTTAAAAGTTTAAAAACTATTATAAAATTATTAAAAATAATAATTAAATTTGTAAGTAAAACTAATAATATTGTGAGGTTAATCTAAAAAAAATCCACAAATAACATTTAAAAATAAATTCAAACATATATGCAATAGATATAATTATAAGAAAAAATATTTTAAAATGGTTTCAAAATTCTAAAAAAAAATATTGTTTTAATTGTAAAATGAATTTGAAACCTAAATTTTTTAAATATAAACTAAGTTTTTGAATAAATACAATGTTTGTAAAATAAATCCTTCTAAAAAAATGTAGAAAATTATTTACAAATTATTAAATATAATTCTAAGATATAAAGGAACAAAAATATGAATATATAAATTAACAAATACTCCCTCCGTCCCGCTCTATTTTGCCTACTTTCCATTTTTGTTTGTCCCATCTTATTTTGCCAGCCCAAAAATGGTAAAGAAAAATTTACTTCCTTACCCCTCCATTTCTTTCATTTTACAACTTTTGCACTCAAAAAACACACATTAATTACAAAATTGTCACTCAAAAATATTAAAATAACACATCACATCAAAGTCAAACCATTTTTTCTTAGGTTCCGTGCCAGTCAAAGTAGGCAAAATAACCTGGGACGGAGGTAGTATAATTAATCGCTTTTAATTAAAGCACACAAACATAAAACTATTATTATTATTATTATTATTTTTTTTTTTGTTATTGTCGTCGTTGTTGTTATCATTGTCATCATCATCATTAAAAAAATATGGATTTTTTACAAATCTCAAAATAATAAGATCTCATGAGTAATATTTTAATATAATAATTTTATTATATTATTAATAATCATATATATCATAATAAATAATAAACCGCGCATCGCACGGGTATAGTGCTAGTTTAGTGAACAAGCAAATAATATTTTAATAGTAAACACGTAATATCTGAAGAGTATATATCTAATATCTATCACTGAATAGAATGATTATACTTTAATGGTATACTCATGGTACCTGAAGAGTATATATTTAATACTTATCACTGAAAAGAAAGTAATACCCACGTGATACCTGAAGAGTATATATTTACTACTACGCTATAACATATAAACAAATACATTTAAGAGTATACATATGATAACTGAAAAGTACACATATAATACCGTATGGATCTAAAATTTGTACACACGGATGTATAAGCTTTGCCTTCTATTAATGCGCACTTTTATTAGCTATTTATTTACAATACTTATATTATAGGCAGTAAACTGACTTGTCGTTTATAATTAAATGGGAAAATATCAATTTTCGTCCGCTAAGTAAGGCTCTTTCCAATTTCAGTCCTCTAAGTATCGTGTTTCCAATTTTAGTGCCGTAACTTCACTTTTTTTCCAATTTCAGTCCGATTTTCGTCGGAAGCTGACGTGGCAGCCGGAATCTGCCTACGTGGACTCCGGAACCCTAATCCCACCAAAAATAGTGCCACGTAGTTAGCCACGTCATCCGGAAAAATAATAAAAAAATGAAAAAAAATTGGAAAAAATACAAAATCAGAAATAACATTAATAAAATTAAATTAAAATTAAAAATAATTAAAAAATCCAAAAAAAAAAACATCATCTTCAACTCCAGCCCCCGCCGCCGCCGCCGGACCGCCGCCGGAGCCACTGCCGCCACTTCGCCGGAAATCGCCATTGACACCCTCCAAAGCTCAAAATATTGATTTCTTCCAATTCTCCACCAAAATGGCCAAACTATACACCAAAATGCTCATCTCCTCAAGCCCAAACATAATATCACATCAATTTCATGTTTGTTGTTCGAATCGAACCTCAATTAAGCCAAAACCGTTCGAAATTTATTTCTCAAACTCATTTCTTAGATCTTCAATTTCATGCATATTTTCTCAAAATTGAGTTAGGGGTTTTGATCCCCATATATTAGAGAATGTTTCTATGTATTAGATGCAAAGATTGGTGAAGAAATTGTATGCCAATTTCATGAATGTTTTGAGTTTTCAAATTTTCTTGATTTTTTCTTGATTCTTCTTCCCTGCTCTCTCTCTATTTCTTTCTGTCTTCTATCTCGTCTCCCCTCTCTCTTTCATCTCTGTTGGTGGGGCACGCAGGGGTGGCACGGTGGCGGTGGGGCTTGGGAAGGGGTGGGGGAGGGGCTGGGAAGAAGACCCATTTCCCATTCCCGTTTCTGTTTTTTTTTCTTTAATTTTGATTTTTTCATTTTTTTTTCTGAATTTTCACATCAATTTTATTTTCATTTTTTTATTATTTTTCCGGATGACGTGGCTGACTACGTGGCACTATTTTTGGTGGGATTAGGGTTCCGGAGTCCACGTAGGCAGATTCCGGCTGCCACGTCAGCTTCCGACGAAAATCGGACTGAAATTGGAAAAAAAGTGAAGTTACGGCACTAAAATTGGAAACACGATACTTAGAGGACTGAAATTGGAAAGAGTCTTACTTAGCGGACGAAAATTGATATTTTCCCTAATTAAATTGGAGAAAGAATCATTGTTCACAATTTTGCAATTGATAAGAAAAAAAATGGCAACACGAATAGACGTGCAAAATTGGATTAGAATTATGAATCTCCGCAAATCATGGATGCTCATCCACCACTTGCTAACACTCAATATATCAAAGTCATATTTAAAATATTTTTAGATAAAGATTAATAATTATATTATATAATTTTGATGTATCTACATATATTTATAATATTACGTTGATACATTAATGATATATGTATTAACTCATATCATGGTATATAGCTTGACATTCGAACTCTGAAATATTATTTTCAAAAAAAGCTCATTTTCGTGTCGAAAATATAATTGAATGTCCTCGATTTTGTGAGTACTAGAATAGTCTTCTTCAACAAAGACAGCAATTAATGTAGAATCACATCCAACAATACAATAACTATAAAGAAAGTGTCATGCTAATCAATAATTGATTATTTTCAGAAAAATCGAAAATATTTTTATATTCATATTATGTAAAGTTTGTTTGAGTGAATACAAGTGTTATAACTCAAATGGTACTCCATAATTATAAAAACTGTAATTTATGATGATTAGAGTTCGAATATGGATCACGTTAGTAATCTTCATCCTTCCCTTTCACTTCGTGTAGCTCATTAATAAAAAGAAGGTAAAAATTTGAGTGAATCAATTTTACATGTCATATAATATCGTTTTACTAATGAAGATTAAAGATTAATGAAATACTCTCAAGAGATTAGTACTTGATATTATATGAGTCTTTATGGGTCAAAGAATATCTATAAGTTCGCAAACTATCAAAATTATGACTACCTGAAAAATAAAATAATTCTTGTGTGAAACCATTTCATGAATCATGTTCTGTGAGACGGGTCAACCCACATTTCACGTAAAAATGGTGAGTGGTGAACCTTATCATTGTAGGAGTGACAGATCCGTTGTCTCCAAACATATGTCAAGTCTCATCATCTTCTCCATAAATGCTCTTTACATTTTTGCATCTATCCCACCACGTGCCTCAACCATTTACTCTTCAACATCATCAAATTTACAAGAGGATTTAATAATCAGAGGATCTTCCAATATATGATCTAATTGTAAGAAACCAGAGTTTCAAGAATTTGTGATCATGCAATGATGATTTATATTTGAATGATCATGTTAAATGTAAAATCAATATTGTATGTAATTAGTTTAATTCGGCAAAATTAGTTTAAGTATGTCAATTGTATGGATCTGAAATCTATGCATTTCGTTCGATTTGATTCGAAACCACTTTTTTGTGTTTCCATGCATACGCACACATCTTTTGTTGAATTAAACTCCCCAAGTAGAATAGACAACACTTGAAAGACAATGCTATAGCAGAAAACCCTAATTGACAAGACTTTGAGCTTCGATCAAAACACGAAAATGAAACAACACACCAAGAATTTAGGGTGGTTCGGCTCGCCTCATCGGCCTACATCCACCATGAAAGGATCGAACGAATTCCACTAAGAATCAAGCACGAACTGTGCGTTACAAGAATCAGCCCCAATTCCTAGGGTTTACACAATGCACTCAAGAACCCTAAAATCTCAATCTCACTCAATACACTGAATTTAAAAGTACAACTACAACTGAGTAATCTCCTATATATGAGTGAAAAGCCCTCTGCCAATTAGCTAAAACCTTCACCGGAATTGAACGAATTTCAATTTGAAATCCGGAACTTGCGCCCAAGCCCTAACCACCTAACTAACTCGGACCTACAGTTATGCTCTCAACTTTACACGCCCGGTTCGATACTTTCCAGCCCTTGGCATGATTTTCCCAGTTCCTGAATCCTAGAATTATTTCCGAGTTGCCATTTCACATCTTTATATATTAGTTGTCCATGCCCACTCTCATGTATGTTCGTGTTACATGTAAATTGTAATATATTTTACTTATTGATATGTTAAAATGTGCACATAAATGGTGGTTTGGAATGTCTACTTATTTCATGTTTTCCGTTTTATATTTTTATGAGCTTATGAATGTTTGATAAAGTGTGGCCAACTTTTGTTGAATGTTTTGTATGCTTATTGCTATAATAGAGATTCTAAGAGTCTGCACCAGTAATGGAATCATTATTAGCAATTGATTTCAATAAGGGTAACACAAGTTCAAGTTAAATAGGTTAATTATTGAACATTTCGTACCTACAATTTGGTTTGACCTATGTCCTAAGGTTTAATGATGGAGTCTGGATCTTCTATTACATTTGATGTTACATCTCGTGTTACATAGTAATTAATACACGCCACATATTAATTAGTGATGTCATTGAATACACGTGGCGTGTGGTGATTAATTTGTAATAGAAGATGTAACATCAAATGTAATAGGAGATGTAACATCAAATATAAATATCATCATTTAGATTCTTAATCAATTAAAGTCAATTGGATCGTATCTTTAATTGTATACATCGTGAGCAATGACATGAAAAATCAATATTCAAGGATAAAAGAATATCCTAATTAGGTAAACTGAACCAATGTTGCATGTGATCATAAAAAGAAAAACGAGGGTGATTACTCAAGAGAGATCTAGATGTTCATTGATAACTTGGTTTATCAATTCTTGTTTGCTTTATTCAACATATTTGTTTAGTGATTAGTTAATTAGTTTTAGTTTGTTTCCAATCCAAACCCCTCTTATTTTGTTAATTACTATCGATTTGGTACGTAAGTGCATGATAGATTTTAATGCTATTCGTGTGATCGACTCTAATTTACCACTAATACAAATTTAGGAAGTTTCAACGACATACGTCATACTAGCTACTTGTATTAGTGATATATCGAATTTAGTTATAATAGTGATTTCCTTATATATTTCAACAGTACTCGCATATTATTTTACACAAAATGTGATAATATATTTACGTAAATGAAGTAATACCATTCAATAATATATTTCAGTAAAATAACAAAATCATAGTTAAGTAAATTAGACAATAAATTTAAGCGAATGTATTAATACATTTATGTTATATTATTAATATCTTTACACAAATAATATCTATACATTATATTTCAATTAAATGAGACTATACATTTATGTCATACAAATAATACTTCTAACTTCTAAGTAATACAATTAATAATTTTATGTAATATAATCAATATATTTGAGTAAGACAATAAAACCATTAATTTTTTTAAATAATAACTTGAAGTAAATGGAGTATTACACATCATGTATGTACTGGTTCATACTTTTATATGATACAAATAATTAATAAATTTACATTATATATCAATGAAATATTAATTATTAATACATTTATATAATATATATGCGATACATTTATGTAATATATTTCAGTACATAATTACAAATCTTTTTTTTTTTTTATCTTCTACAAAGGAAATTTTGTAAGTACTCTTGATGTTCTTCATTTCTAAGATAAAGAAAATTTCAATATTCATTCCAATATTTGAATCACATCCAATATTTATTTGCATAAGGATTATCGTTGCCCTAAAAACAAAGTAGCTAAAGCCCGACCCGTCAATGCGATAAATACATTGTCGTTGAATCCAAGTCGAATAAACTAAATAAAGAAGATGAAGAATATGACTAAAAAAATGACGCCTTGAGATAAAGAAGAAAAATGACAATAACATGTTTGTGAGAGAGAAGATGAAGAGGAGACAAACAGAGCATATAGGAGAAGACGAGGAAGAAGAAGAGGAGACGGAGCACAAATCTAAGATTTCTTTACAACAAATTTTTAAATATATTAGAATCAGTCTAAAATCTATTCAACTTGTTAAAAGAGAACTATTTGTCTCAATATTAAGATTTTAAATCTCTTAATCCCAATGTAATCTAAATTGGGCACATCAACATTTTAATTGAGGAAAGCTTTAGTTAAAATACTCGCAAAACAAAATGATTTAGGTGATTTAAATTGTTTTTAATCGAGACCATGCCTCGATCGTCACGTGAGATTCAGTTCTAATTAATTCAATCAATTTTATTATTAATAAGTAAAAATTACTTTAAATTTGATTATTAGTTAGTTAATGAATTTTCCACCAAACTAGTTAGTTAGTTAGTTTTCCTATGTTCTTTTTGGCCAAGGATGAAAATATCGCGAAATATCGCGGATATATCGCGGATACGGATATTGCGATACGGATATTGGGTGTTAATGTTTTTTTTCCTGGGTATCGCGGATATTTCGCAAAATATCGCAAAATATCGATATCGATATCGATATCGGTTCAGTGTAGTATAAAATTGGATGGAAATTGGGAAATATCGCGGATATATCGCAAAATATCGCATGTATATCAAAACGAGAGATTTTGATTCACAAAATTGAACTATGTGATTTTTTTTCCTTACTTTGTATTATGTATTGTGTTTGATATTGAAAGTAATATATTCTCCTCACATCAATCTTTCATTCACGGATATAGCCATATTTTGTGGCTTTTTTAAATTTCCATTCATTTAACCAATTATTACTTCATTTACTTTTTTTTTTGTTTCTAATTTTTTTGCATGATATATTTCTCTCTCTCTCTCTCTCTCTATATATATATATATATATATGTTGAAGGCAAGTGAACATTTTCTATCATACAATTTAAGGTTCAAGGTATGATATTCTCTCATATCAATAACTCTCTCCCAACATTTTTGATTAAATTAATTTCAATTATTTACTTTATAGATTATGACTATTTTAATGTATCTAATTTATTTATTTTTTTGGATATAGGGCATTGACATTGGAGAGGAAATACTTGCACCACTATATATATCACTCAATTGTCATTTTGAAGAACTACGAATTGGTATGTAAATTTAATCTTTTTTTTTTTCATTTTAGTTGATAAAACTAGCATTTTATTGGTATATTGTAAATTGCTATGTTTAATTATGCTAATTATGTATATGTTAGGTGAAGCATTTAGTTAACTTATAGAACTTTATTATAAAATCATAATTTTACAATTAATTATTTTATAGTGAAGCTAGCACGTAAAATGTAATGTTGTAATTGTGTATTTACAATTAATTGTTATAATTAGTTTTAGTAAATTTTAATAGTGCTAATTATGTATATGTTGGTATATTGTAAATTGCTATGTTTAATTGTTGGTATATTGTAAATTGATATGTGTTTAATTGTGCTAATTATGTATATGTTAGGTGAAGTATTTAGTTAACTTATAGAACTTTATTATAAAATCATAATTTTATAATTAATTATTTTATAGTGAAGCTAGCACGTAAAATGTAATGTTGTAATTGTGAATTTACAATTAATTGTTATAATTAGTTTTAGTAAAATTTTAATAGTGCTAATTATGTATATGTTGGTATCAGTACTGCTTGAATCAATATGACATTCCATCTACTATGTTTGAACCTCATAGGTCATCCTTTTGGTACTAGTGTATTGTATGATGTAATTTTAGTAATTTTATCTTGTATTATGTAATATATTATCATTTTTCATTCGAAAAACAGTATTTATAATGCTTATTATCTATATGTTAGTTTTAAATATATTATTTTAATGTGATTTTGAGTGGAATATATGTGTAATGAAGTGTAAAAATAATCCCTAAAATTTCATATTAAATTTCCAAAATTTTAATAAGATTTCCGTTGTTTTTTCAAATTTTTTGCGATATCGATATGCGATATCGATATCGACATCGATATATCCGTAAAATCAAAGTTGCGATACGACATGCGATATCGATATTTTCATCCTTGTTTTTGGCACGATGCGTTATGTTTAGTACTGTTTTTATTTCTTCATAATTAAAAGGTTTTATTACAACTAATTATTTCAATTTATTAATTAGCATAAAATTAATACTAGCTAGAAATTAATATTTGTAAAAATAGGGGGAAAAACACGTTCACTTTGGATATTCCATTTCCATGTGAAGAAAGAGTCGACATTCGTTTCAAAATCCAGATGTGAAAAGAACTCCAAAATTTCCTGATTTTCATCTCAACAAACGGTTGCAGAGTTGTGAATTTCAATGGCGTCTCGTCGCCGTGTCCTTCTCAAAGTCATCATTCTCGGCGACAGCGGGTCTCTCTCTCTCTCTCTCTCTCACATGCACAATCACACATTAATTCGCACATTTATTATGTAAATATTGATCGAACTATTTTCCATGCTTGATTGATTCATACATTTGCCAGGGTGGGTAAGACTTCTTTGATGAATCAGTATCCTTTTGTTGCAGATCTTATTAAATAACAAGTAAATTTGTTGTTAGTTTTTTGTTTTGTTTCTCCTGGGTGTGAGCAATGATTGCAGAATGACATGAAATTTGGCCTCTCCCACTATTTGTTTGTCCTTGATTGAATTTAAAACAGATATGTGAATAGAAAATTCAGTAATCAGTACAAAGCAACAATTGGGGCTGATTTCTTGACCAAAGAGGTCCAATTTGAGGATAGGATTTTCACTTTGCAGGTTAGTAGTGTTCATACATCCCCCATCCCCCCTTTGTGTGGTTTAAGTCATTCCTCTGTACTATATATATTGTGTCTTTTAGTTAATATTTCACGTGCTGATTTTACTAGAAAGTGGTTGTTCTTTGATGCTGAGGTTTTGTTGATAATTAATTGTGTGTGCACTCTATCTCAAGCTCAAGATGCACAATTAATTGTCTATCAAACATATAATCTTGCTATCGATTGATTGATTAAAACTTTACTGCTTACCTTGTGGAGATATTCTTTCATCACAGATTCATAGTCCAGTAAATGCTAATATAATTATCTCTCTGAAGGCTTCGATGAGCATGTACTTATACACTTAATCTGGCATTAGGTGATCTGTTTTTACTATCCATCAAGAAAGTAAAACTAACATCTATATTATACGAGTTTCGTTTACTAGTCTTGGGACTTCATCTTCCAACATTGGTGAGGTAGAATTGGATCTTCCATTACCAATGCTCTTTCAGCTCTTACCTTTTTATAATTTTATAGAATATGAAATAGATATGCTATAGGTCTTAAAACATTTACATTATATATTGTTTCCTTGGTTTCGACCTAGATATAGAGTCTTATTATTTTATTTGTATCACTACCATACATGAAGATCCCTTGTATCATTTTCAGCGCATATAGAAGGCTTGTAGGTAAGACAGAAATATTAATATTTTATATTTTCAATTAATATTTCTTTATTTAGTCTATCAGTCATTCTATGACTATCAGCCTCTGAAGACATAAAGATTGTTGATACTTGGACATAGAACCCATAATACTTTCATCGATCAACAGGTCTTTCATTTTTTATAGTATATAAGTGGACATGTCCAAACCAATGGACTTGGAAACGAGGTGTCTTGATTGATTTTAGAGAATTTCTTCTTCTGTAAAACTGCTGTTGTAAAATCATAATTTCTGCTAGTACAAACTTAGAGGCATTTAAGTCATATTCTGCTTTGACATAATTTTAGTTGACGAGGCTTAATTTATGATTTTTATAATTTCTTTCTTCATGGCTACAATGAATTTAGCCATCTTACTTACTTCTTAATTTAAGGCAGACCCCAAGATCTAATTACTCTTGTTCACTAGCCCATGATTTCAAGTATTCTTGTTAGATCCATAAGGTAGAAGCAACTCTTAACTTTGAGTTGGGTATGCAGTGTACTTTGACACCCACTAAACATGAGAACGAGCATATCAATTGATGCTTAGGTTGAGCTTGAGCCTAAATAACAAGGTTCATTGAGCCATTGTAACATAAGGTCTATTTCCAGTTTAAGTTTAAGTTAAGCTCCAGCTCTAACTAATTCTGGTACTTGGCGTGGCTCTTCTATTCTTGAGCCCGTGTCTCAGTTGATGTCGTTACTCCAATCCAATCATTAAGACGTCCATATGATCCTTCAAATTATTGAATTAGTATTCTCTATACACTGAACTTATCTGAATACTCTAACCATATTTTTTCTGATCATTGGACTCAAATCACCATTAAGCCCATTGTTTTGCTTGAAAACACATGCAAAAGGATGTTTTTAACATATTTACTGCTCATGGGTGCCACTTGGAAATGAACAGTCTCTCAAAGCTGTCCTTTTAAATCTTTCAATTTCGAAATACCTCTCTTTTTGGTTCAGGATCCTGATGTATTGACTCTTCTACTCTAGTTGTTTGACGATTTGCATTATTTTCAACTGTTCAGATGTGATTTATGATTGTTGAAAGCTTATTTGAATTGCACTTCGCCTTACATCACATTTTTTGCAGCTCTGTGTTACAGTTTAAAAACAAGCAATTGCTATCTCAATCAACCTCTGGATTTTCTATTGTAATGATTTTGGAAGTAGATGATACTTATTTAATGCTCACTACTCGGTTTACTACCAGTTCAAATATTGGAAAAATAATTTTCCTAAAACGATTTTCCATTTTATTGAAGTAGCCAATGGAAATTTATTTCCCAGAAAGGGATATGTACTTTGGTTTTATACTTCAGTTAGTCAATGGAAATGCTTGGTTAAACATCTTTTTAAATGTCGAAACCAAACAGCATACATTAAAAAAAAACAAAATTTATTGCTCTATTTGATCTAATAGGTGGGAAAACAGTGTAAACATATATTACAACCTCTCTACTGAACTATGTAAACCAGTGAATTGGAAGGTTCTCTTTTCAACCCTAATGATTAACTTGAATGAAAGTGAAAATTGGGATTAATAAGGTGCATGCCTATTTACTCGAATATTTATTTTATGATGTACACGGTACACGTGCCGAGACCTAAACCATACTTGGACCTCTTAAAGTAAACACGCACCATATTGCACCTGATAATTGTTTCACTGCTTACAGTAATTCACTAAAGCATCACTGTCTGTTGATGTTTTAGATAGTGTCCTGTCCAGTGTCCACGTCTGCATGTGTTTATTTTGAACTGGAACAAGGTTTAAGAAAAACAGATTAAGAAAGAGGTTTGCACTTTGGTTTATACTAGTATAGTCAGTCCCCTGCTTGAGCGAGGAAATTTTAGAAATAAAGTAAACTAAATCCTGTGTCAGTTTACATATCTTTATTTTTGGGACATCATATAAGGAAACATGAGTGTTTATAATTGGGGTTGTGGTTCTAATATATAGTCGTAACGTCCAACGTCAATTCATGTAAAGTATCTCTGAAACAATGTAATATCTTTGAATAGCATGCACAATGTCCATAACCCAAAGTCAAAGGCATACTGTGACTACATTTGGGTAAGATACTAGAATGGTGCGGTATTTTTGTCAGATCTGTCCTTGTCTCATGACACTATATATTGTTCAAATAGCATAAGATATTAGAATGGTTCAGTACGTGAAACATAGTTAGTTCTCAGAGGTTTTGTGGTTATCTGGCTCAACTTCCTGCCAATTAATAATCAATACCTGTTCCAGATATGGGATACTGCTGGTCAAGAGAGGTTTCAGAGCCTTGGTGTGGCTTTCTACCGAGGTGCAGATTGCTGTGTCCTTGTTTATGATGTGAATGTCTTGAAGTCATTTGATAACCTCAACAATTGGCGGGAGGAATTTCTAATTCAGGTTATAGTTTCATCTGCTATCCTTACTGCTGGTTTTTCCTCTTCTTCCACTAATTTTCACTACTTTGATTTTGATATTCAGGCTAGCCCTCCTGACCCTGAAAATTTCCCATTTGTCGTCTTGGGGAATAAGACTGATGTGGATGGCGGAAACAGCAGAGTGGTAATTTTCGTTGCCTCTTCTTTTCAAGTGGTGCCTAAACTATTTTTTGTCTGCTTCTAATTCTGAAAATATAACCTTCAGTTCTGTTGGTAGGCATGAAAACATCCTTTTCAGTGATTTTGTGCAGTATGAATACATGGAAATTTACATATGATCTTAGGATTTACAAATCTTTCTGGTGTTCATTAAGTTGAATGGTAGCACCTATGTTGGGTTGTTGACAAGACATTTTTTTAACTCAATGCAGAGTTTTGTTAATGCTATGCTAATTTTGTTGAATCTCACATGCCTATGCGTTCCAATTATTAGGTATCTGAGAAGAAAGCAAAAGCATGGTGTGCCTCCAAAGGGAATATACCGTACTTTGAGACTTCAGCAAAAGAAGGGTTCAATGTGGAGGCTGCTTTTGAATGCATAGCCAAAAATGCTCTGAAAAATGAACCAGAGGAAGAACTGTAAGTACTTCACCTTGTCGGAAATAATTTAACTGTAATTTACCTAGTGTGCTATATAGTGTGTTTTCCTGAAATTTCTAATAAAATTAACATAATGGTTTCTGATCCTTCATTCTTTAGTCATGAGATTATAAAATGTTTCTCAACCATTGATCTGTGAATCCTAATTTAAACCAGTTCCCATTGTAAATAAATGGTATAATAGCACAGTGACATGGGAAGTAGTACATCAATGCTCATAATTATTTCCATTTCTGTAAAATATGTAGATGTTCTTCGCAATATTTGGACTTTAGGTAGTGTCTACATCATCAAATTGTGCTCTTTATTATTATTAATATGCTATGGATCATGTATAAATGTGAAACTTTTCAAATTTGTAAGGAGCCTATAAGTAGTTGTGTATTCTTTACTGATTCTCTAGTAGCAGTTTTCTAACTTTGCTTATTTCTTTGTTGATCAAACTTATGTAGATATCTCCCTGACTCGATTGATATGGCGGGGGGACAGCAACAGAGGTCTTCAGGTTGTGAATGTTAGTTTGTTTTCCAGTTAAGAGTGCAGACTTGTGCCCATTCATGTTTGTTCAAAGGTTCAATTGATATCTCTTTTGCTATTAGATAGACATTGTTGCCCCGAACTCTCTATTGCTGCTACTGAACACAATGATCTTTATCGCTCTCTGTTTGCTTTCTCTATTCGAAATAGGTTTTTCCAATACAATTTTACTGGTTTATGAGTACAATAAAAGTATGACCACATCAAACAGAGAATTAGAGAGGGAGAAAATCATTTCTAAATTTTTTAGAGTAGAAGAAAATTTGAAGTATACACAGCCAAGGCTATATGTACATATTATTTAAGAGGGATCTGAATTCTGGAATTAAAAAGGAAAGGGAAAAAATGAAACTCGAGGTAATTCCTCTCATTGTTACTTCATAAATTGATGATTTGTAGTTTCGTGGAAATGATGAAACCATGATTTATTTGAGATGAATACTGAGACTAGTGCATCATTTGTTGAGCATAGTAACTTGTTAAGAAAGTGATTTTGTGTTCATATTGTCAAAGTAAATATGCTCAAAAACATTTTAAAAATGAATTAGAAAGAAGATGGTGAGAGATTTGTAAGAAGGGTTTGATAGGCAACTTATTAAATCAAATACATAAATCATCAAGGATAAAATAACATTTATTCAGAACAGGACATCCAGCTTCATGAAAAAGTTGATAACACTAACAATAAATTTCTTATTCCACTACACATATATATCAAGTCTAAAAAAAAGAAGAAAATGAAATACGAATTGCATGAAAGAATAATGCTGAGAAAAGGCCTCATCATCATAAGTATAAACAGGAGCTTTTCTGAAATGTGATTTGTTTGGTGATTTTGGTATCGATGATTATATCACAAGAAAAGTGAACTGTGTGCTTCGTCTTCATCAACTTCCCCAGCAGATAAGCTATGGACTGGATTCGAAACTCGAGCTTCAATGGAATTCCCCCGCCCTCGTCGGAGGCTGCCAACGCCACCCCGGCGCCGTAAAGAGGAACCTCCTTCCCCACCAGCACCACCCACTTTATCTTTTTGCTCCTCCTTTTTTGGTAATATCTCTTCAACTGCATGCAACCATCAAACCACACTTAGGTATAGTAAAAACCGAACCGGTTAATCCTCTATTTCAATTTGATGTTTCATCTTGCATTGCATTTATTTTGGCGTGTTAATATTACAAATATTTTGAATCTACAAAAAAGAAAGAAAAGGGTAGAGACCTGGCCAGTAGCAAGAGTGAGTTGTGAGTAGAAGAGAGTAGCAGTGTGGGAGGTAACATAAATTCCAAAAAGAGGGGCAGTATTGTAAATTTGCAAAGAGGCAGAACAATTCACTGTCATCAGCTTTGTTGGAACACCTGTGTGATCTGATCCTTCCCCAAAATACATGTTTTCAACTCTTAATCTCTGCCATTCATTCACCAATTAATTCCCACAATCACATATATAATATTGAAATAAATTGCATATATAAGAAAATTAAATGGGAATAATCCATAGCATGAATTTAGGTTTAGTTTCAATTGCAAGCATGAACTTTTGAGTGTAACACAAAAAACTCTCAATGTAACGTTTGTTTCAATTCGGGACATGTTTTGATTTTGGGCTCCAATTCGTGATATGTAGAAGCTCAAATTGTATAAGTTGATTGATTGTCAACATGTAATTTTAAATACAATCATCATCTACATGTAAATTTATACGTCAATAATTAAATCATACAAGTTTGACTTCCCTAAAGCCCGAAAAAACCAAATATATCTCGAATTAAAACAAATGTTAAAGTGAGTGTTACTGTCAAAACTGCATATTGCAAATTAACCTAGACCCTAAGTTCGAGTTTATTTTTTCTACGTAATTAAGCCTAATTAATAATTTACCTGGATGGTAATTTGAGGTTTATAATGGTTGCTAGCACCCCAAAGAAGCAAACAAATTCCAGCAAAAACCAAGGCAATAGCCATGGTAGAAATCAAAGTATTGCAATGTTTCGAATATGCTCTATCTCCATAGTAATCATCATGATCGGCGCCACGGCCGTCCTCCGCCACGACATTGCAGTAGTGCTTATTCCACCGGCGGCGGTTGCCAAAAATGCGGCTGATGGCGGTGGAGGAGGACATCATGGAGTGCCTGGGATCGGAGGGCGATGAGCAAGGCACGTTGGAGGAAGAGCATTTGTCCATATCATCCTGTGAGTCCTGAGACGGGCTTTGCACGTAGTATGCGGGCCTCGGAGACGCCGTCGACGGCCCGAAGCTCGCGATGTCCGATTCCGACGTGCCGTGCATCATCTTTTCATCAAAACCCAATCTTTCTTTCTTTTTGATGCTCAGTTTACATGCATTTTATGTGCATGTTGATTGATATCAGCATGTAAATAGCATGAGTGTGTAATTTTTAAGGAGAAAAGTGTGTTGAATTTGGCACTAATTTAAGGGAAAATGTTGATAAAAGCTATTGTTTGGTTACTTTGTGTGGCTTTACACACACATGAAGAACACAGTGGGTGATCAGAGAGAATGGGAGAAAAGATCAGAGGAGTATAAGGGAATATGATTATAATATGAGAAATATATATATGTGTGTGTGTGTATATATGTATATTCCTCTCTTAAACATTTGTTTTGATATTTTATAAGGTAAATCGAAGAAGGTAAGAACTGTTCCATAGCCAAATTTGGAGGAGACACTTTCAAAAGAGTGGAGATCAAGAGTATTTGCCAGGGTTTTAGATGATTGGTTGTACAAGGAAGAAATAATTTACTCATAATTAAATAACATATAATAAAATTTGAAGAGAAATATTATTTAGTAATATTGAGGGAAGTGTTTCCAAGTATTGCAATAAAACAATAGTACTTTTTTTCTTCTTTGAGTGTAATAGTATTCATTTACAAGGATAATGTGTCAATAAGGTAGATATTAAACATAAATCTCGGATATCATCGGCGCAATTGCATGTGCTTTCATTTATATGAAATGTAATTAGTATGATTGGGCATGAAAATATTTTTATGATTAGTTTTTTTCTTTATGGTTGTTCAGATATTAAGTAATGTACAAAAGTACTTATGTATTTCTTTTTCTCTGGGATGATTTTAATTAAGTAATCAATCATTATTTAAAATTAGGCAAAATATTGTGCAACTGGTGCATAGATCTAGGATATATGCACTCGGGTCGACCCGCCCCATGCACCTCTGACGCGTGTTTTCACGTGCCCCACCCGCCTGATGGGACCACCAAGATTCGCTCCAGATAGTCATACTCTCATGTTAGGTTACCTTCATGTTATGTTCGTGTTATCCTCATGAAGTTAACTCTGACATAACGTGAGGGTCACTCTAACATAACATGAAGGTATGATTAACATTGTTTTTTACCTTCATGTTATGTTAATGTTACTTTCATGTTATGTTAGTGTTACTTTCATGTTATATTAGTGTTACCTTCGTGTTATTTTAGTTTAGTGGTTTTAAACTAAGGGTATGAAATTTGAAGATGGGGTCACATTAATATAACGCGAAGGTAACCCTAATATAACACGAAGGTAACACTAATATAACGTGAATGTAACGACCAAAACACACAAAAAAAGTAAAGAGGAGCAGGCTGACGGGCAGGCCAGCCCGGCGTGGCCCAATTACACGGATCTCAGATTCGTGCAACTGGTACACATGAGAGTAACTCTTAAAATTACACATATACCAACATACATATGACAATAGATGTATATGAAAATATTACTTGTCATATTGGATGATTATGGATCCACATTGCTTGACCGTTGACCTTCCTTGACTTGGAATTATATTTGCACTTATATTATATTGAGAAATTTTACATTGATGCTTATTTCATCGACTGTAATGTTTAACTTCTCTTGAGTATTTAGATATAAAATTGAACATGGAATCGACTATTGACAAATTGATATAGTAGAAGTTAATGAAAAAAATTAATAAGGGATATTCTTGGTGTAAAATTTGGTGGAGTGGTTAAGGATAAAATAAAAGAAAAAATACAGCATACTAAAGATCCAAACATAATGTGGGAGTTCAACATTCTCCATCATCAATTCATTGATTAGTTTCATCATAAACAACAACATAGATACCACTGCAGACAATAGTTCACTTGCAAAATAAGAGAGTGCTGTTGTTAACTAAAGTAGTTAAAGTTAGCTCAAAGATTTACAATCTGTGTCTTGATAATAACCAACTAGCCCTGTTTCGGTGGGATGTAAGGCATGTGGTTTTCTTCACAGATGTTCTGCAGTATAAGAAAACCATCCATCAAAGGTTTAAGCTATGGAACAGAAATAGCAGATATATGTTTAGTGTGGAAAACAATTTTATGCAACGAAACATGTACTCCAAAATGATATACTGATGCATATCTATTGAGTTCAGCCAAGGCTTGACTATGGAGATATCAGTTAAATATGTTCCTGATTTTGGGGAAGAGTTTCGGAAACACTTTTATAGACCTGTGAACCCAAAATAGCAAGTTTGTATGACATGTAGTACAATGCCTATCACTTATGCGACGATGCTTCAAACGTAATATTAAGGCAATTTGGTGGAGGTAAGTAAATTATCAGAGGCAGGTTATTTACTCGAAGATAAACATAAAATAGCTAACCTGCAAGTCCTGAGGGAGTTCTTCAGAGACGGAAAGTGTATAGCAACCAGGAACATATTTTCCTGAACAAATAAAATCATCAGGATCCAAAGTTCATCATGACAAAATAGTAGATATAAGTACAGTGTCAATACAAGATTATACATCAAAACAAAACTCACATATTGAAGTTAGCATTAGGAAATTGTTGACTAGCTTGCAAGATCAGAACATAGAGAGCATGAAAATAATCATCACGTTTAGTCGTAAGTTAACTTGGAAATTGTTCCCAAGGGTCAAAATCACGGTACTCAAACATGAGTACTGGCTAGTTACAGATGAGACCAGATGATCTTGTATAAAAGAAAGGGTTGGTTGTATAAGGAGTCAAATAAATTTTTTTAAGAAGTTTCAAGCATGTCAAGAATACATGAAACAGAAAATTGGACAATAAAAATAACAACTCTTTTCATATCTGCATGTTGGTCCAACATATTTCCTAGTCCATGAAGCTAATGATCATTATCAGGACTCTCATCCATGATATGGGCCAGTTAATAATGATAATAGGGGTTACAAAATCAGTAGAACAAGTTTCATACCAATGCGAAGCCAACGGGTAGCCCAACTTCTAGTAGGATCCATGACTGATATTATCCTATACAGAACATACCAGTCCAAATTCACATTTGACTTCAAGATAAGAAAATCTAATTTCACCTCAAGCATCCGTTCGGAACAAGAGCGAAGCATACCCAGAGAAATTGGAGGTTGTGCCTATAGTGACTCTATCGTGGTCATCCTGCATCTCGAAGAACGGGCAGTTCTCACACCCTGACTCCATAAACTGCAATAATCATACATATATTATAGCAGAAATAAATGTCTTTTCATAGCTCTTGGTTGTTATGATCCAGATCAACAAGAACTTCGAAGTAAATATTAGAAGTGGATGCACATATGGAGATTCCGGGCCAACCTGGCTAAAAGTCTTGACAAGCCGGCAACGGAGGCAGGCTTTGAGCTCATGTGCAAAGCTCGTTGGTACTTGTGCCGCTGCTACTCCTCCTCCCCCTTGATTTGCCATTACTTTCCTCTACTTCTATGATTAGCAAAAACATATAATCATTTGCCAAGGAAACTTCTCAGATTATTTGCACTGTAAATTAACAACCTATGCCTGATCGCTCGGACAATTAACGAACCTAAAGGGACATCAAAATTTTCTTTAATTTGGAGATTGAGATAGCCATAACCACTTTGTCATTGAACTCATCCTAGGGAAAAACATGCCATAAAACCCACAAACTTGATCATCTTCTTCCCTTCCTCTCCAACACGAATCGAGGCACCCAGATACAACAACAGCTTCTACAATGCTTAAGTTTTCAATTCAGACACACATTTATGTCTTCATAAACAGTAAACCTCAAGCTCACACAAAATACACAAAACACTATCCATCGCCATACAATCCGGTTTGCAGATGCTACCATAATGAAATACACATATAATCATCTAGGAGTCATAATATACAGTCACAGATACGTATCTATGCAAAATTGCATTTAGAGTGGATATTAAACTGGTATGTTTCACCCATTAACAAAGCCCTCAGAAATACGAAAATTCAAGAGCATGGAAATGAAAATTCAGAGTAGAAACTGAGCAAAAAAGTACCTTGGATAAATGTGGCTAACCGATTCAATGTGAGATTTTTCAAGGTTCAAAATTTCTCCTACTTTTTTGTTCAAGAACTTTCCCTCTTTTTTTCTTCTCTCTTTGCCTAATTGTACAAACCGAATGGGCGGTACAGGACAGAAAGAAGTTGAAACTGGGCTTTGATGGGCTCTACAACCAAGGCTTGGGCCCAAAGTCAATGTGCTCTTGTTAGGCTTTTTGAGTGGAAAATATGCCTATTTGTGTTAGTGTTAAATTGATAAACTTAAAAATGAATACAACACAAATTTTTATATTTACTCACGAATTTCAAATATATCTAAAAAATATCGCATTAATAGAAAATTATGTTAATAACTTAATTGTATATTTTTTAATCAATCTTAATATTATCTTAAATTATTCAATCACGTGTTAATAAAAAAATTATTTGAAACCATTTGAATAAATAAAATTTATACATTTAATAATTCTTGTCTTTAATTGTTAAAAAGTGCAAATGTAATTAGTGAATGTAAATATAAAAAACAAAATGAGTTGATGGACAATGGAACCTACAGATAATCATTATTAATGTTAAATGAATGTTAAGGCCATGTTTACTTTCATGGTTTAGGTTGGTTTGGGTTTATAAAACAGTCTAAACACATGTTTGCTTTGATGGTTTCAGGTCCGGGTTTATATTTTATCCAATGGATAGAGCTGGACTATTGTGAGGATTAGGCTCTCTTAACTAAACCCACCAAAAGTGGTGGGTTTAAACCAAGCCCAACAGTGACATCATCAAAATGACTAAAAAGTCCTTACTGTTCATAATATTTTTACCATTCTACCCTTATACTTCACGGAAATAACAAATATGTCATTACATGAGATAATCCATTTGCACCCAAACCCTAACCCTCTTGAGCGACCATCGTCGATTGAGTAGCAGCAGGAACGGCGGCGTGAGTAACTTGAGTTGGCAATTCTGACGCGAGACGGCGGCGCCTCCGGGAGGAAACCGTCTCCTCCCTCTATTCCAGGTAAGATGTTTTTTTCTTGAGTTTTCATCTCCTTTCTTTCTCTCTCTAAAGTGAAAAAGGCAACTCCATGTCAGTGTTTTTTTTATGAGAGTGTAGATGGGTTCACTTGAGAGTGGGCTGCCATTGAAGAGGGACCTCCATTTTCAGCGTTCTTCGTCTCTGAGGAACTCGAGCAGCAGTAATGGAAATGGGTTTTTGGGGCAAAGGAGCAGATCAAGATTTGCGAGAGTGGTTTTCGTGAAGAAGATTGATTATCTGCAATTGATTTATGTAGTGGCTATTTTCTTCTTCTACCTTTTCTTTTTGCAGATTTTCTTCTTGCCTAGCTCAGTGATTGAAGATGAGATTAAATCTGATAGGGCCCATGATTTGTTTTGGATGAATGGTGGAGTGACTTTTGAGGGTCTCTCATTCTTGGAGCTGCTCGAGCTATGAAAATGGAGGTGGAAATTTGGGGATGAAAAAGAAATTTTGATTTCCATTATCACATTAATTAAAATCTTCCATTTTAATTTTAATTCATTGAGGGTAAAAAAGTCTTTTCACACTTTTAATCCATTCTAACCTCTATACCAAATAAGATTTTATAAACAAACCTATTACACAAAACCTGCAAACATTCATACCAAACAAAAATTTAAACTAAACCCATAATATAACCTGCATACCAAACAATCAAATTATAATTTACAATCTCACATTTTTAATTAGTGTTTTGATAAAATGAGATCCAAATGTATATGTGTGTGCCTACATATATATAAAATGTAATAGTCTTCTAAAATTGGTGCTCATTTTAATTTTATATTTTAAGAATACTATTTAGGAAAGAAATACTCAAATCGAGGAGTCGTTATATCTTTTACTTTATTTTGTGTTGTAATAGCTAAAAATGTAATAATAGATATAGCCTTATTAGCTATTATTCATATGAGAATAATTTTATCACCACAAAACATAATAAGGTGGACTTTTTTTACCATTTTCAAGAAATTGATAAATTTGGCCCTAAAGTGCAATATAAATATAAATATAAGTTAGTAAAAAAGTTGAAATGCTTTTTTATTTGTAAGAATAAGAATAATTAATATGAAATGAGAGAGTTTCACTGGTTCTTTCTCTATTTGTCTTGGCGGTAGGCTTTGGATAGAGAGCTTTCATAACTGTTTATCCCTCGGGAAATAAGAGAATGCTGTTTTTAGTTATTCATTTTTATGTCGTTTTATGAGTAGAACAATCGATCATTTTCCATTATATTTGATTATGTGATGCAACACTTATATGTATTATATGTCGTGGACAATTACATAAATTACCATGATTATTAACTCATTGTGCATCATTTTGACTACAAAGATTATTTGAATTTTAAAGAATAATGGTGTAAAAGACACAAACTTATAGTCCTATAGAATAGGAAATTCTTCATCAAATTGTATACTATTTGATTCCTAGAATGTTAAGATTTAATCATAAACAAAATATATGACTAAATAACTACATCCACTCAACTTGGGAAAATCAGAGCCAACATGACGAGCAGACGTGGGTAAGATGTGAAGCTTAAGGTTTATTATAGTGAAGGTCCAATTAGCTTAGTAGAAGATAAGGCTTTTTGTATCTATTAATTATATTTTCAATATGGTTAAGACACCATATCATAAAATAATATCATTAAACATAATCATGAACATATTCTTTCCATATTTAAGAGATTGGGATCATTACACACATTTTATAATTTTCTTTAGCAGCAGCTTAGCAAAGAACAATTTTGCTATAAATTGAATTAAATTAACTTCGATCAACTCAAAACCATTATATTAACATCTTCTTGGTTAGGTTTGGCTTTTCACCGAGGATTCGTCATAAAACGATTCAATTTCAATTAAAGCAAATCAATTTCAGTTAACAAGGTCTATACTTCTGATCTTTCTTAAATGTCTGCTGAATTTTGCCCAGGAAAACTCTGATCTTCTTACCCATAGCAAGGCTTTCTCGACTTCTTAAAAATCATGAACAAGGAAATATGGTTTAAACATTTTCAGCAAATGGAATGTGAAGAATCAAAATAAAAAAGATTAGAAGATGGAAAAACTCAGTCCCTTAGATGTTCATAAAAATTGCGATCATACCCGCAATCATTACAGGTCTGTAGAACTCATCATCGTTATTCCAAGAAAGAAGAAGAAGAAGAAGAAGAATGTAGCTGCCCCAGTGTTCTCCAAATGCAAAATGAGAAGCAATGGAGTGAATATGAAAGAGCAACACGATCACTATTGCTTCTAGGGAACGAGTTAACAAGAAACTTGTATATTCCAGCAACCAGATAAAGAAGCCTTTTACCTAATTATCTAATACACTTTCAACACATATTTGTTTAATAACATATATAATCAAAGACAATACTCATGGCTCAGATAGTTGCTTCATGTGTTCAACGAAGAGGCCGTGAAGACTCTTCTCATACAAGAGGTGTCAGAATATAAGCAACAGTCATCATCGATCCACAATGATAATGGATTTCAAATCCAGATCAATACAAGCAATATTCATCTTAATTTTTTTCAGATCCTTTGATCCAAAGACAATGTTATCTATAAAATGTAAAGCAGCAAAGATCCAATAAATCAAATGAAAGAAGAAGTCATCAGATAGGAGCGAAAGACTTTGCTAAGGTTTTATAATCACAGTGATTCATTTGAACTATGCTTCTGATCATCAATTGACCCCCTCTTTTTCATCTTTTCAACATTAAATGAATTCACATAAACTTCAAATTCCGCTCAAAATCTAACACAGAAAACAGAACAAATACAGAATTCCAGATATATGCTACTCAACAGCATAGAAACTGAATCGAAACATCAAAACGCAGAGAAAGAAAAGAGTAGAAATGAAAAAGGGCTCAGTTTATGGGTGGTGATATATCAGAATAGTCGGCAAGGCAAAGAAATGCCATTACGACGAACGAGACCTATCACAGTTGGTCGTCACAGCCCATACACATAGAAACACACTAAAAGTGAATAAAAAAGATGAAATTCAGAAGAATGAGCAAAACTGGAGTTCGCCGCCGCATCGGAGGGAGATGAGATGAATGGTGAAGAAGACTAAGATTGGATGTATTTATAAAGGAAATGGTGAAGCTAGGGTTTTGGATTTACACCGCCCTGGCGGCGTATGTTAGCACACTGCGCCCTTTCCCAATTCTTTCCCAATTCTCTTTTTCATTTTTATTATTTTCCTAACTTATATTTATATAGATAGTTTTTTTTGTTTTGTTTTGATTTTAAAATAGCATGTAGAGATTATATTTTTACTACTAGTAAATTAAAACAATTTACAAATTAATAATTAGTAATAATAGTTTTAAAATTTTACTTATTTATATCATGTGGTATTGATATAGAGTAGCATTAACATATCTTTTGAACTTGTTTGTTTTAGGTAGTCAAGCCAAAAATAAAATTTTAAATAATTTATCTAATATAAAAAGTCAATAAATAAAGGACATGTCTCGAAAGGCAAAAGTTACATTGTTACCATACCAAATAATTACTTGCTTTTTTTTATTAAAGATAAACAATACTAAATAACTAGTATATATCCATTGTGTCACACGGTATTTTTAAAAATTAATATACAAATGTAATACATTTTGAGTAAAAAATAATACTGCACTGAATATTATACATGCTAGATCAAAATGTTATTTAACAAAAACGATTTTCATATTCACATGAATTAAAAAAAATGTAATGTCAATTTGTAAGTAATACATATACATTAAACATGTTTTAAAATTTAAATTAGAGTAAATTTAAAATACATAAAATACAAGATATTTAGTATTTTTTTATTAATTTTTATTAACATAGATTAACATCTAATTTTTTATTAATATTTAATTATGTATATTACTATATCAGTATCAACGTATATTTTTCAAAGTTTTAATATTAACATATATTAATTAACAATCAATAATTTTTTTCATGAATTTACTGATTTTTGTTAATTCTTAAAATTATATATATATATATATTCATATGACCTAAAAAGTATATGTACGTAATATTCTTATTCATGATATTCTTGATTTAATTTTTTTTCTCCAATTTATAATGATTATATTTATTAGCAATTAGTTTACACATATTAAAATGTATTGTCTCATTAAAATAACAATTAATTCCTATATTAAAACATTTTGACTAAAATTTCATATGTTACAAATTGTTAGTAATTATCATTAAAATTTTATAGGTTACTAATTGTTAGCAATTATCATGAAATTAATTAATTGAATTAAGTTATTAAATTAAATATGTATATATATATAAATTAAAAAAAATTGAGTGAAATTTTGGAATAACCATAAAGTGACATGTGTCATTTATTGGTTATTCCTTTAGTGTGCATAAAAGATTACTCTTCACATCACATTGTAGATTTTAAATATTTTGGAGTGCAATAACTATTTACAATGAATCTTGTAGTTTAAGAAGTATCTCATTTCTATAAAAATACAAGTTGTGAGAGCTTTGAAGAAATAAAATTTGAAGAAAATATGATGCACATGTTGACGTGTTATTGGAGAGGACACCACGCCATATATTTGACATTGCGATTCACTGCTTGAGATGATCTTAGGTCTTAATATCCGTTACTATCTAAGATCATAATGTTGATTCTTAGGCTATTTGGTTGTATTGTTGAATCGTACCACAAGTTATTTATAATCTAAAGAATCGCAATTTAAATATTTGATTACAGCAAAACACGATTTTTCCAACAATTTATATTTTATATTTTCACATTGATCGGCTAAACTTATAAAACATTTTGGGGTGTTTGAACTGGACCTTATCGCTCCGAATTTTGAATGGATTCAATTCAGTTCATGTTTGAATATGGATTTGCCGGCCTACAATCTTACCTTCTTCTTTTTTTTTTTCCTTTTTTACAACTTCCCAATAAAATATTTACCTTTTCTTCTTCTTTTTTTTTTTTTCCTTTTTTACAACTTCCCAATAAAATATTTACCTTTTCTTCTTTTTTTTTCCTTTTTTACAATTTCCCAATAAAACATTTACTTTTTCTAACATTCTCAATGTGAAAATGTCATTTTAACTATCTTATCCTACAAAATCTAAAAACAAACACAAATTTTTCAAAATTCATACGCATAAAATCTTTATAAAGCCCGAATTCAAATTTATCAAAGGCACCTTTAAGTCCAAAACAAACATAACCTTGCAGATTTATTTCAGAACATTCTCCTTATCATTAGAACAATGATTCTTATGTAGTACACCATACATCAGACTCTTCACTCATTTTCAGCCATCCGACCTGACGTCATTGCATCTTAATCTTCAATAATCTCAAATCTGATAGTTGAAAATAAATGAAAAGTTTGGTGTGTACTACAAAACCACTCTTTCTTTCTGCAGTACACCAACAAAATGTCTTTTAAAAATATTAAAATTCGCTCAAGATGAGTGGTCTATGAAAAATCATCTCTTAAGGAGGTTGCAACTAATCTTCTAAAACAAAGATTTTATTTTAACAATCTTGTCTACATTTTTGTCATACCAATTCAAAGACAGGCAACTACTAACATTTTGAGTTGCAAATTAATATTTTCCCCAAAATTGAAGTTGGGTACATTTGACCATTTCATTTCATTTGTTGGAAAACAAGTGAACATCATACTTCTCAACAAGTGAATAATGCGTTTCATTTTTAGAGACGATATATGGTACATTAATGATCACTAATTTAACATGACTGTTCTCGACTCAAATGATCTTTTACATAAACTAGTTTAACAAGATTCTTTTATTCCAAGCTAGTACTATTATTCTTTCAAACTTTTGAATGACCCGATTCTACAACAGTTGTATTCATAAATAAACGTGAGGAAAATAATTAAAAAGAGAGCTGTTGAGACACGGCACGCATGAGTTAGTATTATAATAATCATTGATTGATTGATGTATAATTGATAATTTGTGATACCATAATTGTGGTGCCATTTGTTTCATCATAATCCAATTATACATATGGACATTATCACTTTTTGCTGCTCAAGTTTACACATATAATAACAACAAAATTAATTCGGCCAACATCACAACAAAACAACATATCCTTTCCTAACTCTATATATGTCCTTTTTATAAACCACAATAAAGACTTACACTAGTTTCATAAACCCGATTTTCATGTATTTTTGTTCGAGTCAAATTATGAGAGATTGAGATTTTTTTTTCCCCTTATAAGCTGATACTCCAACAGTTTGAAATAGAATAGACTTGTATATGATCATTCCGCAACTTATCAAAGAATATCATCGAAAAAATATTATAGTTCCAAGTATTTTGTCGAAAAACTTCTAGATCGAAATTAGGAAAAATGCTAGAAGGGAAAGCTAGGTTGAGAGAAACGGACATGCCAATGGAGATGCAAGCTCATGCTATGGCTTCGGCTTCTAAAGCCCTCGACATTTATGATGTTCTTGATTGCTCTTCCATAGCAGCCTACATCAAAAAGGTATAACTTTAGTTAAAGAAAATATTTTATGATTTTTCTTGATTTATATGTCAAAATTAGTTGCAAGAAAAGGGAGTTTTGCTTGCTGCAAATTATATATATGGGCTTTTGTTTGTCTTTGATTTACAGGAATTTGATGAGGCATATGGTACTGGATTTCAATGTGTGGTTGGTCCAAGTTTTGGGTGTTTTTTCACTTATGCAAAAGGAACATATGTTTATTTTGCATTAGAGGTCCTCAACTTTCTCATATTCAGGGCTGCATCTGCCTAATTTTTTATTGTGTAGGTCCAGAATCCAAGTGTTCATAGAGGATAATTTTTTTTTTTGAAAATAAGTTAGAGGGAGTGGAAGGGAGGGACACAATAAATATTAGAAAGTTACGTGATCAGGGTTGAAACTCTAATTATCGCAATTCACACCTTATAAAGGTGGAGTGCAGCTACAAGACTCGTGGTGTTCATAGAGGATAATAAGAAAGATAAACCTATTATATATTAATTATGTAGTTGGATTCTTCTATAGTAAATATTGTTTTGTTCACACTTCAATATTTTCAGTATACATGTTGGTTGTGGTGATAATTAAGAGGATCTTGTGTACATGACTATTATGATCATGATATGGCTGTATAGGATTGATTGTCACTCCTTTGTAATTTTACATCTCTAGAGGAATAACTTTTCTTCTTCCTTTTTTGTTTTTATTGTGTGCATGCAATAAAGGTTTTTTATATTCACCACAATTAATCAATGATGAATAGTGTATATATTGCATCATGTGGATTGTAAGGGGATTCCTCTATGACTTTTCATATTTCATTGACCGTTTGCACATAAGTGTAAATAGATGTTGAATCATGTGCATATTAGATATCATGAAAAGAATAAAAGATGAAATACTATTTGATGTAAAGAATGTAATATATTGTATCGAAACACGTATTTTAGTTTATGGCAATTTACACCGCACAATTATACATCACTTCCTCTCTTCCAACATTGGCTTTAACTTCCATTGTTCTCCAAAACAGAAATTGCAAATTATTGAACAAATTGCTCTATTTGAACTTCATCTAAGGGAGAAGCTAGAAACTTATTCCAGTGATACCACACAAGACACCTCATTCCTTTTTCTTTTTTCTTTTAAAGAACTCCTTAGTTTAGAGAGAGAAAATACAATCCGATTGTAAAGCAAAAGCAACATCAAAAGTTGGGTGAAACATTCACCACAATTTAAGGACTAGCATATATAATATGGAGATTGCCTAACTAATGTGTGAGCAACTCCGTTAGCTCGTTTTCTAGTAAATACCATCGAAAAAGTAGAGTTTTAAATGAGCATTAACTTGCAATTATTCACAATGCCCAAACTCAAATAAGTCGCTATGACATTTTGTCTCATTACCTTGATCACATACTCTGCAGCTGTATCAAAAATCACATTATTAAAGAACGGATTCAAGATAAAGTTTAAAGTAACCGAAAAATCTCCCATCCCTTTAGATTGCTCAAACCAATAGGACATTGCTACACCCACATATTTAATACTATATGATATTTCATTTCTCATTTTAACATTGTTTGGTATGGAGTAGATTTGATTTTGATTTAGACGCACATGTACACATACAATAAAAACAAAAACTTTTATGCATTAGATTAGGTGCATGAATCCTAGATCCATGCACCTGACTCGACCTGCCCGTATACGCGCTTCTATGCGTGTCCCACACGCTCTCACGCGCTCCACGCGCCTGGGCGGATGCGCTCAAATTCGCTCGTTAAGGATACCTTTTAGTTATGTTAAAGATACCTTTGAAATCTTGATTCCAGGTTACATACCATGTTATGTTAAGAATACCTTTCAGTTATGTTAAGCATACATTTAGGTTATGTTAAGGATACTTTTAGTTATGTTAAGAATACATTTTGGTTATATTAAACATACATTTAGGTTATGTTAAGAATACCTTTAGGTGATGTTAAGGATACCTTTGAAATCGTGATTCCAGGTTCCTTTGAAATCCTGATTTGATACCCTTAGAATTCGCTCCAGGTCACATACCTTTACGTTATATTAAGGATACTTTTAGGTTATTTTAAGGATACTTTTATGTTATGTTAGAGATACATTTGTGTACAAAATGTGTAACACAACTATGTTATGGATAAGGTATTTCTAACATAACATAAATGTATCCTTAATATAACCTAAAGGTATGTCTGATGTAAAGTAAATGTATGAAATTTGGGCATAAATGTATCCTTAACATAACCTAAAGGTATCCCTAAACATTACCTAAATGTATTCTTAACATAACATAAATGTATGTCTAACTTAACGTAAATGTATGAAATCTGGGCATAAAAGGTATTCTTAACATAACCTAAAGATATTCTTACACATTACATAAAGGTATCCTTAACACAAGTAAAAGTCATGACCAAAATTTTATAAAGTTAGCGCGAAAAAAAAAAAAAAAAGTGGGTCGGATAACCCAGATCCGACCCGGTTGCATGAATCTAAGATCCATGCACTTGATGCACAAGAGACTTACTCTACAGTAAAATGCTAAAAATATTCTTAAATTTAATTTTTGGTGTAATACAATGGATAAAACACTCATATATTAGTGTGCATAAAATCAATTTTGGATAAAATAATTGCAAATTTCAAAAAATAAAAAATATATAAATAAAGTAGCCGTTGATCCAAACAAATAAATATATTGGCAATAATTTTGTTTGAAAACAAAGAATACAACAACGTTGCAACTGATAATTCATTCAACAGATATTTCAATTCATTTGATTTGTAGAGCACCAACATTTATGAAACTAAATCTTGATACAAAAAATAAAATGAACATAATTGATAAAATGATTCATATGTTGTTATTTAAGTATAACTAGTAGTCACACCTATAATATTGGTAAATATTAATTATTTCATAATATAGTGTAAGTAATTTAAGTATATAAAAGACAATATAATATTTAATAACTAAGAAAATATGAATTTGGTTAAGATAATTCAATTTACAACAATATATTGATATTATACACATCCAGTTCACTAATCTATGATTAATACTAAAAACACAAGTATCAATATCATGATCTTCAAATCAAAATTGGAAATCTACCTGTAAAGTTTATAAGTTTTTTAAAAAACTTTTTTTATACACAACAATTATAGTCGAAACATTTTTTTTATCATCTGTGTTACAAATTAATATCTTCAGTCACTTAAATTAAATATACTAAGAAAACTAAAAAAAATTACGAATTAAAAATCAAATTCAATTATTTAAATTGAATTCATGTGTGTGAGTATGTATACATAGAAACATTACACAATAAAATTAGAAATTTACGTAGGAACTTGATGCAAACACTGTCAATTATATATTTTGAACCTTTTATTTCAAAATAAATTGAATTAGATTTTTTTTATTAGTATCACATAACATCGAAGATGACAGATGATTATTCTTTTATAAGTATCACGTAAATTAATTGATATAGCACGACATTGATCATTACAATTTAAGTTCAACACATAATCAAAATATAGTAGTAGTCTACGATCATGATGATGACAATATAATTAGAAACTAAACATATAATTTAAATAATCAGGTGAGTCTTATAAATTCAAAACGTGCACTCTCATATAAAAATATACGAAGTCCTAAGTGTAAAGTAAAAGACTAAAATTTTATTTGATTATGAGATATTAATAATTTAAAAAATATTTAAGATGACATATAATTCCGACTAAATACATATTATATATTCATATATGTATATACACACATCTTTAATAGTGTTATATTTATTTATTAATTTATATTATTATGGTATAAAATATCCCCATGCAAATTAATAATAATTATTAAAATTATTGTTTGGATATCTATTGTTGATTTTTAATCAATTCTTCAATACAAATTAATTTAATTAAGATCGATAAAATGAAAATAAATTAATACAATATTTATATTATTAGATCAAATGGATTAAATAGTAAAAAATTCAAAATAAAAAATTTTGTTGATGGAACACTTACCAATATATTAATAAAAAATACTTAAAATGACATATAATTTCACACTAAATACATTATATAGATACATATATGTATATATACACATCTTTAATAGTGTTACACTTATTTATAAATTATATTTATATTAAATATGATACAATTATCCCCATACAAATTAATGTTTATTATTGAAATTATTGTTTGAATATTATCTATTGTTGGTGTATAAGAAATTATTCAATAAAAAATAACTTAATCAGTATTAATAAAATAAGAATAAACTAATACAATATATATATATATATATCATAAATTGAATGGGTTAAATAATAAAAAATGCAAAATAAAAATATTGTTGATGTGACACTTTTTTGTTGAGAAAATAGTATTTCTATAAATATCTCAAACTTTTCTTCTATTATTATAATATAAAAATATATAGATAAATTTAACTATTTACATTTTTTTTGAGTTTCTATACAATAAATATAAAATTAAATGTATTAAATATTAATATTTATGTATTTATTTATTAATAAATTTAAAATAAAAGTTATTAATGATTTCTAAAAATGGAAATATCTAATAAATGTGACATTTATTATAGCTATTTTTGGCAGAATATTCTGTTTTTATATATATATAGATATAGATTATTATACTTCATATATACTACCTCTAGCCCAAAATAAGAGTGGTTTTAAAAGTTTTCATAGGATTAAAAAAGAAGATAAAAGGATGGGTCTACTCTTATTTAATTATAATTAATGTGGAAGTTTTTACCATGATCATTTTATACATTTAATATGATAGGAGTAATTAAGAGTATTTTTTGTTAATTGCATGTAAATATGACTTCAATTTTGAAGACAACACTTATTTTGAAACAAATTTTACTTGTTAAAATGATACATATTTTGATACGAAGGTAGTATCACAGTTTTAATTTAAGAGAAGTAAATAAATACTGTTTTGATAAATTATAGACATAAATTTCTTGAAATACAATAAAAGCACATATCTTGAAGAAATAAAGACGCATTTAAAAAAAGATGAATTTTGAAGGACAAGTGTAGGTTAGTTGACCATGAATGCTTTCCCGGGCTTCTTGCCAGAGTTGAAAAATGCAGCCATTCATTCATTTTTCTTCCTTTTCTTGTTTTTCAAATTCTCTCCTCTTTTCTTTTCACCATAGCTAGAACTTTGAAAATGAACTGCATATGATATTTCAATCAGGTAGATTAGAAGTGCCATTTTTCCACAACGGGTTTTCGTTCCCTATTGTTGGGTGAACAACAGATCAAGTACAATTCTTGATCAACCAATTCTTGTTTCTGTTTAATGTTCCAAATGATGGTCGATTAAGAACGAAGGCTTCAAAATGCTCGAAATCGAACAGGGAGGTGAAAAAGAAGGCATTATTGAGAAGATGAGAATTAGGGGTCAAAGTGCAGATTTATTGGAAGGCAGTAAAAGTCCTATTTCTCCATTCACCAATGGTGGAATGTCTCAAGGTATATATATATATATATATATATTCATCCTATAATAATATTTCCTTCTTATGATGAGTTTTGTAATTAAATCTGAATTGCTTTGTATGGTTCAGAAATGGAGATGATGAAGGAGAGATTTGCAAAGCTACTTCTGGGAGAGGATATGTCGGGCGGTGGAAAGGGCGTTTCTTCCGCTTTAGCCCTTTCCAACGCCGTCACCAATCTTGCTGGTAAGCCCGATTACCATAAGAAAACAAGTTTTTTATCCGTTTTTTTTTTTAAATACCTAAATAACACTTAAAGTTATCTTACCCAACAACGCTTTTGTGTCAAAACAAACATGTTTTTCTTATTGAACGGGTATTTTTCATTTTCTCTTATCCTATATAAAGGATAGAAACAAGAGACATCTTCAGAATCATTCATATGTTGTTAATTCTGAGTTAGATGATCTTGAGCAATTAACAGTAGATTGAAAATGCTGCAGCATCGGTTTTCGGAGAACAATGGAAGTTAGAACCAATGTCGGAAGAGAGGAAGGTGAGGTGGAGAAGGGAAATCAGCTGGCTTTTATCTGTTACTGATTATATTGTTGAATTCGTTCCTTCTCGACAAAAATCAAATGATGGATCAATAATGGAGGTATATATTTCTTTTGATTCCTTTTTCTTCTTTGAAAAATGTCATTTGATGACAATTAATGGCAATGGATTGACCTTGTTCTTTTGTTTGCAAGATAATGGTGACACAGCAAAGGCGGGACCTTATTATGAACATCCCAGCTCTACGCAAGCTCGACGCAATGCTTCTCGTAAGTATCCTCCGTTTACTTCAACTGATAAGTCCACACACCTTGTCAGATAACAACTTCAAGATTGCAATCGAATAAAAAAAAGTGATTGCAAAGTGAAAATTTAGGTTCATTTTTGCATTTGAACCTCCGAATTTAATAATTGAAAGTAAACACTGGATAAGGACAGAAGCTATCTACTTAATTCTTAGTTTAATCATGCTAGTAAATAGTGGAAATTTTTTTCAAATTTATCCATATCCCACGTTTTGAGACAAAAAAACATGTTTGATTATTACATACACGACAATGAACAGGCAACTCTTGACAACTTCAAATATGCCCAAGAATTCAAATACATATCAAGAGATGCAGAAGAATCAGAGAAAGGGATTCAAAGGAATGAGAAATGGTGGCTTCCCACAGTCAAAGTTCCACCCACCGGATTATCGGAAGAATCACGACTCTTCTTGCAGAAACAGAAGGATGCTGTCAACCAGGTCTTGAAGGCTTCAATGGCGATCAATGCTCAGATACTCTCAGACATGGATGTCCCAGAAAGCTACATTGAGTCCCTTCCCAAGGTCCCAACAAACAAGTCTTGTTTTCATTGTCTGTCTGCATTCAATTATGATCATTACTTGATCCTTGTTCGGTTGTTGCAAGAAGAATGGCAAGTCGAGCCTGGGCGAGGCGATCTATAGGAACATAACGGATGAGTTCTTCAATCCTCAGCAGTTCCTGTCGATGTTGGACCTTTCGTCGGAGCACAAAGTGGTTGATCTCAAGAACAGGATTGAAGCATCCATTGTGATATGGAAGAGAAAGATGAGCAATAAGGATCAGAAAGCTGTTTGGGGTTTGGCAGTTAGCACAGAGAAGAGAGAGCAGTTTGAAGAAAGAGCTGAGACAATCTTGCTACTTTTGAAGCACCAGTTCCCTGGCCTTCCTCAGTCTTCACTCGACATTACCAAGATCCAATACAACAAGGTACGAAAAGAGCACGTTGTCACGACTTTTTCTTGAATTGCAATTTTAACCAAATCTCTTCGGTATGCTAGTTTAATCGCCAAAGTAAACTTAAATTTGGTACCGTTGCTTTTGATCTAATGTAGGATGTGGGGTTGTCGATATTGGAGAGCTACTCACGGGTGCTGGAAAGCTTGGCAAACACGGTGATGTCGCGTATAGAGGATGTGTTGTATGCCGATTCTCAAGCTCAAGATTCACCCGTGCCTGTGGTGGGTACTTGGGAGCATCGGGTCGATTCTATGCGATCCTACAATTCTATGGAGACTCCTATGCAACTCTCTGATTTCATGGGCTGGAATTTTGAGCCCCCTGAGACACAAGTCAACTAGTTTGATGAGATGTTGTTAAGGATGATGATACATGTGTTGTTGCACATTCTCTTCATTTGCTTTGAACCTTTAGATATATGTATATAGTGGTTAAATGAAGCTGTCAAATGTAGATAGGATGATTATCGACTTCTCTCTTATTGGAGATGAAGTGATTTAGATGAAGTATGTAAAGGAAGAGATAACAATGCCATGTTGTGTAAATTGTCTCTATACTACAAAGCTCATATAGTTTCACATAACAAACATACAACATTTTTTATTCAAATAGCGTTCTATTTCCTATTCTTGTATTATCCAAAGTACAATATCTATATTATAGATCAATTGAATGAAAGAATATCTTCTCTAATATAAACTATCAATTCATATATGTTGGCTTCATCTATTAAAGAAATCTTGTCAAAACTCAATGAATACAAATTTGACTTCTTGACCAAAGCTTTTTTCTTATCTTTTCTTGAACAAATAATATCAAAACAATATTGTGTTAGTATGGGATTGAAGTGTAACTCCTTCGAACAAAGAAACTTTAACTTTTGCTCTTATTTTTTGACCAAAAATAAACAATAATAATTAGAAAACTCATCCTAAATAATAGAAAGGAGAAATCCCATTTAATATGAAAAAGATACAAATTCTCCCATTGAGATTAAAACAAACAATGCCAGCATTTCCAGCAATCAAAGATATTCTCTGATCAGTATCGTATTCTAGCATCTGAAATCCATTTCAGCTTATTTAACAAAAAAACTCACACCAGATAAAGAACGACTCAAAATTCTTGCAACAAGCCCTTCAACCGATCGATCTAGGCAGCTTTGGTCACAGCAGCATGAATGGCTTCTGTAAGATGAGGAACTGTTCTTGAACTAAGGCCTGCCATGCTAATCCTCCTGCAAAGTAAAAGGATATGAGACGTAAAAAAGAACTTGCATGACAAACTGTCTCTGCCCGTTTCAATACTTATTATGTATGCTAATTATCAGGTGAAAATTAAGAAATAAATTTCCTCACCCATCAGATGTCATGTAAATATGGTACTCCTTCGTCATGAAGGCAACTTGCTGGGCATTCAGTCCTGTAAATGTGAACATCCCTATTTGTTTTATGATATGGCTCCAATCACCAGGCGTCCCTGCAAATGCCAATATATATATATGAATTTAAGAGATGATAATAAAGAGAGATTTATCATGTGAGACCTGTACCGAAAGATCAGTAACAAAATTTGTCCAACTATTCTGTGTGGACAACAATGAAGTAGAAGGCCCCCAGGCTTACACTGTTAACAACAATGGAATACAAATGAAATGAGGCCTAGCTAATCACAAAGAATTTCTGACAGTTAAAATTATAAATGAAAAATAGTCCTCAATTCTTATTTATGACTTCTGTATGCCTACTTCTCCAAGTCTTGCATGTAAACTCATGCCTCAAAAGTTATATGACAACGTTAAAATAATATGAGAACAGACCAAAGTTATCCAATGTTTGTTGTAAAAGATCTAGGGACTTACAGGGCTCTTATATTTGTGTGGCTTTACCCACAGTCTAATCATTATAAATATTTTCTCTCTTAATGGAATTTCATTAGTAATCATTTCAGAAGTAGTACATGAGAGAGTAAGGACAGCTACCCATTCTCATGATTGAGAGCCCAACTTATGTTTGTTGTCTCGTGTTTAAGTGTGAAAACCATAGAATGATACAGTAAAAGCATGCAGTTTGGAAGCTTCACGACTTTAGACTCTGACACAGTTTCTCAAGTTTAATTTAAAAACATAAACCCCAGCAACATTTTTTTATCACTAAAAAGAGGTTGGCATGGACACAGTCCATGCAGACACACCCCATACTTTTATTTGAAAAAAAAGAGTAAAAAATGGGCTTCAAGTCTCCATGGTCTCTAAGGTTACCACTGTGTGATTGTAACTTATTTTCACACATCTTTAATGATCATGCTTTTCTATTCTAAATGTCAATCTTCATTAGTCTTCTTAGTTTAGAACCCAATTTTTATCTGCAATTATGAAACTAAGAAATGCAAAGATGAGGTAAGAGATAGAACTTCATCTTCTCCAGATTGACGATTACTTAAACAATAATAATAGATAAATTGGATGATCACATTATTCTATAAACAACCCCGAGCATGTTACCTTTAGCTTTCAAAGACTCAAAAAGTTGATGGCGCATGCTGATAATCCTATCAGCCATGGCTTTCAGCTCAACTGTCCATTCTTTATACAAGTCCCTGCATGTAGATTTGAGAGCTTTAGAATGTCAGCTAGCTAATGTCATCAGATATAGCAAGGACTTCAACAATTATCATTTTATTAACATATGAAGATTGCTAAGCAATTTCCTTTCGATAATGTGAAAGAATAAACCCACCCATCCTTCAGTATTGCAGCCACAATTGATGCACCATGAAGAGGTGGATTAGAATACATTGGCCTGATGACCAATTTTAACTGGCTTTCAACCCTGGATGCAACATCTGCACTTTTGCATACCTGTAAATCAAAATTAGGCTCCATTACTTTATTAATGTGTGAATCTAAAAGTATATATTGATCAGTAATAGTACAACGATAAGTGCATTATCACTGCAATCGATTTATAATTCTATTAAAGTCTCCACTTGGTCTTGCTACATCTTTATCATCAACCTTCTAAGATACATAATACTCCAAGATCTATCAAGAATTTCAACCTCTGTATCAATGATATTTGCATACTTTCATATCAAATTTTACAGTAAGATGATCAGAAACAAACAGCAATTCCTAAATTTCAATAGATCAGCAGGCACTGCTTCTTAGTATCCTAGTTCTTGAGATATATGCTTAACTATCATGCTCTCTAACCACTCCAGGTAGACCACACCGAACCCCCTTAACTTGGGCAGACTATTCAGATTAACCTTTTCTGTAAATTTTAAAATCACAAGTGTTTTCTGGGCCTCATGAGATTACCTTAATTGTAAGCAATACAGGTAAATATGTTAACAGCATTTATCATCAAAAGTGATCTATGTTAGTGCTGCAAATTATTGGCGTGTGACTCACAATGCTAAGTGCACCAACTCTTTCACCATACAGTCCCATGTTTTTAGCATAGCTCTGGGCAGCAAAACATTCTCCCCCGTCAGCAACAAACATTCTCACAGACTCTGCATCAGCATCTAGGCTCCCACTGGCAAAACCCTATATAATGAACTTATGTAAATCAAATAAACAAACAATTTAGATGATATTCAATCAGAAGACAGCAGTTATTTGGAATTTTAAGTAATTAGAAGAACTCTAGCTATTTCTTCTAGCTATTGTATATGTCATAAGCACCTACCTGATATGCACTGTCGAAAAATGGTAGCAAAGCTTTTGATCGCATCAATTTCCTGATTTGCTCCCACTGATCTGTGGTTGGATCTACACCTGTTGGGTTATGAGCACATGCATGAAGAAGAACTATTGCTCCAGATGGTGCACTCCCAAGATCTTCCAACAGTCCTGGTTACAGAGATGGGTGTCAAACAATATGATTTTAATTTCATAATCAATAAAAACCAAAAGAAACAAGTTATTAATAAATTTGAATGACCTATTTACAAACACAGATTCTCGTATCCAGTAACTTAGTCAGAAATATTTGAATTAGACAGCAATTGTACCACATATTATATACCTAAATGGACATAAATTTCAAAATGCAACACTGGAAACAAGAAAGGGAAGGGGAAATTTAAGAATCCAAAACCTGAGAAATCCAGGCCACGTGTATTGGGGTCATAATATCGATAGTACTTCACTGAAAGACCAGCTAAAGTAAAAACCTTAGGATGATTTCCCCATGTTGGCTGCGGAATGCATATAGTTCTCTGGCAAAAAAATTAAGAACAATTCTATCAATATGGCCCAAATATTTGGAATATTTGACAGAAAATAATGTGATAAGAGGTACGTTACCTCATGATAATGTTTCGCAAGAAACTCTCCTCCAACCCTCAATGAGCCAGTACCAGACAAACACTGAGCAGTAACCACTCTATTCTCCTGAATGGCTGGGCTGTAATCACAGTTGAAAAGATAATCAATCAATATAGAAGTTGAAAATAACTAAAGAAGAGAAACATTTCTGCATTAATAAGTTCACAATGTAGTAGTTAGATGCCGCAAGCTTTTTTACTCGTTATAAAAATTCAAAATTAGAAAGTAACAGATAAGTTCTTAAAAGAAAACTATTGAAATCTTTGCTTCGTGAGTTGAAAGCCCTTTATTTAAAATACAGTATTAGAAAAGAAAATATATTTGGAGAGGATCTAAGAGATGGCTTTCAAATGACCCAATATTGGGCGGCTTTCAAACCCATCAAAACCATTAAAAATGGAAGTAGAGTTTAAAATTAGATTTTAAAGTTGACTAAACAAGTTCATTGATTTAAAGTTTATAACTCCAAATATCCAAAGATAGCTAAAGAAGTAACAAAATGGATACAATCAATTGAGTTCTAGCCTCTAGGCCTGTAATACTTCAAAACAACCGCAAATATATTCAACGGAAGTGATTGTATATCCCTCGCAAATTAAAGTTTGAAAAGATAAATGCGATTCCTTCTTAACTTTGACAACTTTCAGTGACATTTATCAAGAGCCAACATAATCAAAACAACTACTACACTCTGAAGTCATTAAAATCTGGGGTACAATTTCAGTTCAACAACATGAAATTCAATTTAAGTTCAGTTCTCTATACCTGTTAGCTCCAAAAATGAGCTTGGCACTGAATTTATTAAAATCTGCCAATCCAGTAATCGGAAGATATTCTTTAACACGAGCTCTGTTCAACGTGAAAACGAAACATTAAAATTGTATATCACACCACCAATATTCAAATTTACATACATTGACAAACTTACTGATCATTCACAAGCATTTGCTCTGCCTTCCTCACTACATTGAGAACAACGGGTTTTCCTTCCTGCCATTTACCATATATATGAAGCCAAAATCAAATTTGACAAAAAATCAGTTTCTGCAAATCAGCGTGTAAAGTGTAAACTTATATTCAAATCATCTATAAAATACAAATAGGAAAAAAATTTTTTACCTCGGTTCGATAAGCTCCGACGCCCAAATTCAACTTAACAGAGCTCTGATCTTTGTTATAAGCAACAGTTACCTGTTTTGAGTATGATTAGATCCACAAACACATATGCCAGATTAAACATCAAAAAAAACGTAAATTCAAACTCGTTATACTCAACAAATTAAACAAAACTGGAAGCACGTGATTCCGATCAGGCAGAAAGAAACAACGTCCACAAGAATCTTCAAACTTACCCCTAAAATAGGATCTTCAGGAGCTTGAACGATGTTGGCGAAAACGGAATCAGACATTTTTCTTCAGATATTTTCGAACTTGATGAAAATGAAAAGGCAAAAATGGAGGTTACAGTTATATATGAAGTGGAAGCTTGGGTGGGGGAAAAGGAGGGGGTGGAAGCGTGATCGAGGGGAAAGGGAAACTGTGGGCGGTGGTGGGACTCGACGACCGCTTTTGTCTGAAATTACAGTTTACAGAATGATGACGTGGCGGTTTGTCGTTGTCTCTTCTATTTTGGTGACGTAATTAATAATAATAATAATATGTGTGCTCCTTTTTTTTTTTTTTTTCCTGTTTAAAGTCAATGATTTAATTAAATTATAGGATTTAGGACATGAGAGGCGAAACACCAATGAATTTAAATACTTCCAAGTTTCAACTATCATTAAATTTTGTTTGACAAAAATAATTCCTTTCTAGCCCCTACTCCCCATCTTTGATCCTTAAATTCTTTACACAATATTTAGATGAAAATCCATTAAACTCGTATTCTTTAGATTATCATTTATCAACGTCTATAGTTGGTAGGTTGGGGATAAATGATAAAACAGAGGAAAAAATTAAATGGAATAAATTTGATATAACATGATATAAAATAAAATTTTAAATGAAAAAAAGTAATTCAAAATTTACGATTTATGTGAAGTGAAGAATAAAGACTAAAAACACCTACATGACTATCTATCGGCAGTAACTCAATCTAGATGTCCCAATAATAATTAAAAGTATAAAAAAAATTTAAAATTCTTGTAATTACTTCCTTTCTATTCACAGTACATCAATTTAGGAGGAAAAATTAGTTATTACAAGTTTTATTAAAAATCTTCTTTTTGTGTGTGTACATATATATATGTAAGTCTACTATTGTCTGTTTAAGTTATGTAATTGAATTGTTAATTCTACTTTAAATTCATTTCAGAACTTTTTAAAACTTTCACTTACATATAAGTGACATATCTAAAATAAATTTACATGCATTTGTCTCTCCATTTGTGGATTATCTATGTCACACTTTATGCTAGCTTTCAAATGTTCTTATTTCTTAATCTACACGGGTCCAAAAATATTATCCCTTATGCTAATTTTCCACATTTATTGTTGATGTGGAAAAGATTAGTGAAGCATTTTGATGTCCAATGACCAGTGGAAGAGGGGTCGTCGGTAGGATTCAAAATAGACATGTTTTGACTTCAAACTTGAGCCAGAAGCGAATTAAGTGATGTGCAGGGTCCAAAACCCAAATTCAAACATTAACAAGTTCAATTAGCAGTTTTATTATGTTCCTTTTCAAATTAATAAGATATATATTTTTTCTCATATGAAATATTTATACTTTTCAGAACCTATAAATTTATATCATGCTAGTTTTTACATGCTCTTGTCTATTAATCTACTAGCTCGTCTCACACTTTACACTAGCTTCCTTCCACAAGCATTGTCCACATGAATTATTAATATTTATATATTCAACTACCTTTCACATGCTCTTGTGTCTCAATCTACTAGCTTTCAGAAGTAATTGTTTCTATCACACTTTATGCTAGCTTTCACATGCATTGTATTAATTTAATAACATTATTATATTGATAAATCTCATGTATTACACGAACTTTATATTAGTTTTATTATAGAAGATGAAACGCGGAATAAAATTAATAGAACAAAATTGTGTGCACAACCTGAATACAATGTAAAACCTATTGCCATAAAACATACCAAAAAAGGACAAAACTTTTTCCTTGTCTCTGCAAATTTATGCAATAATATTTTTGCCACGTTTAATGAGTGATGCAATCTCTTTGTTGTGTAGCTGTTTCCAATTTATCATGCTTCGCTTCACCTTCTCATCTCCCTGCATTTTGCAAAACATTACCATAATATTCATTAATAGTCAATATTATCCTACACAAATGTTAACAAACAATTGAATCTTACATGATCGAACTGGAAATTTGACTGCTCCAATCTTGGTAATATTGATATGCCATCGCCACGCACTGGTACCACTGTCAACAAATTGAAAATCACCTAAGATCATAGATGATCAAAACATACAAGATTTCGAAACGAATGTTTAGTGATTGGAAAAAAAATATGTATGTTTATAATAGTTGAGGTAGCAAATTGATATTAACCTTATATTACCTGGACGCGAAAGTACATGATTCTTTCGCTCTGTATTTGTGGCTGAGTTCTCAACCAAATACGGCTTGCAATTGTACGTATGTAGGAACACCGGCTCCTCCGTCTCAAATTCTACTCCGTTTCCATTTATACCCTCAGTGCCGCCATTGTTGTCCCTGCATCCAAGCTTTCAAGATATCGCATGTTGCATGCAAAAAAAAAAAAAAAAGTCTCGAAGAAAGCTTTTGATTTGATCACCTTGATGATATTATGTTCACTGATGCTGAATCTGTTAAGGCTGATGCACAAAATGGTGAGTAACATTTGTGTGTATTTCGAGTGGTGTTAAAGGACTTAAACACGAGGAATTGATCGTACGTGGTAATATATAGCGAGGGTGATGTCTCGGAAGATCACAACTGGAGCAAAGTCTTGACAACGCGTGTTCGTGAGAGCATTGCTGGCATGCCATGATTCTCTGTTGAGACCAAAATTAGTTTAATCATATAGAATATTCTATCTAACTTTTTGAATGAGGAGGATATGAATGTGTTGGTATTAATTTACTCACCAGTTTTAAGAAGTTAATTTTGTGTTGTGTTTGAGGAATCAAAGTAGTGTTAGAAAGGGAGGATTGAAGATTAGCTGAGATGCTGTCTAAATGATCTGCAACTGCAAATATGGCCCTTGAAATGTATCCCTTTGTGTTTTCCATCACACTACATATATATATATAGAGAGAGAGATGAAATGAGATATAAGATTACGACAAGAAACAAAAACGGAGACTTCCAAATTTCATGTTCGTGGTTAATCATTTGTAAAAACTCATGTAAGATTGGTATATTACAAAGATTTATTACTCAGATTAAATTTGTCTTCACAAATTCATATACAGATTATAAGTCGCTCATTTGTGTGTACAGTATACTTCTCTCATAAAATTAGCTCGGTGAGACGATCTCATAAGAATTGTAAACTTAATCTTCACACACTCATGGAAAAGCCACCCATATTCCATAAATAAAAGGTTGAACAAGGATTGCAAACATATAAATTTGGAAAGAAAATGCAAAAAAATAACAAAACTTACATGCTCTTGTCTTGTGCTAATAAGAATGTTTTTTCAGAATAATCAGCAAAATGGTAAAACTGAGAGCTCATCTCTCTCAGTTCCTGCAAGTTTCATTTCCACAATCCAAATTATTACTACTATATATATAAAATCAAGTTCATTGGAAAAAATAAAAAGTGAGTAGAAATTGAAAAAATGAATGACCTGCAAAGATTTGTTGAAGTCAGTCACATTATCAGCCATTGGTGATATTTCTTTCATCTCTTTGTTCTTCACAACTGATTCTGATAAGATAGGAAGAAACTTGCAACTATTTTCTTCTGTTTTAACTCTAAGACTATGCCCACTACTAGTGCCAAAATCAACAGTGTTTTCTAAATATTCTTAAAAGAAAAAAGAAAAGAACCCTTTTACTAAACATGTTTCTATGCAATTTTTAACACTATTTTACTACTCCCATTAAACCTTCACAATAACTCGTGTGAGGCGGCTTCATAGATGGCTTTCGTGAGCGGGTCCTTATTATCCAGCACCCAAACTCTTTACAAATTTATGTGTAAATTGTAAATTATGGATTAACCGTTTCACATAATTAACTGAACCTTAGGACGGTCTCACAGTCCGACTCCATCGAATCAAATTCAGTATCCTTGTCAAATTCATGTCAATCTTATATGCTATTTGTCACATCTTACATGAAAATTTGATGCGGGAATTCAAATTAGAAATAAATTTGGGGATAAATTATATTTGTTATGTTGAGAGAGACCTGAAAACTTAAACTATAAAAGAATTCATATGTACGTAACAACTCATGAATATAATTTCATCTACAAATCCAAACCCATAATTAATTTCATAAATTACACTTCAATTATAAAATATAAATATTTTATTAAATAATTTTATTTCATATTAACTCTTATTAAATAATATCCAAGCAATGAATATCATTACAAATTTTAAATTAATCAATTCGAAGATTAGTTTTGTAGCAGGAGAGGTCGGTGATTGGAGTCTCGTGAATGTTTTAAACTTTTATTGTGTCTGTTGTGTTCAATTCAATATTTGAAAGAATGATATCTGTATTACAGAACCAATGTTACAGAGATTCTTTTTGCAGTTGAGGGTTTTGTCCTCTTCATTACAAACCAACAATGTAAGTTTCACAATGCACAAACCTAGTATGTCACCCCAAAAGTCCTGGCCATATCACTACTAACCTAGTATACTTTTATTTGGAAAGGAATAGTATACAAATTTTAATTTCCTCCACCATATATATATAATTATATCAATCATCTTACTCTATCCAATATCCACCATGGTAAATTATAATATTAATATGAGAGTCGATCTCTTGTGAAACCGTCTCACCTAAGACAGAATTCAAGTATATCTTGTATAAGTATTCATAGTTATAAGTATATATATATATATATCTTTTTCTATTATAAGTATAATCGTGGCATTATGTGACGGCCTAAATCCTAAACATGAGTTTTTGTACTACAACGTGCCCACAAATATTTAATACATCTATTGATTTCACATTTCATAATCTCAAGATATGAGATAACACATTGTCGATTGACATATTAAAAATTACCCACAGTGGATATTTTAATATTAGATTGTTGCACATATATAATCCAATAAGATATAGTCGTACTACAATTCACATATATTTTCACATGTCTTCTTCGTTACAAACCAACCATATATCACTAACCTAGTATCAGATGTTACCTAGCATATTTAAATTTGGAAATATTATACAATTATGCTAGAGTAATTTTCTTGACCATGACATGTATTACAAAAATAATTATTTATATCGGAATATTGTATGTATATAATTATTTATAAACTCGTGGGACGGAAGGGTTCTGTCCACAATTCACATATATATATTTATACATGGATTATGGGTTGTGAGTGGGTTCTCTCACAAAATTAGATTCATAATTATAATATTTCACATAAATCATATTTAATATAATGTTTATTATATGGTATATGTTAGAAGCCATTGTAATAGTACAAATATATACATTATATATACATATGCAATGATAAACAAAATATGTCAGCTGTGTAAATAACTAAAAGCATAATTATATCATTCTAATATGGCACCATTCTATAGTATCATTGTCACATTATCGTGTGTTCGTTAAACTATTTATTATATTACTTTAATTGACGTATATACGTTTAAGGTGAATAATGACCATGACACCTTATTAATTTTAACAACGATGTGTGTAGATCTATATTATAAGAAAAGTGGTGTGAGATAAATTTGTTGCTTTGGTATTGTTTTGAAAATGATTAATTAAAATCATGAAATGACATGTATTGGACCTCTGATCAACATAGTGTGCAGCGAGTGAACTATGGTAAATATATAAGTATAGACCTTAAAAAAAAAAAATCCCCAAATTCGAGCTTATTAATTCCACGAGTGACTCTCCTGTGCAACCCGGGCTGCGTGCGGGCCGCGCGCGGGCTGACACTTTACTTTTTTGCGTGTTTTGGTCGTAACTTTGTGTTATATTGGTATTATTTTCATGTTATATTAGTGTTACATTCGTGTTATGTTGGCGTAACCTTATTTCCAAATTTCATACCCTTAGTTTAAAACCATTGAACTAAAATAACACGAAGGTAACACTAATATAACATGAAGGTAACACTAACATAACATGAAGGTAAAAAACAATGTTAATCATACGTTCATGTTATGTTGGACTGACCTTCATGTTATGTTAGTGTTACCTTCATGTTATGTTAGTGTTACTTTCATATTATGTTAGTGTTATCTAACACTAACATAACATGAAGGTATGACTGCCTTGAGCGAATCTTGGTGGGTTTAAGCGCACCCACCAGGCGTCTGGGAGCGCGTTGGGGCGCTTGAAAATGCGCGTGAGAGGCGCATGGGGCGGGTCGACCCGGGTGCATGGATTCCAGTTGCACAAAATATTTTTTCTAATTCCACATATCGAAGATGAGGTTGTATATGATATAATTTGAAGCAAAACGAATAATTACTCAAACTTGTTTAAAATATGATCGTGCTTTAAAATTTGTGTTTAAGTTTGTTTGATAATTCATCAAGTCGAATTCGAGTTGAGTTTAAGTAGTTTGATATTTATACACTTACTTTTATCCTTTTATAATAATCGAGCCCTAGTTCAAGCCCAACTTTAGATTTATCAGATGCAAAAGTATGCTCAAACATACAAAACTTTTATCAAATGATTTCGAATTGAGTATTAATGAATAATTTATTTGATTTTCAATCCTGACTACGATGGCTATCCACAAAGTGCCAATATTTAAATTATCCTAAAATGTATCATCTCAATTATATAATATATAATGTCTTTAATTTTGTTATGACTCTTTAAGTAATATTCTAATCGGGGTCTGATCAGGGCCAAGCAGCTGAAATTTTTTAGCATATAAATTGAGTCGATAAAAATCGAAATAAAATTACAATTTTTTTAATCATTGATATTTGAATATAAAATGGGCCTAAAGATGTGAGGGGCCTAATCTGATTTTCTTATAGATTATAATCGAATAAAAGCTTTTTCACAATTTTTTAATGGCTACAAAACAAGTTCTTATAATCGAATAAAATATGCTAAAATGACTAAAAAATGATAATTTTTAAATAGGGAGGACTAAAATTTAGAAGATGAAGAATAGAGGACATAAAATCTAATAAGGTAAACGTATAAGACTAAAATCTAAAATTTAAAAGTTAGAGAATTAAAAATTTAATGAGCTAAACATAGAGATTTTAATTTTTTTTTTTCTCAATATATAATGATGTCAAAATAGAAGACTTAAAAAAATTCCGGAAATAATTTTATTCAACTTATAAAATAAATAGAAAAACAATTAATGATGCTTTTGTAAAGATCAGCTTTCATAGTGATCGGCTTTGAGCCGAGCCAGCCAGGGACCACATAACAAATCAGAAACATGTTTCATGCTTCCACAAATAGAACGGGCCCACCCCACACCACTGAAAAAAGTGAGTGTGCAACTCACCAAAATGTGATCCACAAGTACACAATAATTCAAACCTAATAATACTTTCATGTCATTTTCTTTTGTAATAAATTAGAATATTTTGCTAATTCAATTTAGGGATAATAATGACATGATCATTTTAGTTGTTCCATTCATTCAAATCCTAATTAGATGGTTTTATATATTGTTAAGTGATTTTGATATAAAATAAAGAGCATAATAAAATCATGAGTCTATGGATATTAACCATAACCAATATCTTTAAATATTTAGATAGTATATACTTTTTCTAAATTTCTAGAAATATAATATACTCCATAAAGTTAACTTTCTAGAAGTATTAAAACCAAAAACATGAAGTACCAATATAAAATGTTGACCAGTATACATGAATCTTTAAATATAAAATTTAAAATGATATAAATATGATGTAGTTAAAGGAAAGCAATGTATATATTTAAAATTAAATATGTGAATTTATATTGAAATACAGAAATTCCATTAAATGTAAAAGCAATATAAAATTCATCGTGATTAATTTCAATAATAAAAATTAATAAGTAAAAGCAATATATTTTTAAGAAGTACTAGTATTTACCCCGTGCGATGCACGGATATAAATTTTAAAATAAACATTTTTATATAAATACAATGTAAATAGAATTATATATATATAATAATATGTTTAAATACATATAAAATATAGGAATTGAATGAAATTGAGTAATATATCTTATTCAATATTGGTATTGGTAATGTAATTTAATAACATCTAAAAACTTTGTTTAGAACCGGTATATAATAAATTTTGTTATATATTTTTTATTAGTTTTTATTGTTATAAAATGTTGAAAGTGATTGAGAATGTCTATATTAAAACTATTAATATAAATTTATAAGAAAAAAATAACTAAAATAAAAAAATCTTACAAATTACAAATTTGAAACCTTTTTTTTATTTACAAATTATGGTGTTCTTATCTTTCACTGTATCACCATATTTTTTATACATCAAAATTTTTACTTCTAAAACAAAAACATATAATTCACCACGACTAAAAATGTTTTACTTCAAGAAAAGTCCAACATGAGATTTTAAATTATAATATTTAAAAAATCATTATAAAAATAATACATATTGTAATATATATATATATATATATATAATTTATTTATTAAAAATGATCATGAGGTGATCAAATTGAATTACATCAATATAAATTGTTAATTTTCGAAATATATCGTATGATATTTAAGTTTAATAGTTGACTTATATTGCAGTATATTGTATCAACATGTGTAATATTACATTGAGGTAATATTTTTGATTTATTAATATTTTTCCAAATATAACTTGAGAAATCAACATTAACATACATATATTTTAAAACAATATACACTATATATTTTAGAAATAAATAAATTAACTAAAAAACTCATATTACGTGCATATACCAATTATTATTTTTTCAACTTTTTTTATTAATATAAGTTAGATGAAAAAAGTGGATACTACTGACAAATTTGAGTTTTATTAATATTTAAATTCATCATTATTTATGTGATTAATAATATTGAATCTATCCTTATTAGATACTTCCAAATAATATTAACATGTATATATAAATAAAAAAGATTAATGATGTCTATATTTCAAGAAAATTGAAAAGTATATGTATTAAATATCAATAATTTTTTTGATTTTATATTTGACAAAAGAATAATTGACAATTAATATTCAGAATTTACATATAATTCAAAGTACAAAAAACTGAAAACGCTAATACAACCCTAATTTCATAAATAAAAATATCTATAAATCAAAATAAATCACTATATATTTAATCTTAACAATATGGATGATGCATCAATTTGAGAGCTAAATCCAAAATCGGATTTATTTTCCGTAACATATTACTTTTCAAGCTTTCAATATCTTGATTGCTTAGTCAAAATCAATTAATATTTTTAAAAAATTGGTGAATATGTACTCTCAAGTCGCAAGTCTAAGATTTCTTCAGTTATTACCTGCATATAAGAAGTGATCAACGCTTTTATATAATTAAATTATATTGAAGTAAGAATAATGCATATATAATACTACGATGATAAAAAAAAAAGTAAAAAAAAAATGAAATAACACAAATCAATCGGATAACATATCATAGAATCTCATATCATTCAATAGTAAATTATCTTTATAATTCCGTATAATGGTAAACACTTAATAAAAACCAACAATAATTAAATATCCATCCACATGATCCTCAAATATAATAATTTTATTCCAAAACAAATAAAATAAACATTAAATTTATAATTTTTACCTCTATGGACGTCTTACACTTCATAAGTCGTTCAAAAGTGATACATAAAATAACATAATGAAAGCGAGTGAATGAAACCAAGATGAATTTGTATTATTTATAATGTATGATTGTTGATTATATCAGGTAATTACCATAATTTAAAATTTAAGATAATCAATTTAAATGTTAATTTTAAATACCATATTTTGTGATATCTATATACGCTAGTTTAATTTGTAGAATCAATGACATAATAATTATATATCTCAAATAGTGCAATATAATTTAATAATCAATGTATGCTAATGATAGTATAATTATATACCTCAAATATTCTAGAACTCATAATGTAGAGTTGTGTGGCATTTACTTACGGAAAATTAATATTCAAATCTGAAATTAAAATGAATAATTAGTTACAACAATTACCACAATCATTTATAAATAATCAATACCATAATTTATGAAATCAATAATTTTATTCCATTTAAATCTCACTTTTAAAGGAAATCATTTTTATTTCCTAATTTATATAAATAGATGAATTTTATTTTATCATATAGATTCATCATTCTATTTTTATTTATAATATGTGGCTTTGGATGGAAAAATTAATCATTGTCATACTGTATTAGACAATATTTTTATTTTTAAATAAATGAAGATAAAAATTTATTCAACCTTCAAGTCAAATGTTTATATATATGCATAACAAATTATTTAAAATTTTAATAAACATAAATCCTATAAAAATTATATTTCACAATTATGAATATATATCTCATAAATCATGCAAATGTCATCTTACATTTCAATGTGATATGTTATTCAGATTAGATACTATTTATGAAAAAAATAATCAATATGAATCTTTCCTTTTATAAATAATGTTTTTTAAGTCATAAATAATTAAGAAGACATATATAAAGTGAAGAAAGATGTATATGTATTATAGCATTTTATTGTGGAGTGATCAATTATAATATATATATATATATATATATACATATTATTCATTTGAATATTAAAGCATATCTATATTTATATTATTGTAAATGATCAATGTTTATATTATTGATGATATGATGTAAATAATATTTATATACATTATTTAAATCATATTATAAATATATCAATTGAAATTTAATTATCAAAGTTGACTTACCATATAGACAAATATGTGGAAAGATTTTTTGTCATATCACTTCTATAAATATATACAACATCATATTCAAATCATATGATAATATTCCATTTGCATTTAAATTCATTTATATATTGTATATTTTTATATATTAGTAGAAATTAAATATCATTTTCATTTATTTAAATAATGTAATTATTTTTTTAAATTGAAAGGTGTATCCATACATAACATCACTAAATTTTTTCTTGCCTAAATAATTAAGTTTGACTTTCCTTAAAAAATAGAATGCAATTAATATACTTAATATATGTATATTAATAAATATATAATTTTTTTACACAAATAGAAAGTGGTTTTAGGCGGGAAAATTCTTACTTTCTTTTTTTGGCAATGTTTGTGTTTTTATATATATAAATATAAATATTTATGTATGGACTTGATACGCAATTTTCATGAATAAATGTATCTATGGATTTTAATTTCCAATCATTACCATAACAAATGTAATAAATGGAGGATGTGTTTAGAAAAGATAATTTTTTTATTTTAATTAAGAGATAAATTAGTATTATTATAGGAATTTTAAAAATAGATGGCAAGTGTACGATTATGATTAGATTAAATTTAGGTGGACAAAATTTAATCATAAACTGACATGTTTAAATTTAATCATAAACTGACATGTTTCAAATTTTAGTTTCTCTTTTAATATATACTGAAGATTAATGTAGGGTATGTCATGTAATACACGAGTTTAAAAAAGAAGATAAACATAGTAAATTTATAAATATTATTTATATTAAAGAAATCTGTATGATTCAGATTTTGTGTTCTATCTATAATCGAGATTAGTATTGATCATAATATAATTTGATTAATATATTACTTTTTAAATAAGTTAAAAGGTATGGAAGGAAAGGATGCAATATGAACAAGACCTAAAAGCCTTTTCTCCAAAAAAGAAGAAAAAAAAAAGACCTAAAAAACTAGAAAACTGATTAATGTATTACTTAAGGCAAAAACTTATATACATTTGGGGCACATAGGGGCATAGATCTAACTGTTATACACATATTATTCAGGCTTTATATATATACTCTACATGTGTTACGTTTTTTGGTGTTATACATATACTCTACAAATATCATATGTATATAAGAGTATATATATGATACATGAAGAGTATACACATGATACCTGTAGAGTATATATGTAACACCATATGATGGTTAAGATGGGAGCACAAATTTTCTACTAATTTTCCATTCCTTTTCTACTATGTTTTAAGTATACACATTAAACTCACACAAATTTTCCATTCCTTTTCTACTATGTTTTTTAATATTTAAATATTAAAGTTTGTAAATATCTTAAGTTTTCATTTCAACGACGTGATAAAAAAAATGCAACCTAAATCAATATTTCGATGATTTTTTCGATAAAATGATAATCACATGACTCGCATGTGAATTAATATTTTTAACCTTGCAACAGAACCTTTGTTTTTCTAATCTAATTGTAACTTGTAGTTCTAAAATTTATTTAATGTATCATAAACCAAATGTTGCATTTGTATAAAAAGAAACAATGTTTAGATTGCAAAGTTAATAAGCTTAAATCATATACCATTAAATAGCCGAAAAAGTTAAATTGTTTTGCAAATTTATGAACTTCAAAATTATATTTGAATTAAAAAAATTAAATTAAAAAATTATATATAACATACATTTTAGGTTAATTTTTTTGATGAACCATATCCGTACGAAGATCATAAAATTAGTGATAACTTTGCATAACTTTTTTTTTAGATGTTTGGCCATATGTAAATTATACTAAAGGTTAAAACTATTTTCTCATCCAAACTATACGTGATTTTATACCTTTTTATATAAACTTTATAACACTGACACCTTGCCGTATGAATTTGATGCAATTTATATTATTGAATAGATCTTAACTGTACACATGTTTCAAATCAATGATTAAAATTTATTTGATACAATTAAATGTACCAAATTAAAAAATTTATACAGTAAAATGCAATATTTCAAAATGAATATTAAAAGGTGTAAATTCGAATATCATGGAGATGGTTAAACGATTTTCTCCTTCTTATAATCAAGGACGAAAATATCGGTTTCGGTGCATGTATCGGTTCCTTAAATTTACGGAAATATCGGTTCATATATCGGTTTCGGTGGAAATATCGGTAATTTTTAAAAAAATCACGGAAATATTGTGAAAAAATTAGAAAAAATATCTGGTAATTTACATAATGTTATAACTAACATTCATACATAAATGAAGTTAAGATTTCAAATAAAAAATATAATTACAACAAAATGAGAGATAAACTAATATATAAAGTGATAATATGAGAAATTTTGTACAAAGTATATTTATGAACTAATAATAGCATGAGCTCCTGTGAGGTTCAAATGAATGAGATGACATGTCATCTTGATTTAAACAATATTGATACCAACTCACCATATTAGACCAATTTTGAGTGTAATCATAAACATGTCATTCATATGCTCCTCTATCTCTTCCAACCGCATGTCCATGGATAGGATAATGCTCATTAACCCAATATGGTTGACTAGGTTGAGACATGTTTGAACCATGTGACATTTGAGTTGGTGGATAATGGAATTCATGTAAACTAGTCCACCAATCGGATGTGCTATGTCTGCCTTGAGGTTGAGGATATGATGGTTGGTATGGAGGATCATTGCTCATATTCATTGAGTCAAATGTCATATACATTGATTCAATGTTAGTGTTTGATCCCTCACTTTCGTTCCAAACATGTCTTCTTCCATAATTTTTTCCAATAACACCAATCCCTGCACCTCCCGCTCTACTTCCATGATCAAGATCTTGTGTTGCATGTGTGAAATCACGTTCACCTGTGAATGGACTTAAAGGCACCTGATCTGAAAAATTATAATTTTCTTCATTACCACCACCACCACCACCAACATTGCTTCCACTATCTGCTGAGGTATCCGCACCTGATCCTGAACTACTTGAGTTGACACCAACTTCTTCTCCCATTACTCGATCCACATCAATGCCACATTCACGGGCTACTGCAACAACTTTAGGATCGGGGTTTCCTTCAGCATCGTCCATATGGGTTGGTCGAATCCATTGGAATAGTGGATCTTCTTCCTCATCACCAGATTCAGGTGCTACATCTACTACATCTAGATAGTCTGTCTCAGCAACCCTATTATCTTCTGCTTCCATATCTCGTAGCCTTAACTTCATGTTATAGTAGCAGAAGACAAGTTTTTCAAGTCTTGGATATGCCAGACGATTTCGTTGCTTGGTATGTATCAGTGCAAATGTACTCCAATTTCTCTCACAGGCTGAAGACGATGTTGTTTGTGATAGTATTCGTATGGACCAATTTTCTTAGTGTAGGTGTTGAATGACCATACATAACCCACCACTCAGCTGTCAAATAATAATAAATGTTAAACACACTCTTTAAAAGAATATAAAAACTATCTGAACACATATTTTGACATATCAATAAAAAACTTACATGGTATTATAGTATTTCGTGATGCAACAGCAGCACGATCACCGAATCCTTTTCTCGCATCGCGAAATAATATGAGCTGCATATTCATAAAACAATGATAATATTTCTGGTATATTGAAATTGAAATAAGAGTTATATAATTTTACTTATAAAGAGTTATTTTACCTCATTTCCAAATTGGGCTATGCCCTCTAAGTTTGGGTCTAGTGTGTTGAATACTTGGTGCACCGCTTGAATAAGGTGCATATCTTCACCAACTCCTGGTCCATATTGGAATCTTAGATTTAAGTAAAAAGCTACAAAGTCGAGAAATATTTTTAGTATCCCATCTATCATGTACACACGTGGATAATATATACAATGTCTAGTATGTTCCTGCAACATGTAGTGGATGTGAAAGCGTGTTATCCCATCTATCAGTTATTATTTTAAGTACCCACTGTGTCGATCTTACTTGTTGAACTTTTTCTTTCATGACACGAAATAATTCATATAAGATCGGCATCGTGGGAACAACTTCAGTATCCACCACTCGAAGTATCTGATATAATGGCTCATATATTTCCACTACATGTTTCACTTGATCCCAAAACCTATTATCCAGTATATAATTCTCCACAGTTTGACCCATCTCTGAGCGGCTAAGACGATTCACAACCCATTCTGCATCCGTGGTGCTTCAACATATTTTTTTTCTTTAACAAACTATCCAATGCGATATAGTTTGTTGCAAAGCGAGTTGCTCCAGGCCGTACAATATCTCCTTAACAAACCTCTCGCACTTTTGCCAACAACCAACCATGGTTGTAAATGTAGTTTGTCACTTGTCTGGCCTTAGCAATTGTTGACTTGATCACCTCTTTTTTTTCCAATGTCTTCAAAAATCAAGTCAATGCAGTGTGCAGCACAGGGTGTCCAATACAAGTTGTACTTTGACATGAGTTTTCTTCCCGTCTTAACAAAAGTGGATCCATTATCCGTAACAACTTGCACTACATTGTCCTTCCCTACCTCTCGCACCACATATTTTAATAAATCATAAATGTACTTATGATCTTTTATCTTGTTTGATGCATCAGCAGATTTAAGAAAGACGGTGCTCCCCTTACAATAGATCATAAAATTTAGGATAGACATCCTTGTTGGTCCTATCCATCCATCGGTCATGATTGTACACCCATATGTCTTCCATTTATCCATTTGTTTCTGCACATGAACCCTCATTTCAGTGTACTCCATTTCCAAATACCTATTTTTTATCTCATATGGAGTTGGTGGTTTTACCCCCGTACCACATTCCTGTACACTTTGGATCATATTCTTAAAATGAGGTGAATCAGCCTTGGCGGGTGCAACATTATCATAGATGAAAAATTTGCTAACCATTCTTGACATTTTATCTCTAATGTTTCCGCCTGAGAACATATTCTTAATCTTTTTTTGCTTTGCATCTTGGGACTTATATAAAGACGGTGTTGGAGCATGATCAAAATCCACGCCTCGACTACTTTTGGACCGCTGAAACAAAGACGGAGCATCAACATCTCTACTTGCTTGACCTCTTTTGTTACGTCCAAAGTTCTGCATTTGTTCTCTTTCCCACTCACTTGCCCTAGATTGTGTAACAACGGCACGATACTGTTCTCGTTCATTGGGGCCAAGGTCAGGAGGATACACATTATCATCATCCTCCTCGTCTTCATCCTCATCATATAATCCCCTTCGTAATTCTGCTCGAATCTCATCCATCTTGCCAGTTTTCTTCCCTTTTGCCACCTCCTTCGCTCTTAGATAATCACGGATCTCCTTTTTAACCTCTGGGGGTACGTTTGTACATGGACGTGCATTTTTCTGTGGGTCTGTGTGGGTCAAGTGATATTTGAATCTTGTAATACCTCCACTCATAATCGCAAGATTACAAAAATTGCAAATGGTGGCATTTCTATTATCAGGGACTTTGGTACAATATTTCCATGCAGGGTCTCTACCAGCACCAGCTCCACTTTCACTTGCCATTACTTCATAAAAGATCAATCAAATTTGTCAAATATTTCATTTGAGTTGGTATTTCTAGTTTGAGTCCAAGTTGCAAAGAAGATATGGAAGCAAGAACAAGAGTGCAAAAAGTCATGGAATTAGATTCGGAACGTGCTTTATAACAAGATTCTGCTTCAATTTCATTCCTCAAACTAGCAATTCCCAAAGTTAAAAATTCCAGAAAGAAGAGACATTAAATTCCAGTTTTAGCTTTAGTGATGAGCTAATAATCGACAACCTGCTGCCAACCAAGAAGGAAACAACCATGAATTGACTTTTACCATGATTGAACCTTACATAATAATTTTGACTTCTGAAGCACTCAACAACTGCCTAGCCACCTAGGGATTCAACACTGTCTAAGGTAATGTAAATTAATAGGCAACAGATAAGAGAAATTCTTAAGTTTCTAAAGCCAACCAAGATATATCATATACTCTGACCTCAGAGTCACAATTAGGAATATAATCACAATACCATCAATGAGTTTCAAAATAAAATAAGCTGACAACAAGAAAAATGTTTTACCTTGTTTGCTTTTGGCGTGGGGATGGTCTTACTGCTGTGAATTGAAACCACACTTTTTTCAAGCTAATATAATATGAAAGCAGTGGAAAAGATCACAAATTCTCTCGTCTGTGTTTATACGGATATGGTATTAAAAGCTGTAATAGAGAGAGAGAGAGAGAGTGGTGATATTGGAACAAAAGCTGTGAATTGAAACATTACTTTTTTCAAGCTAATATAATGTGAAAGCAGTGGAAAAGATCACAAATTCTCTCGTCTAGTGTTTATACGGATATGACATTAAAAACTGTAATAGAGAGAGAGAGTGGTGATATTGGAACAAAAGCTGTGAATTGAAACCACACTTTTTTCAAGCTAATATAATGTGAAAGCAGTGGAAAATTAAGGTAAAGCAATAGTGAAAGAGTAGGAAAATGATTGAAAATTGGAATTTTTTTGCTCATTGCCGACACAGCACCGAAACGATATTTCACCGAAATATCACCGATATTTCGACGATATTTCGGTGAACACCAACATTTTATGTTTGACATTCACCGAAACCGAAACCGACCGATATATCGCCGATATATCGATAACATTTTGATGAAAAAAAAAAAACAACCCGTTTTTATATTGGACCTTCATTCTCAGCGATATTTCGTCATCAAACTTATAATTAGTTACTGCGACATATGATGATTGAAATGGCACCCAAACTCACACAACGCGATTCGGTTGGGTCAACTCAGATATTGAATGACAATGCCGGCGTAGTTTCCTCCTCAATTCAATTCGCCGACCTCTTCACCCTACTCTACTTATACCAAGCAATTCACTTGTAGTTTCCAAACCACCACACCATTTTCTCTGAATTTTCTCGATCCACTGCGAGCAAGGAGAAGAATGAAGCACGCTACAGTGACCATGGAGGTCGGAAGCGACGGCGTTGCGATCGTCACCATCTCCAATCCTCCCGTCAATGCTCTCGCTCTTACCAGTAAGTGAACTTGTTGGTTATGCGGCTGGTTGGTGCCTTATTGATTGCTGATTTTTTTCCTGTCTAGTTTTTGATGGATTGAAGGAGAAGCTTGGTGAAGCCATGAGAAGAGATGATGTTAAAGCTCTTGTTCTCACTGGTAAGCTTAAATTCGGGGTCAGCTCCATGAGATGCAGATGTTTTTTTTTTTTTTTTTCACTAGAGTTGACGTTTATGGTTTTAGCTCTTCTTATCATCGTCGATTTTGTGCCTTGTTAATTGGATTGATGGCCAGGGTCAGGATGAACTCTGTTTTCTTTGTTTGGAGATTATTTTGGTGCTTCGTTGATTTGATTACTGGTTTTGTAATTTTTTTTTTCAAATTCAAGGTAGTGGCGGCAGATTCTCTGGTGGTTTTGACATAAACGTGTTTGAGATGGTTCATAAAACGGGTATGTGCGCACTAAAATTTTGTCTGTTTCATCTTATTACCGTGCTAAAACCTTCATCTCATGTTCGGGAAATTTTTTGCAGGAGATATTTCTATCTTACCTGATGCATCTGTTGCCATCTTAACCAATATGATTGAAGGTTCTCAACTAATTAAGCATTATTGTTTTTAAAAAATTCAAGATTTAGCGCTGTTGAAGTTAATCCTAAAATTATCCAATGCTTGATATTGTTTCCATAAGATGCAAAGAAGCCCATTGTTGCTGCCATGGAGGGGCTTGCACTTGGAGGTGGTTTGGAATTAGCTTTGGTTTGTGATCTACTCTGAATATGCTTAAAATTTCTAAAGTTATTCTCAGTACATAATATTTGGTAAGTTTACTTCTAGAACCCCCTTGGTAAACATTGTGCAGGTTTGCCATGCACGCATTGCTGCACCAAAAACACTACTTGGTCTGCCAGAACTCACTCTGGGAGTTATTCCTGGCTCAGGAGGTATGAGTACCTGCTATAGTTATTTTATATCAATTGGTCAGTAGTTTAAAGAGATTAATTCATTTGTTTCCACAAACTAATTATTGAAATTGGCTATTTTTCAAGGGACACAACGACTCCCTAGGCTTATTGGGCTGCCTAAAGCTCTTGAAATTATGCTGGTAGGTCTGTCTTTGTGTAAGTTGTGAAGAACTATATATTGGTGCTAAACATGTTCATTCATATTATAGATTTTGGGGAAGAGTTGATTTAGTGACTATATTAATATATCTCTTTATTGTTTCCCTTTGTCGTCTTGTGCTTTGGAGATATTAATTGTGTCATATGCATCATAAAGAAATTCCCACATGAGATCAATGGTATATTTTGGCTGGAGAAAGAAAAGGGAGAAAGTTCAGCTCATCTTACAACTATCTGATATGGTCTGAACTTCTACTTTCAAGCATTAAGCATTACTATGGCTGATCTTCTATGCAATCATTTGCCATTATAAGTTCCATGTTGTATGTCCCCACTATAATTTTAACTCCTATTTTATATGTGTGTGTGTATTCTTTTTTTTTTTTTTTGTTGAGGAGGGTGGGTGTTCAAGTGCATGGAAATTGTTTTTTAATGAATATTAGGGCATGCCAAACAAACTAAATTCTTTTAAATTTCTGAGGATAATGGCCATCAAAGTGCATCTGCTGTCTGTTTGATGATCCTGGAGCATCAGAGGTGCAAGAAAAGGAAAATGGATATATTTCTGCGTAATCCACTTCAGATTATTACAAATCGATATTACACAGTTCATAGCAGTGTTATTGTTGGTAATTCAGGTTCTAATAAATTAGATACGCTTATTTGGTTGAAGTTGACGTTGCAGATGTGCGAAGTTAGAAAAGGATAGGATCTAATTGTCAATGATTGGTTGACTGCTGTTTTTCCCTCAATGCAACTTCATTGTTTCCTATTATCCCTCAAGTCAAGTTTTAAATGGGAATGACAAACTCTCATTCATGTGACTGAAATCTATTGTCAAAAGGGAATCATCATCGCAATGCGTGTTTGCAAAACTGCTCGTCATTTCTCTGCATTTATACACTTTCATCATTAGATTGATATCTTCATCTCTTTAATTGATATTTTCGTGAGAGTATTGTGCATGTCTTAATGCATTGTGTATGCAAATATTGGCTTTGCTTTATTTGTTACCATTATTTCTTTTTTTGACGATTTTACTTGTTACAGTTTTCTAAATCACTTACATCAGAAGAAGGAAAGAAGCTTGGCCTCATTGATGCTGTTGTGCCATCAGAAGAACTGCTGAAAGTATCTCGACAGTGGGCATTGGACATCACAGAGAGGCGAAAACCATGGATACGTTCTCTTCATAGAATTGACAAACTTGGTTCCCTTCCAGAGGTGCTTGATCTTATAAAAACAGCAAGACAGCAGACCAAACAGACCGCTAAAAATATGCCTCAGCACCAGGCATGTATTGATGTAATTGAAGAAGGAATCATTCATGGTGGATATCATGGACTTCTGAAGGTAATTTTATTTCTACAAACATGGTTTGTTAAAGTTATCTCAAACTGGTAACTGTAGATAAAAATCTCTGAATATTCTTGTCACCAGAGTTTACCTAAATCATTAATTCCATTCTTTAGAAACATAGATTTTAGAGGCGAGAGGCGCACAGAGGCGCAAGGGTTGCCCTGGCGCCCGAGGCGAGAGGCGCGCTCGAGGCGAGCGCCTCTTGAACAGAGGCGCTGAATTAATAAAATTAATAAGAAAAATATAAATCTCTTAATTTAAGTCTAATAAATCCATAACATAAAGTTCAAACTTCAAATAAATGATAAAACACATAAAATAGAGTTCATAGTTCAAGCTAAGTCTCAAACACATGAAATCCGGCAGTCGGCTCTGGCGGCCGGCGGTAGCAGCGGCGCCGATGGTGATCGGCAGTGGCAGTCTGCTGCCGGTGCCAGCAGTAGCAATTGGGTGGTTAAGGTTGGACGTTTAAGGGTGGTAGAGTAGAAGTGTAAGACTATATTTTTGAACCCTAATTCACTTGTCTCCAAAACCCATCCTATATATATACTAAAAAATATATGTACTAAATATTAAATTTAAATAAAAAAAAGTGAATGTGAGAGAGGCGCACAAGAGGAGGCGCACAAGAGGAGGCGCACAAGAGGAGGCGCACGAGGCGCACAGAGGCGCTCGCCTCTTAAACAGCGCCCGCCTCAGCCCTTGAGAGGCGCTACCCTCTGCGCCCCTTGCGCCTCTCGCCCGAGGCACGCCTCTAATAAGTATGTTTAGAAAGTAGTTTTGCTTGCTGTTTAGTAAGTTACCAGCATAACATGTTTCTTACAGGAGGAAAAGGTCTTTGCAGAGCTAGTCTCAACAAATACGTCGAAAGGTTTAGTGCATGCATTTTTTGCTCAAAGGGCAACAACTAAGGTACAAATTACTTCTTATTCACATTTTTTCTTTATGATATTAGCATAGCCAGGACTGAAAAGACATCTCTGTGCTGCTCCACTCTAGTCTACCCCATATTTTGTAAGACCGACTCATCTAAAGTGTTTTTCTACCTTGTCTATCTATCCCTATACTTCTGTGCTCTGTGTGTGGGTTACTTGGAAAACTCTTGGTTCCAGTTCTACAACATTGTTTGATATCTCAGAAATCAGCAACTTTACCATGTTGTGGAGGCACACATTACTTGTCAGTTTTTTATCTCATTTAGTACCAATGGCAGGGTAGATTCCACAGGGAGTGGATGAATTTAATCGTGCTTTATGTGTTGATTATTGAACAAATGAAAATTTTGGTGCATTGGCTATTATAATAAATTTGGTGCATTGGCTATTATAATAAATTTGGTGCATTGGCTATTATAATAAATCAACTACTTTAAACCCACAACATATTGTCAAATAAAAATAAATAATTAGAGAATTTCAATTATCAGTTTAGTTTTCCCCCTTCACCGAATGTTTCATCTAATCCTAAAATCAATACCCTTAATTCTGCATTCGCTACAATCACTATACCCTCAGAAGACATGTGGTGGTGTTCCTAAACTTTTGGAAGCAGGCTCTTGCACTAACTTAGGCCCGAAGCTAGTAAAAAATCTAATCTGAACCAACTTGGTAGTTGAGCCGACACTAGGTGTCTAGTCTAATGGGCAGCAAATCAAAAGAGGCCTAAATGACTTTTTCAGATAGGTACTTAGGGCCTGCCAAAAACGAAATTTTTGATCAATTTGAGCTTCACTTGACTGAGATTCCGAAAATTGATGACTTCCGTTTGTTTTGAAATGTAGACTCTGTTTTAGGTTTCATGTATATTTTGGTTAAAAAATCATCAAATTCGATTTTGGGTGGAAGTAAATAAGTGATTGGAAAAATTGACCTAGGTTACAATTTGAAAAAATCGTGAACTGTTGGGTCCAATCAAAAAAAGTAAGAAGTATAGGTTGCAAATTGAAAATGAAAAAAAAAAAAAAGCCAAGTTGGTTTTTAATATTAACTCATTGCTCTGAGAATTAAATATCAAGATGAATGAAAGAAGAAGTTGGGTGTCTTCTCTCTCTCTCTCTAGAGTATAATCCTTTTTTTTTTTTTCAAGAAGGGGGAGAGAGAGAAAGCCTATTTTTGTATCGAACAGAAAGCTAACTTATATTATACAGGTACCAAATGTAACTGATATTGGGCTCAAACCAAGAAAAATGAAAAAAGTTGCTGTTATTGGTGGAGGTTTAATGGGTTCCGGCATAGCTACATCCTTAATATTGAGTGATATTTATGTCATTCTGAAAGAAATCAATTCTGAGTATCTTCTCAAGGGAATACAAGGAATAGAAGGTCAGTTAAAATTCGCTTCATGAAAATCTATAAATTTTCATGTTTGGCTAAACCAACTCAATTATGGGTTACTACGGGTGTCAATCAATCTACAAATATGATAACTTACAGCTTAATGGGGCTTAGACCATTTTTGCTTTGTTGAACTTCATGTGATTCTGATATGTCTGTGCTTGTGTGAAAGCAAATGTGCGAGGCCTGGTGTTGAGAAAAAGATTGACAAAGGATAAAGCAGAGAAAGCCCTTTCAATGCTCAAAGGCGTTTTGGACTACTCTGAGTTCAAGGATGTGGATATGGTCATCGAGGTAAGTTGAATAGACATTCAACCGATATTCCAGATATATGTAGCAACTTGTCAAATTTTCGGTTTTCAAGGATGATAGATTTCAAAATTCTTACCATTTTTATGATGGAGGTTCTTGCAATCATTTTCCAATTTACTGTATGAGTAAACCTAATGGGTTATTTTCTGGACAATGTTATATAAGAACAAAGACTTCAGAAAATGTTGGATACAATTTATTTCCTCTATTTTAATTGCTCAGATCAGTTCTGTTGAGTCTGGATTGACGTAGCTTGTAAACTTTTTAGTCCAGATAGGTTCTCAAACCTAAACATCTAATTATGATATGTGGTGTGGTTTGCCTTTTACTGAATAAACTAGTTATTGTCCTTCAGTATGGGTTATCTATTGGGACTTGTGAGAAGTGGTGTGAAATTAGGCCAACTCTCAACTAAACATACTATCAACTGTTCAGTTACTATTTTATGTAGACCATCTGTTGATCTTGATTGACCCATCAAACCTCCTGCAGTTCTCTTTTATGAGATATACTTTGTGATTTACTGACCTAGCAAGATGGACTAAGAATTAAGTTCTCGGCAAGAAAGATGAACCCAAAGTTGTCTTACATCATGGCATTTGTGGGCTGCAGCTTTTTAATGATGCTGATGCTATCTGGTTTGCAATTCTCCTAATATATTTACGTCTAATTTTCAGGCTGTTATTGAAAATATTCCTCTGAAGCAGAAAATTTTTGTTGATATTGAGAAGGCATGCCCACCTCACTGTATTTTGGCTTCAAATACTTCTACTATCGACCTCAATGTAATTGGAGAAAAGATCAAATCTCAAGATCGGGTTGTGGGTGCCCATTTTTTCAGGTTGACTTCTCCTTGAAAACTTTAGAATTAGTTATCTAACTATTCTGTCACACAGAACAGAGGCAAATAATCACAGAAACTATCACTGAGGTTAAAGAAAAACCCAAAAGTTTTTTGTATATTACCTATACTCTCCCTTGACATTTGCTTCTGTTTTAAAAATTTCACCTATTGAGGATACTTGTAAGAATAATAACAAAGCTCAAGGGGCAATTTTAACTATTTAATTCTCAAGTTTAGTTTTTTTAAATTAACCTAAAACTTATGCTTTTCCTATTCTAAAAGCAAATAGAACGTTTGATGAGCTGTGGTACTAAATAAGAAACACTGCTAAGATTAATATGCCTGAGAAGGACAGAAGAATGGAATTTTTCTATTAAGTGCATTTCCTCTTAGAAGTGGTGCAGATTGCATTATCTAGACATCATTACTTTTGATTGATGTAACACATGTGAAACATTTTCTTGACACCACCACTACTTTGGATTGATGTAACATATATGAATGACAATTGTGAGAGATTTTCCATTGTGGTATACCAAATGCTGTAAAGATGTGATGTAAATAGATGGCTTTCTTACTTTTTTCCATGGTCGTTAACCAGTATTTAGGTATTACTTTAAGGCTACACACTGCCTAAAGATGATATCAGTCCCATCTCCCCTGAAAAGTTCATCATCATCATCATCATCAGTGTCTGGTCCACATTAAACCATTTAAATGCATCTGGCACAAGAAATTGGTGATCATAAAAGAAAACATGCATTGCCATTTACTGTTGGTTATGGATACAGCTTAAAGGAAGTTCCATTTATATTTTTATTTGTACTTCACAGAAGAAGCTATGCTATACAATCTATAACGGAGTGTTAGAAACTACTGTCAGCCTTTTCTGTTTAAAATTATTGTTAATTGCTTGTACATGGTTTTTTGTAGTATACAGATGAAGCTATGTTATACAGTGAGTGTTGTAAAATAATGCCAGCTTCTTCTTTATAAATTATGATGAATTGCTTCAATTGCTAATTGAGGTGTTATTGTTCACAGTCCTGCTCATGTGATGCCTCTTCTGGAAATCGTTCGGTCAGAAAAGACTTCTCCTCAAGTAGTTCTTGATCTAATAACTGTTGGGAAGACCATGAAGAAAGTTCCAGTTGTCGTTAGAAACTGCACAGGCTTTGCAGTTAATAGAACCTTTTTCCCATACTCTCAAAGTGCACAGTTTTTGGTACACTTGGGGGTGGACCTTTTCAGAATTGATCAGCTTATCAGCAACTTTGGCCTTCCAATGGGCCCATTTCAGTTATTATCTTTCCCTTCAATATATATACATGCTAGCCTTTGAATTTTTTTCTGTGACCAAGTTTTGTGTTTCTTTATAAAGATTCATGTTAAGCTTTGATTTTTTGGTTGTAAATTATCTATGAATGTGAATTTGTGATCGCTGGTTCATTCTCAGGCTTCAGGATGTGGCAGGATATGGAGTTGCTGTAGCAACAACAAAAGAATTTTCTTCATCATTTCCTGATCGCACCTTTAGATCTCCTTTGGTTGAGCTGCTCATAAAGAATGGGAGAAATGGTAGAGATGAATAGTTTTCTTGCTTGATTTCATCTCCAAGTCATACTCATAGGTACTAGTACTACACTTTTCAGGTAAAAATAATGGAAAAGGATATTACGTCTATGAAAAAGGAAGCAAGCCCAGACCTGATCCTACTGTGCTACGAATCATAGATGAATCCAGGAGGCTTGCCAATATTATGCCTGGTGGGAAGGTATGCTGCAGATTTTATACTTAATGCTGAGATGTGTTTCATTTGTGTCGTATCTTTACTCTGGCCTCGTGTATACGCATTGAAATCTGTTTTCATTAATATTATCATCTGGAATCTTCCATGCAGCCTATATCTGTTACTGATGATGAAATTGTTGAGATGGTGCTTTTTCCAGTGGTGAATGAGGCATGTCGGGTTTTAGATGATGGTGTGGTTGTCAGAGCATCAGATCTTGATGCTGCTTCTGTTCTTGGCATGAGTTTCCCATCTTACCGGTCAGTTGTCCAGGCTTTCTTTCGCCTTGTGAACTTAAGATGGGATTTTCATTTCTTTGCTTCCTTCCCTATTTGATATCTCTGCGGCTTGGGTTGAATATATATAAAGCTCTTTCAATTGTTTGGGATGTCATATTGCACAGTGAATAGATATGTTATGAAGTCTTCTATTGCTGCTGATATGGAACAGATTTGTAGATTGTATGGAGAATTATGTTACTGATATAGTCACAGGTTAAAAATTTGGCAACCTGGGGTGGGCTGGCAGGTTGGTGTGGTAAGGGAAGAGAGTGTTAATTATAAATGGTTATCCTTAATATCATGGATAGATATAGTTGGGAGAATTTAATCAACCCTTGTTCAATATTCAAACTGGTTCTTCTAGAAAAATAGTGAGCACAATTAGTTATTTGGAAAAATATCACTGAAGAAGGTTTCTTTTTTGTCGCAGTGGTGGTATTGTTTTCTGGGCAGACACCATTGGTGCAGATCGCATATACAGAAGTCTCCAGAAATGGTCTGAAGCATATGGAAATTTCTTCAAACCATCAAGATTTTTGGAAGAAAGAGCAACCAGAGGCATCCCGCTGGTAAATATTTTTTCAACCTTAATATTACATCACTCTATTTTGCTTTCAGTTAATAAATAAATTCATGGTTCTTAGAGTAGAATCTTACTGGTCTGCATAACAATGATATCATGACATCTTCTACATATTAGAGAGCCTATGAAGTTAATTATCAGTTTATATAAACAACTGCAATTGTACGACGCCTTTAGCTAGTTGCATTTCAAAATTTGTATTCAAATGCACCAATTGGAATTTAAAATTTTGGGGAAGTTGATGTGGTGATGCATAAATTGCGAAAGTTTGTGAAAAGCTAGTAAAATATTTCCTTCAGTGGAAATCCATCCATGCAGATGTATAATTAGGGAGTCAACATGTAGAGTAGTTATTATTTTCTTAGCTCAACCTATTTTAGTATCCTATTGACTGTAGCTTTTGACATAGAGAAAAGGTTAGAACACGATCGAAATTGTATTTGGAACCTCATTTTTGAACAATACTCCTACCAGTTACCTTTTCCATTCATCATTACTTAGGTCATCCTGCAATCTAAACTATGATTCTATAGGTACATATGTCACACTGATTTAATCCTGCAATTCTGTTACATTATAAACAGATAAGTTTGTACATGGGCTAATTAACAAATATGTATCAGCATCTTAGTCTTATAAAACTGATCGTTCTCTCCATGATTAGTTTCTGTTTGTTTCATAGATTTTACTGAAGGTTATGAGTGAAGAATGTATAATAACACAAAAACTCTTGTTTATATGCAGAGTGCTCCTGCCTCGACAATCTCCATAGCAAAGCCGCGCCTATAATACTTGTATTGTATAACTCAGGGTCAGAAGAAAAGAACAACTTGATTTGCAATTAATGAAATAATAATGTTTTGCATCCCAATCTCAATAAGAATATATATATATAGGGAAGTGAATAATAAATCGAGTTACAATTTGATTGTCCTCCATTTACACCATTTACATCATTTACATGAACCATGAGTATAGCCTTCTTATTCCTTGTGTTCATAGATGAGAGATCATGTAAAAATGAAAGTGCAAAAATAGTAAGCTGAAATTAAGCAACAAGTATTTGGGCAATTGGTAAAACTGAATATGAAATGCCTTTCAAATTACAAATCCAACCCAATGGATAAATGATAATGTATACTACTGGATCTCAACCAAAACAAATTTCATGGGATCTTTTTGGGCTCAATGCAACTGAAGGGCGATTTTGGAAAAAGGCCTCCACATTAGAAGGCCCATTTTATGTTACATTTTACGTAATGGTGATCAACTCTGTGATGGTGACCGACCTCCACGTTTGCAGTTTTTTTGAATATCATTCCAATATGAAAGCAACAATTGAATATTGTTAATTGAAAATTAATAACATAAATAGTTAATTTCACATTGATTAGGGAGTATTAGATATAAAAACAAAACACTTTATACATCCTAAGTAAGAATAAAAATGACTACTATTTTCGATTTGTTGAGTAATGGTAGGGTTGGCAGTAGGACAGAGAATCTTGTTTTCTCTTGTGGGGATCGCCTCGAATGGAATACAAATTCTCCAAAATTTACACTTGGACGGCCCAATTTGTACAGTCAGTTAAACAAGAAATCAAACCATTTTGAGAAATGCCTCCATAAGCAGGCTCGAAGCCTCAACTCTCTAAATGACATAACAATTGGGGTTATTGAGAACAAACTATATTTGTTCAGAACTTACGGTGACTTTGACAAATTTGAATTTTGGTTTTAGAAGAATTTTGTGAGTATGGATTTTGAAAATCTTGTGTTTGTTTTAAAATTTTATAGGATATGATTATAATTAAGATGTCATTTTCACATTGGAAATTGTAAAAAAAATAGATGTTTTATATTGGGATTGAAAAACAACAAATGTTTTAATTGAGAAATGCAAGTAAAGTAGAAAAAGTATGGTCGTAGGATTTTACAAATTCTTGTCAAAACATGGACTAGACTGAACTAAACTCATCCAAAATCCGTATTGGCCAAGTTCAGTCCAGACACCCTAACAATCTCAGAGCTTTTATAAAGCCATAGTATTGCCAATAAGCTGAATGCAAAAGGTCAAAAAATGGAGGAAAAAAGAAGGAATTTATATCTATAATTGATATAGTGAATGGATGCATAGATATGTGCATCAGATGAAGATGAGTTGTAAGAATGGAATCTACATATGCAGCATTTGCTGCAACACTGATGAGCTAGCTACATCAACAATGCCCTAATAATAATAATAATAATGTTACAAAGCAGCAGTAAGATATCTACTTGTACACATACTACAAATCTCCTTGAGGTTTTTATTTTACATCCCCATTTTCAGCAGCTCTTATTTTCCCATGCTCTACGGTTACCACAGAAGTCCTCTGCAGAGGAGCACCGAAGTTAGCTACACCGTTGCTCGTGCATTCTTCATTCCTACTTTCACTTTTCACATTTGAAATAATGCCACCGCTGCTTGTTAGGTTCATCTCAGTAACTGAATGCGTTTGTGCCAATAAGGAATACTTAGTTTCTGTATAATAGATTGCAAATATTCATTTAATCATAAATCATGACAAGAAAGAGCAAACAAAAGAGCAAATATTCATTAAGCATAGGGAATATTCCAAAACATAACCCACAAAATTCCACAAGTTAAAATTTGGTTTCAAGCTAGCCCCTCAGAAAAATCTCCAGCAACGTTTCAAGGGCATAATGATCAAAATAAGTAAGATAATTCATCTATACTCATTCATTCACAATTAGTAATTGATGGGAAAAGTATGAGATGCTTGAAAAATATTGAAATTTAATATAAAAGTCGAGCGATGAAACTTGCCTTTTAATTCGCCTAATGTGATGAGCCTGTTAAGGCATTCTCGGAACTTTGTTAAAACTACTCGTTCTTGCTCAGCATAAGCTTCGGTTGGTCCTTGCTCATATGGAAACTTGGACGACACATTATGGACCACTAAATCATTAGAGGAAGCATCGGAAGTGAACATTGTATCTCCTTCATCGCACATTAGAGCTAATGTACTGGGAGACATTGGCCTTCCTCTTGATACATCTGCTCCATCGGAGCCAGACTCCTCTGGTTTAGTCCTCTCACTCTGCTTTTCAGATGAAGGATCGTCGGTCAAAGCTCTCTCAGATGAAATTTGCTTCTGGCTTTGAGACTGCTCTTGTGAAACCAGTGAAATTTCTTTGGAATCTTCTGCTCGATTTTCTGTTCATTAATTTTTAAGTTAGAGATCCCAGTTATAACTGACAGAGAGAAAATTATGGTTATCACCTATGTCATCCAGATAATGGCATTGCGAGATCACTAATCAACTCGAAATGTTGACATATATAGTGTGGTTCATTGCAAGTTGTTTTGGTATTGTTAAAAAACATGAGCTATAACGAAACATTTTGCTTTTTGGTCATCTGAAAAATAAAAAAATAAAATAGGCGTAGAACAAGAAATTATTGTGCACAGAACTCAACAGGTCAAGCATCACAAAGTTCCAAACTTGACCTTAGTTGTTTGTAGTAGGGAATGAAGGGAGAATGATGTGGGCATCTAAACATATGGTGTTTCTGAGTGGTATAAAGTGCCGACAGGAAAGAAATAAATGTAGACACCATACATAAAACTGCATGCCATTAGAGCAAGAGTTTTGAATTGCATGATAGAACCCAAAAGCTTCTCTTATAGCAACTTTAAAAAATTCAATTATCTGTATCCAATTTATTTGGTAATGAGACTATAGATTCTATGTAGATTCTAATGGTTTCACTTCTCCTACATCAGTGTAAACGAGACCTCCACAAAAAGAAAAACCTAATCCTACGAAGAGCACATAGGTTCACTTCACTGACATACCAAATAGTGAATGGTTGAACTAAAATGTGTAGGATTTCAATACTTCAACAAGAATTAAACTTCAATGATGGGAAAAACTCGACTAGAATCCTAGAACAGCTCAAAATCATAGAATTCTTATTTATGTAATTAATGAAAAGAAAGACAGGATTACAGTACTTAGATACCCAAAAAATACTGATGGACTCTAATTAATAAGGAAAATATAATTTATAGTTTATGGCCTTATTTAGTTATTTGGATCGTAACATCTTTTCTACCATCACACCAACCCGTACCACATTACATAGTTTAAAAGGTCGATTTTATACTTGATTCATCAACATAGTTCCAAATATAACATCAACTCACATCTCAACTTTCTTAACATGAGTTTCAATAGGCATGCAGATATTCATTTATCAGTTGGGTTATTATGGAATCTTAATAAAGAAATTCCATCAAGAGTGGGAAAATGTTCATGAAAAGTGCATCGAGGAAAATAACTAAAGAGCATCAAATGGTGTGAGGCACATTTACTCAAACTTCTGCGGGTTTTGCTTAAGACTCGCTCCAAAGTAATTTTTTATGGGAAGTACAGCAATGAAGGAAATTTTCAATGCCATATATACCTTCAATCATCTTTGCAGCTTCTCCTGAATACACAACGAGCACTGAGCAGAGCTCCTTCAGATCCTGGGGCTGAATGATGTCAGCTAAGAGAGACCTTTAATGCAATGCACTAATATTTAGTTTGTCTGAAGAAAGAATGGGCAAAAATATCAAAGGAAAGGAATGCTACCTGTAAGTAAACTTTGACGGGTTCAACAGTAATGAATTACCAGGACCAACACCAGGAATTGACGACAGTGAAGAGGAAGGTACAGAAGCCTTATTTGGGTTCATCTGCCATTCGAGAAACTACTCTATTAAATACAAAACAATACAAGACAAAAGCAAACAATAAATAGTTGAGATATAATTCAACAAACAGGATGTTTTTAACAAGAAAACAAAAAAGTCTTCAGCAATTCATCCTTACTCCGACTGTTGAACCAATGGATGCAATTGTTAACTAGTCAACGTTCTTGTTTTTGGTAAACAAGAGCAGGTAAAAGTTATTTCCCAATAATTATTCTTTAACGTGCTGCATAATAAGAATTGTTATCAAGCTGCATGATGCATTAGGGTGGACCGAGCTTGTAGAAAACAGGGTTAGGGCTTTATTCCTAACCTCCCACTCAAACAAGAAAGAAGCTTAAGTAACTGTAGTGCCCAAATTTCGGTATTAGTTTCAAAAGATCCAGTTTCTTCATTCTTGTAATCCAAGAGATTTATATCTTGAACTCTCGACAAAATAAATAAATAAAAGCCAGATAATTAATTATGTCTTTAATGAAATGCAAAATTTTGTACAGAAAAACAGAGAAGCATTTATTGTAGTTTCCTCGTGTAGCCTATCATATCTCAAAAAAAAAAAGACTAATTAATGATAGCTTTCACTTCAGATTACATTTCATTTATTGATCTCAATGAGCATATGGGGCAAAAAATTTGATATACTTGAAATGACATTTGGTGCATCATGCTTGCCGCAATATGGAAGTCTAAGAATAATAAAGGACAAGTTTCAAAAAATTATGAATTATGATTAAGTCGTCAACAAGAAGTCGCCAGATATTTATGCTTTTTGAAAAGACTATTAACATTAAATCTAGTAAATTTCAATCACATGTCATTAGAGATATGCATCTATGTGAGAATCCTACGTGCTTTCGCAGAATTCAGATGTCAAAGGTCTGATTAGGAATTTTAATCAAGATCTCAACATCATGGATCAATTTTGATTTGTGAAGGCTAATCCTGATTCTGGCAGAACACTAAGCTTAACCTTAGCTCACAACTTATCGGGATTTGCTACCTCATCTAAACTCAACCCAGTTAAAATGCACTCTGGGCTCAGCTCCAGCTTTAAAGGAGAGGATTAAGCATGTGGGTTGTCATCAATAAACAAATACTAACTACTTAGAGAACCTACTAACTTTTAATACGTCAAAAGTCTGCCACTTATTGAGGAAAAGAAAGTGTACCTGTTGCAACTGCCCAAGCTGGTTCGCAGGATCTTTCATGCTTGATCCAAATAGATCTTGACCTTTCCGTTTCTTATTCAATGGGGGGGACCCATAACCAGAAGACCCTATAGCACCTGTGATGGCAGCATTCGCTGCCTGCTGGATATACATTATATTATTGGCATGATCTCCATGAAATAGAGCCTGTCGCTCTTCACTTCCTTCATAATTTTTGCAGTCCATGCATTTACAATTTTCAGAACAAAGAATATTTGCTTGAAAGCACTCACAGTACTTCTTAAGACATCCAGATTTCTTACAGTGGCATCCTTTATTGTGCTTTCCTGAAACTAAAACTTCACCAGCTTCTTCCTGCATATACATATTTTTACATATAGAATCAAGAAATCTTGTAATAGAAGTTACATTACACAGTCTTAGAAAAATTATAAGCTTGTCATTCATCTTGAATACAAAAGTTGTATACGAAAACAGGTCAGGTACTTTCATTAACAAATATACCTAGTCCCAAAAATAGTGGTAAAAAAGATAACTGATTCAACAGATAGGTAATTATGTGGAAGCTCTACAAAAATACTATGAAGTTTGTAGAACATTTCATGTTGAAAGGTCATCAAAGGTATATGAAACTAAACCAAATAATATTGGCGAAAATTTGGTGAATCATCCAAAAAACTACAAAGAATATAAAAAAACTATAAAAACCAACCCCCTAACCTGTAGTGTTTTGTACATAACATTTTTCATCACACTAGGTCTCAACTTCTTCTCCCATAAACTTTTGCAGAGCACCAAAATACATCAGAACATTCCCATAGTTTTGTCATAATTTTATCATAGCTTTCTAATAAAAATTTGAGTTCATCAGAGCACCGAAAATAAATGATTTGTAAACACATGTCAACTACACAATAAGGTTTTAGTTCCTAAAACTTAAAGAATGTGAAGGAACCGGAGAATGTGATCCAGATAAAAATAAATGCAGACCATAGATCTTCTGTCAGATGCATCGCAACAAAGAAGATCAAACATTTTCTATACAAGGGTCAATCAAAACTATCTATAATGCAAAGTTCAAATTTGAAGAATTGTCACAGTACAAAAGAAAAAACCAATAAAATCAATCATGAAAGCAGAAGATATTACAATAATCTGAATGATTAATCTACTAATCTGAGTTTGAACAATACCCTACTATCTCGAGCTCCATGTGGACTGTTAGCAATCTTTGGCCTGAAAGCATTTGGATTGCGCTCCAATGTAGCTTCAACTGCTTCCCGTCTGGCAGCTTCATTTTCAACATTGTTATGACAATTCACACAATTGCAACCATCACAATAGACTCCAGAAGCAAAACATTCACAATACCTATCCACAAAATAATAATTTTAAAAGCACATTATTCTCCCTTCAAAACTGTGCAAAACAATTACAAAGATCAAATCAAGAAATGTACAAACATCAAATCAAGAAAAGAATCATTGAACAATCAATGATCACATAAGTACAATACCATCATATGCCATGTTGTTAACTTATACTGGTCTTTATCATTGCCAATGTTCACATAAGTTGGATGAGTTACCGTTGCAAGCAATTTTTCTTGGATATTTGTTGCCCTATCAAATATAGTATATATCTCTCACTAATGAACTTTCGTAAAAATAACTAAATAAGCGACCATACATAGAAAATGAAAGTAAATTTGTATGATCACTCATAATATTTAAAACTAACTACATAGAAAATGAAAGTAAATCTGTATGATCACTCATAATATTTAAAACTACTAAGAGTTATCTCCACAGATTAACGAGTCGGTTGAATGATTACTATAAAACTCACCATATTTTCAAGACAATATAAGATTATGATTATACGTACACATGCATAAATAAAGCAATGACTAAAAGTAAAACGTGCAGTATGATCACTATAATACATAAATACTAAAATAAAACTAATATAAGATTATGATTATACGTACACATGCATAAATAAAGCAATGACTAAAAGTAAAACGTGCACATATCCGTATGATCACTCATAATACATAAATACTAAAATAAAACTAACTGAGAGTTATCTTTACAGATTAACCTTATTGAGTCGATTGAATAATTACTATAAGACTCACCATATTTTCTAGACACTATAAGATTATGATTGATTGAATGATTAGTATAAGAGTCACCATATTTTCTAGACACATTATGATTATATGTGCACATGCATAAAGCAATGACTAGACTATTCAGCATATATTGCCATATTGGATCAAATATAAGAGCTAGTTTGTTTATAATCTCAAAAAAGAATTTCTCAATTTGTTTCTCCCCAAACATAACCAAATACATTACATATTCATTACATCCACTCTCATGTCCTGATTTTAACAATTGCCCTACTATTACATCCACTCTCATGTCCTGATTTTAACAATTGCCCTTACATAATAGATGTAACATTGAGTAGAAATTAAAGAATACCGGACTAACCTAAAGCAATTTCATGTCCTTGATTTTAACAGTTGTAACATAAAATTTCATGTCCTTGATTTTAACAGTTGTAACATAATAAACCGGGGTTGAGCACAAATTAAAGAATACCCAATAAAGCAAAAAAATTAAAGAATACACGATAAAGCCCAAAACTGTAAAGCACCGTCACCATCCTAGAGATATATAGGGTGGGGAAAGGGAAATATGCTTTTAAGATTTTAAGATATACATTAAATGCCAACCTCTTTTATATACTGAAAGCAATGGCATACTCAATCCTTAAAATTTCCGATAACTTGAATGGCATACTCAATACTTAAAATTTCTGATGACTAGTACTATGTTTGCCCACACCTTGAAAGAAGTTCTACTGTCCACGCATTATCATATACAACCAAAACATGAAGAGTTCAATATTAACTTACAACTTCAAACAACGTGAATGTTTGCAATTACATTGCTTTTGCTTCTTTGGAGTACCATCTTTAATTTCATTCACATTTTGTCTTGGTCGCATTCTGGGTGATTCAGGTTTCCTGAGGAAGGAAGAGTATTATTGCAATTTCTTTAAAGCAAGAGATACATCAACATATACAACACTATGATCAGGACAATGAACACAACAAGAAGTAAATTTAAGAAAATGCACAATTCAAAAATATCCCCAATCATGTTTCCACAGGCTACTATAGAGACATTTTTCTACTATCAGAACAGAAATAAACAAACATAGATTGAAGTCTCACAGAATTTGGTGATCTACCATCAGAACCGTCGCGTGTGTTCAATGTTTCTGCAATTGAATCAGGAATACACACAAACGCTAATAAAATGAAAACTTATAGCCATGAAGACGAAAGTAGTAACCCGAAAATCTAAACTTTGCCAGAATTCTGTTCTCCTGAGCTCTAGTTCTCCTCCAAAAAAGGAAAAAAAAAAATCCAGCCTTACCATACAAAAAAAAAAAAGAAAAAAAAGAAATGTGTATCAAGAATTGCTAAAGGGACTCACAATAGAGGGTGGATGGGATGTTGAGCTTGCTGCGCAGGCTGTTGCATCGGCATGAACAGTGTCGTCTGCGGCGGCTGGATTTGTAACGAATTTTGCGGCTGGCTCGGCTTCGCTAGCTGCGGCTGATGCCTCGGCTGCACTAACGGTATGTTTTCCACACCAGACGTGGCGGCTCCGCCACTGAAGCCAGTGAAATCCAGCTGCCTCACAAGCTTCCTCACCGGAATATCCGTCGACGAAGCTTCCAATTGCGGAGGCTGCTGCTTTTTTGGAGGGAAATCCCCTTCCTTGCTTTGCTTCATTCAAATTGAGACCAAAACAATCGAATAAAATCATTCACCAAACAATTTCTCCAAAAATTCAAAATCAAACATAAATAACTCCAATTCCACTGAATTCCCCTCCAAAAATCGCCCAAATTCTACGGATTTCACATCCTAAACCCAGAAAGGGTGGAAAGATAAAAAAATTCAAAATTCACAACTCTTAAGAATTATTTACAAGAACTCAGATTCAAAGAAAGGAAGAACAACAAAAGGAAAAAAGAATCTCGTCGTTATTAACCTCAATTAGAAAGATAATCGATTCTTACAGACGAATAAGAGATCAAAAATCATGAAGACATGATGTATGGAAGAGAGATGAAGGAATTAGAGAGGGGTTGGGAGTATGGAGGCTCTTCCTCCCTCTCTACCTAAGCTTTTGAATTCAATTTTCTCAAAGGGGAATTTAATTATGCTTTACCCCCCAATATTTCTGTTAAATATCACTTTATGCCCCCATTACTATGAATTACACCACTTTACCTCCATATGGATAATTAATAATATTTTTTTCACCTGTCTCAATAATACATTAGTTTACACCCTTATGTTTCTTGACGAATTTATACATACACATAATATATATATATATATATTTCACTAATTTTTTCAATTAAATAATATTTTCTTATAAAATAATTAGTAATTAAATTGCTTGTTGGATTAATTAAAATGTAATTACTTCAAATCTGGAGTTGTTTAATTCGTTTTTAATGGGGAAAAAAAAAACAATACAAGCCCAATGAAATGTCTTTTGCTCGGTTTCCTAATGGAAAAACTTGTTTTAATAGTTTTTTTTTTTTGATATACATATTCACTTCTGAAAAAAAAAAAAAAAAAAAACTCAACTACCACACACTATAGAAAAAGAAAAAACAATATTTGGCTTTGATTAGCTACTCCATTAATCATGCACTTGGATCAAATCCACTGACGTTAAAGATGATAAACCATACATCAAATAATTTACGGAGAATATGGAAATTTATTTCAAATTTAACATAGTTGAAATTCCAACCTCATCTATATAAAAAAGGAACATAGTTGGCCAAAGTTATAATTTTCTTACCCTTCCTCTTAGAGATCTCACATCAATACTTTGACCAATAAAAAATTCTTAAAATTAAGATAATCGATTATGTTATTCATGATCTTTTCAATATATTATTTTATATTGGCGCTATTAATATTTAAAAATAATAATATTAATTAATCATTACTATTAATTATTATTATTTGTTATTGTTGTCCAATTGTTGAATTTTATTATTTCATTTAACTTTAATTATTTAAGGTTTAGAATTATTTTTATTATCGGTTTTAAAGTTAGAGAAATTTTAAAATATTTTTTGTAATTATGAGACATTGCGTATATAAATAAGTATTTCAAAAGTTATATCGTTAATTGGTTACTTTTCTTTAATCAATTCAAAAAATCATTAGTTTATCAAGTTATTTAGCGAGTTTTGAAAACAATGCAACAAAAAATGGAAAATGTCTGCTTTCAGAAAGTTTTACTTTATTTATAGTCACAGAACACAGAAACAAATTTTAAGCAACAACAAAAGTAGAAACAAAGTAGAATGTATTGTTACAAATTTTTTAATTATTCGGTGCTGAAGACAAAGTTATTTAATTAAGGAAATTAATAATAAATGGGTATGACAAAAGAAAATATGCTAAAATAAACACGTGAATAACACGTGGAGGGTTGTGGATGAAGGCAGAGAAATAAATAGGAAGAAGGTTTGATTGAGTTTCAGAGAAAAAAGGTAGTGAGTGAGGGGAGAGAGAGAGAGAGAGAGATTCTGGATTTGCCAATGTTGGTTGCCCCTCTCTCTCTCAACTCTTTCTCTTTCTACAACTTACGTTGCTGCTGTTTGATCTGAGAATGGTTTCTCACAATAACGATGATGATAATAATAATAATAATTGCCGGTAGGGTTTGTGAAGGAGGCGGCTATGATGATTTCTAGGGTTTCTTTTATCTCATGGGGGCAAGCAGGGGCCCGGCCCGTATCTTGGCGGGGCAACCAGTTGCAGCCATGGCGTGGTCGGATTCTTCTTCTGCCCCCTTCCATGGATCTGAGCCCAAAGCAAGGGGCAAAATGGTAAACAATGCCACTTTCTTTCTCTCTCTCACAATGTATATCTGCATAGATCTAACATTGTCTCTGGGTAGTAGATCTCACAAAATGGATGGAAGGCTGCTCAGAAGAGGAAGTGAGGGTTTAGAGAGAGAGAAGGGTGTTCATAAGGGTGGTTGCCTCTCTCTCTAGACCCAATGATTTCTATATTATTCCATCAAATCAAACCACCCTTGGAAGAAATTCATGAAAAGGAATGGAGTATATATGCTAGATCTCGGTTAGACTATTAGCACCCCATCAACCCTCAACACCACACTAACACCTCTCTATCTCTCTCTCTCTCTATACATACAAACATATACATGAAGTGAAGGGCTGTGATGATGATGACGACGCATGATTCTTCTGAGCTGGTGGATATGGCAATGGGAGAGACCGACCCGTATCTTGGCGGGGCGACCCGGATGGCGTCTGGTACAGATGCAACCGTGGTTCAGCAGCCATGGCGGGATCCAAATCCCTTTGCCTCACCCATTGATCTGAGCCTATCTTTCACTCCCTCACTCTCTCCTTAATTAATTTGGAAGAAGTAAATTAAACTTAAATCACAAATATTTCAAAAAACAAAATCAGTATTTCCAAAAAAAAAAAAATTCAGTTTCACCCAGTTCTTCGTTCTTTACCAAGAAAAGGAAAAATCGTGGTCATAATTTGATTAAACGATGTTTTTTAAGCTGTAGAATATAAATAAATCAGTGGGGTCTAATTTTAAATTGGAAACTTAAATAAAATGGTTAATTATATATACACCCCACTCACAACTATACACACCCCATTCACAACTATACACACCCCATTTACTAAATACGTTCACAATTATATTAAAATCTTTACACAATTTCTAAACAAACCCACAACATTACAATTATACCTTTTATGAATTAAAAAAAAACAAAATAACATAAAATACTTTATACATCCCACCCACACCACCCAAATCTCTTACACCCCATCTCTACAAACGCAAGCAAAGAAAAAAAATTTGAATTTGAGGAACATCCAAGATTTGATCCAAATCTACCGAACATTTGATAGTGCGTACGCCGTGTAGTCGAACGGGCGTGAAGGAGTTCGATCAATCCAAATCTACAACTTACTATGGATCCTATTGAAGCACAAAACCCACCATGTAAGTGTAGTGTATTTTTTGTTTAAGAAATTTGTCTTATACTATGTTTAATGGGGTAAAATTGTATGAAAGTTGTCTAGAAATCATCTTTGGGTTATGGGTCTAGGGTTGACATAATTTATGTGTTCGATTTGATGAAATTTGAGCCGGAAAAATTGGAAAATCGCGTGTTTGAAATCTGGGTATGTTCGGCCCTGGTTGGCCGAACACTGTTAAGTGTGTTCGGCAACCAGCCGAACATGTGCAAGTGTGTGCGGATATCCGTCGAACATTAGTGCGTGTGTTAGGCCGTTAGCCGAACAACTTTGTTGTTGTTCGGTGACCTGTCGAACACTTTAATTAATGTTCGGTTGATTGCCGAACGCTCTTACTTTTGTTCGGCTACCTGCCGAACGCTTACGTATTATTTCCGAGTCATTTTTCTGTATGTTAAATATCAACCTTTCGACACTTTGTTATTTAAGTTCACGTATCTTTTTGACTGACTGTTTCAGCTTTCTTTTGTAGTAGTGTATCGAAGGAGACGACTTACTGCGTCTAATAGAAGAAGACGTGAAGCGGAAGAAGAGAGAATCGAACAACCAGTGCCGTCTGAATCTGCTCTTCCTCTAATTCAGTATAATGTGGAGGAAGCAAATGTTGTTCCGGAAGTTCCACATGACGTGGGGGATCATGAGCATGTTGATGATGAAGGGGGAATGGAGGACGATGACGAGGCCGACGAGGAGCTATTGACTGGTCCTTGTCCGGGTGGTCCTATTGATTATCGTTTGATCCCAAGTTTCAAGACGCATGTGGCATATGATATATGGAATGGGGTGGAGAGAGACACGTGTTGAAATTTCATTGTCACACAACGAAATTGGAGACGGGGAAGTTTGTGAACATGGTGGATATCTTCAAAGATATGATCGAGCGAACTCAAATCCCCGACCTAAGATGGATTTCATATAAGACGCCGAACAAGAATCTGCTCTGTGCTTTCGTGGAACGGTGGCAACCAGAGACTAACACGTTCCACATGCCATTCGATGAGATGACTATTACGTTGGATGACGTATATAGACTGACGATGCTTTCAGTCACTGGAAGACCAGTTATGGTGCCCAAGGCAGAAACCGGCATGAGATTCCACTGCTTCTCATGCAGAGATTGTTGGGGACGAGCACCGATGAGAGCTATGAAGCCCTAAAAGGTCACAAGGGTAGCTCGGTTCGCTTGTAGTGGCTTCGTTCTCGCTTTGAAGCGGATACGAGCTCGTCGAATGAAGATGTGAAAACGGCTGCTGCTCGTGCATACGTCTGGTTCGCTTTAGGTTGCACCATCTTTTCAGATAAGAGTGGTTCTAGAGCGGATACGAAGATCTTACGACTATTGGATGATTTCGATCGTATACATGAGTATGCCTGGGGTGCAGCGGCCTTGGCATTTTTGTATTGACAGTTGGGCCTGACTTCGAGGAGTGGTGTGAAGCAGATGTGTGCATATCTGACTTTACTTGAGGTACTACCGTATTTGCTATCTTTTTATACTAATGTACGGATGTTCGGTGTCTTTTTATACTAATGTCTAGCTTGGTATAAATTGTGTTAGGCTTGGATATATGTGCATTTTTCGGTGTTTAGGCCCACCCAGAATGGACATTACCGGGTAGATGAGCTAATGTCACGAAAGTGGATCCAGAGAGCTCATGCTGGAGGTAACCAAGAGCGTGTATTGGCTATACGTGAGGTGTTAGACAATATGACTCCCCAAAGTGTAAGTGTATACATTTCCTTATGCTTTTCAAGCGAACACGATTTTGTACAAATTTGGACAAGTGATGCATATTATAATATTTTGAAAAATGTAGGTTGATTGGGATCATTATAATGATGTTCGAGAATACTTCCCTCGAAAAGATGTGGACGAGATATGTCATCTCCAGGAATGCAAACCAATGATTCACATCATATGTGGACGGATCGAAGCAATGCAAGTTGTTGAGGATTTTTTAAGTCCGATCTCGCACCCCATTAATGCTTTGGTACAACCCTTCGTAATCTTTCAACTCCCGAATGAGCTCACTTCGTACTTGTGGCCACGAATTCTCGCCCAAACCTATTGCATGGGCGAGACATCTGAATCCACAATGACCATCACGTACCGGGTTTTTGATACTCAACACGTGATTGTGGAAGATGGACGGAAGTTGGGCAATGAGTACTTCATCACCAACCTTATGGACTGACCAACGTCTCACCGGTTCTTTTTTAGACTTCATCAGGGTGAAGCTCGGTTTTCCAGGGGCCATATCCTCGAAATATACATTCTGCTCAATTGATGGGGAGTTGCTATCATGCAATGAGTCAATGATCTCAAACTTACTTGGGTTGCGCTTCGTCGAATGTGATGCTTTGGATTTACTTTTGCTCGGCCTACCACGGGGACGAGCGACCTCAACTGGTTCTTGTAATGTACTAATTGTGGGCATCTTTATCTCACGAAATCTTTTAAACAACAAATTTTTGGCTTTAGATGCATTATGGTACAACTCCAATATTTCATCAACAGTTTCAAATACACGATTAGTTGTAGAGCTGTCAAAACGAGTCAAGCCCGTTGGGCCGGCCCGCCCCGCCAAACAAAAATGGAGGGTTGGGTTAAGTAATTTTAGGCCCGTAAAAAAGTGGGTCAAAGTGGGTTTGGCCCGCGGTGGGTTGGGCTTTTAGTGGGTCGGCCCGTGGGCTTAGTGGGTTGGCCTGCCTTTATTTTTTATATATTTTTTAATTATTTTTTTATAAAATAAATAAAGAGTAATGTTTAATTGTGATGATAATTCGTACCTCATGCAAGCAATGAGTTATAGAATATTGATATGTGTTATTTATATATAGAAATTAAGAGATTTTTATGAAAGCATTATTTTAAAAAGTGTTTTCATATATTATATGTAATTAAATGTATATATATCTTATTAAATGATATATATGTTACATATATACTCAATTTCCTTTGAAATTTAAAAAAAAATTAAAAAAAATGAAAGCATAATTTGGTGGGTCGGCCCGCCTAACCCACAACCCACCGGTGGGTTGGGTTGGGTTGAGATTTTGAGGCCCGCCATTAGAAAAGCCCGCCCCGCCCCGCCCCGCCCCGCCCTGCCAAATGGAGGGTTATGGTGGGTTGTGGGTCGGCCCATATTGACACTCCTAATTAGTTGCATCTTCATCTTGCGTCTCCTGACTCCTTGAGGGCTCACAATCAAACTTTGTCCAATAAGGATCAATCATCTCAAGCTGGACAACTTGGTGATCTCATTTCAACTCCGCAAGCTCATGCGCACAAGGCAAACCACAAGTCACCCTCAACACACAACCACACATTAGAAGGTCGACACCACAACTGTCAACCCCTTTCATCTCTTCAAACATCAAGGCAAGGGCGTGATGAGACACAAGTCCTCGAATGTTCTAGAAAATAGGCAAACAATATCGATGTGACGCCACATTAAGGCTCTGCTCGAATGAGGCCCTGATTTGAACATGAGATGTGATAAACAAATGATGTATTCTCTCCCAAGAAGTGTCAAAGTTTGATTGACTTGTGCCCAATTGCCTTTTCAGTTTCGCATGTGCACTCTCAGCCCTACGAATACATAACACAACATATTAAGTAATATCATAATATCAACTGTTGACATAATTAAATAAACAATGTAAGTAATATCATAACACATGACGTACCTGTTGCTAGTTGTATTTTGATAATGCATAACCTTGTTTGTCCAACATAGCATAAACCTCTCCTTATATGGCTCAATCCAAGTCTTCATGCAATACATCACGGCACGTTCCACATCTGCATAGTCAAGGTGGAACCTCCTCAGCAGCTCGTTGAATCGGGGTTCATCCTCAGCAGATATCAGAATATTCCAAGCATGCATGAAACACTCCCACTTGTCGGCCCTACCAAGGAGTGGTCGACATTTGGCCAAGACATTTTTATTAATGTGTCACCTACAAAGCAAATGTGTAGAAGTGGGGAAAGTAACGGCAAGGGCATTCATGAGGGCAATCTCCCGATCAGTTACTATCACCTTCGGTACTACATCTTCGATCATTAGTCCCTTGAGTGTAGTGAGGGCCCACCGATAGTTATCCTCACGCTTCTTCTCCAAATATACACAAGCCACAAAAAACGTGATGTTTGTGGAGGTAACACCAACTATTTCTAGGAGGGGCATTTTGTACCTATTAGTCTTGTAGGTACAATCCATCAGGAGCACACTCGGAAATGCACGCATCAACTCTACAGCTGTAGGATGAGCGTAGAAGAGATCAGTGACCCTATCTGTACCTTCGCATCTCCTACTTAAGTGGTAGTACTTACCATCCTTCAATTTCCCCAACAAGTACTGCATCTAAGTTCGTCTTCCATGCTCAATCACTTTATGCTTTTGACGAGTATTGTATAGTGTCTTCAGTGTAGATGCATTTTCCTTAAAGGATTGCTTCAAAGTGCTCAAGATATCTTTGGGCTTTGCTCGGTTTAGTGAAAGGTCACGAACAAGCTGATCCTTAGCACGTTAGTCGACCTGCAAATGAATGTCCGACCAAATGAATGCCCATTGGGTGATTATGCAAACCACACACCACCTATAAGCTCCAATGTCCGAGCTCATTCACCTGCACTCCTTTTAGCATGAAAGAGCAGTCACATTTTTTTGTGCCGATGTTTCGTGAAGATACCAGCAGCTGATCAACGGAGTCCACACTTTTTGAGGCCAATCTCTTCTTTGGTGGGCGATATTTACCACCTCACTCACATTCTAAAAACACTCGAGCGCACCTGCCACTTTCACCACTATCATTACGTCTAATAAGGATAACCGTGTTTAGACGTATTCCAACCTTGTACGCCCAACTGACCATTTCCTCACGACTCTTAAATATTTCAGTCGTCGAGAACTCCTCCGAGAAATCAATAAATTGATACATGGGATCATCAATCGACTCCTGCGGTTCATTAATAATCCTCATTTCCACCTCATCAGATTTTCTTTCCTATCCATATGTAAAACCGAACAACTACATAAGTATACTTTGCTCAATATATCAATTCAAATCAAAAGTTTGCGTCATAAGAAGGTCGAAAAGCAAAAATTGGATCCGTTCGGCCAAAACAATTCGAACAATATGAACAGCGTTCGGCCAAAACAGGTAGAACGCGCTTCAACTTGTTCGGACAAGCCGAACCTCCTTCAACATGTTCGGCCAATCCGAACATGCACAGTTTTGTTTGGCCGTCTGCCGAACACAGCAAGATACGCCGAACACTCTTCATGATGTTCGGCCTGTGCTAGCCGAACAATTGTCGAGTTCTTTTTTTTTTTTTTTGCTGCTTTTACGAAAAAATCAAACCGTAGTAACAAATTTAAACACTTACATTGTCCATATCTTGATCTCCTTCTTCCTTTCAAGACGCTTCAGTTAAGGTATAATTTTTTTTGGGAAACTTTGGAAGATTTTTGATTTGAGAGTATATTTTGTGATTTGAAGAAGGTGATAGATATATATGTAGTGTATAGAAGTGGGGTGTGTTTAGTAGTTGTAGGAAGTGGGTGTGTGTAATAATTTATTATTTAGATTTTGAATTATTTTAATAATTGGGTTAGTAAGGGTAAATTGGTAATTGTGTAAATATTTTAATTTTATGACTATTTAATTGGGGTGTGTTTAGTTGGGAGTGGGGTGTGTATAGAATTGGCCAAATAAAATACAGTCTCATTTTAAATTGAAAAATAAATAAAATACAGTGATATATAATGAAATAGTTAATATGTGATAATTTAATAAAAATCTTAAAAATCGAAAGCTGTTGAATTGGTCTAATACAATGATGTGTGTCTAGCAGGGATGCATTGAACATGTTATGATGGTATGTATGGTTTCTACAACTCTTTTACATAATCTTAATCAGTACTGAAATTATAGTGATGGTGGATTTCAATACATTGTATTGAGTTTTTATTTATTCAATCAGATCTCAATCAAGAATTTCTAATACGGATGGAAAAGGAATTAATGGACTAAATTAAAAATGCTTTTAAAATATACATAGGAAAATAATATTTTGTACTGCAGTAAATAAATAAACAATGCTAAAATATTAAAGTAGCTTAACTGAATGATCAAGATTAAAAATTAATTTAGATTTTGGAGAATAAACTCCTCTGTTTGGAACAAAATATAAGTTTTTCCACTAGTCATTTTTAATTATAAAATTGTTATTGACTATTGGGATTTGGAAAAAATAAATTCATATCCACCTCAAATCCCACAAACATGATCCTCTCAACTTCATATTGTGAAAATACTTTTTTCTTCCATTCAACAATAAAATAAAATATATATACCCAACTGGTTCCAACATTAAATAATCTTTTTATTATTCATTTTTAATCTAGGCATAAAATAAAAAATACTTAAAATCAGAAAACCAAAATAAAATGCAAGATTGATCTGCCAAGTATATGTAACACTGGCCAGCAAGAATCTCTGCCTTTATTTCTTAAACAAAAATATAATTAATATTCATTAAGTCTTGAATACTCACATTTCTCATTTATATAAATATAATAAAATATAATATACAACATAATTGAGCAGTTGACCAAAATATTCCATTCTTGAGAAGAGAAAAAATAAGATCATGTAATCAGACTTTTCTCCAAAAAAGGTGAAAAACATAAAATGGACAAATACAAATTACAATACACAATGTAAAAGGGCTTACACTTTTACTTAGTCAACTTCCATCCAAACAGTTCAGCTCACTGATTTTCACGATTATGAAAACGTCTCCTCACATAGTGCCTAGGAATATTTTGCCCACCATCAGAATCCTCATTCTCTTCATCTCTAGATTCTGCTTCCCCATCATAGGTTTCACCCCAGAGCCTTCTCAACGATCGTCGCACCGCCACTTGAGCACGCGCTCTTGACGCGATTGATCTAGTTGAAGTATTCCCAGGACGAATGAACCGGACGAGGAAAAAGACGGTCAGCCATCCACCATCGTCGACAGTCAACGTGCTTTCTCCGGTCCTCTCTTCTCCAAAAGAAGACTGAAGTGTGCTAATTAAATCTCCAAGATCCCTCTGCCTCTCTAACCTCCTCCAGTTATTCTGCCTCTCAGGATCAGCCTCTGTTGGCCTCACCAGAGGATGAACCAACCTTGCATGCTTCCGGATATCCTTGTATGTGCCACTGAAGTCGCACGTCTCAGAGGCGCAACTTCTTGATTTGGCATTCATGAAATGACGAGCTGACTCGACCACAGTCCACCCATTTATTTGGCCCCTGCAAAGAGGACATACCAGCTTCACTGGTTTCTCAGAAGACTCTGCAGAGATGGAGATTGATCCTTCAGGATGCCTCTCACCTTCTACATCGATTACTGCAGTTTCTGGAATAGCTGTGTCAGTTAACAATGGTGTTGTCAAGTTCTGCACATCTTCTCCCAGCACCCCTGCTGAAGGGTCACCGGAAGACTTCCGGAACTGGTCAAAACAGTTTGAGTGACGATAGCTTGTGTCACACATAAAAGGTCGGCAACCTTTATCATGTGATGAACATAAAAGCAAAATGGCATTGTGAGGATGCTCCATACAAACTGGACATCGAGCTTCTTCCCAATGTTTAAGATTTTTATCATCTTCTAATGGATTTTCAAGCAGAGATTTCCTAGAACAATTAGAACTGCAAGGGAAAGGTGAAAACCTTGACCTGTCAAGAGACAAAGAACGTTCTCTTCTCTCTTTAGGCATGTTGAAAAATGACAGCAAGAAGCAATTTTTTTCTTGTGAACAGCTTGTATAGGAATTGGACCTAGCAGAAGAGGCATCACAGAATAAGAACCATACATATATAAATAAGTGAGCCTTTCTAAATAGTACAAAATGATACTAAATACACACACAACAGATGATCATGCTTTAGAAGGAAGCAATTGCACACTCATCACTTTGAGTTTAAATAAGAGTCCTCATTGGGATATTTTTTATTCAATACTGAGAACAAACTAGAATTTCATCTGTAGGCATTGTCACAATTTTATGATAATTTTTTCCACAAGTACATATACCACACGCTGAATCATATGATTTGAGCCAATTTCACATGCCTGAGACAACTATTGAAACACAACAGTTCCCAAGCTCCACTCTAAAAAACAAGCAAAGCTATCAGGACACAATGACTGAAAAATAATAATAATTATTACACATAAAGCATGTAAAAAAACCTTGGTTGATTGATCATTCATAGTTTGCATTTTCATTTGAACACCACAATTAATGAATAATCAGTATCAGAATTAATAGATCAGATATCCTCCCAACATACAAATTTATCTAGCATCTTCCTAATGCCACATTATAACTAGTTCTGTAAATATAAACAAAGCTGACTCTGTTGCAACCACCATCATAATCTTTCTTGCCCCAATACTTCCCAAAATGATTCTTCCAATGACAATTACAGACTACTGAGTCTGTAAATGAGGTTGTAATCCAAATTATATCAAGCCCTTCAAATGAGAACAGCCACAATAATAATGGTTCATAGAATGCAGTTATAACATCTGCTGCATGAAAATCCAATACATATTAGACAAATATAATTGCAACAAAGCACAAACTGCAAATCAGCTAGGCTCACATCATAAAAGACTATAACCAAATAGCTTCAGAAGCACCAGCAAGAATTTTTATTTAAAGTACAAACGGCATATTACTACTTTACACCAACTGAATTAAGTAGAAATTTGGCCAATCACCAATGCATTAGGAACCTACAGAATCACCACCTAAAACATAAAAAATTAAATAATATTTACAATAGTTAGCATTTAAAAAACAAATTGATATGACATCCACAGTTCAAAAAAAGCTCCCCAACATACACCATACAAATTTTTCCACACCAAGCACCAAACATTTCATGATCACCAAACAATCCCCAAATCCCACTACCAATTAAAGTTCTATCATAATTTTCTATCTCAAAAAAAAAAAAAAATACAATTTCCAAACAAAGCCTTAAATTCTTAACAGATACAGTAAACCACCGAAACCCAAAATGTTTGTTTGCCAACAGCCACAAGGCATTAAGAAGATATGGAAGTACATTTAGGCATTAAAGCAGGACGAACAGTATAATTGAACAATTCAAGATAGATCCTCATCAAAAACCCTGAAGAATTCAAGATAAAATAGATAAAACAAAATAAAATTAATGAAGTTAAAACTACAATATCCACAAATCCACGAGATCGAGAAATCCGATTTCAAAAAATCTGATCGGACCCCCTTACAATGAATCATACGCTTAAATTAAATTCAAGCTAATAAATTAAAAATTAACAATTTTGCTAGAATCCCTTTCAACTTAAGCAACTTCCAGAAGAACATCAGTCACAAAACCATCAAGATACAAAACACAAACTAAGACTCAATTCACACGCTAGATTTCATACCTCAATTCAAATTCAATTACCCAAATCTCAGAAAAATGAATGAACAAGTTGATCTATATACCTCCTAAGTTGACTTGGAAGTGAAACCGCCCGAAATAAGAGAGCACCGTTTTAATCCGAGCGTTTATATCGGCTCATCCCCTTATAGTCGGCGATTTGCGGTCAAAGGCAGTGGCGGGCGGGCGGCCCGATGTAACTCCGGGCCGATTGGGGGCTAGGGTTTTCAAAGAAGATCAAATTCAGGTAGAAATACGCCTACATATAGGTGAAAAAGGAGATGACGTGGACAATATTATATAAAACATTTGAACACTGTCCACCTCATTATTCCTCATAAACACACCCTAAAATAATGATGCATGCATATATTGAATAATTTTATTTGTATCTATATCTATATCTATCTATATATATAAAAAGAAGACCTTTTATAAAAATAACAATAACTAATTTTCTCTCCTATTTTGACATACTATAAATGAAAGAAAGTAGTTACAAAAAATAAATAAATCAAAAATAAAAATATTTATACTTTTAAGGGTTGTGGGGTCCACCTATACCTATAGGTAGGTAGGTTATGAAGTATATTTTATCTTTTTTCTCTATTTCATATAAATTATAATATTTTAATTAATTATTTTTTATTTTAGATTTTGTTTTAGTTTACGAAAAATATAAATTTTATATTTACATTTTGGTGCAAATTTAAGAAATTAATAACAATGAAAAATATTTTAGTATAATTGTTTGATATATTGAATTAGCTAGGTTATTAATACATATCAAGATTTTTAGTTATTTGATGGATTTATATCTTTTCTTTAAAGATATCTATAATGTGAATGCAAAAGAATTATTTATTAACACATTTGTTAATAAGTAGAAATCAAAAAATATAATAATATATTAATCATGATACTTATATCTATATTAATCTATAACATGCACAACATATCTTTATGAAGTAACATATTTTTTAGATATCAATTATCGTTTATAATAAATGTTTCTCAATACTAAATTTGATTCAATTTATTTTAAGTTACAATATTAATGGGTACGTTTACAAAATTGATGCTTATTTAACAACCTCATATTTCAAATATAAAATTTAAAATTAAAATTCATTGTTACACATAGATATATATATATACACATTTATATATTATGGTTTGCTTTTTAAATTATAATATTATTTAAGATGTGACACATTAAAGATACATAATTAAATTCTTATTAATATATAATTTAGGTTAAGATAATATTATTACATTATAGTATTAAAATTTTTAAAACTAATCAATTGTATATTACAAATCGTGCATCGCACGGGTATACTACTAGTCTATATCTATATTATACTAAAAGCAAGCAGGTTAACAACAATTACTAATTTACCACTTTCCCTCCTAAAAATGTCACATCAATTTGATGATGTGTAAATAATTTCTTTTTATTTTAGTTTTTCAAGATTTCATTTTGTTTTTCTAAATTAATTTAATAGTTTTAAACTACACGACTTTCTTGATAAGATATCAAATATTATAATAATAAATAAAAAGAAAGCATATATAATTCTTGATTAATGATACATTATAATGAAAGAGAGAGAGAAAATATACTTTTTATGTATTATATTACATATATTATTATTTATTATATTAAATTTATATTTATATTATATCTAAAATGACAATAGTTTGTGATTATTACCAATTTGTCATTCAATAGTAAAACTATTAGCCAATAGGAAAAAAGGGAGAAAAAAAAAAACTAAAAAAGAAAAAAAAAACTTTTGAGTGTCTTATTTGACAAGCTCTTAAAAATTATTGGACAATTTGAGTAATTTTATTAAATTTAATTTTAGTTTTCTAAATTAATTTAATAATTTTGAATCAAACTTTCATATCAAGCCATTAGGATTAGGCTTCATCTAAAAGTCATTGTCTTACTACTATATAAGAAATGCATGAATGGAGATGAAAGTCTCACTAAATGAGGATGATCTGGCTTATGGAAATGAAAGTTTAAAATGTCAAAACAAAAAGAAAAATAATGGAGGCTTGAAATATCAAAAGAAGAAGAAAATTGGTGATGGAAATAAGAAGAAAAATTGAGATGAAAGTCATTTTCCCCTATTAGCAATGTATGTATGTATAATTACTCAATGAGAATGAAATAGATGAAATGTAGGCTAGAAATATCAAAAGAAGAAGAAGAAATATTGAGATGGAAGTTATTGTACAATATAAACAATGTATATGTAATTACTCTTATATAATTAGGATGAAGTAACATCAAATGGAGGTTAGAAATATCAAAAGAAAAAAAAATAGTGATTGAAATAAGAAACAAAATCGAGATGAAAGCCATTATATTATATAATCAATACATATATAATCACTCTCACTTGATGAGAATGAGTTAGCATGAAATGGAGGTTAGAAACGTCAAAAAAAAAAATTGAGATGGAAAACTTTTTCAGATATAATGAGATATTACCAATACTAATTTGATTGTCATCTTGATTATCCAAATCCGTTTATAAGTAATTGCATTACAAAAAAAAAAACATTTAATATTACAATAGTATAGATTACAAAAAGCATTAAAAAAACATTTAACATTTTATATACAATATAGATTACACTGTATTATCAATAATAAAAATAATTATATTATATAGCAAGCCGCGCATCGCGCGGGTGCACTACTAGTTATATTAAAAGCAAGCAAGTTGACAATAATTACTAATTTGTTACTTTCCCTCCTAAAAGTGTCACATCAATTTGATGATGTGTAAATAATTTATTTTTATTTTAGTTTTTCAAGATTTCATTTTGTTTTTTCTAAATTAATTTAATAGTTTTAAATTACATAATTTTCTTGATAAGTTATCAAATATTATAATAAAAAACAAAAGGAAAACATATATAATTCTTGATTAATGATACATTATAATGAAAGAGAGAGAAAATTATATTTTTTATATATTATATTACACATTATTAATTATTATATTAAATTTATATCTATATTATACCTGAAATGACAATAGTTGGTGATTATTACCAATTTGTCATTTAATATCAAACTATTAGCCAATAGGAAAAAAAAAGGGAAAAATAAAACAAATAAAAATTGAGTGACTTATTGGACAAGTTCCTAAAAATTATTGAACAGTTTGAGTAATTTTTTTAATTTAATTTTGGTTTTCTAAATTAATTTAATAATTTTGAATCAAGCTTCCATATCAAGCCAATAGAATTAGGCTTCATCTACAAGTCATTGTCTTACTACTATATAAGAAATGCATGAATGGATATGGAAGTCTCACTAAATAAGAATGAACTAGCGTATTGAAATAGAGGTTTAAAATATCAAAATAAAAAGAAAAATAATGGAGGCTTGAAATATCAAAAGAAGAAGAAAATTAGTGATGGAAATAAGAAGAAAAATTGAGATGAAAATCATTTTCTCATATAAGCAATGTATGTATATATAATTACTCACTTAATGAGAATGAAATAGTTGAAATTGAGGTTAGAAATATCAAAAAAATAAGAAAATTTGAGATGGAAGTTATTGTACAATATAAGCAATGTATATGTAATAACTCTTATGTAATTACGATGAAGTAACATCAAATGGATGTTAGAAATATCAAAAGAAAAAAAAAAGTGATTGAAATAAGAAGAAAAATCGAGATGAAAAGCATTATACTATATAAGCAATGCATATATAATCACTCTCACTTTATGAGAATGAGCTAGCCTGAAATGGAGTTTAGAAACGTCAAAAAAAGAAGAAAAATCGAGATGGAAATCTTTTTCAGATATAATGAGATATTACCAATACTAATTTGATTGTCATCTTAATTATCCAAATCCGTTTATAAGTAATTGCATTACAAAAAAAAAAAAAGTATTACAATAGTATATATTATAAAAGCATTAAAATAACATTTAACATTTTAGTTACAATATAAATTACACTATATTATCAACAATAAAAATAATTATATTATATAGCAAGTCGCGCATCGTGCGGGTGCACTACTAGTTAATATATAAAAGCAAAGTTTTTATATGAGACTATTTGTAATACGAGATGAGTCAGATTGATATGTAATACTTTTTTGTCTGTTAGATAATAATTTTTTGTCGGTCAAATAGATCCATTCATATTCATCCTATTAGAGAGTATTTTGTATTATATAATGCATTTCGAGTTTGGTTAGATTATAAAAAAAATGAAATTTTTATGTGTATGAGTTAATATTTTTTTATATATCATATTTTAATATAACTTGAATTGGTGGGGTGAGGCACGGATTCTAGTCTATCCATACGCACTTTTCGAACTTATGCAACATGTAATCTTTTACTATCTTAAGTAATATTTTGCTATATATTAGGTACTACTGTTGTGAAGATTAGGCTGAGAAAAGCATGCAGTTTGTAAAAGATTAGGCAACGGGTCTTTTACAACGGTTCTAAAAAGCGTTGTTAAATCAGTGTTGTGGAACAGTCTTGAGAAGCAAAGGAATAAGCGTGTTTACACTTATAAAAGCGTGACACGCTAGCAGCGGCTTTTGTTTCTATTGGCTGGGAAGAATCGCACTTCTACTTAAAGGAGCGTGTTTCTCAATTTGGAACAATGAATAGGTTTTGGCTTGCCGAATCAGAACGTGACACGTGGCGGCAGTTTTGTTAGTTAACTTGGATCACGAGCCAAGCTATCAGTTTTGCTACGGTTTTGGATGTGAGGGTCCAGATTCAAAGGCTCATATCTCACTCGTTTCTAATCGGATTTGATTGATTCTTTCTTCTATAAATAGCTTAGTTGTAGCTCTTGATGAGTATGTAATTTTCAGCTTTAGTATTCTTTTGTAGAGAGAGAAATCAGAGAGTGAAAGAGGTTGAGTGTGTGTGATTCTTGATTGTAATCTTGAGTGTATTGTTTTGATTCAATAAGAAAGATCCCTCCCCATTGTTCTCGTGGATGTAAGCATTTGCTGAACCACATAAATCCTTCGTGTGTTGTTGTTGTTTTCATTGATCTTATTCTTGGTTTAGTTAGGATCAAAGTTAGGGTTTTCATACAACAAGTAGTGGATATATCTTGAGTTCTTGGTTGTTTTCTTGGGTTACATTGTCAACTATTGTATTATGTGCACATATTGCATAATATAATATAAAATTTTCACATTATATATAGAAAAATATTACTTAATACACTTATTATATCCAATTGTATCCGGCCTATTTCACGAAGACTATTTGCACTACACCTACCCAATAAATAAAATATCAAATAGGATTTATAATAAATTAATCTGATTATGATGTCGATGAAAAGTGTTGCCTGCGTTGAAAGCATTAGCTTGTTGAGTGAGATTCGATGCAATCCCAATATACGATCTCAACACTTTTTTATGAGGAAATTAGATTATTACTTTTTTTCACAACTAATAAATAAAGATTAGAGTTCAAATAATACATTTCACAAAGAAAAAATAAAGTTGAAGTAGTACTAAAAAAAAAAGAGAGAGAGCAAATTCATACATAAGTTTTAATGCTCAAGAGTAGGTCTTGTGTGAGACCGTCTCACGGATCTTTTTTCGTGAGACGGGTCAACTCATAACCACTCTTAACAATACATATAAAAATTTGTGGATATGAGTTCAATTCAAGGTAATAAGGATCTGTCTCACGGAAACTATCCATGAGACCGTCTTACATTAGTTTTTGTCATTTGCATTTGGATTTTAGTATTCTATTTGCATATATTTTTCTCATTTATTATTTATATTTCTCATCAAAATATATTTTTCATTATTTTAAAGTAATTTCAATGCTTCATTAAAATTGTCAAGTTCTAAATTTAAATTTTAAATCTATACAAAATGCTAACTCCAAAATACCTAGTACGAAATTTTAAAAATCATATATATAAAGCTTGGGAAAATTCTTCATTTTAAAGTTTAGTTGGAAGTTTGCAAATCATTTGTAATACTTCATACTAGTTAGAAATGTTTGTCAATAAAATGATTTATAAATATTGGTTAATCGTAACACTGTAATTTACATTGGTAATTTAGAATGAAACCTTATATCATTTGTTCTTGAACGATCATGAGCTTGTATGAAAGTAGATTGTCATTGAAATTTCATCCACAACAACTTTTACTCGTTCATTTCCCCATCATTATTTAAAAAAAAAAGTGCAACATCTCAAATATGTCAATAAAAAGGCTTAACAATAATACTTTTTTTATAGAGAAATTTATCAATTGGCTGTTAATATATTAGCATTATAATTAAATAAACTAAAATATAGATTATTATACATACATTAAAGGTTCACACACAAAAAAGAAGAAGAAGAAGAGAATAATTTAATTAAAATAATTACAAGACTACTACATTGGGCCGCATTCAGTGTTTCTTTCGTGAGCAAATATTGAGCCTAAAATTGTAGTAATATTTTTAATGATGATTATTGGGCTACAAACTCATGTCTTTCAAAAAGAGAGGACTGGCCCAGTATAATGGCCCAGATTGTAGGAATTACATTTATTTAATTTTTGTACAAGGAATGGGGTCGAGTTATACTATCCAGATATAATCCTAGCCCATTACATTGTAATATATAAAGAGTAGGACTTGTGTGCCCCGGGGTACGGATCCAGGATCCGTACCCCCAACCCGACCCGACTTATATATATATATATATATATATTCTTTTCTTTTTTCTTTTTTTTTTTCCATCTTCTTCTTCTTCTCATTCTCCTTCTCAATCTGACCATATGCATACTTGAAGATTTGGCTGCGTGTGTGCAGTTGCTTGCCCTTTTGGTGTTTTTTCAAGTTTTTGTCTCCAATCTCTACATTGAATCCCTCATCACTATCAGGATTCTCTTCAAGATCGCGTAGCATTTTTGTGAGGTTGCTTTCCTTTTTCTTTTTTCCTGTGGAATCAGTAGGTGGCAATGCGTCTGATCCAGATTTCCTCGAAGGATCATTCATCACAGACTTTTTTCGTGAGAATGTTCGTGATAGTTGTGATGTAAGCTCTGCACCTTTTCTGGCAACATCTTTAGCTGATTTCCATCTCTCTCGTGCTTGTACTGTTTCCTTTGCACTTCTAGCAGCAGCCTCCCTCGATTTTGCCTGTCTTTCTGATTCCGCCACTGCTGTTCTTGTTCTAAGCACCTTCGCGGCGGTCTCAGGTTCCTATGTTTTTGGTTCTGCTGTGAGTTCCCAATTTCAGCATTCAATTTCCCCTGTTTTCTGTTTCAATTTCGGCATCAGACGATTACTAATTCAATATTTTTCCATTAATTTACAGGTGGGATTTTCTTCACCTGCTCAGCCTGGGATTCTAGATGATCTTGGATTAAAATTGTGGAATTAATGTAATACCATTAAGGTATTAATGTAATACCATAAAGACATTTCTGTAATACCATTAAGGTATCAGTGTAATACCATAAAAGACATTTCTGTAATACCATTAAGGTATTAATGTAATACCATTAAGGTATCAGTGTAATACCATAAAAGACATTTCTGTAATACCATTAAGGTATCAGTGTAATACCATAAAGACATTTCTGTAATACCATTAATGTATCAGTGTAATACCATAAAAGATATTTATGTAATACCTATAGGGTATATGTGTAATACCAATAGAGTATAGGTGTAATACCCATCACTGAATCATCAACTAGGTAATCAGGTGTGTGTGGGGCGCACACCAGACTTGCTATGGGCGCGCGTGGCGGCGCGTGGGCGCGCGTGGAGGCTGCCCACGCGCCGGGTCGGATCTGGGGGCACGGATCTAAGATCTGTACCCCCGGGGTACACAAGTTTTTGCCATATATAAATGTTCTATTTCCTTATTTTTATTTTAGGGTTTTAAAAAAATTTTCCACTCCAACAATATAGGATCATACATTTTTTGGTATAAATTTTGAAATATTGTATTTTGGTTTATGAATTTTTAATTTAATGCATGTTACGGTATCAAACAAAATCTAGTCATTGATTTAGTACACGTGTACGACTATGATTTGTTCAATACCGTGAAATGCATCAAATTTAAAAACTGTAACATTTCAAAATTTATATAAAAATGTGTAAAATTTCATGTACTTCGGACAAAAAAATGTTTTAAGCCTTTATTTCATCTTCATCAATTATCATTTTGCATGCAATGGCATCAATGCCTCCTTATTCTTATATTTTGTACCACTTGATCCCATTCTTTTAGTTTTGAGAATTTGGTTGGTTCATGGACCAACAATGTCGATTATGAAAAAAATAGATATTATTTAATAAAAGATATGGGTGTTGTCGAAAATGTTGACATTACTATCAATAATAGTTTCTTGGTGGATAATTGGGATGCCTCAAACTTCAATTTCTAAAAGGAATTTCGAGTTTTGGTAGCTAACACTAACCTAAAAGTAGCAGTAACATGAAATGAACAACTTTGGTTGCAAACAAGAACCTTGAAAATAAATGAACTGTGGAAAGTCGAGTTAATAAGGACATTTCCTCTGAAAAATGAATATGTTCCAACTAAATCTCGCAGTATGATTAGACGTTTTCTTAAATAAAAAATTCGCATTTTATAGCTAGTGAAATCACAAAATTACAAGCTCCAACTAATTGAAATGGTGGAATCACTAGTTGCATTTGTGTATACTCAAAATGCAAATTTTATTTGTAGAAAACAAACTACTAGAAAAAACTAATTTTACAATGAAGACTTGGAACTCTTAAGTGTTGCCCTAACAATAGGCACATACATACAACTATGTGAAGAGACACATTCAAGGGATCATTACTAAAATACATGCATGTATCCACCATGTTAGTGAACCTCCCCACTACACCATTATACCATAATGAGTTCATATTGAGCCACCGCGTAACAAGTTTTAGCTTGCTAAGTTGGTATGATAACTACTTTTTGATCACTGAAAAGCGGTTTTGAAAGTATATATATATATGGTGATTATTAATTTAAAATATAGATCAATTGTTTGTCATTTAATTTCACGATTACCCAATTAATGATAAACTCACACTTCTTATTAGTTCAAACCCAATTTTTCTAACAACTTTTGCATTGGAGTGTCTCTCCACGAGTTGTTAGAAGCTTCTTGTTTTTTCGTCTCTTGTTTATTTATATTTCTCTATAGAATAGAAGTACTCAAAAGTCTTCAACTGAAGTGTAGCTTTACAACTCTACTTAAGAAAATGTAACTATACAGGTTAGATATTTTACAGCAATTAGTGATTTTATTTGTAGATATTAAATATATTACCAAATTAACTACCGACACTCTATAAATATCTAGTTTTGATAATTGAGAAAGATGAAAAGAAAGAAAATAATGAGACCTAACTTTTAGTCTTTGATTTAACACTTTAGTACAAACTCTTATGCATAATTGTTTGGATTCAAATCCATACAATTGGGTCACTCCGATTCGATTAGCATACATTTGATTTCACTTATATGTTTAGATTTTTACGTTGTATTGGTGTGTTATATATGTTGTATTGGTGTAATCTTTATGAATAAATATCATGACCTTTATGTACTGTAATTTAAAAAAGAAAATGAAGGATTTCAGTGCATTTTTTGATCAACATACCTTTATTTGATATTACTGATATTTTTATATAATATTAGTTGCATCTTTATGTATATTCATATGAGGGTTAATCATATAAAAAAAGTACGAACTTAGAGTTTAGTTTCAATTGTAACATGAACTTTTGATGATAACACTAAACATACTCAATTTAACCTCCAATTGTTGAATGGATTCCAAATTATATAAGGACCCATCATTATATGAAAGTAGAAGTGTGTTAGTATAAATGTGTAATTAACATCACATAAATATACCGAGTAATATCTACATGAAGGTATATATGTATAAGTTATGCTAAAACCTTTTTTTTTTCCTTATAAATTACAGTACATAACGGTTAGAATATTTGTACATAAAGGTCATACTTACATAATATAAAAGTTACACTAGTAGAATATAAATATCATTCACCAAAAATGTTAATAAAAAGACAAAAATAGTCTATGAATTTAGATCAATCGAGACCCAACCCAATTACACTTATACACCTAGTACACCAAAGAGTAACTCTTGATATAAAAATATTGAGAGAGTTTGCCTTTAAATGGTGATACACTGCGGTGACATTATTGTGCTATGTTTTCTTCCATATTTGTCACTATTTCTCCAACATGCATAATATCCATCCAACTATTTTCAAATCTAAACCTTCAACTTCTACATAATTGTAGCTAATGTTTATTTCATATTCCTCTTTTTTGCACTTTAATTGGTGCACATCTACACACATTATATTGACGTGTCCAAAAAACGAGGATTTAATTTAGGTCAATGTATTTATTTATTTTGTATCTTGCCAGCCTCTATACTTTTGTACTCTTGACCTTAAGGCATCTTCAGCATTACTTTAAATTCTTAAGAATTTAATATCTGCTCACTCCAGCAGTGCACACTAAATTATTTCAACCTTTATAAATCTTGCGTTAAATTTTTTCTTTTAATATTCTTCTATTTTTATGGAATATTACAAAATATTCTATTTTACTGTAAAGAATGATGCATACTGTTGGAGACAATTTTCAATTACAGTACGAAAATAATGCAAAATTTACACTATCTTTTTATACACCGATGTAGATGCCCATGCATTTTTTTTTATCCCTAATTTTTTATTTTATTAATTTTATTGTGATTTTTACCGCCATAATATTTCAATTTTGATCTTCTAATGCAAGGATAGAAGTTTATGAACATAAAATCGTATGCAAATAGAAAATGAATGTTTGTTGTAATCGAAAATAATATATGTACAAGAAACGATCAAACGAAAGGAAAAAAAAAAGGAAAAAAGAGGACGAACTTTTCTTTCTATAATAAAAGAGAGTAAATTTTCGTCAAAGAAAAATGTCTGATTTGAAGTTTTTCACATGAGTTTGTCTCGTGTGCATTTAGTGCACATGTAACCGGATTGGATCTGAGTCAATTCGAATCCGTACTCATTTTATTTATTTTTTTTTCCGCTTCAAGTTGTTTGACCTTCATGTTGTAATCTTGGGACATTTATATTTTATAAGTGTGACATTTATATACAAATATAGTGACCTTCATGTACTCCAACTTAAATATCAGATAATAATTTTGTATTATATACATATACTATAAAATATGATATAATAGTATTACCATGTATATCTAAATATTACTTAATACACATGAAAATATTATATAGTTTTTTATTCGATCTGGCTCACCCCATCTCACGAAATGAAATCCATAAAAGATACCTCCCAAAACTCGTTCCAATACAAAAAGACACATTCTACATTTATATATATGAAATTGGGTCATAAACTCCAAATTTAATATATAACAAACATTAAAGTTGTATACATGATCTATTTTAATATTTCCTTCATTTAAACTCTTGTGACCTTTCTCTAGCATGTGAGAGTCTTCATTTCTTCCTTTGATAAATATCTGTTTATGAATAGATACACCATCCAGCTGTTGCAACTAGAACCACAATATTATTTATTTTTGGGAGAAAAATCAAAGTAACAAATACAAGTTTGCATATGACTATTGTGAGATATTTGAGGATCTACTTATACAAAACAAATTTATTCATAATATAAAGATTGACTCGTTAAAATAATTTACGTAAAAATTCCATATAAATTGAACATGAATGGTAAAAAAAGAAGAGAAAGAGCGGTGTCGGTGATATTAAAAGGGCATAGGTAGGGTTAGGGAGGGTTGCATTTGCATATGATATGAATGGGTAGGAACTGTTGGGGCCTCTTTCCCTAACATCTCTGCCCCTCTTAACCACCCCTATCATTTTTCCCTAACCCATTCTTCAGTTTTTTATTAGCAGTGTAGGTCTCACGTGAGACGGTCGGTGTTGTATCGGATTATAGTTCACTAGTTTTTAACAGCGGTTAGCGGACGCAAGATGAAGTTGTTCCTAGGCTTGCGAAACGAAACGAGTTTACGAAAGAGATTGAGTTGACCGGTGTTTAAGATCTTATGTGAGATGAATTTCATATGGATTAATAAGTCGACAACTCAATCATAATTGTGTTTGTCCTAGATAAAAAAAAATAAGACGACAACCCATTCGATATGATCACTATCGGAATTATATAAGGTCATAAAAAGTTTTATTTCACGTAAGACTTTATGTGAGACCTTATGTAAGATGATATTCATATGGTTCTTTTCCACGTGAGACCTTACGTGAGATAATATTATGTGTGTTTTAACATTATTGTTGTTGTTGTTATTATTATTATTATTATTATTATTATTATTATTATTAGGTTATTTATGGTTCCTGCTGCAAGTTAATTAAGTGAATTTAAAATTCGTTCAAATTATTGAAAATAGTACAAAATGAATTGGTACACTTGACTATTCAGTTGGTACATAGTTGGTAGTTGGTAATATCTCTAGGATTCGACATTTTGTATACTACTACAATATACATTTTCTCACTTGCAGAAACTCCTACTAATTATGATGATTTTATTATTGAAATTTAAAATTAGCTACATCTTCAATAAAATAGCTATAAACACTTTGATGTGTGGATTTAATTCCTCCCATATAAATGATAGGAAATTTGGTTCCATTTTTGTGTTAATTGAAATTTAAGATTAATTTGGATGGAGAATTTTAAATACAAAATTTGAATGAATAAATTTCAAATTCATATAAATTAGAGTAGATTCAAAGTTAACTCATATTACTCAAATGATTATTTCAATATATTTTCTTCTATAAATAACGTCGCCTTCAACTCAAACACATTTTACAGGTTAATCACTGTAATTTCAAAATCATATTGGTAAGATGCTTCCATAAGAATTTTATACGCATCTATAAAATGGACATGACAACCTGTAAAAGCATAATTGGACCCCAAAATTCATCCAAATCTCTCACAATCTCTATTTTTTTTTTTTTAATAAGCTTGAGAGGAGTGGAAGGAAAAATATAAGAAATATTAGAAACCTTACCTTACATGTCCAGAATTCGAAAATAGATCGTCACAAGAAAAATGATAAGAAATATTAGAAACCTTGTATATTTCAGGTTCAAACACAAATCATCATCATAAGGTGAAATACCACTTAATCTATGAGTTTCGCTGTCATGATCTCTAATCTCAAGTTGTTGAAAAGTTTCGAAACCTCAAGTGGCACTAAATTCCAAACATAAAACAATATCACCTCTTCAACTCTTGCCTAGTCTCAACGTCACGACTTTGTCTTTCTGTTTTGCATCAATTTGTAAATTCTAATTGGGTTTCTAATAGCCGGTTTTAATTACAAGAATTTGATAGACAAATCAAATAGAAAACACATTAATTGGATTAACCTAGAAAGGCATTGACACCCAAGCCATTTAACACCAAACAAACATCGCCATTTATCTATTTCAATAACAATTAATACTGATTCATTAATGGCGTCATTAATCTAACATGTGACATGTATTAAAAATAAATCCAACACATAAAATATACTATTGGAGAATGAAAGTGTAATTAAAGAGGGAAAGAGACAAATGGTATTCGGCCCAAAAGCATAATTAAAAAGAAGATATACTATCCAGCAGAAAAGGCCAAGCCTAAAGAGACGAAAATTAAACTTAATTAGACGCGCTATTTAATTTCCAGTTGGCCGGCGTTACATATTCCACATGATTTGCATCTATTCTTTTTAATTAATGCAAATAAAATACGATTAATTAGTTAAACTAATCTTCTTTAATTATTAGCAGTTGTTGTCAAAGTTAGTCAAATGCCACGTATCTGCATATTGTAATGTAAATAAAGGTACTTTCTTAATTGAAATAATAACAGTATTATTATACACCATACTAATTTGAAATTGTTTTATGTGTACTTTATGTTTAATTTAGAGTTAATTACGTAGAAAAACACAAACTAGAGTTTAGTTTTAATTGCAACATAAACTTTGAACACATGTTCAAATTCAAGAGATATTTGGATTTTTCGAACTCCAATTGCTAACGTAGAGCTCAAATTATATATGTTGATTGCCAACATAAAATTTTAAATACAGTCATCATTTACAAGTTAATTTATATTTCAATAATTAACTTATATAATTTGAACTCCACGTTACCGATTGAAGCCTGAAAAACCCAAACATGTCACGAATCGGTCATCATCAATATGTATATTATATATAATAACTAACTTATACAATTTGAGCACCACAAACTCAAACATATCCCGAAGTGAAACAAGTATTAAATTGATTATTATTGATCTTGTCGACGGAGTTTCATGTATTACAATTAAAGTAGACCATAAATTAGTATTAGTTTATGTAAATAACCCATTAATTTATTAAACGCGTCAGTTGCATTCCAAAAAAAGGAAAAAGGAAAGAATTAAAATAGGAGGCATTATTCGGAGCTTTAGGCGAGGAGGAGCGCGTTGAACATTAATGTGTTAGTTCAAAAGAGAATAAAGTCGCCTCTCTAGTTAGTGAGAGATAGAGAGAGTGTGAAGAGAGAGAAAGGAAGAGAGAGATTCTGGTGGGCTTTGAGCTGTGATTTAGCTGTATCTCTTTTTGGGTTTCTCCATTCATTTCTCCTCTCTCTCATCTCACATTCACACAATCCCTAACTAAAAACAATATAGTAGCAAAACCCCTCTCTCTCTCTCTCTCTCTCTCTCTCTCTCCCCTCACAGCACCACCATAGCCACCCAAATCTCTAACACAAATCTGAAAAATTTCCTTGCTTTTCTCCACATTTTCTGCCCAGATCTCCGCCTCGTGTCTGCGCTCTTCTACGTTCTGCGAGGCAGAGATAATTAGGGCAAGGAAAAAGGATTTGATAGATGTCTGGTGTGAGATGAAGCTAAGGAACTCCTCTTGCTGCATTTTGTGCTGTAATCTCAGTCTACTTCTCCTGTTTGTGTTGTTTCTAGCTTCGTCTTCCTCAGCTGGAGCTTCACACGTCGAAATCAGCAGCAATGGCGGTCCTCTCACCGATGCTGAAGTTGTCTACATTACGAGGCGGCAGCTGCTGTACTACTTGGATGAATTCGGCGACAGAGGCGAGAATGTAACCGTCGATCCATCTCTCGTCTTCGAGAACTCCAGGCTTCGCAATGCCTACGTTGCTTTGCAAGCTTGGAAACATGCTATTCTCTCAGATCCCTACAATCTCACGCTCAATTGGGTTGGATCTGAGGTTTGCAACTACAGTGGAATCTTCTGTGCGCCTGCTCTCGATGATCCTTCGATTCGTACCGTCGCCGGAATCGATCTCAACCACGGCGACATTGCCGGCTATCTGCCGGAGGAGCTCGGCCTTCTCACAGATCTCGGCATTTTTCACATTAATACCAACCGTTTCTGCGGCACTGTGCCGAAGAAATTCAAGAAGCTGAAGACTCTGTTCGAGCTGGATTTGAGTAACAACAGGTTCGCCGGTAAATTCCCTTACGTTGTGCTTAGTTTGCCTAAATTGATCTATTTGGATATTCGGTACAATGAGTTTGAAGGAACAGTTCCATCGGTGCTTTTCGACAAGCCTCTGGATGCTATATTCATCAACCACAACAGATTCGCCTTCGAATTGCCGGATAACTTCGGCAATTCGCCGGTGTCTGTGATTGTTTTGGCCAACAACAATTTCCATGGCTGTGTTCCGGCGAGCCTCGGAAACATGAGCCGTCTGAATGAGATAATACTGATGAACAATAACTTGAGGTCGTGCTTGCCGCCGGAGATTGGGTTGCTGAAGAATTTGACTGTGCTTGATGTGAGCTCCAATGGATTGGTGGGGCCATTGCCTGATAGCGTTGGAGGAATGGTGAGTTTAGAGCAGTTGAATGTGGCGCACAACTACCTTTCTGGCCCTATTCCTCCGACCATATGTCAGCTGCCCCGCCTTGAGAATTTCACTTTCACCGACAACTTTTTCACTGGTGAATCTCCGGCGTGCTTGGCCTTGCCGGAATTTGATGATCGTCTCAATTGCCTGCCCAATAGGCCGGCGCAAAGATCGGCTGCGCAGTGTAAATTGATCAACACTAAGAGGGTTCATTGTGGGGCTTTTAGGTGTCATCGTTTCGTTCCTACCCTGCCAACTCCGCCGCCTCCTTCACCTCCGATTGTGCTTCCGCCGCCTGTTTACTCACCTCCTCCGCCACCTCCGGTATATTCTCCCCCACCACCTCCGGTGTATTCTCCTCCCCCACCGCCACCTTCACCACCTCCGCCGGTTTATTCTCCTCCCCCTCCACCACCACCTCCGCCACCACCTCCGCCGTCTCCTCCACCACCTTCTCCCCCACCCCCATCACCTCCTCCACCTCCTCCCCCTGTATACTCTCCTCCACCTCCTCCCCCTGTATACTCCCCCCCACCACCTCCTCCATCTCCTCCACCGCCCTCTCCCCCATCACCGCCGCCTCCTGTATACTCGCCTCCCCCACCTCCTCCAGTATACTCTCCACCACCTCCACCAGTATCTCCGGCACCTTATCCTCCTTGTGTACGGTCGCCACCACCGCCCCCTCCAAGTTACCCGCCACCTCCTCCGCCTGTGCATTCGCCTCCGCCACCAGTTCCATATTACTACTACTCACCGCCTCCACCTGCACCAAATTCACCCCCTCCACCACCGCACTCACCACCTCCCCCACCCCACTCACCACCTCCACCGCCCGTTTACATATATGCATCTCCGCCCCCTCCAGTGCACTATCCACCTCCCCCAAGCTTTTCTCCACCACCACCGTCACCACCCCCTCCTTGTATAGAGCCACCCCCGCCCCCACCGCCGTGTCAAGAATACTCACCCCCTCCACCCTCACCCTCGCCCCCTCCACCATACGTTCACAAGCCTCCACCATCACCTTCACCCCCACCACCGTACCTCTACAATTCTCCACCGCCTCCTTCCCCATCACCGCCATATATCTACAGCTCTCCTCCTCCACCATCGCCCTCACCTCCTCCCCCAACCCCAGTATACGAAGGGCCATTGCCTCCAGTTGTAGGGGTATCATACGCCTCCCCTCCCCCACCACCCTTCTATTGATTCTTTCCAGAACACAAAAACAGGTATCTAAGCTGCTGCCCCATCACTTGTATTATTTAGTTATCAGTTACTTCTCAGAGCATACATTCATTGCATGGCATTCATGTTTCTCATCACTGGGATGAGGTGAAAATATCCTAAAAAAAGAAAAACAAAAAAGAAAGAGAGTGATGATGATCCAAGTAGGGTTTGGATGAGAGCATTAGTGCCAGGAAATTGTATTGAATTATTGAAGAATCCTGATAATTTATTTAAGTTGCCGACTTGTGGAAGAAACAAGTGAAAGAAGAAAGATGATGAGATTTCTATGGGATTATATATTTGGAAATTGTTATGGATGAATTTGAGTTGTGAAAATAAAGTAGTAGGTGTTGCAGGGATGAAGAGGTGTATGTATGGAGTTGGAATTGGAATTGGAATTGGAGATGATCATAATCATATTCAGGAGCTCTTGTGCTGTTCTAAGCCTTAGTTTCATGTGGCTTTTCATTGTTATTACTTTTCTATTATCATACTTTTCTTTCTTCGTTTCCAATTTATAGAATAATAATGGTGATTTAACATTTGTATTAAATTACATCAATTTTTTTCTTTTACAATTCACCTCCCTTTTCTCCTTTCTGTGCTTGCTCTTCTTCCTTCTTCATGTTTTTCAGTGTAACTGATTATGATGATGGGTTTGAAAGTGATGTTACAACTGTATACTTTTTATGTGCGGTTAGGAATTAAATTAGATTATATATATATATATATATATATATATATCATCACTTTATTATTCCTAATTGATTTTATTAACAGGTAAAGTTTTTATCTATGTTTTGGCTGGCTCCATAGAATCTACACCTTTATTTGATCTTGAATCCATTAGTAGATAAAATGAAAGGGAACCCGACCCAAAATAACACATTTGTTTAAATTTGGGTCCAAAATACCACACTATTTTAGTGTTTGACCAAAATAACACATTTGTTATAATTTGTGCTCAAAATACCACATTTGACTATTCAAAAAGGTGGGATCCCTGTCAAAGTCAGTCAAAAAGTGAAAAAGTTAATAAAAAAAAAAAACTTAATTGCATGTTATGAAAACCACAAAAATTTGTTCCACGAAAATGTCACGAAAACCACGAAAATTTGTTCCAACGAAAATGTAACCAAAATGCCACGAAAATGTCACGAAAATGTCTCCCACGAAATGTCACGAAAACTATTGCATGTTTTTCAACACGAAAATGCCACGAAAATGTCACGAAAATGCCTCTCATGAAATGTCACGAAAACTATTGTATGTTTTTCAACACGAAAATGCCACGAAAATTGCCACGAAAACTGCGCCCAATTATGAGCGTATGATTTTCGTGGCATTTTCGTGACAATTTTCGTGGCATTTTCGTGACATTTTCATGGCGCAGTCGATAAAACGCAGTTATGGGGGAAAAATCATATCTCGAGCTCTAGATGTCCAAATTAAGTGTTTCTTATCTTGTTAGAAATCTAAGAGGAAGTTCTACAACTTTAATGTTGGAAGTTTTCATCAATTATGCCTTCAAGAGAGAAGAATAGTACAAGAAGTTGAAAGTCGTACAAGAATGTCCTGATTTTCGTCTTGACAGGGCTTGAGTAAATTGGGTATAAATTGGTGTACAAAACTGATATTGGGCTGAAATTAGTGGCATCGGATAGCTAACTTGAAGGGCTACAACTTTCATGAAGAAGTCGAAGCCCAATTATGAGCGTATGATTGCCACGAAAATTTTCGTGACAATTTTCGTGGCATTTTCGTGACATTTTCGTGGCGCAGTCGATAAAGCGCAGTTATGGGGGAAAAATCATATCTCGAGCTCTAGATGTCCAAATTAAGTGTTTCTTATCTTGTTAGAAAGCTAAGAGGAAGTTCTACAACTTTAATGTTGGAAGTTTTCATCAATTATGCCTTCAAGAGAGCAGAATAGTACAAGAAGTTGAAAGTCGTGCAAGAATGTCCTGATTTTCGTCTTGACAGGGCTTGAGTAAATTGGGTATAACTTGGTGTACAAAACTGATATTGGGCTGAAATTAGTGGCATCGGATAGCTAACTTGAAGGGCTACAACTTTCATGAAGAAGTCGAAGCCCAATTATGAGCGTATGATTGCCACGAAAATTTTCGTGACAATTTTCGTGGCATTTTCGTGACATTTTCGTGGCACAGTCGATAAAGCGCAGTTATGGGGGAAAAATCATATCTCGAGCTCTAGATGTCCAAATTAAGTGTTTCTTATCTTGTTAGAAATCTAAGAGGAAGTTCTACAACTTTAATGTTGGAAAAACCACGAAAATTTGTTCCACGAAAATGTAACCAAAATGCCACGAAAATGTCACGAAAATTTTCGTGGCAATCATACGCTCATAATTGGGCTTCGACTTCTTCATGAAAGTTTTAGCCCTTAAAGTTAGCTATCCGATGCCACTAATTTCAGCCCAATATCAGTTTTGTACACCAAGTTATACCCAATTTACTCAAGCCCTGTCAAGACGAAAATCAGGACATTCTTGCACGACTGTCAACTTCTTGTACTATTCTGCTCTCTTGAAGGCATAATTGATGAAAACTTCCAACATTGAAGTTGTAGAACTTCCTATTAGCTTTCTAACAAGATAAGAAACACTTAATTTGGACATCTAGAGCTCGAGATATGATTTTTCCCCCATAACTGCGCTTTATCGACTGCGCCACGAAAATGCCACGAAAATTGTCACGAAAATTTTCGTGGCAATCATACGCTCATAATTGGGCTTCGACTTCTTCATGAAAGTTGTAGCCCTTCAAGTTAGCTATCCGATGCCACTAATTTCAGCCCAATATCAGTTTTGTACACCAAGTTATACCCAATTTACTCAAGCCCTGTCAAGACGAAAATCAGGACATTCTTGCACGACTTTCAACTTCTTGTACTATTCTGCTCTCTTGAAGGCATAATTGATGAAAACTTCCAACATGAAAGTTGTAGAACTCCCTCTTAGCTTTCTAACAAGATAAGAAACACTTAATTTGGACTTCTAGAGCTCGAGATATGATTTTTCCCCCATAACTGCACTTTATCGACTCCAACTTGACATTAAATTACATTGGACTTTCATTGTGAAATGTGTTTCCATCAAAATGGAAAGTGTATTAAAAGTAAATAATAACTAAAAAAAGAGAATCCACTTTATTACACACTGACAAAAAAAAAGAATCTATTTTAGGGTACAAATAATACTTTGAAAGTACATCCTTTAGTCAAATCATGTCATTGTTGTCATAACACTAAAGGACAATTTGTGGTATTTTGGTCACAAAATATAAGGATGGTGGTATTTTGGTCAACTCTTATAATTTTATGGTATTTTGAACAAAAATTTAACAAAATGTGTTAAAGTGGACCATTTTCTCTAAAATGAAAACCCATATATGCAAAGATGAAACATGTTCCATGGAGTTTGATTTCATTGAATTTTGTTTCCTATCTGATTCAGTTAACAATTAGTTTAATAATAAATTACTTTGGGAATTGATTCATAATATATACGAGGTTGTGTTTGGATGATCCAGGATAGAAGATTTGAAATGAAACTAAAATTTGAATATATTTATGGTCCACTAAAATTGTTCTTAAGTTAATGTAAAATGGAAAAGTGGTGCATTTAAATTTATATCGATCACTAACGAATTTTTTAATATAGATCTTAAGTGATCTCAATATAAATTTGAATAGCAAATTAAACTGGATTCTTTCACCAGCCGCTGTAAAAGTTTTATATGAACAATTGTTGGTGTGTAGCATTTTCATTTCCCAATGAAACATGAATGAGTCACGGGTGTTGTTTTAACAATTGATGATTCATATAGTTTGTGAAAAATGTTAATTTTAAAATGTTGTCCAAACAATTACATGTTTTTCCAATCAAAATTCTCTATTCCAAACAAAATTTTCCAATCAGGATTCTCTATTCCAAACAAATACATCTTTTGTAGAGTCATATGCGAGATTATAGACATATGAACTTGATTGCTTATATTTATATATACACATCCAAATAAATACTAGACACACTAACTCCAATTTTTTTTTTTAAAAAATCAAGATATAAATTCATTTTTTTGAATGTGTTAGTATTTTTTGGATGTGGATGGCCACCCTATATTTATATTGATAATTAAAATAAATGCAATACTATTCACTGCAAATAAAATTAAATCAACACAAATAAAAATTAAAAATATATATATTTACATTAAAAATTGCATTGTCCGAAAAATAAATAAATATGTATAATTATTATATCCTGTTTGGATAAAGGCTAATAATAGGAAGAAAGAGCGTTTGACATGATGATGATGATGATGATGTCCATATACAACAAACACAAAATATATATATAAAGAGAAAGAGGTCCCATTTGCATTTTCGAGTTTCATTGTCCATTTCTGTTGATGGGTTTCTATTTTTTAAGATTATAATGTGAATTTACAACTTTATCCTTCTCTTACAATTTCACTTCTTTTTGCCGACAACCAAATCTCCTTGTGAAAAAGGCCCCAACGGACCAACTATTCCCCCAACCTCCATTACTTATTTCTTTCAAACTTTGTCTCAAATCTCTTGCACCATCGTACCAATCTTGGAGACATTTCTTGTTTCTTTTAATTTAAAGGTATAATGATTTATGTGGAATCATGCTTGTTTTAGGGTAGGATAAGAGTTGGATTTGATTACGAATATCTTTACATTCTGTTCAGATTTGATTATGATGTTCATCATTCGGATTTGAATGTATTTCAATTGTTGATTGAATTGAAGTATGGTGGTTTGATTTGATTTTCAACTTTAAACACAATATCGATGTAGAGTACTACTTATTCATACAAGCTTAGGTGCAATCGTTGCACCGTACGCCGAACATATTTATAGCGCAAACAAAAGTATCTATAGTTATAAAATACATACTTATAGAACTGATGTTTATATCTAAAAAAAACATAAAAATACATATTTATAACTATAAAAGACACATTTAAATCTTATCGCATGTGAGTCTATCTCACAATAGACCAACTCTTATTCATTAAAACTCATTTACTAATGTACTTAATACCTATGTTGAATATAATCTTTTTAGTTTTTAAAATATAAACGAATTAAATATTAAATGGTATATTGAAGAATATAGTACTCCTTCCATATAAACATGATTAGGACTAATTCATTAAATTTAAAAAAATCATAATTTATGAAAAATCCAACAAAAATAATTATATATAGAGAACAGAGGGAGTGTTTAAATTTTGAAATATCATCGTGTTGTAGGTTCATTTTTCACATTTGATTCTCCTTGTCTTTACTTTTAAATTTTCAATCATGATTACTTTTCTTTTTAGACCAAATTTTATATATGATTAGTTAAATCATGTTTTTTACTCCAATTCTCAATAATTATCTAAAAAAGAAAATGTAAAAAGTAAATGGGCTAACAAAAATACCAACAAAATGTACTTCAAACTGCAAACTTAATTAAAATAATTCAGTTTCAAATAAGTTCAAATTCCAAGATACATACTCATATCCTCAAATTCTTTTGAACATGGCTTGTAATTAATTAATTTACATTGATGTACTCAATTATTCAGCTTTTTCCCCCAAAAAATGAAAATAAAGAGCATAAAATAAGAAAAAAGTTGTACCTGGAAAAAGTGATATTGTTGACTAAAGACTAAAGTGAGAGAAAATGGTGTGGATAAAGAAAGGAGAGAGTAATTGAGAGGTTGAAAGAGAAATCAATGAATAGTGTGCACTAAAATTGCGCCTCAAATGATGTTAAATACACTAATTAATTGGATCTCCCACTTATTTTATGCCTATTTATTGCCATCAATTATACTTCCACTTGTCACCATGTGCCCATTCAATTTTGGTTGCTTCAACTTCACATTTCTTCCATATCCTACATTACTCTTTCACTATAATGGCACTTCTCTTTGAATACTTGTTTTATGACACCACTTCTTGTAATGTAATTCTTTGAGATGGATCATATTATGGATCATATTTTGGGATGATAGTGGGTGAGAATTTTCTGTTTCCAGTAGCTATCCGTCCTGAAAGGAAAGAGGATTCCCCAAAATAAACCCCTGACTAGAGGGGTGAGAGTCGGGATGGGTTATGGATTGAGTTGGGCCGATCCAACCCAAATCCGTGCACTTGATGTATATGAGACCAACTTTAAAATAAAACATGATGGGGTGGGAAATCTATGAAAGGCGGGACCGGGGAATTTTCTAATGTTTAGCAATTAAGTGTAGAAACTTGTATTTTCTTATTTCATTATTGCAAAATTATATTATTAGATAGATTATTTTCACAAAGGTGCACACAGAGTGTATGTAGGACAAAAAACCTTTTATATACAACAATAAATATACATTATAATAAATAAAATTGAAAATTCAGACACATATTGTCTTTAAAAAACAATCACAACGGGAATAATATAAATGGATCAATTTGAACTTTCTAATACAACCTTCGAAACAAAACAAAAAACAAAAAGGCAAAAAAAAAAAAAAGAGAGGAATAAACGGGTAAATAGAAATTAAAAAAAAGTTTTTAAAACAGCCAAAATTTGAACAATATTTCTACAAACCCAAAAGTCTCCCACCAAATTGGACTGAACCATCTGCAAATTATGAGCCCAATTTCAAAAACTTGATTAGTATTTATTTATTGGGCTTTTTATTTAAATAGGCTTTTTCCAATTGGACTTTTTTACAAATAAAAGTATAGCAAAGTTGGATCACTTTGTCAGCATTCTTTATCTTATTGGTGATTCCATGCTACTACCACCAAAGCATATTTAGTAACAGATACCAATTTGAAAAAATCAATTATTCACTTTATTTTAATTTATACATTATATATTCGTCCATATTAATATATCAGTTACTTATTAGCAAGGATGACAATATCGCTATCATAAGTGATATCGCAACTTCAATTTTATGAATATATCGATATATATCTCGATATCACAAAAAATTTGAAAAAATGATGGAAATGTTATTAAAATTTTGAAAATTTAAAATGAAATTTTAGGGATTATTATAAATGTTATTATACACATATTTCACTCAAAATCATAATTAAATGACATGTTTAAAACAAACATATAGATAATATACTATATAAATAATGTATGACGTAAAACAATTAACAATGTAATGCATAAATATAATTAATTCACTACAATTAATTATATACTAATAGATACTAGATATTATAATTAACCTAAAATTATTATAATTGTAAGATATATAATTCTTTAATTAATAGCTATTTATAACAAGATTATTAATTATTAAGTCATAGCTATATATTTACAGTATGCAACTATTTATATGAATAATAACTCAACATGATATCTTAAGTTATTATTCATTCATTAATTATTATAATTCAATAGTAAATTAATTACCAATAATTTATGTTAATTGATATAATATAATTACTATTTGTTATAAGTTAAATGTAATAAATTGGACATTACTCCTACAACCTTCCATATTCTATATGACCTTTGGAGTTCAATCATTGTGTATATATATAATGTACTCAAACATTATATGGATGGTTTTTTTGAAGAATAAAATTTCTCCTTCCAATCTTATCTTCTTCTCTTACTTGTTATTGTTCATTACATACAATCTTGATATATTGTTTCATAGAAGAGTGATCAACATAGACAAAGCATATTATAACACGTTATCAGCACGAGCCTCTACCGAAATCTGAGTTGTGCCCTAGGAAAGAATCGTGTCTTTCCTGCAAGGTATTTTTCTTAAATCACTTTATTGATAATTATAATCACTGATCAATAGATTTGAAATTCTAAAATTGTTTTGTAATTTTAGTTGCTTCTGGTTATATTTTATATATATGTTCAAGTTTTTCGAATCATAAGTTTTTGTGTAAAGATTAATCACTTCCTATGCAATTACGGTTAAATGATGTGTGATGATTAAAAAAGGATAAATTATTAGTATCAATAACATTATTTATATTATGCCCAATTTAATTGATAGTTAGTCCTGCCTTTTGTCTCAATTATTATTCTTCTGAAATGGAAATCAACTATTTATATTAGCACTTACGGTTAAGCTTTTCTGAAATGATGTAATTTATATTATGCCTTTTGTATCTTCTTAAATTTGTATTTTTGATAAACCTTTTGTTAAGAAAAAGGAACGAGATTATTTAGGATAGTATTTTACAGATTGTCTGTGGTGTAATATTAATCAACTATCTTTAAGGGTAAGGCTAAACCTCATAATTTATATATTAATTTTGTTTTCTGTTTGTTTAGAGTCTGACAAAGTTGATACACTTCATACTAATAGTGCATGGTGAAGTAAAATGGAAATCATGACTTCACTTGAGATTAATTATTTTGATTAATAATCCCAGGAATGTGCATGATGTTTTAATGTGTTGATGCAAGGTTTTAGAAACATCTTTAGATGCTTTCGAGTTTGTTTTAATTGGTCTTTATTTAGATAAATTGCATGATAGCTTACGAATCATAAGAATGCTTGTTAGGTAGGTATTGAGAGTAAAACCCAATCTAATTATTCTAAGTAATAAAAGTGTTGATTAAATGATATATTGACTGAATTTTTTTTGTTAAGAAAATAATGGACATGCTTTCTGTCGTGGAACTCTTGATTGAGTTTTCCTTGAATCATTTTTAATGTATGCATGTTATTTTCCTGAAGATAAACTTTGAGATTTTGAAGATAATGACTGTTTTTATATTATGTAAATGTTATGATAAAATTCTTGGGTTGCTCTAAATTTTTGATATTTAATTTTTCAGTTTACTACATTATTGTAGTATTTCGTTGATTTCTTTGGATATGGAGAATGAGAACATTATTTGCTTGGTAGATAGTGCTACAACTCACACTATCCTTAAGGACAGAAAATATTTTCGAACATTAACCGAGAAAAAGGGGAGTGTTACCACAATTTCGAATGATAATGTCTTAATAGTAGGCTCCGGTAGAGCTTCAATTGTTCTTCCTATGGGTACTGAATTAGTAATTCACAATGCGTTATTATATCCACAATCTAAACGTACCCTTCTCAGTTTTAAAGACATCCGGTCAAATGGTTTTCACATTGAAACAGACACCGAGAATAATGTAGAGTACCTCTTAATGACTCATTCTATAGGGTGTCGAAAACAAGTTGTTGAAAAACTTCCTTCACTCTCCTCAGGGCTGTATTATACATACATTCGCCCTTCTAATCTCCATATCTCGATGAGTATGAAATTTCATGATCCAAATTCATTTAAATTATGGCATGAACGGTTGGGTCATCCGGGACAAAATATGATCCACCGAATTTTGTCTAACTCTACTGGACATAGTATGTCAGACAGTAGAATTCCTTCTGTGAATGAATTTATTTGTGAAGCCTGTACAAAAGGAAAACTTATAGTACGACCTTCTCGTACTAAAGTTGGATTAGAATCTCCTATTTTCCTTGAACGGATTCATGGAGATATTTGTGGACCAATTCATCCAGCATCGGGACCATTTCGATATTTTATGGTCTTAATTGATGCCTCCACTAGGTGGACTCATGTATGTCTATTATCCACCCGAAATAATGCTTTCACAAAATTCATTGCAAAAATTATTGAACTCCGTGCTCAATTCCCTGATTATCCAATTAAATCCATTAGAATGGATAATGCTGGTGAATTCACTTCGAAAGCATTTGATGACTTTTGTATGTCATTGGGAATTAAAGTGGAGCATTCTGTTCCATATGTCCACACTCAAAATGGTCTAGCTGAATCACTAATCAAACGTATCAAATTAATCGCTAGACCTTTAATACAAAATTCCAACTTACCCATTTCATGTTGGGGTCATGCAATTTTGCATGCTGCTTCTCTAATTCAAATACGTCCAACTGCATATCATGATTATTCCCCTTTACAATTAGTGCGTGGGAAAGAACCAAATATTTCCCATCTGCGGGTTTTTGGATGTGCAGTGTACGTTCCAATATCACCACCTAAACGTACATCTATGGGTCCTCAACGGAAATTAGGTATTTATATTGGATTTGAATCTCCATCCATTTTGAAATACCTAGAGCCCATGACAGGGGATCAATTTACAGCTCGATTCGCTGACTGCACATTTGATGAAGATCATTTCCCGACATTAGGGGGAGATAAAACTCAAAAATTAAAAGAATGCCGGGAAATTTCATGGAATGTGGAAAATCTTCAATATTTAGATCCACGCACTAATCAAACTGAACTGGAAGTTCAGAAAATAATTAACTTGCAGTATTTAGCAAATAATCTGCCAGATGCGTTTACTGATTATAAAGGAGTGACAAAATCTCATATACCTGCTATTAATGCACCACAAAGAGTGGATATTCCTAAAAGTACAAATATATCTGATACAACTCTGCGCCTGAAGCGTAAAGAACCCATGGGTACAAAAGATAAAAATCCGCGGAAAACAAAATCTAACAAAAATAATCAATCACTCCAGATATCTTCTAAAGAGATTCGTCCCGAAGACGAAAATCCTAGTAACAATGCACGTGCACAAAATAATCAAAATACTAGGATTGCGGAACGACCAGATCATAATATCTTAGGAAATGAAGAAGATCTGGTCGATGTGAATATCGAAGTTGCTATGAATTTTATAAATACAGGAGAAACTTACAAATGAAATATAATGGTCGTCGACGACACATTTGCCTCTATAATTGCTCTTACTATCTCAAATAATAATCTGGATCCAGAACTCAAGTCTATTGCTGAGTGCCGGAAGCGCTCAGATTGGGTAAGATGGAAAGATGCAATTGAGGCTGAGCTAGACTCGCTAAACAAAAGAAAAGTTTTTGGATCTATCGTACGTACCCCTGAGAATGTTATCCCTGTAGGATATAAATGGGTATTTGTACGAAAAAGAAATGAGAAAAATGAGATGGTGAGATACAAAGCGAGATTAGTAGCTCAAGGGTGCTCGCAGAGACCCGGTATTGATTTCGATCAAACATATTCTCCTGTAATGGATGGTATAACGTTCCGCTACTTAATCACTCTGGCAGTAAATATGAACTTAGAAATGCAGTTAATGGACGTCGTTACCGCATATTTATATGGATCATTAGATACCAATATTTATATGAAAATCCCTGATGGATTTCAAATTCCCCAGATGAGGAAAGATGAAAATCGTAATATGTATAGCATTAAATTGCAAAGATCATTGTATGGTCTAAAACAATCGGGAAGGATGTGGTATAATCGATTGAGTGAATTCCTCCTGAAGAAGGGATATGCAAACAATGATGCATTTCCTTGTGTGTTTATAAAAAAGTCGTTAAATGAATTTTGTATCATTTCTGTGTATGTAGATGATATAAATGTTATTGGAACACATAAGGCAATAGAAGAAGCTAGTTCGAACTTAAAATCTGAATTTGAAATGAAAGCTTTAGGTAAGACAAAATATTGTCTCGGCCTGCAGATCGAGCATCTCCCTGAAGGAATTTTCATACACCAGTCAACCTACTTGAAGAAGGTTTTGGAAAGATTTTACATGGATAAATCGCATCCACTTAGTACACCAATGGTTGTCCGATCCCTTGAAGTGGATAAAGATCCGTTTAGACCTAAAGAAGATACTGAAGATATATTAGGACCTGAAGTTCCTTACTTAAGTGCAATTGGTGCATTACTTTACCTTGCAAATTGCACTAGACCTGATATTGCCTTTGCGGTCAATTTATTAGCCAGATTTAGTGCTTCTCCTACAAGGAGACATTGGAATGGCATTAAACATATTCTTCGATATCTTCAGGGGTCACAAGATCTTGGCTTATATTACACGAGAAATCAAAATAAATCATTGGTGGGTTACTCGGATGCTGGTTACATGTCTGATCCACATAACGCAAGATCCCAGACTGGTTATGTTTTTCTATGTGGTGGTACTGCAATCTCATGGAAGTCTGTCAAACAATCTATGGTTACAACTTCCTCAAACCACTCAGAGATTATTGCTCTATATGAGGCCTCACGAGAATGTGTATGGTTAAAATCTTTAATGAAACACATTTGTGAGTCGTGTGACATTTCTAGAACTGATATATCCCCCACTATACTTTATGAGGATAATGCAGCTTGTGTTGCACAGATGAGTAGCGGGTATGTTAAAGGAAATTTAACAAAACACATAGCCCCTAAATTCTTTTATCCACATGAGCTCCAGAAGAGTGGTGAAATTATTATACAGAAAGTACGCTCTAGTGATAATCTTGCAGATTTATTCACTAAATCCCTACCTACGTCTACTTTTGAAAAATATGTTCATGGTATTGGGATGCGTAGGCTTGGAAGACTGTTGTCTTCAGGGGGAGCGGTAATTTCAAAACAATCCTAAACATTAGGTCTTGAAGACCATTAGTTTTACATTTTTAACCCTGAAGGTTAGGTCCTGAAGACCAGCGCTGTACTCTTTTTTCCTTGACTAAGTTTTTTCCCACAGGGTTTTCTTAGTTGAAGGTTTTTAATGAGGCAGCTAGTGCAACACATTAGAACTTGTATGTCATGTACTCTTTTCTCGTCTAGTTTTTTCCCACTGGGTTTTTCTAGCGAGTTTTTAACGAGGCATGCACATCAAGTCGTAATGTCCAAGGGGGAGTGTTATAAGTTAAATGTAATAAATTGGACATTACTCCTACAACCTTCCATATTCTATATGACCTTTGGAGTTCAATCATTGTGTATATATATAATGTACTCAAACATTTTATGGATGGTTTTTTTGAAGAATAAAATTTCTCCTTCCAATCTTATCTTCTTCTCTTACTTGTTATTGTTCATTACATACAATCTTGATATATTGTTTCATAGAAGAGTGATCAACATAGACAAAGCATATTACAACACTATTGATGATGTAGATTCAAATATAAAGTTGAGTATTAATAGTACTATTGGTGAGTATTTGATCATAGAACTAAATATTTTATAGGAATATTTTTTAAATATTTAGAAGCTCATAATGCATAAATCGTCACTAATTCCTAGTTCAATATACACAAAAGCTATTATTAAGCATCTTATATATATATCCTTATAATCAATTATCAGTTATAATACGAATTATAACATAATTAATCGTAAAACTATAATTGTAAAATTAAGTTAGGACTAAAATTAACATGATAATAATGTTATTTTATATTTTCTTAAAAAGAAAACTTTCATAAGAACTAATCACATTTTTTGTGTAGTTGCGACAATATATCCACTATATTTTTCGATTTTCATCCAATTTTGTACCACAATTGATCGATAACGATATCGGTATTGATATTTTGTGATATTTCACGATATATCAACGATACTCGGGGGAAAAAAACATTACCCTCTAATATTCACGTCTGCGATATATTCACGATATTTCGTAATATTTTCATCCTTGCTTATGAGAAGGGTTGGTGTGCTTCTGGTGACATGGTACCCCTAACACAAGTTGTAATACATTTAAATAATACAATTAATACATTTACATGTAACAAGTAATACTTTTAGTAGTAACTTTTGTAAAAATACATATTTCAATTATACAAGTAGTATCCTATAAGTAAACAATTAATACTTTATGAATATACAACTAACGTCTTTCTCTAAATTACATATTTCATTAATACAGGTAATAACATAATGAATATAAAACTAATATTTGTCATTGAACAAGTACAATGTAGACATATATTTCAGTTATATAAATAATATCTCATGATTACGCAACTAATGCATTTGAGGTGGAGGTGTATAAGTTTTTGTGATTACTTACTTATGTTATCTTTAATATTGGATATTAATAAATAAATAAAATGCAATTAAAACAATGACTTATTATTCTATCCTTCCAAAAAAGAGTCAGGTTACTTCATATTGCAATTTTTTATTTTTAGTCAATTGATAAACATACATTCTTTAAACACAATTATTTCTATATACCAAGTGCATGGGTCATGACTCATGCAATCCGGGTCATATGACCCGGGAGGTGATTTTCACGCCCACACGCACTGACACGCACTCCCAAATCGCACTCAAACCCTAATTTCACTCCATGACCTTTTAGTTATTTCGCCTAACCTTTTAGTTATGCCCGCCTAACCTTTTCATTATGTTTACATAACATTTATGATATATTCGCATAACCTTTTTATCCTGATGGTTTAATATTTTACAGAGTAAGATAAATATATATTACCTTTTAAACCTTTATGTTATAATAACTTAACCTTAATGTTATAATAATTTAACTTTTATATTATAATAATATAACTTTTATATTTTTCAAAGGTTATGATAGTTGTATATAAAGGTTATATCAATATAACATAAATGTTAAGTTATAAGAATATAAAAGTTTTCAATTATATTACATGATTGAAATAATTCTAAGTATATAATTTTAAGGTTTTAACACATTGTAAACCTTTAGGTTGTAATAATGCAACATTTACGCATAATAATATTAATCTTTATGTTATATTAACACAACCTTTATGTTATTCTTTAAGTAAATAAAAGTTATGATATTTATATATAAAAGTTAAATCAACATAACATAAATGTTAAATCACCACAACATAAAGGTTTTCAGCTATATTATCTTACATTTTATATTGAAAAAAGTTTGAGTATATTAACTTAAAGGTTATGATATTTGTACAAAAAGGTTATAGTCATATAACATAAAGGTTATAGTCGTATAACATAAAGGTTACCGCATAAATTAATAAATAAATGGGCACGGATCCGGGTCAAATCCGGCCCAACCCGACCCGTGGACGCCCTGCAATTGGTGCACAAGAACAATACTCTTGTTTAAAAAGCCACAAGTTATCACTTAATAGTCCCATTTATTCATTAGTTACTTTTAAGCTTTTATAAGGCATAAAAACACACACATATATTTAAAAAAATCAGCAAAAAAAATGTCTTTGAATTTTAAAAATATGACTAAATTCTTTGATAAATTATCTTAGAAAATATGATTTTTTTGAGATGGAGAAAGTAAGTTATCCAGGATGGTTGGGTATAAATTCCCCTCAAAACCAACAGATATTTTAATTTGGACTGAGAGACTTGAAATTTAGTATTTATTAAAGAAAAAATTTGATTCAAATCAGTCCAAATTTCGAATTGATACAAATCAGAAAATAACTAAGAATAAGATTAATAACTTCACGTCCGTCCATTCAGGGAACAAATCAATCTAAATAACCACCCATAGATTTTCATTTTCAAATTTCAAATTCATTAACTAAACGCAAATACTAATGCTAATTAAAGGACCTGAACTTTGAAATTTAGAGACAAAAAGATCTCAAATTCAAATAATTCATTTAAATAATTCAAATTGAAGAATGATGAATTTCCAATTCATTCCACCTTCCACACAACACCATTACATTTTAATTCATCCTCAAATTCTTGAATCCAAATGCACACTGAATTCATTGTTTCTAAGCAATTTCTCACATCCTCCTTTAAAATTAAAATAGAATTTGTTTCACAAAATTTGAGACCCATACCATCTTGACTGGACTCAACACGAGGCCCAACTACAACTCAGGTCCAGCCCAATACACTGAGCCCACATAGACCTTTTACTGATAAATGGCTACATGTTACAACATTGGGGACATCATCTATTAGACGATTTTAAATAGTGTTTCATCTTCTATTCTTAACCCCACAAATGCCGTTTAATATCAAATGAATTAGCAATATAGGCGTGGCGCTTTTAAACATTCAATTAATCCAACACAGCTGAAGATGATGGTGAACAAGAACCTCATAAAACTTCAAAATGACATGAGCATTTTAGATCAGACCATTTTGTGTAAGCAGAAGGTTTAGAAGAAACCAAAGCTCACTCGATGTAGAACTTCTTTTGAAATGGAGGCGGCGATTCTCCACATGCCTGTTTAATCTCGCAGCTCAAATCAACTTCCATCAAACGATGATTTTCCTTGGAGCGACTCATCAAGAAATTTAACTTCAATTCATCCCCAGATTGAACGCGTGGAGGAGGATGTAAAAGGAACACCTGAAGTAATGCAGAGTTACTGTTAAAGACTTGAAAGAAGATGAGTAGTAATATCCATTCAATTGAAGTACAGAGATTATCCCAACATATTTTGGCTCTTTAATTAACCCTACAAAACAGTTAGCGGGATTTACAAGAATGTCCAGAAGAAGAGCATGAGAATAAATGTTACCAACCTGCTGGCCCCAATGAGTACCATAATCTTCAAAGGGGGCAGTTGTCAACTCAATTTCCTTTCGAGCTGGGCTCTTATCGCTGCCCTAGATTATTAATCAAACCAAGTTAATTAAGAAGAGTGGTTGAAATTGCATACAAGTGCTTAAAATCAGTAATGGAGAAACTCACTCGAAAATGGACATCAAACCATCCTGCAAACCCACATAATCTTGCGTTTTCTGTGATGGATGATGAAATGCTTGCATTAACATTGCGAATATCATCTACAGTTGCCGTCAAGCAGTCCATCTCCTTAATGATCACAGGTGTACCGATAATTTGATTTGGATGAAGGTTGTTCCAGATCGATGTCTAAAATTTTTAAAAGCATGAGTATTTAGTTGGACAGGACTTTAGAGAAAGCAATTCTTAAAAATATCAAATTTGAGTTGAACTTCAAACAGACTAAATGATGACTCATAATGTTCAAATCACTAGCAGAAACTACAAGGCATGTAACCCAGTGGTATTAAAATTAATGAAATAAACAGGAACAATTGATGTAATAAAACCATAGTGTCCAGTCAAAACATGACATTTACTCCAAAGTTATTAAATCTTGCTCAGAACAATTGTCAAACCTGAATAAATTGTTAAAATCAAAGTAGGAATAGATGCAGGACCATGTCTAACAAATATACCAAGCCTATGATGCTTGATTTTAAGATAAATAGAGCCCCTTAAATTACCTTAAAGTTACAGCACATTAAAACCATACAAGTACATCAAAACAAGCCTCTTCGTTTTTTTGAAACTTTAAACCCTTTTTACACAATGCAGAGTACTGGGGAAGGATTTGAACCCCATGAATCAGTAAATAAATACGGGACGGTACCAGCATATAAAGAAGCCAACCAATAGGTTCACAATAACTACGCAAGCAGGCAATTCCACACAAATAAGAAAAGAAGAGTCGGTCAATTTCTTCAAATACGAAGATATCAATATAGAAATGATTTGTGCTGCCAACCTGCAAATAGTATTTTTTCTGTTCTTCATCAAATGGTTTTGACAAAGCACTCATGTCAACGCCATAAAAGGTTTTGGTCTCCTTAAGAAAACCATGCCAATCCCCCATTGCTCCTTCATAATCACTCATTTTCTGATCTACCAACCCAGACCTAATAGGTGACATCCACATCCGAGCATGGCTTGGATACCTGCAAGATTGGAGCTTTAAAATAAAGCAAAGACTACGACAACAAACATTAACCTTACACAAGAACAGCAATATAACATTTTAAAATGTAGTGATCAACTCTTAGATTTATTCAATTGATCATGAATGTAAACAATTGCAATCTATATATAATTCTTAAAATTATAGATCACACCTGGGAGAATAAATTAATGAATATCTTCAAAGCCTCCAAAAAAGAAAATGAGTCAAGGTAGCATGAATTACCATATGCAAATTGAGGATCCTTTGTGGACCAAAAAGCAGCATTGTCTTAATTGGACATTCATAAATCATGATCAATTTTCACACTTTAATAAGTTAAATTTAGACAGCCAAAAAAGAGGTTGAGATAACAATGTGAAAGTAATGAAAATGTCTACCCTACATTGCATTGTATACCTCAATCTACCCTACAATTTTATGGCAGCAGAAACAAATGTGGAAATGAAAATCAATCATAATTATTAAATAGAACCTAAAGGAAGGTTTACAATATTTATCTGATCTAGGGTGTTCGAAGAAATGAAGAAGCTTTATAATGGTACTATATTCACCAAGTTATAATCTGAGTTTTTTTTTTATTCACGTTATCCCACATACAATGCAACATCTTGTTAGCAGCTTTTGTAAAATATGAGCAAGTTCCATCAAAATGATAGTGAAATTCATAATTTTATTAGATGAAATAGAAGCAGTCCACGTTTAAAATGCAAGTGCCCAACGGAAAATGAATATATAATTCAGGAAAGTACAAATTCATCAAAACTTTCATGTTTGGAACATTAAATTTGAATTAGAGAATAACTACTGAAATAAGTGTCCTCAAGGAAACAGGGACAGCAAGAAGTACAAGAAAGTGAAAAAAATTAATATAAAAATGAAAAATCTACTAACATGACTCCATCTGGCTTCAACCAGCGATCACGACCGCAGATTACTGAGTCAAACATCGATTCACGCAGAAGAAAGTATCCCATCCATTCTGAAATGACTACATCAACTGTGCACAAAAGAAAACATCTCAGATACAGAATTTAGCATTTGTGCATGTAAAGCAAAAATTAAGTCAAGAAGAAAAACGTGATGATAAATAGTTAAACCTTTTTCTGGCAGCGTAACATCCTCCATCGACCCCTCAATAACTTCAACCACATGCTGAAGCTTGTTTGCTTTGACAAGTTCACGAGCATGTTCAGCCATCTTTGTGGCTTCCACAGCATAGACCTTCCTCGCACCTGCCTGTGCAGACCATATAGCTAGAATCCCGCTTCCAGTTCCCACATCTAGAACAGCCTACTCCAACCATAAACTAACTCAGTCCATAACTCTTCACATATTCTCATCAGAGTAACCAAGAAACAGAAAAATTCTTTAATAGTTATCTCTACTCTACAGTTTCATAGTAGTGGTATGCTTATTCTTGCTCCAAAGCATGCAAGAACTACAATTCTACTCAGCATCTGTAGAGCCCTTTTTCCAATCCAATAGACAAAAATGCCAGCTAACCCATAGAAAGAAGCAAATACTACTAACATTTATATAATGCAGGAAAACAGATAGAACATCCAAAAACAAATTGGATTATGACAAGCTTAAATTTCGGCATAAACACAATATATAATCGAAAAAACTAGCAATAAACAGAAGTATTTGAACGTGTTTGAAGACACTTTATACCTTCCCTTGGAAGTGGTATTTGTTCTCGAAAATGGCGTTGTAGTAGGCGTCCATGCGAACGCGGTCGCAGAGCATCTCCTTCTGGTGGAAGAGGAAACCATAGGTGCAGAAGTAGTTGGCGAAATCGGCAGCCTTGTCAACGGCGCCGTTAGCGGCGGTGCTGCCCATTATAGGGGCTGTGTTGCTTTGTGAAGAAGAATCGAGACTAGTGAAATTAGGAGGGGAATTGTTCTAGGGCTGATGTGAAAACGGTGGTATTTATAGCTGCCTCAATTGGACCGTTGAACCATAACCCGCCCGGTTCGACGAGGAGAGTGATGCAGACCCGGTTCGGCTGACGCGAATTGTGTGTGCATTCAAGTGGCTTATTCTAATTTGTTCAATGTGTTCTCTTTGATGTTTTCAGAATTTTATTTGATACCAGTTATTTTGAAATTCAAATAATTGTAACAAAACATTAATAAAACATTACTAAGAGACTTATAACTAAATATGATTTATACCACCTAGTAAATGATTTAGAGGAGGGGTAGTTATGGAGGTTTGAGATAAAAGTCTAATCAAATATGAGATGTTTAAGAAGATTAGTCAAAATTATAAACATTCGATTAAGCTCAGTCTTGCACCCATGTTCATGACTAGTTGAGGTACAATTTGGATGAAGGTTAAAAACGTTTTCTCTCACAACTGTACTTGAATTTACATTTTTTTGTATAAAATTTGAAGAGAAATACTTGTATGTCCCTGGGCACGAATTTGTGCCGCAGCCTAACCCATCCGATTAATTGATATTGTGTTTTCTTTTACAACCCATCTTCATCTTCAAGCCACTCTACTTCTCTCTTTTTTTTTTCCCCTGCAACTTGTTATTCTCTGCTTCTTTTTCTTCTTTGTTTCCTATCATGGCTCTCATGATCTCTTCACTTCTTTTTTCTTAAACCTCATTAAACCCAAATTTTGGGTTTCATTATATGCACTTTTTTCTTCTTCTTCACCATGAATGAACTCTTATCTCATTCTTTACCATAAATATACTCTTGTCTCTTTCTTCTTAGTTTTATTTGCATGGTATTATATATCATATATGGTTTTAATATTTCAATTTGATGGTCATGTATTAAGTAAATTTGAATGGTATTTCGAATTTGCAGAAATCTATATGAGTCATTTGTAAAAAAATTGGTGAAGAGGAGAAAAAAAAATTGTGTATTTTGAAATTTTAAAATTTTAAATTTACTATATAATCTGTATAAATTTTGGGGGAAAAGAAAATAAAAATTGTGTATTTTGAAATTTTAAGATTATAAATTTACTATATAGTACAATGATACCTTAAAACTATAAAGTTGATACAGTAAGCGTATACGATTGACACTGATACATTTAGAACAAACAATTGAGGGTTTACACTGATACACTGATAAATATAATTTCCAAATGTTATCCCAAGTTTTTGGTAAACTAAGGGTCCGTATAATTATCCAAGGTATTATTTGGATTTTCACGTTTTATCTCGAGTTGGAAGGATAACCCGATTGTTTATTTCCATCGAATAAAATGTCACATAATGACAAAAATAATATCATTATTCTAAGTTATCCCTCTCCTCAAAGTAAACGAAGTATAATAATATTAGAGAGGATTTTTAATATAAGAACACTAATATATATTATCATCATTTATAATAATAATTTATATTCTATTATAGTAATTGATCAATGCGAGATAAACCCATTACAACTAGCAATATTTATAGTGAATGAGTTCATTAATGTGAGATAAATTAATTCATCCTGCACTAAATTATTAATCGTGCATGGTTTTAATCTCATATTAGTTTGTTAAATAATGTGGGATAAGTTAATAGCCAATCCCTATATACTTTATTTTCAATGTGACATAACCTATAAGTTTCCCTTCTTTTGGACGGACAAATGTGTCTTCTTTTGATATTCTCTTCAATTTCATTTAAACGAGCAAACTACTTGTTGAATCAATCCGATCGATTGAACCTTAAATCGGTAGCCTGATCGATTTAGCCACCGATCCAGTTATTAATATAATATCGGTTTAGCTATGGAAATACTCCTTATAAAACATGCATAATTTGTTATTTTATCAAAAAGCCTAGTGAGAAAAGTAAATTCTAATATGCAGAGATTATTTTGTAGTTTAAGGTTTCTCCAAATACATTATTTAAAAACAATCTCCCAAAATAACATATTACACAGGACAAACCAAACATTTCCAATATGGAAAATGAGATGGTCAATTTTAAACAATTTTAAAAAAGACTCTTTTCAACATGGATTTCTTGAACATAGTTATTTGCATATGAGATCATTCTGTCCATTTCATAATTAATCCACGTCTCTTAAATAATATATATCACTAATTAATATATAATATGTACAATATAAAAGTAGATATAGACTAATTATTGGACTTCAATAGAAAGAGCTAGATAACCAATACAAGTATAATAAACAATACTAGAACTAGGGTTTGACAAAATTATGGGGGGAAAAAATTCATTTCTTAGGGTAACAGAAATTAAATATTTGTAGCAATACCATTTTTTACATTGCCTTAAATAATCCTTACCATTCATGTATAAAAAGTACTTACTTTTAGATTATGATGATCATAATAACAATAATGATGATAATAATATTTATTATTATCATTACTGCAGTAATTAATCGAGTTGCCTAAAAATTAAATAGCTTTAAATTGTCACAATCATTTAGAATCAATTTCCCTTGTTAGCTCACGAGTTCATACGTGTAATATTCTTGCACTTGTAGGATTTTCTAAGAAAGTACTATTCCAATTTTATGGAATTCTTCCTTTCTCAAATGATTCTCTATCACATGGAATTCTTTCTTTATCAGTATAATATAACCACATTATACATATGATATGTGACATAATTATTTCCCAACACAACTATTACTTTTTAAATAGATTGAAAAGATAACTATAATTTTCCTAAAATATATTAACCTTGTGGACATATTTTAAATCCAAGTACACAGTAGATATATTTGCACAAAATAAAAAATGTCACTTCTACACACATTATAATTTCAATGAAGAGAAGGTTTGATTGAGCTAGTAGAATCTTATTAAATACATCTTGAAATATTTTAATGTTTTTTAACTTGCATGTGACGGTTCACCGATAGTTTTTGTGAGAATAATTTTTTTTATCTACTAATCAAATTCATTTACATAAATTTATATATAAATTGTGAAATGTGAATTGTGGATCCATAAAACGATTTCATATTATTATTAATTAGTTTGTAAGTTGTTATATAAGTGGAAAAAATCGTAGGCCCAAAATAAAATAACACGTACTTGTGAATTCCTATAACGAAAAGTAAGGACACTTTAATTTATTTTGAGAATAATATCTTATTACAATAAACTACCATTAAGTTAGCTAACATTTATATAAAAGAGTTACGCTGACAACATCTTAACAACTCTCTACTAACAAATAAACAAATATACGATGAAAATCTATGCATATTTTTCCCTTTACATTTCTTTTAATTGATTTCTTTTCATTTAATCTATATATATAATTGATGTTTGGGAAAGTAAAGAAAAAAAAAAGTTAAGATGGAAAAAAATACTATACTATATAAAAATATATGGGTTAATTATAAAAAATATCACAACTTTTGTTTAAATTATCATTTTAACTAAATTTTTCATTATCTATCAAAATAATACAATCTTATATATTTAGTATGTTTTTTTAAAAACTAAAATAGTGATGAGAATAAATTATTATTAATCGATACACAACTTTTCATCTAAACTTTCAGTATTTTTCGTCTCTTCCCCTCCCATTCAATCCCCAATCTAATTTTAGAAAAGACCAACTTTTCGAAAGTAGATTTTAGTCGAAAAATCATATTCAATATATAAATTTATATTATTTTAACCAATAATGAAAATTTGAATATGATGAGAATTCTAGTAAAGGATGTGATTTTTTTCACAATTAATCCAAAAATATAAGAGTGACATTTGTGTGTCCTAGGGGCACGGTGCCCCCAATTAATTATCATATGATGTTATATATATATTCTACTTGTATTATGTATATACTCTTCAGGTATCATATACATACTCTTATATACATATTATACTTGTAGAGTATATTTATAACACCAAAAAATATAATATCTATATAGTATATATATAACACTGAACACATGAAGAGTATGTATATAACATCTAAATCCGTGCCTTTATGGGTATATAAGTTTTTGGTGCCTCTATGGGGTATATAAATTTTTGTCAAAATATAGATTAAAAGTTGTAAAAAGAAAAAAAGAAAAGAATAGTGACAAGAAGTAAACCTATCCAAACATTAATAAAAAAAGTGAAGTCAATCTCCGATGAACTGAATTTACAGAAATGGCCCTAAATGTTGAAATAGGGGAGGGAGAATGGGGGAGGTGAAAGCAAGGCGGCAATAAAGAGGGGGGGTGGGGGGCAAAAGGGTAATTTCGCAGCGGAAAAGGAGGCCTTAAATAGGGGAGTTGAAGGGAGAGGCGGGAGGCCCAGGTAGGCATTTGCATATGTTGTTTTTTTGACATTGTTTTTTGTTTACTATAAAAAGGAGTTGCTAAACGCAATTGCCTACCACCAACAAATGCGCTGTCCTCTCTCTCTCTCTCCCTCCTCCCCTCTCTCTCTCTTCCAGAGTTTTCCTTCTGCTCCAAAAACCTCATCCTGATTGCATAAACTTGCTTTCCAGGGAATTGGAATTTGTCCACTTTCGGAGCTCAACCGGACTCTCCAGCGATCGCAAACCCTAGAATTCATAGGGGGGCTCCTCTTCCGGGTTTGCCGATCAGACATTGATGATTTCCGTTATTTGATCGCATTCGTTTTGAAGCTCCTGCAGATTTCCTGCCTGTTAAGGTAGGCGTGTTTTCATTTTGAAATTTCCATGTTTGGGGGATTTGTTTTCCGGTTTGTGGCTGTTTCGATCTGAAGATTGGGGTGGTTCTATTTGAGTGTTGCTGGGTGGGGTGGGAGTGGAGGATGTTTGGAATTTTTGGTCTTTGGAATTTGAATTGCGTTGCCCTGTGATTGGGGCCGCTGTTCCGCGCAGTTGAATGCTCAGATCTGCTTTTGGTTTTGATTGGCATGGGTGGGTCCGTTTTACTTTTTTATTCGTGTTTTTGTAGTCACTTATTTTTCCCATTTCCCGGTCTGATTTGGTGTTCGTATAATGTTGCTTGTTTGTTTGTGCATGTGTGTGGGATTATTAGGAATCTTTTTTTTTTCCTTGCTTTTTGTGTGAGCGAAGAATTTCTGCTACTCATAGAATCATTTTGGTTGTTGATTAATCTATCTCTATCGTTTTTTAATTATTCTGGAATCATATGTCTGCAACCAAGGCTTTTCTGTGGAAACGATAAGTGCTTTTTATGGCAATTTTTTCCACTTTTCTTGCCATTTTCTTCTCTGTGATTAGCCGCTATTACAAGTTCCAGTGTAATAAGCATGTGTGATTTTCAAAGAAACGTTATTATATTGGGTATACCTTATTAATTTTGACAGACTGTTCCCTGTACTGTGTAAAAGGTAGTTGGTGCTGTATTCTGATTGGAGATTAATGTGCTTTGCAGATAGTACATGGCATACTTGAAAGGGTTTTGTTGATATTTGTTCCAGTTGACACTTGCTGGTAATTTGCCAAGAAATCATTTAGTTTCAGTTGAATCCTCCCTGTCTACGTTGCAATTATTACATCATGGTGGCCACTGCTGCAACTTCTGCATTTCTCCCAATAGCTTCTCCAGCTTCAGATTCCTCTGGTAAAACACCAGGAAAAATTGGGGGCGTCCCTGCAAGTGTTGATCCTAGGCCAATCAGCACCAAGTCTAAATCCACATCATCAGGAAGATTACAGGTTAAAGCCAATGCCCAAGCTCCTCCCAAGGTCAATGGGACTAAGGTTGGGGCTATGGAGTCTCTGAAGACTGATGATGGATCACCTCCCCCGAGGACATTTATTAACCAATTGCCTGATTGGAGCATGCTCCTTGCTGCCATTACTACAATATTTTTGGCAGCAGAAAAGCAATGGATGATGCTTGATTGGAAACCAAAACGACCAGATATGCTTGTTGATCCTTTCGGTTTGGGGAGGATTGTGCAAGATGGTTTCATATTTCGTCAAAACTTTAGTATTAGGTCTTATGAAATAGGGGCCGATCGAACTGCTTCAGTAGAGACAATGATGAATCATCTGCAGGTACATACTGGAACTCATTATTTATTTTAAGCATTGATGTGTTAATTCTATTACTTCATTTATGAATTATCAAATTTTTTGGTTTGCACCTGGTAGATGAGTTGCTCAATTTCTACAGGAAACAGCTCTAAACCATGTAAAAAATGCTGGATTGCTTGCTGATGGGTTTGGTTCAACTCCAGAGATGTGCAAACACAATTTGATTTGGGTAGTTACCAAAATGCAGGTTCTAGTGGATCGTTATCCTACATGGTAAGTTTCAGTTTATGATCACTTGGCAGATTTCATCTTATCATATGATGGAACATTTGGATTGATGAACTGTAATTTGCTTAATTTAATGTTGTGAAATGTTTTTCCTTCAGGGGTGATGTTGTTCAGGTGGATACTTGGGTAGCTGCATCTGGGAAGAATGGTATGCGTCGAGATTGGCTCGTGCGTGATAGCAATACAGGCGAGATATTAACTAGAGCTTCAAGGTTAGGAAATATTTTATTGACCGAAGAAACTTTTGTCATAAAAATAGTTATTGTTGTCGTTGAAATGTTGCTCAATAAAGCGGTTGCTTTCCTTTTACTTTTGAGAGCGAGAACAGTGTAAAATGCTGCTTGGGCTCCGCACACAATCTTCATTCTTTTAGGGATGACTTTTAAAGCACTTATTGAATCAGAACTGACTGATGAAAAATAAATTTGTATCTCTTAGATTCCTGTTTACCGTGCTGAAGAATACATTATCTTAGTTTTAATTAGTTTTTTTGGAATAATGGCAGTCTATGGGTAATGATGAATAAAGAGACGCGGAGATTATCTAAAATTCCAGACGAGGTCCGAGCAGAAATTGGTAGCTATTTTGTGGACTCTCCACCTTTAGTGGATGATGATAGCAGGAAGCTACCGAAACTTGATGATAATAATGCAGAGTATATTCGTACTGGTTTGACTGTAAGAAGCAGGCTCATTTTTTTTAATTGAAATTTATTCCTTTTCTCAGCAATTATGGCCATGTCAGTTCTTTTCCTCTCACTAAAGCATATATTCCCTTTTCTTGCAGCCTAGATGGAGTGATTTAGATGTAAACCAACATGTGAATAATGTCAAGTATGTTGGTTGGATTCTTGAGGTGAGCATTTTCATAGTAGTGCTTGGAACTAATTTTCCTCCCGAAGTAGGACTGGAGGATATAATTGCTTTTCATTCGTTTATGCACAGAAGATTTAATTACAGTTCTTCAAACTCATGACATCTCAGTTCTCTTATACGCTTTCTAGCCCGGCATTTACCTACCATACAGCTAACATGTATGTTAATTTTGCCTTTTACAGTTCTTTCTACCAACCCTTCAGTTTCAATCAATATCATATGATAGCTTTACTTGATTTGTAAGTTTGAGACTTGCACAAGTGAGCTAAATGCAAAACAATATGCTGTCTGTTTG